>CM027661.1:0-2500000 GCA_015731905.1 Salix dunnii
CTCAAAAACCCTTAAACCCTAAACCTTAAACCATAACCAGAAAAAACATGATGTCCATTTTGACCAAACTCAAACCCAAACCCAAATAATATCATACAAACCAAAACCAAAACCAAACCCAAACCCAAACTCAAACCAAACCCAAACCCTAAACCCCAAACCCTAAACCCTAAACCCCAAACCTAAACCCCAAACCCAAACCCCAAACCCTAAACCCCTAAAACCCAAACCCCAAACCCCAAACCCAAACCCCACCTCAAACTCAAAACTCAAATCCTCAAACCAACCCTCGAACCCGAACCAACCTCAACCCCAAATTCAAAATTTCAAACTCAAACTAAACCAAACTCAAACCCTCAAACTCAAACTCAACCCAAACCAAACCTGAACCAACCCGCCTCGAATTTGAACCTCAACTCCCAAACTCAAACCCTCAAACCTCAAACCCAAACCTCAAAACTCAAACTTAATTTCACCAATTCTTAAATTTAATTTCATCTGAATCTCAATCACCACTTTAATTTCAACTTCAATTTCAACTTTCAACTTTAACTTTAAATTTCAAATCTCAACTCTCAACTTCAATTTCACCAATCTCACCCTCAGTCTCAAATTCTCAATCTCACCCTCACCCCAATCTTAACTTAATCTTTACCCTTAAACCAAACTTAAATTAAATCTCAAATCTCAAATTCAAACTAAAACTCCAACCAAACCTCAAACCTCAACCCTAAACCTCAAACCTCAAACCTCAAAAACCAAAATCTCAAACTTCAAACCTCAAACCCTCAAACCCTCAAACCAAACTCAAACCTCAAACTCAAACCAAACTCAAACTTCAAACTCAAACCAAATCTCAAACCAAAACTAAAACCAAACCAAACCAAACCCCGAAACTCAAACTCAAACTTCAAAACTTCAAAACTTCAACCAAACCCCAAACCTCAAACCCTCAAACCTCAAACCTCAAACCCCAAACCCTCAAACCAAACCCTCAAACCTCAAACCTAAAACTTCAAACTAAAACTAAACTTCAAACCAAACCCCGAACCTCAAACCTCAAACCTCAAACCTTAAACTTCAAACTAAACTTTAAATTAAATTAAATTTCAAATCTTTAAACTCAACCTCAAATTCAAATTCAACCTCAACTCAAACTCAACCCAAACTCAACCTCAACCTCAACCTCAACCTCAAATCCAACCTTTAACTTTAAATCTCATCTCTTAATTTTTATAATTTTTAATTAAACCTTACCTTAATTTTTACCTAATTTTAATTTTAATTTAAATTCTCAACTTTAAATTCCATCTTAATTTACCCTTAATTTTACCTACTTTAAATTTTAAATTTCAAATCTCAAATCTCAAATTCTCAAATCTCAAATTCAAATTCTCAAATTTCAAATTTCAACCTCAAATCAAATTCAAATCTTTAACTTAATTTCATCTCTACCTCCTTAATTTAATTTTACCTTAACCCAACTCAAATCTCAAATCCTCAAATCTCAAATCCCCAAATTCTCAAATTAAATTAAATTTCAAATTCAAACTTTAAAATTCCAAATTAAATTCAAAATTCAAATTTCAAAATTCAGTTCAACCAAACTTTAACTAAATCTCAAACTCCAAACCTCAAACCTTGAACTAAACTCCAACCTCAACCTCAAACCTCAACCTCAACCTCAACCTCAACCTCAATTCAACCAACCCGAATCTCAACCTCAACCTCAACCTCAACCTCAACCTCAAACTCAAATTCAAATCCTCAAATCTCAACCAACTCAAATCTCAACCTCAACTCAACTCAACCAAATCTCAACCCCAAAATTTCAAACTTTAAATCAAACCTCAAACTTCAAATCTCAAATTCAAACCCGAACCCCATCTTAATTCACTCCTCACCAAATTTCAAATCTTCAAATTTCAAACTTTCAAACCTCAACCTCAAACCCTCAAACCCTCAAACCCCAACCCAAACCAACCCAATTCAAATTCAAATCACCCTAAAATCTCAAACTCAAACTTGAAACTAAACCCTTGAACTCCAACCAACCTGAATCCCCAAACCAAATTCAAAATTTAATTCTTACCTTTAATTTTACTCAAATTTCAAATTCCTCAAATTCCCTGAACTCAAATCCAAACCTCAAATCTCAAATCTCAAATTCAAACTAAACTCAAAACTCAAACCTCAACTCAAACCTCTTGAATCCAACCTCAAACTCAAATCTCAATTTTCAAAATTCTAAACTCAAACCTCAAACCTCAACCTCAAAATTAAACCTCAAACCTTAAACCTCAACCTCAACCCAACCTCAAACCTCAACCTCATCCAACCCAACCCAACCCAACCAACCTCAACCCGAACCTCAACCCAAAATTCAACCTTCAAATTCCTCAAATCTCCAAATTCAACTCAAACTCAACCTCAACTCAAATCAAATCTCAAATTTACCCAAATTAAAATTAACTAACCCTTAATTCAACTCAACTCAACCAACCTCAACCCCAGTCTTAATTCAAATCTCAAATTCCCCAAATACCCAGTCTTTAACTTTAATTCAACTCAAATCAAACTCAAACTCAAACTCAAAACTCAACCCAACTCAACCTCAAATCTAACCTCAAACTCAAACTCAAACTCAAAATTTCAAACCTCAACCTCAACCCTTAACCTTATTCCAATCTCAACCTCAACCTCAAATTTCAAACTAAATCTAAATCTTTAAACTCAAATTTCAAACCCTAAATTAAACCCTAAACCTCAAACTCCTAAACCCTAAATTCAACTCAAACCCTAAACCCAAACCCTAAACCCAAACCTAACTCCAAACCCTCAACCCTAAACCCTAAACCTTAAACCCTAAACCTCAAACCCTAAACCCAAACCCCAAACCCTAAACCCTAAAACCTAAACCCTAAACCCTAAAACCCCAAACCCCTAAACCCCAAACCCGAAACCCCTAAACCCGAACCCCCAAAACCCCAAACCCCCAACCCCAAAACCCCAAAACCCCCAAACCCCAAACTCAAACCCTAAACCCCAACCCTGAACCTTGATCTAAACCCCGAATTTTAAATTTTAAATTAAACTTTAAATTCAAAATTTAAATTTTAAATTTTAAATTTTAAATTTTAAATTTTAAATTTTAAATTTCAAATTTTAAATTTTAACCTTAAATTTTAAATTTAAAATTTAAATTTTAAATTTTAAATTTAAATTCTTAAATTTCAAATTTAAAATTTTAAATTTTAAACTCTTGAACCTTAAACTTTAGAATTCTTAACTCAAATTCAAACTCAAATTAAAAAACTCAAATTTTAATTTGTAAATTCAATCCTTTAAACTAAACCCTAAACCCAAACCTCAACCCTAAAACCCCAAACCTTAAACCTCAAACCCAAATTTTAAACCCTAAACCCAAACCCTCAAACCCCAACCTAAACCTGAATTTTAGTCCAAACCCTCAAACCCCAAATTCAAACCCTAAATCTAAACTTTAAAATCTCAAACCCTAAACCAAACCCTAAACCCCAACTCAAACCCCAAACCTCAAACCCAAACCTCAAACCCAAACCTTAAACTCAAACCCAAACCTCAAACCCTAAAGTCCAGAAACCCTAAACTTTGAACCCCAAACCCAAACCCAAACCCTAAACCCAAACCCCAAACCTCAACCTCGAACCCGAACCCTAAACCAAACCCAAACCTCAAACTCAACCCTTAAACCAAACCCCAAACCTCAAACCTCAAACCCCAAAATTCAAATTCAAACCCCAAAATTCAAAATTAAACCCAAAAACCAAACCCAAACCCTAAACCTCAAACCCTCAACCCAAACCCCAAACCCTCAAACCCTAAACCTCAAACCCAAACCTCAAATTCAAAACTAAACTTCAAAATCTCAAATCTCAAACTTAAACTTCAAAACCAAACTTCAAAACTTCAAAACTTCAAACCTCAAACCCTCAAACCCAAACCTCAACCCCGAACTCAACCTTCAACCCAACCCCAAACCAAAACTCAAACCAAAACTTCAAACTCAAACTTCAAACCAACCCCAAACCTCAAACCTCAAACCTCAAACCCTCAAACCTCAAACCTCAAACCTCAAACCTCAAACCTCAAACTCAAACTCAAAAACTTCAAACCTCAAACCTCAAACCCAAACCCCAAAACTTCAAAACTTCAAACCAAACCTCAAACCCCAAACCAAACCCTCAAACCTCAAACCCTCAAACCCAAACTTCAAACTTCAAACCCCAAACCCCGAACCCCAACCAAACCCCAAACCCTCAAACCTGAACCCCAAACCAAACCCAAACCAAACCCCAGTCCCAAACTTTTAAACCCCAAACCCCATCTCAATCAATTAACCCGAAAATCTTTAAATTATCCTCAATCTTAAACCTTAACTCATCTTAACACCCAGTCCTCAAATTAAACCTCAAATTTGAACTCAAACCCTGAACTCCGAATCTCAATGAAATTTCAAACTTTAAATTCAAAACTTCAAATTCAAATCTTCAAATTCAAAATTCTCAAACTCAAACTCAAATCAAACTTAAACCAAAACTCGCTAAACCAAACTTCAAACTTCAAACTCAAACTCAAACTAAAACTTCAAAACTTCAAACTTCAAAACTAAACTCAACTTCAAACTAAACTTTAAATCTTTAAATTCAAAACTTCGAACCCCAAACTCACCAACCCGTGTCTTAAATCCAAACCTCAAATCTCAAACCTTAACTTTAACCTTAACTCAACTTTAACTCAATCTTAAAACTCAAACTCAAACTCAAACCCAAACCTCAACTCAAATCTCAAAACTCAAACTCAAATCCTCAAACTCTCAAACTCAAACCCAAACTCACCAACTCAACCCAAACCCTTAAACCCTAAACTCAACCCAACTCAACCAAACCTCAAACTCAAACCCAACCCTCAATCCCAACCTCAAACTCAAACCTCAAACTCAAACTCAAACCTCAAACTCAAACCTCAACCAACCTTAACTTCATCTCTTAACTTCACTTTAAATTTTAACTTCAACCTTACCTTAACTCAAACAAATTCAAACCTCAAACTCAAACCTCAAACTCCAACCTGAACCCTGAACTCCAACTTTGAATCTCAAACCCAACCTCAAACCTCAAACCTCAAACTCAAACTCAAACCTCAAACCTCAAACCTCAAACCTCAAACCTCAAACCCAAACCTCAAACCCCCAACCTCAAACTCAAACCTCAAACCTCAAACTCAAACCTCAAACCTCAAACCTCAAACTTAACTTAACTTCAACTTAACTTTAACTTCAAAACCAACCCCAAACTCAAAACTTCAAAACTTCAAACCTCAAACCTCAAACCTCAAACCAAACTCTCAAACCCAAACCAGTCTCAAACTTGTTCAACCAAACTCGTACCAAACTAAAACCAAACTTCAAAACTTAAAACTTCAAACTCAAACTCAAAAACTTCAACCAAACTAAAACTAAACTTCAAACCCCGAACCCCGAACCCAATCTTTAACTTGTCCAAACCAAACCCTCAAACTCAAAATCTCAAACTCAAACTCGAACCCTTAACTTGAGTCCAAACCAAACCTCAAACCAACCAAACTCAACCCCAAACCTCAAACCTCAAACCTCAAATCCCCAAACTCAAACCTCAAACTCAAACCTCAAACTCAAACCTCAAACCTTAAATCTCAAAACTCAAACCAAAACTCAAAACTTCAAACCAAAACTCAAAACTTCAAAACTCAAAACTCAAACCAAACCAAAACTCAAACTCAAACCAAACCCCAAACCCGAACCCGAAACTCGAAACCAAAACTCAAAACTCAAACCAAATCAAACCCCAAAAACCCCAACCCCCAAACCCCAAACCCCAACACCCACACCCCTAACCCCTAAACCCTAAACACTAAACCCTAAACCCTAAACCCTAAACCCTAAACCCTAAACCCTAAACCCTAAACCCTAAACCCTAAACCCTAAACCCTAAACCCTAAACCCTAAACCCTAAACCCTAAACCCTAAAACCAAAAACCAAAAACCAAAAACCAAAAACCAAAAACCAAAAACCAAAACCCAAAACCAAAAACCAAAAACCAAAAACCAAAAACCAAAAAACCTAAACCCTAAACCCTAAACCCTAAACCAAAAACCAAAAACAATAAAAAATGCCAAACCAAACCCTAAACCCTAAACTCAAAACCCTAAATCAAAAAAACTTTAAAATCAACCCAAAATCAATAATCAATCAAACCCTAAATCCTAAAATTTTAAATTTAAATTTAAATTTAAATTTAAACAAATTTAAATTTTAAATTAAATTAATAATCTTAGATTTTCTCATGATTTTGTATATCTGAGTGAAATAATCAGTCTCCAAAACTTTCAATTATTATTATAATAAATAATAATAATTATTATTTTATATTATTTTTTTATATATTCATTTTATTATATAAAATGCGTTTAATTTTAAATTAATTTATAATATAATAAGTAAATTTACAGGATTTGTATTGAACGGTTAAGATTGCTCTCAAAAAAAAAAAGTACAAAGGCTTATAATTTAATCCCCTCTCTCTCTATATATATTTAATCCGAATTCCCAAGTTCACAGCAAATCCCTAACTTTAAATTCCCAAGTTCACAGCAAAATCCCAAATCTCAACCAAAATCTCAAATAAATTTTAACTCAAAACCAAACTCAAACCCCAAATGATTAAATCCCCAAACCAAACCCCATCAAAGAGAACCCAAAACCAAAACCAAAACCAAACCCAAACCAAATCTTAATCAATTAAAACAAAAACATCCCTTGACTCAAAGATAAATCAATTTCCCAATTAAATGACTGATCTATCTAAAAAAGATTCAAACTATCAATTTGAGTCCCAAAGCAAATGAAAGATCCAAGCATCCTATCAAACCTTTGAACCAGGTTTTTGCAAAAGAAAGATTGAGATTCCCCAGATATGAGAAATTATTACGCTTCTTCACAAGTATAACCGACTGGATGCCCACTAAAGACTGGAACACCCAGATACACAGTTCATAGAGCTCATTATATTCATCGAAGTCTCAATTTCTAGTTTCAAACCATCCTATCCATCACCCGAGAAAAAAAGATATTCCGAAGGACTGTTTCCATTCCAATTCCACAATCCTCTTCTTCTCGATGACTGCAACCTCCCTATCCCTTGAATCATCTAATGAGATTCTCGCATATTCCCACGCCACTGGTATCCCCAAGTTCTTTTCCAAAAAATGAATTAGTATGACTAATGCGCCCATATGATGTGCTTCTGCAATAATCCAACTCATGGTTTTTCAATGAGAACATAATGATTCAAGGAGAAGTGAGAAGCAATCAACTATTACAACAACATAAGTTATCAAAGGAATGTTGAACTGGAGATTGGATTTAAAGGTTTCCTAATCAACAATTTCCAGAGTTGAGGGATATCCAGTCTAAAAAAAAAAATTCATCCATAGTATCTGATATGGAAAATGAGATTTATCCAGATGAGTCCTGAACTCATTAGATCATAGATGAATAGGAGCCGAGATAGAATTTTGGTACACCATATCAACACTACCCTCAAAAGGCTCGGGATCCATCTGAAGCAAATTCTTGAAGTAACCAACAGCGATATCCCCCATGGTTTGGATATCTGAATGAACCCTGCCATCCTCATCTTCCAAACTACTGATAGTACTTCTCGCATTTCTGTGAACAAGAGAGCGGTGGAAAAATTTTGTGTTATGATCACCTAACTTAAGCCACTGCACACGAGAGCGCTGCTTAAAAAACGCTTCCTCATCTTTGCAAAGTTGCATGTACGACTTCGCACTTTGTCTCTCACGGTCTCTAAGGCTAGCATTCTGAGGATCACCATCTAAGAGCTGTTGGGATCTGTTCCAATCCATCCCAGCCTTGAACACCTTATAGGAAATATGGCTAGTGCATTTCTTGTGCTTGACCCGAAGACATTGCTTCAATATAGTTAACTTGGAAGTAAGTTTAAACATAGGGTTGCCCACAATATTCCTCTGCCAAACCTGGTGCACAATATCAAGGAAATCATCATGCTCTGCCCATTGATTTAGAAATTTGAAAACTAGATTTCCCCTAGGACTCGCAGGTTCAAACCTCAGCACCATAGCACAGTGATCCGAAACCTGTCGAGGAAGAAAAGTAGCCCTCACAGCCGGCCAGCTAATCCAAAGCGCCAAATTCCCAAACACCCAGTCTAATTTCTTCATTATAGTTCCCTCTCCCACTTGCCCATTATGCCAGCTTAAATGAATACCATTATAAGGAACTTGCTGGAGAGAGTTCCCCGAGATGCAGTCCGGGAAGTCCTTGTGATGGTGAAGCCATTCATTTGATCCTCCACTCCTGTCACTCGGTCTTAGAGTCGCATTAAAGTCTCCCAAAATGGCCCAAGGAGTGGTTGAATTTTTCTCACTAGCCTCCTTAATGTAACGCCAGAGGTCAGTTCTTTCACCAAAAGTATTGAAGCCATAAACAAACGTGAGCATTGTCCCAGCAAGACCAGCATGATTGAGGACCTCACACGTAATCCATTGAGCTGATGAGGAGATGCACTTTAGCTGAAATTTATGGGAATTCCATCCTATTATAATTCTTCCATTTGGGTGATCCTGGGAGTTCGAGATAGCCTCCCAGTGAGTGGGAAGAAAACTTGACATCGTAGCTGTCATATTATTCGTTGAGATTCTAGATTCTAAGATACCAACAATATCAATCTTATTTTGATGCAACCAAGTGTTAATTGAGTGTTGTTTGAGGGTGCTATTCAAGCCCCACACATTCCAGCATCCAACAGCAACCATTTATTAAAAAACAACTAAGGAAGACCTACCTAGCGGGGACTGGTCGCCCCCCTTTTTTTCTTCCCCTTCTTTTTCTTGGCCTGTGGGGAGGGTGTGTTGGCTCCCTTCTGACCTCCCGACTGTCTGCTACTTGTGCTGCTTCCAGTGGCTTCCATCGCTGCATCCCTACTGTCCACCCCATCACTTATTGAAGCCATACGGCTTTCTATGCACTGGGGGAGCTCGTCTATGTGGTCTTGCTCTCGCTGAGCATGCTCCTGCACCCCGTGAGTTGTCTGGCCTTTTTGCACCTTCAACTTGTGGTGGGTTCCTACCTCTTCTGCTCCCAAAGGATTATCTGACCCTCCATTGTCCATCATACCATGATTTTCAGCGCTAGGAATCCAAGGAACTACCGTCTGCATCTCATTCAACATTTTCTCCTTACCCTTCCCTCTGCCCCCTTCCCCTAACTGGCCTGCAACAGGCTCTTTCTCTTTCCCCTTCCCTTTGTCCTTTTGTTTTGATTGTGTTAGCTGAGTTTCCCCCATCTCCTGCACATGGTCTTTCCCTTCCTCCCTCTCAATGGCTTCGGGCTGCTTACAGGAATGACCAAAAACCTTGCAGGAGTGACATCTGGCCGGCTTCCACTCATAGACTACCTCCACAGTGATGGGATCCTCCGTGAGAGAGCTGTCCACTTGAAACTGATGCACTGGAGGAAACGCCGCATCAAGTTCTATACAGATCCTTGCATAATCCATTCTACTACATTGAAGAGTAGCAACATCACAAGCTATAGGCTTCCCCACCATGCTTGCTGCCATACTCAAACCTTGTTTGTTCCACAAGGGAAACGGAAGCCCCTGTAACCTTGCCCAAACTGGGAGACTTCGTATTTTGTTTCTGTCAAATTGAAACCCAGGCTGCCATTTTTGTAGGAGGATGGATTTTCCTCCAAACAACCATGGGCCCCTAGCAAGCACATCCCCCATTGCCTCTTCAGATGAGAACC
This sequence comes from Salix dunnii, assembly GCA_015731905.1. Lineage (NCBI taxonomy): Eukaryota > Viridiplantae > Streptophyta > Magnoliopsida > Malpighiales > Salicaceae > Salix > Salix dunnii. The sequence goes on from CM027661.1 coordinate 9,873, forward strand.
GAAACACCATGAACCCATTGTCCATTACTGTGACTTTTTCCAACCCATGTTCCTTCCACACCCTATTTGCTATCGTTTGGACTGCATGAAATGGCATCCTATAGCTGACAAAGAAACCTATCATGCATTTCTTCCAAATGTCCACATTGGCCATTAACATGTCATTCGGAATTTTTAAAATGCTTCCTACGGGCTGTCTCTCTAGTTGCTCTAGCTGGCATCTTGTATTTGAGTCAGAGACCCTCACCTTTTCCGCCCATGAACCAGTACGAAGGTGTTGGTTAGGGATTTGGGGAGTCATTTGATAAAGCTGCAGGTTAAAGGAAGGTTGCTAGAGGGTGACTGGTGCAAAAAATACCTCCTATTATCCAAGCGATAAAGGGAGGCGGCTGAGGAAAAAGGATGGGGATAACGTAGAAAAAGGTGAGAAGAAAAAAATTCCCAGTCTGTAAAAAGGGAAAGAAAAGCAAAGGAAGGGTTTTGATTCTGAAAAGGGATGAGGATGAGTGCAGACTGGGACAATGAGTGATAAACGGTAGGCTAATCGACGATCGGTATCTGGTTGATGTGCGGCTGGTTTTTCTTTCCCAGCAGACCTTCTCTTTCTAACTTCTCTCTAGAAAGAAACATAATGCCCCCCCTAAACCCTAAACCCTAAAACCTAAACCCTAAAACCCTAAAACCTAAACCCTAAACCCTAAAACCCTAAACCCTAAACCCTAAACCCTAAAACCCTAAAACCCTAAACCCTAAACCCTAAACCCTAAACCCTAAAACCCTAAACCCCTAAACCCTAAACCCTAAAACCCTAAACCCCTAAACCCCTAACCTTAAAACCCTAAACCCTAAACCCTAAACCCTAACTTCTCTCTAGAAACTCACATAATGCCCCCTCCCTCCCCTAAACCCTAAACCCTAAAATCCTAAACCCTAAACCCTACACCCTAACCCTAAACCCTAAACCCCAAACCCCAAACCCAAAACCCCCAACTACAAACCCCAAACCCCAAAACCCTAAACCCGAACCCCTAAACCCTAAACCCCTAAACCCTAAATCTTAAACCCTAAACCCCTAAACCCCTAACCCTAAACCCTAAACCCTAGAATTTCTGAAAGACTAGTTTTAGGTTTTTTAGTAACCATAATACTAGGTGGCGACTCTTTTTTTTCACGAAAATAAAGATTAGACCCCCGACATTGAATTCCCCGCGCGCTGGGGAAAGTCGTCACGACGCCGCAAACCAAATCATTTTTTTTTTGTGCAAGTTCTCAATGATTCGAGTTCGATTAATATGGAGGCTCTTCATAAAGAGATGGCTACTTTGAATAAAACTTTGTTTTTGGAAGAAAAATTTTGGCAACAAAAATCTGGTTGTAAGTGTCTCTTAGAGGGTGATAGGAACACTCGCTACTATCAATTTTTACTAAAAAAAAAAGGTTTAAAAATTTCATCTGGAGCATTCAAAATGATGATGGCTCTATCATAAATGATGTTGTGGAGATTGAACATTCTGTTGTGGAATATTTTTCTACCCTTCTTACTAAAGATAACACCATTAATGTTGATGCTAATGATATTGATTGGAGTTTTATCCATAATATTATTACTAACGAGGATAATAATTTTATTACTAATATTCCTAATAGAAATGAGATTCGTACGGTAGTATTTGAGTGTGATGTTAATAGCGCAGCTGGCCTTGATGGTTTTTCCGGGTTTTTTTATCAACATTGTTAGGATATTTTCGGGGAGGACTTGAGAGGGGCTGTGGCTGATTTTTTTAATGGGGGTGCTATTCCTAAAGGTGCTTCTTTGACTACTATTGTTCTAATACCTAAAGTTTCGCATCCCAAAACTTGGGGTGAATTTAGACCAATTAGCCTGTGCACTATGTTCAATAAAATTATTACTAAAATAATGATTAATAGGCTCTCCCGTATCTTGCCTAAAATAATGTTACCCTTTTAAAGTGGTTTTATTCCAGGCAGACGCATTGAGGACGACATTTTATTGGCTCAATTTGGTCAAATTTCATGAATCGTAAATATGGTTATAATAGTGCTTTCTTTTCAGGTGGTGCAAATGTTCATGATTCTTCCATTTGGAAAAAACTCTCTAAGGTTGGTCGTGCATGCGAAGATCTTATACGTTGGAAGGTTGGCTGCAGTAAGATTAATTTTTGGCATGATATTTAAGTAGATGATTCTGCTTTATCCAGGTATAGCCCTCCAATTAGAGAGTCTCATCTCCTTGTTTATTTTTATTGGAGGAGCAATGCATGGTATCTAGATCAGGTGAGGTCTAAAATTCCAAATGATATTATAAATTCTTTATATCTCATTGATGTTTGCAGTACTAGAGTTGGCCATCCTCTTTGGTCACTCACTGCACATAGTGGTTCTACTATGTATAGTGCTTGGAATAGGGTGCGCCAAGTCTCAGTTCGTCAGTTAATTTTTTCAAAAATTTGGCATGCTTCTATTCCTTTAAAGATATCATTTTTTATATGGAGGTTGCTTAATGATTTTGTTCCAGTTGATACCAGGATTCAGGGTAAAGGTATGTGCATGGTACTAAATGATATGGTTGTAACGATATTGAATCATTGGAGCATTTATTTTTGTTCTGTCCTAGTGTATCTCCTGTTTGGAACTTTTTTGCTGCGATGTTCTCTGTTAGTTTGCCTGTTGATGGCTCGATTAGGCACTGGCTTTCTGCATGGTTTTTCTTGGGTGATTATGTTTCTGCAAGTCATATTAGAATTATTCTTCCGTTACTTGTTTTATGGTTCATTTGGCTTGAAAGAAACGATGCCAAGTATAGGAACACGAGTTTCTTTCCTGATAAAATTCGTTTGAAATGTTAGGGGAAGATTTTCCAACTTTTACAAGCGAGGCTTTTGAAGAGGTGGCACTGGAAGGGTCACATGAAATTGACCTCTTTTTTGAAGGCAGATTTGCAATAATAACGTGCTAAATTGCAAGTCGATAAAAATTAGGAAAGGGGAACATGCCTCCCTAAGCCAAAACCCCTTAGGGCTTCCAAAGGAAATAGGCAATCGCCCTAAAGTCTAAACACTAAAGCCTGAAGCCCTAAAACCTTGAAACTTTAAACTCTAAAATCGTAAACACTAAACCCTAAATCTTATACTTGAAACTCTTTTTTTTTAACCAATTACAAAAAAAATCTTCAAATGATTGAATGTGGAATCTCTGCAACTTTTAAGGCATAACTCATCACCAATCAACTTAAAACAACTCTTCTACATTCTCATTATCTCAAAATCAAACATTTATTTCTCATATTCTCCATTGCTTGCTCTAGTAAATTATTGATCAAGTTGACAATTTTAAACAAATAAATAAGTGCTATAAATTTTCAAATTAAGCAAGAATATAACTAATAGAAAGGAATGCACCCCTTCTACCAAGTTCAATTGGTTTTAGAAAATGATAACAGTAATAAAAAAATAGACTATTTTCTTAGAGAACTAATATGATTAATAAATAATTTTATCTAATGATTAAGAGAATAGAAATTATCATGACAGCAAACTATGCCATATTAATTTTTTTCACCCAAGCCTCAAGCCTCAAGCATGCTTAGTGTCTGTATAGGAATATGATTAAAATTGTTTTTGAAAGTGTTTTTAGTTAAAAAATGTATTAAAATATATTTTTTTTAATTTTAAAAAATTATTTTTGACACTATGTTTTAAAACACTAAATGCTTTTGAAAGTGTGTTAAAAATACATAAAATAATTTTAAAATACTATTTTTGAATTTAAAACAAAAAATAAAAAATTTTCAACTTTAATGAAATCATAAGGAGTGAACACAGGAAGGAGAAGTGAAGCTGCCTTTAATTTAACACATTCCCAAATCTCCTTTGGGCCGTGGACTCTGCAGTCCACAAAGAGGGTTTTAGCCCAAGATTTGAGGCAATGAAGAGTCGGTCTCTCCCACGGTCACTCCACTGAAAAAACAAGAACATCATTATAAAAAAAAATAAAAAAATAGATCAATTTCGAATTAAAACTTTCTCTGCTAATCCCCCATTCCCCCTTCTTCTGATAACCCATCTTCTCGGTCACTATATGTTTCGAATTTTTCGTATTTTGGGTATATTTTATTTTCTGCTCCACAATTTGCTTTTGATTTGAGTGCAGGTCGGGGTCATTCTAAGTTTCTTGGGTTCTTTTATTATATCATACTTAACTTATTAGGTTTTCTGCTGTTAATGCAATGAAGTTATACAAAATATTGGTTTTTAGCTGTTTAGGTTAGGGTTTTTCTTATCAGTGTACCACATTGTATCTTTTTTCCTGGGTTTTTTGAGATACTCGCCCTTTTTGCTCTTTTAATATTGTAATTTTGATTACTAATTTTTATTTAAATTATGTTGGGTTATTGAATAAAGACATTGCATGATTAATGGATTTCATTTTTTTAATTAGTGCTTATTGTGGATTAATTATTAGCTCCATTCCTTTTTTTTATTTGACATCAAATTCAATATAGGGCTGTTATGCAATCGCTTTATCTTTATCTTTTTTTTTTTTTCCGGTTGTTGTTGTGTCCAGGTTATGCTATTACAGAATATTGGCACTAATTGTGATCCTAATTAGCAGAGTGTTGGTCATTTAGTTTCACGAAGATGGCGAATTTACAAATGACGGGTATTCTGGAGAAGGTATGGTTTTTATTTTATTAGGTATTTGATCAACTGGGTGTTTGAAGGGCTGGTTTTGCAAATTTTGTGTGATGATCCGTTTGGGTCTTTCAGTTGGTGATAGTATATTGTATTTATTTTATTGGTCGTTTGGCTTTGCTTGCAGATGACGGGTAAGGATAAAGATTACAGATACATGGCAACGTCTGATTTGTTGATTGAGTTAAACAGGGAGGATTTTAAAGCCGATGCTGATTTGGAGATAAAGTTGTCAAATAATGTTCTACAGCAACTCGATGATGTAGCTGGTGATGTTTCTGGATTGGCTGTGAAGTGGTATAGCTCTCTCTGCAGTTGCTATAAACATCATGACATTTATGTATTTTGTGTTGGCTGAATTCATCCAAAAATATTTAGATAGATATATCTCACCCCTATCATTATTTTTCCACATGCTAAGACTTTGTTCCCTGTCTATTGTAGTGTTTAGACTGGACATTATAAAGCACTCTTTGCTAATTAATGTATGTGTACTTTAGCATTTGAAATATATGACAATATTGATTTAGCATTTAAGAGTTGCTATTTAAAATTTCAAACTTGGACAAAATTATGGGTTTTTGTGTCAATAGTGTTAGCAAGTCACCTCGGGAACCTCTCTTGTTTCTGTGTTTTGTTTTGGGTCTTTCTTTCTCTTCATTTATGCAGCATGGACACTAACTTCTGAGTAACTTATCTTGCCATGGTTGTTGTCATGTGGATGCCCCATAAGTGTATGTTTATTTAAGTATGAACAGCAAGAGGGAAAAGATGATGAAAGAGATGCCAAGTAACAGTGTTGTTACAAGCTTGATTTTTTTTTTTTTCTATTAATGTGCTATTGCAGTCTTGTTCCATTGGTGAAGAAGGTCAGCGAGACTCGAGTTGTGGAGATGACTAATAAACTATGTGAAAAATTGCTACACGGTAAAGATCAGCATCGTGACATTGCAAGCATTGCTTTGAAGACTATTGTATCTGAAGTCACAGCAATGTCTCTGTCGCAATCTATTCTCGTTACTCTATCTCCACAGATGATAAAAGGAATAACAAGTCCTGTGAGTTCTAAGTGCCATGTTTCAAGGTCTTGTCATTTGGAAGTTTCGTCTCCTCTTCTCAATAACTTCTTTTTACATTCTTTTCTGCCTCAGGGATTGAACACCGAGATAAAATGTGAATGTCTTGATATTTTGTGTGATGTTCTTCATAAATTTGGAAATTTGATGGCAAATGATCATGAGGTGCTTTTAAATGCGCTTTTGTCCCAATTGAATTCCAATCAAGCCACTATTAGAAAGAAGACTGTTTCATGCATTGGTAAGGCTGAGTAGATATTTGCTACTGATTTCCCTTGTGATACCATTCTTGTGATTCAATCATGGATATACTTTATTTACTCTTGGGGAAACAAAAAGGTTTATGCTCTGGATTTTGAACCAAAATATCAGAAAAGTAGGAAATTTGGTTGGTTCCCAACTATTATGCATGGCCACACTTAGATGTACTTGAGAAGTTTTTTTTTCTTTCCAATGCTAATCTTCATTTTGATTAGCTGTTTTACTTGAAATTAAGGTGATAAATTCCTTCAAACCTGCTGTCTATGATTTTCCCTTAGTTTTTGCTAAATCACAAATTTGATAAATTTAATTTCATAACTATCGACCCAAAAGATTGTTTGTCTGGCTTAAAATTATCCTTTGGTCTTCAGCATCTCTTGCTCCAAGCTTGTCGGATGATTTATTGGGTGAGGCAACAGTTGAGGTAGTTCAGAAATTGAGAAGTAAGGGTGCAAAAACTGAGATGATTCGAACAAACATTCAAATGATTGGTGCTTTAAGGTAAAGCTATATTGTATGTGCTTATCATATAGTGCTTTCACTTTCCTGTGCTCACTATTAAAGAAGATTTGATAACTGAGGAGAAAAGGTTAAACTTTGTATTGATGAGGGTAAACAGTTGGCACTACAATGTGTGAGCCAGTCTGATAATGAGATTTGTACTCTGAATGTGTGAATTCTGGCATTCTGTATGTGCTTATCATATAGTGCTTTCACTTTCCTATGCTCACTATTAAAGAAGATTTTGATAATTGAGGAGAAAAGGTTAAGCTTTGTATTGATGAGGATAAACAATTGGCACTACAATGTGTAAACCAGTCTGATAATGACTTGTACTCTGAATGTGTGAATTCTGGCATGCTTATGTATATCCATGTGTAGAATTGGATCTTTGGATGTTACAAATGCAAAGGTTTCTTTGGTCAGCTTTAGAACACACCTGATCCATAATTACTCATTCTAACAAGCTAAAACTTTTTTATTCTTACGAATTGTGTGATGTTTTGGTGTTTAAGCCGTGCTGTGGGGTATCGATTTGGACCCCATCTTGGAGACACTGTGCCAGTGCTAATTAATTACTGCACAAGTGCATCAGAGAATGATGAGGAGCTTCGTGAATATAGCTTGCAGGTGTTGTATATATCCCCATCCATTTTATTACTTTTATGGTTCTAAGCATGTGCTTGTCTTTTGATCATGACTTATGGTTGTATCCTCTAAATTTTGGCTGCAGGCTCTAGAGAGTTTTCTTCTGAGATGCCCCAGAGACATTTATTCTTACTGTCAGGACATTCTTCATCTTACTCTAGAGTACCTAAGTTATGATCCAAACTTTACTGATAACATGGAAGAAGATACTGATGATGAGAGTCAGGAGGAGGAGGAGGAGGATGAGTATGTTTTAAAAAATGCATATCCGTAGCTCATATCAATATACATGAACTTTTTGTTTATCTTGCCATTCCCTTTGTTTTTCTGTAGTGAGAGTGCAAATGAATATACCGATGATGAAGATGCCAGCTGGAAAGTTCGAAGGGCAGCTGCTAAATGCTTAGCGGCACTGATTGTTTCTCGTCCTGAGGTGCTTGCAAAACTATACGAGGAGGTATGCTGCAATAATTTGGGCACATGTAAAGTGATTTCTTAATATGGTCCAGTTTGAGCCTGCTTGAAGTTTTGGTTGGTTGGTTTATGTTTGAATTTGGATTCAAGCTCTTAGGCAGGTGACAAGAATGATGTTTTTTCAAATTTTGACATGTGATATACTATGTTTTGCTTTGTTAAAGAAAATGGTTTATAATGTCTTTATTCATTCTTAGCTTTCTAAACATCATTGTATATAAAAAAAATTTTTGTTAAACATCCATTTTTCTTTTGTGCAGGCCTGTCCTAAATTGATTGATAGATTTAAAGAGAGGGAAGAAAATGTCAAGGTAAGCCTTCATCTTTCAATTGCAGAAATTTAGGTACTGCATTTGAGTGCTCATCTGATTTTGTTGTGATGCAGATGGATGTGTTCAATACATTCATTGAGCTACTACGCCAAACTGGAAATGTAACAAAAGGGCAGATTGACATGGATGGATCAAGGCAAGTTTCTGTATCTGTGAAAAATTCAACTTGTGTTAACATTATCCATCTGAATTTCACCTGCTCAATGTCTTAGTAATTTCTTTCATTGTATATTTTCATTGTCTACCTTGCGTTTCTCTCCTCTTATATAAGCAAATGTCTTGGTTTTGAAACATTTTTAGAACAGAGACCTTTGCTTTTAAATCAACTTTAAGAGTGTCATTAACATTAACAGGTATAATGATAACCACAGCCCTACTCTGCCAGTATTACATTGAGACTGGTTTGTCAAAGTTAGTTACTTAGATGCTGAGATTCTCTATCTAGTGTAAGCCTAATAAATGATGTTACCCTGTATCATTCAAAAGGGACGAAATCATAGTTCCTGAAAATGGTAAATCACAGTGCAAAACAAGCTGTCAAGGTGTTAACATGATTTCTTTGGCTGACATGACGGGCATGCTTTTAATTTAGATGATTTAATAGGGTTCACAAAGTTGTGTCTGCAATTGGTTTATTGCTTCAGGAGTGTTGTCTCCCAGTGAATTAATTTTGCAAGTGTAACTGTTATGCAGCCCGAGATGGTTACTGAAGCAAGAAGTGCCAAAGATTGTCAAATCTATAAACAGGCAATTGCGTGAGAAATCTATCAAGACTAAGGTAACCACTGATATGTGTCACGGATTAAGGGTTGCAAGCTCAAAAGATTGTATGCCATCTCATAGATAAATTATACCACACCTTACAAAAAACAAATAAAATGCATTACCTTTGTCTGCCTACAGGTTGGTGCATTTTCAGTTCTGAAAGAACTTGTGGTTGTCTTGCCAGACTGCCTTGCAGAACACATTGGGTCACTAATTCCAGGAATTGAGAAGGCATTAAATGTATGTGAATTTTTCATCCTTAATTGATGCAAATTTTCCTGTGCAATATTTCTCAGGACAAATCTTCGACCTCAAATTTGAAGATTGAGGCTCTTATATTTACAAGACTGGTATTGGCTTCACATTCACCTTCCGTTTTTCACCTTTATATCAAGGTAATCAGTGGTTTTATTCTGGAATCGAGGCCACTTATTGTTCTGTTCTTAATAGTGAAGTGTTCTTTAGTTCATATTTAATTTTCTTTCTTGCATTCTCTCATGCAATGCTCTATTGGCCATAAATTTTAAATGCCAAAGGAAAATTTGTTCAGCCACTCTTTTTTTTTGGAATCATGTATCATTGCTTGAGGATATATGATTTTTGTTTAAGTGGTTAAACTCTGGAAAACCTTTGTTGGCAATGGTTTTAATTATTGAGGAAATTGAGGTTTTCATTTACCCATTTTATCAAAAACAAAGTATTGTCATGCAATTTCCAATTTGATCCCTTATTAATCACCGCCCCTTGGTCTGCATTGTGAATGCATGTGCGATTTTTTTATACATTACTATCTGCACTCCTTTGATCTGGTAACTTCTTTCTTGTGTTCTGGTTGTTTTCAACAACAGTTTTTATGAATGGAATAACAGTCATGACTCCTGAGCAATAGTACTTATATTGGGATTTATACTGCTTGTTATTGCAGGCCCTTTCTAGTCCTGTGTTGTCTGCTGTTGGTGAGAGATACTACAAGGTCACAGCAGAGGCATTAAGAGTATGTGGGGAACTTGTTCGCGTTGTCCGTCCCAATATCCAGGTTTAATTGTTTATATACTCTGTTGTCTTAAGGTTTTGTTAGACTATTTCTGAAAATTTAATTGGTGTTCTGATGTAGAGCTTTGGTTTTGACTTCAAACCTTATGTCCATCCAATATATAATGCCATAATGTCACGATTGACAAACCAAGATCAAGACCAGGTCAGTAGAGTAACTAGAGTCAATTCTACGGTTTTTCCCATGCTGAAAATCCTTTTATCTTTCCTTTATTTTTTTTCTAATGCAGCATATTTCTTCTATCCAGGAGGTCAAGGAGTGTGCCATTTCTTGCATGGGGCTTGTCATTTCAACATTTGGCGATAACCTCAAGGTAGAATTACCTGTGTGCCTCCCTGTACTTGTTGATCGTATGGGGAATGAGATAACACGACTTACTGCTGTGAAGGTCAGTGTTATGTAGATTGCTATATGGATGTTAATATTCCTAGGGTTTTTGCACCAATTATGTGCAGTGGTGACAAGCTAGTTAGGCTTTCTCATCTGAATTTATAATGTATTTTCTTGATCACTATGATGCATGAGTATGCAAGCCATTGTGAATTTCTGAATCCAGGCTTTTGCTGTAATTGCTGCTTCCCCTCTTCTGATTGATCTGTCATGTGTCCTGGAGAATGTAATTGCAGAGTTGACTGCATTCCTTCGCAAGGTACGAAAGTTGGTTTCCTTCAGAATATGCATACTAATAGGCTGGATTGATTATTTGTAGATAGGCTAATATGCATGAGTACTGTGTATAAATTTTGAACTCTCTGTTGTTTTGGAACATAGGCTAATCGGGCTTTAAGGCAGGCAACTTTGGGGACACTGAACTCTCTAATTGTAGCTTATGGTGATCAAATTGGTTCATCTGCATATGAAATTATAATCGTGGAACTTTCAACTCTGATAAGGTTTTCCATGCCTTTTGATTTTATGTTTTTCAGTGAGGAATGTTTGTTGGCTGTGATTACATCTGAAAATGCTAATTCTCTTGTTTCACTGGTGTCTCAGTGATTCAGATTTGCACATGGCAGCCCTTGCCCTGGAACTTTGCTGCACCTTGATGGCTGACAGGAAATCGAGCCCGAATGTTGGTTTGGCTGTTAGAAATAAAGTTCTTTCTCAGGCCCTAACATTAATTAAAAGCCCATTGCTACAGGGTCAAGCCCTTTTGGTAACACTCTTCCAATACCAAACATTACTTGTGGTCCAAATCAATGCTTGGTTTTAAATTTTTCCTGCTTGATATTGCAGGCTTTACGAAACTTTTTTGCTGCTTTAGTATATTCTGCAAATACAAGTTTTGAATCTTTACTGGACTCACTTCTTTCAAGTGCTAAGCCATCTCCACAGTCTGGAGGTGTTGCAAAACAGGCTTTGCATTCAATAGCCCAATGTGTGGCTGTTCTCTGCCTTGCTGCAGGTGACAAAAAATGTTCATCTACTGTGGACATGCTTACTGATATTCTCGAAGATGACAGTAGTGCCAACTCAGTAAGTTTGCCACAAGTAAAATTTTGTAACAAGAATGCTCTTTGCATTGATGATACCTTTTTCCATGGCAAGAGTTGAACTGTGTATTTCATAACTGTTATTTTCTTAGGCGAAGCAGCACCTTGCACTATTATGCTTGGGAGAAATCGGGAGAAGGAAAGATCTAAGCATGCATGCAAATATAGAAACCACTATTATTGAGTCCTTCCAATCACCTTTTGAAGAGATAAAGTCTGCTGCTTCTTATGCTCTTGGCAATATTGCCGTTGGTAATCTTTCCAAGTACCTACCCTTTATCTTGGACCAGATTGATAATCAACAGAAGAAACAATATCTGCTGCTTCATTCTTTGAAGGAGGTTTGTTTTTTATTCTTAAATCTACTTCAAACTGAAGGTTATTTTTAAAATATATGTCTCCTCTAACCTACTGCTGATGTAGGTTATAGTAAGACAATCAGTAGACAAAGCAGAGTTCCAGGATTCCAGTGTCGAGAAGATACTTAAATTACTTTTTAATTACTGTGAAAGTGATGAAGAGGGTGTTCGGAATGTTGTAGCTGAGTGCCTTGGTAAAATTGCACTTATTGAACCTGCAAAGCTTGTTCCTGCGCTTAAGGTTTCTAATATCAAATCAAATGGCATTCTGAATTTCATTTAAGTTTGTTCATAGTTTCTGTGGCTCCAAAGGCTTGTGTTTTACTTAAAATTCTAAATTCCTTTTAGGTGAGAACAACAAGCCCAGCTGCCTTCACCAGAGCAACAGTGGTAATTGCTGTAAAATACTCGATAGTTGAGCGGCCAGAGAAGATTGACGAGATTATATACCCAGAAATCTCATCGTTTCTTATGCTTATCAAGGATCATGATCGGGTAAGTTGCAAATATATATTTGCTTTAAATAAACAGAATGTTTGCTTGTGGTGGCCTGCTTGTTTTTTGAAATTGATGGTCATTCTTCAATATGGCACACAGCATGTTAGGCGTGCCGCTGTCTTGGCGTTAAGCACATTCGCTCACAATAAGCCTAACCTTATCAAGGGACTCCTTCCTGAATTACTGCCACTTCTCTATGATCAAACAATTGTTAAGGTAATTGAAAAGTTGGCCTTTTCTGAGCTAATGATGCAACTTCCATATGCTGCTTATCTAAATGCGTGTAAATAGGGGATTGTTGCATGAACTTTTTCACTTGTCCTGTCTTTTACAATGTTAGCCCTTTATATCATTGATTTATATATGCTTTAGTATAGTGCTGAGAAGCTGTATGTATTGCTTATTATTTTTGTGCTCTGGTAATTATAATTATTATTTGTTTTTAATATTTTTGCTTCTAATTTATTTATTGCACTGCTGAGGGTTTGTATCAGCTAGTCTTTGTATTGAAATTTTGAAATAGTTATTTGAATCCATCTGTATAATGTCCATGCTGGCAGCATGTGTATCTTTGTGTTCTCTAAAGGACTGATTTATCAAGGTTCAACTGACTTTGTGGTATCATTTCTTACTTTTTTGTTTGCAAATTGCTATTCGTTGGGTGGGAGTTCGAATCCAATAGTGTTGATGTCTAGGTACAAGTTATCTTTGTGTCACATTCCTATCAAACCTGATTTACTTGACTTTCTAGGAATTGGTGTCTGTGAGTTGCTTGACCCGTGATCAAAAGACTCACATCAATACTAGTGAGCCAAATCATTGTTTTACTTGAAAGAGAGGTGTTTTGCATTGAGCCTTGGATTATCCATACTAGGATGCGGGATAAATATTAACTCCATTGTTCTTTCATATAATAGTAGATTGAGATGAACTAAGATCAGGTAATAAGGACATATATTCACTTTCAACCCCATTATACTTTCATAGGATGACTGATCGAGATGAACTTAGATGAGCTAAATGGCATAAATTTTCTCGAGTCCTAGAAATTTTGATTTTAGGTGTGCTTAGTTATTCAAATTACTATAAATATACTGTATGGAGCTTAAATATACTGCATCATAACTGGAAGATTATGCTTGTAAAATCAAAATTATTAGGCTGTTTGACTCCTTACAGCTTAAGCTATTATAGTTACATGATTATATTAATGCTGAATGAAAGGTAACCAAAAAAATAATAAAAACATAAGTGAATAAAAGCTCGAGGCAATATATGTGTTGCTATCAATGAGAAACAGCGAATAAAGGGATGCAAAAGTCAACTGACCTTTCAAGATGAAGGGATTCTCTTTGTTAGGGAAGGTTATCCATTTCACCAATTATGGGATGCTTGAACTGATGGAATTGTCCTCAAAATCATTTTTTGCAGAATGATAAACTACTGGGCTCTTTAATTAAATGGATTGTATCAAAAAATTGTTAATGCATTTCCATAGTTATCCTTTGTGTTTCCTGTTTCCTGTTTCTTGCTTTTTATGCTTTTCTTTGTGGATGCCTGGCTGTTTTCTATACTCTAGTCACAACATTTTAGCCGTGCTGTAATTCCCCAGCTTCAACAACTGAGATTTCTGTTAGTTCTGCAACGGAGCTGTAAAATAATGGCTGCTATGTGATAGACTTTCAAGGGCCCATCATATTGCATGCCACTTTTCTTATGAGTTGTAGCATTTTGGACGTGTTGCTGCTGTAACAGCTGTTACATCACACGCTATGTTGTGGCTGTTGCATCACATAACAATGTAGCTGATAGACTTAAAAATGCCATTAGCTCATTTGTTTTTGCAACACATTGAAATATCCTAGTTTGTGCTACGTACATTGGAGACTATAGCATTGCAATTTTAGTCTTACATTAGTAGATTGTTCATATGCAAAATTATCTGGGTTTCTAACAATTTGCATTTAGAATCATTGTCACTGATGAAACATGTGCAATATTTTGCAGCACCATGATTGATTGAAACTGCTATTTAAAAAACATAATGTTTCTCCAATGTTTCTGTTATTTCATCTCCCTGTTGGTCTTGGTTGCATTTTTGTACAGTATCACCTATATTATATCCTTATAGAATTTTCTGATTTTAAATCTTGCATACCGCAGCAAGAATTGATACGAACTGTAGATCTTGGGCCTTTCAAGCATATCGTGGATGATGGCCTTGAGTTGAGGAAAGCAGCTTTTGAATGTGTAGACACATTGTTGGATGGTTGTCTTGATCAAGTGAACCCTTCATCTTTCATTGTTCCTTACCTAAAATCAGGACTGGATGGTAAGTACTCAATATCCTTCTCACTAAGCGCAATTATTGTTTAGTTATTTAATTTTGTGACTCATTTGATTTGGTTTTATGCATGAAAGTGATGTTGAGTGATGCAACCTAGCAAAAAAGGAATTTTAATTCTTAGTCTGATCCCCCCCCCCCCCCCGGCCTAAAACCTATTTTTATAGGATTCTATATTCTATCTATCGTAGCCATCTTAATTTTTTTTCAGGATTATAATTTGTCTATGACTAATAATATTAACCAGGATTTTTCAATTTTCATGATTTCTTTTTCCTATATTCATTTGATTTCTTAGAAAAACTATTTTTTTTTTCAGAATTAAGAGAAATTAATCACTAAATGTCTCTCCTTAGCCGCATCATTGGATGGCAACATTTCAAACATGTCTTGGGTTTTTTTCTAAACAGGAAAAGAAACATTCAGTTTGCAACATCCATTTGCATCTTAACTAATGATAAAATCCATATATGAAATTCCTTTTCCCAAAAGACTACTTTTGAGAAGAATACTGTACCTTCATTTCTTTCTATTCCTAACTATCCTGCTATAGGATTGTTTCTTTGGTTGTTTTTCAGTATGATGGCTAGATTAATTTCAAATCATTATTCAATAATCAATAGTTAGATATAGTTAGCTAATGGCATGTATTGATTGGAGTATAAAATGTTTGCTATCGTTGATGTTATCAACTGTTGGCTGACTTATCTATTTTGGATGTTCCAGATCATTACGATGTTAAAATGCCTTGTCATCTTATTCTCACTAAGCTGGCCCATAAGTGTCCATCTGCTGTATTGGCAGGTCAGTGAGTTAATCAACCAACTTTAGTCTGCTGGGTTTCTCTGGGCTACAGATTTTGATCCTGTTGTTCCGCATTTCAGTGTTGGACTCATTGGTGGAGCCCCTCCAAAAAACTATCAATTTCAAGCCCAAGCTAGATGCTGTAAAGCAAGAAGTGGATCGTAATGAAGACATGATTCGCAGTGCTCTTCGAGCAATCACATCCTTGAATCGAATAAGGTGTATAATTTTTTCACTGAATAAGTTTCAGGTTTTTATTTCTGTCATAATAACGAAGCACAATAAGCTGTATGACCTGTCTGTCTTTTGTCGGTTAATGATCATTGTTTTTTACTTTTCAGCGGAGGAGATTGCAGCCTTAAATTCAAAAACCTTATGAGTGAAATTTCAAAATCTCCAACCCTTTGGGACACGTTTTATTCCATCCGAAATGAGTGAACAGGTTGATTCCTTGCTATCCAGTGGTTGTATTGAAGCTCACGCAGGGGGATGAGAAAATGTTTGATGCCTGCTGTCCAAGCTCTTCAGGGGTTAAATGAAAATGACGAAGTTATAGCCTGAGTTCGATGTGTAATGTAGGTTGCAAATCCGAGGTTTTGTAGAATATTGGGCCGAGTCGCATTTTCGAGACCCCAGCATACAAAAAAACTGATTATTCATTTTAATATATTTACCATTAATTTTTATGAATTACAGAAAACGGACTAAAATACAATTCCATTAAAATTGATAAATATTTAAAATAATTATAAGATTTTTTTCCGGGATAATAGCTAAATTTTAAATATTAGACTATTTTTAGGTTTAGTATTATATTAGAATTTTCATCATTAATTTTCAGTAAGCTGGTTATTAAAGTCTCTTGGATTTAGTAAGTTGGTTATTAAATTCTTAAATATATATGAGTATGTATTTTAAATTTTTCATATGAAAATACTAAATGATATAATTTTTTGCATCTTTTAGAAACTTGGCTGTGTGCGATGAAATATTTGTGTTAATTACAACTTTTTATCTTTTTTATTGTCATCTTTGTGAAATAAAATGAAAATAAATAAATATAACAGGGAAAGGAATCCACAATTCTCTTTTTTATTATATTTTACTTGCACTATAATTTACACTTGTTTGTAAAATACAAAAAAAAAAAATCTCGAACTATAATAAGGATTTAAATACACATTAAACATTTTGAAATTACAAATTTAACTTTACAAAATGTCTAGAGATTATCTAAAATTTCAAATGAACTCGAGAACAATACTAAAAAAATCAAGGTTGTCAATACTATTTTGGTTGGTGTTTTGTCTTTTCTATTAGCACATAATGTTTTGATTTTAAAGTGTTTCGACATGATATTTCAGAGATGTACTGTTTATATATAATTAATTAAATATATATATATATATATATATATAGATTGAGAGCTGCTTTTGTCTATTTTTATTGCTTAAAACATTTTGGTTGTTTCGACCAGAACGAAACGGAATTCACAAGCATGGGAAAATTTCCTAAGGAGCAAGAGTGATGGTGGCTCGTGTGTCTATGCCCTATTACCCTTGAAGGTTGAAGATGGGTGGATTTGTAGTGGTTCATGCCACCAATGGAGAGAAAAAAAAAAAAAAACAAAAATTTCCTCTTTTTTTTTTTTTTTTTTTTTTTTTCATTTTTATTTTTTTTTTTTTTTTTTTTGCTATGATTATGAGAGACCAATCTCATCAATCCCATCTGGCCAAAGCAATGATGTAACACTCCATTGTCACACAACTCCTATGTCTTTCTAGAATTCATGTGTGATTTCCCCAAGCCAAACTTAAGCTGTGATCAATATAAATTTATGTCGAAGTTCTTTCAATAAGTACAGCCCTACCCTAGCATACACACACATAGCATTCCATAATCAAATCCCCCTAACTTTATGTCCATGTCTACTATTAACCCAAGAAACTTAATCATATCATTTTTCATTGATGTGACAACCCCCTTGTTCCCACATTTGCTACATGTTTTGTCTAAAAATACTAGCAACATGATAACCAAATAAAGGCCTTATATTTTGCTTTCATCATTATGAACCATCCATTATCACAATTCACAACATAGTCACCCGTATTGCCTCTCCTCCATGATAGCATACCAAATCATCATCATCCATGATTTTATCTCCTTAACCAAACCTATTGACTATCGCCTACCTTTGTTATATATATAAACGATTTTTAGTATTATAGAATTACGATTTAGACTCCTTCCGAGATGTTGTACAACGATGTGAGATAACAAGATTGATTAAAAACAATTACCCATGTTTGTGTTTTAGTTGTTGTTTATATTAATAAAAAGTTTTTTTTATTAATATTACAACAAAATATCCTTCATAAAGGTTGATATTTATCATTTTTCATGTCCTCTAACAACTTATGGTATCCACTATCTCCTATTGGTAAAATTTTCCAATGATAAACTTTTGTTTTCCCCTCATCATTGATAGTTTTTTATATCTCCTTCGATAATTTTTCCAATGAGATATATTTTTTTTATTTTCAAGGAGTTTCTATTTTAAATTAAAATATTAAGGACTAATTTTGATCAAAAAAATGATTTTTTAACATGTATAAAAATAACTTATTTTTTGTGAAACTATAATGTATTTTTGTCATTCTCTCCTATTCTTCAATTTGAAAAGGATGGTGAAGATAATTTTAGTTATTTTCAAATTTTAATTTGAAATTCTAATAAAATTTAATTTAAAAAAAAATGATTGGGACTTTGTTTCATATATGTTTTGAGACTCTTAAATTATAAATACAAATCCGAAAGTATATAATGAAAAAGAGGAACTACCACAAAAGAAAAAAAGAGCTACAATTACAAAGAGGGAGATCATCAAGGAGAGAAGAACAAAAAAGTAGCAAAGAAATACTAAATCAAAGAAGAGGAGAAAGACTAAAGAAAGAAAGAAGCAGAAACAAAACAAATTGTTTAATCTAAATAACAATACAAAGTCATCAAAGCTTAATTCCAGTAGCAATACCAGGTAAATTTTGGTACCATCATCTGCAATTTAATTACCTGCTCACTATTGCAACCATGCATCAATTCACACATGCTTGATGCCCTGAGAGTTTCCGCCAATTGCAATTTTAATTCCACCTTCATTGTTGGAGGTATGTAGATGCATGCTAATTAATTATAGCAGCTTGGTCTCCAAGTTGTGTTGTTGACCAAGTTGGGAAGGCTTGGTCAAGCCTAAGGCATGCGTGAATAATAATAAATCAATCTTGCCATCCATTTTTCCATTTTTTTTATACACAAAAAAGAGCAACGAAACAAAGTGTTGAAAAAATAGTAAATTACTAAAAAATACCATACAGTATTTACTAACACTCGAATTGAAAATATTTTTTGTTGAATATTTATTGAAATCAAAGTAAAAAATACCATACATTTTCTTTTCGTAATATTTACTAACACCAACTTTGGAAATATTTATAGTTGAATATTCATTGATGTTAGAGTCAAGAATATTATAGACAAACCATCAATAGCATTATATAATAAAACTCTAGCAATTTAAGACAAGACTAGCATTGCAACTTGCCTTAAATAGAAGGTTTAAGGGGTGACAATATTTTTCTTTTTTGCATAATCAATCTCATACCATAGAATCTATGCTGACAAGTTAGGATTGCTAGTGACTATAATATTAGATGTTGACACCTCAAACAAGATATTTTCTTTATAAAAACATATCAAATATTTGTTTAGAACTAGTTGATTTTTAAAGGTTGGGTGTGACAAGAAGAATTGATAATAACCTAAACAATTTTATACATGTCAAGGAAATCATATATACTCTCTTGCCTCATTTTGAAGTTGTTTTTAGTAAGAAACCCAATTTTTTTTTAAAAAAATATAGGAAAAGCTTAGCAAATGACACATGTGGAGCAATAGTAAAGGTGGTGACAAGAGTCATGGTAGTAGTATAATTTTCAACAACAACACTATTGTGGGAAGCATTGTTTCCATCCATAACAAAAAAATCCTTATGGCTGTAATAGAAAATATGAAGAAGAGTGAAAAAACAACAATAAACAAACCCTAAAATGTGTACATATATTGTCTTTAAGGATATTTTCTCCACACAAGATGATCCCTCAAGATTCAATACGATCTTTCTCTAAAATAAGAAATGTAGAAACAACAAGATAAAGATTAAAAAAAACTCAACAAGGTTTCTAAATAAATAAAGAATTAAAGAGATGCCTTAGTTGTTACAACATTTTTGAAAAAGAGTTTTTATACTAATTTTTTAAAAAGAGTTATAAGTATTTTTACAAAAAAAAACTAATAAAAAATTAATGTATGATGGTTGTTACAAAATTGATTTTAGAAGTTTGTTTCAAAAAGCATAAATATTGCCTAGCATACATGAGAGAAATCAAAAGTTTTTCTCTTATATAACTTAATTTTATACGTGAAAACCCACCGCCGTTGATTACTATCATATGTCAAAGTCTGCTATATTAACACACTAAATCTTTTGAAATAAAAAAATCTATTAATATCACTATTAACTTAATGTAAATTAAAATTATTATTAGATATTGTTATTTTAAATCACACACTAAATGCAGATGGAGAACAAGAAAACAATATATATAAATAAAAATAGAGAGCAGTATGAAAATGATCGATATTATGCTTGCATTTAAAAATATTTAATCTCCCAAAGCTCACGTGTGATTGTGAGCCCTAATACGAGCTGTCCATTACGGATCCCCTCCTGTATTTTGCCGTTCTTAGTTTCTTTTTAAATTTTAAATCAATTTGTCATTACAAATTTATATATTAAAATCGTAAGAATTTCTTTATTCAACGAGGATATTAATAAAATCGAAACTTTGGGAACAAGAATTGGATTCATGCTGAACTTCAAGGAAGTATATTAAAATTAACCCAAACAATCTTTCATTTTGACAACAAAAAACTGATCTAATAGACTAGAGTTAAATTTGACTTGAATTTGCTTTATGTTAACAAACGCTAAAATGGAACGTGTTCAAGCAAAGAAAAAAGCTTCGGGCGCAGTTAGTAAAACTTGATAATATTTTTTTTTTGGCTTGTATACATGCACTTTGATTAAATTGGAACCAGCTATTATATGATCATTGACCAAAAGGGAGGAGGAGCTCCAATTTCTTGAAGGGGCCCCCTTGTATTTGCCTGTTTTTCAGCCAACATCTTGATGAGTATTTAGCCAGTGGTGTTGGATAAAAACAGGTAGCAAAAAGTTTGTGCTGGGAGGGACCTATCTCCAATATCTGGACATGTTCGAGGCATGTTTTTTTCTTGTATATTTCCTGACGGGAACAACTTCTCCATTGCATTTTCTTATAGGTCTCTCTCTCACACTCATGGCATCGATTTTGCCTTTGGACATTTATACCTGGTAGATGCTTTGATTAAGTCCATATATACACTTTCATCACTTTGTAGAAGTTAGGCTGCTCGAAAACACCTCTCTTCAGGAGCACTAGCAAATTCATTTTTTTGCAAATCCAAGAAAAGTGACTAGACCCCATGATCGAGGATTGGTGATGGCATTGATGTGCATGCATTAATACTAAATTGAGGAGAATGCAATGGACCTTCTTTGGAACCCTTCCTTGTAAAGGGCTTCTTCTTTTCAATGTTTTTTTTTTTTTTTCATTTTCTTTTACGACAACTTTATGCATGTATTCCCGCAGCAAGGCCAGAAGAAAAGGAGGAACAAAAGAGCAATTAATAAAGGGAGATACCTTAACATTTTTATATCCTGTACCTATATTACAAGCCTATAATAGTGTGATGAAAGCATATTCATCTGATCAAGTGATATAAACATATCAGTTATGGTATGCTTTCATCCACGGAATGTTTTGAAGAGTTGATGAAGCCGTAGTTGTTTAAGTGATCATCACCAAGAGTCTCTTGTTGTGTTGTCGTCGTTAATAGAGATATTGGACTGTAAGAATACCATTTAGCCCAAAAGAGGTAGCTAAGGAAGTTGAGGAAGCTCAGGACTGCTAGCATCCAGTAGAAAAGATCCAATCTGTCTTTGTTGAGATCATTGTCACTGAGCCAACCTTGATTTGAAGAACTTGAGGAGGTGATCTTGTTTACCAAAGAAACTAGTAAGGAACTCAAGTAAAACCCAAATGAATAGGAGCAATAGGTGATAGCTGTTAAAAATGCTTGCATCCCTTTTAAAGACTGTTTGTAAAAGAACTCTATGAGACCAACGGCAGTTAGCATTTCTGACAATCCAAATATTAGAAACTGTGGAGTGATCCAAAAGATGGACAGTATCTTATTAGAATCTACAGCTGCATCCCTTCTCTTCTTCTCCATAATGGCAGCAGAAACCATGGAGAAGGTAGCAAAACAGAGGCCGGCTCCTATCCTCTGCAGAGGAGATATTCCTGATTCATGACCGGTGATCTTTCTTGCTAAAGGCACAAAGAAAGTGTCATATAGAGGGACTACAATGATGAGTATGATGTAAGGAATGGATTGAAGTGAAGCTGGAGGGATATGGAAGGATTTGGCGAGTTGGGTGTCCATGGCACCCCCTTGTTGGACTGAGAATGTCTGGAGTTGAGCTAAGATGGTGTTAAAAACTATGGTGCAAGCAAAAATTGGAATGGCCGAGATCAGTATCTTCACTTCCTCCACTTGGGTGACACTGCACAATCTCCACGGACTCTCCTTTACATTAGTCCCGACTTCAATTTTGATGCAGGCCTTGTCCAAGAACCTGAATTTTTAGTGATGGCCATTTCGTTATGTTCTAGTCAAAAATTTTGGTCAAGAGAGATTTATTCAAGTTTATAAAGATCAATTCATAAGAACCAGATTAAACTCCCTATCTTTGGTGACCAAATAATATGGATCCAAAAATACATGTTTCTGCTTAATGAATTCATAAAAATTCTGTATTACCTGAACCTTTGTGTATGAGCTAGACTGCCAGAGTCAGCAGATGGGGCTACTATGCCATTATTGAGCACCCTGTTTTGGCTTCCATGAAGCATCTGTGGATTAGATGGACAAATTTGCTTTCTCTTTAATATTGCAGCCACAAAAACCTGCGAAACCCAGATAGGCCATAAATAGTATCCAATTAAATTATGAAAAAACATGCAAGGTCCAACATACTTTCATGATTATTCCATGGAAAGCAAAAATGGATGGAGCACCTCTTACCGTGACAAGGAGTAAGCGAATACCCTTCTGTGATTGTCTATATAACCTTATGTTATTAAACAAATTGAACAGGCAGTTACCGTTATGTTAATGACGTTTTTTAATATGCACACATCTATAGTTTTAAGGACAAAACTATGCACTTATAATTAACAGTAGCACATGCAGCTCATTTGGAGATGCAGGAGTTAAGATTTCAATTACATGGAATATCGAGAGATGAAGATTGAAATCACAAACACTAAAAACCCCAAATTGAAGAAAAAAGAAAAGGGTTAAGGTGCAATACTTGAGCTATGGGGGTGAGAATGCTTCCTTGAGGGGGTTTGTTCCTGTAATATAGAGTACCGGAAACCAAGCTGATCAATCCCATAGCCATGACAGCTGCAGAGACTCCAAAACCAACATCCATCCCAGAATGTGTTTGTATCCATACAAGAAGTGTTAGAGCAAAAAGTTCACCCATGGAGAAAGCAAAATAAGCAGCATTGAAGTAGGTAGAGAGCTTCTTGGATTGTTGTGGATTTCTTTGATTGAACTGGTCACCTCCATGAGCAATCATGTTGGGTTTAACACATCCACTCCCTAATGCCACCAAGTACAGGGCTACAAAAAAGATCAAGGACTTGACTCCTTTAGCTTCCACACAGTTTTCTCCATCAGTTAACATGTTACACTGGGGTGGCTTTAGTTGGGGAAGATGAGCTTGAACTGATAGTAATATGAAACCCTACAAAATCAATGAACAAGCACAAAAACAAAAGTGTTGAATAGGAGTCTTCATTATTAACATACAGACACCTTTTCCACATAATTCTTCATTTGTCTCCTTTACATATAGAAGGGAATATGTACATTTGTAAAGCTTATAATATATTGAATAAACTTGTATATACAAAAGTGAGTCAGCCACCATTGTGGAAAGAGTACTTGGCAGAATGAGAGAAACAAAGTGGAAGTAGAAATTAAAAAGGTGATTTGAAAGAAAAAGGAGCTCTTACAGAAAGTTCGACAAAACCAAAGATGAGCATGGTCCAGAAACACCCGAGATAAGAGTCCGAGAGGTAACCTCCAAGGAGGGCCAGGATAAAGATGGTTCCAACAAAGTTTGTCACTATGTTTGCAGACTTTGACAAAGA
The DNA here is from genome assembly GCA_015731905.1 of Salix dunnii. Taxonomy (NCBI): domain Eukaryota; kingdom Viridiplantae; phylum Streptophyta; class Magnoliopsida; order Malpighiales; family Salicaceae; genus Salix; species Salix dunnii. Next base: position 33,581 of record CM027661.1, read on the forward strand.
GAAGTGCATCTCATTTATCACATATGTTATGAGGTTGTTCCCTACAGCAGCTATTGCCATTATCTCAAATGCTTGAAGCCCTGAAATCCCATGCCAAAAAATATTTCATGTGTTTGCAGGTAAAAGTATACAAAATCGAGAGAGAGAGAGAGAGAGAGAGAATGAAGTCATATTCTTACTTCATGCTGTGGGAATTTCAAATTTTGACTCTTGTTGCTTTCGCTATCAAACATTTGTGTGTGTGTGTGTGTGTGTGTGTGTGTGTGTGTGTGAGTGAGTGAGTGACGAGAGAGAGAGAGATGCAGCTAGCTAGTATAGCCAAATAATGAGTTAAACCATAAAATAGTAAAAATAGTAGTGGAGCAACGAAAGAGGAGCTGATACTAGGTTACCAAAATCAAGAAAACATCTCACATTAAATGCTTGCAAGTTGCAGTTCAAGTTATTACATGTTAAGTAAACATCCCACGAAAAGGGAATCCATTTATTGCAAAGAGAGATAAATATATCCAAGAAACACCAAGATCAGAAAACCACACACACTCAAGTGTTAGAAAGAGAGGGAATAAGAAAGAGGACATACCAAGAACAAATGCTGCGGCTCTCATGCCTCCATGCTTGTTGGGATTGGAGGGTTTGCCTCTCCAATCAACAGTAATCTCCTCACCAATCACACACTTGCTCTCTCCCTTGTTATCATATCTCCTTGCCTCCATTTCCATTTCTACGGAGAGAAAACAAAAATGCAAGGAACAGGTTTTGTCTGCTCTCTAATACTGAAATTGAGGCGGGTGTATTGTCCCTTTGTCCCTCCTCACAATATATATACACGGGCGGGCCAAGCCATCCTAGATAGCTGAAACTTTTAAACCTCACGCAGTCTAACGAACGTGGATGACACCTCCACCATAGAAAAAGCGTGATGCTTACAACAGTTAATTGCTTTAGCTTGCGCACTTAGAGCTTCAAAGGAGAGTGTCTGTGTGCTTTACGCTGTGTCATATATATATATATATATATATATATATATATATATATATATTATGCTATTAGTGTGTGTTTGGATTTAGGTTAAAACTAAGGGAGTTAAATTATAATCTCTTAATATTTAATCATGTTGAGTAAACTTTAATTTGGGGGGGGGGGGGGGGGGTCAAGGGAGTTAACACGTTAGTCTCAATGGGAGGTAGGTTAACAATTAAAAATTTTAAGGGAAAAGTTTTTCTTAAACAATCCAAATTATATTTTTACACATACCCAACAAAAAGGTCCCATTATAATGCTTTATTTGTTATATTTAATATAAAAAATAAATTGGGTCCCTGCTTTATAAATAATTTTTTACACACATGTCAAAGACCTTATATATCAACCACTTGCTTGTATTCTTGATACTTGACCTTCGATTTTTAATTTCAAACAAAACAAAACCTTAAACATAGCTTCTTGGAGCAAAAAAAACATAAATAAAGTTGAATTACAAACTAATTAACATGGTATTGGATAAACTTGAAATATTAGCCTATGGTCGTATAGGTTTTCATTAAGATGACCAATTAATTTTTTATTACAATAATCTTATTGTGAGTTACAACCGATTAAAAACAAAAGTTATGTAAACATAATGATTAACAAAAAAGTTTTAATTTTGTTTAAACTTTTTTTTCCCCAAAACAACTCCACTCCCATCTTATCCTCTACACATTATGTTCAAATTTGGTTGGTGGATTTGACGTATGGTTCAGATAATATGTTTAATTTCAAGTCAAAAATACTTTAAAAGTTTCCATGAGCAATTGTATGTGTTTATGTTTTGGGCATAAATTACTTAATTGTTCAATGGTAATGTTGATTGATTCAAATCTCATAGAAGAACTACAATGTCACCAAATCTACTAAGACCGAATTTAATAAATCAAGATACCAACTTCCATATCAATAATTCAGTCAATATGGTAGGTCGATAGTTGCTTGACAGTCAACATTTTTTTTGGCGTGAAAAGTGACAGCTAGTAGATTGACATCAACATGTTTTGCTACGCTACTATACCATTATAGGACTCGTATTATTTTCCAATGATGCTTTATTTATTTAATTATTTATATAGTTTGTACTTCATTGCAGGCTGGACAAATAATTTTTATAACTATTAGGATTGAAATAATTAATAAGTTTTATTAGTTCAAAAATAAAATATAACATCTATATATACAAGGTTTGATATAATGAACCACATCAACATATCTTATATAACAACAACTATACCAAAGTTTTAACATCTAAAATTATCATTACTATTATTACTAAAGCAATAAAAATTATTGAAAAACACTCAAAAATATTAACAAAAGAGAAAGAAAGGAAAAAAAAAGTAAAATTATTATTATTATTATTATTATTATTATTATTATTATTGTGTTAATTATGGAAAAGAAAAAATTAAATGAACGAATAAAAAAAGCCTAAAAAGTTTTAAAAAAGAGCAAACAAAAAATTAAAACAAATGATAAAACAAAAACAAAAATTATTATTTATAAAAAAAATCATTTGACTTGAAAATAATAATAAAACAAAACTAAAAGAAAAAACAAAGAGAAAAAATAAAAAATATCAATTTTTAAATAATCATAAACACAAACTAAAATTTAAGAACTAAATTTTTTAAAAAAAAATATTACCTCGACAAAAGAGAAAATAATCAAAATTAAAAACCAAAGCTAAGAGCACACATATATAAACATGAAAAAAAAATAGAGATTATTTCAGAAATATAAAAAAAATAAAGGAATTAAAATAAAAAAATTAAAAGTATATGGCCAAAAAAAACCAAATATATTATAAATTTCAATCAAATGACAAAATTGAAAATATCAAACGTTCTGTACTGAAAATATTAAGTGATTAAAAACAAAATTCAATATTAAAAAAATAAGGACTAAAATGAAAATAAAATATACAATCAATTTACTCAAAGAACATAATTGAAACAAATCAAAACTTATATAATAGAAATTAAGACCATACAAAACAGTTAAAAGATAAGGGACGAAACTGAAAATATCAAACGTTCTGTACTGAAAATATTAAGTGATTAAAAACAAAATTCAATATTAAAAAAATAAGGACTAAAATGAAAATGAAATATACAATCAATTTACTCAAATAACATAATTGAAACAAATCAAAACTTATATAATAGAAATTAAGACCATACAAAACAGTTAAAAGATAAGGGACGAAACTGAAAACACCATAAATATAGGGGTTTGCTGTGTAATTAGCATGCAGGAGAGAGAAAAGAGTTAAAACAAGTTTAATCGACCACCATTACAACTTCGTCCACCATGTGCAGTCACGCGGAGTACATGGCGGACCCCTATATTTCTAGTGATCCAAAATGTCAATCTAGCGTCTCACCCGATGCCCCGCCATGTACTCTTCCTCATGATGTGACGCGATTAAACACCACACTCGCGCCTAAAGTGTGCATGAGGCCAAATAGTAATAAAATAATAAATTATGAAACACCCCTACATCTAACTCTTCTATTTTTTTTATTGGGAGATAGATAAGTTTTTAGATATTTTCAAAAAATATGAAATATCTGAAACACCGTTGCATACAACCTTTAGTTTTTGTCTTATTAGAGGCTAAAAGGGTTATTTTACTAAGCAATGGAATGTAAAATTATTATGACACCCCCTCCAACAACTCTTGTTTTTTTTTATCTTATTTGAGGGTACATTGATTATGTTATTGTACAAAGAAATATAAAAAATCTAAACAATCCGTGACCTAGACACCTGAAACCAAACCGACCCAAAACTACTAATGCAATCCACAATTAAAACACTCATAATGTACAGTGAATCACAGACTTCTTTTAATATATAGTATAATTCTTTAGGGATCAATTTTATTTTGTCTACTTATAGCTAGTTAACTTTAATGTATGGAAACTATTTGTATTTTCTTGTTTAATTAGAGACAGGCCATTCAAGTTGAAATAGAAAGTTGGATGATACCATTTTACTTCTAGAGAAATTTAATATACATATAGATTAATAAAATAAAATCACCAACCATACAAAACTTGATATGAATTTATTGAATAGAAAAGGTTGAACAAGAAAAAAGAGAGTAAAAGAGATGAAAATGTCATATTTTTAACTTGCATCATAGTGTAAGATTATAAATCTTTTTAAGGTCAGACAAAAAATATGACTTAAAATTCTGAAACATGTGAGTTTTTCACTATTCACTAACTATGAATTTTTTTTTTTAGTTTTTTTCAATTTGGTCACCGATCTTTCTTTTCTAGTCATTTCATCTCCAATTGATTTTCATTTCTAAAAAAATTGAGATTAAAAAAAAGTGACCATGATTATGCATTGAACATGGGTGGCATGTCATAAGTTTAAGAACAAATGTATTTTACTACTTAAACATTAAGAGTCACATAAATTATACAATTTTGATGCTCATTATTTTTTAAATTCACTTTTTCTATAAAAGTTTATTTTTATTATTTTTTAGTTGCTTGTTAATTTAGGCCACTTAAAACAATTGAAATTTATGTCAAAGTATTTTAATTGATGAGAGGACTTCATATTAGATTATTTTTTACCTTTAAGGTTCGCAAAAAACATATTTGAGCTTAGGTTTTTTTTTTAATTTTGAGTTGATTTTGTGTTTTGGAGTGGTTTGTAAGTTTATCACGGTTTATAAAGTGTTTTGTAGGTGTTGTAGTTCAGAAATGGGTTGAAAATTACTTTTATAGATCAAAAACTATTGGTGGATGGTTTTTATGCAAGATCAGGTTACACATCGTCTCATATTTTTTTTTTAAAAATAGGGTTGATGACATATCATCCACCCTAAATGCAGTGAAGATAATTCTCAGTCACAAAGGCCTGCCTGCGAACGACACGTCACTAGCTCAAAGTACAATGAAGAAAAAGTCTTAGTCGTGCAAGCCTGTCTAACAGACCTATGCATGAGCCTAACCTAAATGGGCCATGTATGACTACGTCTAACCCCTTTTCCTAATTTTTCTTCAATTAATGTTTTTTATATGATATTTTTTTTATAAAAATTATATTTACATTCATACAAACATGATTTAACATGGTGGATATATATAATATTTTAATATTAAATCAAAATGTTTTTGATGAAATACTAATTACATTGAAAAACCGATCGCTGAAAGGTTAACTCAAGTTACTAATGACTTTTCTAATATATGAAGGATCATGATAGGTTGCTAAAAAATATATCTAATTTTCAAATATAAATGAATCAATTGTTGAATTAATAAAAATTAAATTGTTTAATTCTATTTTATTATAATTGATATTTAGATGAACATATTAGGAACCTAATGAGTAACTCATTTGTCAGAAATTAAAGTGGGTTGATTCAATTAAGTATGACTTGATTAAAAAATACTTTAGAAATTAAGGGAAAAATTACAATCAATACAAAAATTATTATTGAATTCTAGAAAAGTATTTTCATGATCTATGTTATCATATTGTATTTCTTTAGGAGTTTATCGTCATTGAGGTTAATTATGTATGGATCAACTTTCTTAGATCATTCCCTGAGCAACTTATATTTTTAATGCTTGGTAAATTATCGACATGTAATCTCAAACTATCATCTTCTTACAACTATAAAGATTCAAATTCCATCCTATATTGGACAACAGGCATTTTTTAATGGTGGCCATATTATCAACCTAGTTCTACAATATATAATGCTTATGGTTAAACATGATCTAATATAAATTTAACATGGGATCATACATCCTAAAAGCTAGTTTTAATCCTTTTGCAAAGGGTGGTTTTACTACTTAGTCACTAAAGAAATTCTCTTGTTGTCTCAATGATTTTCCTCGTGAAGATTGTCATAACCTAATTTTGGTTCCTTCCCTAAATCTATCCAAAAATGCAAAAATATAAAATAAAATAAGGCCGGTGTCGGTAAGAAAGTCAAGGTGGAAATGTTGGACGTTTTCGAGAGCTCGATCGTATCTCTTTTCTGCCTAGAAATGAAGGAAAATGCAGATGCAAGGCTAACATAATTTATTATCGGATAAATCTACGTAAAAATTAAGTCAAAAGATAAATTATATCTTTATATATGACCATTCAATTTAATCATTGGCCAATTAAAATGTAATTATGTTTGAGGATTAATTTAGGGTCTAATCGAAGAATTTAATTAAATGCGATAACTTAATTAATATTTTAAATTGGTCAAATTAATTTTAATAAGGGCTTAGTCAATGAGAAATCAAGTTCTTAAATTTAATTCGGGCTCAATTGATGAGAATGAAATTTTCAGAGACCAATTTGAATTTATTCAAGCCAATTATACGAAATCGGGGACCAATTTGATTAAATTAAGAGTTTAACATTCAATCAAGAATTAAATCGTGCATATCAGAAATCAAGGACCAAAATAAAAAAAGACGCGTGAAGCTAAGGATGCTTTTGAAATGCTAACGGTGATACAATTGCACAAATTGAAAGTTTAAAATTGATTAGGGACGTGATTTGAACAATTATAGGTTTAAGGACCAAATTGCACTTTACCCCAGCATCAAAATTGCATGTTTCCTGCACTATTCTGACACCTGAACAGTGCAGGAAACACAAAGCAACGGCTCTCTGCAATACACAGCCACATCACACAACATGCATGTTTTTTTCCCCTATAAATACCTTCATCGCAGCTGCTAGACAGAAGAAAGAAGGGGCAGGAGAAAAAACAAAAAAAGAACTGACAGGGGGGGGAGAGACGAAGAGAGGATTTTGAACGGGTAAAAGAATAAACCAAGCAGAGATCAAAGGAAAATTTTACGTATAAATTTTATATCTTCATCCCCTCGGCTCTGGCATCTAGCACGATAGTAGCAGCAGCTGCAGTTTCCTCCTGTCTCTCTCCTTTCTCTTCCCTGGCGGTGACAATTCTCACTCTTTCTCTCGGCTTCACAGCTCCGACCACTAAGCATCACACCCATCCTCTCCGGCAACCTGCACAGCAGCTGCAGCTACTGTCTCTCTCCCCTTCGTCTCTCTCGTTCAACTCACTCTCTCTCTTTAAAAATCTGCAGCCATCGGTGGGTGGGCTGTTTGGCCCATCCGGGGCTGGCAGTTATGCCCCAAATGATGGGCCTCTCGGCCCATTAGGGCTGGACAGCTAGCCCGCTAAGAAAAAATATAAATATAAATTTGCAAAAAAATATTTTCGTTAGAAAAGACAAAAAAAGATGTTGTTTTCTTGTATACGGCCAATACACTAGCATATTCTGAAAATCCTTTTTGTTTCAAAAAAATATATATTATCTTGGAGTTTGAAGAAAAAACGTGTTTTAGCATGGATTTTGCAAAGAAAAAATTATTTCTCGTATTTTTGGATTTTACAACATGTTTGTAAAAATCCAAAGGGTATTGGCCAATATTCCAAAAACATTGAATCTTATTTTTTAGGGAATTTATTATTCACTGTTGATATTTGGATAAATAAATCCTAAGGAGTTAATATCCAAAATATTCGGTGGGGATAATTTGTTATTATTCACTATTGGTGTTTGGATAAATAAATCCTAAGGGGTCAATAACCAAAATATTCGACGGGGATAATTTGCTATTATTCACTATTGGTGTTTCGATAAATAAATCCTAAGGGGTCAATATCCAAAATATTCGACGGGGATAATTTGCTATTATTCATCGTTGGTGTTTGGATAAATAAATCCTAAAGGGTTAATATCCAAAATATTCGGCAGGGATAATACACCATCACCATTTAACTAACATATTCTTTGAAAGATCAAAACCATAACAAATCATAAACAAACCGAAATGTCAAGCAACTTATCTCAGGTAAGGCGTATTAGGGGTGCTAAAACCTTCCTTTTACGCAACCAGTCCCTTGCCTTAGAATCTCTGAAAGACCAGTTTTAGGTTTCCTAGTAATCGTAATACTATGTGGCGACTCCCTTTTCCATAAAAATAAAGATAAGACCCCCACATGAATTCCCCCGCCCACGGGGAGGGTCACCACGACGCCACGCTCTCGCGCTAGGGTGTGACAAAGATAATATGGGGGCTTAATAAATAACTTGATGATATGTATATCAATCATTACCTATCCAAGCACTCAAAAAAGAGTTACCCTATCTGAAAGTCATTTGGCAAGCCATTACTCCCCACCTAGCTTAAGGCTACAAATAGTCATACCATAAAAAGAATGATGTATGAGAAAACTATAAGAAAAAAATTGCATAGGCATGGAAAGACACTAGTGTAAACAAAAAAAAGCACATCAAAGAAAAATCAAACAAAACCAAAAAAGATAGAACCACCAGAAATGCTCAAACCATTATTGTTATAAACAATATCAATCCCCATTAGAGTTGCCATTCTATAAACAATCCAGTTTGGGGAGTTGCAATCTATTTATGTAGTTAGGGTTGCTAAAAAAACTCGACTATTCTGGTCTTTTTCAAAGGTTTAAAAGGGTGAGAGGCTAATTGCAGTTAGGAAAGGTGTTAGAGCTCTTAACGCGTCCTGCTTGAGGTAGGCTTCAAAATCTATTGCGATGTTATGGTCATATAAATTAAATACTTTAGCTTAAAAATTACAAAATATTATAGAGCAAGCAAGGGAACGATCCCATGAAGAAGGTTTGGTTGAGATGTTTATGCAATTTGAGGGTTTGATTGACAATTACCTTAACTTAAAAATTAATTATGATGTCATGGTCACATAAATTAATTAGCTTAGCTTAAAAAATACACGATATTATAGATCAAACAAGGAATCGATCCCATGAGGAAAGTTTAGTTTAGATGTTTATGTAATTTGAGGGTTTGATTGATAATTAACTAGACTAAGGCAAAATTAAACAATCAAGCAAAATTAGATATAAATGAAATTTATCAAGAAAACAAATCTTGATCCTAATGAAATATCCACCTATGAAAATCAGAAATGATCCTTCAAATGAAAATTTAATTTATATTCAAAATTTTGATATTTTCTTAATGTTAGTTAGTTAGTATATTCGTTGTATAACTAACCCTAACCAATAAACAATCATGGTGTTTGCACTAATGATTTACTTTAATGGTAACCTTAAAAACTAAATTAATTAATTAATTTATTTATACAATAAAATTATTTGCAATTCATGTTGATTTGTTCAAATATTATCTCTAAAAATAATAACGTAGATTTGTCATAATTATTAAGCTCGGTTGCTTCACAAGTCTATATATCATAACTCCAGTTTTGATAGAACTTGAAAATATATTGTTCACAATAACAACTGAGAGACTACTCTAGCAATTAAGATAAACAATCATAGGAAATACGTATAGGAAAAAAAAAAAGCATATCATTCATCATATAAACTGAAAATAAATGGAAAATAAATCTCATAGTTCTTGAAATCTAAAGGTTTTTGTGTCATCGCAACCAAGAAAATAGTTTAGCCTTGTACATCTATTGAACAACTACTATAAAATATGGAAAAAAAATCTTTTTTTCTTTCTGTTCCCTCTTTTTTTATAACCCATAAAACTTTAGTCTCTAGTTTACAAAATAGTCCTCCCTTAAGTAAATAGTTTTACATTTAAATACTTTAATAACTATTTTTCCAAAAAAGAGAAATAACTTTGCATGTAATTTATAAGCTTTGACTTAGATAAGCTAAATTTCCAAAATAAAAACTTGGATGTTGATTTGGATGATTTGGGACATATTTTGAGCTTGTTTCTTTACAAAACCTGTTTGTTGGTAGAATTTCATGTATTATCTTAGAAAAATCTTAGCTATCTTACACAAACTCGTTTTGTTGTTTATATCTAGTACTCTAATAGGTATTTGAGTCAAAAATCCAAAAAAAAAATATTTTGGATAAAATGGAGTTCTAAAGCTCAATATATTCAAGTAAGAATGGTTTTAAGTTAACACTGCCAGAATGCAATATTTGACTTTGAATATTGTAATTATAATCTCTTTATTTATTTATTTCTCTTTCCATATGTGTGTGTGTGTGTGTGTGTGTGTGTGTGTGTGTGTGTGTATACACATAAAGGTGTGAATGTTATCTTTATAATGTCACTGGAATCACTTCATTTCAACTTCTAAAGCTCAAGGTCTGCATAAAACATCATTTGAAAGTCAAATCTACCTATTTCCTCTACTTTACTCCTTTTTAAATCTTTCACCCAAAAACGCCTTCAAAACATAAAATAAAAAATATCAAGGTATTTTATATATGAAACATAGGTAAAACACTAGGTATATGTGGATAAGACAATTGAACAATATGGTCACATTAGTTGCTTTTGGTGGCTCTGATATGGTTTTGAGATTTGATGGTTCCCTAGTAAATGGTTTCGTTTGGGTAGGTTTCTATATGAAAAACTTACATACCTTAATTGTTTGGAGGACCCATATAAGTACTCTAATAGAGTTTACCTATACTCAACCAAAGAGATGTGATTATGGAGGCCAGAGTACTCTAAACCAAAGTTGATGAATATTTTTGATAACTTTGAGAATTGTTTTTTGGATAAATTATTGATATTTGAATATTAGCTTACTAGCAGGTCCAACATTTTATTAGCATTTCTTACATTTTTTTTCTTATGAATTGAAAAGATATTGATTAAAATACTCTCAATTAAAATTGATGAATATTTAAGATAATTTTAAGATTTTTTCCTAATAAATCTCCTATATTTTAAATATCAACCTCCTAATAGGTCTAGTAGTTTTTCATAAAATTTATTGACTTTTCCTCATGAATTAAAGGAATGAGAGTTATAGTTTTTAAAATATTAGTCCAATTCTTCAAAATTTAATAAAACCCTTTATTCAAATCCTAAGGTGTATGCAAAACCGAAAATGAAATTATTTTAAATAAAAATGCAAGGTATTTTTCAGACATTTGGTTGTATGCAACATATAAAAAAAGTTGCTTTTTATAATTTTGTTGTAAAGTCATAAAACGGTTAAAAAACAGATGGGATGAAAAACACAATGAATATTAGTTTTAAATCCGGACAACAAAACTCATTCTAGACTAGCTTTTACTTAAAATAAGAAATGGGTAAGATCGAATCCATGCATACATCAATAATTGAAGGCTCAATGACTTGAATTTTCAATTAAACTTTGGAATTGGATGGAAATACGTGTTAGTATAAACTGAAACCTTAAGATTAAAGTTTCTAAAATAGTGTTACTAAAGAATATAAACATTATATTATCTAATAATAATGATGTAAGAACATGAATGAACCAAAATCAAATAAAAAAAGACATAAAACTAATACTTAAGGCAATGTTCAAACGATGAACACCAAAAAATACCAGAAACCAAAAGATGTCCAAAAACATTCCCAAACCTAGAACAACCATTCCAAACCTCAAACTCATGCATTTCACTTATGTACATTACACTACTAAATTCTAAAACAACTTCAACATCTTACTTTGAATATAAACATACAAAAAAGAATTATGCCCAAAAACATTTAATATTAATAGTTGCAAAGCATGTTTAATCAAACTAAATGCTAGAAATATACCATTTATTATTTCCTAATATTAAACACAACTCCAAACCAAAAAAAACTAAATTGCATACACTTAAACACAATAGAAGGCCACTATGAACAAAATTTGGGCCTTATTATCAAGCATAATACAGTCAAAATCAATAGATAATATTAAATTATATTGAAACAATGCACTCAAATCACTAGGAAGGCTATATGGACTCCACCTTTCATGGTTTCAGAGGTTTCACCTTCTATGTTTTGTACCTTTTTCTTCAAAGCTCTAAACTAATCTCAATTCTTTTTTGCTTCTTTATCCTATTTTCTTCTTCTTTTATTTTTGTTTCCTTTTTTCCCTTATTCCTGCAAATCTTTTGCTCTTTTATAAGTTCAGGTAGGGTTTTAACAAGCTAAAATCTTGTCAATTTTCTACAAAACTTCTAGTTTGGGTTCAAATGGTTTTGAAAAAATCTTAGGGACAAAGAAACATGTTTATGGCCTTATGATATTGAGTAAATGATTTATAACCTTTGATGAGAACCCTCTAGACCAATTTTGAATGTGAATATAAAAAGTGGTCAAGTGGTTTTGTGCATATGGATGGGTGATCCAAAGGCTAGCTAGGTTAGTCACTTTCATGACTTCATTGGAGTTTCTTTGATGTCATCATGGCTAAAGATCACCTAGGTTCTATAGAGGAGTTCAATATTGATATGAACCTCTTAAACACGTGGTTATGCAACCCACATGTAAAGATATCAATTCCAAGATAGACAGGTACATAATTGTTGCGATGTCGTGGTCGCACAAATTAATTACCCTAGCTTAAAACAATTCAAACAAGATAGTATAGAGAAAGCAAGGGGTCGATCCCACGAGGACGATTTAGTTCAGATTTTCGTGCTATATGTTATGCAATTGGGGGGGTTGGAAGTTGTCTAGACTAAGCTAAAGCAAACTAAGCGAAAATTATATAAAACTGAAATTTATTAATAAAGCAAAACTTGGTCACAGGTCAACATCCACCTACAGAAATCAGAACTGATCATGGAAACGACACATCAATTTATATTCTGAATATTTATCTCTTCTTAAAATTGGTTCGTTAACGGATCCGCCGTATAACTTACCCTAACCATCAAACAACCACAGTGTCCGCACTAGTAATTTGATTCAATGGCAGCATTAAAAACTAGATAAATTGATCAATTAAGAAACATAATTGTCCGCAATATATGTTTAATTTGATTGAATGTTCTCCCTAAGATTAATAACGTAGATCCGCTACAATTACTAACTTAGTTGCTTCACAAGTTCATATATCACAACTCCGGTTTTGATATCAAACTTAGCAATAGATTGTCTACAACAATAACTTCGAGTCCGCTCTTAGCAATTAAATAAACAATCATAAGAAAATAAGTATAGGAGAACAAACATATTCATCATATAAACTGAAAAATTGAGATAAAAATAGATCTCACAGTTCTTGAAATATGAAGGTTTCCGTGTCCTTGCAACCAAGCAAAAGAGTTTAGCCTTGCATGTTTATTGAACAACTAAATAAAAAGATGGAAGAAAACATGATTTAGGGTTTGTAGGAGGAAGATTTGTGTTTTCTTTGGTGCTGGCCGAAATTTCCTTGCTCCTCTCTTCCTTTATATATGCTTCGAAACCCTAGTATCTATTTTACAAAATAGTCCTTCCTTAAGTTGGCAGAATTTTGTTGTCCCTTGTAAAATTCATATCTCCTTCATATGACATCGTTTTTAGCTTATATTTGGAGCGTTTATACTTATTTGAGTCCTGAATCCACCAAAATTGAGTTTGCATCAATCGGACTTCTTTAGCTCGAGATATGAAGGTTTGAATGGACAAAGGTCGACATCGGCAGATTGCAAGATTTGACTTTGAAGGATGCGATTTCTGTGATATTCTTTATTTTATTTCTTTTTCCTTATTATTCCAGAAATATATGGATGTTAGCTTTTGAATTCCACTGGAATCACTTCATTTCGATCTCTAGAGCTTCCGCTCTGCACAAAACATCGACTGAAGGTCAAATCTGTCAATCACCTCCAATTACCTCCTTTTTGCATCTTTTATCCAAAAATACCTTCAAAACATAAAACAAAGAATATCAAGGTATTTTATACACAAAACATATGCAAAACACTAGGTAAATATAGATGAAACTATCAAATAATATGGTTGTATCAATAATATTGTATAGGAGTATGACACAAAGATAACGTATACCCAAGCACCAACACTATTGGATCTAAACCCCTACCCAATGAATAACAACTCATGAACTAGAAGTAATTGACGTCATGAAGTCAGTTGAACCTCAGTAAGTCATTATCATTCCTGTAAAGAACCAAGGAAGAGAGAATTCTCACCTCACAAGTAAACAAAGTTGTTGTCATGATCTGAATATCATTAAGCATAAACATAATACAAAACTTAGGTTACATAAATGTTTTTAACCTAAGCTAAACCCTAAAATATGCAAAGATATGGACTTATATGAAACCCATTTACAATCAAACTCAAATCCTTAAATATCTAAGTCTAATTAATTTTTATTAACCCTAAAACACAAAATATGAATTTAAAATAAAAGGTTTAAGTTGCAGTCACATAAAAATAAGATAAAGAAGATTTGTTTGTTCTTGAATATTGCTAACTTGTATGTTTCTTTCCTAGACTATGAAATTTCTCTTTTTTAATGCTAGAAATCCTCCCCTATTTAGGAAGTAATTTGGATTTGGACTCTCTATCATATTAGGGGGGGAAAGCTCAAATCAAGGTTGATACAGGGCCTAACATGTCAGACCTTTTTAGAATTTGAATAGGACCTTTCCCGAACTTCGATTAGATGAATAAGAGATCGCCCTTTAAAATCCAGAGACATCATTCGTCCCTCTTGGTCCATCTTACTCCATGTACTCTAAAATAGCTTATTCAATGTCTCTTTAAGTCTTTTTGCGCTAGCTCTTGTAATAGGTCTTCTTGGCACCACCAATAAGTTATTTATATGATTAAACTTGGTGTTGGGTTGATCCTCATCAAATATCTTTTTGTTTGACCCTTTCTGCTTGATTTGGATGTCTATATCTCCATATTTAATTTCTTGAATTTGTTAACTCAATCAACTTTTCTTTGAACACTCAGTGAAGGTTGATCAATGACAAGATATTGAAAAAAAAGAGATGAATATGAAATATAAACATTTCATTTCAAGATTATAAGGTTTTAGAGGGGGTGTTTATGAGTTAAATTATGGCGGTTCAACCTTAAGTTGGTGGGAAACACTATATGTGATTGCTTAAAGTTGCCTTCCCAATCAGCCAAAATTAGAGAAGAAGGTGCAAAATACTCATGAAACAATGTCATATTGGCTACCCTATCAAAATTAGGGTTTTTTGGTTTGAAATTTTTATTATGCTTTCAACTTATTCAGTTACGCCTTTTGATTTTGCAATTTCAACCCTCATCAAAATTCTATTATAACCCTGAATTTGGGCACCCGTTTTGCTTTAGAATTTGGTTTCTAATTTGACCAATTTTGTCCCTAATTGTTTAGTATAATTTTTTTTAATTATATCCCTCAATATTTGACTTCAATTACTATAGTCATGCATATTGTTCAGATTGGTCCTTGGTCTTAAATTTCTTTAATTAATTAAGTCCTTAATTTCTTTTTAGAATTGAATTTTATGCAATTAAGTCCTTAATTACAATAATTTATCCTTTAAAGGTTCAAATTTGGTCTCCATATCATAATTTCTTTCAAGAAAACCCAAATTTTACACAAAACCATATTTCTCTTGAAACTTAGACCTTTAATCAATCCATTTTTTTATAAGATCCCAAATTGAGAATTTCATAGGTTAATATATAATTGGTCTCGATCAATCTAATGTGTTAGTATTTCAATACTTTAAAAAAAAATATATATATATCATTTAGTATCATGATCTTAATATTATTAAAAAAATTACTTGTTATACATTGAGCTTTGAAATTCTTAGTATTCTTATAATTTTATAAGATTAAAAAATATATTTAACTCACGGGGTCAAAAAAATAATGTATAAATAAATTATGGCATGTTGAAACCTAGTGGACTATGTAGTGAACAATAATATGCAAAAGTGTTGCTGCCAGTTCTTCATTGTATGTTCAATATGTTAGCCTCTCTTGTGTATAAATATTAGTGATTTAATAGATGCATGCATCCTTCTAATGTTAATGTTTTGGTTTCAAAGGGAGGAAAAAACACTCTCTCATAATATACTTCTCTATACTATTTTAAAAGAATATAAATTATATTATGTGACCTTATATAAGAACTTAAGTTTTTAGATTAAGATGGTTCTTTGACATATTATTAGAGTTTTGATAAACAAATAGTCATATGTTCAAATCTCACCATCCTAGTATAGGCCTACACAGGTTTCAAACCTAAAAAGTCTACTTTAATATATGTGTTATAAAATATTATAATTTATATATTGGATCTCACCTGATAATTTAAACTTTAATTTATCTTTTTTGTCCCATTTAATATATATAGTGATAGATCTAACCCTTTAATATAATAATGATTGATGAATTAGTTCTTCCCAACTCCTTAGATTAAGTTGAAAGACAATTTTTTAAGAAAGGGAAAGAGTTGTGGATTTAATTAATGATATTTAACATTAAATTGCATTTTATAATTACAAATTAAAATATCTTAATTAAGAGAAACTATGTATAATAATACGAACACTATCTAGCTATTTTCATCCAAATCATGATATGAAATGTGCCTAAACAATAAAGTGAAGAGAATTGCTTGATATTTATACATTAACCAATAAAAAAGACTATAAAATGTTTGTTTAACATGTTTTATAGTTAATTGGTTTGTTACACATAGCTTATTAATACGCTTATATTATTTGATATTTTCATCAATATTTATTTAATGTTTTGCCTATGTTTTGTGTATAAAATGCCTTGATATTTTTTGTTTTATGTTTTGAAGGTATTTTTGGATGAAAGATGCAAAAAAAAAAAAAAAGGTAAATGGTGGTGATTGATAGATATAACTTTCAGTTAATGTTTTGTGTAGAGAGGAAGCTCCAAAGGTTGAAATGAAGTAATTCAAGTGGAATTAAAAAGCTAGCATCCATATCTTTTTGTAAATATATTGAAAGAAAAATAAAAAAATAAAGAGCATAGAAATCTCATCCTTCAAAGTCAAATCTCAGAATCTACCAATATTGACCTTTGGCCAATACAATTTGAATATCTCAAGTTACAGATGTCCAATTGATGCAAACTCAATTTGTTTGGATTTATGACTCAAGTATACATCAATGCTATATATTTCAGCCAAAAGACGATGTCTTGTAAGGGAGATATGAATTTTGAAAGATAACAACTGAATTCTACTAGCAAACAAGTTTCATGAAAAAAACGAGTTCCAATTACTTTCTGAAGCAACTCAACAGGCACCTAAGTTTTTATTTAAGTAAATCAACTCCTCTAAGTCAAATCTTGAAGATTTCATGCAAGGCTATTTCTCTTTCTTAGGAAAATAATTATTGAAGTACTTAAATATAAATTGTCAACTTAAAGGAGGACTATTTTGTAATCTAAAGTCTAGGGTAATAGAAATCTTCTTCCTCCAAACTCGAAAACATGCATTCTTCATTCTTTTGGAGTAGTTATTTCATAGATATGCAAGGCTAAATTCATCTTCTTGGTTGCAAAGACACAATATTTTTTGGATTTTAAAAGCAGTGAGATTTATTCTTCCTTTTATTTTTAGTTTGTATTATGAATGAGTATGCTTGTTTTCCTATGAAAATTTTCTATAATTATTTATCTTAATTGCTTGAGTAGACTTTAAGCTATTATTATGAACAATTTATTGCTAAGTTAGATGTCAAACCAGAGTTTTGAGATCTAGACTTGTGAAGCAATTAAGCTTAATAATTATGGAGGATACATGTTATTAACCTTAGAGAAAACACTCAAATATAGAAATTACAAGTTATGGATAGCTTGGTTGTGTTAAAATT
Organism: Salix dunnii; assembly: GCA_015731905.1. Taxonomy (NCBI): domain Eukaryota; kingdom Viridiplantae; phylum Streptophyta; class Magnoliopsida; order Malpighiales; family Salicaceae; genus Salix; species Salix dunnii. The sequence continues at coordinate 51,246 of CM027661.1, forward strand.
AACAAATTAATCTAATTCTTACTGTTGTCATTAAACTAAATCATTAATGTGAACATTGTGATTATTTGCTGGTTAGGGTTAGTTATATGGCAGAACCATTAATTAACTAATGTTAAAGAAGGATAAAATTTCAGAATATGAATTGAATTTTTGTTTCAATGATTATTTCTAATTTTCATAGGTGGATGTTACTTGCACCAGGGATTGTTTTCTTGATATGGTTTCGATTTTAATTCATTGTTTAATTACAATCATAGTTTAGATAATTTAGATAATCATAATCAACTCCCCTCCCCCCCTAATTGCATAACATATATCACAAAAATCTAAACTAAAACATCCTTGTATGATCGATCTCTTGTTTGCTCTATGCTATCTTGTGTATTTTATTTTCAGTTAGGATAATTAATTTTGCGACTATGGCATCGCAACAGTTATTATATTTATGTAATTACATATTTATTATTAATGAAGGCTTAATTTATATTTAAATTTCATATAATATTATATTATTAAATCTTACATAAAGATAAATTTTATATAACAAAATGTTTTTCGAAGTGAATTATATTGTTGTTATAATTATTAGATTCATATTGCATCAAACATTGTTTCTAAAATATTCAGGTTGATGCTCTTTTAAATTTGGGATATCTATTAGAGTTGTAGAGATTAGTACATATTTTTTTTTTTATGAATAAAACTAGATGTTCTTATAAGTTGAAGTATAAGGGATACGTAAAATTAATATATAGCCTTATAATAAGACATGTGCTGTAAATTGACCTGCATGAGAATTTCATATTAAAAGATTATTCATGTCTATGGAAAAGCGAATGTGATGGTTGTGGTTGTGATCCTTAGACTTGAAATTACTAAGTTATCTTATATAGAAAATATTATACTTTGATTATGTTACATATTAACTTAATTGATGTAATAAAAAGGAAGACATTGAGTTTAACAAAAACTATATGAAGATAATTAAATGATCAGAACATGATTCATCACCCTAGATAAACTAGAGAAAATGTTTTATATGTTCTAAAATAGTATTGACTGAGAAATCATATGAAACCTTATTACTCGATAGTTTTTGTCGCACCCCATCGCGAGAGTGCGACGTCGTGGCGACCCTCCCCGCTAGCGAGAATATTCAATGTGGGGGTCTTATCTTTATTTTTGTGGAAAAGGGAGTCGCCACTTATTATTATGGCTAATAGGAAACCTAAAACTGGTCTTTCAGAGATTCTAAGGCAAGGGACTGGTTGCGTAAATGGAAGGTTTTAGCACCCCTAATACGCCCTACCTAAGGTAAGCTGCTTGACGTTTTGGTTTGTTTATGATTTGTTATGGTTTTGATCTTTCAAAGAATATGTTGCTTAAATGATGATGGTGTATTATCCCCGCAGAATATTTTGGATATTAACTCCGTGGGATTTATTTATCCAAACACCAACGATGAATAATAGCAAATTATCCCCGTCAAATATTTTGGATATTGACCCCTTAGGATTTATTTATCCAAACACCAATTGTGAATAATAGCAAATTATCCCCAGCGAATATTTTGGATATTAACCCCTTAGGATTTATTTATCCAAATATCATCAGTGAATAATAAATTCCCAAAAAAATAAGATTTTAATGTTTTTTGGAATATTGGCCAATACCCTTGAATTTTACAAACATGTTGTAGAATCCAAAACTATGAGAAATGATTTTTCTTTGTGAAATCCATGTGAAAACACATTTTTTTCCTTCAAACTCCAAGACAATATATATTTTTTGAAACAAAAAGAATTTTCAAAATATGCTAGTGTATTGGCCATATTTTAAAACAACACATTTTGGTTTTTTCTAAAAAAATATTTTTTTTATATGCAAATTTCCTATTTTTTTTCTATTTTTAATTATTTTTTATATTTTTAGGGGGGGCTGGGCTGACTCGGGCTGCACATCTAGCGCAGTCACCTTAGGCTGGGCTTCCTGCCTAGTCGGGCTGGAAGCCCAACCTTCTTCAAAAGTCAGGCCGGGCACAGGGCCCGGGCCCACTGACCGGCGGGGAGTGAATTAATTCACTCCCCGCGCTGGCAGAGGATGAAGATACACAGTAACATGCAATTTTTGGATGTGATGAAATCTGTACCTGTTAATATCGTTGTGAAGAGGAGGTCGAGGTGGTTCATATGGTCATGGTGGCCTCGAAAATGGTGGTCTGTGGTGGCCGGAATGGGCATCGAAAGGGGTTGAATGGGCTACTGCTGCTGTCGTCTGTTTCTGCTTCTTCGCTGGAGATGGCTATCGTTGTTAAAGGTGGTGCTTCTAGCGACGAGGGGAGTTGGGTGGCTTGAGTTGGCGTTGGAGTTGCTAACTGGAAGGGAGAGAGAGAGAGAGAGAGAGACGTCGATTGATTGATTTTAGAGAGAGAGAGTGACTGGCCGAGAAAGACAAAGGGAAGAAAGAGCTGACGGAGAGTGACAAATGGATGAAGATTAAATCAATATTTTTACGTGGATTTGGCTCTGAAATCTCTCTATTTTTTGTGTGTTTTCTTCATAAATTTCCTTTGCTTACTCCTGACTGCCTTCCCTCTGTTTTTCTCAATTTTCTCCTCTGTCTCTCAATCTCCGTCTCTCTCTTTTCTTTGTCCCCCTCTCTCCTCTGTTTCTATTTTACATGAACTTGGTTCTGCAAGTTGTTCCATCTCTCATTTTGAGTCCCCCCCCTCTTTTCGTTTTTTTCTTTTCTCTTTGTAACTGCTAACAACGTATTTATAGGAGAATGACATGCACATTGTGTGTTGTGTGGCTGTGTATTGCAGAGGGGCAGAGGGTTGAGGTGTAGAGAGCCATTGCATTGTGTTTCCTCCACTGTTCAGGTGTCGGAACAGTGCAGGAAACATGTAATTTTGATGTTGGGGGTAAAGTGCAATTTGGTCCTTGAGCCTATAATTGTTCCAATCGCCTCTCTAATTAATTTTAAACTTTTAATTTGTGCAATCGTATCCCTGTCATCATTTCAAAAGCATCCTTAACTTTGCGTGTTTTTTTATTTTGGTCCTTGATTTTTGATTTGCGCGATTTAACCCTCAATTGAACATTATACTCTTAATTTAATCAAATTGGTCCCCGATTTCGCATAATTGACTTGAATAAATTCAAATTGGTCTCTGAAAATTTCATTCTCATCAATTGAGCCTGAATTAAATTTAAGAACTTGATTTCTCATTGACTAAGCCCTTAATAAAATTAATTTGACCAATTTAAAGTAAAATTAAGTCATTGCGCTTAATTAAATTCTTTGATTAGACCCTAAATTAATCCTCAAATATAATTATACTTTTAATTGGTCGATGATTAAATTGAATTGGCATATAAAAATTTAATTATATCTTTCGATTTTATTTTTACACAGATTTATCCGAAAATAAATTATGTTAACCTTAAATCTGTATTTTCCTTTATTTTTGGGAAAAAATAAAAATTGGTTTTGCTACGGGGGTGGTACTATTTCAATCAGTTTTTTTGGTAGAATTAGGTCTTGGCCTTTTTGTTTTCTGAAGGAAAATGATATTTTGAACAAGACTAGCAGCTTTTGAACTCAATCCCCACTATATCAAAGCCAAATTTCATTGTTTTCTAGGGTTTTTAGATAGTTTTGTTTTCTAGCATATGCTTTTTGTTCAATTTGCACTGCTTTCAATCTTTTATGGCTGATTTCTTTCTAGCCCTCATGACTATTTATGCTTATAACTCATTCTACTAATCACATCACGTGCTGGTAAATCTCAAAATAAAAAACACTTTATAGGGGTTACGAAAGGAAACTCATGTCAATACCATGATGTTGCACAATAACAAACACTCAAGGAACTTACTACTCCTAATATGGAGAATCAACCGTTGTGTATAAACATTGACAATAATGTCAACTTTGAACTCAAGTCTGGCTTTATACACCTAATATCAACATTCAATGGACATATCAAAGAAGATTTCCATACCCATGTCAGGGAGTTCCATATGGTTTATATTAGCATGAAACCAAATAGAGTTCATAAAGAGCATATTACATTGATAGCTTTCACTTTATCTTTAAAAGGGGAAGAAAAGGCATGGCTTTTCTCTACTCTCCTAGGTTCTATTAGAACGTGAAATGGCATGAAGAAGAACTTATATGAACTCCATCAATAATTGTGATGAAACCCAATAGCAACGATGGTTTAGAACCCCAAAATCGTGTAAACAAGATTGCTTGAGCCTTGACCCAACACCTAACAAGATGAAAACCAAGACTACGAAGGATTGAAACGCCACACCTAGAAATCGTGAGAATCTCTCAACAATCAAGGTGATAAGTTTGGTTGTTTGAACGCCACAAGATTAACTTGATAAGTTTTATGAGTTCTTTTAAGAACAAAGAGGAACACAAGACCTCACAAAAAAATGATAAATTTCTGAAAACATAATCTGTCTATTCATTTTGAAATTCTCATCTATATACTTGGAACAACCCTCCAAGAATAGGAAAAGTCATAACTAAAGCTTTAAAACAGCACAAACATCAAAATAAACAAGTCCCCATGTTTTTAGGCCTGTTGGACTTCTAGAGGCAACCATAAATAGCTAAATAGCTAAATTCAATGTATTTAACATCACCATTAAAGACCATGTTTAATCCTCTATTTAATATCTTGAAACTCATCAAATTCATGGCCTTTGATGGTCAGATCATGCTAGAAACATTTTTGCATAATTATTAGCCTCTTCAATTGGTTTGATGATGTGGACTAAGCATTCATTATTATTTGAGCTCATCTTGGTATGTTTAGAATCAGCCCAAATCGCTTGAATTAGCCCATTTAGTGCTTCCTTGAAATGTTTGGCTCTAAGTCTTGTAATTGGACCACTTGGAAGCGACAACGGTTCAAGAACTTCCTTGAAAAGTATTTTTTAGCCTCTCAAGTTGCTAATATAATAAAAGAAATATGTGGGATTTGACAATCTCATAAAGAGATATTCTTCGAGTATTAGGAAAAAATTGAGCAACTATGTATTCAATGTCCTCATCATCAAATACCCAATCATCTTCTCATTCAATATTTCTATAAAGGATTGATGTCTACTGATTATAGCATCATTTATGCAGCAAGTAAAGGGGCATTGGAAGATGAAGCACTCGAGGTTGCATGCCAATTGATCTCAAATATGGCAGCCAACTCGAAACAATATGTCACTTGTGGAGAATTCTCAAGCAAAGGAGTAAATGAGATAAATATTACTAACCTTGAGAATAAAGTTAATGATCTTACTTATCTTGTATGTTTTTTGGCTTATGAAAATGTATAACAAGTGAAAGTTTGTAATATATGATCTCTACAAAGACATGCTTCGAATATGTGTAATTTAGTAAGATTATGTTAAACATGCTAATGCAGTTGATGGAACATTCAATAGACAACGCCAACATAAGTATGATCCTTTTTTCAACATGTACAATCCCTGATGGAGAGATCGTCAAAGCTTACAGTATAGGAACCCACCTCAACAAGGCAATCGAGGCCGATAATTCTTATGGATTTCATTCCCAAAATAACTATCAAAAAAATGAGAATCATATGATGGAAGACAATGCAAAATCAACAAGGAAAATGCAAAGAAGGTTGAACTTGCCTGTGATGGAGGTAGTGAAAGATGAAATTTTGAAACTACTAGATGCAGAAGTCATTTACCCTATCACAGACAGTAAATAGTGGTGTTAATCCATGTGGTGCTCAAAAAAACTGGAATCATGTTGGTAAATAACAAAAATGATGAACTCATTCCTACTCGCCTCTTGAGTGGAGATTATAGAAAACTCAATCCTTTTACATCTAAAGATCATTTCCCTTTACTATTCATGGATTAAATGCTTGAACACCTAATAGGTAAGTCTTTTATTGCTTTCTTGATGGATATAGTGGATATAATCAAATTGTTATTAATCCTTTATATCAAGAAAAGATTACATTTATATATACATTGGGTGCATATATATATATATATATATAGAAGAATGCCCTTTGGTCTCTATAATGCACCCATAATGTTTCAAAGATGTATGATGAGTATTTTTTCTGACTATGTTGAAACAATAATTGAGGTTTTCATGGATGATTTCATGGTATATGGTGATTCTTTTTATAAGTGTTTAAGGAATTTATCTTTGGTCTTGAAAAGATGCATTGAAACTAACCTTTTCTTGAACTATAAAAATTTTATTTTTTGGTAGGACAAGGAATAGTTATTAGGCATGTTATGCCTTTGCATGGATTAGAGGTTGACAAATCTAAAATAGATGGTTATTTCACCATTATCTTACCCCTTATACGTGAGGGAAGTCGCTCTTTTTTTATCCATGTAGCTTTCTATCGATGTTTTATCAAATATTTCTTAAGGATTACAATACCCTTGTGCAAATTTTTAGCTAAAGAAGTGGGTTTTGTGTTTGATCAAGCAAGCAAAAATGCTTATGATGAGCTTAAGAGGCATGTTACATTTGCTTTTATCATCCAGCCATCAAATTAGGATGAACCTTTCAAGATAATGTGTGATGCGAGTGACTATACGGTATGGGTTGTGCTTGAGCGAAGAAAAAGAAAATATTTACATGTTATCACCTATGCTTCCTGTATATTGGATAGAGCGCAATGCAATTACCATACAATTAAAAATGAACTTTTTGCAGTTATGTGCTCTTGAAAAATTCAGGTCATTTTTACTTGGTATAAAAGTCAGTGTTTTTACTAACCATGCAACTTTAAGATTTTTTTTTTTTTGTAAGAAAAAGGAGCCTAAACCAAGATTGATTAGATGGATCTTGCTTATGCAAGAATTTTATCTTGAGATTAAAGACAGAAAAAAAATCGAAAATCATGTGAATGATCACTTAAGCAAACTAAGGACCAAAGATATACAAACTAAAACAACAAGAGAGACATTCCTCGATGAGCAATTGTATGTGTTACATTTCTCTTCAAGACTATGGTATGCTAATTTTGTGAACTATTTAATCATCAAAAAATTCCCTCCAAATATGTCTAAATCTCAAAAAAAAAAATACGAGCTAATATAAAATATTATTTTTAGAATAATTTTTATCTGTGAAAATTTTGTGTAGAGCAAGTAATTATGAGAAATGTACCACATAATAAAGTTAAGAGAAAATTAAAGAAACAAATATTCCAATGTCACTTTTTTTCATTTAATTATTTCAATGTTAAGTCTATGATTCCTTTTTTTTTTAATCAAAACGTGGCAGGTACTAATTGGTTTGTCGGCAAAAGAAGTCAATATAGGTTGTAGTGCAAACCAACCTAAACATATAGACGTTACCTTTGTGGTGTTTAGATTTTCTGAGATGCATTAAACATATAGTTTTGAGAAGACAAAGAGGCAGACAAAGTGGAGACATCGCTTTTGAATCCTCAGTGGAACCCATTGACATTAAAGTTATGTTTATATATGAAAAACAGAATATTGGCCAGACAACGTTTTCTCTTGTCCTCTCTATTTTATTTTATTTTTGTGTGCGCTCCACTGTTATTCCGGGACACAAATCATCCTGAAATCTATTTCCAATGTACAAGGATTCTTTGGTCTCTTTACATCATGCATACTTGTATACATGTACTTAAGTAGGGTATCAACAAGTAAAAAAAGAAGTTTAATAATAAAGAAGACATGTGACTACTATCAAAAACATATCTCGATAATTTCAGTGATCGGTGACCAATTTGAAGAGTATATATTAGCAAGGATCAATCTTCAAAATCTTGTTTTCACCAATTTGAAACAATCCTTCCATTGACTATTTTTAATTAAAAAAAAAAAAAAAGTTTCATAGACAACAATATATTTAAATTTATGTTTAATATTGTAGTAGTTTTATACTTACAATTTAATGCATGTATGCATGCATGTGTTTAATAAAAATGATATACTATAATTTCTTCATAACCAAAATTTAAGAGAAGACAATTAATAAAACCCGTGCAAATTTATGATATATTATTTGACTAGACACTTTTAATATAATGCTCTAAGCAAAATACTATTTCAACCGCATGGACTCACCCTAAACACAAAATTTTAACCTCACAAGTACATTAATCTTACGAGTGAAACTTCCAGGCGTTATGGTGGGTGAAAGTTCGTATCTCAAGGATCACCGAATGTGGGCAAAGATACATCGTACTATTATCCAATATTTTAGCCTTTATGTTTTCGATCGTGTGTTCCAAAAGTAACAGCACGCAAATATTGGACGTGTTTCTTGCCGACCCTGGTGCTTGCATATCTACAAGAACTCTAGCTAAATCCAACCCATTTTATAAAGTCAAAAGCTGCCTGAACTTGGACACAATTTTAACCTCCATGTCGAAAAGCTAATTTCGGACCAATGAGTCTCATTCGAAGCACCACCCAAAATCAATGTTCAGAAAGCCCCTTTTCGTACTGTATATTGAGATAGTCAAAAAGGTTCAGGATAGTATAAGTTGGTAGTTGGGCATGCACTCACTTCTTTCTATAGGGTTTCGACACCGGCACCTGTATTTGTGGGGTTCTTATTCCAGCCACTTGTATTTTCCCATCCTTTTTTGTTAAATTCAAGCATTTTCACAACTGCGAAAACCAAAAAAGATGTGTATACTGTATACATTATGTCTGGGCTAAAATTATCCACGGCTCTAACATCATATTAATTTGCTGACAGTGGAAGCCACGAGAGCACGATCGATCTTGCGGGTTCAGCTTCAAATTGGGACTCCTTGACATTGTTATTCTTTATCTTTGTATTTGTAATGATGAACTATATATATATATATAGTTCATCATTACAAATACAAAGATAAAGTATATGTATATGTATATGTGCATCCATGCATGGGCGGGCGGGCTGGCGTGTAATTACTTTTAGGTCAATGTCATTCCCTCTACAAAATTTGATATTGTCCTTATATCACATAGGGACGCAACATTTTGGAATGATGCAAATGTTGCCAATTTTGAATAATCGCCCTAATAGTGTTGCTCAAATTAATAAAATGGCATGGGAAGAAATCACCGGAATGCTTGCTTGCCTGCTGAGTCGGCAGGTCGGAAATGGATACGTGAAGTGGACTTGTGTTGCACACAAGTCACCAAGCATTTTTGACTAAGCTAAGTGGAAATCTTATCTCACTAAATCTAGAGGTGAATTTTCGAAGTTAACGAGATAAGATAATCAAGGTTCTAAGCAGCCACTGAAGCATTTTTATTTTTTTTAAGGAGAACATGTCATTTATCTCTTAGATAACGTTAGAAAATAGTTGACAGTTTCCTTTCGAAGACATGGAGTTTTAGGGGAAATAGATTGAATGAAGAGATTAATAGACAACTGAATTGATTGGGTTAACTCCATAAATTGTGCTATCTCTGATATTAGTGTAGAAGAATCAAGACCACAGGTTTTGCCTGCAGAGCTTATATTTCACCTTGTATTATGTAACTACCGGTGTGATTCATGAATGAAAAGGGTGGGAGTTTTTCCAGTAGAATGCCTTGGCCAGTAAGTGCCACACAAGTTATTTCCATACATTATAACTATTCTGAGAGAATACAAGTGTGTGTATTCCTTGATGATGCTTAATAATATAAGAAATTAGAAGATGGTCTTTCCAGAAGTGGATGTGGACAGTACAGAAACTTCATTAATGTCCCACTGTTTGCTGTGCCCAAGCAATCATCTATAATTTTGTACAAAGATGTTACGAGGCCATCCACCCACTCTTCAAAATGTGTGACTTTTATTTAGGTCTTTCCTCGATAAACTCCAATCTACTCACTAAGCTTGGCTATTAGCGTTTCTTGCTTGCAAGGACAGATGCTGAAGTGCGGTGCATGTGGGGTGCTTGCTTTTCAGAAAGAAAAAGGATGTTCCATCAATTTCGCATCTTAAATTGATAAACTCATTAAGAGAATAATAACACGTCAACCGTTGTTTAAATCAAAATCTCGACGCAAGCACAATATTAGCGAACGATAGCCTATGCATTCAGCGCCCCTTTGGTTTAGAAATTAATTAATCAACCACCAGTATTCAAACTTGTACTTAATGCTAGCTAGATAGAGCTAAAGGCTTCTTTTCTCTTTAACTCTTCCCAAAGTCAACTCTACAAAAGTCAATTTCCTCCACCTAGCCAAGCAGAAACCCGCAAAAGTTGCCCAGCCGCTTATAGCAGAAGCCTGTTTGAGCTCAATCTTCAAACAGTATGTCCCAAAATCCCTCTAGTGTGATCAAGTCACAACACAATACAGTACACTAGATCGAGCTTTCTAAATCAATGTAAAGCCATTGGAACGGTTGACATGGACGCTTGACACTATGGTTTTCTTTCTTCCATTTAATTCACAAAGCAGCAGCCACAGCCATAAACCTTCAATTCAACTACTTTACAGAAAGTTGACGTGCATAGCTTAGCTTTGTATAAGGTGATACACTTTTTTTGACTTGAAACACGCACTGACACAGGCACACGTAGAGAGAGAAGTTTCAAGCTGTGCAGATTGAATAGATGAAGCTTTGATGACAGTTTGAATTCCATCGCCAACACCAAGGAAGCGGCCCTAAAACTGTCCTTACTTTGATTCGTTCTTTACCCATTATCCAACCTTTGCGCATCTATTTTAGCACTAACATAAAATGAAATTTTAATAATTAGTCCACAGAGGAGAAAATGCACTCTAGCCACACAACTTTTGCTTGTGCACTGAGAAAATATTCACAAACTATATCTGTCAACCTTCGCCACGTGGATTTTTTATATTTGAGAAAAAATAATGAATTCATAAACAATTTATACGTCCAGTAAAAATATATTTTTATTAATAAAAATTCAAAACAATATATTTTTTAATATATATATTAATACAACAAAGATTAATACAAATCAAACCATATTAACTAGACAATCAATAAAAATATAGTTGATTAACAAAATAAGTTATAAGAGCGAGATAACCTCGTAAAATACAAACCTAAATAAATAATGAAGTATATTTTTTAATTAATTTAATATTAAATAATAAAATAAAATAAAAACTTATAAGGCCAAGTAAACCCACCAAACTCATGTTACGGGTTATAAAATCAGAATAATCACTTACAAAACACAAAATAAAATAAATTATGCACCCTAATATGTAATAATTATTAAAATTAAACATTAAAAGAATGAATATATTTAGAGGAAGAAAAACGACTGAAATTAATTGGGTTTTACGGAGTGATGCTCTGTAAAAGCAATACCTATTTTAGTTTAAATTATAACAACAACAACAACAACAACAACAACAACAACAATAATAATAATAATAATAATAATAATAATAATAATAATTGATGAAGAGGAGAAAAGAAAGAAATTTCAGTCTAGTGAAATGAACACATTAACCTCGATCTAGACCCTATATTTCATCTCATCACACGCTATGAGCTCATATCATCCGCATTCGTCTCTGCTCATATATTAACACAAACTATAACTTGTATATTGAGTTTATAACAAAATAAGTTAACCGCTAAATTTCTTATAAACTTGCATTTTCTTCTAGTCCAAGTGCATCTTGTCTTTTCCTTGGTTAACAATATTTATAGCTTTACCAATATCCACGGGTTTCTTGATTTCCAAAGTCATTTGATTTCAAATCTGTTTTTGACGCAATTTATATTTTGAAATGTTAGAAATAAAACCATTATTTTTCTTCTTCTTTTTGTTCAGAATCCCTTCGAAGTGTGCATAGAAAACTAATTAAATGACTCAACTTTAATACAATTGATTATTTTTTATACAAATGATTTTAAAAAATTATTTTCATAGTTTTTACTCTTCGTCCAAGTATTTAAAACCAAAATTTATTAAAATTTGAGTGGAAGCAAAACTTAAAATTGATGTTGAAGGTTATTGAAGATGGAAGTCTTAAAGCCATTTCAGTGATTTTATATGCAAAATATGAGGGACATTGGAAAAGTAATAAAAATAACCTTGATTTCAAATAAATAAAATATAACAATGGTTAAAACTAAAATTTAGAATGGAGGTAAAATCATTCATCGTAATTCTCAAATGACTTGAAGTTTAAGGAGAGAGGCCGGCTTAGTCAACAAAATATTTAAGACTCCGGCTTAATCAAAGATAGATAGATAGATTTTCTATAAAACAAAAAATATTTAAAACAAAAAATATAGATGAATAAAATAAAATTATGATATATAATCTAAGATTAATTCTATAGAAAAACTTAAAATTGATCGATTATATTAAGTTAGAATACTTTATTCTTTTAAATAATTGTATGTAAAACATGGAAGAAGCTTCGAAAAAAAGGAGGAAAGAGACTTGATTTCAAATATGAGTGTAACAACGTAAATTTAAAATTAATAGTTTAGGGTATAATTGTCTAATCAGTTTTTTTTTCATTATATATATATATATAATAACCGAAACTATATATATATTAGATATATTAAACGACGTGCTCAATCTTGATATTTGCATGATTCCACTGAAAGGAAGCAGTGCAAGGATATATTTCTCCACACCATCACATTTTCTGATCAATTAGCACCCACCATCATGACAGCTGAAAGGAATTGAAAGAGAAGCTCCTTCTCATGGAAAACCCCACATCACAGGCATTGAATTCTGCATATACTTGAAAGGAGAATTCAATTGATCCCAACAACGATGGAAGAAGGCTAATAACGCGAGACGAGTGAATAATGGCACCGGCAGCAGTTTATTACTATTGCTGCCAAGGACTGGTGCAAGTTGTGAAAGGCATCAATAATGGCACCCCGCCCCACACCTTTACCTGTCTCCATTAGATGTACAACCAAGCTCAAATTATCATTGAGATCAAAAGATTGTAGATTCACCCTAACATCAACGGTGAGCTCTAAACACTTCCATATCCCAACACGAAAAACTACATATTCTCAGCTCATACACAAATGCAAAATCACAATTAGGTAAGAATACAGAATTTCAGTAATACATTTCAAACAAATCTGTTTTTCACCACTATAGAACTGAATTCATTCCAAGTTGATAGCACATACCTCGAATATAAATCACTTGGGTAGAAAATATACAGTTTCTGCAATTGCTTGCATGAGAAATCAGGAAAATCGAGAGCTAATGGATAATTTTATCAGTCTTACGATAGCGTTCGTCTGTTGAAAGACTCCACTGACAAGTTGGCCGTGAAGGCTGGAATTGAGTTCATCTTGCGAATAAATATATCCACCTGAAAACAGTGCAAGCTTTGGATTAGTTTCTTCACTACATTACAGGTATCAAAAAAAAAAAAAAAACCAAAAAAGCAGATTCAGCTAACAGTTCAGATGACACTTTTATACTGAGAATTTGATGTGGCGAAAATGAAGTATGCGCTTTCAGGTCATTAAAAACCAAACCAAGCAACTGTGCTGGTCCAAAATGGGAAGAAAATCTTTGGGCTAACAGCATCAATGACACAAAACAAAGTGCCACCCCTTTCCATACAAACCAGCATTGAAAGTTACAGACCAACCTAGCCATTTAAAATCAAAGGCATATACATTCAACATCCCCATATACTTTTAACATGAGAGGAATGGATGATTTTAATGATCCGGTTAAGGTCATATAGACCAAGGAAGAGCATTCAGAGATATGCAAGTAATACATGTTTGTCCACAGACTCCACAAGCAGTATTTGTAGGAAAGCAATTGCTCTATACCTGACGAGATATGTCTGGCTGTGATGTGTACTCGTTAGCCTGTTGCAATTGAAGGAAGAAAAAGAAAGTTCAAAATTCTTCACTAAAATTAATGAAAATGAATTGGTGCTAACATAACATCCTTTTCTTCTGGTTTAAATACCAGAAAACGTATTTTGCATCCCATTGCCCAAACCCAGAAAAAGAAAAGAAGTCACACTGTAATTAAAATATTCACTGCTTTTCCACCATAATAAGAGTATTTCCAGTTCAAATGCCACCAATACACAAATGGATAATTTCTCAAGGACATCAGGCACCTCCATGTAATCTAGGTTTGCTAACTTACTAAAATGTTTGTACTCCCTGATTCATATTCAAACTCAAGCTTCTCATCATCACTTTGAGCGTAGACCGATTGCAGGGTAAACCGAGTAACTGGAATTCCATTAGAACGCTGGTGTTCATCCATTACAATCTGCAAAAGATGTGAGCAAAGGAAGGGCATAACCTATTATAATCAAGTAAAAGACAGCAGCTCCCTAACTGATTCATAATGATATGAGAAGAGTAGTGGAACCTATGCCTCCAATGAGTATCATGGTACCTTGGAATGTCCTAGCAACTAAGCCTTATTCCTTTTTTAATTAAAAACAGACAATGAAGGGTTAAGCTATCATAATTGGCGTTTGAAACAGAAAGAATGACACTTTCCATGGCCCAATTACCATCAAATTTCAATGAAATTGGTAGATCCAATATAGGTGTCAAACTGCAAATGCAATGAGAAACATGTGATACCTTGTAGCCAAAAAGTTCACAGCATGCCCTCCGAAACACAGAGATTCTATCAGCAAAAACAGTCTTGTATCTGTTCAATGGATTAAATCAAACACTTTGGGTTATGATAAAATTGAATCGTAGTATAAAAATGCAAGAATTCAAATTATTCATGAACATCATTCACCTTTCTTCACGTTTTTCAAGAGTTGCAATTTGTTCTTTTAATTGTGTAATCTTCCCAGAGATATAAGAGTCGAGCAGCTTGCCCGCATCACCTGAACAATTAATCATCATGAAACTGTATGATCAGAAGTATTGAGAGGATCAGAACAGAAATGTAATGAAGAAAACAAATTTGGAATGGAAAAAAAATTGTTCAAGGTAAATTGCTTGTGCTTGATACCTGACTGACACTTCAATTCTTCTACAGCTTGCAACTTCTCCTTTGTCTTCTGCAACTCAGTTCGCAAGGCCTCAATAGTTTGTTTGGCCTCGTTATCAACTGCAAGTGTATTGACCATTCTCAGTACTTTTGTATTTGCAGCAGAGAAGTCACCATGACCTAGCTGTGGAGGAAAAGTAATAAATTTGTCATGGACT
The DNA here is from genome assembly GCA_015731905.1 of Salix dunnii. Lineage (NCBI taxonomy): Eukaryota > Viridiplantae > Streptophyta > Magnoliopsida > Malpighiales > Salicaceae > Salix > Salix dunnii. Next base: position 66,414 of record CM027661.1, read on the forward strand.
ATAGCTGATGGTTAAAACATATCAAGTATCTTTAACAAATGAGTCATTCACATAAACAGATGTCAGCTGTGTACAACTGAAAGAGAACAGCACAAAAGAGATTGTTGATCACATTGAGAAGATGTAAAGCACATGACAAAGGTTCATTTAGTGTGTGTGCACAGGAAAATACAAGGAGCAGAAACAAACAGCCAAACTTATGTATGGTATACAGGAAAATCTCTTAGGTGGTATCCTGGTGTTAAAATCACTCTACATGCACTCCAGAAAATTCACATGAAAGCACCTTCAGAAACAGTAGAAGAATTATACATTGCCAAGTTTTAATGTTCTTGAGTATTAAGGATCACATTTAGCTGGAGACCATGCATATGAGAGTATGAATACCAACCCTAATCAGTGCATGCAACAACTGCTCTAGGAAACTAAAGCCTTCATTAATGTCATAAAATTTTTGGGAGGCCAACTTATTACAAAATGAGGTAGTTTTTAACAGACATGAAGCAGATACAACATTTTCAGTTCCATGCTGGCAACAATAAGCCCAGGAACAAAGCATATAATCGTCTAAGCACAGATACAGATTGAACCCTCACAAATAAGGATACTTTTTATGACTATGCACTGGTTCTAAATATCCCAGTGTCCATAAAGGCAACACCTTAAACCAAGTAAATTTGAATGATCATGAGAAACATCACTTGCGAGGGAAAAAGAAAACTCAGCAAATAATCAAAAGAAGAGCTATAAATATTTTTGTGTGCATCTTATAGGATCCATGTGTTTCCCTGTGAGCTTATTCTTAACATAGAAGCTCAATGGACTCTGTTTAAGATATGTGACAGTTCTTATGACATGAGAAGCATGTCTTATCAGAAGTTCATACTTCAGTAAGCTATATACTAATTGCCTTCAGGCTATGATACAAAGTTCTACAAGAACATAGCTAGTCAAGTCTGATTTCAGCCTTGAACCTAAAATGGGGAGAGGTGTTTCTCAAGCCTTGTCTGAGGATGAACTTCAGCTACCAGCATTAAGAAGCAAAACAATAATCCTGAAGCGCGCATTATTTAACAGAAACAATAAACCCATGGATTAAAAAGACAAGGGGAGTTCATTAACCACATTATTTGACAAAAGACCTGCCTCCTAGCATTTAGTTATATCCAGGGAACATCCTTGGTTTATACAATTACCAGCGTGAAGAAATCATGGTACAAGACCAGATTCAAAAACCAAGTATTGCCCAAAATATATTTTTGCAAGCATCAAACCATGCCTTTATTCAACAAAAAAATGTGGGCATTAATGATGCGTATCCCTTAATACAATTTATGAAAAGATAAGAAGCAACAACTAATCATCCTAAGATGGAAACTAAAAAGATTTCCTCAACAGAACTGATATTTTGCACCTTCTTGAATGACCTTCTCTTAGCTGAAAGAAGTCACACATCATTCAAAAAATTAATATGTCAAAGTGCCTTCTCATGTTTGGAAGAAAATAGATTTTAAGAAATTAGGGAAGTCAATAAAACATTTAATAAAGTACCTAAGCCTAAAAGTGCCTGGTAATTCTTGGAATAGCTTTGAAATTACCTTAGACTCCAATAGGGAGATCTCAGCACGAAGCCGGTCACTCTCCCTTTCCAATGACTTAATTCTTCTAGCTTCATTATTAAGCATGTCATTGAGTGTCCTTATTTCTTCCAATTGGCGACTACTGGCTTCTTTCTGTGCACGTAGATTACACTCCAATTCTTTAATACAAAATTCCTTCTGTGCAAGAGATGATTCAAGTTCCTGGACATGAAAAGCAAAGTGCAAAGAAAGACGATTAGAAAAGATTGCAAGAGTTACAAGGAAAATAGATGAAGAACAATTCAACTCCAAGACCTGAAGAAGAGCTCCACTGGCTGCTTCATCCCCTCCTTGATCATTCTTTGGCCTCTTCAATTCATTGACAACATTTTTCAACCCATCTCTTTCCTCAGTAACCATAGAGAGCTGCAATAAGCCATCAATATATTTATTTGATTTGTACCATATCAATGGAAGAGAAAAATATGTCGAATTTTCACCAATGTTAATGATGAATTCATACTCAGATAGTAAAATCAATATTTTGATTTGCATCACCAAGCATTACCCCACCAGTTAGCATCTTAAGACAATAAAGAGGTCATCTTCAGCAACATGAGCTAGAAGTCATGGCATTAACTTCCATGAAAAAGAAAACACTTCTCTAACACTATCATTGGCAAAAAAGGGTGGAGGAAATGGTGAGAAGAGGATCAATGACTACATCAAGCACCTGAATGGTCATTAAAGACTGTCAAGAGTTGCTTTGAGCATCCAGGTCAGTAAGAACAAAAGAAAGAGGACACAGCTCTTGTCGAGCTCTAAGAACAATTAGCAAAAGGAGATGGGAGAAGTGAAACAAAAAAAAATCCCTAACCACTCATCTCCACGGAGCATAAACAATAACAGCCCTCCACATTCCAAAAACGATGCCTCATAACATTTTGGTGACAGAAAGGGTGCAAGAGTTTAGGGCATCAAAGGCAAAGGATAAATGGTATACAGACAAAATGAAGCAGTATCATGAACATATCAAAAATGGAGACAAAGGCCTGTGCAATGGCAGCTCTGTTAAGATTGTTCTGCTAGCAAGATCAACTCCACAAAAAACATAAGAGAGAAAAATTGACATGGTTATATCCTGGTACCCTGGAACTCTCTTGGACTCTGACATCTGCTCCATTGTTTGAGGAGTAACTCAATTTACTAAACAATGGAAATAATAATGACCAAATCTCCTCAAACACAGTAAGTGGACAAGGAAAATGCACAACTCCATTTACATATGCAACACTATTCCAAATATTAATTCTTATTCCCAACAACACTATCCTTCTTGAGTTTTTTCTTAAAATTGCTGCAATAGCAGTGCAAAGATAAGAAATTCATTTAGAAGGGGCCCTTACCCCCCACCAAATACTTATTCAAGTAACCACAGAGCTTGATAATTCTCTAAACACCAAGCAGAAGGATTATGACATTCTTACTCTTAATGATCTCATCAGCACCCCCCACCCCTAAATTTTCTGAATAGAGCAGATCCTTGCGTAGCAAACGCCTTCGACTTTAACAAAAAAGTGAATTGCTAAACTCATTTGGCCAATGCAAATCAAGTGTTGCAGTTATAAAAGTATACATGCACCTAAGCTAATACTTACCATCAATTCAATCTGCTTGACCTCCAATTTCAATGCTTCCACCTTCTCTTTGGCCAACGCAGCCTCAGTTTCAGCGTTTCGTTTACCAAGTTGAGCAGTTTCCAAGGCCACCTCCATTTGTTTGAAACATGCATTTGCCTCACCCGTCTTCATCATGTTATCAATCACCTCTCTGCATTGAACAGATACATTTAACATCAGAGAGCAAAAACTTAAATGAGAAAAAAGTGAAGAAAGCTAATTTGAGCTTTTCCTTTAAGCTCTCAATTTATATTTAGCATCATAATAACAAAATGATTGTAATTTTAACAGGTAACGAACAATTTTACATCATACATTTTGTAAAGAAATTGAATCACTGCCAACTAATAAAGATACTTTATAAGTACAGATAGAATGGAAAGAAGCTAAACCTTACACCATGAAACACCCTCCCCAAAGAAATCTTTTAAAAAGGAAAAGGAAAAAGAAAAATCAAAAAGGTTGGATGTCAATATCTTGACATGCAGGCAACCTTAAGGCTTAACAACAGACTAAAACAATGAAGCAATTGAAACTAACAAGCTAAAAGAATAAACATACTTCTGTAAAGCTGCAAACTTAACAGGTATATCATCATAAGACGACACACCAGGAATATCCTTTATCACTAACTTCCAAGAAGACATCTCATCCTCCAGCTTCTTCATATTTAACTCAAGTTCTAGTAACCTAGATAGCTCTGACTCTGCTCTTTCTCTGCGGCCCTTTTCTTCCATCAATTTCTCCTTCAATAACTCAATGCTTTCATGGGATGATCTTATCTTTCTTGCTTCCCTCACTTCAGTCTCCTAAAAAATGTTGAACATTGATAAATCACCTAGTGATAAGAAAAAGGATTCATGGAAAGAGAAATGATCAGCAACATGCTGTAAATATATGATGTGAGGTCCTTGATATTAAGACACCAATGTCACCCAGTGTAGCCAGCACACAAAATTATTCATAGTTGTGATTAAAGAGGTAGGCATATTCAACATTTCAACCAGCATAAACAATTCCATATTCACTGTTATATTTCCATCTTCATGGATAAAGATGTTTCAAATCTCTTTTATTCCAAGTTTTTGCTTGAAATATCTAGTATACACCCAGCATTGCTACTTCATGTGAGCTGGACGCAGACTTGATGCCATGATGTAACCCTATATAAGAGAGTGGATTTGAGGGGGCAGTATAGAATGCCATACTTTTAACAGTCATAGTTTTCAATACCATTTCGAAAACCATTCGGAATTTTCAATTGGCATGAAATATCTTGGTGCCAGAGGATTAAGTGCTCCATTCCAGAGTTTCTGCAAAAGCATATGGTTTGTGTGCATAATACAAAAAAAAAAAAAAAAATTGCTCTTCTAAACACGTATCAAACTCTTAGATGGCCTCCATATATTTAACAAAAACTTGGAATTAGATTAAGAACCATAAACACGCAAATATATATATTCTACAAATAAAACAGAAAAATAGAGGATAATTGATGGAAATGTTCTCCAAATTTTCTTTTCATTTGATTAAAGTTTTGGCCATGGTAACAACCTTAAATCCACAACACCATCCTATTATCTTGATTCAAATAAATATAAAATGATCAAATCAACTCCATACATAATTCAACAAAAGTCAATCATATCTTCCAGAAAAAATGTATCAATTATACTTTTGTATAACAAAGAAAAATGTAAAACAGAAATTCACTCTAAAATTACAAAAAATATATATATATATTATTTATTACAGTGATAGTCCTTGTAGGACAAGAGTCTGCATGTAAATTAATGGTGAGGTGGATGAAAACATTATTATTCTTGATTTCTAGTTTCGATATTTGCAGAACAACATAAAGTACAAAATTTTCCTTGACTTAAAACTTAAAGGCAACTGGAGATGACCAAGATGTTTCTGCTGGTATTTGGCAAAGATATTCTAGATGAGGCTCAATTGAATGTGAGATGATATAGGAGTCCCATGCTTTGTTTTCAAAACCAGTATGGGATATCTTTGATTTACAACCGTGTTGACAATAACTATCTCCTCATCAAAACATCAGCCTTCCTTTAATTGGTAACATGCCTTTGAACAATAATTCTTCCATGTTTAAATTCGAAGACAACTAACAGCAAAACACTACTTCATCCAATTCCATGAACTTCCAGAAAAAAATAACTGCTGCTGCTACCCATAAAACCATAAAGTGGAGTTTCAAAATCAAATTTCAGAAGCAAAACATATAAGTCAGAGTAAAAGACAAAAGCACTGCCAAACCAAGTACAGTTCCACCAGAACATGAGCCGAACTTGCCAAATTATCCATCCCAACTGCAAGCAGGAATGAAAGTCATTTCATGATTTTCTAGTTTTCTTAGCGCAAATACCCATGAATTTTATGTCAAAGCAGCCAAGGTAACAAAGAAACCATGTCAGAAAAGAGTTGAATACAGCATGCATTCACCTAATATCTTAAATAGCACAGACTTCAATCAATAAGCCTGTATACAGAAAAAAAAAATATTCAGCCTGCCTGAACTCCACTCATCTACGGTTTGGGGACCATGTGTGAATGACCAACCGATTACCATATCACTTGTAATGGACACTGAAAGTAGCAAAATCCTTTATCTGAGTATGAGGTATGAGTAGAAACCAGACTTACAAAATTTCTAAGTTCTTCTTGCAGATGTTTAACCAAAATGTTGCTGTCAGTAGAAGAACCTTCTTGGAAAGTGAAACTTGATAATTTCTTCTCCAATTCACTTCTTTGATACGAACACTGCAAAAAAGGATGAAAAAACGATCATATCTCTAATGCAATTTAAGAATTCTGGAAGGCTTTCAAACATGTCATTTTAAGTTAATGCAGACCAACATTTACACCAAGTAGAGCTTAGCTTACTATGCACACCAGTAAACAAGTACAATCTACTTGTAGAAAGAAAAAAAAAAAAGGAAAAAACTAGAATAAAAGCAAGACACCTCCGTAAGTTGCCTTTTCAGATCTTCTAGCTGCTCCTTCCACAACTCTGATTCTTTCTCAGCATTTTTGGCCCTACATTCCATCGTTTCTAGCTGCATAGAAGAAAAATGATCAAGATAACTAGAGCTCTGGGTCATAGTTAACCCATTATAAAAAGGAAATCCACAAATTAAGATGCTTACATCTGCCCTAATTCTAGAAACAGAATGCTTTGATTCTCTATTCAGCTGCGCAAGCTCAGTGTTGTGATGCTTTTTCTCCCTTTCTATGCTTTCAGAAAGATGGCCAAGTTTTCCCTCTAAAACACTTGCTTTCTCTTCAGCAGAAGCTGCTGAGGATTCAGCTCTCTGACGCAGGTTCTTTTCATTTTCAAGCTTAACCTAAAACAGAAATGGAAGGAGCATTTTTTTCAAAGAAAAGAGAAACAATTTGAAATACTATAAGCAAGCAAACAGGGAAACGAAGAAGGCACCGACCATGCCATGAGAATTTAAACTTTTAGAGCTGAATTTAAATAGAAAATTTACTCTTCCTAATTGTGATTTTATATTAGCTTCATAATAATGGAAATCAATGCTGAAATTATAATTCATTTTCCTTGATAGCTAACATAAAGGACTAATGGCTAAAAAATTGAAATAGGTAATCAAACATGTTGTAGTAGTTAAATTTACATATCAAAAATCCCTAATTTCTATTTTTATTTTTTTCCATTAAAAAACAAAAGAAAGAAAGAAAGAAAGAAAAGAAAAGAAAAGAAAAGAAAGAAGCAATGGGGTTGCATACCTCAAGGTTAGCTTGTGATTCTAACTGTTTCTTGAACCTTTCTTGGTTATCATTAACTTCCTTAAGAAGTTGTTGCTGAAGAGCATGTTCGCGTCCTTTGGCAGCAGCAAGTTGTTGCTCTGTCTGCAACAATTTATCTCGAAACTTCTTCCTCTCACCTTCTACATCACCATTAAATGATAACAATAACAATAACAATAATAATAATAATAATAAATAATGAAGAGAGTTGCAAGTAGAAACCAGATTTGGTGAAATTTTCATTGATTTCTTGTAATTTAGACTGGTAATCCTGAACTTGCTTCTCGGCGCTACTCAACGCGTCTATAAAATCCGACTTAACCTAATATTGAATGAATGAGTAAATGAGCACATTAAATACACAGAACTTGTGCGAGAAATGTGTGATTAAGCGAGCAAAACCAATTGGCGGCACTGGTAGGTGCAGAGGAATTGTTCGTGTTGGGGCGGCGGAGTGTTGTTGTCTTCGAAGATGACTAGATGATTCTCTCGGTGGTGCTCCGATTGGGGGCTCTCGATGATAGGTCTCGCATTTGTGTCGGCGGCTCCTCCCCTTGGTCGCTTTGCCGGTGGAGTTCTTAGTATCATTTTCTTTTTCTGCTCTCTCCTTCCTCTCTCTCTCTGAAGATTAAATTGTGAATTTGAATCGACGAGAGAAATCAAAATAACGGATATGGACTACAATTGGTGATTTTAAAGTTCAAAAATCCAAATACATACAATTAAATAATATTTCCGAACTTTCAGCTGAGATGAATAGCGTCATTTTTTAAAAATATGTTTTAAAATATATATATATATATATAGATATATCAAAGTATTTTTTTTATATAAAAAAAAAAAGTGTATTCTTGATATAATATATCACAATAATATAATATAAATATATCTAGTTTAAAATTCTCTGGATTTGTTCGAGCTTTCATCTTCAGATTAATTTTTTATATATAATTTTAACTCGCTCCTTAGATTAAAGTAAAAGAAAATATATGATTACTTTTTAAGTTTGGCATCATATTTTATTTTGTTTTTTTATTATAAACAGACAAGATTTAAAAATAATTATTTTATTTTATAAATCATTACCGGATATAATTATATTTCTGTTTTTTTATTCTGTCTCTCGAAGCTTCAATCCATGTATCAGAGAGAGAGAGAGTTAATAGCCTGAGTTTAGTGCTGTGGTTTAAATAAAAGTTAGCTAATTTTGTTGTTTAAAATTAATTTTTATATATTTTAAAGATTGTTTTGATATATTAATGTTAAAAAATAAAACAGTAGGTCAATCTGAATGGTTTACATTATCGTATATATAAAAAATTAAATCCAATTAGAGACATAAAAGACAGCGAACGAAAGGCATCCCTTGCCTTTACTCCTCTCAAAAGTCACATTTAAATATCTAAATCTAATTAAAGAAAATACTTTCATGTCACCATTAATAATTAGAAATTAACTTAACTAATAAAGTTTAAACTTGTATCATGAAGCTACCTAATTAATATAATATACCCCAATTCCATCAAAATATTTCTTCTAAATTATTTTTTTAATATAAAAATCTCAGCTACCAGATTTATAAAATCTGCTAAATTGGGTTGGAAAGAGTATTTTCTAAATTAAAAACAAGAAATGGTTTGTACTAGTCATGGGAACCGCAACTCGTTGCGGTCAGAACCATATTTTTTTCAATATAAAAAAATTTAATTATATGTAATTTTTGTATTATAATACAAATTTGGATAAAATAATAAATTTATGCAAAAATATTGTAAAGTGCAAGTTTTCTATAAAATATATCAATTTTAAATTGATATAAATTTATTTGTTTAGTAAGTTTCAATGAAATAACCAATATAAAATTATCATTATCATTAAAAAAAAATAAAAAGATTTAGATATATGAATTATTGAATATATTGCATTAGAATTAGTTCATTTTATAATTTAATTTAAATTAAACACAACAAATAAAATATAAATTGTGAAAGAACTTGCATTAATCAAATAATAAAAATAAATAGTTAATTTTCTATGTCCAAAAAGAAGAAAACATAAATTGAAAATTCATCCTCATATTATTGTCATTATCATTACTATAACAGTTAAAATTATTATCAACATTATTATCTAAATAATACAAATTATTAAATTGCCCTAAATAATATAAAAAAACAATTGTCAAAAAAATAAAAATAAAATCACAAAATTATCATTATTAATGTGCAAACAATAAAATTATAAAATCATATTATCTGAAAATCAAATAAAAATAACAAAAAACAAAAAAAAATAGAGAAATATTAATTTTGAAATGATCACCAGCATAAATTAAAATCTCATAATTGCACTAAATAAAAATAAAATTCCAATAAAAAATAAAATATAAAAAATTCAAAATAAAAACCAAAAGTATAAATAAATGAAGATGGATAAAAAAAAAAAAAACATTGTCCATGAAATATAAAAAAAAAGGGGGGGGGGGAATCAATACTAAATAAATAAAAAAAGAATAAGTGTCAAAATGAAAACCCTAACAAAAAATAAAATAAGAAGAAATAAAAAAAAATCTAAAAGCACAAATGTATAAATATGAATAAAAAATAAAAATGTCCAAGAAGAATAAAAAACCAAATGAATAAAAAAAAAGAATAAGTGACAAAATGAAAAATAATATATATATATATATATATATATATATAAAATTTGTCACAAAAACTAAAAAAAAATACAAAAATTATCATTATTATTGTGCAAACAATAAAATCATCTGATCTGAAAATCAGATAAAAATAACAGAAAATAATTAAAAAGAACAATGAAAAAAATGGAGAAATATTAATTTTGAAATGACCACCAACAAAAATTAAAATCTTAAAATTGAACCGAATAAAAATAAAACCTCGATAAAAAATAAAATAAAATAAAATTCAAAACAAAAACTAAAAGTATAAATAAATAAATACTGGATAAAAAAACATTGTCCAAGAAAGATTAAAAAAAAAAAGTCAATACTAAATAAAAATAAAATAAAAGAAGAAGTGTCAAAATGAAAACCCTAACAAAAAATAAAAATGAAATCGAAAAGCACAAATGTATAATATGGACAAAAAATAAAAATTATCTAAGAAGATCAAAAATTCAAATGAATTAATAAAAAAATTAAAAGAATAGGTGACAAAATGAAAATAAAATATATATAATTAAGTCTAATTGAAGGATAAAAATAAAACAAATGAAAATTTTGGGATAAAAAACAATAATTTTTTTTTTTAAAAAAATCAATATAGTGAAATTATTGAATTAATTGAAAGATTAAAACCAAAATGAAAAGTAATATATATGACCAATTTTAATTTGGGGATAAATTTACAGCAAATTCAAGCTTGCATACCAAAATTATTAAAAGAACAAAAAAGAAATCAAAAATCAAAAGATTAAGAATCGAAATGAAACTTACCGTATATTATCAATTTCAATTCAAGGGCATAATTGAAAAAAATCAGAAATTCCATTCAAAAATCAGTAATAAAAATAAAATCCAAAGTTTAGGGACTGAAATAAAATATATATACAAATATGAGGGACTGTATAGTCTTTCCCTGGCGCAGGAGAGAGAAAAGAGAGGGCGAAAGAAAAACAGTCTATTGGAGCTTACACAACCTTATTTGATATACATGCGCCACGTGTGGAGGAAGATAAGATGACGACAAACCATCTGCGACAGTGGAAGAATATTTTCTAACACTACAGTGAACCGCACGCGCCACTTGAAAGACGCGTGAGGTTGGAACACTGTCGGCGTGTACGGATAACGCACCTGCAGTGTTCCGGACAAAAAATAATAAAAAATTGGTCAATTATCAATATAGCCTTTGACCCCATCCATAATTATGAAAAAAATTGGGGGTGAAAATTCATAAATACCCCAAGGGTGCTGACAGCGTGTTTTGTCGTTTAGGGGGTAATTTTGTCATTTCACTGAGAAAAAAATCTAGAAATATCATCTGTATTCCATGAAAAATCTGAAAATACCCTTTCCCCCAGGGGTTAAAAATTTTCTGACCTGGAGATAAAATAGTTATTTTATTGCAGTAATAAATAGTGAATTGAATCTAGGTGAACAATGAATAAATGTACAATAAAGGGGACAAGATTTATATTTTAGTTAATTTTTATATGAAATGTATTTAAAAACATGTGTAAATCATTGAATTAAATTAGAGATAATAATAAGAGTAAAAACAATAAAGAAAAGAGAGAGAATAATAAGAAAAATAAAAAGAGGGCGAAGCAGACAAGAGAGCCAAAGACAAGTCGTGTCGGCTTGGACAAGACATTGACGATATAACTGTGTATCTGGACGTGTATGTATTTCCCTGCTTCTCGATCTAATCGATTCATCTTAATTCTTCCAAATCTATTTTCAACGTCTTGTTTACTACTTTCTATTCTCGGATCCTTCTTGCCTGCCCACAGCCTTCCCCTCCTCAAGAACAAGGTATTGTGATTTCCATGTTTTCTTTCTTTTTCTTCTTTTTTACTGGATTTTTAGTTGCTGACAAATTATTAAAGGGGTTTTGGTGAATTGTAAGTGAAGAAAGTGGGTGTTGTTATAACTTGTTTATCATCAGATCCCTGGTCTGTTCTACTGTACTTCCCCTTTTATTTTTCTCACAGTTCCTCTCTGTCCAAGCATCAAAGTTTCGCTCTCTTTCCATTTCTATTTTTTTGTAATCAAGTTTTCGTGTACATTTTTATGTATATTGGTAGATGGGCTTTTTGAATCATGCTCTTTTAGGATATGATCATGAATTTATTTTTTTCCATTTTTTCTAGTAGCTAAAATATTTGCTGTGCAAAAGTAAATGCGGATTTTGGCTGTGAAAAGTGTGAAGGGCATTTTAAAATCTTGAAAGATCCATGTTTTTTAAAAAAAACTCGGGAGTTAAAGCTGAAAAAATAAATGCAACGTCTTTCTGCTTCATTTAAGGCGAAAAGAAGACATAGATAATTAAGGCAGGCTTTTGTCTCCTTTTAATTAGGCAACACTGAATCACTCTGCATGATCATTAAGTGATAGTATATGGAATATCTTTAAAGGGTTTGTTTTTGTTTGGTGAGATAATTGATTGCTACTAGTATCTTTTTTGTTATTGATGGAGCACCTTTTATAGAAGGGTTTCCGTAGATTGGTTTCTCTGCTCATTCAGGGGTTTTTGTTTTTTTTTCATGGCATTTGCAGCTATGAATCATACCTCCGGAGGAAACCCCCATCCAGGTTTGAGCTTCCCGCTGTTTTGCTTTGTTATGGTTTCTTTAATTTGTGGATTTTTTTTTCTTGTTTACAAGACAGGATACATACTAAATTTCTAGCTGGTGATGGGATTACTGTGACATCATCTTGTGTCAACTATTTTTTAGTGTGAAATTCATGAATATGAATGGTTGCTTGATCCATCTACATTGACCTAACAACAATTTATGCTATTCTTTTTCTCCCAACATCCTTGAATGAACTGAATTGAATTACATATTTATTTGGCAAATGACTTTGTTAAAGCTATGTTAACAAGATTTGGTACCTTTGTATTTGACTCTTACATCTATCCCCCCCCCCCCCCCCTCTCTCACAACTGGACATTTTTCAGACAATTACGATTGCTGACACTAGAATTTGAATTTGCCTGCAGCTGCACATGTGATGATTGTTATTTTGAATTTCAAATTCTTTGAAACTCGGTATTCTATTCGCTGATTTTCCAGTCGCAGTTCAGCTTAAAAATATTGTCATATTGTTAATAATAACTTGAGGTTTTGCTGTTTTAAATTTAATATTTTACTGAATTTGTTAAATCTAAACCTGTACTGGGCTGATTGGAGATGGAAACTATGTATTCAGATTTAATTGGCTGGATTTGTCTGATAACATCAGGCTAGAAGATGACATGTCATGCTTATCAAACCCATGCAATGTCGGGATTTTTCTGTGGGGAAAAGTTTTGCTTTGAAACGGTGGTCTTTTAATTGTGCCCTAGCAATGTGATCTTTTTTAATGGCCTATTTTACCTGCTCCTCTCTTAAAATCATTTACCTATTTCACATGGCTAACTATAATTTTTAACTTGGTCCTGATTTTGCTCCTGATATTTGTGGTATTGGCCTTATTTTGCATGTCTTCTTTCTGTTTATCACTTCATGAATTTTAACCTGGTGACCTTCCCTAAATAGGAGGGTGCAATGATGCTTTGTACAAAGAACTATGGCATGCCTGTGCTGGGCCTCTTGTCACTCTTCCCTGTGAAGGGGAGCGAGTTTATTATTTTCCTCAAGGTCACATGGAACAGGTATTCCCAATAAAGTTCAGATCAATGAATTTTTCAGTGTATCTTGTTGCTTATGATAAAATATTGTATGCATAGATATGTAGTAAGGTTCCTTTTTCCTATTTGTCCTATTGTATACTCTCTCTTGCTGTTCTCTTACTGAGTTTGCATATCTGTTTTATTAGCTTGAAGCGTCAATGCATCAGGGGATGGAGCAGCAAATGCCCTCATTTAACCTTCCATCTAAAATTCTGTGTAAAGTGGTTAATGTTCAGCGCAGGGTGAGTTGGCTGGTGAAAATCTAGCATTTTATTTTAATGGATCCTAACATAGGTTCTTATAACATGGTGAGAAAATATGGATTACTTTCTGCATACTGGTTGATCTAATATCTTCGCTATGGATTGTAGGCTGAACCTGAAACAGATGAAGTATATGCCCAGATAACACTGCTTCCTGAACCAGATGTAAGCTCTCTATTTTTGTAGCAGACAAGGTTTCTGGGCGTTTTTATTTTGTACCTTTTTTGCTAAATCTTCCAGTCATCATTTCCTCTATGAATCAGCAAAGTGAGGTTACTAGTCCTGATCCTCCACTCCCAGAACCTGAAAGATGCACGGTCCATTCATTTTGCAAGACACTTACTGCTTCTGACACAAGCACTCATGGTGGTTTCTCTGTTCTTCGAAGGCATGCAGATGATTGTCTGCCGCCTTTGGTTAGCTTCTAAATTTTATCATTTTGACATTCCTAATATGCATTATAGGGCTACTTATGTAGCTTTTGAGTTTATGCCATCCTCTCTTTCATTCAGGATATGTCTCAGCAGCCACCTTGGCAGGAATTGGTTGCAGCTGATCTGCATGGCAATGAGTGGCATTTTCGACACATTTTTCGAGGTTAGAAGTAGTTGCTATTACTTGATTTGACACTTTGTAGATACATTTGGCAACTTGTTCATGGCATGTCTCAGAAGGTTTTTGTCCTCAGTTTGGCATTTCATTTATGTAGAATTTGTATGTGCATAGATGGAGCTGTGGTTTTTGTCCCTACTTTTGAGCCTTTTGTTGTGGGCACCTGATAACCATTGATGCTGTGATCTGATCCAACAGAGAGCACCTGTTGGTGGGATCATATGGAGGCTTTGTTTTTGTTGATGTTCATAACACATAAATGACCTCTGTTATTTCCACTATTGTCCAACTCAGCAAGCATTTTGGAAATTAATTCCCATACCAGTTTTTCAGAGAAATCAGGCCTAAGGTTTTTGAAAGGGGTTTCCTCTTCCTTCCCTTACCTTTCCCTTGCATCATGCAGATTTATTTGAAGGAAAAGGATTTTAGGGAAAGAGAAACCATAATATGGTATAAATCATCTGCTTTCTCCACATTTTTTTTATCATTTGTTATATGTGGGATTTGATGTCAGCTATATTTCCTCATCACATGGTATCCTAGCACAAAGTACGTAAAATATTCTGTATTAGCTCTTAATATGCTGATTAAAAGATCATTGTGCAGGTCAACCAAGGCGTCACTTACTCACAACAGGGTGGAGTGTCTTTGTTAGCTCAAAAAAGCTAGTTGCAGGTGATGCCTTTATCTTCCTAAGGTAAGTATATTGTCCATGGTGGTCTTTTTTTGCAGTGATTTTATTGCTATGAAGAAATGTCAATGATTGATTGAAATACTCCTTGCAGGGGAGAAAATGGTGAGCTTCGTGTGGGAGTAAGGAGGCTCATGAGGCAACAGACAACTATGCCATCTTCTGTTATATCTAGCCAAAGCATGCATCTAGGGGTTCTTGCTACTGCTTCTCATGCCATTGCAACTGGAACCCTTTTTTCAGTCTTCTACAAGCCAAGGTTTTTGTGCAATTAGTTGTATTAAACCAACTACTTTGTAGTTCATCCATCCAATTTTCTTACTTTATTTTTGTGTTGGAGTCATTTGTAATTTGTAGTTACCTGAGCAACATTCAGAACTTTGCATGATAATGTGCCTAATGGTTCATGCAGAACATTTAATTGTCAGTACTTTGTAATTGCCAGCGACCTTCAGAAGGGAGAATCTCATTTTAACATGACTGGTTGCATTAATGAGATATTGAGGAGAAATATGAAAAAATGTTTTTGTTTCTGCTTTCCCTTAATTCCTGCTTTCTAATCTGTAACTTTTGTCAGCCCATTTTTGGGTTGCTTATTGTAGCTTAGGACAAGTTTGAGGGAATAGTTTCTCATTTATGTAATTCTGGTGTTACTTTCTGAGATTCTTGCATGGATATTTCTTCTGAATAAAGTCTTTTATTTATTTATTTTGTTTTCAGAACAAGTAGATCTGAGTTCATTGTAAATCTTAACAAGTATATTGAAGCTCAAAACCACACGCTTTCTGTAGGGATGAGGTTTAAGATGAGATTTGAGGGTGAGGAAGTTCCTGAACGAAGGTATATCTTGCTCTAAATTAAAACTTGGTTCAAGAATTCAATAACATCTTTTAAATCATGATGTCCATTATGTTACAGGTTTAGTGGTACCATTGTCGGCGTTGGAGATAATGTATCCTCAGGATGGGCTGATTCTGAGTGGAGATCCTTAAAGGTTGTTTGGTTAAGAGTTTATTAATTATGGATTCTAATATTGATTGCCACCGTTTTGCTCTTTTTTTTTTCCTAATTTGTTTTCCAATTTCCAATGCCAAAGTATACTTGTCTTTGCTCATAGCTGGTATCATATTGTCTGCCAGGTCCAATGGGATGAACCTTCTTCCATCTTGCGTCCAGAGAAAGTATCACCATGGGATTTGGAACCTCTTGTTGCAACTAATACTTCAAATTCCCAACCTGTGCAGAGGAACAAGCGGCCACGGCCATCTGTCTTGCCCTCACCAACTACTGATATTTCTGCACTTGGTTTGTCCACATCCAAATTCGTTTTTCCTCACTCCATCTGCTTGTGTTGATATGTTATGATAAACTTCCTGTTACTACTGTGCATTAGGTATGTGGAAACCTTCAGTTGAGTATTCTGCTTTATCACATGGTGAATCACAACGTGGAAGAGACTCTTATCCATCACCCAATTTCTCTACCACTGCAAAGGCCAACTCTGTTGGCTTCTGTGGCAATAGTCAAGTGACTAGTGTTTCCCCGAATTCAATGCATTGGCCTAACCGAGTGGAAAGTGTCACAGACTCTTTTGCTCCAGTTGTAAACAAAGATTTGGGAGAAAGGAGACAGGGCACTGGGGTTGGCTACAGACTTTTCGGGATTCAACTTATTGACAATTTCAATGCAGAAGGAACTTCACCAGTGGTTACTGTGTCTGGAACAGTGGGCAATGACCACCCATTTGTGTCTTTGGAGGCCGAGTCTGATCAGCATTCTGAGCCTGAGAAATCATGTCTGAGATCTCCTCAGGAGTTGCAAAGCAGGCAAATCAGGAGCTGCACAAAAGTAAATCCCTTAAGACCTTTTTATTGTCAACTAAAATGTTATGCACACTATCTTTTAGTTTGCTGCCCCACCTCAGTGGAAAAACAATTATCCATTGTCTTGGACTTCTCCATGAGATAATCATTACAGCAAACTGAACTGCGACGTTGGATGGATAACGTGGATATGGATTATGATACTTTTACTGTATGCTGGTTGTGCAACTCTAGCTATGTATATTTGACGATATATTTTTCCAGGTTCACATGCAAGGCGTTGCAGTTGGAAGAGCTGTTGATTTGACACAATTTGAATGCTATGAAGACCTGCTGAGGAAGCTAGAGGAGATGTTTGATATCGAAGGTGAGCTCAGTGGATCCACGAAGAAATGGGAGGTTGTCTATACTGATAATGAAGATGACATGATGAAGGTTGGGGATGATCCATGGCAGTAAGTTCATTTGACTCATTTTGATATTCTCAAGTTTCCATCCCTGACAATAATAAAAAACTTTCATTGTCCTTGAACACATAAGATGTTTCAGATGATTGTTTTTAACTATGCTTAAAAATTAGAGACTTGTATTGCTTTGTTGATGACTAATTTGCTAT
The DNA here is from genome assembly GCA_015731905.1 of Salix dunnii. Taxonomy (NCBI): domain Eukaryota; kingdom Viridiplantae; phylum Streptophyta; class Magnoliopsida; order Malpighiales; family Salicaceae; genus Salix; species Salix dunnii. The sequence continues at coordinate 83,838 of CM027661.1, forward strand.
TTGATTGCAGCGAGTTCTGCAGCATGGTGAAGAAGATTTTTATCTATGCATCTGAAGAAGTCAAGAGGCTGTCACCCAAGAATAAACTTTCAGGTGATGAAGAGGTCAAAGGAGGTAGTGTCACTGCTAATGCTGATGCAGCTGTTAACACAGAGGACCGCTCATCCATTGTCGAGCCTGGATGCTGATATGCCAATATGCCTGTGTTTTGCCATAAATAGCTGCTATACATAAAGGGATGATTAAGAGAGCTTAACAGTCAAGGCTTTGTTTATTGCAGCGTTACTAGGAATGACCAGTACAGCTTCTGGACATGCAACGCTAATATTATGGTGAGATAGTGGGTGACTGTTTATCAATCCTGTCATTTGTAGAGAATGAGACTGTCTTTTGTTTATCATTTTGTTTTGTGAATCATACCATATAATGCTTGCTTGTTTGGATTCAAAGCAGTCAATCTTGTTCTCAAGAGATGAAAGAATGGGAAGTTTGTGCTATCTTGCTTTTTTCAGTTTCTTGAGTTGTGTTTTGGCTTACACTGGTATCTGCCTTCTGTATGTAAATACATATTGCCTTATCATATCTTGCTTTGTGGTGCATGTTTGTCGTTTTAGCTGTCTCTGGAAGAAGCTCTTAGTGATTATTGTTGAATGATGCTGCTTGTCAGGCGATAATACAAGTTCCAGTTTATATATCAAATCAGAAGCTGCACCGTCCAATAACAATTAAAAACCTTTAAAATGTTGTGCGTTGTTTAATGCTTTCCTTTTAAATTAGGTCTTCAATATAAATCTGACAATCATCTTCCCTTGCAAGTCATAAGAGGATCCAGTATTGATGTTGTGCTGATGATTCCTCCCGAGTGGTTGAATGGAGCGTGTTTTATGTGTGGCCTGTGTGATATCACTCTAAATCTTGACAGTTTCTTCGGATAGACCACCACCAGAAGGTAAATTCCTGTAGTTCTGACGTGACAAAGGTGGCAGATTTCTGAGGCGTAAAGCAGCTTGTGAGAGAAACCACTTGCAATGCTGCAAGTTGCCATTCAAAGTTTTATTTATCTTCATTACGAAATCTTGTAGTCTCTACCTTCATTTGTGAAATGTTAATCGAGTGCTTGACTGATTTACATGTGTACTCAACTTCATTTGAGTACCATGATTCTCTAGACACTAGTGGGCAGAAACCAGCTGCTTAGATCCCGGGATGAGTCAGATTCGATGGTTAAGTTTGAGTGCAAAAAACCCCAGTTCTATGATCCATCACAATTCGCAGATGAAACAACCGGTTAAAAAAATAGCAAAAAGAAAAGGAAAATCGTAGGAAAAATAACGTGAAAACAAAAGTAATAATTGTCCATGACTGGCCTAGCCCAAGCTCCACCACGTTCTTTTCAGAAACAGTAGATGGGGCTTGGAGTGGATGAGCAACGGTCATTAGATTTGAAATTTTTTAAGCAAGGTCTACTTTAAAAAAAGGTCATAGGATACGTTTCTTTGTAATTACTTTCAGCTAAATACGCTCTTTCAAGTGGCATCACACCCAACTCTCTCTAGCTTTAGTCACCACTCTCTTTCAAAGAATAATTGAAGCTCTCTCCCATTTCCCATAAAAATTGCTGAGTAGAGAGTAAAGATACCACCAGGATATGATAAAAGCCGTGAAGAAGCTCAAGAAGTTGTGGCCAAGAAAGAAGAAGAGGAAGAAGACCCATCAATATCATGAACCCTATTACCACCATCCACCACCATCATGTCATTGTTGCTGCTCTTACCCTGCAGCACCAACTCAACCCTCAGCTCCACCATTGCCACCATGGCTCGAGCCTGAACTGACCTACGAGGCCATTTCTGCACCTGGGCTGCAGTCCTTGCCTGATCTGGCCCATGCAAGTCAAATCCAAGTTCCATCACAAGAAATTGTTATGGAAACAAGTCCCATATATCCAACATTGCCGTCATATCAACAGTATCTGGTTCCAAATCCTGTTTATGGAGTGCCTGTTGAGCAGAAGCCAAGAAGACAGGAGTCAACAGGGTTTTTCAAATGCGTTGTCAACTTCTGTGCCAGTCTAAGCAGTAGTTTCTGTCCATGTTTTCGCATTCAGGAAAAAAGTGAGATCGTAGTGGCTTGAGGCCCGTAAAAGATCCATCCATATAAACGCAATTTTCTTTTATTTTCAAATTTCAAGATCTAGTGGATGCTCTGTTGTAATTAGATTTTAAAGCTACTGAAATAACATTTGTAATGCAATCTACTATCATCATCAACATCTACATCTTAGTACCCGTTTGAGAATCACCACTTTGACTGTGGCCGTGAATTTTAGTTGCGGTCGTGACTCCTCAATGTCTGTTAATACTATAAAACCTAATATCACAATTCCTTCTTTTCAGAAGCTACAATTTGTGGTTTTTCAAAAGCCCAGACCGACATTGAATAAAATGGTTGTGGGGCATTCAAATTTCTTTTGTAAAATTGAGGATACCTCCATTATTAACAAATCAACAGAGAGAAAGAACGAAGAGAGAACAGGCTAAGGCAGTAGTGCAGGTGAGAGGATCATGAAAACGACGATACAAAAATAAGAAAAGAATTATGGCATCAGGCTTACATTTTTCACATTTCCATCAATGATTTAGCACAGTCAATTCTACCACATGATCCATTAGCTCACAGCAAGATTGCGAAGGATAGGCTTACAACAAAACTGTCAATTGACTACTTATATTGCACATGAAGAGCAGCCAACAAAGGCTCGTCCAGAACCGGGGGGGGGGGGCATTCAGGTTCCTGGTATATAATATGAGCTACAGCTTTTCATTTCATCATAATTTCTTCGAATGGCATTCTCGCAAGCACACTTTCAGCTGCACGACACCTTCACCTAGAAGCTTAGATTGTTAGGTCAGTTCTCAGAATAAGCATGTGCGTTGAAAATATTACATACTTTCATCCACTGGAGAATGATTAGCATTCATAACAAAAGAGATCTTCTCTCTGGTTGCAAAACAAAGAATCCTTCATGGTAGGATGAAAAGATTAATAGAAAAGAAAGGTGCAATATATAACTAACAATTATAAATATAACTAAAAGAGATCAGGAAAACACTGTTCATTGTGTCTAAAAACACTGTGGATTTCAATAGTGTATTTTTGGATCGGTTTGGTTTTCGGTTTGTTCGGTTCGGTTGGTTTTCCGGTTTTTTGATTTTTTTTATCATTATTTGCAAAGTGAAATCACGTTTTTAGCCCTCGAAAAAGACAAAAAACCGGTTACGGGTGGAGGGGCTCCGCGGTAATTGCACAATTTCGGACCAGACCGGTCCAGTCCGCCTACCTTTTTAATATTTTATATTTTTTTGAAAATGGCTAATTACGGGTTTAGCCCCTAATAAAACAAAATTGATGACTTAGGCACAGGGGTGTACCGGTAATTGACCATTATTTTTTATTTATTTTTTTTAACTGTCGGCGCGTGTGGAACACGCGGCCGACGGTATGCAGTCCCACGCCCTCTTTGTGTGGCGCGTGCGGTGTGCTACAGTGGCCGAAGACAAGCTACCGGCCTCTCTCTCGATGTGCAACCGTGTGGTCGTCCTCCCAGAGCGGCGCGTGTGGTCCCCCGGTTCCCGTGAACGCGATGGTGGCCGGTTAAAGCCGATGCCGCTATTTTTCTCTCTCCTGCACGTAAAAGTGCAAGAAAGTCCCTCGGGTTTTACATAGTTTCACTTCGGTCCCTGGACTTTTTATTTTATTTATGGTCCTTATTTTTTTTATATAAGTTTTGATTTAGTTCGATTGGGTCCTTCGATTGAAATTGATTGAATGTTAATGTTTCACTTCGGTCCTCCTTTTAATTTCTGGATTGAGTTTAAAAAGGTTAATTTATTCGGTACTGAAGTTTCAATTTGTTCAATTTTATCCTTTGATTTAAATTGATAGTATATTTGATTTTCATTTCGGCCCTTATACTTTTAATTGTTTGTTTTAATCCCCTTATATTTAATTTTTCATTTCAGCCCTTATACTTTTAATTTTTAATTTTAATCTTTTTATTTAATTAATATTAATTCATATTATGATTTATTATTATTACTATTACTATTATTATTATTATTATTATTATTATTATTTTTCTTTCTTACTCTTTTGTTAATATTTTTTAGTTTTTTTTTTCTCGGTATAATTTGATAATTTTTATTGTATTAACTGTAATAATAATGATAATTTTTATTTTTATTTTATTTTTTTGTTTGAACTTTTGTTCAAGTTTTTAGCATTTTTTTAGTCTTTCATTTTTTTTCTTTCATTATTAACACACTAATAATAATAATAATAATAATAATAATAATAATAATAATATAATTATTTTTCTTACTTACTCTTTTGTTAATGTTTTTTAGGTTTTTTTTCTCGGGATAATTTGAAAATTTTTATTGTTTTGACAGTAATAACAATGATAATTTTTATTTTTCTTTTATTTTTTTGTTTGATCTTTTGTTAAAGTTTCTAGGATTTTTTTAGCCTTTCATTTATTTTTTTCTTTTATTATTAACATAATAATAGTAATAATAATAATAATAATAATAATAATAATTTAATTGTTTCTCTTACTTACTCTTTTGTTAATGTTTTTGAGTGTTTTTTTTCAAGATAATTTGATAATTTTAATTGTTTTAATAATAAGAGCAATGATAATTTTAGATTTTAAAACTTTGATTTTGCTATTGTTATAATAGGGTGTGTTGAGCTATTTTATTATATTAAATTTCACATATATAAATATTATATTTTAATTTTGATGCAGCAAATCCTATAAAGATTGTTTCTTAGCCTGCAATATAGAACATATATTTTTTAAAATTTTCAAATTAAATGATTTTTTTCATCAAATAATTTTTATTTTTGTTTTATCATCTATTATATTTTTTTTATTTGCTCTTTCTTTTAGGTTTTTATTGGTTTTTTTTTATATTTTCAAGTTAGATTAATTTTTTTTGCCTGATAATTTTGATTTTATTTTTTTATCTGGTCTTTTGTTAAAGTTATTAGGATTTTTTTTTCTTTCATTTATTTCTGGTTTTTAATTCATTATCAACACAATAATAATAATAATAATAATAATAATAATAATAATAATAATAATAATAATAATAATAATAATAATAAATTTAATTATTTTTCTTGCTTACTCTTTTGTTAATATTTTTAAGTGTTTTTTTATCTCAGAATAATTTGATAATTCTAATTGTTTTGGCAGTAATAGCAATGATAATTTTAGATGTTAAAACTTCGATTTTGCTATTTTTATAATAGGACATGGTAATTTGTTTTATTATATTATATTTTGTATATATATAATATTTTAATTTTAGACCAACAAATCCTATTAATTTTTTTAATCCCAACAATCATAAAAATTGTTTGCTCAACCCGCAACGTAGTGCGGTCAATTTTTTTAGTTTTCAACTGAAATGTTTTTTTTTTCAAGTAATAATTTTTATTTTTGTTTTATCATATTTTTTATTTTTTTATTTGCTCTTTTGTTAATTTTTTTAGACTTCTTTTAATGTTTGATTTAATTTTGTTTTTTTGTTATTAACGCAGTAATAATATTAATATTAAGAATAATAATAATAATTTGAGTTTTTGTTTTTACTTGCTTTTTTTCCTCTCGAGGTAGTTTAATAATTGTTATTGTTTTGACAATAATAGTGATGATAATTTTAGAAGTTAACACTTCGATGTTACTATTGTTATAATATAGTATTTTGATTTGTTTCATTATATCAAACTTTACATGTAGAAATATTATATTTTAATATGAACAATTGTAAAATTTTTGTGCTCTGGCGCAACGAAGTGCGGGCCATCAAACTAGTAGAGTACTAAAAGTTGTTGATGATATATATACACATATTCAATAATTAGTTGTGTCCATTGAAGGAATAACAAGTTCTGCCCTATCTTCTTCATCAAATACCAGCTGCTTGAAATTAGTTTTTGAGTTGTTAATTACTAGCTTCTATATATAAATCAAAAGGAGATTAGCATTAATCTCCTTTTGTACACAATTATTATTGAATTCGACTTCCTCTTCTTTCTTCTTTTGTTTTCTGTTTCAACCATTACAATGATTACTGCTCCTGCCCTGTCTCTTATAAGCATGATCCTCGTCTTTTTGGTCACCGCTTCCCCGTCCTCGGCCTCCTTTATGGTACTGTTCAGGAAACGCCACCAGCAAGATTGTGGCAGTGATGAACGAGCTAGAGAGCAAAGCATCCATGGAAACTCATTTATTCGTGGATGCAAAGAATCCCTTACCATGAAATATGATCCTTGTTTGCAGTGGGGAGCTTCACGGTGGTAGCCGACCTTTTCACTAGTCAAATTCATATCCATTATTTAGCTTCATCTAAAATTAATTTAAGCTTCTGAACAGAACAATATTTCACCCATGTTTAAGTTTCTTTGGACTTGCTTGATATCAGTAATTTAATTATTCATTTGTATACGGCAAATTTAATCCATTGTTCTCTGAAGCTCGTTGTACTTGTTCGTACAATGGCTTGGATGGATGGATGGATACATGGTCAGGAGGAAAGAAGAAAGGTAGATCACCGAAATGTCAAATGATTGGCCATGTTCAAGCCCATCCTGTTCTGATGAGGACATGAAGCGGGAGACAGGTGGACTATTGGCTTTTAAATGGAAACGGGATATGATCCTTCCATATGAATCAAGGCCTCAAGATTTGTTGTCCTGATATCATCATACTCGATTGGAGGAAGAATTCTGCCACTTATTAATTAATGACAATGCCGGGGAGGGGGGTGTTCAAACTCATGCATCACTCTTCCTCCTAAACATGAGAAAGAATTGCTTTCTACAGATTTCAATATAACAAATATCTGTCCAATCATATATATATATATATATGATCGCCTCATCCCACCTGCCAACTTGTTGGAGAAGTAAAACTTTTTATGCAATGTATATATATATATATATATACACGCGCGCGCGCGCCTATTTCACTTCAACAAATCTACCAAGCTGATGTGAGCTTCAGAAACGTTCCCGCTCGAGTGGGAGCAAAGCATGCAGCCACCCAACAATAATGCACGAATGCTGCCACCCGACAATAATGCACGAATAATGAATTTGCATCAGGGCTTTTTCTAATATCTATAGGATGAACCAGATGGTGGTGGGGCAGGTGGCATCCGAGTTGGTGTCCGACGGCTGTTGTTTGAGCTTACATCACCATTCTGAGCTGGATCACTGTTTCGACGACTGTGAGACCTGGATGGGCCAACAGGTACATTGGCTGCAGAATCAAATGCATTCCTCCAGTCTTCTCCTGACGAGAGTCCATTTGTTCTTGGGCTGCTTTCTGCGTATATTTAACATTACAGGTATAGAAAACAGATCAAAAATCTGAAAAACATAGAAGTGACAAGTGATTCTCTTTCAATAAAAACATGCAACCTCTGTAAAACTACAGCAGTCGTCAATTGGAACGCTGAACCAGCATGAATTATTCTCCCTGCAAACTTAGTTCGACTGCCACTATACACATTAAGGTTTTTAGGACAAGCAATTTTCATGAAATAAGATTCAGCAGCCACTACAATCAAGAGTGAAATTCGAAATTTTTGCAGACAAGTAGTCAGAAATCAACTCCATGAAGTTACCATGTAAAATATATACTGATGCTATTGGTTATATTATTATGACAAATGCAGACTAAGATAAATGTGGATATACGAGCACAAACATAAAGGTGAACTGTAATGTTTATAGCCACTGTTACCTGCTCCACCACCATCAGACCAACTGGAAGCAGCAGCTGCTCGGTTATCATGGATGCTAAGTTGCCTAGTGAGTTTTGAAAGAAGAGAAGACTGTTTCTGATAACGTTCCCTCTTCCTCTTTACATTCTGGTCCTCCTGTAGCAGCTCCTCAATCCTTGCTGTGCTTTGCGCACTAGCCACCAAAAATTGAGTGACATGTTAGTCTTTTATTAAGAAAATTTGGCAAAAAAAAAAAGCAGAGAGGAGAAATTTCTTTGGCACTTAATTGGGTATACAGTGCCCATGCAGCACATCAATTTCCATTAAGATTATATCATGATGCATTCCAACAATCTTTAGAGAGATGAGGTTAGGAACAATTGTTTGCAGCTCATAGGGCATAAGCAAAGATGATATTACATTACTGAGGTGATAACAGTACACCAACCTGATAGAACTATATAATTGATTAAGCATGTCTTCTTTGGCCTTCTCCACTTGGCAAAGAACAACTGCCTGCTCAAGAACAAAATGATAAATACTACAGATTATATCAGCAATTGAAAATAACATGATGAATGACATTCAAGAAAAAGAAATACTTTTGGGACATTGGCACCAAGGCTGTTAAGAACAGCTTCAACATAGCCGCGTACTTCTTGTGACATCCACCGAAGCTCTTCTTCAGGGTCAGTGGGTCTTCTAGCCATTGTATCCTAGAAAGGTAAGTGAATTACAACCAATGCACAAAACAGGCACAACCACCTTCACTTTAGAGAAGCTGATATTCTGTTTCTTAACAATTGAAATACTATTTAGAGTAAAATTCTAAAAATCACAAATTGTAGCTAATGTATATAATGGTATCCAAAACAAAACAATGAAACAGTCCAACAATCACTGGATAACTCACTAGGGAACCATCAGACATGCTCTGCCGCATGGGAGGACCTGATTCACTTAGCACTTGGCCTCCTTTAGACTGGATGACATTTCTCAACTTGTTTAGCCATTCAACCTTATCGCCCATGCTCTCAGCTTTTAATACAAGGGCACTGTGAGCTGCAGAACAAAAAATCAAAGTGTTAACCAGCATGTATGTGAAAGAGTATTTTTTATTATTTATTTATTATCCTTTTCTTTTCAGGGGAGGGTGGATGCAAACAAGATTGAGAAGCAAGCTAAAGATATATATCGATACCTTTCAAGACAGTCTTGTATGGAACCCTACTAGTTATTTTGAACACAAGACTGGGTCCTTTCTCAGAACTTGGTCCGTTTGCCTTTTTATCCTTGGAACTTTTTGAAGAGGCTTCTTCTTCTTCAGAAACTTCTTCAATACTGCATTCCTGATTGTTACATCCAAAGATTAGGATAAAGCCTTAAGCATGAGCAAAAAAAACATGTCAAAATGGGCCTTGATTTCAGGTTTGGTCACTCTGAGTTTATTCGGGTAAAATCAATACACTAGTTAACTTATTCATTAGGCTCATAAAGAGTTTCTGAACTTATAATAGTACATCAAAATTTGCATCATAGAACTTCTAGTTTTAACTTACAGGTTAGCAATAGCAGTAAATACCACTTGATGTCCATAGATGTTTTATATATTACCACTCTGATGCTAGAAATAGATTCGCACATATCATGCCTTCCATATTTAAACAAAACTTCATATAATTTGAAATTTATTGGGTACATGGCTGTAACTGTTTCTGCATTTCAGAGAATAACCTATATTATCCAAGTTTCTTAAGCGCGAATTAGGATATCACAGGAGAGGACTTCCAATCCTTGCAAAGTTCAGCCATAACATGGCATCATTCTAAAAACTAATTATTATACATATGCATTCCAGATAGATTCAACATCCTTCAGTGATTGGAAGGACTTGGCATTATGTTTTATTATGAATTGAAATTTCCTTCTCCTGGTGAGGTCCTTACCTCCAAAGTAATAACACCACGGAACTGCCTTTCTTCTTGCTTTTTCGTGTAACCAAGCTGCAACAAAAGGTAACCATTATAAGATACCCAGCCAGTAAAGAGTCACCTACAAACAAAAGAATGGTAATGGTAGGATAATGAACAATCAAATGCAAGGACTAATGAAGGGGATGATAAACATTATTCCAAGACTCGATTTCTGGATAGGTGACAACTTTTACCAATGACACCAAAAACAATCAACAAAATTCTAATAGCTTCCTTAACAATATAATAAAAAAATACTTCTTGAAATTCAAATGGTATTTTTTTTTTTTTATGTAACATTTTAAGCATTACATTCAAGCATGCTTTGCAAGCTTGACACAATTCTTCTACATGATAGGCATTTTAAAGTGACATAAGTACATGCTTATGAAAATTAGTTAGATTTACAGGAGTTGATAAATGCAGTGCTGTGTTTGGTAAGGGAACATGTCAACTGCAGTGCAAAGGAGATCAAATTATCATGCCCTCGCTTTATGTTGGCCAAAACATTATATACTAACCTTGCCAGTTTTCTCATTCAATACAAACCACCGCCTACTCCAGCCATTAAGTTTTCCACTTTTCTTTAATAAAAACCCTGCATTTCCATTGTAGAATCAATGACATGCAGAAGTAAAACAAATAAAAGCACTTCCACAAGGATCCGGCACTACTCTATTTTTCCATATGGAGTGCCTGAAGTGTATCTTTGAAATCAAAGTTGCAGATACAATTTACTGAGAAAAAGAATGCACAGCAAGTGGCAGCCAATAACCAAAAAAAAAAAAAAACAGCTGCACATTCATCACCCCTCCTCCCAACATAGCAATAATAATATTAATAAAGATAGAAAAGAAAAGGAACTGAAATTGTTAAATTGTGCTCCTTGCACATTTTGGTCACATTTTCATTCAGTATATGCCAGAATATTGGTCCACCTTGATCTCTAAAGAACAATTACTGTATATTTCACACATGTTAAGCAAAATACATGTGTGTATGAATAGGTTAAAGCACAAACCTGCTGTTATCTCACCCCCAGGCCCAGCAGTTTTCAAGGCAGATCCCTCTGGTGCATCTTTATCCTGCTGATTGGATTTCTCTTTCATTGATTTCAAGCTCCCTCCGGATTGTTGACCTGTTTGGGGGCTGGTTGCCTAAGAGATGCATTGAAGAAAATTAATACAAGTGATGAGAAAAACTGATAAAGGCTTTAATGTGTTAGGTGAGAGTGCATGCATGTAAAACCAATTAAATTTCGAAATAGCAAATAAGTCACCCTATTTAAGATAGACTGCTCAGCATCAACCGCCTTTTTCGAAGATTTGTTCTTTAGCTCGTCCTCACGGCGCTGCCTATCCATTCTGATTAAGATTAAGTAATGAAGGATCAGATAGACGGAATGAAAATCCATGGAAACTGCCACATATCAACAAAAGCACACTTTAACAGTTAACAATAAATCATTTGGAAAGAAAAATGCATGCAAGAGAATTATGGGGAAAAAATTATTGAGAACCTACATTTGCATATGTCATCACAAGGCTTTAATTTAAGCATACAAAGGGTTTCCCTTGCCATTGTAATTTATTCTCTTTCCTATATTTCTTTTATACGCTGACAAGAACTTGATAAAGGAAAATTGAAAATTCAGTGTTATATATCACAGCACATGAGACTACTCTCTTACTGGAACTTCTAGTGAAACCCTTAAAAAAAAATTAAACATGATTAGCCAATAAATCATATGGCCCCATCTTCCAATTCAGGAGTGGGAGGCAGGGTTTCTCATAATCTAGTTGACACATCATATCAGTGACCAATATAGTGACTTATTAAATAACCTACAAGAAAGGACATGGAAAGGTATCAGTTTTTGAAACAACCTCGGATGATAAACACAAAGTTCACATTGCAGAGACAATGTATACTAAAACAGACAAACATAAGCGAATCATTTACCAACATGAAAAATTAGAAACTTAACAACAAAATGACATCAAATTCAATTGCCAGAACAGACAAAGAAAGTATATACTTACCTATCAGGTTTAAACATTGAAGTACATCTTTTAATCACCAATAATAATAGTTTCAAAAACAAAAGGCCTGATATTTATCTACATTTCACTTTGAAACATACCGTCTCTGCACCAATCGGATGAAATGTTGAGGTGGAACAAATGCACGCTCCATATCAACTAGGGCAACTACCATTTTCTTAGCTTCATTTTTAAACCCATCAAGTGCAGAGCTTGCAATTGCCACAACCTGTTCAATAAAATTTTAAACCTAGATCCAGAGTTCTAGACAGTAAAATTTCTAGCATAAAGTTTACAAAAACAGCAGCTAGGCTGCAGTACCTCTCTCTTGAAAGGAGGATACCTTCCAAGTCCAGGAGTAGCATTTGCAGCGGTTGATACAATATCCACTAGTACATGATGCACCTATTTTACAACCACCCAAATAAAGTAACTCAAGTTAATAGGTAGCAGGAAAAACTGCATGATTAAGAGTTTCAGATTAAGCAATTCCAATAAGAGAACAAACTAAATCGTCAAAATTTTGGAGTCTCTTCTTCCCTAGAAAATTTATTGTATGGAATATATGCGAATCAGAGAATATTAAATTGAAAAAAAAGGTAGAATTGATTAAAAAATTAGTGAAAAAGGTCAGAGACAAATAAATGCCTGTGATTTATAAAGTAACATATGATGCATGTCAACAATTTTACTTGGGGATTAAAATTTGAAAACCATTATATTACCACAAATTGTTTATGCCTAGGTTTTGTGATCTGATACATTCAGATTGGCTTTGCAGAATATGATGATGCAGCAACTTGCAATAGGGAAGCAGGTGTATACATAATTTATCAAAACATGAAAGATATCAGCATTTAGCCAAAAGATTTGCTGCTGTGAGGGTTAGTGCAAAGACCAAGGAGCCACAGGCATCAGAACTCATGTAATCATATTATAATAGCATCATTCTCTTCTTTTAATTGTTGGATTGAACAGGTTTTGATTTCAAGTAAAATATTTTGGTTGCCTGAGCAGAATCCAAAGATGGAACATAATCCAAAGTGGCACACATAAAACTGTACCTCATCAACACAGAGCTTTGAGGGTTCCTTTGCCAGCTCTAGGACACCTTTTATTAAGGATCGCAACCCCTTCTCTGGAGATATAAGATAAGGTTGATAACCATCTGCTTCTAGGACAATCTGATATCAAGGAAACATACTTCAAGAACACTTCAAAACATTTCTAATAAGAAAGAAATACAACATAAAGTTAGAACAGAAGAAATACCCTTTTGACATTGTTTATGTCAAAATGCCTATCTAAAGGTAGCTGCTTGATCCTGTTTGGGAAATTACCCTCAAAACTCGCAACAACTTTCCAACCATTACCCTGTAAATAAGCTGGGTTAAAGAAACTATAATGACTGTACAACAGAATATGGTTTCCAAGCCTTAACAACAAAGATAATAAATGTAAGTCAAATCCCGGTCATGAATTTCACACTTCAAGAAGTGTGAGACAATTAACTGCTTGCACAATCATACTCTTGCACTGTAACTAAAAGCTGTATATGTGTGTGTGTGTGTGTTTAAGTACAGCGAAACAATGCAGTATTGAATTATTCTTGGCTCATAAGAATGACATCATAACTCAAACACATATATCCTCAGCTTGATTTATAAACTTTCATTTCTTGAAAGTTCCTATTGACATTCAATTTCCACACAGGTTCAAATTCTATGATCATGCACCCTGGAGGTTTAGCGACATTCCCCAGCCTGCAGCACCATGTTAACAACTAATCCTGTGAATTTTAGGCATTTCCTTTTAGCTTTGGGAAATTCATGACATTTTGAGATTTTATAATTTTCTGGCATATATAATATATCCATCATATTAAATAGTTGCATCCAAGTTTCAAATAGTATCTGCAATAGAAACAGCCAGTATACATGATGGAAGATGAAAGCAAACCCTATTAATATAACAGAAGTTCATAGGCCATTTTTTCTTTTCATAAAAACTATAATCATCCTGACACAGGAAACATCCGTAGTGTGCTGTCACTAGTCTCTCTTCCAGTTATATCAAAAATTATGTATAAAGTGCTTCAAAAAGAAACTACTCACTTCACCACCAATAAGATGCAGGAGAAATTTGTCTTCAAACTCACGGCAGAGCTCCAAAGCTAAGGCTCTTGTGCCTTCAGAGCTACTAACCATTTGCTCACCAAGCCTCACCATTTCATCTTGAACTATTTGAGATTTCCCCTGAAGCCTACAGTTCTCCAAAGCATATAAACAGCATTAAAGGTCTAATAGACACAAAGCATCATAATACAGGAGAATCCCAGACCTAATCTAGCAACTGTCTGACAGTAGATGACAATTTTCTAATTATTGTCAAAAGGAGGGGAAATGCCAGAGAAAGAAAGCAATATCAAGACAGCAGATGATATTAATGAATGGCTTTATGGGGGGTGGGGGGGTCAAGCAGCAGCAGGAGGAGAAAAGGAGCAATACCCAGAAAGGAGACTGGGAAGCCTGAGTTTCATGCGACTACGAATCTGACCAGCAAGGACATCCACCAGAGCAACTCTCCCAAGCTTGCCTTGAGGGGCTCCAGTCAATATAGATTTTAGACTCTCACTTTCAGCTCGCCAAGCAGTTTCCAAAGAGTTCTCAGATGAAGCACTTCCTGATTGCGCTGAAGCTATGGAAACAGATTGACCAATCAATGCAACCCATGGAATGTCAGATGTTTTTGGTGGTCCCTGATTCAAAAGAAGAGCTTGAACAGCTGTAATAGCTTTTGACTCTGTAGCTGCTTGATCAATTTTACTAATAATGCCAACTGTTCTGGTACCTACATTGCACCACAAACCATACTTAAAACTCTAATAAAAAATTTATGAAATTTTAAAATAATAGATCTTTTTAACAAAAAGATAAGATGCAAGCTTAAAATTGACTCACTCTCAGCATCATATTCCTTTGCAATTCTGAGGGCTCTAGAAGATGAAATTTCTGGCGCCTGAATAGCAGGTATTACAACTAACAAAATAGCATCATTGTGCTGAACATATTCACTAATCTGGCAGAGAAAAAAAAAAAGATGAGACATTAAAAGAGCTTCCAATTGCCCTGCCTTAGAGAAGAAGGGAAAATAAAAAGGCATTCCCAGATACAGCATCTTTTGATTAATAAGCACCAAGAGGTGCAACCCATACAAAAACAGAGCATCAAGGGTAGCACCCACACAAACAATAACAACATTGGTTATAGAAAGAGCCCATTCACAAAAGAAAAAATCTACATCATGTACAGCAGGAAGAGCACCACAATATTGATTGACCTTTGAAGTACAGCACCTGACACACATAAATAAGCAGCTTGCAGATTTTCTCAGAGAATAGTATTTTCCAGTTGGGCTCTAGGGCTCTAGCAAAATACAAAAGAATCACACACGTACCTACTAAAAAAATCTGAAAATCGAAATAAAATAACACCACTCACCATCGAGTCATCTACAATTCTTTGATCGACCCCAGGCAAGTCAATCAATTTCAATGGAGGAGCTGAACATATCAAAGGAAAGAAATTAATTAAAACTGGTGCAAGGAAAGTGCATGAATTGGTGAACATTGTATTGGCATCTTTGCATGGATAATCTGCACTTTGACCTCATTAATTTGACATTGTCCATGCCATCTGCTTAACTGAATAATTAGGGAAATGCCATAAATGATCTACATTGCACCATTTTACTATTATTTTCCACAGAGTCTGTACAGACAATCTTTAAGTGAGGAACAAACCTGTACTGGTACGAAGTTTCAGATATATTTCATCACGACTCCTGCCAGAGGAAACCTTGCTAAGCCTTTCCTGCAGAGAATGTCGAAGAGCACCTATGCCGTCCAAATTAGAGACACCAACAAGAATCAGAGACATTAAACTGACAATTCAAGATAAACAGATGCCACATTGGCAAAAAAAAAATGCAATTGAAAATTTAATACGACAACTTACTCGCAGAAACCTGTTGATTTTTGCTGTCAATCTGTAAAATAATTGATTTACTACTGACAGAACTATCCCTACTTAAATCGATGCTTATAGGCGCCCGAGTGGCTCCATTTTCACCGGTCGGCTGCCAAAATCATAAAAAAACTGTAGTCAACGGGAAAATAGCATCAAATCAACAACAGTGCAAGGGAAATACAAGCTTACCAAAACAGGATGTCCGATTAAACTATTCAAAACAGCAGATTTACCTGCACCCTGTTCAGAACAAGAAAGCTTGTCAAAAAGTTCGGATATTCAATCATTCACTTTCTTTCTTTCTCTCTTTTTTAATCCAAAAGGAAAAGGAGAAGACAACCTTATCTTACATTTTTCAACAGTTTCTATATTTGAATCCAAACACAGCCTTAAAACAGATCCAACGATCTAACATGCATTTATTACTTGTGCGCGCGCGAGAGAGAGAGAGAGGAACTTACGACATTGCCGAGAGCGACGACATTGAGGAAAGTAGAAGAGCGTCTAGAAGAAGAAGAAGTCGTTTCATCAACGTCTTCGTCGGCAAGCAAAGCAGATGCTTGCCTCATAGATTCCGAAAGCTGAGCCAATTCTTCGATTGCCTCCATAACTGGTTAAAATGACGATGATAGTATATACACTTCTATCTATGCAAAGATATGTAGATCTCAGAAGGAAGGAGAGGAGAGGAACCCTAAGATTGGATCTGGGTGGGTAGAGAGGAGATTTTATTTGATTCAAAAAATTGGGGTTGCAGCTCTCTTTTAATTATTACAAATTCGCTGCTGCTTTTTTTTTTTTTTTCCCCAAATGCATGTCTCGCTGGATGGGATTTTTATTATCTTGCGGAATGGTCCTCCAAGTTTTTGTTTTATTTTTCTCAGTGCTATGAAATAGTGACCTTGACCGATTTGGGGTGGAATAAAAATGAAGTCTGTATCTTCTGTTCGTATTGAAAATAAAAATTAAAACAAAATAGTCCCTTAACTTAGATGTTTGCATAGCATAAATGTTTATTTAAAAGTATAAAAGATCTAATCTAATGTTAAATGAAACTCAAATTATCCTTCTTTATTTTCAAAAGTTAATATTTAACGATAAAATAAAATAAAATAAAAAACAAGAAAGAAAAACCTAAGTTAATTAAAATTTTCAAACTTGTAATATGGGTTATAAGATTACAAATACCTTGCATAAAAAAAACGATGAAACTTAATTTATAACAAATTTAACATCCAATGAAGAATTATCATTGTTATTGTTATAATTATCATTGTTATTGTTACAATTACAATTACTATTCTTATTATTATTACTATCATCATTACAATTATTATGAATAAGCAATATTATTATTATTAATGTTATTATCATGGTTGTCATTATTATTATTATTAATATGATTGTTGTTGTTGTTGTTGTTGTTGTTACTACTACTACTAGTAGTAGTAGTATTGTTGTTGTTGTTATGATTGATATCATAACAAACTATAGTTACTAATATTATTATTATCATTATAATTATTAGTGTCATTATTATTATCATCAGCATCATCATTAGCCTTATTATTATTCATTGTTGTTGTTGTTGTTTTTATTATCGCTTTAATTATCATAATTATTATCACTATTATTATATTATTACTATTACAACGACTATTAATATTATTATTATCATCATCAATAATATTATTATTATTACTATTATCATCATCAATATCATAACAGATACAACTATCATAATAAATTATCATTATTATCATAATCTTAATAAACTATTATTATCATCACTATCATAATAATAATGATTATTGTAATAATAATAGTTACTACAATCCTACTAATATTATTATTTATTACTATTACCACCATATCACCACCACTATCATTATTAGTAATAATATTAAATCATAATTATTATTATTATTCTCATAATTATTCTTATCATTGCTGCTATTATCATCATAAAATAATACAACTACTACTGTTACAATTATTATCATTATTATTGGTTTTATCATTAATGTTATTATTATTATAAGAAACTAAACAATAAGAACTTGGACAACAGAACAAAGAAAACAAATAAAAAAATCTAAATAAGAAGAGGAAAACTAAGAAAAAAAATCATTGTTATTAAAAAAAAATTCATAAATTTGATTTGAAGAATAAAATTAAAAATAATAAAAACTTTGACGATTAAGCTAAGGAATAGAAAAATCAAAAGTAGAAGGACAAATGCAAAAGGCATCATACAAATAAATTAAAATTGAAGGATTAGATTATAAATAAATAATATTATAACAAAAGAGGAAGAACTAAAACAAGAAAAACAAAATTAAAAGGATGGATTATGAAATGGAAATAAGAATTAGGGATGTGTTTAGTTTGTTTAGGGGTGGGAGAGAGAAATGAAGAAGAAAAAAATAAAGAGAACAATTGCTAATAATCCAACCATTTTTAGATGACACTAGTTAAATGCCTACACTATGTTATGCGCATAGTGCGAGCGGAACAAATAATTTTTACATTTAACATGTAAAGTTTGATATAATAAAATATATCAACATCCTCTATCATAATAACAATAACATTAATATCTTAACTTCTAAAATTATCATTACTATTACTATCAAAACAACAAATACTATTCAACAAATTTGAGTGGAAAACAAAAAAAAAATATTAATTAAAAAACACATAAGAACAAAAACTAAAATTATTATTATTATTTCTTTAATAATGGGAAGAAAAAAAATTAAATCAAATGCTGAAAAAAGAAGCCTAAAAACATTAATAAAAGAGCAAAAAAAAAATATATAAAAAAATATTGACTAGAAAAAAAGATCATTTGACTTGAAAATTAAAAAAAAAATTATCGCACTACGTTGCGAGCTGAGTAAATTTTTTTTATAATTGTTGGGATGAAAGAAATGAATAAGATATGCTAGTTCAAAATTAAAATATAATATTTATATATACAAAATTTAATAAAATAAAACAGATCACCACACCTTATTATAAAAATAGCAATATCAAAGTCTTAACATGTAAAACTATCATTGCAGTTATTGTTAAAACAATAAAAAAATATCAAATTATCCCGAGAGAAAAAAACTAAAAAACATTAACAAAAATAAGTAAGAAAAATAGGTAAAATTCTTCTTCTTCTTCTTCTTCTTCTTCTTCTTCTTCTTATTATTATTATTATTATTATTATTATTATTATTATTATGTTAATAATAAAAAAACAAAAATAAATGAAAGATTAAAAAAATCCAAATAACTTTAACAAAAAATCAAACAAAAAAACTAAAATAAAAATTATGAGGTAAAAAAAAAATTTATTAGACTTGAAAATAAAATAAAAAACAATAAAAAATAAAATAAAGAGCAAATAAAAAAAATCAAATAAATGATAAAACAAAAATAAAAATTATTAACTGGCAAAAAAATTATTTGACTTGAATATTAAAAAAATTGACCGCACTACGTTCTGAGCTGAGCAAACAATTTTTATAATTGTTGGAATTAAAGAAATTAATGGGATTTGTTGGTCCAAAATTAAAATATAATATCCTTACATGTAAAATTTAATATAATAAAATAGATCATCACACTCTATTATAAAAACAGCAACATCGAAGTCTCAACATCTAAAATTATTATTGTTATTACTGTCAAAACAAAAAAAAATATTAAATTATCCTAAAAAATTAAAAAACATTAACAAAAGAGTAGACAAGAAAAATAATTATATTATTATTATTATTAGTAGTAGTAGTAGTAGTAGTAATAGTAGTAGTAGTAGTATTTTTGTGTTAATAATGAAAGAGAAAAAAATAAAAGACTAAAAAACTCTTAAAACTTCAACAAAAGATCAAACAAAAATAAAAATTATCATTGGTATCACTGTCAAAATAATAAAAATTATTAAATTATCCCGATAAAAAAACATAAAAAAATATTAACAAAATAGCAAGTAAGAAAAATAATTAAATTATCACCACCACCACCACCACCACCATTATTATTATTATTATTATTATTATTATTATTATTATTATGTTAATAATAATAATAAAAAATATATATATGAAAGACTAAAAAAATCTTAAAAACTTTAACAAAATATCAAGCAAAGAAACAAAATAAAAATTATCAAGTAAAAAAAAGTCATCTGACATAAAAATTAAAATAAAAAAAACGAATAAACAACTAAAAAAAAGAACAAAGGGAGGAAAAAAATATAAATACCAATTTTCAAACGATTATAGATACAAAATAAAATTTAAGAGCTAATTTTTTTGAAAAAAATATCACCTCAATAAATAAGAAAATAAAAAAAATAAAAAATCAAAGCTAAGAGCAAACTTAGATATACATGGACAAAACTAGGGATTATTCTAGAAATAAAAAGAAATAAAGGGATTAAAATAAAAAAATTAAAAGTATAAGGGCCAAAATGAAAATCAAATATAAAGAATTAAAATCCAAAATTAAAAGTATAAGGGCAGAAATGAAAATCAAATATATTATCAATTTCAATCAAATGACAAAATTGAAAAAACTAAAATTGTTGTACTGAATAAATTCATCTTTTTAAATCAAATCCAGAAATTAAAAGAAGGAGGATCGAAGTGAAACATTAACATTAAATTAATTTCAATCAAAGGATCCAATCGAACTAAATCAAAACTTATATAACAAAAATCAGAATAATATACAAAATTAAAAGTCCAAGGACCGAAGTGAAAAAGAACAAAAACTGGGGGACTCTCTTGCACTTTTACGTGCAGGAGAGAGACAAATGTAGCCAGCGGCTTTAACCAGCCACCGCTGTGTCCACGGGCATCTTTTGGTGAAACGCACCACACCGGAAGGAAGACCACGAGGAGGCGCATCGAGATAGACTTCGGTAGCCCATCTCCGGCCACCATATAACACTGCACGTGCCACCAAAACAGAGCGTGAGGCGGAAAACCGTTTGTCGCTTGTTCCGCACGCGCTGACAGTTACCGAAAGAAATAATAAAAAATATGGTCAATTACATATTTGTCCCTATGCCCAAGTCACCATTTTTATCTTATTAAGGGCTATATTCGTATTTAGCCAATTTCAGAAGAAAAAAAATCAGCAAGTTGGCGGGTCGGTCCGAAATGCATAATGACCTCGGAACCCCTCATTCCAGCGGCCTTTTTTGTCGTTTTTGAGGGGTAGTTTCGTTTATATACTATTCATAAACGAGGAAAAAAAAGGCGCTTGTATGAGCGCGAAGTACCGGAACAAATATCTAGTCCACAGTAAAAACACTTACAATCTATAGGAACTGGCTGATGTCTTTTAGTATATAGGATAATGTGTCACCTATAAAAAAAACACAATGAAAAATAAAATGACAGCGAAAGCATATTTTTACCATAGTGAGATGTCACACATGCCACCCAAAAAACATCATATCTTTCATGCGTTGTCGCAGACACAAAACATGCCAACTTCTTTTTTAATAATTGTTTTAATTAAATAACAAATTATGTTATCACACAAACACAATAATTACAAAAAAAACAGGATGAAAAGACAAATATATCCTTGTGTCAATGACTTATATCTTTTAATTTTAAGGTTATATTTATAAATTTATTGTATATAAAAAAGTAAAATACACAAAAGACCTAGAGTTAAATCTATTTTTTTTAAGAATAAAAAAATTATTTTACCATGTATAAACATAATAAAAAACACAATAAAAGCCACAAACAATTATTAAGTTACAAAATAACTAAATATAATATTGCTTTACCCCTAAAAAAACCAACATTCACGAATTGTTTTAAGAGAAATCATTATTTTACTATTGATAAAAAAAAATTAGGATGAAAAGACAAATATATCCTTGTGGCAATGACTTGTATCTTTTAATTCTAAGGTTATATTTATAAATTTATTGCATATAAAAAAGTAAAATACACAAAAGACCTAGAGTTAAATATTCTTTTTTAAGAATAACAAAATTATTTTACCATGTATACACATAATAAAAAAAACACAATAAAAACCATAAACAATTATCAAGTTACAAATTAACTAAAATAATATTACTTTACCCCTAAAAAAACCAACATTCACGAATTGTTTTACGAGAAATCATTATTTTACTATTGAAATTCATAATAAACCAAGGCAAGGAGAAACATGACACCATTGCTTTTAAAAAATAGTTTTATAAAAATTTGATTTTTTTTTTATTTTAAATTAGTTTTTTTTTTAGATAATTTTGATATTATACTATAAATTTGAGAAAAATAATCAATTTGTGTAGAATTCCTATGAAGTGTAACTTTCCAACAAAATATATGAATTTTAAATAGATATAAATTTATCTATTTAACAAATTTTAATAAAATCACTAACATAAAATTATTATCATCATTAAAAAAGTAAGAAGATTTGAATACATGAATCATCAAATCTACTATATTATGATTAGTTTATTTCACAATCTAATTTAAATTCAATACAATAATAAAATATAAATTGTGCAAACATCTTCAATAATTGAACAACAAAAATAAATCTTTGGTTTTCTACCTATTAAAAAAACATAATTGAAAATCTATTGCTAAGTTATCATCATTATCATAGCTATAACAATTAATTTCAGTATCATCATTACTATCAAAACAATTAGAATAATTAAAATGTCCCAAAGAATAATAAAAAAACTTTCTATAGAAAATCAAGAAAAAAAAACAAAAAAAATCAATAAAACTATCATTTTTAGTGCGCAAACAATGAATACGTAAAATTATGTCAAAAAATAATAAAAACTTTAGCAAAAGAATAAACAAAAAGAACAACTAAAAAAGACAAAACTAAAATAAATATTATGAGCATAAAAAATCTGATGATCCAAAAAAAAGAGCAAAAAACACTAAAAAAATAAAGAAATATTAATTTTAAAATGACTATCAACATAAATTAAAATTTAAGAATTAAACTAAATAAAAATAAAACCCCAATAAAAAATAAAACGATAAAATTAAAAACAAAACTAAAAGTATAGATGCATAAATATGGAGAGAGAAAAATTGTCCAAGAAGGATAAAACAAACCACATGAATTAATACTAAATAAAAATTAAAAGATTAAGTGACAAAATGAAAAACAAATATAATTAATTTCAATCGAGGGACAAAACTGCAACAAATCAAAATCTTAGGATAAAAAAATAAAGGTATTTTTAAAAAAAAAATACAGTGTAATTGTTTAAAAAAATTAAAAGAATAAAGACCGAAATGAAAAGTATCATATGTGACCAATTTCAATTGGATGACAAAATTAAAACAAATTAAAACCTGCAAATAAAAAAAAATTAAATGAACAAAAATTAAACAAAAAAATTAAAGATAATGATGAAACATACCATATATGATCAATTTCAATTGAAGGGTATAATTGAAAATAATCAAAATTTCTATTGAAAAAATCAATAAGAAAAACAAAATCAAAAGAACAGGAACTAAAATAAAAAAAACAAAAACATAAAGGATCGTCTTGGATTTTCCAGCTGCAGCAGAGAGAAAAGAGGGGAAAAAAATTATTCATCGGTGATTGCACAAACATGTTCACACAACACGCGCCATGCTAGGATGAAGAGGAGATGGCGATCAAACATTTTGCACCACCCACTGACACGACACACGCTTCTTGATAGGGCGTGCACGTGAAAAACCGATGACATGTCTGTACGATGTGCCTGTAGTAAATGCAAAAAAAAAGGCAGAATTACCAAAAAATTCCTGAACCAACGATAACCATGAAAAAACCAGGTGTGAAGTATTGTGCATAGATATGTGAAAAAATAAAAAATAACCTCCTGTAGTCTTCGTCTGCTTCCAGGGGTAAATATGTACTGTCATTGAGCAGTAAATATTGAAAAAACCAGAACACTCCTAGTACCGAGGGTTAAATTTTGGTGATTCTAGAGGCAAAATAATAATTTTATTGTTGAAATCCACAATAATCATATATAGTGAAACCTTAACATGTTTTATATATATACGAGCCGTAAACCCGCGCTTCACAGTAGGGATTAATTTTTTTTTTAAATCTCGATTTAACATATATTTTTGTATTTTGTATTCTAGTTTTTATTCTTTTATTTTTTTAGTTTAATTTCCATCACTTAATTTTTTTGGTTCTTATAAGATAGTTTTTTATTTGTATCTATACACCTTCGCTCTTTGTGTAGATTTTTAATTTTAATTTTAATTTTAATTTTAATTTTTATTTGTATTAAATGTAACCCGCGTTAAAAAACATAGTAAGTTTAACTTTGATGGTGTAAAATAAGAGTAAAACTCTTTCCTATGCATGCATAGTTAAACGTGAAATGTTTGAAATACTACCGCAAGTGACTCTTTCATTTTATCTTATTTGAGGCTAAAAAAGTTATTTTATTGTGCACTAAAAAAGTAAAATTATCGGGACACCGCCATTAACAATTCTTAGTTTTTATATTAAGGGTATTATAATTATTGTACTATGTACAAAAATGAAAAAAAATTGAAAATACCTCTGATACCATGATATTATTTTAAACACATTTTACATAATAAAATGAATATATAAAAAACTATTATATATTTTTAGAAGTTTTACTACGCCGCACATGCCATCTGAAATGTGCATGAGCTCTAAAATTGATGTCGTGCCCGAAGATGCGCCCATAATATTGCTACAGAAAATATAATTAAAAATTAGTGAATTACCAATATACCCTTATAGCCAATTTTTGGATTTTATCTTATAGGGTTATATAAGTTTAAGTTGGTTGAGAGACCATGGTTATAAAAGAAAATGTTTAAGTAAAAGAAAATTAAAAAAAAAGTATAAGTGTGAAAGCACTGTAGCAATCCATAATATTTTATAAAAAATTCGGTTTAGGAATTAGTCGTAGTATGCTTAAACTGGTCCGGAGATTCCGGTTATAAAAAAATATATAAGTGAACAAAACAAAAGTATAAGAAAAAAAAAGTATCAGCGGGAAATCACTTTAGAAGAAAAAATATGGGTCCAGGAATTGTAATGGTACACATAAGTTAGTCTGAACACCTTGGTTATAAATTTTTTTTGGATATGGGAATTAATCGTGTTGCATTAAAGACACCCCGGTTAAAAAAATAAAAAATAAAAAAATATATAAGTGAAAAAAGAAAAAAGAAAAAAGAATATAAAAAAGTATAATGGGCAAAAAAATGTTTTGGGGAAAAAAACATAATAAGAAAAAAATAAAAAGATAAACATAATAAGGAAAAAAAATGAAAAGAAGAAGAAGAAGAAGAAAACAAGGGAAAAAAACACTGTAGTGGAAAAACACTATTGCAATCAACAATACAATGTGTGTGGAGTTACAATGCTTCCTTCATACCATTTACAATCCATATTGCTTATAAATTCGGTCTAAGAATTAGTCATGGTGTGCTTAAAATGACCCGGAGACACCAGTTACAAAAAAAAATTGGTCTGGTGATAAGGAAAAAAAATATATAAGTGAACAAAAAAAGTATAAGGAAAAAAATTTAGAAAAAAAATTGGTCGGGGGATTAGTTGTGGTGCACACAAGGTGGCCTGGACACCTCGGTTATAAAAAAAATTTGGTTTGGGGATTAGTTATCGTGCGTCTAAGGTAACACGAAAATCTTGGTTATAAAAATAATATAAAAATATAAAAACAAAAAAACATAAGCTGACTCAAAGACTATGATTATAAAAAAATATATAAGTTAAAGAAAATAAAAAAAATATAAGCATGAAAGCACTATAACAATCCATATTGTTTTAAAAACAAATTCGGTTTGGGAATTAGTTGTGGTGTATATAAGCTGGCCCGTAAACCCCGGTTATAAAAAAATATATAAGTGAACAAAACAAAAGTAACAAAAGTATAAGAAAAGCACTTTAGCAAAAAAAAAAAAAAAGGGTTTGAGGATTAGTCTTGGTACACATAAGTTCAAAAAAATTGGATTCAGGGATTAATTGTGGCGCGCTTAAACTAGCCAGGATACCCTAATCATAAAAAAACAAAAAAAATATATAAGTAGAAAAAGAAAAAAATTAAAAAAATATCACCAACAAAAAAAAATCAGAAAAAAACAAAAAAAACATAATCAAGAAAAAAAACTATAAAAAAATTGGATTCGAAAATTAATAGTAGTGCATTTAAGCTAGCCTGGATACCTCGATCATATATATTTATATATAAATGGAAAAAGAAAAAAAAATAAAAAAAATATAACTAGAAAAAAAAAATTCATGGAAAAAATGAAAAAAAAAAATATAATCAAGAAAAAAAACCGGGAAAAAAAACTATAAAAAAATTGGATCCGAGAATTAATTATAGTGCGTTTAAACTAGCCAGACACTCTGATTATACAAAATAAATATATATAATTTGAAAAAGAAAAAAATAACTAGCAAAAAAAAATATTTCATGGGAAAATATGAAAAAAAATAATTAGAAAAAAAACATAATAACATAAACAAAAAAAGGCAAGAAACAAAAAAATAATAAGAAAAAAAAAGTAATAACAAAAACAAGCAAAAAAAAAACAAGAAAGAAAAGCAAGAAACAAATAAAGTGAAAAAAAGAGAAAAGAAAAATATAATCCAGAAGTTAAAAAAAAAGAAGAATTTCCCCATATATTTTAATGTTTGTTATATATCTCATACTACTGCTTACAACCTATCTTTGTTGATGACCATGACTCCATTTTATATATAACAATTTTGTTATATATAAAATGGAGTCATGGTCATCAACAAAGATTATATATATATATATATATATATATATATATATATATATATATATATTAATCTTTTATAACATAATTTTTATAATATATTATAATCTTTGATATATACAATGATTTATCTTTATATAAAGATTAATATATATATATATATATATATATATATATATATATATATATATATATATATATATATAAAATGGAGTCGTGGTCACCAACAAAGATTATAATATATATATACAAAGATTAATGGTTGTAAGCAGTAGTATTATGAGCTTTAGGACAACTCTTCTTATTACATAAGATATATATATATATATATATATATATATATATATATATATATATATATATATATATATATATATATATATATATATATAGGAGTTAATATAATATATATATACAAAAATATGTTATTGGTCTCATATATTTATATAGAAAAATTACATAAGATATATATATATATATATATATATATATATATATATATATAAAATGGAGTCGTGGTCACCAACAAAGATTATAATATATATATATATACAAAGATTAAAGGTTGTAAGCAGTAGTATTATGAGCTTTAGGACGGCTCTTCTTATTACATTATATATATATATATATATATATATATATATATATATATATATATATATATATATAAAGGGTGTGGCGTTTTCCTTTGTAGCACTGACTGATTGACTGTGGATAATTCGGTGTAGGCGAAAAATGGCCCTCGGGGCACAAAGGTGGAAAGCAGGGCCAATTTCGGTTTTTCCTTCTTTTTCTTTCGGTTTTTCCTTTTTTTAAATAATCTGTGCACAGTGTATTCACGCTTTAACCCCCGTAATAGGACAAAATAAGGCATCCGATTGAGGGCACCGGCGTAATTGCGTGCGGCCGGACCGTGTTTTTCATTCAACTTTTATTTTTTAATTTTCGGAAATGGCTAAATACAGTTATAGCCCCTAATAAGACAAAAACATTGAATTGACTTCAGGGCTAGAACGGTAATTGTCCATATTTCTCGAATTTTTTAATCGGCGTCTGTCAGAGCGTGATCCGCACGCGCCAAGCCGTTTTCCGCCTCACGCTCAGTTCAGGTGGCGCGTGCGGCCTCATACGGTGTCCGGAAATTGTCTACCGGAGGCTATTCCCGTGAGCCGCCGAGTGGGCTTCCTCCCGCGGTGGTGCGTGTATCTACAAAATGTCTGTGGACGCAGCGGAGGCCGGTTCAAGCCGCAGGCCACATTTCTCTCTCTCCTGCACGTCAATGTGCAGGAGAGTCCCCCATATTTGTTCACATTGCACTTCGGTCCCTCTACTTTTAATTTCGTTTTAGCTCCTCATTTCTGTTATATAATTTTTTCTTTTGTTCGATTGGGTCCTCCGATTTTAATTAATTGAATGTCAAAGTTTCACTCCGGTCCTTCTACTTTCAATTTCCGGATTGACTGTATATAAATCAATTAATTCGGTACACAAGTTCCGATTTTTGCAGTTTTGTCCTCTGATTTCAATTGAGAATAAATGTAATTTGCATTTCAGCCCTTTGACTTTTAATTTTTTAATTTAAGCCCTTTATATTTGATTTTCATTTAAGTCCTTATACTTTTATTTTTTTTTCTAGAATAATCCCAACCTTTGTCCATGTATATATAAGTGTATTTAACACAATAATAATAATAATGATAATAATAATAATAGTAGTAATAGTAATAGTAATAGTAATAATAATAATAACAATGACTTAATTATTTTTTGTTCTTACTCTTCTGCGTTTTTTTTCTTTCTCCCGATAATTTGATAATATTTTTTTTTTGCTGGTGATAGCAACAATAATTGTTTTTGTTTTTTTAATATTTTGTTAAAATTTCTTGCATGTTTTTAGTCTTTCGTTTTTTTTTCCTTTCATTATTAACATAATAACAATAATAATAGTAGTAATAATAATAATTAAATTGTTTTTCTTTCTTGCTCTTTCTTTAATGTTTTTTTCCCCTCTAGATAATTTGATAAAAATTTTTTTTACAGTAATAGCAATAATTGTTTTTTTTTTTTTTTTTATCTTTTTTTAAAGTTTCTAAGATATTTTTAGTCTTTCATTTATTTTTGTTTCTTTCATTATTAACATAATAATAATAATAATAATAATAATAATAATAATAATAATAATAATAATAATAATAATAATAATAATAATAATAATTTAATTGTTTTTCTTACTTATTCTTTTGTTAATGTTTTTGAGTTTTTTTTTCCAAGATAATTTAATAATTATTTTGTCATTTTCAAGGGGTTGATTCATGATCATACTGTGCACATTGCAGACCCACATTTTTTTCTAAAGTGCTTTCCTGCTGGTACATTTTTTTTTCTTTTTTTATACTTTTGTTTTATTCACTTATATATTTTTTTTATAATCGGGGTTTCCGACCAACGTAAGCACACCACGACTAATTCTTGAGCTAAATTTTTTTACAAACAATATGGATTACTACAATGCTTTCTCTTAACCACATTTTGGATGACGCGTGCAGCGTACAACTTCTAAAAATGTATATTAGTTTTTTATATGTTCATTTTATTATGTAAAATGTGTTTTAAATAATATCATGATATTAGAGATATTTTCGATTTCTTTCATTTATATGCATAGTACAATAATCATAATATCCTCAAATAAGACGAAAAAAAAGACTATTGCAATCCACAATACAACTTATTATTGATAGAAAATTACAACTTATTTTATACTGGTTATTTCATTGAAACCTACTAAACAAATAAATTTATATTCATTTAAAATTTATATATTTTATACAAAACTTGCACTTCATAAAAATTATATACAAATTGATTATTTTATCTAAATTTATGCTATGATAAAAAAAATCATACATAATAAATATTTTTTTACGTTGAAAAAAATATGATTCCGCCCGCGATGAGGAGTGGGTGCCATGGCTAGATGTTTCCTTTTATTTTTATTTGTTCTTTGGATTAAATGATTTTCATAATTTTATTATTTGCGCAATAATAATGATAATTTTAGTGATTATTTTTTTATAAAATCTTTCGATTTTTTTTAAAGATTTTCCTGAATTTTTAATTTATATCGGTGATCATTTTAAAAGTAATATTACTCTATTTTTCCCCGTATTCATTTTTTTTCTTTTTCTTTATTTGTTCTTTAGATTATATTGTTTTTATTATTTTATTATTTATGCAATAATATTGATAATTTTAGTTATTATTATTATTTTTTTTTTAAATCTTTTGCTTTTTTATTTTGTATTTTTCATGGCAATTTAATTATTTTAATTGTTTTGGCTGTAATGTTAGTAATAATTTTAGCTTTTATAGCAATGATAATGGCAATAACATCAGGATTAATTTTCAATCTATGTTTTCGTCTTTTTGTTGATAGGAAATTAATAAATTTTTTTTATTTGATTATTGTAGGTATTTTCACAATTTATATTTTATTTTTGTTTAATTTAAATTGAATTATAAAATGAACTAATCTTAATACAGTGAACTTGATAATTCAGATATCCGAGTTTTCTTGCTTTTTTAATGATGATGATAAATTTATGTTGGTTATTTCATTTGAAACTACAAAACAGATAAATTTATATCGATTTTAAATTTATATATTTTGTAGAAAACTTGCACTTTACATGAATTCTGCACAAATTTATTATTTTAGCTGAATTTATATTATAATAAAAAAATTACACACAATTATTGTTATAGCAGTGATAGCAATAATAGTTTTTATTTTTTTATTATTATTTTGTATGATCTTCTGTTGAAGTTTTTATATTTTTTTTTCCCTTCCATTTTTTCCCTTTCATTATTAACAAAAAAATAAAATAAAATAAATAATAATAATAATAATAATAATAATAATAATAATAATAATAATAATAATAATAATAATAATAATAATAATAATAATAATAATTCAATATTTTTCCTTGCTTACTCTATTGTCAATGTTTTTGAGGGTTTTTTTTCTTGGCATAATTTGATAACTTTTTTTTCTTTCACAATAATAGCAACGATAGTTTTTGTTTTTATTTTATTCTTTTGTTTTATGTTTTCTTCAAGTTCTTAAGATTTTTTTTTTCTTCCATTTTTTTCCTTTCATTATTAAGACAAAAATAAAACAAATAAATGAAAATAATAATAATAATAATAATAATAATAATAATAATAACAACAACAACAATAATAACAATAATAATAATTTAATTGTTTTTCTTGCTTACTCTTTTGTTAATGTGTTTTAAGGTTTTTTTTCCATTAGAACAATTTGATAGTTTTTATTATGTTGACAGTGACGACAATGATAATTTTGGATTTTTATTGTATTTTTTTGTTTGATATTTTTTTTTACAATTTTTTTAATCTTTCATTTATTTATTTAATCTTTTATGATAATAATAATAATAATAATAATAATAATAATAATGATAATAATAATAATAATAATATTTTAATCGTTTTTCTTGCTTGCTATTTTGTTCATGCTTTTTAATTTTTTTCCCTCGGTATAATTTTATAATTTTTATTGTTTTGATAGTCATAATAACAATAATTTTAGATGTTAAGACTTCGATGTTGCTGTTGTTATAATATTTTAAATTAATATTGTGTCCTTTTCCCCTTTACTTTTATTATTATTATTTTTATTTCCTCTTTGTATTAAATGATTATTTTTTTTTCTTATCAAAATATTTTGCTCCTTTTTTTTTAATGTTAGTTTGCGCTCTTTTATGATCTTTTATGACGCAATACCTACATTCTAAAAGATGTAATCTATGCTTGTGTAATAAACTCTACTTAAAATTTTATACATTTTATCTCCTACTCTATAACTTTTATTTTGTTATATCATATAAATTTATCATTGTTAATTTAATTATGTTAAATTATATACACAAAAATACCCGCGGCAATGCGCGGGGGATTTGGCTAGTATATATATATAAAAAATGGAGTCATGGTCATCGACAAAGATTATAATATATATATATATATATATATATATATATATAGACACACACACACACACACACAAAGATTAGAGGTTGTAAGCAGTAGTATTACGAGCTTTAGGGCGACCCCTTCTTATTACATAAGATTCATAGCCTGCAACAAAGACGCTGGCAAATTCTCATTATCAATAACTTTAGAGCAGGAAACAACAGTGCAGATTGGCCTGCTGATATGGGAGATCAACAACCTTTAGGGCTCTCATTTTTTCATCGTGATTTGGAATGCGATACCAATATGTAGGCAAGTGGTAAGATCAACTTATAGATGGGGACAAAAATAAGCCTTTACCAGCATCAACACAAATTAGGCCTTTTGTGGTCTTTAAAATATGATATAAAACCTTGTTCTAGGAGAAATAACTTTCATTTTACTGCTTTCACAGTTACATTATAGTAAAATTTGTGCCCTGACCAATCCTTGCTAACCTATGTTGTTTCTTCCCTTGTTTGACAATGACAAGGGCAAGTTAACAGCTCTGTAAGAACGAGTCTTTACGCAGCAAAAATTACACAGCTTGTCACCTACTTGTGTGAGGTAAAGCCCCAATATATGATCTGGTGTGAAGTCATGCCGAGTCAGGATCTCGACAATAGAAGGCCTTTGTAATATAGTGAAATTTAAAGGAATCTTTGCACGAGTACTCACATAAATTCTAGAACTTAAAACATGGAAGTACACATATACTAGAAAAACCATTAGCAACAGAAATTGATATACGCAAATCTGTAACTAAGTGTTCATATTCATATTAACACATGTATAACATAGGGAGAGTCATACCCCTGGTTTCTTCGGCATCACACACAAGTCTCCAAGGCCAAGCTTTTGAAAGAGAACAACTTCTTTAACTAGAGACATTGTTTCAACCATAATGTAAGAAGATGTCTTAGTAATAGGATGGAGACCAATTTACATCTCCATCTCCTCCTCTGTGATCTCTGAATCCTCCACTTCCCCTCTGTCTGATCCAGCCTTTGCAAAGTCATGTGCCTTGAAACTCTTCATATTTTTTATCCTGTCTTTACTCTCTGCTTTGTAAATTTCTTTCCTTTCAGCAACAAAAGCAAATGAGACCTCAAGACAAGTCCACATAATTCCAGAGCATCTGAACAAAGCGACCCATCAATCACAGAGAATCCATTATGCCCTGTTACTTTCAAAGCATGCAATAAGTTCCCTACCTTTTCATCTCAGAGAATGAAATTAATGGGACTGAAACAACATCACTTGCAACAAGATGTCTCATGCATGGTTCTTCATGGGCTTCCATGTAAGAAAATTCTTTCATTTTCACCATATGATCATAAATACCCTTGTTAAAAGTATTGGCTAGTGTTTTTGAAATAAGGAGCATTAACATGATTAGTGGAAGCATAAACAGATCATTACCGAGTTCAATAAGTATGACACAGAGAGAAACTATCATTCTCATGGTGCCACCAAGAAAGGAGGCAGATCCAAGGAGGGCACAGAGACCCCCATCAAGACTAGACAGGGGGCCAAGCAGTGTTCCAATAAGACTGAGATGAAGAGCCTAGAGGGAACAACGATGCCATAAGTACCAATTCCAAGGCAATAAATAGCGAAGAAGAAAACCATAAGGGTGGAGAGGTGAAATTCCTTTTCACTACCAGAAGTGAATAGGTTGCAGACGACATCATCATTGGTGTTGAAAACGTGGGAAGCAAGGTCGTTCTAGTGCCTGATAGTACCTGCACTGAAAAAAGAATAATTTATTTTTATTAAAAGAAAACTAGCATAAACATCTACGTTGTTTCATGATAAAAACATAGCCGATTATATCACTAGTATAAGACAAAAACCTAACAACGACTTGATTTGCAAAACAACAAAAAATTGAAGTAAAAATAACAAGTTGTTCTGTTATATCTAGAGAATTATGTGTCCTCAAGGCGACCCCCAATACTGGTTATTGGTTCCAACTTGGAGTCATACGTTGAGATCATATCGAGGATTGGGTGTGGAAGGAGGGTGGGGAAGACTGCCCTCATATATAGCTCAATGCCTAATGGGCCTCCAAGTGCCTCAAAAAGTTGTTCGTTGAGGTATAAAATATGAAAATGGTATAATCTCAAGAGAATTAAAAGAGAATAATAACACTTTATCATGATGAAAAACACTTGAAATGATGATTTGGCGTACTTGTTCTCAAGCATGAGATTGTTGGTCAACAGAAGTTTAAAACCAGGTATAATTTCAACAGCAAGGTTATGGAAAAAGCCGACAAGCCCTGTACCTAACCCGATGAGAAGAGCAAGTTTGCACTTGAGGACAACATACAGATATATCTCATCCTTCTTTGGAGACCTCCAGTCTTGTTTAAGAAATTCATTCTCAACAATCCCGGCAGAATATGGCAGGAACAGAAGATTACTTCTAAATCAAATGAAGTATTGCTTAGAAATTCCAACAATCTATTCTCCCCTTCAATACCCTTATTTAATTATTTCGTTAATGATGTTCTTGGTAATAAGAGGTGCTAAGGCACCAGTGAACATCCTATGGCTACCGAAAGGCTAATTACAGTCACCAAGTGAAAGCCATGGGTGAACAGCAAGCTGGGACGGCAGGCCTAGGAAAGAGGCTTGTTCCCCCGCATAAATTTAACAGCCTGATTCTCCATGACCATTTACAGCCTCAGTAGACTAAAGGACTGGTAATAGCATAAAATCAAGGTTGTCAGCCTCTATCATTTACAGTAGTTAGTCCACCTTTACTTTCCTAACATCAACAGATTCCACTTTGCAACTCCTAGAAATGCTTCTCATTGAAAGTAACTTCTTGTTCAACTTCTAATTTAGCAACGCACTGCGGATATACCTGTATTTCGCCAGCAAAAGCTTAAGAAAAACATATATGCTTTTGCTGCAATGAATCGCGTTGCCAAATCTCTAAGACTGAAGGGAAGGCGGAGTGAACAATAAAAACCTTGCATCAACTCGATCACGAGATGGGGATTTCTTATAGTGCCAACATTTGGTTAATGCAGTAAACGGCCAATTTAGTTATGGAAAACTACAAATAGTTACCAAGCTACCACATCAACATCATGACTCGCTCGAGAGCTACCTTGCTTGTTCCAAGCCAAAATCAAACAGCAAAAGATTCAGAATTTAGTTTCCTATTTATCCTACTAGATTGTCTTTGCACACACTCACAAAAAAAGAAGAAGGTAGAACAAGAACATGCAATGCAAATGTCCTTTCTTCATGTCAATTTCCCTCTGTTTCTAGCTACCAGAAGAAGAAAAGAAAAAACGATATGATGGGAAAATTTTAAAAAGAAAATAAAGAAGCCATCAGTAATTCTTCTCATAAACCGATTCACCCTCGCATTTAACAGAAAAAAATATATTTTTTCTTATAAAAGACGAAGACGAAGAAGAAGATTGAGACTTGCTCATAATCAAGGCTTTAAATGGCTATCTCAACATCTTCACACCGTGTTCCTTAACAACATCATCTATCTCAAATTCACTCTCTTCTCCACTACTATGATCCTCCCCCATTTTCTTCTCCCCCTTCTCTCTCTCTCTCTCTCAAACTTTCTCGGTCTTGGTATCTGCACGTCAAGTATATACTATACGAGGGGCAAGCAGTGACAAATTCGTTTCCTTTTGAGCTGGATTTTGAAGTTCAAATCAAGAGCATCAGGACCACCCTTTTCTCTTTCCTGAGCAGATAAAAATCCAAGTTTGAGCTGTCTGTCTTACGTTATATAGGAAGACAGTGAGAAATAGACTCATGTCTTGTCATCTATCTGATTTCCTCAATTTTCTTCAATAAATAAATAATCTATCAATTTTGAAAATATATAAATTTAATTCAAAGATTTCCCCCCCTCATCACATATGTATCTACGGTTTCAAAGATTTGTTCTCGACGTTGTTCATGATCAAGTATCAATAAAGTGCTGTAAAACAGGGCTCGGATATATAAGTTAACTTATCGATTTAAGATTTAATATTGATCTTTTTTATATATTAAATAAGATAAGAGCTGGTATATTGAGATTGTTGAAATCACGAGATTCAATTTGATTATTATTATAAATAAATAAATAAATAATACTATTGTACACTATCTCCCGAGCTCTAATGTCCATCCAACGAAACATATTTGGATTGTACAGTACACCGGGGCTGTCGAATATCTCCAAATAAATAATCTTTTGTTTTTCTTGAGTCTGCAGCTTCATTTCACATGTTATTGTACCATGAATCCTCTGCCCCAAGTTAATTACTGTATGAGTCCCCAGTATCAGCCATAATCGAAGGATGAATCCCAGGTCACGGGGGCGGGGAGAACATCAACCTAAGAAAATTGATTTCCAGAAAAGAAAAGAGTCTATATTTTGATATTTAGCTTCTTCTTCTTTTTATTTTCTTAAAAAAAGCTCATATGGACACACCAACTCCTCACCCACCCACAGCACATCATTGATAAATTGACTTAATTAAATATTTTGATTTAAATAATTTATTCGACTGTTTTGTAAGAAAAAAAAAAAACAATCCACGTAAAAAATTCATCTGTAAGTATATTTATTATATTCTAAAATGCTGCTCTTTTATGTGATAATGGTGGCAAAATACTTGAAATCTATTTTGCAAAATATTTTATAGGGAACTTTTGGAATATAAAAGAGAGTGAGGTAAGAAAGAACATGTTTTACTTATTCTTTTTTTAAATATTTGAAGACGTTAAAACCCCTTTTAGTTTATTCAACAAAAAAGGTTTTTGTTTTTTTAATAAATTAATTTTTGAAATATAAAAATTAAAGTGAGGAAGGTTAATATATTTTTTTAAAGTAGATAAAATTATTTTAAGATTGCTAAGAACAAATTTATTTATTCAGCAAAAATAATTTTATAATTTTTGTACGAGTCTCATTTATTTCATTTCGGACAATAATCAATAAGGGGTAATGTCGGTTTGAAAACAAAGAGGAGTGAAACACACGACCATATTAGGTTGTCAAAAATGGAGTCATCGCATTTTTTTCAAGACATGAAAAATAAAAGAAGAGAGCTTGGGTGGCGAGGGCAATGGGTTCGCACCGGCACAAAGCAGTAGACCGTTTCTAAC
This sequence comes from Salix dunnii, assembly GCA_015731905.1. Taxonomy (NCBI): domain Eukaryota; kingdom Viridiplantae; phylum Streptophyta; class Magnoliopsida; order Malpighiales; family Salicaceae; genus Salix; species Salix dunnii. The sequence goes on from CM027661.1 coordinate 120,669, forward strand.
TCTACTAACCGTAATAACAACTTGGCAGCACAACACCAACTGCTTCCTTCCGTCCTTGTACCTGTTCTTGTTTCCTCTCTCTCCCTCTCTCTCTCCCTCCCTGGTCTCCACCTATACAATTACAACAAAGACTCAGATTCTGATTCTCCGCATCCCAATCTCTCTCCTTATACCACCTTTCCTTTTCAATCTCCATCATCAGCCACACTGCTTTCTATCACACCACTCATCTTTAAAGTCTCTCTCTCTCTCTCTCTATGGAGTCTGGTGACATGATGCCAAGTGTTGAATCAATATTCCTATTCTAGTGATTTCGGTTCCTTTTCTGTTCTCTATGAATCCTTTGAGTTTCTCGTTTGGGTTTGATCTCAAAGATCTAATTTTTGTTTTGTTTTTGTCGGATAATTTTAGAACCCAGGTTTCAGAATTCTTGTTTTCTTTGATTTTTGCGGTGTAATCAGTGTCTTACTTGGTGGGTTTTCCTTATTTTCTTTCAACATCACTGAAAGTTGTGGTTTTTAGGGGTTGTTTATTGATGGTTAGGATTTATTTTTTTGGGTTTAAGCTCTGCGATGAAAGAGTTCAGCTTTGATTGAGGAAAAGAATTGAGAGATTATTGGAAATCGGTGATTGGGGTATTGACCTATTGAATTAAAAGTGAGATAGAAAGGGGAATAGATGGCAAGGAATAGAGGGGATAAAGAAGAAGGACCAGAAAGGCTCATGGGTTTGCTTAAACTGGTTCAGATATTGTCATTGTTGGTAATTTTTGTTGCTGGTGTGATTCTAGGCTTAGCTACTAGTTCTCACATCAACCATTACTTTACTTCGCAAGCACAGTTGTTTCTCACTAACAACATTGCTTCAACAAAGTTATCTGATAATTGTACAGTTGTGAAGCCCTGTGAGAAGGTTGATTGTTTGAATATGGAGAGGTTTGTTCATCCAGACAACGTGATTCATAGTATGACTGACGATCAGGTCTTTTGGAGGGCTTCTCTGTTGCCACGTAAGAAAGGGTATCCCTTTGATAGAGTACCTAAAGTTGCTTTCATGTTTTTGACTAGAGGACCTTTACCTCTGTTACCTTTGTGGGAGAGGTTCTTTAGGGGTCATGACCAGTATTTCTCCATCTATGTCCATACTCCTCAAGATTATGTGCTCAATGTTTCCAGTGATTCCCCATTCCATGGAAGAAAGATTCCAAGCAAGGTATGTATCGAAAGCCACATGGTTTTAGTTTACTGTATCTGTTTATTCTGATATCTATCAACAAAGTAGTTGAAATTGCCATGATATGGATGCCGTGTAGATGCAGTATCTTTTCATATTGAACCGGAAAGGGTTAGATTAGGTTATGAGGTGTGCATGGTCACCGGTGATCAGATCAGTGGCCTATTCAGCTTTGGGTGTCGGGGGTTGGGGTAGTAGATTAAAATCGACAGCAGTTACAAGTGCATTGTCTGACAAGGGAAATGACACAGCACAGAATTCTACCGTATAGGTCACTACAAAAAACCCTAATTTGAAATTTTATTACTGAATATTTTCTCTCCTGAGAATTACAAGATATCTTTATTCTAGTTTTTAGGTCTATCTTAAAAAGGAAAAAAAAATTCAATCAATAATTATAGAGCTTTTGTAGAGATTCCTAAACTAAATAGGAAAAATAAAATTACCATTCTCAAAACTTGTTTTCCTAAACTATTTTTTTAAAAATAAAACAGGAAAATATTCTCTTAAACAAAATAGGAATAAAAATAATTAAGGGTATAGATACTTTCACTTAGAAGTCCTCCAACATTTGGAAGTCCTCAACCCCATGTAAAAGTGGCATAAATATTTTAAATGTTAATGAATTTGTATGTGAATGTCTTTTCTGGAGAAAGTTTATTTACGATTTTTCCACAATTTGTTTGTGTACGTGCGCGCAATTTGTATGGATACACATCCTTTTCCCCTAGCTCTCTTCTCCATTTTCTAGTGTTATAATTTCCCACTATTTTGATTTGGTTTCGATGGAGTATTACTCCTGGAAATAATTTCTGCAAACTTTGTCTTGCTTTCCCGTTTATAATATAGATAGAAGCTTGGTGAATCTTTTGACCATTTCTGACAAGATTATCTTTTATAATGTGTTGGGTACGTGTGGTTCTCTTGAGGCAGTGTACAACAACCATAAAAAATGTCAGGGTTGCATGAAACATCAATTAGAAGGTTGAATGGGCTTCTCCTGAGATCATGCATTGCAATAACAAATCATTTTCTTCATTGTCAAGTACTCAATGGATCTTGCATTGGGAAGCTCTTCACAATCATCTAAATGCCTGCAATTAACTAACTTTTACATGGATGCCCATTACAGATACTCGCCAACGTAAAAAAATGCTTGCAACCAACCATCTTGCCACTTTGTATTGACAAGAAAAGTTGATATTGTATGCATTCGTAGTTATACCCTTCAGTCACTGTGATTGGCATAATAAGACGCCTTCCGTTGATGTTTTTTATTTGTCGATGAACTCCTTTGGTTACTAGAAACGAATTGTTTGTTGTGGACTGACTGGCAGATTTTGTTGGGCTTATAATTGCATTATTTGCTCTGTGCGATTGTAAATAGAGCATTGCCTATGTTTGTATGGCTAACGCACTTATGCTCTCCTGTGCACACTTTGAATCTGGTTGAAGTGATGTCTTGTATTTGCATATGAATTTATTAATTTTTCTCCTCTCCAGGATGTTGAATGGGGATCAGTATCATTGGTTGATGCTGAGAAGCGCCTTCTAGCCAATGCACTACTGGATTTCTCAAATGAACGTTTTGTTCTTCTGTCTGAGAGCTGCATCCCAATCTACAACTTCCCTACTGTCTACAAGTATCTCATTCGTTCAGAATACAGCTTTGTTGAGTCATATGATGAACCCACCCGCTATGGACGCGGTCGCTACAACCGGAAAATGCTTCCTGATATTCATCTGTACCAATGGAGGAAAGGGTCACAGTGGTTTGAGATACAACGTGACCTGGCTGTTTATATAGTTTCAGACACCAAGTACTACACCATCTTCAAGAAATATTGTAGGCCTGCTTGCTATCCTGACGAGCATTACATTCCAACTTACCTGAACATGTTCCATGGGTCACTTAATTCAAATCGGAGTGTGACATGGGTTGATTGGACTGTTGGGGGACCGCACCCAGCAACATACAGTGGTGTTAATATTACTGAAGACTTTATACAGTCCATTCGGAATAATGGCACACAATGTTCCTATAATTCAGAAATGACATCTGTTTGTTACCTCTTTGCTAGAAAGTTCGCTCCAAGTGCATTGGTTCCTTTGCTTAGCCTAACCTCGACGGTAATGGAATATTAATTTTCCTTTTCGTTTCTTGGTAGAGGTAAGATATCATCTCTGTAGTGTTCTTACTCAATGATGGAGTTGTTGTCACAGCTCTCCAAAAAGTTTTGGTTTGGGGCCATTGTACAGTTAGTTTTCTTAGGGCGGTTTTTGGCCATCGAGGCAATGACTTTCTGTTCCGCACCTTTTTTTTTGTTTTTTTGAGAATATCAGGCAGCTTTTCGAAGAAAAGCATCGATACAGAAAGGGATGTGTTTTCCTGCATTTATTTTAACAATGAAGCGAATGGCAAGATTGAATACAGTGCTAAGATGAACTAGTTCATGTTTGCACAAGTACACAGCACGGATTTCAAACATGATTTCGGTACTCTAGGCAATAGACATAGAAGGTCGGTCGCCCTTGGATGAGTAGGATCCTCTGATGACCAACAATCCAAGGGTGGTAGACTGGGCAGCACCTTGGTGGTTCCTTGCATAGATGGTGCACACTTGTCCTTGTATAAATAAAGAACGAGACGTTACTTGTTGCAGCTCTTAATTGCTTCTCGCGAGGCTCAGAAACCTCCATGTATCAAAACAGAGGAGTGAACTATAATGGAGAGTGGCTTCAAGACAGGAGCTGGGTCCGCCTAATATCAGCTTAACGCCTTGTGGGCTAAAGCTCATGCGGCAAACAAGTAACGATGTCTTTGTAGTGGCCATTAAATGAGAAGGATTAAGGATCGTTGTGCTGATACAAGTATTATCTTAAAAAGCTAAACCCGCTTATGTTTTAGTTATTGTTCACAAAGAGAAAAATTTTTTGGACAGTAACAGTAAAATTTATTTTCGGTTATGTTTGTTAAGTTCATCGGTCTATTGTTTTTTTTTTTTCAATGTCAAATAACGGTTTTGTTTTTCGAAAAAAAAAAAAAACCAATTGAATAAAAAGGTTTCACAATAATTGCACATATTCAGTCTAGTCCGGTTCAGGTAACAGGTTTATTTATTTTTTAATATTTTTTGCATAGTAAAATAACTTTTTTGCCCCTTGAAAAGATAAAAAAAAGTTCTGGCCAGGACGGGTGCCACGAGAATTTTATATTTTTTTAAAAATGTCTAAATACAGAAACACCCCCCAATAAGACAAAATGGAAGACTTGGTTGCAAGGGTATCACGATAATTTATCTTTTTTAAATATTAAATCTGACGTAGTCTAGCAAAGCGCTGTCTGTTTCCTTACTCACGTGATTTTCGGACGGCGCATGTGGTTTATTCCAGCATCAAAAATACCTAACCGATGTTTAAAATGATTTTCAATCATGTTCTCTTGCTCTTGAAGCGACTCGTGTGATGACATGGTGGACGGAGACATGTCAATAATCGTTTGAATTTTTTCCCCTTTTCTCTCTCTTGCCTGCGCAAGCACACGACAATACAACTGTTTTTCGTATTTCATTTTAGTCCCTAAACTTTTGATTGCTTTGTATGGTCCTTTTTGCTATTATATAGTTTTTGATTTGTTTCAATTAGGTCCTTCAATTGAAATTGATTATATATTGTAGTTTCATTTAGGTCCCTAGTCTTTTAATTTTCAAATTGGTTAGAAATCCTTAATATTTTCAGTATCAAAGTTTTGATTTATTTCAATTTTATCATTCCATGCAAATTTATTATAAATCCTTAATATTTTAGGTATCAAAGTTTTTTTTTTCAATTTTATCCTTCCATGCAAATTAATTATAGATTTCAGTTGTATTTCGGTTATAATTCATTTAATTTCCTATTTTGTTTTAAATTATTTATTTTTATTGGTATAATATTTAGATTTATTTCAAATTTGTCATTCAAATTAAATTTATCATACATATGTGTTTTTAATTTTTGCCCTTATACTTTTAATCTTGAATTTTGTTTTTATATATTTCTTACATAATTCCTATTTCTTTCCATGTTTATATGTACATCCTCTTAGTTTTTATTTTTAATTGTTCTTTATTTCCAATGTTATTAAGGTTTTTTTATTTAATGTTCAAATATTAATATGTGCTGGTGATCGTTTAAAAATTAATAATTATTATAATTTTTTTTTCTTCAAGTAAAATAATTTCTTAAAATCTAATAATATTTATTGTTATTTTATCATTTATTTTTTTTTAATTGTTTTTTTTGTTAATATTGTTAGATCTTGAATTTTCTAATTATTATTGATAAAACATTCAAAACAATGATAATGATTATTTGTTAGTTTTGTTTTCTTTAAATATATTTGACTAATTATATATTTTGATATTTATTTAATATTACCATCTTAATATATATATATATATATATATATTTAAATAACATTGTTTTGAAATACTTTTAATATAATAATATGAGTAATAAATCTTATAAATAAAAAAATTATGATTTTTTTCTAAAAATAATTATGGTCTCACCAATTTCTATTATTTCCACTTTTATTAAGTTCTTTTTTAATATTTACATTTTAATTTGTATTGGTGATCATTTGAAAAATGATATTTATTATTTTTTCTCTTTGTTGTTTTTAAAATTCCTTTTATTTATTCTTCAAGTTAAATATTTTTTTAAAAATCTAATTATATTTTTTTTTGTCATTTATTTAGTTTTTTAATTTTTTTTTGTTAATATTGTTAAGTGTTGAGATTTCTAGGATATGTAAGGCTAATTATATATTTTAATATATATTTAATATTGATGCCTTAATACACACACACACACACACACACACACACATGACCTATTTATTATTTTTGAAAAACAATAATTTACTATCATTGCTCTAAAATATTTTTAATATAATAATATGAGAAATAAATCTTACAAAGAAATTAATTTATTTTTTAGAAAATAATTATGATGACATTGATAGTATGACAAATAATAATTAGAATATTAATTATGTATAATAATATTTATAATAATTACTATAATAATTGTGACAAAAATTAATTCGCCAATGTTATTTTTTTAAAAAAAAATTATGTATTTTTTTATGTATGGTATTTCATATCTCATATCACGGAAAAAAAACACAAGTTGACAAGACAAGTTGGAAAATTATGTCAAATTATCTACAATAATTAAATAAAAAATTATCTTGTATTTCGCCACCGCCGGCACCAATTTTTTTAATATATAAAAAAATTATTGATGGTCCTATATATATATATATATATATATATATAGTATTTTAGGGGTTTTTCCTTAAAAAAAAATAGAGAGACTAATTATATATTGTGATATTTTTTATGTTAATGTCTTAAAATATATATAAAAAATTGAACTGATTTTTCTTTATAAATATCATATTAATTTAATCTCAGTGTTCTAATTTTTTAATATAATAATATGAAAAAAATCTATTTGTTTTGATAAATTTTAGCAGCTGTATTTTTGCTATCTGTTAAATAAATTATTCATCAAATAGTTAAAACATGTCTAATAAATAATTAATATGTTGCAGGCAACAAATAATATATCTTTAGTCAATTGTGGTTTTGCTATCTACCAATTAAATTACTTCTACATTAGTTAAAACAAAACTACCAATCAAATTGTTTGGTGTATAAAACAAATAACTCATCTGTGCTAAAATTCAATGATTATAATTTTACTATTTGCTAACTAAAAAATTCATGAAACAAATAAAACATACACAATAATCAATCAGTATGTTACACGGAGCCCGTGATTTATTTTAATAGAAATTTTTAGATTCCAAATGTATAATCTACCGATAAAATAATTATTAAAATATTTTTGTCTAACCGATTTGATTAATTATAATTTCACTAATTAAATATTGAAATAAAAAAATCAGAAAAAAAAATCATAAACAAAATAGATAGATAAATTTACCCAAGTTATCTATAATAAAAAAATATACGAGCCACTTCCCCTGCGTTTCGATAACACTGTTCGTTGTAGACGGAAAATAAATTTTATTTCTAACAGATTTTATCTATTATAATTTTAATAATTAAATATTAAAATAACTAATTATAACAAGTAAAAAATCAATTATTTTTCTACATATAAAAAAAACTGTTGTGCTAGGCAATCACCTCGTTTATATTCTATACTAAATAACCATATGATGATATCCATACCTGTTAATCATATATAAAGTACTGTCTGAAAAATCCTGCACCTTTAGTCAATACACGCTGATCTTTATCATGTTTGGATGAATTTGTCCACGTTGATATAATAATAATAATAATACACGCATGATCATTAGGTTTTGGAGCTCGTGTTCACCTCTTGAAAACAGTCTCCAAAGAATGGTTCCATGGCACTTGAATTTAGAGCCCATTTAGGGTGAATCTGCACTTTTGACAAAATTATAAATGAGATATTTAATTATTATTTTTAATGTGTATCTGAGAAGTGAAACCTTGAATAATCTTACACCCATATATATCTTATCTATTTTTTTCTAAAATAAAAGACAAAAGACTTGAGCCATTGTTAACTTGAGCGAGTGTGATTGAAGTCAACGTCCCCGCTGGTGGGGATGTCAATTTATTACACATCACTTGAACATAGAAGAAGTTTTCAATTCACAATTTATTATACATCAGAAGTTTTTGCGCTGCCTTTTCAAAATAGCCTCAGAAGGCTGGTCTGGTGCACACTTTACTGGGGTCAGGCTACGGCAGACGGACCTTCAAACAATTACTCACTGTTGTCTGGAAGTTGACCCAAGAATCCACGAGCCCTGTCAAAGTAAGCAGATAACCATTCGTTACTCCCCTCCACACTTCATCGCCCAAGTCTCCTTCGTTCGCACTCCACAATTGAATCCTTCCTTGTCTTGTTTCTCGCACACTTTAATGCCAAGTCCTCGGTCTTCTTCTCATTGATTCAGAGCAACGCTCATGATGTTACTATATTAATCTCCCACCCCCAATGCCGATCCAGTTTCCTCCAAGAACAAGGCAATAACCACCACCACCACCACCATGGCGGTGGAAGGAGGAGGAGCAACCAGTACAAGCTCAACCCCATACCGCTCTTTGCAAGAGACCCCCACCTGGGCTCTGGCAACCGTTTGCTTCATTTTCATCTTCACCGGCATATTCATCGAGTACTTGATCCACCTCCTTAGCCACGTAAGTCAACTCTTAAGCACAAGCACTAGAAATTAAACAGCGTAATTACAAGCAAGGAAAACCTTGACTATTAACTGTACCGTTGCAGTGGCTAAAGAAGAGTAGAAAGACTGCCTTGTATGAGGCCATGGAGAAGCTTAAATCGGGTGAGCTAGCTAGAGCTGTTTGAAAATATTTCTCCATATATAATTTATTGGCCTGGACAGGGACTGACGACGATCTTCTGCTTGGCTGGTCACATACAGTGCTTATGGTGTTAGGGTTCATGTCACTCATTCTGACGGCAACTCAAAGATCCATCATCAAAATCTGCATACCTTACAAGGTTGCAAATAGAATGCTACCATGCCGTCAAGCCATAACCAAAACCACCAAATCAATACAAGAAAGGATGCTGGCTGCTGAATCCAGTTCAGATTACTGTGGTTCAAGGGTCTGTACACACATCCCATCCCATCTCTCATCTCATTTTGTGTGCGGTGCGCTGCACAAACAGCAGAGCACTTACAGGCAGATATATGTCTGATTAATTAAATGTTAATTTCAGGAAATGACATCTCTCATATCAGAGAGTGGGATCAATCAGCTCAATATATTCATCTTTGTGATGGCAATCATGCAAATAGTCTACACCGTTCTTACCATGGCCTTAGGAAGGGCAAAGGTAACATAACAATATCATTAGCCTTCTTGTACTAGCTAATTAGCATCATCATCGCATTCATACACTTCCAGAAGACTTTAAATATTAAATATAAACCTGGTTTTTGGATTAGCTACCACTACAAGATAGAAGTGATCAAGCATATTGTTAACGTTTCCTTCTTTTAATGTAGCACCGGCAGAGAACTAATAATATTTCTATCACCGACAAATATTGTAAAATAAAAACAAATACATTTTTTAAACCACAATTTCAAGCACCGAAATAATTATCACTCGGCTACTGTCACGTCATCATCACATGTAATCGCAAGTAAAAAGACTCGAGAACCTCCAAGAAAATCATGGCCATGCAAAAGAAGATGCTGAATCTTTGGACACCTCCTTTGACTTTGCATAAAAAAACACCCTACTTTTTTTTTACATATACTATTTGGATCAGATCGTTGCATGCCCCTGAACTCGGGGGAGTGCCATAGACTTACTGTACCAGCTAGATGCATTGCCTAGATAGAAAAAAAATAATCAATTTCTTGCTACTCATCTGTAGAAATAATGCTAATTAATAGTCAAGCATGATCCGCTTTTCATGAAGGTTTTGCCTCCCTAATTCTTTTTTCTTTCTTCACCATTATTAATTGATTGCTTGAATCAATAGATGAGGAGCTGGAAAACTTGGGAGAGAGAGACTCAAACAGTGGAGTACCAAGCTGCCAATGGTAATGAAAATATTGTTTTGCCTCTTAGCTCGTTTTATTTATTTATTATCTCTTAATTTAAAAAAAACCCAGCAAAAACAAATTAAATCATAAAAAAAACACTTATTATTTCTCATAATGCAATCGACTTTTATATGTGGTTCAAACTAAAATGTTTTAATACGTGCGCGCGCGTGTATGAGAGTGTGCACACACGTCCTCTAATTCGTTTTGAAGTTGACTTTGGTTCTGTCATATCTTCCATAAAAAAAGCCGTGCAATGAATACCATTCATTTTTTTTAATGACATTGAATATTAATCGTAATGCATTGAGGTATTCATTAAATATTATTTGAGAGCGTTTATTATACTCCCTGTGTTGCTCAAAATGTGTTAATAAATAATACTCAAATATAAATCAACTATATACATATGGAAAAATGTTATTTAATACAGTAATATTTTCGTAATTATTTCCATAATTGAGCTAACTAATTAGGGCATTCCAACAAATTAAGTAATTCATAAGCTAGCTAGTGACTTGCTTAGTTACACACTTTCAGGCGTCTATGTACGTACGTTTTTAATTAAAATATAAACTCAAAGCTATAATGTTAATTTAATATATTACTAACATTTTCTGTTTCTTTTATCGTAGATCCTAATCGATTTCGATATACAAGGCAAACGACATTTGCACGTAGACACATGAGTTCCTTCGCAGCAACATCAACCCAACTCTGGATTGTAATTAGCACCACTCATCTTTCTTTTTTATCACACCGTCAATGATTTTAGTTATAGCCCTAATGTATATGTTTTTAACGTAGGGCAAAATAAAAAATTAACTGCTTGACTGTAATTCATTACAGAAATGCTTTTTCCGTCAATTCTTCAGTTCAGTGGCAAAAGTTGACTATCTAACTCTGCGCCATGGATTCCTTGCGGTGAGCTTCTCAAGCTTTCATTTTACCTAGCTAGCTTATATATTATAAATCTATCATCATGATCACCTTATTATTATTATTATTGCAATATATATTTTTTTCGTTATTATTTCGAGTCGAGTTGCGTACATACGTACGTGTTGTTTGCAAGCAATAGATTCGTTTATTTTTTTTGAAGAACAAATTCCTAACAATTATGCACGCATACATATATGTAAATCATAGAAGCACAGAATACTCAAAATTTATATTCATGAATGCATGCAGGCTCATTTGCCGAATAACAGTTCCTTCAATTTCCAAAGGTACATACAACGATCGCTGGATTATGATTTCAAAGAAGTAGTCGGCATTCGGTACGTTGAAGGGTCACTAATTAGCATTAGATACATGGTGATTTTGGAATGCGGCCGCGGCTGCAGCTGGATACGTGTTTTCAAGCCAAAAAAAAAAAAAACATTTATTGATGATGTTTTTGGTTTGGAAATGCGAGTGCAACAGCAGCTAGGCCTGTGTTTCCACTGATTAATCCCGGTGTTTTTGTGTCCTAATTAATCTTCTGTTTCTAACAGTCCCTGGATGTGGTTTGTGGTCGTCATCTTCTTGCTTGTGGATATCCATGGTAAATGCCGGCTTTCTGCTTTTCTTTTAATAATAAAAAACCCCATCGATCATTTCTAAATTAATTAGCTTGAATGACAGGTTTGCATGTCTATCTCTGGGTATCATTTATCCCATTGCTAGTAAGTTACTCCGACAATATATATAAATTCAAACTTTTCTTGATCAATTCTTTTGTAGCTAGTAGAAATTAATGGAGTCGTTTTGCAGATAGTGCTAGTTCTTGGAACCAAACTTGGAGTAGTAGTAGCAGAAATGGCTCTTCAAATCCAGGATCAAAGTATTGTAATCAAGGGAGCTCCACTAGTCCTGCCAAATGACAGTCTCTTCTGGTTCAGTCATCCAAAACATGTCTTGACTCTTATACACTTTACTCTGTTCATGGTATGTCCATTTATCAGTGTGTTTGTGTATATATAATTAATGCATGCCTGTATGTATATATATATCCTTATTGTATGTTTGATTGTTATCTCGAGACCAAAAAAATAAGGTGTATGTAATTGTTTTTTTATGTATAACCTTATTGTACATTTGGTTAGACGGAAGTTAGTTTTATACTCCTCAATTCAATATATATGTTCATGTTTTATCTTTTTTTTTTTTTTTTTTTATCTATCTCGAAACTCTTATCGAATGTAAGGATACAAATCTAAAATCAAACTCAGTTTATAATCACTGCATTATTTGTGAACTTACTTGCTTTCCTTCCGCGCGCACCATGCAGAACGCGTTCGAGCTCGCATTCTTTGTTTGGGTTACGGTAGTATTCCTTCACCACTTCCCTTCCCTTTGTTTTCACCATGAATCCAACTTAATTATGGCAAATATCTAATTTTTCTCTTTTTTTTCCCCTCAGCTACAATACGGGATACATTCTTGCTACCATGAAAGCGTAGAGATCATCATTGTTAGGGTTGTATTAGCGTGAGTATAACTTCCCTTCCCTACTATTTTCATTCATTTTACTGGAAAAGATTGATTCATACTCGACTATTTTATATGTCAACACATAAGGAATTGTTATGTGTGTATGTCTCTCCAGGGTGACTGTTCAAATCATGTGCAGTTACATTACTCTTCCTCTGTATGCCCTAGTAACCCAGGTATATATTCATCCGCATCTCTTTATATATATATATATATATATATATATATATATATATATATGAGTGTCTCTGTCTCAATTGCATGGTTAATCCACCAAAACTTAATTTGTATGCAAGCAGATGGGATCTCAATTTAAGGGTGCAATCTTGGATGAGCAAACAGTGAACGCTATCAAGCAATGGCATAATGGAGTCAGGAAGAAGATGAAGAAGAAAAGACAAGATATTTCACTATCTAATTATCAGTCCTATTCCTCCCCTATATCAACTAGCAACCGAACCATGGATTCCCCCTCAGACAACAACCATCATCATAGCCGAAATGGTTCTCAAGATCACATCCCTACTCTTTTCAGAAATCCGACTTTCAGTGATATCACTTCATTTCATGGCCAAATTGAGATAACTGAAGATGGTGCTCAAGAATTTTCCCAACATGTGGTTCCATCCACTGTGATTGAAATGGCTGATGTGACCAAGAAATAAACATAGATATTTATAATCTAAGAAATTATTCCCCCCCATTCTTGTAAGTTACAAGTTCATTGCCCTTTCAATGATAGGTTTGTGAAAACAATACACATTTATTTGCCTAAACTTTGGCTATAGCTCAAGTTCCCAAACAAAGTATTTTCCTATATTATTGATATTGGATTTTTCAAAACACATATATATATACCAGCAAAAATGATAATTTAATATTTTTAAGAAACTCAAAGAATATTGTTAGATAATCTAAAGGTTATTTAGGGTTTATACGAAAATGACTTGAAGATTATATGTTCTTGTCAACTTTAGATAATTGTTTTAAAGACAAGTTATTGCAAATTACAAGTTGTCTAAGTGTCTAGTTTATAACGGTAATCCACACGAATCACCGGCAAAATATCTCCTAAACCTTTTTAGAAGAGAGAAATTGTTATACTTTTAAGTGCTAGCTCTTTTCTTTTATGTTTTTTCAAGTGTTATGTAACTTGCATTTTTTTTTTCTATGCATAACATTCTATCTATAAAAAAAATCTAAAAACCATATAAATACCAAAATATCAATACCCTCTGAATAAGATCACATATATTATTTCAGGAAAATTTTAAAACCTTTTTCTATTGAGTCCCTATTTTATTTTCTTCTAGGTCTAGAATTATAATCTCATGTATTAAATACATTTTTGTCCCTAATTTCTAAAACTTATTAATAATCAAATCATACTTGATTAATTATTCTAGTATAATTCCTGACCAATGATTCTTAAATGTGTGATTCATTAGGTTTCCTAATAAGTTGACCCAAATATAAATCATAATGTTAAATTAAATAAGATTAAATAAATTAGTTTATTATAAATTTAATAATTGATTGGCTTATATTTAAAAATCAAGTGCAATGATTAACAACGTGCCATGATCTTTAAAATATGAGAAAAATCATAATAATTTGACATGACCATTTAATGAATATTGTTTTAGTATATCATTATTTATTCATCAATAATATTCTAATTTAGACAGTATAACATGAAGAATGTTTATCCTGTTAAATAATATTTGTTCTTAAGACAATTATCATTGATTAATTGAATAAGATTTGAAATTCTTATCAAATCTCATTGTACCTTGCACAAGGATTTACAATCAATGCTATTGAGAGCAAATAAATTATTTTCCTTAATTTATCTAAGGTGATAAATCATCTCTTGGTTACTTAAATACCTTTTATAGTTCATATTATACACAATATCTACTTATTTGTTATCATTGGTTAAGACAATATATAGTAGGATTAAAACATAACATTCTCTATATAAAATACTTAATGATATTATATCTAAGGACTACTTACTCAACCTTTATGTGAGTCTTTTTATACACACAAGTGATCTCTCTATATGAAATTCTTATGCAAGGCAGTTAAATGTGCATGTTATCTAATAAACATCTATATATTAATTTTAGATATTTTTTATATTTTAACTTATGAGAATAATTGTTTTCTTCTATAAAAGAAAAAAAATATAAGTTTCACCAACTCTAATTAATATTTAGTCTTAATAGAGCATTAACCATGAATATTTAGAAAAATGTTTTGACACAATAAGATCCTATAAATATAGCTTCTTTATAATTTTATTTGCAAATCATTTTTATCTCAATGAATTTTTATTTATTTTATACTCATTAATCAAATATTTAATGAATATTAAAGATAAATAATTTTTTTTATTAAAAGTTAAATATATTTACACAAAAAATCATGTGTAACCAATTTATCGGCTCCATGACATATTTGTTAACAATTGTGATAGGAAGAATCCTCTTTTGACATATTTGTTGTCATGTTTATCTTTCATAGTTTATAGGATGAGACGGATAATGCAAGGAACAAACATCATAAGTTTAATTAATTAATCTCTTAGAGTTTGGTTTCCTCTTAAGAAAATATGGGTATGTTGCACTATCCACCATGTTGCCAAACATACTTAGTGAAGAGATAAAAACAATTTAAAGAAGAACATGTTTGGTGTTAGACATTTAATTTTCATCTCCTTAACAATAATAGATCAATTTGTGTTTGTACAAAAAAATAATAATATAAGAGAGATATCTTGTTTCCTCAAAACAGAAAAAATAAAATTTATTCACTTTGAAATAATAATAATATAGAAATATATCGATTTGAAATGGTGGAACAAGTGAATGTGGCTAGTATTTGACCAATGACTATACTTGTTATGTTTTGATTATATTAATTATTTATTCTTAAAGATATTTCATATATTAAGATATTGCATAGTAACGTAGTAGATATTGAAGATTGCTTTATTTATTTCATTACCTAAGATAGTTTACCTATTACCTAGTTTAGATGATCTTCTAATTACTATATATCAATCCTAGAATCAATGATAAAATCATATCATTAGTTGCTGCATTAGGTTCTAATCCTAGTTCATATATACTTACATAATTGTATCAATAAGACTTATGATTTGGAGATTGTAATTCTCAATTTTTCTTTATGGTATCAAAGCCAAAAATATTCTGAAATAACAATTTTTTTTCTTTTTTATTATAACATATTATTCTAAACAAGCTGTGGAAGAAAACCCCAAGTTAATTACTTTTATGATCAATAGTGTTGATGATACCAATACATCTAAAAGGTTGAATTAAGTATTGCTAAATAAATTCAACTATTTCTGTTGGTCAATAACAGTTACTATCACCTTTAGTGGAAGATCATATATGAGATTCATCAATGGTTCAACATTCTCTCTAGATATGTGTCGTGATAGTAATTTTTTGTATTTTGCATCCCGCCATCTCCAGGTTTGGGAGATAACGGCGCGTGGTGAAATAGGGGATTGTTTTATAGCCATAAAAATTATGACTATAATTATAAGGAGTCGCCACCTAGTATTAAGGTCACTAGGAACATAATGATCTGTAATAGTCTTGGGTAAGGGGACTTGTTGTGCAAGGGGAAGACGCATCACCCTCATTGCACCCTACATAAGGTAAACTGCATTGTTGTTTGATTGTTTTTCCTAAGTTTAATTAATTTTTTTTACACTGCATTTAAATTTTTTTTTTGTCCGTGGGTGTACTTTACAATGTAATTTTACACCGTAATAAAAGAAAACCTTTTTTAGTATCTGAAGGTGTACTTTACAATGTAATTTTACACCGAGATAACTAAAATAAAATACTTTTTATATTTTTTGATATTTTAGCCAAATTCCAATGGATAATCATAAACTGGTAACGATATCCAATTTTTATTCAAAATATGTGAAAGATGCAACATATATTTTTTACGAAAAAATATGATGGAAAAATCTTGGAATCTGACCGTATGCATGAAAACAAACATATATTTTTTGTTTGTTTAATGCATTTTTTTGTTTTTTAAAAAGAAAATAAAAAAAATTTAGGTCTGGCCTAGCCTAACCAAATGGGCCAGCAGTGGTGGGCCAAAGGCCCACCATTGTTGGGATGGGCCGAGAGAAGCCCAACACAAAGATTTTCTTTTTCTTTTTTTTTTAAATGTAAAAAACATAAAACACGTGAACAATGCAGTGAATTAATTCATTGCATTGTTCTTACGTGAACAGCAGCCTGGTCGGCCGATCACGATGAGAGGGTCACTTGCCACTGCCACCATGTAGAGGAGGTCGAGGTGGTTGTTCTTGTCGCGACGACCATGTTTTATGCACTTTTCTCCCCGTCGTCCCCCGGGTTTTGGGGAGACAACGACGCGCGATGAAAATGGGGTGTTTTTTTTATAGCCGTAAAAATTACGACTATAAATATAAGGAATCGCCACCTAGTATTAAGGTTACTAGGAACCTATTGGTCTGCGAGAGTCTGGATAAGGGGACTTGTTATGCAAGGGGAAGACGCATTACCCCCAATGCACCCTACCTAAGGTAAGCTACATAGTCATTTGATTGTTTTTTTTTTAAGTTTACTTTTTTACATTGCATTAAAAGAAAATATTTATTTTTTATCTGTATGTGTAATTTACGATGTAATTTTACACCGTAGTTAGAAAATCATTTTTTGTTTTTTTTTTATCTATGGATGTAATTTACAATTTAAATTTACACCGTAGTAAAAATCTTTTTTTTTTATCCATGGATACATTTTACAATGTAAATTTACACCCTAATAGATAAAACAAAAATAATTTTGATTATTTTTGATATTTCAGCCAAATTCCAAAGGATAATCATAAACCGGTTATGATATCCAATTTTATTTTAAAACATGAGAAAGATACAATATTTTTTTTTACAAAAAATATGCTTGAAAAATATTGGAATTCGGCCGTATGCACGAAAACAACACATTTCATATTTTTGAAATTTTTTTTTTGTAATTTTTTTTGTGGCAATTTGTGTTTTTTATTTTTATTTTTATTTTTTATTTGTAGGCTGGGCTGTCAGTCCAGTGGGCTAACAGCCCACCTTGAATGGAATGGGCTTCCAGCCCGTGAGTCTTGGGCTGGGCTTCCAGCCCTTGTGGGATGGAAGCCCGTTTATGTTGGGCTAGGCTCCCAGTCCTCACAGGCTTGAAGCCCATTGTACGTTGGGCTGGGCCCGTATACCAGGCTGGGTTGGTCAGCCCATCCCAGCCCAACCCAAATTAAAAAAAAAAGATAAAAGGAAGAAGAACGTGAACAGTGCAGAATTACATATTGTTCACATTCATGAACAGTAAATGGCCGACTTCGACGAGAGGACTACCTGAGGATGCAACCGTGTAGAGGGGATCAAGGTGGTTCTCCCTGTCATTGTGCCGTCGAAAATGGTGGCCCGTGGATGCCGAAGGAGGTGTTGGAAGTTGCCGGACTGCTGCGTTGATGGCTGCCGTTCGTCGCGTACGCTGTCGCCGTTGCTGGACCTGGCTGGAGGTCACGGTTTCTGGATGTGGGGGAGTTTTATGGTGATGATAAAGAGGGTTTTGGGGTGATCGAACGACCTGTAATGGTGGAGAGAGAGAGAGAGTCCAACGGGGCTGTTAGAGAGAGAGTGTGGTTGTTGAAAACTAGAGATAGAGTTGACGCCGAGGAAGGTGATGGTGTTATTTCGTGATCTTCCCTTGTTTTTATCTGTTAAAATCTCCCTTAAATTTCCAGCAATTCCCTCCTTTTTCTCAGTTTTTTTCTCCATTTCTCCTCTGCGTTTTTCTTCCTTTTCTTCCCCCTGGTGCAGCGTCCATGGTGGTTTTTATAGGGGAGTTTGGTCTGACACGACGGCTGACTGGTCGGCGGCGTGGTGGCTGGCGTGCCTGCAATGGTGGCTGGTCGGCGAGCGTTCAGGCGGCTGTCGGCGGGCATGCGAATAAAGGCAGCGGCGAGGGGTTGCAGTGGCAGCTTTGGGGGGCATAATTTTGGTTTGGTCCATCAATTTATGATTGTTCTAATTGCACCCTCAATTAAATTTAAATTTGAAATTTTGTGCAATTGTGCCCTTGTCTGAATTTCAACATTACCCTTGGTTTTGCACGCCTTTTTCATTTTGGTCCCTTACTTCTGATTCATGCAATTTGATCATTAATTGACAATTAAACTCTCAATTGTCTTCAATTTGATCCCTAATTATGCCAAATTAGCTTGGAAAAATTCAATTGGGTCTCCAAAAATTATGATTTTCTCAATTAGGCCCGAATTAAATTCAAGAATTCAATTTTTCATCAATTAAGCCCTTAATAAAATTAATTTAACCCATTTAAAGCATAATTAAGTCTTTAAACTTAATTAAATTCTTCAATTGGATCCTAAATTAATTCTCAAACATAATAATATTTTGAATTAGCCCATGATTAAATCAAATTGGCTTATAAAAAATATAATTATGATCTTTGACTTAATTTTTACCTTGAATTTGTATTTTCTCTCATTTTTGGGCATTAAAGAGATACGATTCACCTCAAAAAAAAATTCCAAAATTTCTACCGTGATTTTTCCACCGACGCCAAACCCTTTTTATTTTATTTTTGTTATTTTTATTTATTTGGGGAGTAACCCAAAAATTGGGTTACGACAGTTCTTATGATGGTAGCATCAAAAATGGTGGTCTGTGGTGGCCGAAATGAGCTCTTGATGCTGCTGGACTGATACTTGAAGGGTCTGTCTCTACGTTATCCCCTGCTGCTTTGTGCCGGAGACCTACTGGAGGTCATGGTAAGGTTGCCTCAGTTGAGGTGAAGTTGAAGGTGATGAGGGGGTGGTGTTTAGTGGTCGTCGAGAGCTATCTGGAGGAGTGAGAGGGCTGCCAACTGATTAGTTTTTTAGAGAGAGAAGAGCCATCGAGGAGAGAGAAAGAGAGGGCTGACAGTGCAAGGCTGGCCGTTGGCTGACGAGAAAAAAAGAGCTTCTACATTGTCGGGGAGAGAGAAGAATCCAAATGGCGACTCTGTCGACAAAGGAAGGTGATGATTGGCTGTTGTTGCTAGAGATGAGGAAGTTGAAGCTCTCTCTCTATGTAAATTTTCCCCTGTTTTCCCCTGGTCTCTCCACATAAATTATGCCCTGTTTTTTCTCTCTTTTCTTGGCTTTCTCCTGGTTTCCCCTCGTTCTTCTATGTAAAATTCCTCCAGTTTTTTCCTTGTGTTAACTGGTCTCTCCCCACTATCAAGCCATTGTCGAAATTTTCCTTCCCCCATCAGTGTATTGTTTCCCCTCGTTTTTTCCCTCAGTTTTCAACCCCCCCCTTTGCTTTGTTTTCTCATCCCTATTTATAGGAGAATGAGGCATGATGCATGTCATGGGGGGTATTGTCTAGATATGGTGTTTAGGAATGGTGTTACAGAAGGAGTGGTGGCAGCATGGCTGTCGATGATGCCTTTGACAGTTTTTTTTTTAATATCATAAAATTGACTAAAAAATGGGTGGTTACAAAAAGAGTTTTTTGACAGGAAGAACAATGTTTTTATCTTCAATTTTTCTTCCGATTTCATCCAAAAAGTTTCATCACCGAAAATTCTAATCGTCTCATTTTAACCCGAATGAAGCTTCTAAACTTAATTTCTCATCAATTAAGCCCTTAATAAAATTAATTTGACCCATTTAAAGTATAATTAAGCCCTTGCGCTTAATTAAATTCTTCAATTGGGCTCTCAATTAATTCTGAAGCATAATTACACTATAAATCGGCCAACAATTAAATAAAATTAGCCCATAAAAATATAATTATGTCTTTCAACTTAACTTTTACACAAATTTATCTAATAATAAATTATTTTAGCCTTGAATATGCATTCATTCATTTTCAGGCAAAAAAAGAGGTATGACCGGGCTTTCAAAAAGGTCCAAAATTTCCACATTAATTTTTCTGTCGACACCAGCTCCTTTTATTTTATTTTTGTTATTTTTTTGGTATATTTTGGGGAATAACCTAGAAATTGGGTTATGACAATATGGATTCCCTAAAAAAAGAAAAATGAATGACTAACCAAAGATTAGTTAGTGATGTCACCGAATCTAAACCCTATGTAACACAATCTTGCTAAATTTTTCATATATTTAAAATCTTCATTGGATCTCTAGAATGTTATTCATGACATGTATGGTAACCAAACAATGCTGCTTGAATATTTCAAATTCATCTTGAAATTGCAATTCTTTATTAGGATGATAGACCCTTTCTTTAACCATAAAAAAGTCTGAAAAGAGTGTGGAATGAAATAAAGATATATCGCCCTCATAATATTGATGATGTTGTCATAAAAAAACCCAGAAGAAGATTGAATCCTCCAACTTTTAGGAAATTATAATTATGTTTTTAAGGACTTGCACAATTATATTTTAATGAATTCAAAACTATTATCTCTAAAACTTATATGTGCAATAATTTAACATGAAGATATTCGTAAGAAGGTTATGATTTATGATATGAATTCTAGAGTTGTAGCAAGTCGTGTTTATCATGCCGAAGAAATGTCTTAGTGAGAATTTAGGTATGCCTGACAAAAAATTATTGAAGAACATTCGAAAGGAATGGATCATCTAACTATAAATCAAATATGACAAATCATTCTACTAACAACTTTAATGCAAATCCTACTGGCTTGATACAAGACTTTGTTAATTACTTGCAAGACAATGACGATTATGAAAAGGTGCAAAATAGAGTTGTTGGATAAGGGTAGAATCAATTAACATCACTGTTAATTCACCTTACCAAATCGCTAGCAGAAGCAGACTTAAAAACCAGCCAAGGTTTTTTGATTAACTTTATGAATGTATTAGAACTTGATAACTTACATGATTTTTGGATTGTTGATTTTGGTGCCTATATTATATTTCTAATAAATCGATGATGTAGAACAAGTAGCAAAGGCATACATACTCAAAAGAGAGCAGCTGAAATTCAAAGGCAACTGAATTTTCACAGTGTAGGCGCTGAAGTCGGAATGACGCGAAACTCACCCAGTTGGTGCATCTTGATGTTTTTGGAAGAATTCCATCGTTTAGGCCTTTAAATCATTGTTTTTGCCATTTTAGGAAAGTTTTGTTTTAGCTATAACTTTTGATTTCCAAGTCCGAATCGACTTCCGTCAATTCCGGCTTGCTCAGGATCTATAGTCTTTTTAATTTCTGCATTTATCTCAAATTTTCCATTTTTGATAATTTTATTAATTAGTGTCGTTTCCTTATTTGATATGGATTAGGCTAGGGTTTTTGCTTTAAATATAGTTGTAAGCCTTTGACAGAATTACCTTTTAATTTATTGAATAAAGTTGTGAGCTTTTCTGAGAGTTTCTCTCATACTAGATTTATTTATGGAATATCGACGTTGGTTGTATTCCTATTGTTTTCTGTTGTGTCAATCGAGTAATGTTTTTTTACCTTGAATAATTTGATTCTCCTGCCTTTGTTTTGGTAGTTAATAGGAAGGGCTCTTAAGTAAAAGGTAGGTGGAAATCAAATTAATCTAAAAAATCATGTCTAATGTCCTTTATGTTCCCTTTTCTCCTTTTAATTACTCTCAGTCAATAAGTTTGCTTCTACGTTTAATTGTGATGTGATTTTCACTCATTGCAAAGTTATATTTCAGGATCGCTTAACCAAGAAGATAATTTGCAAAGGTTTTTCCCTACATTCTCTCTACTATTTCTCTCATGTTACCCGAGTTTCCAAAGGATTAGGCTAGGTTCAAAATATTGTATGAGCCACTCTTATGGCATCGTTGTCTAACATATTATTTGCATTTTATTCTTAGCAAAATAAATGTAGTGCTAACTAAGAAACCTTTTATATGCGAGATTTTTTTTCTTCAATTCATCTAAATTTTCTTCTAATCCTTTCATATCACATTTATTTGAACTGGTATAATTAGATGTATGACTACCATTCTATACTTCACTAGATGGTTTTAAATACTTTGAACCATTATTGATGATTTTTCTAAGTCCTGTGGGTGTAGTTTTTGAAAGCTAAGAGTGAAGTATTTGATTGTTTTAAGAATTTTTATATGTTGATTATTAATTAATTCTAAACTCATCTTAATATTATCCAATTAGATAATGACTCCAAATACATGTCCAAAGACATAGCATATTATTTATGTTTTAATGACATATTGTATTAGACTAGTTATGCTGATACACCCAACACAATAGGGTTTCTAAAAAATTGGTGTTCTCATGGCTACATATCTTATAAATCACTTGCCCACCTATATGCTGGATTTTAAATCTCATTTTGAAGTCTTGCAGGCTAAAAGTCTAGATTTTTACATCTCAAATTGTTTGGATTCCCATGTATTGTGCATTTTCAACCATCATAATGTGATAACCTTGTTTCAAGAGCCACTAAGTGCATTTTCTTGGGGTATTCTCAAACAAAAAAGGAGCACAAGTGTTATGATCTCTCACTAAAAAATGTAAATATCAAGAGATGTTAGATTCATTGAAGACATCCTTTATTTCTCTGTAATAACTTAGAGGGAGGATCATTTTGAATTAAAACCATTCCCTAGTTCAAGTTTTATTGATCAAAGTTCATGCTTTTTGTACCTTCAGTGAACTAGTGTTGGAACTAATTGTTGGTGGGAGAGGCCACTGGTGGTGGCTTCAAAACATTCAAAGGGGATAAAACACACTGTTTTATTTCAACAACAAAAATACATAGAGCATGAACAAACTGTCAAAGCTCTTTTCCCTCTCTACTGGTGTTTCTCTCTAATGTCTCTCACTTACTATTACCTTAACTAAGATTTCTATTTATACATAAAATGAAAGCTTGATAAAACTGACTTTAAGGTGTGAAAGCAACTAGCGGCTGCTGTCATCGTTTGTCGGTCGTGAATAGTGGCTATCAGAAGCTTTAGTTGGTGGCAGTAGTTGGTGGTGCCGGTGGTTGCATTTCTGGACTTTTGTGGATTGAGTTCATGGCAACACTTATTTATCTTTTGACAATCCTACATCAATATCAAGTGGTAGTGGAGGAGAAGCTGTTTTCTGCAAGGTGGTTGGCTGACTTATTGGAGGAGAGAGAAAGGATGACTGATGCTATAAGAGAGAGAGAGAGAGAGAGAGAAAGAGAGAGCACTGCACAGTGAAGGCTGCAGACGAAAGCTCCACTGACATCAAGGAATATGAAGGGTTGCTGGTGTTGGTGACTATGCGTGTATGTAGTCTAAATCAATTAGCAAAGATAGTGATATCAAATATAGTCCTAGCTATGTTTTAGAACATTTTTTATTCAATCTCAAACCAAGTTCTATAATGTTGCGGAATCATTTTTATCTTTTTGAATAACTGCAATAGGCAAATAGAGAAATTTAAGCAATAAGAACAGCCAAATATATATTAAGCACTCTGTAAGTAAGAGTCCAGGCTAGGACCAAAAACTCGAATCCCTCACTGGTAGAGGTGATTGTAACATTCCAAAATGATGAACCAAAACTTTAGAGAAGAAAAAAACAAGAAGCATCAGAGACACGCGAGACACTCAATCAACACTTAGTAGCTAGGTAGGCTCGGTAGAAGCATGTAGGGATAATATGGATAAAACCCAGTTCAGAGACCAAGAGAGAAGGGGAAGGTGGTGGATTTCAACCAGCTATTACCAGTAATGAAGTTGCGAGCAGTAAAAGCTTGAGCCTCAGTTGCATCGATGATCACCTTGTATCCTTTCCAGGGAACCCTTCCGGAGGTTCTGGCACCAGCCCCACTGTTTTCTTACTCTGCAAAATAAAATGTGTTAAGTGCAAATGTTCCCTTCCATTCATGCCGTCCGGCTGGGCTGATCACATCGCTGATGGATGATTGCATAATAACAGTCCTTGAATACTCCTTCCAGGGTCTCCCAAGATACGCAGAGAAATTACTCCTAACAAGCTCTGTAGATCAGGAGTAGCACCAATTCTAGACTTCTGAATTACAATGCCGATGTTTTGATTAGGATCACTCCTCCCTTGGGTGGTTATTGTGATTGTTTGCCCTGGATTGAGATGGCGAGCATGGATGTCACAATGGAAAACGGCTGCAGAATTGCCAAAAATGAAATCAACCGTGCCTGCTATGTAGCAATTTATGAAGAATTGACGTTTTGAGTGGACATGAAGGGTGTTTTGGTGGGCCAGCATGCCACATTTGTAGAACGCTGCCAAGTCAGACTCAACTCGCAGTGCCACGGCTTGGTACTTGGTGGCACCGACTGTGTTTCGGAAGGTTATGTCGCTGGCTAGGAATCCTTGACCCAGCACGGCTGTAGGATTCATTAAAGTGACCATACAATAAGGAAAAAAATAAAAGAAAAATCAACGGACATTCCAACAGTGGCAGAATGGTAGGTTGTGCTGCCATCAACCGCATTCCTGTTGATTCATAAGCTGCTCACGTGGACTGAAGATGAAGAAGAAGAGTGAAGGAGAAGTGTGCCATGAAAGTCTTGTGTTTGATGATGTGTAAATTAGTTGTAACTAACTCAAAGTTCAACTGATATTTTATAACTAGAATTCTGTTAGTCAGTTAGAAAATCAGTTGTAAACAAACGTGTAAAGCATGTGATGCTTAGTATATAAGCAAACAATTAATCAAACACAAGATATACAACAGAGAGAAGTTGTTTATTTTTTCTGTTAAAAAAAAACATTTCTTCTTTTCCAACTTTCTGTGTGCTAAATTCTTTCTTCTCAAATTCAACAAAACCAAAAACTGCAAACAACAACAAAAACACAAATCAAGAAATTAACATGATATCAGAGCTAGCTTGATCAACAAGGAAGGGGCGTAATCAATCTATGAACTTACAAGCAGTGAGTAAAAAAGAAATAAAAAATGGTGACAAGTGGAGATCTTAGAGCACCACAGTTTAATGGTGAGAATTATGAGTTTTGGGAAGGTAAAATGAAAACAATCTTCAGAGCTTATGATCTATGGGATGTGGTTGGCTGTTGTGAGACATTAACAAAAGTATCCAATGAAAGTGGTAGTGGAGAAGTTTCTGGTTCAAAAGACAAGAAAACTGAATCAGGAGAAACTGCTGCTGAGACTAAGGAAAAAAGGATCAAAGATGCCAAGGCTTTAAGTATTATCCAAGGAGCCTTGACTGATGATATTTTCCCCAGAATAAGAAATGAAGAGACAGCAAGAGGAGCATGGGATCTGTTGAGAAGAGAATACAGAGGAGATGAAAAAGTTAGGGAAGTGAAGTTGCAGGCAGTAAGGGTAGAATTTGAGTATATGAGAATGTTAGAGGGAGAAAGCTTAGATCATTACTTGACTAAGTTTTTTGGAGTGATAAATGACTTGAAGTCTCTTGGAGAAGAGATAACTGAAGCAAGGATAGTGCAAAAGACTTTGATGAGTCTTAGTAGAAAATACAGGTCCATAGTCTCGATTATTGAAGAAACAAGAGATCTAAAAACAATTAGAAGTGAAGAAGTTATTGCTTCACTTAAAGTGTATGATAGAAGGGAAGATGTGCATGATGAAAGAGAGAGAGAGAAATGCATACTGAGAGAGCTTTCAGTAGTCAGAATTGGAGGGAATAGTTATTCTCAGAATAAGAAGGGCTCACAAGGCAGAGTTCATCCAAAATTGCAGAATCAAAACAGAAGGTTTGCAACTTGGAGTCAAGGTGGAAATTCTGCTAATCTGCAAAATAATAACTGGAATCAGAAACCAGGAATGAGTTACAACAGTTCATTCAATCATCAACATAGAAGTGTTAGTAGCATTCAGACAAGCATGAAGCCAAAATGTAATACTTGTCAGAAATTGCATTTTGGAATCTGCAGATTCAAAGGCAAGCCGAGATGTGGAAAATGCAGCAGGTTTGGTCATAATCAAAATGATTGTGAACTTAATAGACAATTGGCTAATTGTGCAAAGAAAGAAGATACAACTATGGGAACCATGTTCTATGCCTATCATGTATCAAGTGTTCAAGAAGAAGATGTTTGGTTTGTGGATTGTGCATGTAGTAATCACATGACTTCACAAGAAACTAAACTGATTGATATAGATAGATCAATGACCTGCAAGGTAAAAATGGGGTCTGGGGATCTTGTTCAAGCTGCAGGGAAGGGGACACTTGTAGTGGACACAAGTCAAGGTGTAAGGCACATCAAAGAGGTACTGGGTTAGATGAAAATCTGCTAAGTGTAGGGCAGATGATGGAGCATGGTTGCTATATTTTGTTTGGGGGAAACAAAGCTATAATATTTGATGATGAAACACTCATAAATGTTATAGCAAAGGTGATTATGAGGGGTAATCAATGCTTCCCTCTAACACTGGAATCCATGGTACCTGCAGCAAGAAAAGCCACTGTGACTGAAAATTCCTGGATTTGGCACAGAAGATTTGGACACTTGAACTTTGAAAGTTTGAAGAAAATGTAACAGTTGGAGCTGGTTGCAGGCCTGCCTAAACTAATAAATGTTAAAGCAGTGTGTGAACGGTGTATTCTAGGCAAGCACAAGAGACAAGCATTTGACAAAGAAGGTGCATGGAGAGCACGTCAGCCCCTTGAATTAGTCCACACTGACATATGTGGACCTATGCAAACTGACTCAAATGGAGGTAATAAATACTTCATTACCTTCATAGATGATTTTACAAGGATGTGTTGGATATACTTTGTTAGAAATAAGTCAAATGCTCTAAATGTGTTCAAAAAGTTCAAACTTCTAGTTGAATTGCAAAGTAACTTTAAACTGAAAAAATTGAGAAGTGACAGAAGAGGTGAGTATACCTCTCAGGAATTTTAGAATTTCTGTTCTGATCATGGGATTGAGAGGCAGTTAACAGTGGGATACTCCCCCCAGCAGAATGGGGTGGCTCAGAGGAGAAATAGGACCATTGCTGAGATGGATGGCTAGGTCTATGATGAAGGAGAAGCATGTGCCAAATGAGTTCTAGGCCGAAGCTCTGAATACAACTGTTTACCTACAAAACAGAAGCTATACATCATCACTGTCAAACAAGACACCTTTAGAAGCTTTTACAGGGAGAAAGCCTGGGATTAAGCATTTAAAGGTGTTTGGATGTATTTGTTATACTTACATTCCATCTTGTTTGAGACAAAAACTGGATGACAAAGTAGAAAAAGGGGTGTTCATGGGATATGGTGGATTTGAGAAGGGTTATAGAGTATATATCCCACGCTCAAACAAAGTTGTGTTAGCTAGAAGTGTAGTGTTTGATGAGGACAGTATCTACACGTGGGGGATAGAGAATGAGAAGCTTACCTCTCCATTGTTGATGTTTGAAGACAGAGAAGAAGATACACAGAATGAAAATGTCTAAGTGGATACTGGTGAATCTTCACAGGTAACCCTAGTGAACCTAATCAGTCAAGGAGAAGCAGAAACAAATGAAGAAGTTAGTTCTGATTCAGAAGCAAAGGTAACCTCAGTGAAGATTAGAACTCTAGCAGATATATATGCTAAATGTCACATGAGTTTTATAGAACCAGATTCTTACACAGAAGCAGTAGAAAATGTGGCTTGGCAAGATGCAATGAAGGCAGAGTTAGAGATGATTGAAAAGAATGACACTTGGGAGCTTGTGGACAGACCCTCTAACAAGCCAGTCATAGGGGTTAAGTGGGTTTACAAGACCAAACTGAATTTGGATGGTTCAATCAATAAATACAAGGCAAGACTTGTTGCAAAAGGCTATGCACAAAAGCCTGGAATTGACTATAATGAGACCTTTGCACTTGTTGCAAGGTTAGATACCATCCAAACTCATATTGCACTTGCAAGTAAGAAAAACTGGAAATTATTTCAGTTGGATGTCAAATCAGCATTTCTAAATGGAATGCTTGATGAGGAGGTTTTTGTTGAACAACCCGAGGGGTTTATGGTTCAAAAATCAGGCCACAAAGTGTACAAGTTGAATAAAGCTTTGTACGGGCTTAAACAAGCTCCTAGAGCTTGGTATAGTGAGATTGACACCTATCTTACAATGAGTAAGTTCAATAGAAGTGCAAGTGAACCTACTTTATATACAAGAACTGATGGTGAGGGAAATCAGCTCATTGTATCCATTTATGTGGATGACATTGTATATACAGGAAACAGTGAAAATATGATGAATGCATTTAAAAAGGAAATGATGCAGAGGTATGAGATGACTGACCTTGGTCTTCTCCATCATTTTCTGGGGATGGGTGTGCTGCAGAATGGTGAGAGCATCTTCATCCATCAAAGCAAGTATGCAAAGTCACTGTTGGAGAAATTTGGACTTGCTGAGTGCAAACCTGTTTCAATACCATTAGCCATTAGTGAGAAAATGGTAAAGGATGATGGAAGTGAACTAGCTGATGATAACTTGTATAGAAAAATCATGGGGAGCTTATTATATCTGACTGCAACAAGATCAGATATAATGTATGCTGCTAGTCTATTATCCAGGTATATGAATCAGCCAACAAGAAGACATATGGGAGTTGCAAAAAGGATCCTTCGATATGTTCAAGGTATTCTTGATTATGGGATAGAATATTCTAAACACAAATCAGAAACACTTGAGGGTTTTTGTGATGCAGACTGGGGAGGTAGTGAAGAGGATAGTAGAAGTACCTCAAGGTATGCATTTGGGTTTGGAAGTGGTGTGTGTTCATGGGCTTCAATAAAGCAAGGGATAGTAGCTTTATCAACTGCAGAAGCTGAGTATGTCTCAGCCTCTGAAGCAACTACTCAAGTGATGTGGTTGAGATCGATTCTTGATGATCTTGGTGAAAAACAAGACAAAGCTACTTCTCTATACTGTGATAATTTGTCAGCAATTGCTATGGCAAAGAATCCTGTTTTTCATCAGAAAACTAGGCACATTAACAGAAGAATTCATTTTATTCGGGAAGCAGTTCAAGAAGGGATAATTGAATTAAAGTTTTGCAGAAGTGAAGAACAACTAGCTGACATATTCACTAAGACATTGCCTAAAGACAGATTTGTGCAACTCAGATCAAAACTTGGAGTCAAACCCGTAAGCAGCTTAGGAGGGGATGTTGATGCATAAGCTGCTCACGTGGACTGAAGATGAAGAAGAAGAGTGAAGGAGAAGTGTGCCGTGAAAGTATTGTGTTTGATGATGTGTAAATCAGTTGTAACTAACTCAAAGTTCAACTGATATTTTTTAACTAGAATTCTGTTAATCAGTTAAAAAATCAGTTGTAAACAAACGTGTAAAGCATGTGCTGCTTAGTATATAAGCAAGCAATTAATCAAACACAAGATATGCAATAGAGAGAAGTTGCTTATCTTTTCTGTAAAAAAAAACATTTCTTCTTTTCTAACCTTCTGTGTGCTTAATTCTTTCTTCTCAAATTCAACAAAACCAAAACCTGCAAACAACAATAAAAACACAAATCAAGAAATTAACAATTCCTACTTGTTGTGATGATAGTTTTTTTCCTTCCATCTCCAAGAAACACCACGTTAGTTTTCTCACGTGGAACTTCCACATATTCCCTGTAGACACCCGCCTTGATTTTGATAGTATATATACCTCTTACTGCTGTGCTTAGGTGCAGCAACAACTGCAGCTGACACTGTCCTATACTTCCCACTGCCATCAGCTGCCACCACCACGTCTGGAGTTAGCAATGATGACTGGAACAACCGTCTGTCCGTTACCAACTGCCACTCTGACCACCCTTCATCGCCATCGCTCTCATCCTTGAGCTTCCTGCTTGTGCTCTTAAGCCCATTGACAGTACTGGCTTTATTGTGTTTGATCAACTGCTTGATCAATGCCAACGTGTTAGCACACATCATTCCAACATTATCTTGTCCGGGAGGAAGAAGCTGTACCCTCCGTCTCCTAGAGGAAGGTGAATGAGAGAAACCATCGATACAAGAATCTTGATTTGTTTTACAAGAACTCACTTGAGTTGTGAGATTATCAGCGTATGCTTGTTGCTGAAGAAGTTAATTGTCGGGGTTGTGTTGGAGCTCTCCCCAAACCTTTTTTAGATAGGTAAGATTGCTGTTGTAATTCTGCAAACAATCTTTGAGAGCATTCCTTTGTCGCTTTTTAGTTTTTTTGGTGTTGAGGATCTTCTCCGCTTTGATCTTTTTACTATTAATAGCATCTATAGTTGCGTTTATGTTGTTGAGAATAGCTGCTTGGGGATGACCCGAATTGATCTTTTCGGCAGCTTCAGGGAAATTGGTAGCAGCTGATGTAGCACAAATCAGGATATCTGGTGGAGTTGCATGAAGTCATCAGTAAGGCATGAGCAGCATCATTATCTTTTTAATAACTTCTCTGGATATTTGGATCAGGCTCATCTCTCATGGGCAGACCAAATTCAACCCGATAACCAACATATTCTTTGGGGGCCATGAGTAAAGAAGATATTAAAGAAGATGAGCAGATCAAGAGCAACGGCATGCAGATCACAAGCAAGATCACAAGCAACGGCATTCCTCAACATAATTAATTCTCAATCAATTGTGATATACAAAATTAAATGTACTTACCTTATATAGCTATATTCTGTAAATACCATTAACCCTTGTATTAATATATATACAGCAAACCATGAATAATAAAATTAAGTCTGCAGTGACAATTGTGCAGAACCCTTTCTCAATTCTCATCTCGTCCCCTGTTCTCCTCTTTAATTCTTGAAATCCTTTATGGTATCAGAGCTATCTTGAGCTAACCCTCATCCTTCGATCCTAGACAAACAATGGCAGAAACACCCAAATCAGGAGAATCAAGTAACATTGATATATCAAAGCTAATTTCTGAAATGTCAAAACTTTCCTCACCTTCATTCCCATCCTATCACTTACCCACCTCCTTCAACATCTCATCTCTATTCACGGTTCCCATGGACCGCACCAACTATGCAAGTTGGAAATCACAATTTGAGGACATACTGGAGATGCATGGCCTCACAGCAGTCATCAACAACGACACAAAACCACCAAAAATGCAAGAAGATGGTTCTGTGCACCCAGAATTTGCGAAGGATAAACTGGTCCTGAGTTGGATCAAAGCCACTTCCTCATCCTCCATAAAGACACTTCTCATCCCTTGCACCACTGCGAATCAAGCTTGGAAAATGTTGGCCAAGCACCTGTCACCACTCGCCAGCACCCGTATAAGAATTCTTAGAGACCAAATTCGCACACTCAAGAAAGACAATGACACAATAGTGGCTGATTACCTCAATTACGCCAAATCACTCGTTGATTCCCTCGTACAATCTGGTGCTACAATGGATGATGATGAATTCATCAGCTACATTTTGGATGGACTGGGACTGGAATACAAAGAGCTAGCCACGACACTTCACTTGCACCCTAACATTAACTTTGATCAATTCTATGATCTAGCCCTAAGGGAAGAACACTTGCAGAAAAGGATGTCCCTTACCTTGACCACTGGTGTGGCTATGGCGGCTGACCGTGTGCCTAACGAACGCAACTTCAACTCCAAATTACCCAGCCATAACCACACCAATTTTAGGAGAAATCGTGGAAGAAACTGGAATCAAGGGCGAGGGACAAGACGAACAGGACAATGGGAACAGACCCAAAAGATTTGGCCCTCAAATCAGCCCTCTCAGCACCGTGAATGGCCCTCAAACCAGCACTCTCAGTACCGTGAATCATAGTCTGCTGCCATACCTTCCCATCCAATTCTCTCCAATAGTCGTTCCCCTCTGCTCCCAACACCGCAGAGCAGTCCCTCTATTTATAAAAGAAACGGCGTCGTTTATTTTAGATGTGATAAGGCTGGGCATATAGCTCAGTTTTGTCCAAGCCGACAGCTACATGCTTACGTGGCAGAGAACACTGCCACCTCACCCTCTCCCACTACTGACATGGCATAGCTCAATTGGTGCCTTGATTCGGGTGCCACTCACTACATGACAGCTGATCCCTCCTCTTTTCCTGATGTCTGTCCATATACAGGTACAGATAAAATTATTGTTGGCAATGGTAATCAGCTAGCAATAACTCATATTGGGAAAACACAATTAACCAGGATAGATAAACCACTACATCTAAATGAAATTTTGTGTGTACCTGCTATCAGAAAAAATCTAATCTCTATACGTCATTTTTGCGTTGATAATGATTGTTATTTTAAAATGGATGCTAATGGTTTTTATGTGAAGGACAACAAAACGGGGAAGGTACTTCTTACAAGCAGTAGTTACGATGGTCTCTACCATATTCAAACATCTTCCACTATTGCTTGTTGGATTGCTTGCTATGGAAAACGTACAACACAAGACGTATGGCATGCCAGACTTGGACACCCGTCCCATTCATTCTTTACTACATTAGTGAATAAGTACCACTTACCACTTAATGGTACATCTGTCTCAAATAAAAATTGTCATATTTATCCGTTGGGAAAATCATGTCAATTACCATTTAAAGACAGACAATTTCATGCCCAATTTCCCTTAGCACTCTTACATCTTGATTTATGGGGTCCTGCTCCAATACCTTCAAATTTCGGTTATCGTTATTATTTCTCTATTGTTGATGATCATACTCGATTCACTTGGATATATCTATTGTCCAAGAAATCAGATGTTCTTACTACTTTTATTCACTTCAAAAAATTGGTAGAAAACTGTTTTAGCTCTCACATCAAACAATTACAGATTGATGGCGGAGGTGAATTTACAAGCAAATTATTTTTGACATTCCTACGTAATCATGACATATCTCATCAGATCTCTTTTCCTTACACTCCCCAACAAAATGGAGTGGTAGAAAGGAAACATAGACATATTGTTGTAATGGGACTCTACTTACTGGCCCAATCGCAGTTGCCCCATAGTTTTTGGGTTGAAGCCTTCACAACGGCTGTTTTTCTCATTAATCGCCTTCCAGCTCCTAAGCTTGATCACATCTCCCCTTATGAGAAATTACTTCAGCGACCACCAGATTACACGTTCCTCAAAAGCTTTGGTTGTGCTTGCTTCCCGCACATGGTCCCATACAATCGCCACAAATTATCCTTTAAATCTGTTCCATGTATCTTTATTGGTTATGATGATCACTATAAAGGTTACTGTTGTCTTGATCCTATTTCAGGTCGGGTTTATATCTCTCGGAATGTGGTCTTTGATGAAGCAAGTTTCCCCTACCAGCAACCTCAGCTCCCACCAGCTGCTCAACCCACACCTGCTAATCATACGGATATTGGGCCACCACCACTCCTAAAGACAACAATCCCATCTGCCCCTATAATCCTTGACCCTCCATTAGTCACTCCATCTGTCCCTATTACCCTTAACTCCCCTTTAGTCACTACCCAATATACACCTTCCCACTCACCCCAATCTCCATCCATAGACTCTGCCCCTCCAACTTGCCCCACACAATCTTCATCCACACCACCTCTCTCCCCCAGAACCGTGGAAGAGGCCCCTTCCATTGAACACCACACCCTCCTAACCTCCCCTTTGCCAACACCCATTTCTTCCCCCATTGACCCATCCCTCCTCCCTAACTCGCCAGATACACCAAACCCTCTCCAAAAATTCAGAAGTCTTAAAACCATCATCCCCCTTGGTCCTGCACCCAAACCGCTCTACTCTCACACCACTCCACATCCCTTACCTCATGCTTTATATGCAGACTGTTCCGATCCCCTGTCCATTGAACCAACGAGCTTTACTCAAGCTTCTAAATACAGTCACTAGCAAGCTGCTATGCAGGATGAATATGATGCTCTCATGAAAAATCAAACATGGTCTCTTGTTCCCGCCTCCTCGCAAATGAACATTGTTGGCTACAAATGGGTATTCAAAGTCAAAAGGAAAGCGGATGGCTCCATTGACCGCTACAAGGCCCGCCTTGTAGCCAAAGGCTTCAATCAACAGGAAGGGTTTGATTATGAAGAAACCTTCAGCCCGGTAGTGAAACAGGCTACCATTCGCACTATCCTCTCGCTCGCTGTGTCCTCCAATTGGTCCTTTCAACAGCTCGATGTTCGAAATGCTTTCCTAAACGGCAATTTGCAAGAAGTTGTCTACATGAAACAACCTCCTGGATTTCATGATTCCTCCCGCCCTCAGGATGTCTGCCAGCTCCATAAGGCCTTTTACGGACTTAAACAGGCCCCTCGAGCTTGGTTCCAAAGTCTTAGTGCCTTTCTTATTGCTCAAGGATTCTCCCACAGTCAATCTGATGCCTTCTTGTTCATTCACCATTTTGCTTCTTGCAATGTCTATGTGCTTGTCTATGTGGATGACATCATTGTTACTGGATCTGACCTACAACGTGTCCACCACTTTCTTGATCAACTATGTGCCACATTTGACAGTCACCGACTGGGTGAACTCAATTTTTTCCTTGGTCTAGAAATCACTCGGTTTGTTGACCATCTATTCCTTTCTTAAACTCGATATGCAGTTGACTTATTGAAACGATTTAATATGGCTGAGTGTAAACTGTGTCCTACACCGTTATCTTCCGATACCCGCCTATCGTGTTTGGATGGGGATCCTTTATCTGATCCTTCTCTTTACCGAAGCATGGTAGGTGGCCTGCAATATCTTACCCTCTCCCGACCTGACATCTCATTTGCCGTTAATCAAGTGTGTTAGTTCATGCACAACCTCTGCTCATCCCATCTTGAGGCTGTTAAGTGTATTCTTCGGTACATTAAGGGAACAGTTGATCAAGGCCTTATCTTCCACCAATCTGATGACTTTAGTTTACGCAGCTTCTCGGATGCTGATTGGGCCGGTTCTGTAGATGACCGTCGATCCACTACTGGTGCATGCATATTCTTCGGCCCCAATCTTCTCAAGAAACAGTCTACCGTTTCTCGCTCCAGTACAGAAGCTGAATATCGGGCACTTGCCCACACAGCTGCTGAAATTCGCTGGTTTGGATTTTTATTTTGTGAACTTGGTATCCCTCTCCAAACTGCCCCTTGCATTTATGTTGATAATATCTCTGCTATTCACATGGCTGCTAATCCCATCTTCCATGCTCGCACTCGCCACATTGAGATTGACTATCACTTTGTTCGCGAATTAGTTGCTCAAAAAGCTCTCCATGCCATCTATGTTCCTTCTGCTCATCGGCTTGCCGACATCTTCACTAAGGGCTTGAGTCGTGATCGGTTTTGTCCACTTAATTCCAAGCTTAATCTTCGTGTTGCTCCGTTACACTTGAGGGGGGGTAAAGAAGATATTAAAGAAGATGAGCAGATCAAGAGCAACGACATGCAGATCACAAGCAAGATCACAAGCAACGGCATTCCTCAACATAATTCATTCTCAATCAATTATGATATACAAAATTAAATGTACTTACCTTATATAGCTATATTCTGTAAATAGCATTAACCCTTGTATCAATATATATACAGCAAACCATGAATAATAAAATTAAGTCTGCAGTGACAATTGTGCAGAACCCTTTCTCAATTCTCATCTTGTCCCCTGTTCTCCTCTTTAATTCTTGAAATCCTTTAATGAGAAGCTTTACTCTATTAATGTCCATGCACATCCAAAGTACAGGATCAAGGTATCTAAAGACTCTCTTCGATGGAAGGCGGATCCAAAGAAAGGTGTGTGTGTGTGTCTGTGATGACAATAACCATCTAGGGTTATTATAACTAACTGTCTCTATGAGCTTTAATTGTAACTTCAGGGTTTTTCCTTTGTCAGGAGGTGAAATGGGGATACATGTCAGCCATTGATGCTGAGAAGTGTCTTCTAGCTTATCCCAGTCTACAAGTCACGTATGCATATCTCATGCGATCAAAGCACAACTTTGTTGAGTCCTTTGATGAGTTTCCAGTGATGGACGTGGCCGCTACTTCCACCAATTACTTCCCGAGATTCAGCTCCATCAATGGAGGAAAGTTTCTCAATGGTTCGCAATCCAAAGGGATCTTGCTATTTATATAGTCTCCGAAACCAAGTACCATGCTGTGTTTAAGAAACATTGTTTTGAACAATGTTTTTCCTTCCTGAATAACATTACATCCCAACTTAAGTGAACATGTTCCATGGATCACTCAATGAAAATCGGACTTGACTTTGGCTGATTGGGCAGTATACGATTCTCATCTCACAAAATATGGCATACTGATTTTGTTTCTCTTTTCTTCGCAGTATTGATAATGGATATGATACTATTTGAATTTTGCTCCAATGATCCTGTTAGGATAGTGCATATGCACTGAGAATTAGAACAAATGAGAAGAAGCAAAAGGGAAAGAAGATGATGATCTTGCAGGTAATAAAGGAAGGAAGTTATGAGAGAGAGAGAGAGAGAGGGAAAAGCAAATTCAAATTTTTGTATGTTCTGTATATTTTCACACACAATTCCCGTGACCACCAGTACTTATTTATAAGGTACTGCAATGGTTTCATATACAATACATTATATATTCATTTATTCATACTATATGAATACTCTAACATCTCCCCTCAATCTCATGCCTTGGTAAACCAAGCATGAGATTGCAACAATGAATGCGAAACAAAGGAGCACTCAATCCCTTTGTGAGAATATCAACAAATTATTCCTTAGAAAACACAAACTGGACGGACAATTGATTTCCAGCCACCCTCTCTCACATAAAATAGACATCAATCTCAATATGCTTCGTCCTCTAGTGTTGAACAGGGTTAAAAGACAACGCAATTATTGATAGATTGTCATAAAACAAAATTGGAGGTTGAACAAATGTAATACGAAGAAACAACAACAATTTCTTAACCTAGTCAAGCTCATTAGCCATGGATGATAGAACATGATACTCTGCCTCAGTAGAAGAACAAGACATGGCATGTTGCTTTGTAGAGGACCAAGAGATAGGATTTGAGCCAAGAAACACAACCAAACCAGTAGTTGATCTTCGTTCATTCATGTCACTTGCCTAATCAGCATCACTAAAAAGCCTTAAGGTCCAACGAACCATGCATATAGCTAATACCATAGCTGGTAGTTCCCTTCAAATACCGTAGGATGCGTTTGACAACAGTGAAATGAATCATAATGGGGCTTTGCATAAATTGACAGACGTAATGAACTGAAAATGCAATATTTGGTCTTATGAATGTCAAATACTATAATGCCCCAACAATATTTCGATATAGGGTGGGATTTTCATAAGGCAAATCATCATCTTTACACATCTTTTGATAAGGCAAACAAGGTGTCTCACAAGCTTTGGAATCAAGCATTTTAGTTTTGAGATATTGTGATAAAAACAGACTGTCATGAGTATGAGTGATTTGAATGCCAAAAAAATAATGAAGATCACCCAAATCTTCAATATCAAACTCAGCAGACAAAGACTGAATAATCTGATGCACTTCACATGATTTATTTCCAGCAATAATAGTATCATCCATATACACCAAGAGGATAATAATACCATCATTAAGATGTTTAACAAATAGAGAAGAATTAGAGTATGTGCACCGAAACCCTAAAGATGGTAAGGATGTAGCAAACCTGTCATTCTATGCTCCCGGAGCCTGTTTTAGGCCATATAGAGATTTGTGTAGCCTGCATACAAGTTGAGAGTGTTTAGGATATGCAAATCCAGGAGGTCGAGTCATGTATACCTCTTCATGAAGAATGCTATAAAGAAAGGCATTCTTAACATCTAACTGTCATAGTGTCCACCCAAACTGAGTAACAAGAGATAAAACAAGATGAACTGTAGTTGGTTTAACCACTGGACTGAAGGTCTCCCCATAATCAAGTCTTGGTTCCTAACTAAAACCTTAAGCAACCAATTTGGCCTTATGACGAGCAAAAGAACCATTAGCATTTTTCTTGATCTTGAAAATCCATTTGCAGCCTACCATGTTTCTTTGAGAGGGCAAAGGAACCAGACTTCAGGTCCCCTAAGACTGAAGAGCAACCAATTCTTCCTGCATTGCATTTAACCAAATTGGATGTTGCAGTGCCAGCTTATAGTTACTAGGCTCAATAAAAAACAAGTCGGACTTAGTGGAATGTTTAGCTGTGTGAAAAGATTTTTTCTTTTTGACAATGCCACTCTTACCTCGTGTTTTCATAGGATGCAAATTCATGGGAGGAATTTGCAGAACAACTGAATGGCCTCAAGTCGAAAAGAATCTACTAAAGATGATGGTTCAAGTGACATACCTCTATTGCTGGATTCAGGTGCCACATGTATAGAAGAGAATGATGAAGAAGCAGGATATAATGGACAGAGCTGGTGTGAGAGGAGAGGTAGAACTAGTGGAATGTGAACCATCAAGAAGTGAAGGTAGGGTGACTATATTCTCAGGTGTAACAATAGGCATGACAGACAGAGGAGTGGAATATGAGGGTGTAGGTGAAACCTGGACTTTGGTAGTAGCTAAGTCTTTATAAGGAAAGATATTTTCAAGAAAAATAACATGTTTGGAGATGTACACATGCTACCTAGAGACATGATAGCAAATATAGCCTTTATATTGAGAGGCATAGCCTAGGAACACACATATAGAAGTCTTTGGTTGGAGTTTATGTTGAAGAGATGTTCATAAAGAAAAGCAAGCACACCTAAATATATGTAAATGAGAAATAGGAGGAATACCACCAAATAGCAATTCAAAAGGTGACTTATGTTATAGAAAACTAGAGGGCATTTTATTGATTAAGTAAGAGGCAATGTGAATTGCATAAGTCCAAAATGAAGGAGGTAATTGAGCATGCTAAAGTAAAGTAATTGTGGTTTCAATTAGATGCCTATGTTTATGTTCAACCAACCTATTTTGTTCAGGGGTGTATGGATAGGATTTGTGATGCACAATACCCTTGCTTGCAAGGAAATTTTGAAAAGGTTTGTTAACATACTCACCCCCATCACTTTGAAATACTTGAATTGCTTGAAAAAATTAAGTATGAACATAGGTATAAAAGGAAATGAACACTGAAAATAGATCACTTTCATTAACAAGGGGAAACAACCAATAATAACGAAAGAATTCATCAATAAAGATTACATAATATCTATATTCATCAACAGACATATGAGGGGAAGGACCCCAAATATCATTGTGGATAGTATTAAATGTTATGACAGTGGTATTTACACGTGAGGCAAAAGATAGTTTACAAAATTTACCCTTATGGCAAAGAAGTATTCTTTGAAGAACAATGAATATTGGATTTCTACAACATTAGGTTGACAATTTTATTGGAAGGATGACCTAATCTATGATGCCAAGTTGAGGATAAAACCAATTGGCCAATGAAAGCCTGGGATTGGAACCTGTTAAGTGATCGAGAAGCAGTAGAAGACAGGGGATAAAGGCCATTACTGCACTGCCCCTTATACATCTTCTTGCCTGTGGCCTTGTCCTGAATTAAAAAACAGAAAGCATCATATATCAGTTGTTATCCAGGCAAATTCGATGATCAGACAACAGATTTTGTGTCAGTTTAGGTACACATAAAACAAAGTTCAATTGAAGAGGTTTAGTATAGGTAGGAATGATCATAGAACCAAAATGAGATACTGACAAACCTTCAACATTGGCTGTTTGGACTATATCATTTGTAGGATAAGGAGAGCTCAGGGAGAGATTTGATAAATTAGTAGTCATGTGATTTGTCGCTCCGGTATCAGTAATCCAGACTTGAGGAGAGGAGAGAGCCGTAGATGCCTGAGACTGAGGTTGTTGAAAGGCATGGTGCATAGTGTGTAGAGCATGCTACTGTGACTGGGAAACATGAAAGCTACTTGGAGAGCCAACAAAATTTAGTCCATTCTCATTGTAAAAGCATTACCAAGTCGTATGATTTGGTTTGCCATAAATTGTACATTTAATCCTCTCATAACCCCTAATACCACATGAAGGAGCTGTGCGTCCTTCTATATTACATAATTGCACATAATAGTAGTAGCAAAAGCTGATGAGGTATAAAAAGCAGGGGAAAATGATCCTAACACTCTTGAAGACATGGTTGGCAAGCCATGAGGCTTAGAATGGAATGATGCTCTCGGTGTGTAGGTCCTTTGGTTTGGATTAGGTCTAACCATGACCCTATTCCTATTAAAAGGTTTGTATCCACCATTATCATAGGAATTGTATCCATATAGGCGACAGGATGACTGAAATAATTGTGGGGAAGAGGACTGAGGTTTGGCAATTGTATGCTTGGTAGTAAGAAATGAGGAATTGACAGATGTGCTGTTCTCAACAATTAGTTCCTTAGCTAGCAATTGAGACCTAAATTCCTTCAAAGTTTACACTTTCTCTGCCTCTAACTATACATCTAAAAGTATTATACTAAGTAGGTAATCCATTCAATGCCAGCATTATTATATCCTCATCAGCAAAATAAACCCTCGCCGCAGCCAAATAATCCCTAACTTCTTTAATTTTCAAGAGATATTGACTTATGTTGTCCGTTCCTTTTTGAATATTTTGCAAGTTTGATTTCAATTGAAATATACTTGTCTTAGAGATAGTGGAAAACTGTTCTTTCAATCTTTGCTAAAGATCCTTAGAGCTATTACTACCAATTGCACAGGATATTGCTACGGGGGACAATATAGCAGTAATTAGTTGCATAATAGCCCTATCATGCATTTTCCATATTCTCAACTCATAACATTCAATAGTAGCAGAGGAAGAGATAGAAGAATGTGTACCGATTTCAACCGCAGAGGTAGGGCACATGTGTGAACCATCAGCAAAGCCAAAAATTCCATTGCTCTCCAGTAACAGTTGGATTTGGAAATTCCAATTCAATTAATTAGAATAATCAAAATTCACAATGACAGAAGTAGAAATTAAGGAAATAAGAGATGTTATGGGAGATTGAAAAATCTACAATTGTGCAGCTGTCACCATTGTTGAGGTGAGATGAATTGAGTGTTTCAGAGATTGAAGAAACACAGACTTTACGAAGGAAAAATTCCTACAAGATTATTTTTCAAGGCTGGTTGATTCAATATTCAACCAGAAAAAAAATTTCAAAATTCAATTGAGCATGAACAGTGATTTTGAAGAAACCGATTTTGATCATGGAAGTGAAGATTGAATCATTTGTGCTCTGATACCATGTTAGAATAGTGCATATGCACTGAGAATTAGAACAAATGAGAAGAAACAGAAGGTGAAGAGCTGATGATCTTGCAGGTAACAAAGGAAGGAAGCTATGAGAGAGAGAGAGAGAGAAAAGAGAGGGAAAAGTAAATTCAAATTTTTGTATGTTCGGTATATTTTCACACATAATTCCCGTGACCACCAGTCCTTATTTATAAGATATTGCAGTGGTTTCATATACAATACCATACATTATACATTCATTTATTCATACTATATGAATACTCTAACAGATCCCACATACAATCGCAAGAAACTAGAATAAGAAAAATGTACGATTTCATAAATTAATGAAATGGGTTTGAGATTCTTTGGTAAAATGTTAATACTGTTAGAGAATAATATAACATATTCTGAGGCCTCACCTATAAGCTTAAGCTTTTAGGAGAGATGGTTCTTTAACATGGTATCAAAGCATTGTTGACCCAGCGATCACGAGTTCAAATCTCACCACCCTATTCTATTTGATAAAAAAATCAAGCTCAAGGTAATGTGGGCCTGTGCAAGTTTCAAGCTCAAAAAGCTTTAATTTGAGGGGGAGTGTTAGAGAATAATATAGCATATTCTGAGGCCTCACCTATAAGTTTAAGCTTTTAGGTGAGATAGTTCCTTCACAGATACCATACAAATGACTTGCAAATTTACATAAGATTATTGCACGAGAGGCTGTAGCATAGTCAAAGCTAATTTACATGGAAAGACAATTGAGTGTTAACATTTACAAATCAATGGGACTTCCTTAATAAATATGAAGCATCAAAAAGTGCAGGAAGAATTGTTCATCGTACAATACAGATGCCTTCCTTGACTTGCAGTGGTCCTTCTATCATCTGAGCTTGCAAGTGAAACTAGAAACCAGAGAGGCACTCAGCATATGAAGAGGATGTCGCAATACTGACCCAACTCAAAATCAAAACCTGAGA
Organism: Salix dunnii; assembly: GCA_015731905.1. Taxonomy (NCBI): domain Eukaryota; kingdom Viridiplantae; phylum Streptophyta; class Magnoliopsida; order Malpighiales; family Salicaceae; genus Salix; species Salix dunnii. The sequence goes on from CM027661.1 coordinate 163,164, forward strand.
GAGCCAGGCATTTTATGGCCCAAGAGTCATGCTGCTGCCTGCCGGTGGCTGCGTTGCCCTTCAAGGGCTCCTGACAAAACTGTTCAGCCATGTCTGGAAGTCCATTTGGCTGGTAACCATAACCATATTAGGAGAGTGTGGGAATACAATCTACATGTCCAGGAAACTCAAAAGAACAGCTCGACCAATTTTACAAAGTCACTTTCAGTGTACTGAAGGTGTTCTGTAAGTCAATTTCAATGCATCCATTCTGTGAGGATTTAAATGCTACCTGTCCGGATATCTCTGGAGATACAGCAGGATTGTGTTCAATCACATGTGAGGTTCCCAATGGCTGCAGTTCCATATTACTGGACCGTGATTGCTGCTGCCCTCCCCTTTTAGAGGACCATGATCGCTTCTGACCTCCTGTTTGGGATGAGCAAGAGGAATACAAACACCGTAATTAATCATTTGGTCCAGCGTATCCAAGCCGCCATCTAGATCACCAGCACTACAAAGCCCTCGAACCACAACATCATAGATTGAGGAGTCTGGTTTAGGATCTTTGCTTCCCATTTTGGTCAAAATATCTGCAGACTCCAATGCATTGCCATTCTTAATCAACTCACCAAATACCATAGTCCCAAAGCTTGCCGCAACTCTCAAACCAGCATCTGCCATTTTATTGAACCTTCTCAAAACATCATCAATCCATAAATGTGGCATAATTACCCCATCATAAACCATGCACCTCTCTTTCAACTCATCGAAAAACTCATTGGCCTTCTCCGAGTTCCCCAACTCCAAAAACCCTTTGATCACATTATTATAAACCAGCGAATCGGCACCATGCAACATCCCCTTCAACAAAGCAACAACATCCTCAATCCTCCCAGCATCAATCAACCCTTTAGTCAAATGCCTATAGGTCACACGAATGTGAAAATGGAGTTGTCTCAATTAAACCCCTACAAATATCAAACCCCTCAATTTTATGGAATTTGAATCTCAATTAATTAACTCTCAATTTCTTCAATTTTACCCCTAACTTCACATAATTGGCTTGAAAAAATTCAATTAGGTTTTCGAAAAATTAAATCTTCTCAATTGAACTAAAATTAAGCTCAAAAACCTGATTTTTTTTTCAATTAAGCATCTAAGAAAATTAATTTGACCAATTTAAATTATAATTAAGTCCTTGGACTTGGACTTAATTAAATCCTTCAATTAGATCCTAAATTATTTCCTAAATATAATTATATATTAAATTGGCTCACGATTAAATGAAATTGGCCCATAAAAAAAATATAATTATGCGTTTTTATTTAATTTTTATGTAGATTTATTCAATAATAAATTATTTTAGCATTCAATTTATATTTTTCTTTCATTTTTTAGCACAACAGAGCTTGACTTGTAGCTCAATGATTCTATTAGAAATTTAGAATTGATTATAAGAAAATATTTGCTCCTATGACACAAATGACTACTGTTAGTCTTATTATCCATAACAATCAATATGGTTAGTCATTGTATCAAATGTACATAAGAAATGCTTTCTTACATGGATAATTTGAAGAAGTGTCCATGAAACTACCTCCGCTCCTTTCTTGAATCAAGGACAAAATCATATAATTAGTTGTTATATTAGGTTCTCATTCTAGTCCATATAAACTTTCACAATTCCATCAATAAGACTTATGATTTAAAGATTGCCATTCTCAGTTTTTCTTCACTATCTTTTAATTGTTTGTCACTAAAATTATTTTTTATAATTTATTGTTAAGTAATCTTATATTTTGATTTTAGAAAAGTATTTGTATGAGAGTGTGTAATCTAAATCAATTAGCAAAGATAGTGATATCAAATATGGTCCTAGCAAGCTATGTTTTAGATCAATTCTTATTCAATCTCAAACCAAGTTTAATAATGTTGCGGAATCATTTTATCTTTTTGAATAATTGCAAAAGGCAAATAGAGATATTTAAGCAACAAGAACAGCCAAATTTATATTAAGCACTGTAAGTAAGAGTCCAGGCTAGGACCAAAAACTCGAACTCCTCGCTGGTATAGGTGATTGTAACATTCCAAAATGATGAGCCAAAACTTTAGGAACAAAACACAAACAAGAAACATCAGAGCCACGCGAGACACTCAATCAACACGTAGTAGCTAGGTAGGTTAGGTAGAAGCATGTAGGGATGATACGGATAAAACCCAGTTCAGAGACCAAGAGAGAAGGGGAAGGTGGTGGATTTTAACCAGCTACTACCAGTAATGAAGTTGCGAGCAGTAAAAGCTTGAGCCACCGTTGCATCGGTGATCACCTTGTATCCTTTCCAGGGAACCCTTCCGGAGGTTCCGGCACCAGCCCCACTGTTTTCGTACTCTGCAAAATATAATGTGTTAAGTGCAAATGTTCCCTTCCATTCATGCCATCCGGCTGGGCTGATCACATCACTTATGGATGATTGCATAATAACAGTCCTTGAATACTCCTTCCAGGGTCTCCCAAGATACGCAGAGAAATTACTCCTGACAAGCTGTAGATCAGAAGTAGCACCAATTCTAGACTTCTGAATTACAATGCCGGTGTTTTGATTAGGATCACTCCTTCCTTGGGCAGTTATTGTGATTGTTTGTCCTGGATTGGGACGGCGAGCATGGATGTCACAATCCTGGAAAACGGCTGCAGAATTGCCAAAAATGAAATCAACCGTGCCTGCTATGTAGCAATTTATGAAGAATTGACGTTTCGAGTGGACATGGAGGGTGTTTTGGTAGGCCAGCATGCCACATTTGTAGAACGCTGCCAAGTCAGACTCAACTCGCAGTGCCACGGCTTGGTACTTGGAGGCACCGGCTGTATTTTGGAAGGTTATGTCTCTGGCTAGGAATCCTTGACCCAGCACGGCTGCATGGTTCATTAAAATGTCCCATTAAAGTGATCATACAGTTAGGAAAAAAACAGAATAAAAATCAACGGACATACCAACAGTGGCAGAATGGTAGGTTGTGCCGCCATCAACCGCATTCCTACTTGCTGTGATGATAGTGTTTTTCCTTCCATCTCCGAGAAACACTATGTTAGTTTTCTCACTTGGAACTTCCACGTTTTCCCTGTAGACACCCGCCTTGATTTTGATAATATACCTCTTACTGCTGTGCTTAGGAGCAGCAGCAACTGCAGCTGACACTGTCCTATACTTCCCACTTCCATCAGCTGCCACCACCACGTCTGGAGTCAACAATGATGACTGGAACAGCCCTCTGTCCGTTACCGACAGCCACTCTGGCCACCCTTCATCGCTATCGCTCTCATCCTTGAGCTCCCTGCTTGTGCTCTTAAGCCCATTGACAGTACTGGCTTTATTGTCTTCGATCAACTTCTTGATCATTGCCAACGCGTTACTACACATCATTCCAACATTCTTTTCTTTGGGAGGAAAAAACAATTTCCTAAATATCCTAGAGAACAGTGAATGAGAGAAACCATCGATACAAGAGTCTTGATTTGTTTGACAAGAACTCACTTGAGTTGTGAGACTCTCAGCGTATTCTAGTTCCTGAAGACGTGGATTGTCGGGGTTGGATTGGATCTTTCCCCAAACGTTATCTAGATCGGCAAGACTGCTTTTGTAATTCTGCAAACAATCTTTGAGAGCATTCCTTTGTCGCTTTTTAGTTTTTTTGGTGTTGAGGATCTTCTCCGCTTTGATCTTTTTACTATTAATAGCATCTATAGTTGCGTTTATGTTGTTGAGAATAGCTGCTTGGGGATGACCCGAATTGATCTTTTCGGCAGCTTCAGGGAAACTGGTAGCTGCTGAGTAGCACAGATCAGGATATCTGGTGGAGTTGCATGAGGTCATCAGCAAGGCATGAGCAGCATCATTTTCGGTGGAGTTTTTGCGAGAATTTATGCCCATGGAAATGGCAATTATAGTGGCAACAAGCAGGAAAGAAGCAAAAATAGATAGGATAAGCCTCTTGTTTTTCTTGGACATGGAATGGCCGGCTTGGGTCATTTTTTTTTGGGGGGGGAGGATATATAGTGAAGGAGGGTTTATGGACTTCCAGGTGATGGTGTGGTGAAAGAATACACCATGAACCACCCAATATATAGAGGGGGGAAAGAAAGTAATGTGGGAATATTTCGTTTTTTATATGAATAAAATCAATTTTGATTGTGAATAAAGCACCCCTAGATGTAGCCCACCCGGAAAAAAAAGTGAGTAAAGCTCAATTGTGCATTTTGCAGGAGAATCTCGTATAGTATTAGAGAATAATATAAATTATATTTTAGGATCTCACCTATAAGTTTAAATTATTAATTGAGATGGTTATTTAATATGGTATCAGAGTTTTGTTGACCTAGCGGTCACGAGTTTGAATATCACCACCCTCATTCTATTTGATAAAATCAAGCACAAGGTAATATGGGTTTATGCAAGTTTCAAGCTCAAAAGGCTTTCACTTGAAGAAGTGTGTTAGAGAATAATATAAATTATATTCTGGAACTTCACCTACAACCTTAAACTGTTAGATGAGATGGTTTCTTAATACCTAGATAGTTCTACAATGGAGTAAAGCTCAATTGTGCTAGCAGTTCTCTTGGAGACCCCGACTTAGACACTAAAAGATTCTACTTAAAAAATATAGAAAACATTTTAGAGAGTTTAAGCCATAATTTAATCACTAGCCAATATTAATATTTTAATAATACAAACAGCTGATTTTCTTGGCGTCAACCACAATAAAGAAGGAGGGATGCTAAAGGGGAAATCACTAAGAATTTGAGATGATAAAGAGCATGGAAACTAGCTTGAGTGATCGAGAGGGAATGGGGGTGCCCACTGGACAATGCAGCAGTGCGTAGCTTTGCGACCAGATAGCTAGGGTTTGTTTTTAGGGTTTAATAAGTTATTAACTATGCTTATGGTGAATCTCAGTTGGATGGGATTTCAAGGCCAACGTGAACCTTGTTTCTCATCTTGTTTATTTATTTATTTTCTTACTTTTTATTCGACACTTTACTTTATTCTTTTCTTCCGCCATTAAATTACAGATACTGCAGGAAGGAAGCTTTTAGGCATGCACCTTATTCACGAGACGAACATCTAAATGCAGATGTTATCAAATCATTATAGCCTACAATCTGTTTACATCTCTGGATAAATTATGTTCTAAAATCCAATGCTGTTGTTTGCAGCACATATTTTTAAATGTTCGATCAATAGCCTTTTTTCTCATTTATTAACCTCAAATGACAAGTCTTCCACGTACGTTGAAATTCGAATTGCATGAAGAAAATCTAATACTTCTGTAAATCCTTGGGAAAATATGTAGTATTTTAATTTTATGCCTCATCATTGACAACAATGTTTTCTCAAAAATATATTTTTTTATATCAAAGCACTAGAATTTATTTATTTTAAGAATGGTGGAAGATTGTGACTTCATTAAGCATTAAACAAAAATACACATAAATTGGTTAGCTAATATAATCTTATGTGTCATTTGGAATTGCGTTCTAAATAGTGGTGTACACATAAAATTCCTGTGTGTCGAATAGATGCGCTAGACAATATGCTGCCAAATTAAAGTAATAAATTTGATTACAAGAAAAGTGGAAACTCTCTTAAAGTGCTCTCCATGTACATAAATTCTCTAATTAATGGTCAAATCTAGATTTTATTTTTATTTTGAATGAAGAGATATTCACACGCGCCTGATAGCTTTAATCATGTGAGATCTTGACTTGATTTGATTTGAAGAAGAACTTGAATTGACTTGGTAAAAATTATTCACACGAGCTCCAAAGCTTTCGTGTGATATCTTGACTTGGCTTGATTTGATGAAGGAAAAGACTTTGATCCTTTGTTTTCTTTCCTTGATTTGATGAAGATTAGGAATTTGATCATTTTCTTCCTTGATAGACTTGGATTCTTTTGAGAAAATTCCTAAGTATTTGTGTTTGGTCTTAAGTCTCTCCTTGTTATTATTTTTCTATTCTTTTATTGTTGTTCTTTGGACTTCTCTTTTTTTTTTTTTTATGGCTCTATTGTCTATTTATAGACAAGTCAAGTGCAAATTTACCTCAAATATCCTTTAACTAAAGGATATTTTAGGAAAATCAATGTCGAATATGCTTGAAATACCCTTATCCTAAGGGATATTAAAGTAAGATCCATAAAATACATTTGGATTTGGGTTTTTAATGTACTTAGGGCTCAAACCCAATAAATTTAATTAGATCCACATCTAATAAATAGAAATTTTGGGTCATGAACCAAAATTGTTGAAATTTTAATGTCTTCAAGTGTTTCATGAAAATGGTTTTCTTGCTTAATATTAATTCTTTTATATTTTTATTTATTTTAATGTGTTGATGTCTAATTTAAAAAAAAAATGGTGTATTTTCTAGCAAAAAATACTTTAAAAACAACCGCTACTACACTTTCAAATATATGTATTTCCAAGTACAAAAACACTTTATTGTTTCTACACTTCCAAACAACCCCTTAAACAAAATAGAAAAGAAAATATAAGCAAATTGCATAGCAAGCATAAACCATAATAATAATAATTAAAAAAAAGTGAGATGATAAAGAGGATTATTACATGTGAAAAATTATGTTGAGTGCTCAATAGAAAATGGGGGTGCCCAAGTGTCAATGGGGTTAAGAGGATGATTGATATTGAAATATACCATGTTCAGTTTTTTTTTTTTAAAAAAAATAATTGAGTTTGATTTGATTCAATTTAAATTTAAAATTAAATAAATAAAAATTGAATCTGCTATACATGATTAATCCAATAATCTAGTCAAAGATGAATTTGTAAAAAAGAAGAAAGAATGTCTCGCCTTGCATTACATGTGAGGCATTTTCTTTTTATTGAGTAAATGTACCCTCAATTTTTTTTTAATATATGCTCAAAGTTAATGCTGATATGTATTATAGGTAAAATAAAACAAGAAAATATATTTCATAACTAATATAGCTCTAATTTTTGGAAAGTGGCATTAGATAATAAATCAAATTTTAATTCACAATAATAATATTAAATATTAAAAAATACGACAAGAAAAAGAATCTAAGAATATATATGGCAAGAAACAGTGGAAACAAGGATCGAAGAAGCTAAGTATAGGTTTGCTTAAACTAGGGCAAATGTTAATTGTCTATGTTTCATGTTCGATTCTAGGGCTAGCAACAGGTTCTGTCATCAACCTGTACATCGATTCACAAGCACAAAAGACTACACGAAATCATGTCATAACTGCACGATTGTGAAACCTAGCGACCAGGATGTTGTGTCTTCGAATATGGAGACGTCTTTTAGGCAAAGCAATTTATCTCACATTATGACTCGTGACCAGCTTTTATGGACTGCCGCCTCTTAATTTGGTGCCATTTAAGGAGGAGTATTGTTGCGATGTCATGGTCACACAAATTAATTACCTTAATTTAAAACAAATCATACTAGATAGTATAGAGCAAACAAGGGGTCGATCCCATGAAAATATTTTAGTTCAGATTTTTATGCTATATGTAAGCAATTGGGGAGGGGTTGTCTAGGCTAATGCAAAGGAAAAAGAAAACTAAATGAAAATTAAACAAAAGCAAAATTTATCAATAAAACAAACATTAGTCACAAGTAAACATCCACCTACAGAAATCAGAATTGATTATGAAAACAAAACATCAATTTATATTCTGAATATTTATTTTTTCTTAACATTGGTTAGTTAACGAATCCGTTGTATAATTTACCCTAACCATCAAACAATCATGTTGTTTCCACTGGTAATTTAATTCAATGGTAGCTTTAAAAACTAGATAGTTTGATTAATCAAGAAACATAATTGTCCGCAATCTATGTTTATTTGATTGAATGTTCTCCTTAAGATTAATAATGTAAATACACCACAATTATTAATTTATTTGCTTCACAAGTTCATATACCACAACTTCGATTTTGATATCAAAATTAGCAATAGATTGTCTACATCAATAACTTAGAGTCTGCTCTAGCTATTAAATAAACAATCATAGGAAAAATAAGCATAAGAGAACAAATGTATTTATCATATAAACTTACAAAAAAGATAAAATAGATCTCACAGCTCTTGAAATTTGAAGGTTTTTATGTCCTTGCAACAAAAAAAAAAGAGTTTAGCCTTGCATGTATGATGAACAATTAATCAAAAAGAAAGAAAAAAAAATGATTTTACTGGGGCATTTTTTCTGCTTCTTTTCTACTAGCTCTGTTTGTTTTTGGCCGACTCCTCTCCTTCTTCTTTATATATGCTTAGAAACCCTAGTTTCTATTTTCCAAAATAGTCCTCCTTTAAGTTGGCAAAATTTAGCTATCATTTAGTAAAAATCACATCTCATTCATAAGACATTCTTTTGAGCAAACATTTGGTTCAGTAATAGGTTTTTGAGTCTAAAATCCAAAACAATTGAGTTTGCTTCAATCACACTTCTATAAGTCTAGATATTTAAGTTGAAATAGCCAAAGGTTAACATCGGCAAAATTGCAAGATATGACTTTAAAGGCTTCTATTTCCATGCTCTTCCTTATTTTTTTTTCTTTCCTTAGTTTTACAGAAAGGACTGGAGGTTAGCTTTTAAATGCCACTATAATCACTTTATTTCGATCTCTAGAGCTTACGCTATGCACAAACATAGACTGAAGGTCAAATCTGTCAATCACCTCCAATTGCCTCATTTTTGCATCTTTCATCCAAAAATACCTTCAAAACATAAAATAAAGAATATCAAGGCATTTGATACACAAAACATATGCAAAATACTACGTAAATATGGGTGAAACTGTTAATAATATGGTTGCATCAAGTATCCTTTCGATGGAGTCCCTAAAGTGGCTTTCATGTTTTTTATTAGATGGCCATTTCCTTTGCTACCATTGTGGGTTAGGTTCTTTAGATTCAAAAAAAAAAAAACTTACTTTGAGATTTTGTTTTTTTTTCCTGGATCAATCATTTCAGTGTCACTTCAATTACTAAAATCAAAATGATATTCCACAGTACAAACATCTTTGTAGATCTTGTCAAGTTAATACAGAGAATTGAGATGGAAGGAAAGAGAAAGAACCATGTTCTTTCAATTATGAAAACATTCATTTTCATAGTGGGTTATGTCCCTATTTATATAAGTACAGAAACAATTACTTTTTTAGTAACTTCTATAGATATATAGATCAGGCTCATACCTTATGGGCGGACTAGACTCAACCTAATAACCAACATCTCTCACTCGCCTGTGAAGGACTACATCTATCTAATACATTATATTTTAAACTTGCACATAAACTTCATACTTGACGAATGGACCGTGCGACCTGAAGCACATAGAGAAAGGAACTCCAATATATATAAACCTGATATAGGTCATATAAAAGACATCAACCTTATAATTAATTATTCCTAGAGAGTACTAATATCCCTAAGCATTTTTAGTTACACATGAATGAATATAATTCAATCCATGAAGAATTTCATACTTGATCCATCATGACAATTACATGTATTCTAAATCATATCAACTTTATTCAAGTGATATGATCTCGGTCGGTGAATACAAATAACAAATGTAGAACTAAAATTACTTTTTCTTTCGGTCTCACATCACTTAGATCTGAATTAACTCGCTTTTCTAAGAGTATTCCTTCAAGTCGAATCATTCCATGACCATGGCATATACTTCTAAAGTATATGTATTCATCACCTCATGATATAGTCAAAAGTCACAAAGGATAAAATTTTGAGATTTTAGATATGATCTCCAAGACTCACATAATAAAGAAGCAGGAGTCCATTCTTTACTGATGTAATGATCATCAACATATGTAGTATGAAATACATGTTATAGTGGAGCGTACTCTTTTCCTTTTCTAAAGACAAAGAGTGTATGTCGTTTCTCTCCTTGCTACAAGGAATATATTAGATAAGTCTCAGTTTTATTGCCAAAAACAGACTTCTAATTAGAATTTCTCATTTGCTTATTGTTATTAGTGGCACATGAATAATTTCATGCTCGACTTCAATCATAATAGTGAAAAATAGTTCATGTTGATTCTTATATTTAAGAACCCCATCTTGGTCCCAACCAAGGTGACTTTTTAATAATTACTTTGAGTTAAAATTGCTCCTACTATGCCTAAGTCACTTTTTGAGCATTAAAGATCAATTAGTCTCATCTCTACACACCTTACAAATGCTTGAGAGGATTGCTCATGTAAGTGAGCCAATTTAAGTCTATCAACATACATTAACAAATTATAGTATACGATACTAAACATATCCATAAACAAATGATGAGTAAAATGATATTCAAATTGTATTTATTCATTACTTAATCACTATAAGCATTTGTGTGATCTTTAAAACTAGTTATATTACTAATTACATTCTACATAGACCAAGGGATTTCACATATCTAACAAATGCATTCCTTGCTATTGGTTTTGTGAGTGGATCTGTAACTATAGAATTTGTAGAAATGTGTTTTAGGATCACATCATGGTTAGTAATCGTTTCTCTAATGTAGTGATATCTCATCTTGATGTGTTTGGTCTTTGCATGATATTTTGGATCTTTGACCACAACTATTGAAACAATATTATCACAATAAATTGCCACTAGATTTGATGCTGATTTGATAATTTTCAAATGATACAGGAAATTTTTTAACCAAACAGCATCTTGTGTTGTTGTGGAACAAGCTATATACTCAGCTTCCATAGTAAATAAGGCTATACAATACTATTTCTTGCTCCTCCATAGTATTGCACTATCATTAAGCAAGAAAGCATATCGTGAAGTTGATTTAGATTGGTTGACATATCCTCCCCAATCAGTATTAGAGTAACCAATCAATCATAAATCTTTCTTTCCTTGATAACATAACATGTAATTTGAAGTTCTTTTCAAGTATCGTAGAATCCTTATGATTGTCATCTAGTGTTTGACCAGGATTTGATTAATATCGGCTAAGCAATCCAATAACATAACATATATTAGGACGTGTACATATCATTGCATACATCAAACTACCAACAACACTGGCATAAGGTACTTTGGATTTTTTTCTCTTTTTCTTCTAGAGTCTTGAGACACATATCACTACTTAGACTCAAACTTTTATCAACAGGGGTGTCCATTGGTTTGCTATCTTGCATGTGATAACACTCTAACATATTTGTCTCCATGGTTCAAATCAACAATAATACTCTTAAATGCAACCATAGTGAGCGTTATTAACACCGATAATAAATATTAGTGTATGGTACAATTTAAATGACATATATTGTCACTCCATTCTAAATTAAATAAATAATAATTTAACACATACAATAGAAATAAAAAAATATTAAACACTTAATAAATTCCCTTTTGTATGGTCTAATTATTATTGAAAATTTAAATGAGTGGAACATTATAGTTATTAGTTTCAACTAACAACTCTCACTAATCGGATTGCAAATATTAACAATGAATTAATTGTTAATTAATTGTTAATATAATATTATCAAATACATTCATATGATGTAATTAAAACTTAAATTACATAATATATGCAGTTCAAAATAAACAACCAATTATCCTTTTAAAAAATACAATATTAAGAATAATAAACCATTTAGAATTATCTTATATTGTAGGAACATAAGTGAGGTCTCAAATTACATCATCTATGTCATTAAAGTCATCTTCCTCAAGTTTAGTTTGCTCAAATCATGGAACCAATTTAGCAACAACATGCAAATGACTTGTGCTTTCTTCTAGTGCATCGTACACCCTTTTCGGTAGACTGACATTCCCTCTCAAGCAACATTTTATCAGCACAATTGTTGAAATCTAAGGATTTCAAGCTATATTCCAATGATAGTCACACTAACATTCATTCCTCAAGCAGAGAATTGAAAATGATTAACATTTGATGTTCCATGTAGAATTCATAAACACCACTCATAATCAATCTACTCATCTAATGATACATATAATCAATGTGCTCTTGATTTTTATGAACATGATTAATGACATAAACAATAAATAATCAGTTTGTTGATGCTTATCCACTACAATAAATATTTCAAAAACACATAAATATTATACTCAATATGCAATTAAGGCATGTATCATCATTTTTTTGAAAAAAAAATTGCCAATAAAATTAAGCAATTTATTTTAACAATGAATAAACTGATATCATAGTTTAAACAAATTTATATTAATTGCATTTTGGGTTTTTTTTTTTAAAATTAACTGGTAATGGCAAGTTGAATAACTGCCAAAGGGCACTACCCATTATCAATCCACACGTTCTCCTGAACGTGTAATTTAAAAAAAAAATGACAAATGGCACTGCCCTTTATTAATCCACACGTTCTCCTGATAACAATGTTCTTTCAATTATAAAAATAATCATTTTCGTAGTGGGTTATGTTTCAATTTATATAAGTAGAGAAACGATTATTTTTTTTAGTAATTTCTCTAGATATTTGTATTAGGTTCATCTCTCATTGGCAGACCAAACTCATACCGATAACCAGCAGATTCCTTGGGGGTCATGAGAAGCTTTACTCTATTAATGTCCATGCACATCCAAAATACAGGATCAAGGTATCTAAAGACTCTCCCTTCCATGGAAGGCGGATCCAAAGCTACGAGTGTGTGTGTGTTGACAATAACCATCTAGGGTTATTATAACTAACTGTCTCTATGAGCTTTAATTGTAACTTCAGGGTTTTTCCTTTATTAGGAGGTGAAATGGGGATACATGTCAGCCATTGATGCTGAGAAGCGTCTTCTAGCTTATGCCCTTCTGCACTTCTCAATCGAGTGGTTTCTTCTTCCTTCAGAGAGCTAGTTGCATCCCAGTCTACAAGTCACGTATGCATATCTCATGCGATCAAAGCACAGCTTGTTGAGTCCTTTGATGAGCTTTCCAGCGATGGACGTGGCCGCTACTTCCACCAAATGCTTCCCGAGATTCAGCTCCATCAATGGAGGAAAGTTTCTTAATGGCTTGCAATCCAAAGGGACCTGGCTATTTATATAGTCTCCGAAACCAAGTACCATTCTGTGTCTAAGAAACATTGTTTTGAACAATGTTTTGCCTTCCTGAAGAACATTACATCCCAACTTAAGTCAACATGTTCCATGGATCACTCATTGAAAATCGGACTCTGACTTTGGCTGATTGGGCAGTATACGACTCATCCCACAAAATATGGCAGACTGATTTTGTTTCTCCTTTCTTCGCAGTATTGATAATGGATATGATAATATTTGAATCTTGCTCCAATGATCCCACATACAATCGCAAGAAACCAGAATAAGAAAAATGTACGATTCCGTAAATTAATGAAATGGGTTCAAGATTCTTTGGTAAAATGTTGATATCACACAAATGACTTGCGAATTTACATAAGATTATTGCACGAGAGGCTGTAGCATTATTCAAAGCTAATTTACATGGAAAGACAATTGAGTGTTAACATTTACAAATCAATGGGACGTCCTCAATAAATATGAAGCATCAAAAAGTGCAGGAAGAATTGTTCATCGTACAATACTGATGCATTCCTTGACTTGCTGTGGCCCTTCACCATCTGTGCTCGCAAGTGAAACCAGAGAGACACTCAGCATATGAAGAGGATGTCGCAATACTGACCCAACTCAAAATCAAAACCTGAGAGAGCCAGGCATTTTATGGCCCAAGAGTCATGCTGCTGCCTGCCGGTGGCTGCGTTGCCCTTCAAGGGCTCCTGACAAAACTGTTCAGCCATGTCTGGAAGTCCATTTGGCTGGTAACCATAACCATATTAGGAGAGTGTGGGAATACAATCTACATGTCCAGGAAACTCAAAAGAACAGCTCGACCAATTTTACAAAGTCACTTTCAGTGTACTGAAGGTGTTCTGTAAGTCAATTTCAATGCATCCATTCTGTGAGGATTTAAATGCTACCTGTCCGGATATCTCTGGAGATACAGCAGGATTGTGTTCAATCACATGTGAGGTTCCCAATGGCTGCAGTTCCATATTACTGGACCGTGATTGCTGCTGCCCTCCCCTTTTAGAGGACCATGATCGCTTCTGACTTCCTGTTTGGGATGAGCAAGAGGAATACAAACACCGTAATTAATCATTTGGTCCAGCGTATCCAAGCCGCCATCTAGATCACCAGCACTACAAAGCCCTCGAACCACAACATCATAGATTGAGGAGTCTGGTTTAGGATCTTTGCTTCCCATTTTGGTCAAAATATCTGCAGACTCCAATGCATTGCCATTCTTAATCAACTCACCAAATACCATAGTCCCAAAGCTTGCCGCAACTCTCAAACCAGTATCTGCCATTTTATTGAACCTTCTCAAAACATCATCAATCCATAAATGTGGCATAATTACCCCATCATAAACCATGCACCTCTCTTTCAACTCATCGAAAAAACTCATTGGCCTTCTCCGAGTTCCCCAACTCCAAAAACCCTTTGATCACATTATTATTGTTGCTACCCAATTTTTGACTCTTTATTTTTCTGAAAAAAAATATATATAAAAAAAAAATAATAAAAAAAAAATATATAAAAAAATAATAATAATAAATAATAATAAAATAGATTTTTGTACACGGGTAAAATTGAGCAAATTAAGAGTTTGATGGTCGATTGAGGGTTAAATCGTGAAAATCAGGAGCCAAGGACCAGATTAGAAAGTCGCGTGAAGCCAAGGTTGAGATTGAATTTTTGATGGATATAATTGCATAAAATCAAGTTTAAATCCAATTGGGTGCAATTAAAGAAGTTAAAGGACCAAATCAGATTTTTACCTTCTAAATTTGTTTTGAAATCTGCATTTTTTTTAAAAAAAAAAATCATACTGTTCCGACATGCATGGCGTCTTAAATTTTCAGATAAAGATTTGCTCACAACAAAGCAAATCAATCAAATTTTCTTCCAAAATCAATCGTGGTTTTCTTCCCAAAATTATCATCATCAACCATGATCTTGCCTGATTTTTCTCCATAAATCGATTTCCTGATTCTCCTCCCTATCCTCCTGATTCTCCTCTAAATCGATATCAATTCGCTGCATTAAACGGCATTAAACGGTGGGTCTTCTGTCTGCTATAAATACGTGCATGGTGAAAGGAAGAGGGGAAGAGAACGAACGTGAAGAGGGGGAACGAACGAAGAAACAGAGGAGAAAACAAAAAAAAAGAGAGGAGAAGAGGTAAGGAAAACAGAGAAAAGATTTTTACTTGGAAAAATACAAAAAGGCAGAAAATAGAAATTTGCAGGGCCATCATCTTCCTGCATTCCCCTTGCATTCTGTCCCTTTTTCCTCCGCCTTTCTCACTCTAAAACAGAGGAACCTCTGTCACTCTTTCCCTCCGGTCACAGGCTTCAGCAGCCAAATTCCAGCCAAGCATCACCACCTTCGACCACCTATATTACTCCCCCAGCATCACCATCGTCTTTGCCATAAATCCCCAGCAGCTCATCCATCTTCTCTGTGGAAGAAAAGCAGAGCAACCCGACGTCAGTTGCCGACAATCATTCTGGCCAACTCAGGCCACCATTTCCGACGAGACAACGACTAGAAGAACCACCTCGATCTCCTCTACACAAAGGTATTAACAGGTAAGCATTTCGTCACACTCAAAAATCTGCCATTGTTACTGTTCATCTTTCTTATTTTTGCATGCGGGGCACTCCCCGGGTCGGGTCAAGTAGGGCCGGGTTTGGTACCCGGCCCGAACGATCAAGGAACTGGGCTTCCAGCCCAGCCCGCCAATAAAATAATAAAATAAATAAAATAAATAAAAAATAAAATAAAAATATATAAAAAAAATTTTAAAAAAATCTTTAAAAAAAATGTTTTATTTTCTTGCATACGGTCAATACACTAGCATTTTTTTAAAAAAAAGAAATTGTTTTTGTTTAAAAAAAATATATATTATCTTGGGTTTTGAAGAGAAAAATGTGTTTTAGCATTGATTTTACAAAGAAAAATCATTTCTTGCATTTTTTGGATTTTACGACATGTTTGTAAAAATCCAAAGGGTATTGGCCAATATTCAAAAAATATTAAAATCTTTTTTTTTTTTTAGTTTATTATTCACTGTTGATATTTGGATAAATCCAAAAGGGTTAGTATCCAAAATATTCGGCGGGAATAATATGCTATTATTCACCGTTGGTATTTGGATAAATAAATCCTAAGGGGTTAATGTCCAAAATATTCGGCGGGAATAATATGCTATTATTCACTGTCGGTGTTTGGATAAATAAATCTTAAGGGGTTAATGTCCAAAATATTCGGCGAAGTAATATCCCATTCATCATTTAACCTATATATTATTGGAAAAATCAAAATCTTAACAAATCATAACCAAACAAAAACACCAAGCAGCTTACCTTAGGTAGGGCGTACTAGGGGTGCTAAAACCTTCCCTTTACGCAACCAGTCCCTTACCCTAGAATCTCTGAAAGACCAGTTTTAGGTTTCCTAGTAACCATAATACTAGGTGGCGACTCCCTTTTTCACGAAAATAAAGATTAGACCCCCGACACTGGATATTCCCCCGCACACGGGGAAGAGTCGCCACGACGCCGCTCTCAAACCATTTTTGGGGTGCGACAATTATAAACCAGCGAATTAGCACCGTGCCCTTTAGCCAACATCCCCCTCAACAAAGCAGCAACATCCTCAATCCTCCCAGCATCATTCAACCATTTAGTCAAATGCCTATAGGTCACTGACGAATGTGAAAATGGAGTTGTCTCAATTATACCCCTACAAATATCAAGCCCCTCAATTTTATGCAATATGACCTTCAATTGACTATTAAACTCTCAATTTCTTCAATTTTGTTCCTGACTTCTCACAATTGGCTTGGAAAAATTCAATTCAGTCTCCGAAAAATTCAATCTTCTCAATTGAACCGGAATTAAGCTCAAAAACTTAATATTTTTTTCAATTAAGCATCTAATAAAATTAATTTGATCAATTTAAAATATAATCAAGTCCTTGCACTTAATTAAATTATTCAATTGGACCCTAAATTAATTCCTAACATAATTATATTCTAAATTGGCCCACGATTAAATCAAATTGGTCCATAAAAAATATAATTATGCCTTATTATTTAAATTTTACATAGATTTATCCAATAATAAATTATTTTAGCATTCAATCTCTATTTTCCTTCATTTTTTAGCACAACAGAGCTTGACTTGTAGCTCTATGATTCTATTAGAAATTTAGAATTGATTATAAGGAAACATTTGCTCCTATGACAAAAATAACTACTGTTAGAGTCTTATTATCCATAACAATCAATATGGTTAGTCATTGTATCAAATGTACGTAAGAATTGCTTATATACATGGAGAATTTGAAGAAGTGTTCATGAAACTACCTCCTATTAGAACTATATATCCTTTCTAGAATCAAGGACAAAATCATATCATTAGTTGTTATATTAGGTTTTCATTTTAGCTAGTCCATATAAACTTGCACAATTCCATCAATAAGACTTATGATTTAAAGATTGCCATTCTCAGTTTTTCATCACTATCTTTTAATTGTTTGTTGTTAAAATTATTTTTTATAATTTACTGTTAAGTAATCTTATATTTTGATTTTAGTAAAGTATTTGTATGAGAGTGTGTAATCTAAATCAATTAGAAAAGATAACGATATCCAATATGGTCCTAGCTAGCTATGGTTTAGATCAATTCTTATTCAATCTCATTTGAAATACAATTTATATTAGGTTCCTAGTTAACCGGATTTTAATCTTGTTGTGGAATCATTTTATCTTTTTGAATAATTGCAAAAAGCAAATAGAGATATTTAAGCACCAAGAACAGCCATGTAAATATTAAGAACTCTATAAGTAAGAGTCCAGGTTAGGACCAAAAACTCGAACTCCTCACTAGTAGAGGTGATTGTAACATTCCACAATGATGAACCAAAACTTAAAAAAAAAAAAAGCATTAGAGCCATGCGAGACACTCAATCAACACTTATGTTGAAGTTTGCTTCATGATGCTGCTGTCAAGATGCTGCGGTCAAAGATCCTGTTTTTAGTTTCTATTTTCCTGCAATAATAATATGATGTAGAATGTCTAGCCTTGGAATTTGAAGAAGTGCTGGACAAGAAATTAAAGAAGAAGTCAACTGGCAGCAAGGCGTTTGGAAATTAGAAGCTGCTCAAATCCAACATTTAATAACAAATCTCATCGTTCCTGCATGCACATTCACATGATTTCCTTTATTTCCAGTTTAAGAATAATTTTGATCTGCCATAATAATTGTTTGTAATTCTTGGCATACTAGAATATACCTATTTAAAGATTGTAAACGATAGAGGAGACATCAAATAAAATTACAAGTTCTATTTCTGAATCAATTGTTTTCACTCAAAAGATTTTACTTTCCATTCTACGTCAAGTGGTATCAGAGCAAGGATTTACCTTGTTTTCAATGGCCAATAACAACAAAGAAGGAAGAAGGAACCCTTGTGATGCTGGTCGGAGGGATGTAGATGCTGATCTGTGGGCTGCCATTGATGAACAAAGGCAGGCGATGGCGAGGCTAGAGGCTATGGTACAACATCAGGTGGATCGTCCACCTGTTCCTGTGGACGGAGGTGCCATCAACCAACCAGCAGGTAGACACCAACCCAGAATCGCCAAAAACAGACCATACATTGATTTCAGTGATGACAACTCAGAGGAAGAGATCGCTGGTGCTCCAGGAAATCAACAACAGGGGCAAAATCAACCTGAATACCGAATCCGTGCTGATATACCATTGTTCCATGGTAAGTTGCAGATTGAAGAATTTTTGGACTGGCTTTTAGAGGTGGAACGATTCTTTGATTTCACAGAAGTTGTGGAAGAATGACAAGTCAAACTAGTCTCCTATAAATTAAGGAGTGGGGCTGTTGTTTGGTGGGAACGGCTACAGATGGATAAGCGACACCAAGGAAAAAACCCTATTCGATCTTGGAGATGGATGAAACAACTCCTTATGAACATATTCTTGCCACCTGATTATGAGCAGTTCATATTCTAGATGCTACAGAATTGCGTGCAAGGAAGCAAGTCAGTGGCTGATTATACAGAAGAATGGTCTAGGTGCTCCGTGCGAAATAATTTAAGTGAGTCAGAGGCTCAACAAGTCTCTAGATACATGGGAGGATTGAAGCCATCTATTAGAGAAAGAATCGGGTTGCAGGTGGTTTGGACAGTTGAAGAAGCACATAATATGGCTTTAAAGGCTGAATTAATGGAGAAAACATCTACCCGTTCTCCTCACTATCGGAACATGGGGGAGACAAATTACAGGGGCAAACTACCAACACTGGAGGGTCAAATTCCACCTAAATCGATTACAAACCAAACCCTACAAGGAGCATCTTCTTCCAACAACCCAGCTGGAAATCGCGTAGAAGCAGTGGGAAGGGAAGCCACCCGAGCAACAAATATGTATGCCAAATCAGGGGGATTCAAGTGTTACCGTTGTGGTGAGCCGGGGCATTGCTCTAATAAATGCCCAGCCAGAAGACCTGTGAATTTTATAGAGGCGGGAGAAGATGGAGAAGAGGGGCAGTATGTAGGGGAAGAGACGGAAATTGAGGAGTTGTTAGAAGGAGCTAAAATTGCAGAAGAGCAAGGGGAATTTATAAATTGTGTGATTCAGCGTGTCTTGTGCTCAACAAAAGTGAAAGATCCCTCATAATGAAATAATATTTTCAAATCTTGCTGTAGTGTGCAAGGAAAGATTTGTGAATTAATTGTCGATACGGGGAGTTGCGAAAATTTTATATCTAAAAGGTTGGTGGAGCATTTGAAGTTACAGGTTGAGAAGCACCCAAGACCTTATATGATTGGTTGGATAAAAAAGGGGCCTAAAGTAAGTGTGATCGAAGTGTGCAAGGTCCCTATTTCGATTGGGCAACACTACCGTGATGAAGTGGTTTGCGATGTGGTCGACATGGATGTTAGTCATGTATTGTTGGGTCGTCCTTGGCAATTTGATGTAGATGTGACCTATCGAGGGCGGGATAATATGTATGTCTTTAATTGCGAAGGCAATAAAATCGCCATGGTCCTTAAGAAAAATTTAGGAGAAGCCTCGAGTAAGGCTATGGGGGACGGTCACTCATTACTCTCGTTAGTCACTTCCCTCCCAGAATTGGAGATAGAAGTGAAGGAAGAACAAGAGGTTCATATGGTAGTTGTGCGAGCTCTAGAGGTAACAGAAAGAGAGACACGAAAAGAGGAAGTACCATAAAGGGGGTGTTTGGGAAGCCACCCAAAAGCGTTTTTGGGTGCTTTTGGTCCTTTTTTTTTAATTTTAAAAACAGACGGTTAGTGTTTTTAGATCATTTTGATGTGCTGATATCAAAAATGATTTTTAAAAAATAAAAAAACATCATTTTAATGTATTTTGGCACGAAACACACTTTAAAAAGCTACAGCAACAGCTCTCCCAAACACCCTCAAAGAGTGCAAACTCTTTTGATCGAATTTAACACGTTGGTATCTGAGGAGTTACAAAGTGACCTCCCTCCATTAAGGGACATTCAACACCAAATTGATTTGGTTCCAGGAGCGAGCTTACCAAATATACCACATTACCGAATGAGTCCCAGGGAGAATCAGATTTTACAAGAAAAGGTGGAAGAATTACTAAAGAAAGAATTTATTCGTGAGAGCATGAGTCCATGCGTTGTACCTACCTTACTGGTTCCGAAGAAAGATGGGAGTTGGAGGACGTGCATTGACAACCGCGATATAAATAGGATAACAGTCAGATATAGTTTTCTGATTTCGCGGTTAGATGATATGCTGGATATGTTGGAAGGATCAAAATTGTTCTCCAAGATTGATCTACACAGTGGGTACCATAAGATTCGGGTTGGGCCGGGTGATGAGTGGAAAACCACTTTTAAGATGAAGGATGGGCTCTATGAGTGGGTGGTGATGCCATTCGGATTGTCAAACACACCTAGTACTTTTATGCGACTCATGAATAAGGTATTACGACCTTTTATTGGGAAGTATGTAGTCATTTATTTTGACGATATATTGATTTACAGTCACAACGAGGATGAACATATGACTCACCTACGAGCCGTGTTGGGAGTTTTATCTGAAAATAAGTTGTTTATCAACTTTAAAAAATGCAGTTGGCTGACTAAGAGGCTATTATTCTTGGGGTATGTAGTCAGTTCCGAAAGGATATTGGTAGATACGAAAAAGGTTAAAGTCATCCGCGAGTGGCCGACGCCAAAGACAGTGGGGGACGTTAGAAGTTTTCATGGGTTGGCTACCTTCTACCGTAGGTTTATTTAGAATTTTAGTAGCATTGTGGCCCCTATAACTGAATGTTTGAAGAAAGGAAAATTCGATTGGGGTGTAGCGGCTGATACAACTTTCACCGTGATCAAAGAGAAGTTGTTCACCACTCCTGTCCTTGTGATGCAGACGTGGTAGCAAAACAGCAGGCACTTTAAGTTTCTTGGAGTTTTCTTCCATTTCCTTATTTAGCTTTTATTCTCCTAATGAATTTTGGATTGTCTGTTTGATTGTCTGTTTTAGTAGTCTAAGAGTTTCCTTTGGTTTCTTCAGCTTTTATTTCCTCATTAATTCTAGATTGTTTCCGATTTAATGGAGTTATGGTAGGAGTCTAAGAGTTACGTCTGTTTTCTTCTATTTATTGGATTGTATTCACTGTTCAAAAGGGGTATTGAAAAGAAGAAAACAAAACTTCTTGAGTAGTTAACTCAAACACCTCTTTTTTTCTATTTTTTTGTGGAATTATAGATCAAAGAAACCCTTGTGTGTTAAAACGCGTGTGAGTTCCGTTCTGGTCTGCATCAGGATGGTATCAAAGCTCGGTCAGTTATCATCATCATGGCACCAAAAAGGCGTGTGAACCTACCAAACCTCCGTGAACAACCTTTGAATGAAGTCCACGAGCGTGATGAGATTGCACGACTACAACAACAAGTCGAGACATTAACACAGCAGTTGGCAGCGTCAATGGCTCAACATCATAATCCAAATCCACAAGACGTGGAAGAGGAGTCTGAGGAGGACGAAAATCCATTCGCCCCTCAACCAACATAGAGGAGACCAGCGAATGATGAATCGAGGCACTAGGAGACAGGTCTCAAGGTTGACATACCAGAGTTTCATGGTGGTTTACAAGCAGATGAATACCTTGATTGGATCAATACGGTAGATGAAGTTTTGGACTTTAAACAGGTTCCAGAAGATAGACGAGTAGCCCTAGTTGCAACATGGCTGAGGGGTCGGGCTGGGGCTTGGTGGCAACAGGTGAAGAAAACAAGGGCTCTACAGGGAAAGGGAAAAATCACATGTTGGGACAAGATGAAAAAACACATGCATTCTACATTTCTACCATACAACTAAACAAGGATGCTCTATCAATGGTTATAAAATCTAAGACAGGGAAATTACTCAATTGATGACTACACCATGGAGTTCTATCAGCTGGTATCACGAGATGCAATTGCAGAGGATGAGGAGTCATGGGTTGCATGGTATATTGGAGGGCTGCGGACTCAATTCCAAGATGTCCTTAATATGTTTGATGTACTGAGTGTGTCAGATGCCCACCAAAGAACAGTGGCAGGTACAAATACAAGCAATGGCAGTGGACGAACAGGGAGTATAAGTTTTGGAGGGGTTGGTACAAGTGGTGCAAGTAGCAATAGCGCACGAACAACCATTCCACCATCAACCATTATCAAGCCTACTGTGCCTACACACACAACACCAAACACAGGTTTTTGTTGTTTCAATTGTGGGGAACCGGGACACAGGTTCGCAGAGTGTAAGAAAGGGCCCCGGAGAGGCTTATTCTTGGATGTAGAAGAAATCAATAGGGATCACGAAGGTGATGTTGAGGCTGAACCAATTTATGATGAGGAAGAGCGGTAAGAAGGGGATACTGGACCAATGTTAATGGTCTGACGCAGCTGTTTAGCACCACGCAGAGTAGAGGATGATTGGTTGTGCACTAATGTCTTCCAGTCCACCTGCACAATTATTGGGAAAGTGTGTCAATTCATCGTTGATTCAAGTAGCTGTGAGAATGTAGTGTCTGATGAGGTGGTCCGTAAACTGCACATGGCAACAGAACCACATCCTCGACCATATAAATTGACATGGCTAGATAAGAAGAATGATGTTACAGTATCAAAATGCAGTTTAGTGTCTTTCTCAATTGGGACAACATACAAAGATCAAATTTGGTGTGATGTGGTCTCCAGGGATGCTTGCCATTTACTATTAGGCAGACCGTGGTTATATGATCGGCGTGTGATGTATGATGGGTTCTTGAATACATGCACTTTCGTGTTCAATTCAGTCAAAGTTGTGCTGCTGCCAAAGAAGGCAATTACAGGCAGTATGTTGACAGGAGAAAGAAATAATTTGTTGACAATGGCTAAATTTGAGGCAGAAATCAGAGAATTAGGGGTGGTCTACGTATTGATCGGGAAGGTGAAAATTGAGAATGGCACTGTTCCGAGTAATGTGGAGCCATTATTGCAAGAGTTTGGGGATGTGTTTCCAAGTGAGCTTCCTAAGGACTTACCGCCATTAAGGGACATTCAGCATCAAATTGATCTAGTTCCAGGTGCCACTTTGCCCAACAGACCGCATGATCAGATAAGTCCAAAAGAGCATGAGGAGTTACGACGCCAAGTAGAGGAATTGCTAAAAAAAAGGGCATGTTCGTGAGAGTCTTAGCCCATGTGCGGTACCTGCTCTCCTAACCCCAAAAAAAGATGGGACATGGCGAATGTGTGTCGATAGCAGGGCCATCAATAAAATTATAGTTTGTTATAGGTTTCCGATTCTGCGGTTGGATGACCTATTGGATCAGTTGAGTGGAGTCACAATA
The DNA here is from genome assembly GCA_015731905.1 of Salix dunnii. Classification (NCBI taxonomy): domain Eukaryota; kingdom Viridiplantae; phylum Streptophyta; class Magnoliopsida; order Malpighiales; family Salicaceae; genus Salix; species Salix dunnii. The sequence goes on from CM027661.1 coordinate 187,138, forward strand.
TTCACGAAGCTAGACTTGAAGAGCGGATATCACCAGATTCGTATTCGACTAGGAGATGAGTGGAAAACATCTTTCAAAACTCAGGAAGGATTCTTTGAGTGGATGGTCATGCCTTTCGGGCTATCTAATGCCCCTAGCACACTCATGCGGGTGATGAATCAAGCCCTGCGACCCTATATTGGTTAGAGCATGATGGTGTATTTCGATGATATTTTAATTTACAGCATTGATCCTAGGATGCACTTACAACATCTTCGGGAAGTTCTGACTGTGTTATGTAAGGAACACTTCTTCGTAGCAAAAGAAATGTGTGTGTTCCTAACTGACAGGGTCTTGTTCTTGGGTTACTTAATTTCTTCTACCTTTCAGTCGACGATTCAAAAATTGAGGCCATCAAACAGTGGCCCCAACCAGCAGGCACTTTAAGTTTCTTGGAGTTTTCTTCCGTTTTCTTATTTAGCTTTTATTCTCCTAATTAATTTTGGATTGTCTATTTGATTGTCTGTTTTAGAAGTCTAAGAGTTTCCTTTGGTTTCTTCAGCTTTTATTTCCCCATTAATTCTGGATTGTTTCTGATTTAATGGAGTTATGGTAGGAGTCTAAGAGTTATGTCTGTTTTCTTCTATTTATTGGATTGTATTCACTGTTCAAAGGGGGTATTGAAAAGAAGAAAACAAAACTCCTTGAGTAGTTAACTCAAACACCTATTTTTTTCTATTTTTCTGTGGAATTATAGATCAAAGAAACCCTTGTGTGTTAGAATGCGTGTGAGTTCCGTTCTGGTCTACATCAACTTGCCTTACCCAGTTTCGAGAAATTATTTGAGGTGGAATGTGATGCTAGCAGGATTGGAATAGGGGCAGTTCTTTCACATGAGAAGAGGCCAGTGGCTTTTTTTAGTGAAAAGCTCAGCGAAGCACAGTAGAAATGGAGTACTTATGATCAGGAATATTATGTCGTTGTGTGTGCACTAAAGCATTGGGAGCATTATCTTATTCAGCGAGACTTCATATTATACACTAATCATCAGGCATTGAAGTACCTGAATAGTCAAAAGAATCTGAATAACATGCATGCTCGTTGGTCGACTTACTTGCAGAAGTCTGGAGTCTTAAACAAAGTAGTTGATGCCTTGAGTTGATGTGTCAACCTATTGGTGACCGTGCAACAAGAGGTTGTTGGGTTTGAATTTCTAAAAGATTTATATGGAAATGATGAGGACTTCACTGGAGTGTGGGAGAAATGCAAGCTACTATATACAGTGGGAGAATTCCATATTGTTGATGAGGAAATACAAGAAGCGTGAAAAATTGTTTGCTGAAGGAGATATGGTGATGGTATTTTTAGGCAAGGAGCGATTTCCTCTTGGAACCTACAACAAGTTGAAGCCAAAAAAATATGGTCCATACAAGGTCATCATGAAAATCAATGACAATGCCTACGTGATTGATCTACCCGCTGACATGCACATCTCTCGCACTTTCAATGTAGCAGATCTATATGAATTTTATGCTGATACCCCAATCTATCCGGAGTTTAACTCGGGGTCAAGTTCTTCACAAGAAGAGGAGACTGATGTAGAACGTCTAGCCTTGGAATTTGAAGAAGTGCTGGATAAGAAATTAGAGAAGAAGTTTCGTTCCAAAAACAGTAAGTCAACTGGCAGCAAGGCATTTGGAAATTATAAGCTGCTCAAATCCAGCATTTAATAACAAATCTCATCATTCCTGCATGCACATTCACGTGATTTCCTTTATTTTCAGTTTAAGAATAATTATGATCTGCCATAATAATTGTTTGTAATCCTTGGCATACTAGAATATGCCTATTTAAATATTGTAAACGATAGCAGAGACACCAAATAAAATTACAAGTTCTATTTCTGAATCAATTGTTTTCACTCTAAAGATTTACGTTGGTAAATCTTTACCTTTCCGATCTGCACCATAATAGGTTGTATAGTTATTAGGAATTTGTTAATTTGTTAGTTTGTTAACATATCATGGCTTTATTTTAGCTTTTTCAGTTGTAATTTGTTTCTATAAATATATACGAGATTGTTGTCAACAATTAAGCAATTTTGTATTAATTCATTCTTAATAAAAGAGTGCAGTATCAATATTGTTTGCTCTTCTATTCTCTTGCTTTTCAAACACACTTCAAACACCTCAAACACCAGCAACTTCAAGAAACACTTTTGTCAGATTTCTTACTAATAAAATAGTAAAAACAGCCACTATTTAGATTAAAATCTGGAAATCTTATTTACTGTTTCACTATTTTTAATTCAAACACTTTCAATTGGTATCAGAGCTATTTTCTTGAAGGGACCTGTAATGGAGGTTGAAATAAGTTTTTCTCACATGTCTTCTCTTATCTTTGATGGAGAAAACTATCAATTGTGGGCAGTGAAGATGGAAATCTATCTGGATGCTATGGATTTATGGGAAGTTGTTGAGGAAGATTAGGAAGTGCATCCTCTTCCTAATAATCCAACAATGGCTCAGATAAAAAACCACAAGGAGAGAAAAACAAGGAAATCAAAAGCAAAAGCATGTCTATTTGTTGCTGTTTCCCCAACCATTTTCACCAGAAATATGTCACTTTAATCAGCAAATGATGTTTGGGATTACTTTAAGAAGGATTACACAAGAGATGAAAGAATATGTGGCATGCAAAGTCTCAACTTGATAAGAGAATTTGAATTGCAGAGGATGAAGGATTTTGAGTCCATAAAAAAGTAATCAAACAAATTGCTTGGAATTGTCAACAAGGTAAGGTTACTAGGCACAAATTTCTCTAATTCCAGAATTGTAGAGAAAATACTAGTAACTGTGCCTGAGAAATATGAAGCATCTATAACCACCTTGAAGAATACAAAGGATCTGTGTAAGATAACCTTGGCAGAATTATTGAATGCCTTACAAGCCCAAGAGCAACGGAGGCTTATGAGGCAAGATCATATTGCTGAAGGAGCTTTACCAACCAAGCATCAAAACCATTACAAGGACAAAAGGAAATTCATCAAGAAATTTCAGGCTTCAATTAATGAAGCCACTTCCAGCACCAGAAATCAAGGCAAAGGAAGAAACTCAAACAAAGGCTATCCACCTTGTAAGCATTGTGGCAGAACAGGCCATCCAACATTCAAATGCTGGAAAAGGCCTGATGCAATATATAACAAGTGCAATTAGCTTGGGCATGAGATTGTTATATGCAAGAACAAATTTCAGATAAGGGAAGCAAAGGCTCAAATTGCTGAGAAAGATGATGAAGATCAGATTTTTATGGCAACCTGTTTTTCAACCAAGAGCACTTCAAAATGTTGGTTGATCGACAGTGGTTGTACAAACCACATGACATATGACAAAACCCTTTTCAAAGACTTGCAGTCCACTACCACAAAGGTTTAAATAGGAAATGGTGACTATATTTCAGCAAGGGAAAAAGGAACCATTTCAATTACAATAAATGCAGGTACAAAAACTATTTCAAATGTTCTTTACATACCTGGTATTGATCAGAATCTGTTGAGTGTGGGTCAGCTAATAGAAAAGGGATTCAAAGTTACATTTAAAGATCATTGTTGCCTCATATATGATGCTACTTGTCAGAAAATTTTACGAGTCAAAATGAAAGGGAAAAGCTTATCATTTTCTCCAATTGAGGAGGAGCATACAGCTTATTCCACAAATACAAGCATCACTGAAACTTGGCATAAGAGACTTAGGCATTGTCATCTCCAGCGAATGCTGACAATGAAAAAGAAAGATGTGATAAAAGGATTGCCTGCTCTTGCTGATCAAATGTTGAATTGTCCTGCTTGTCAATTTGGCAAACAAAGGAGACTGTCTTTTCCTAAATCTACTTGGAAGGCATCTCAAAAGCTGCAACTCATTCACACGGATGTAGCAAGACCTCAAAGAACACCATCACTAAAAGGTAGTCTCTACTACATTGTGTTCATTGATGACTTTTAAAGGATGTGCTAGATTTTTTTTCTTGAAGTTCAAGTTAGAGGTTGTTGGAATCTTCTGGAAATTCAAGAAAATGGTGGAAAATCATAGTGGCTGCAAGATTCAAAGCATAAGATCAGATAATGGAAAGGAGTATACTTCAGCAACATTTAATCTATTTTGTGAAGAAGCTGGAATTGAACATCTGTTCACTGCTCCTTACACTCCATAGCATAATGGGGTTAGTGAAAGGATAAATAGATATGTAATGGAGATGGCTAGGTGTATGTTGCATGACAAGAAGTTGCCTAAAGAATTATAGGCAGAGGTAGCAAATACAACAGTCTTTCTTCATAATCGACTTCCAACCAAGGTTTTGAATGAAAGAACACCATTTGAAGTCTGGTATGGATATAAACCTTCATTAAACTTTCTTAAAGTATTTGGTAGTGTGTGTTTTGTCCACATTTCTCAGGTCAAGCGTGACAAGCTTGATAAGAAAGCACTTCCAGGCATATTTGTGGATACAGCTTAGTCTCCAAAGCATACAAAGTGTATCATTCACAAACAAAGAAGATATCAATTACAAGGGATGTACACTTCAGTGAAGATGAGCAATGGGACTGGAAGAACCTTCAACAAAGCACTCCTTCTGAAGATCAAATAGCTCCTCAGTGGCAGAATGAACTAGAAGATGATCCTCCAATTAGAGGCACAAGGTTGTTGTTAAACATCTATCAAAGATGCAACATTGCATTTTATGAACCTGCTGGATATGAAGAGGCACTCAAAGATAGCAAATGGAAGAAGGCCATAGAAGAGGAGTTGTCAATGATTCAAAAAAACAATACCTGGACATTAATTGATAGACTTGAAGGCAGAAAAGTTATAGGAATTAAATGGATATATCGAATGAAGCTGAATGCAGATAACTCCATCAGCAAACACAAAGCCAGGCTTGTTGTTAAAGGGTATGCTTAGATTTTTGGTGTTGATTATTCTGACTCGTTTGCACCTGTTGCCAGACTGGACACAATTAGATTGCTGCTAGCAATCTCAGCACAAAAGGGGTGGAAAGTTTATTGCAAGTTTGAAGATCAACTTACTGACTTATTTATCAAACCACTTCCAGTAAGTAGGTTGGAGTATCTAAGGAAAATGTTAGGAGTTTGCAGCTCTTAAAGCAAGGAGGAGTGATGAAGTTTGCTTCAAGATGCTGCTCTCAAGATGCTACGGTCAAAGATCCTGTTTTTAGTTTTTATTTTCCTGCAATAATAACAGCTTGTCCTAGCCATTAAGAATTTGTTAATTTGTTAGTTTGTTAACAAATCATGGCTTTATTTTAGCTTTCTCAATTGTAATTTGTTTCTATAAATATGTACGAGATTGCTATCAACAATTAAGCAATTATGTTTTAATTCATTCTTAATAAAAGAGTGCAGTATCAATATTGTTTGCTCTTTTATTCTCTTGCTTTTCAAACACACTTCAAACACCTCAAACACTAGCAACTTCAAGAAACACTTTTGTCAGATTTCTTGCTAATAAAACAGTAAAAAACAGCTATTGTTCATATTAAAATTTGGAAATTTTATTTACTGTTTCATTGTTTTTAATTCAAACACTTTCAACTTAGTAGCTAGGTAGGTTAGGTACAAGTATGTAGGGATAATATGGATAAAACCCAGTTTAGAGACCAAGAGAGAAGGGGAAGGTAGTTGATTTCAACCTGCTATTACCAGTAATGAAGTTGCGAGCAATAAAAGCTTGAGCCTCAGTTGCATCGATGATCACCTTGCATCCTTTCTAGTGGATAAAATAAAGATGTATATGATGCAAATGTTTCTTGTGTATGGCCATGATATTCTTGTGCATATATATATATAGTTATACATGTACATGTGTACATATAATTGTTGTTTTCTCTATGTATTCTCATTTTATTTATTTAATAGTTGGGAGAAAATACTTTGCTTGTTAACTAAAGTTGCTCCATGTATCAGGTTGCTGTTACAAGAGAAACACCAACCATCAAGAGGTCAAGAAAGAAGAAGGTAACTCACATGCAAACTAATGATGGCTATATAATTGGAAACACAGGCTTGGTTCTGGTTCCACAATATGTTATATCGTATATAATATGATCCATGTATTGGTTTTAATCAATTTCTTTTTAAGTGTCGTAGCAAGATCTGTTTCGTTGATTCTAGAAATTATCCCATTCTAGTATCTAGTGTTAGTTTTTATGCTTACATCGACTTACTTTGTTCATTTATTTATTTTATTATTGTTTTGCAATCACTTTTAAAAAAAAATTAAAAGGTAAGCATTCAAATGATGCAGTTGGTTCTGTATGTGACAACATTGCCTTTTTTGTTCAAGGAATTTGAGAACAAAGAGTCGCTTATCGAAAAGAAAAATCTAGAATACAATCTCATGGACTATATACACCATTACCTGTGCCTATTGAACCTTAGATAGATATCTCTATGGACTTTGTTTTATGTCTACCTAGGTCAAAGAAAGGTAAAGACTTTATTTTCATTGTGGTTGATAGGTTTTCTAAAATGACTCATTTCATTGCATGTCATAAAAAGATGATGCATCTCATATTGCAGACTTGTTCTTTAGGGAGATTGTACATTTGCATGACATTCCTAAGAGTATAGTGTTAGATTGTGATGTTAAGTTTCTTAATTACTTTTAAAAGACCTTATGGGGAAAGTTGGGAACCAAACTTTTATTTTTGGCAACATGTCATCCCCAAACAGATAGACAAACTGAGGTAGTGAATAGAACATTATCTCAATTTTTGTGTGTTGTAATTCAAAAGAATTTGAAAAGTTACGAAGAATGTTTGCCTTTTATTGAGTTTGCTTATAATAGAAATGTGCATTCTGTTAGAGAATAATATAAATCATATTCCAGGGTCTTACCTAATAACTTAACCTTTTAGGTGAGATGGTTCCTTAACATGGTATCAGAGCTTTGTTAACCCAGCGGTCACGAGTTCGAATCTCAGCACCTCCATTCTATTTGATAAAAATCAAACACAAGCTAATATGGACTTGTGCAAGTTTCAAGCCCAAATGGCTTTCACTTGAGGGGGTGTGTTAGAGAATAATATAAATCATATTCTAGGGCCTTATCTAATAGCTTAAGCTTGTAGATGAAATAGTTCCTTAACACATTCGACCACTAGTTTTTCTACTTTTAAAATTGTTTATGGTTTTAATCCACTAACTCCTATGGACTTAATTCCTTTATCTTTTGAAGAAAAAGTAAGTTTAGATAAAGAAAAGAAGGCAAAGATGGTAAGACAGCTCCATGAGAGAGTTCGACAGCAAATAGAGAAAAAGAACAAAAATTTATGCTTCTAAAGCATATAAGGGACGTAAACTGGTTGTTTTCCAACCCGGTGATTGGGTTTTGGTGCACATGCGGAATGAACGATTTCCTAAACAAAGAAAATCAAAATTACAGCCTTATGGTGATGGTTCATTTTAGGTTTTAGAGAGAATCATGACAACGTATACAAAATTGACCTTCTAGGTGAGTATAGTGTTGGTGCTATCTTTAATGTTACTGATCTTATATTATTTAACACAAATTTTGATTCGAGGTCAAATCCCTTAGTGATATCTTATTGAATAATAGCAAAAAGCAAACAGAGAAATTTAAGCAACAAGAACAGCCAAATAAATATTAAGCACTCTGTAAGTAATAGTCCAGGCTAGGACCCAAAACACGAACTCCTCACTGGTAGAGGTGATTGTAACATTCCAAAATGATTAACCAAAACTTTAGAGAAGGAAAAAACAAGAAGCATCAGAGACACGCGAGACACTCAATCAACACTTAGTAGCTAGGTAGGTTAGGTAGAAGCATGTAGGGATAATACGGATAAAACCCAGTTCAGAGACCAAGAGAGAAGGGGAAGGTAGTGGATTTCAACCAGCTACTACCAGTAATGAAGTTGCGAGCAGTGAAAGCTTGAGCTTCAGTTGCATCGGTGATCACTTTGTATCCTTTCCAGGGAACCCTTCCGGAGGTTCCGGCACCAGCCCCACTGTTTTCGTACTCTGCAAAATATAATGTGTTAAGTGCAAATGTTCCCTTCCATTCATGCCATCCGGCTGGGCTGATCACATCACTTATAGATGATTGCATAATAACAGTCCTTGAATACTCCTTCCAGGGTCTCCCAAGATACGCAGAGAAATTACTCCTGACAAGCTGTAGATCAGAAGTAGCACCAATTCTAGACTTCTGAATTACAATGCCGGTGTTTTGGTTAGGATCACTCCTCCCTTGGGCAGTTATTGTGATTGTTTGTCCTGGATTGGGACGGCGAGCATGGATGTCACAATCCTGGAAAACGGCTGCAGAATTGCCAAAAATGAAATCAACCGTGCCTGCTATGTAGCAACTTATGAAGAATTGACGTTTCGAGTGGACATGGAGGGTGTTTTGGTGGGCCAGCATGCCACATTTGTAGAACGCTGCCAAGTCAGACTCAACTCGCAGTGCCACGGCCTGGTACTTGGAGGCACCGGCTGTGTTTTGGAAGGTTATGTCTCTGGCTAGGAATCCTTGACCCAGCACGGCTGCAGGGTTCATTAAAATGTCCCATTAAAGTGATCATACAGTTAGGAAAAAAACAGAATAAAAATCAACGGGCGTACCAACAGTGGCAGAATGGTAGGTTGTGCCGCCATCAACCGCATTCCTACTTGCTGTGATGATAGTTTTTTTCCTTCCATCTCCAAGAAACACTACGTTAGTTTTCTCACTTGGAACTTCCACGTTTTCCCTGTAGATTCCTGCCTTGATTTTGATGATATACCTCTTACTGCTGTGCTTAGGTGCAGCAGCAACTGCAGCTGACACTGTCCTATACTTCCCACTGCCATCAGCTGCCACCACCACGTCTGGAGTCAGCAATGATGACTGGAACAGCCGTCTGTCCGTTACCGACAGCCACTCTGGCCACCCTTCATCGCCATCGCTCTCATCCTTGAGCTTCCTGCTTGTGCTCTTAAGCCCATTGACAGTACTGGCTTTATTGTCTTCGATCAACTTCTTGATCGATGTCAATGCCTTACTACACATCATTCCAACATTCTTTTCTTTGGGAGGAAAAAACAATTTCCTAAATATCCTAGAGAACAGTGAATGAGAGAAACCATCGATACAAGAGTCTTGATTTGTTTGACAAGAACTCACTTGAGTTGTGAGGCTCTCAGCGTATTCTCGTTCCTGAAGACGTGGATTGTCGGGGTTGGATTGGATCTTTCCCCAAACGTTATCTAGATCGGCAAGACTGCTTTTGTAATTCTGCAAACAATCTTTGAGAGCATTCCTTTGTCGCTTTTTAGTTTTTTTGGTGTTGAGGATCTTCTCCGCTTTGATCTTTTTACTATTAATAGCATCTATAGTTGCGTTTATGTTGTTGAGAATAGCTGCTTGGGGATGACCCGAATTGATCTTTTCGGCAGCTTCAGGGAAACTGGTAGCTGCTGAGTAGCACAGATCAGGATATCTGGTGGAGTTGCATGAGGTCATCAGCAAGGCATGAGCAGCATCATTTTCGGTGGAGTTTTTGCGAGAATTTATGCCCATGGAAATGGCAATTATAGTGGCAACAAGCAGGAAAGAAGCAAAAATAGATAGGATAAGCCTCTTGTTTTTCTTGGACATGGAATGGCCGGCTTGGGTCATTTTTGTTTCTTGGGAGGATAGTGAGGGAGGGTTTGTGGACTGACAAGTGATGGTGTGGTGAAAGAATACACCATGAACCACCCAATATATAGAGGGGGAAAAGTAAGTAATGTGGGAATATTTCGATTTTTATATGAATAAAATCAATTTTGATAGTGAATAAAGCACCCCTAGATGTAGCCCACCCGGAAAAAAAGTGAGTAAAGCTCAATTATTCATTTTGCAGGAGAATCTCAGAGCCTAGCTAGTTCTAAAATGGTGTGAAGCTCAATTGTGCTGGCAGGTCTCCGAATTAGACACTAAAGGATTCTATTTGCAGCCTATATTTTAAGAAAGATGTAAGAGAGACAATATATAGAAGCGTTTATTTTCATAAATAAATCATAAACTCGCTGTGTTGTATCAAGTTCTGTCTTGCTTGTTGTGTTGTTGTTTGTATCATATTATTACCTCCAATTGAAAACCTTGGTGGCACAACCTATCAGAACAAACAAAATAAAAGTGCATTTTTCCCCATCAATATAGCTAGCACAGCAACATGTATATCTTATCTCTTGGTAAACAGATAATCATTAACACCATCTGAATTATAATACAAACACCTGATTTATTATTTTTCTTTGCGTCAACCACAATAAAGAAGGAGCTAGGGATGCTAAAGAGCATGGAAAACTACCTTGAGTGATCAAGAGGGAATGGGGGTGCCCACTGGACAATGCAGCAGTGCGTAGCTTTGCGACCAGATAGCTAGGGTTTGTTTTGAGGGTTTAATAAGTTATTAACTATGCTTATGGTGAATCTCAGTTGGATGGGATTTCAAGGCCAACGTGAACCTTGTTTCTCATCTTGTTTATTTATTTATTTTCTTACTTTTTATTCGACACTTTACTTTATTCTTTTCTTCCGCCATTAAATTACAGATACTGCAGGAAGGAAGCTTTTAGGCATGCACCTTATTCACGAGACGAACATCTAAATGCAGATGTTATCAAATCATTATAGCTTACAATCTGTTTACATTTCTGGATAAATTATGTTCTAAAATCCAATGCTGTTGTTTGCAGCACATATTTTTAATTGTTCGAGCAATAGGCTTTTCCCCCCCTCATTTATTAACCTATAATTATAGGTCTTCCTCGATGGCATTCGAATTGCATGAAGAAAATCTAATACTTCTATAAATCCTTGCGAAAATATGTAATATTTTAATTTTCTGTCTCATCATTGACAACGATGTTTTTTTTAAATATATTTTTTTATATATCAAAGCACAAGATTTATATATATATATATATATATATATATATATATATATATATATCTTTTAACAATGGAAGATTGTGACTTCATTAATCATAAAACAAAAATATACATAAATTGCTTAGCTAATATAATCTTATGTGTCATTTGGAATTGCGTTCTAAACAGTGGTGTACACATAAAATTCCCGTGTGTCTAATACATGCGCTAGACAATATGGTGCCAAAATTAAAGTAATAAATTTGATTACAAGAAAAGTGGAAACTCTCTTAAAGTGCTCTTCATGTACATAAATTCTTTGATTAATGGTCAAATCTAGATTTTATTTTTATTTTGAATGAAGAGATATTCACACACACCTAATAGCTTTAATCATGTGATATCTTTACTTTATTTGATTTGATTTGAAGAAGAGCTTCAATTGACTTGGTAAATATTATTCACACGAGCTCGAGAGCTTTTGTGTGATATCATGACTTGTCTCGATTTGATGAAGGAAAAGACTTTGATCCTTTATTTTCCTTGCTTGATTTTGAGATGATAAAGAGGATTAGTACATGTGAAAAATTATGTTGAGTGCTCAAGAGAAAATAGGGGTGTCAAGTGTCAATGGGGTAAAGAGGAGGATTGACACTGAAAATCACCATGTTGGGTTTTTTTAAAAAAAAATTGTAGGGTTTTGAAACTTTAAATAGGGAAAAAATTATAGGGTTTTGAAACTTTAAATAAAAAAGGAATTTAATGCCCTTGATGGTTTAAAATTAGGTATAAATAAATTAAGGGTATAGTAGTAACTTGTAAAATATAAATAGAGAAAGAAATTAAAAGAAATCTGAAAATTTTGAGAGAGAAGAGAAACGGAAGAGAGAAGAAAGGAGAAGAAAAGAAAAGAGGAAAGGAGAAAGGAAGGAGGAGAAATAAGTTATTAAGGTAATGTGCATGTGTTATTATGTAAAAATATTGTTTATTAATTAAGCTTTTTGTTTGTATTGGTGATTAGGGTTTGTAGATTTTATTTGGGTTTGATTGATGGATGGATTGAGATGTTAGGGTTTAATGTGTTGGGTAATGATTTAAGGGATTTGATTGTAGATGATTTTGAAGTTATTTGATGTGTTTGATGTAAGAAAATATTGAGAAATTATTAAAAACCCTTGCTGGAATTCTGGGCTGGAGGTTGAAGATGACAAAATTTCATTTTGGTCCCTTTTGTGAAAATTACAGTTTAGTCCCTAAACTTTGGGAAGCTACAGTTTAGTCCCTGAACTTTGGAAAATTACAATTCAGTCCCTAGAGTGAAATTTGAGATTCTGGACAGAATTGAGAATGAATTATGGATAAAATTTCAGTATGGCTATGAATTTATGAAAAGTTCAATTTAGTCATTCAATTTGATAAAATTACAATTTGACCCTAAAAATATTAGGAAAAAAATACATAATGGTCCTTAGATTAAATATAAGCATTTCAAATTGGTTGATGGATAATTGGGGCTTATTTTATGAATTATTATCAAATTTATGAATTTTATATTTTTAATTAGATTTCAAAAGAAACCGTTGTTTATATATTTTGCGAGAAATAAATTGTTTGATTCAAAACATAAAGAATTATGAATTAAACTCTTATATACATTTATTAAATAGATTTTAATTCTTTTGAATCAGTTTTGAGTATGTCTTCTTTTATATATTCAGATAATCCTGATATTATACCCGCGGTACGTCAGTAGGATTCCGTTAGTATTCTGCTTTTGAATTCTGATATTTTAGAGTCAGGTGAGTAGATAATATTTAATATGCATGAGAAATAGTATAAATATTTGATTTGCTAATACGAATTGGATTATGCTTCTTGATAATACACACACACACACACACACATTGATTACTATTCTTGATTCTATAAAGCATAATCAATTGTTGAATATACATTCTTGATATGAGCATATATATGCTTCTGAATTGATAGCTCCTCATTTGATTGATGTCATGAGTTGAGCCTTGAGATATGAATATGTCTGTTTGATTATGATATAAACCTATGGTATGCCAGTCAAAATACCCACGCTAACAGGGTAATGTTAGTCTTTGTGCACATAGTATCTGAAACCCTAGTTGGTCGGGGGAGTCACCAACTTGTGCGGATTAATCATCCCACAGTACGGAGCCTCATGCTCATTGCATTTTAATTTTATGACGAGTTTTACTTATTACATCCTTGTTATGACCTATTTGATAAACTTCCTGTAAGAACTCCGAGCTTATTCGATAATATATTTCTCATTATTGTATTATCTCGTATATATGTATATATATATTAGATATTATCTACTCACTAAGTTGTTGAACTCACCCCCTCATTACTTATTATTTTCAGGCTCGTAGCTTATTAGTAGATCATTATCGTCAAAATCTTAGAACTTATTATTTTGGTTGTAATCGATATTTTTGTTATTATGTCTAGTTAGTGCTCCACTATTAATACAAGAGGTTTTCAACTCTTGTATTAAAACAATTGAATTATATTATAAAGTTTACTTTGTTAATTATGCTACGTTGAACTCTAAATATGAATGATAAGTTTGTAAGTTTGGGTCCGCATAAATGTGGAACCTTGAAGAGGGACCTTGGGTTCGCATAAATGTGGAACCTTGGAGAGGGACCTTGCCTATGTACCGGTCATAGATAAGGAAATCGGGTTGTGACACTAATTGAGTTTAATTTGATTGGATTTAAATTTAAAATTAAATTAAATAAAAAACTGAATCTCTATACATGATTAACCCAAATAATCTAGTCAAAGATGAATTTGTAAAGAAAAAAATGTCTTCCTTGCATTACAAGCGAGGCATTTATTGAGTAAATGTACCCTCAATTGTTTTTTAACATATGCTCATAGTTAATGCTGATATGAATTATAGGTAAAACAAAACAAAAATATATATTATATAACTAATATAGCTCTGATTTTTGAAAAGTGGCATTAGATAATAAATCAAATTACATAACAGAAAAAAGAAATAGCAACCTCAATGGCTTGTGCGCATATGCTAAACCAAACAAAAGCATCACTTTCCTTTTCTTCTTTTTTCTTCTTTTTTTGAAATCAAATTTTAATTCACTATAATTATATTAAATGTTAAAAAAACATGACAAGAAAAAGAATCTAAGAATATATTAAAATTACTATCCAATTAACTTCTAAATCCTTATTTGGAAAATCACTTTAAGGTTTTATTTACTTAGTCTGGTTTCATTTTTTATTAAATGAATTAAATTAAGAATTTTTTTTTATAATTATTTGATTATATACTTATACCTATAATTATTTGTTCTAATAGATTGATTATATTAAAAAAAAAAATTAAGATAGTATGTTTTAGAAGAAAATTAGATCACACAAATTATGGAAAAAACAAATCACTTTACCAAAGGATGAAATTAAGGGTTTAGAATAATTGAAGATTATAATTTGTTTCTATAAGAGCTTGACTATATTTCAATGTCTACTAATTAATGTGGTCAATATTAATTATCTATGTTTCATGTTTGATTCTAGGGCTAGCAACAGGTTCTGTCATCAACCTGTACATCAATACACAAGCACAATGTTTTTCACATACTACACGAAATGATGTCATAATTGCACGATTGTGAAACCTAGCTAGTGATCTGGATGTTGTGTCTTTGAATATGGAGACATACGTCTTTAAGCCAAGACAGTTTGTCTCATAATTTGACCAGCTTGTCTGAGTTGTTTCTTGATGTGTTAGAAAATAATATAAATCATATTTTAGGACTTCATCTAATAGCTTAAGTTTTTAGGTGAGATGGTTCCTTAATATGGTATCAAAGCCTTATTAACCCAGCGGTCAGGAGTTTGAATCTCAGCACACTCATTTTATTTGATAAAAATCAAGCACAAGGTAGAGTAGGCATGTGTACAAGTTTCAAGCTCAAAAGGTTTTCATTTGAGGGAGTGTATAAAAGAATAATATAAATCATATTCTAGGTGAGATGATTTCTTAACACGATATAAACCCTAAATTGGTTGTCATGTTTTTTACTAGAGGGCCTTTGCCTTTGCTGTCATTGTGGGAGAGGTTCTTTAGAGAAGCTTTACTCTATTTATTTCCATGCACATCCAAAGTACAAGATAAAGGTATTGGAAGACTCTCCCTTCCATGGAATCCAAAGCAAGGTGTGTGTTGACAGTGTTAAAGAATAATATAAATCATATTATGGGGTCACACCTAACAACTTAAATTTTTAGATGAGATGGTTCCTTAACATGAGGTGAGATGGGTCCTTAATATGGTATCAAAGCCTTGTTAACCCGGCGGTCACGAGTTTGAATATCATCACCCCATTTTATTTGATAGAAATCAAACACAAGGTAATGTGGACCTATGTGCAAGTTTCATGTCCAAAAGGCTTTTACTTGAGGGTGTCCGTTAAAAAATAATATAAATTATGCTTTAGGGTCTCAAGTAACAATTTAAGTTTTTAGGTGAGATGGTTCCTTAAGAGTACGTATCCATCTAACTAGGGTTACTATAGATGACTGTCTCTATGAGCTAGCTACATCCCAATCTACGCCCCTATTTGGCATTGCGGTTGTACCGTCGTTTGCTCAAAATTCAAATTTTTTCTTCATTTTAAATGATTTTTTTGTATGTGTTTTTAGATCATTTTGATGTGCTGATGTCAAAAATAATTTAAAAAAATATTATTTTAATGTATTTCTAAATGAAAAACACTTTCAAAATCAACCGCAACCGCACTCTCAAACACCCCCTACATATGCATATCTCATGCGATCAAACCATAGCTTTGTTGAGCTTTCCGGTGATGAACGTGGCCGCTACTTCCACCAAATGCTTCCCGAGATTCAGCTCCATCAATGGAGGAAAGGTTCTCAATGGTTTACAATCCGAAGGGGACCTGGCTATTCATATAGTCTCCGGAACCAAGTACCATGCTGTGTTTAAGAAACATTGTTTTGAACAACTGTTTTGCATTCCTGAAGAACAATACATCCCAACTTATGTGAACATGTTCCATGGATCACTCATTGAAAATCGGACTCACTTTGACTGACTGGGCAGTGTACGACTCGTCCCACAAAATACGGCAGACTTTGCATTACAGAAAGTTTGATGAACTCTATCAGGAATCGTGGGGCACCATGCTCTCATAACTCAGAGATGATATTTCTTTGTTGCCTCTTTGCTCGGAATTAAGTTTGCTCCAACTGCTTTGAAGCCCTTGCTTAAAATTGCCGCAAAGGTCATGCAGTGCTGATTTTGTTTCTCCTTTCTTCGCAGTATTGATCATAATGGTATAATAATATTTGAATCCTTTTCCAATTACAATCGCAGGAAACCAGAATAAGAAAAATGTTCGATTCCATAAATTAATGAAATGGGTCGAGATTCTTTGGTAAAATGTTGATACCGCACAAATGACTTGCGAATTTACATGAGATTATTGCACGAGAGGCTGTAGCATGAGTCAAATTAAGCTAATCCCTTACATGAAGGATAATTGAGTGTTAACATTTACAAATCAATGGGACATCCTTAATAAATATGAAGCATCAAAAAGTGCAGGAAGAATTGTTCATCGTACAATACTGATGCATTCCTTGACTTGCAGTGGCCCTTCTACCATCTGTGCTTGCAAGTGAAACCAGAAAGACACTCAGCATATGAAGATGATGTCGCATTACTGACCCAACTCAAAATCAAAACTTGAGAGAGCCAGGCATTTTATGCCCAGAGTCATGCTGCTGCCTGCCGGTGGCTGTGTTGCCATTCAAGGGCTCCTGACAAAACTGTTCAGCCATGTCTGGAAGTCCATTTTATTAAATATAATACCGGCACCAGCAACCACAAGGATCACCTTGAGTCTGCAACATGGATAAATAAAGAAGATGAAGATGACTGATATGTTCAGCGTGCCATCATCGTGGCACCATCACCATGCACCCATGTACTGGACTTCGTACACTGCAGTAAAGAAGTGAGGAGACATGGGGGGGGTCATGGGGTGATAGATCACAGTAGTTATTGCTTAAGTTGTGCAAATAAGTCATGGGTCTAGTGCCTTTTTTTATTATTACTTGTCGTTATCACGCAGAACGGAATCATGCACTTGTTAGTTCTGCCTATTATTTCCATTTCTTGTATCAGTTGTTTTATTTTTTTCATGGGTGACTATAAATAGTCATCTTAATTGTAATAGGAGGGTACAAAAACATTTATGCAGATTATCCTTCCCGCTCTCGTTCTCCCATTTTCCTTTCTCCTTACAATTATCCTTATCAGTGACTTTCCAGAAATAGAAGAATCATGAAGGGAAAGTCAAAGAAGGTCTGCTGTATCATCTGCTGAGAATCAAGGTGGTTTGACATTCCAGAAATAGAAGAATCATGAAGAGAAAGTCAAGAAATTCTGCTGTGTCAAATCACTAAATTGGAAGCAAATAATCTGCTCTGCTGTATCAAATCCTGGAAAATAGCATTGTAACGGTAACAAAGACACTAAGATAGAAACTGCAAATTATGACAGATATGTTACCTTGTCTGTAACATTTCCTGTTTTTTTGACTTTCCTATGCTGAAAAAAATCTAAAAACAGATATACACTTGTAATCATAAACTCTCTTCTCACGTTGAAAGCAATAAAAACAGAGAAGTCTTCTCACATTCTCCAGTTATTCTTTTTCTTTACATTTGGCTGGTACAGATAAATCTCTCCATTTTTCCACGACACCATCAAAATGAAAAGGCATCACAACAAAATCACTTCAGGGAAACTGCTGGAAAAAGATGTATATCAAGCACAAATATGTACTAAATATTTGAACACCAACAATATATCAAGATTGGCAGCCACCTTTGTAACAATTCGGTCCACTATTTCCCTTTGCTTTATTCCAACTGCAATTGCTAGCAAGCTCGCTGAAGGTTGTGGATTGTCCTGTAAAAAACAATGCCATAATCAATAAGGAAAGGAGAAAAGTTTCCATCAGGGAATACAAGAAACCATTTCTGAATGTTGATTCTGTCTAGTTCTGGACTACTAGAAGAAAATGCTCATTTGGATTTTAAACCTGCACACGCTTTACAAATTAAGTCGAAGACTATATTTTCATTTGCAGTCTAATGAAGACCATATCCTCATATTTGAATGCCCCATGTACTCAAGTTCAAGTGTCAAATCTTGTCTGAAAGAGCAGACCAACCTTCTTTATATATATAAAAACAACTAACTATGGTTTATGATAGTGTAACTCAACACGGATCATTTTGCTTGTTTTTACTGTGTACATATAGTAACTATGGTTTATTTTATCCCTAGTCTATGATGCGATCTTAGATCTTCAACATCTACCAAATCACGCTTCACATGTAAAGGAACAACACTCATTACCCTTCAGAGTACTGTAATGCAAATGTAATTGCTATGCACTAGAAAACTATCATATAAATGACCTGCAGAACTTGAAAACTTTGATGAAGATGAGCTTCCTTACACCCACTAACCAATCTGGTGAAACTTATGTTCCTTCTCAAAAATATTGAGCATCAGAATTGATTTTACGTGCATCGTTCGTTCAAAGAAGAGTCATAAGGGCCACATTTTATAGTTAGATTTCTTGTTAACTCTATGCCTTGAGGCAATGCCACACTTCCAGAAGGCCTGCAATGGTCCTGAGTAGAAAATAGATAGAAATCATACAGAAATTCAAGTCTTGATGGACCACTTTAAGATCTTTAAAATGTCTCTTCATTTCAAACTTTTTCTAAAAGAGACAAACCTTGCATTCATCAGATTTCTGCATCGCCTCAATCAACTGCCATGCATTCAGTCTCTGCGTGGATGAATACCAGTACAAGATCATCTTGTAAGTATGTTTTAAATCATCTAAAAATTTGACACGTTCAAAACAAATCAAGGACAGACTAGTAGTCTCCAACTAGAGCAGACACACCACATTACATTAGTCTTCAACTGGCAAATGGACCTGCTACAATTTCATTTTAAGATCACAGTTCAAGCCTGGATTTTCCAATTCCAGAATCATATATCCCAGGTGCTTTCAATGTATATAACACCATTAATTCTGAACCTCATGGCAGTAACTTTCCAATTCAAATAAACTAGACAGCAATTGCTAAAATACCCAGAAAACACCGCTTGCTTAATTTTCTAGTAACTTCCAAATTAAATAAAAGATACAGAAATTGACAGGATAACCAGAAAATCCCCCTTGAATAATTTTATAGAGTTTCTGTTCTTCCTAGCATTTCAATCTTCACTTAGTAATTTTATCTCTTCATTTATAGGACAGTCTGTCATATACAAATTGCTGCCTTAACTAAAAGCACTAAACAATATCAACTTCTAAAAAGAATCAATTGAGTATTGACTCTATATGTGATGAAAAAGAAGGTAGAAACTCAGAAGAAAAGGCACTTAAAATATTAATAACAAAGCTAACATAAAATCATTCTTCTATTTGTAAATAAACTTCATTCAGGGTCTGCCCTAGAATATTAAAATTCTCATAAAAATGATGCAACCACCATTACTCAAAAGTAAATTTTAACAAAACACCACCATAAGAGATACTTTCTTTCTTGTATTGCTTCCCCACAAATGCAGAACCAACAAAGTAAACGCTACATATCATAGAAACTGCAATGAGGAGACTGCAGAGGCATGATCCTTTCTTAGGATCTGGTGGTGCGGAAGCCTAAATAGGTAATGGAACATGAAAACTTATAATCTCATTTCGTTTCATGGGAGCAGGGCTGTAAATGTCCATGCAAAGGAAAAGAGGTGCATAAAACAAAGATTCAGTTGATGAAAAAAGAAGTTTTATATGTCTGATAATCATGAGCACTCTTCCAGGCATGTTTGATGCATTCAGCAATATGCTTATTAGAGGACAGTCTAGCAATACAAAACTCAAAATTCTACCAAGTCATCTTTTATATAAAGAAGCAAGACCAACCAAAATCATATTGAGGTTTGGTTGAACTCCGTAGATATCTCTCATGGTATTTGATCATGACCCGGGGAAAAAAAGAGTCTACATACCACCTAGATAGTCAACAACTTAAGAAAGCAGTCATTAAGTCATTGACTCCCAGCACTGAAATATATAATGATGTAATTCACAGACAGAAAAATAAAAATCACATTTTGAGCTGATGTTAAGTAGGAAATATAACTTCAAATCCTAAACTTGGTTTGTCACAGGAACACATCATATATACTTTCACCTCATCAACCAAACATTTTAGCAACAACTGAGAAACAGTGGTTCAAAACTCTATATCAGTAGCCCATAACCTTAGCATTGCACATATTACTGTTGGGGTTCATTCCTTAACAATTTCTGTCAGAAACTGAATAACTACAGAGTATTTCTGTCAAGATTTGCAATCGTCTCGCAATCAGTTGTAGAAAAAGTAGAGAGCATTGAACACAAAACTCTTTAAACTTCAATAAAGATAGGTCCTACGTGCAATCATTAAACAAATATAGGTCCCAATTCAAGCACCGAGACAATTTGAAAACAATGACCTCTTTCCTTTTCTTTTTAATACAATAAACGGCAACAACTTTGGCTAAAACTAAGGTAAAGAAACAACAAAATGAAAAATGAAGTTCCACATATGATTTTATGTGTTTAGTTAAAAAAAAAACTGATGAAGTTGATGAAGTTGATGATGTCTAAAAATAACATGAAGTAAATTCATAGATTCAAATTAAATAAAAAAAAAACATTTGATTATTAATTCATAACAAATGTAGCAAAGCAACATTAGTGCTCTAAATTCATCTTCTCATCAAACTAGCTACAATCCCATAACAAATATAGTTCATTGGCGATGGCCTATGATCTCCATGACATGTCGTCATCATCATCAATTAAAATATATCAGAAATATACAAAGTGCGATGTTATTCAAACTTCTTTTTTCTAATATAATTATTAATATCATACGAACCTGGGTTTTGTAATGTAAAAATTCCCATCCTTTTTACGCTCTAAAATTACCTTCCTAGCTATCACACCATGTTCTGAAGAGTCGTGCACAGTTAAGGACCTTTTTTTCCAACTTCCATGTCGCTAAAAATCTATTAAATATTATCTCATGTCTACATGAACCTAAATACCCCTGAAGACAATGAGAATGTCTAGAGAGGGGGATCTAAGCAATGTAAATTCACTTGCATAATAGTAGTAACCACTTTTTTATCTGCGTAAAAAATTGATTGATTTTATATTTGTTGTATTTAATAAATTTAATATTTAAATAATAAAATTATAATTGCTAAAATCTATTAAATATATTTTTTTTCCAGCAAAAAATGATTCAATGTTGCTATCGTTAAAATATTTTAAATAAAATTTGTTAATAAAAATTTGCAAAGAAGATGTCATGTATTGGCCGCGCGATACGTTGGGCTTTTTTATCTATGTAAAAAATTAATTGATTTTATACTTATTGTATTTAATAAATTTAATATTTAAATAGTAAAATTATAATTTTTAAAATTTATTAAATATGTTTTTTTTCCAGCAAAAAAAGATTGAATGTTGCTACCGTGAAAATATTTTTGACAAAATTTGTTAGAAAATTTGCAAAGAAGATGTCATGATTTATTACAAATTTGCTGCTATGGATACCCTAGTTAAAAAAAAAACATAAAAAAAAAAAAAATTGACTTGGATATCCTGGTTAATAAAAAATTTTAAAAATATGAAAAAAAAAAGTTTTTGTTCATAAAAAAAAAAAAAAAAAAGGAAGCTAGTCATAAAAAAAATGTAAGGGGAAAGCATTAATTTAAAAAAATTATTTGACTTGAAAATTTAAAAAATATACTGCACTATGCTATGGGCTGAGTAAATAATTATTATAATTGTTTGGATTAAAGAAATTAATAGGATTTGCCAATTTAAAATTAAAATATAATACTTATATATACAAAATTAAATATAATAAAACATATTATTATACACTATTATAAAAATAGTAATATCGAAATCTTAATATCTAAAACTATAATTTTTATTACTGTTAAAATAATAAAAATTATCAAATTATCTCGAGGACAAAAGCTGAAAAACAATTAAAAAAAATAAGAAAGAAAAATAATTAAAATAATTCCTCTTCTTCTTCTTTTTCTTCCTCTTTTTTTTCTTCTTCATCTTCTTCTTCTTCTTCTTCTTCTTCTTCTTATTATTATTATTATTATTATTATAAGTGTGTTAATAATGAAAAGAAAACAAATGAAGGATTAAAAAAATCTAAATAACTTTAACAAAAAAAAAATTATAAGGTAAAAAAAATTCATTTGACTGGAAAAAACAACTAATAAAAAAAAATAGAAAGAGAAAAAAAAATAAAATCAAAATTCAAAATTAAAGAAATTGACTTGAAAATTTAAAAAAAAAATTAACTATAAAAAAAATGATTAAATGTAAAAAAATTAGTTGATTTGAAAATTAAAAAAAAATACTACATTACGTTGCGAGCTAAGTAAACAATTTTTATAATTATTGGGATTATAAAAATTAATAGGATTTGCTAGTTCCAAATTAAAATATAATATTTTTATATGCAAGATTTAATATAATAAAACAGATTATCATAACCTATTATAAAAACAATACATTGAAGTCTTAACATTTAAAATTATTATTGCTATAATAGTCAAAACAATATCATTTATCCAATTATCTTTAGAGAAAAAAAAAACAAAAAAAAACGCAAGCAAGAGAAATAAGTAAAATTACCACTACTACTACTATTACTACTATTATTACTACTATTGTGTTAATGATGAAAAAAACAAAAACAAATAAAATGTTAAAAAAAATTTTAAAGTTGTCAAAAGTGGGAATTATTCCATAAAAAAAAATTAAAAAAAAATTAAAAGTAAAAGGGCTGACATGAAAATCAAATGTCAAGGGATTAAAAACATTCAAAGTATAAGGGCTGAAATGAAAATTATATATATTATCAATTTCAATCTAAAGATAAGATTAAAAAAAATTTAAAAAATATATAATATTTAAATATATAAAGTTTGATATGATATAATACATTAGTACATATTATTGCACCAACAATATCGAAGTTTTAATATCAAAGAGATGAAAATAGGTAATTGCTTTGAAAGTTTTTTTAAGTAAAATATGAGAAAACATAGTTTTTTTTTTAATATTTACATCAATCTTTACGGTGTTGTCGGTTTGTATTACGTTGCGGGTCGAATATATAATTTTTGTAACTGTTGAGATTAAAATAACATATTTATACATACAAAGTTTGATATAATAAAAGTATATCATATTATAATAACAGTAACATCGAGATTTTAACATTTAAAATTATTATCACTATAATTGCTAAAATAGTAAAAATTATTAAATTACCTAGAGAAAAAAAATTAATAGAAAAGTAAATAAGACCAAAAACTAAAATGATAATACTTATTATTATTATTAATTTTATTATTGCACTAATAATAATAAAATAATAAATCAAATATTAAAAAAAGCATAGAAACTTTAATAAAAGAGTAACTAAAAAATATAATATATCATAAAACAAAAATAAAAAATATTAGTTGGAAAAAATCATTTAATATGAAAATTAAAAAAAATTATCCACCCTATATTGCGGGCTGAAAAATTAATTTTTATAAGATTTGCTGGATCAAAATTAAAATATAATATTTAACATACTATTAAAACAATATCAAATATCGAATTATACCAAGAAAAAAAAACATAAACACAATAGTAAGTAAGAAAAACAATTAAAATATTTTTATTATTATTATTATGAAAGAATAAATAAATAAATGAAAATTTGAAAAAATTGTAAAAATTTTAACAATATATATATATATATATATATATATATATATATATATATATATATATATATATATATATATATATATATTATTATCTTTACTGTTAAAAAAATATTATCAAATTATCAAGAGAAAAAAACATCTAAAAAACATTAACAAAGGAGTAAGATAGAGAAACAATTAAATTATTATTATTATGATTATGATTATGATTATTATTATTATTATTATTTTTTACGCGTTAATAATGAAAGAAAAAAAAAGACTAAAAAAATCCTAAAAATTTTAACAAAATATTAAACAAAAAAATAAAATAAAAATAAAAATAGTCATTGTTATAACTATTAAAAGAATAAAAATTATCAAATTATCTCGAGAGAGAAAAAAAACTCAAAAAACATTAACAAAAGAGTAAGTAAGAAAAAAATATTAAATAATAATAATAATTATTATTATTATTATAATAAATATTAAATAATAATACTAATAATAATAATAAATAATAAATTATTATTATTTATTATTATTATTATTATGTGAATAAAGAAAAACAAATAAAAGACTAAAAAAATTATAAAAACTTTAATAAAAGATCAAACAAAAAAACTAAAATAAAAGTTATAAGGTAAAAAAAGTGACATGATGTAAAAATAAATATAAAAAACAAAAAAAAAATTAAAAGAAAGAACAAATATAGAAGAAAAAAAATACAAATATCAATTTCCAAATGATAACAGATATAAAATAAAATTTCAGAAATAATTTTTTCTAAAAAAATATTACCCTAACAAATAAAAAAATTAAAAAAAAATTCAAAATTAAAACTACGCACACTTATATATACATGGATAAAAGTAAGGATTATTCTAGAAATAAAGGAATTAAAATAAAAATATAAAAAGTAATAGGGCTGAAATGAATATTAAATATAAAAGGTTGAAAATTTAAAATTAAAAGTATAAGGACTGAAATGAAAATCAAATATATTATCAATTATAATAAAAGGACAAAAATGCATAAAATAAAACTATTGTACCGAATTAATTTATGTTTTTCAATATAATCCGGAAATTAAAAGGAGGACCGAAATGACAAATTGACATTGATTGAATTCCAATCGGAGGACCCAATTTAACAGAATTAAAACTTATCTATCAGAAATCAGGGTAAAAAACAAAATTCAAACTGAAGGGACTGAAGTGAAAATATATACAACTCGGGGGACTCTCCTGCACTTGTACTTACAAAGAGAGGGAAACGTGGCTGCCATCTTTAACCGGCCACCGCCGCGTGCACGTACATCGTATGGTGAAACGCATCGGCGCAAAAGGAAGGCCAGGCGGAGACGCATCGTTCTAGACCTTTGTAGCTTGTCTTCGGCAACGGGAGGACAGCTCACGCGCCACCTAAACAAGGCGTGGGTCTGAAAATGGCGAGGTGCGTGCCTCACACGCTCTGACAGACATCGGGAAAAATATTTTAAAAATAAGATCAATTACAGTTATGCCCCTTAACCGAAGTAACGTTTTTTGTCTTATTAGAGACCAAAACCATATTTACCCAAATTCAGAAAATAATAAAATAAACGAAAGACCAGCGGGTCGAACCAGACCGGACCGAGCCGGTCCGTGCAATGACAACTTAGCCCCTGATTCTAGCGGCATTTTTTATCGTTTTCGGGGGCTAAAATCATTAATACGCTGTTCATAACCGGATAAAACAAAAAAAAAAAAGAATGGACAAACTCGCATGACACACCGGATCAAATTACAAGTGAACAGTGCCAATGAGTGTAGATGAACAGTGATTCCCCGTTCTCCTTTAGTGTTTTTGTTAACAGTAATAAATAAATCAATAATTCTATTTCTCGGAATCAATCTCCACAAAAGTCCATTAAAGGTAACGGGACAGAAATGCCAAGTTTCCAAACCAATATGATGGAAGAAAAAAAACCTGCAGGCCGTTCAAAATTTCCTACTATTAAACTATCTCCAAAAACACAAGGCCTGTAAAATGACCCAAGTATCATATAATAATCATCTTTTGCCATCTGATATCACACTTGCATACTCAGTACGTATCTTCAACATGAATTTCACCGGGTTGGACTGGAAGCAGTAACAGGCACTGCGTTTTCTAAGTATAATTTTCCAACAGGTTGGCTACACGAGTAATGTAAAGATCAAAACCGAGCCTTCCGTTTTCGACCAGTGTATCTTGTGTCAGGAGGCACTGCGTTTCCCTTTCGTCTCAGTTGCTCTTTCTTTCTAAATATCCAGTCTCTACCCTTCCCTTTCCTGGTTAATTTCTGTTTTTTCTGAGGTCTGTTCCTGTCTGAAATGCAAACCTGCATTCTCAGGATACATGTTCATTAGTGATTCAAGAAATATGAACTGAAAAGAAAAGGATACCATGCTTACAAACAGCACAGTTAAAGCTTGAAAAGAAACAAAAAAATCCAAGTCAAAGCAACCCACCATCTGATTTTCTTCACTACTTTCATCTTCAGAGCAGCTTTCTCCATCTGCGCCTTTCCCCCTGGGAACAGCAGTGCTTAGAGATGGCGGTCCACAAGTAAGCACGAGGTATTCTTTTCTACTCTTGGTACTGTGACAGAAAAATAGTTTAGCCAGCGAATGGTGAGACTCTGAAGGGGAATATGAAACCAGAGGATAATTATTAGCAAGATTCTTTTTTTTAGCTTTGTTTGACTTGAAGGAAATTACATGTCAGGAGATAAACTTGATTGATAAAGAGAGCAGGCAAACAGAGCATCTAGCACATCTAGCTCTCAAGGTTCAGATTCTTGAAAAGCTTGCAACCTTTTATGTGTAGGCTTTCATTCCCAACCAGAACATTCAGGTTACAGGGTTGGATAGGGCCAATGCTATTAAAATCAAGTGAAAAACAAATGTGCAACAAATAATACTTATGAGCTTACCAGTCATGAAAAACTCAACATGAGATTTCTAGATGGAAGCCTAGCATACCTGTGTGGGTAATCCATAACAACACCACCAGCAAATCCAGCATGCATTGCAGATCTCAAAATTAATTCACGCTGGGCTATGTTTTCCGGATACACCTGAAACACTGCTCTTGCTCCTCTTGCCAAACATCTATATAATGATCCAAAGAAAGCCCTGCCGTAAAATTGTCAATCAATTTACAGTATGAAAAATAGGCACCGGTCATTCAAAGACTCCAGAGGAATATCAAATGGCAAATTTTGATCACAATCTAGTGTTGAAAGAAATCTTATAGAATGCAACAAAACTTGTTCAAAGTAGTGAGTTTAGTCAAATTGAATATTTGAGTTTCTTGTGAATTCCCCTCTTCTGAGTAATCTGTTATAGATATATCAATCTTTAATGCTTCGCATTAATGAAAACCAGTTTTTTCTCTGAAAAAAATCCAGAAGAAACCAAGCCCAATATTGAATCCCAAAACGGATTGAGTGTTGACAGACTACATAAACCTAAAGCAGAAAAGAAAAGAGATGGAACTTACTTCAATCTTAGTCTTGGTTCATGCGAGGACTTATCTGCATTGCATAGCCACTGGGAGCCAAATCAGAAGAATAAAGTGAGAAAAAAGCACTCACTAAAGTGTTATGCAACTTCACATTTAAGAAACAACCCATACAAAAGATATTAAAGAAAAGATGGAAATATACGAGGCTAGGAAGAACAAGCAACACTAGACCAGGTTGCAGGCTCCAGAATGAAAAGAAAAGAGGACAAGGAAAGCAATTGTGTAAAGTTGACATTTCAATTGGAAAAAGGATGTCAAGGCTTATATATTAGAAAACTAAAAATTAAAACAGCATATCATATTTGGTTAGTGATTTTGACAGGAAAACCGTAGACCCCTAATCTCAATATCATAACATTTCTAAAACATCCTCCCCGACATCTCTTTTTTGCTCATCCAACTTCACAAAGAATAATTGTTAATAGTCTGATTAAAAATTTCCAGCCATCTAGAAATGTCCATCTCTCTACCTTAATTTACTGTTTCTATAAAGATCTTGGCACAAGGAGAAGCCAGCATGTAAGCAAGCTTTGATAGGCCTTAGCGGAAGTAATAAATGGGTCGGTTAGGGAAGACATATAAGTTCAGACCTTACAGCCAAAATGCAAATTTAACTGTCATTAAACCCTTTGCCTTGAAAAACTGCAATCTTCTGTTTTTCAAGGTCAGGTTGTGGAAAGAGAGAACAATCAAGATGGGGGGGAAAGTAATTCATAAATAGGCATTTTTGTTTCCTTCAATAAAAGACATGTTCATCAAAGAGCACAACACAAGCAAGCCTCCACTTAACTGAAATAATTCAAATAGGTGGATCATCAGAAGATGAAGATAGATGAATCGCATAAATTAAGGAAAAACTGATTTTTTTGGACACGTTCTAACACAAAACACTTGCATACATGCATAAATGTCTACAGCATACGAGAGTGAAACCTGAACAGCTGAAATACTGATGGCACCATCAATAATTCCAGGTCGAAGTGCTAGGCCCTGCAACATAAATACAAGCATTTCAGAGATAACTAATAAGCAAAAACCTATTTTGCAGGTTTAATTGCATATTCTATCGTAATAACAATGAAAAAAAGGTCTTGAACTGAAATAGCTTTCAAAAGTACAAACATTCACAAATCATAAGTTCACAGAGCATTAAGTATTAAACCTCAAGTGTCATATGACACAGAATATTTGGTCAAAAGTGAAATAAACTAGCAGATTGCATAACCTTGCATCAGTGATTAATG
Organism: Salix dunnii; assembly: GCA_015731905.1. Classification (NCBI taxonomy): domain Eukaryota; kingdom Viridiplantae; phylum Streptophyta; class Magnoliopsida; order Malpighiales; family Salicaceae; genus Salix; species Salix dunnii. The sequence goes on from CM027661.1 coordinate 215,763, forward strand.
TTTAGCTCATCAACCTTATCCCAACCATAAGGCCGCAAAGGCACAAAACTGGCATCCTACTAAATCAGTTTTTTATAAAGAAAAAAAAAAGTCATCCTGGCCAAGAAATTGTATTTCCCCTCACAACCTTGATTCTCCTTTTTTATTGTGTTGTGGAGCAAATAAACTAAAACTGAATCTTAGTTAGATACCTGACCCATATCACCAAGTAAAAGATCACCTTCAACCTCCCTCTCCAAAGCAATATCTGGATTTCACAAGAAAGAAAAATGCAAAATAACCTAACATGAACCTCCAGGGAAATATTGCAAAATTGAACAAACTCAATCAAAAATACCAAGCATTGACTGTGAAATATCTAAGCCAATCCATTGGTGACCATTTTCAGTTAATGTCTCCCCACTAAGCCCTGATCCACAGCCTGAAAAAGCCAGAACAATCACAGTAAGCATTTAAAACTTTGGAACAGATTTCTGCACAGACAGAATAATTAACAACAAAAAAATGTAACAAGTATCAGAAATTCAAGGTTTAAAACAGAAAAAGTTTGACGCTTAAATAGCTATTGTCCCACACAGGCAAATTAAAAGGAAAAACACCACAGCTACAAAAAAAAAAAAGTCTATTGTGATAGTTGATTCCATTTAAAGTCTTGTGTGTATATGGCTCTCTATTCATGTTATCTCGTCCATGGTACTTTTATTCCCAGTTTCTTTCACCATAGAATTATCAAATTCAAGGCCCTCTGTTTGATTCCTACAAGATAAGAATTCTAAAAAAAATAACGAAATCAATGGAGTAGCTATTTTCTACCTAGAAAACAAACTATAAACCATAAATTAATCACATTTACAAACAGAGAAGAGAGCATGGCCTCATTATGTAATTGTGATGGAAATGCAAAATGCAACATACCGATATCGAGGAGTAACCTAGGGATTCCATCAACAGGCAAAGCAAGAAGCTCTAATGCTCTTTCCGATAGCCTAGCCTATTAACAGCCACACATCATCATCAGCTAACAAAATCATTGAATAAGCATTAAAGAGTTAAAAAAAAAAAAAGAGTACCTGAATATCGATAATACGAGAAGAGGAAGTGTATTTACGAGCCTCTGAATCATCATAAAAAATCTCAGGTGGAGCTAGTAGCTCTGGCCGATTCGACATTCTAAGTAGCTAAACTCAGTTCAGTCAATAATCAAAAGCTGCAAAACATGAAAATTGATTGAGACTGGCGGCTTAAACCCTATAAGAGGTTTTGAAGGAAAAACCCTAAAAAGCAGAGGGAGCACCCCTGTTGTTCAGTTTAGTTAGAGAGATGGGTAGGAATGGCTAGGGGTGAGTATTTTCGGTTCGGTCCGGTTTTTAACAAAAAAAATAACCAAACCGATTTTTTATATATATAAAAAAAAAACCGAAACCGAACCGAACCTATTGAAAACCAACCACTCTCGGTTCGGTTCGGTTTTTATGTTTAAAAAATTGAATAAACCGAATGTAGTGTTTGGGCCATCTGATGGGCTTTCTAATGGGCTTTATGATGAATTTTCTGATGGGCTTACAATTAATATAAACAAACTGATTTTCTCATAAAATACCAAAGTATTTTTAATTTTTCTGCAACTAATACAAATATTAATGTATTAAATTGTTAATATAGTGTTTAGAAGTTTTTTTTACCTTTCAAATACTTTTGTTTTGTTTAATTTAGCATGAGACAAAATAATTAAGACTACACAAGTAGACAAATTTAAATTACAAAAAATGCCTTCAAAGGGCTTCAACAAAAACAACAAGCAACATTAACATCAAAAACTTCAAGAAATACATCGGTTTTGAACTAATTATCATCCGTTGCTAGAATTAAATTCCCACCAAATTCTACAAAAAAATAATAATAGAAATGTTAGATTGAAAATAATTTAATTAATAAATAATAAAATAAAAATACAAGTGCATAAGAAAATAACCTGATTCAAGATTTTCATATTTTTCATAATCATTTATCAAGGTTGTAATGTCGATCGGGATTGATTCATGATGCAACCAATTTTGACAACAAATAAGTGCTTGAACAGTTGCTGCAGATAAAGAACTTCGAAAGTGGTCGAGTATACGACCACCTGTGCAGCATATATTCATAATAATTTCACAATATATTTGCAGCATATATGCATAATAAATTTACACTATATTTTCTATATTCGTAATCCTAATTTTATACTGATTTTTCACTATGTTTACACTAAATATACATTATGTTTTTATACAGATTTTTCACCTAATATTCCTAATCCTAATTTCCTATCCACACTTTCTCGATGTGATCAGAACAGTAAGGCAGCAACATGTTTAAATACATTATTACATTATACTGATTTTTCACATTATACTGATTTTTCACCTAATATTCCTAATTTCCTATCTATGCTTTCAGTCTTTCACAATGACAGAGCAGCAAGGCATACCAGCAAAAATATTAAACCAACAAAATCGGCCAAGTCATAAAATTTACTCAAGAGAGTTTTTTCAAAAAATACATATATATTTTTTAATAAAAATGCATTTACCCATTGACCCAGTAATCCAAACAATTTGTAAAGAGGTTTTAGATAGAAAAGTACAGCAATAAATAATGCTCAAATCACGAACATCACAGTATAAAACAAGGTCGATGTTCCATCCGAAGCTTCTCTCTGCAAGACATTAGATGAGTTTTATGCAGAGAAAGTTGATATTTTTGTCGAGCCTTTTTAACAGAGTGGTGGCTCGGATTTATCAACTCCAACTGATCTATAAGATATAACAATTAACAAGAAATAAAACAGAGGTTCAATTTACTTACCTTTTGTGAACTGCAACTGTGTCGATTGGATGGGGACGATGACAAAGAGGAACTGTCGAACTGGGGTAACGATGTGCTCAGATGCAGAGGGAGAGAGGGTAATGGTTGGTTTGGTTGTTTGCAGTCTTGCAGAGGGAGGGACACGCCGAGAAGCGAGAGGCGAGAGGCGAGAGGCGAGAGGGAGGGGGATTTAAGATGCAGAGGAAGGCAAGAGGCTGGGGACGATCTAGCCTAAAGTATTAGACTGTTAGTTGCAGAGAAGGAGGCGAGAGGCTGGGGACGATCTAGGGTTTGTTACTTTGTTAGTTGCAGAGAAGGAGGCGAGAGGCGAGAATACTGGCAACTTTGAATTTTGATTTTATTTTTAATTATCTCTTTCTATTATTTTTTTATTAATTATTTTTTCCAATCAAATCAATTTTTTTTACCTTATAAAATTTTTTTATTTTATTAAAATTATTTAAATTTTTTTAATCTTTTATTTTCTTTTTCTTTTCATTATTAACACACTTATAATAATAATAATAAAAAGAAGAAAAACAAAAAAAAGAACAAAAAGAAAAAGAGAAATTATTTTAATTATTTTTCTTTCTTATTTTTTTTAATTGTTTTTTCAGCTTTTATCCTCGAGATAATTTGATAATTTTTATTATTTTAACAATAATAAAAATTATAGTTTTAGCTATTAAGATTTCGATAATACTATTTTTATAATAGGCTATAATAATATGTTTTATTATATTTAATTTTATATATATAAATATTATATTTTAATTTTAAATTGACAAATCCTATTGATTTCTTTAATTCAAACAATTATAATAAGTATTTACTCAACCCACAGCATAGTGCAGTATATTTTTAAAATTTTCAAGTCAAATAATTTTTTTAAATAAATGCTTTCCCCTTACATTTTTTTTTTTATGACTAGCTTCCTTCTTCTTTTTTTTATGAACAAAAACCTTTTTTTTCATATTTTTTATTAACCAGGATGTCCAAGTCATTTTTTATTTTTTTTACCATATTTCTTTTTTTATGTTTTTTTTAACTAGGGTATCCATAGCAGCAAATTTGTAATAAATCATAATATCTTCTTTGTAAATTTTCTAACAAATTTTATCAAAAATATTTTCACGATAGCAACATTCAATCATTTTTTGCTGGAAAAAAATATATTTAATAAATTTTAGCAATTATAATTTTACTATTTAAATATTAAATTTATTAAATACAATAAGTATAAAATCAATCATTTTTCTACATAGATAAAAAAACTCAGCGTATCGCGTAGCCAATACATGACATCTTCATTGCAAATTTTCTAACAAATTTTATCAAAAATATTTTAACGATAGCAATATTCAATCATTTTTTACTGAAAAAAAACATATTAATAAATTTTAGCAATTATAATTTTATTATTTAAATATTAAATTTATTAAATACAACAAATATAAAATCAATCAATTTTCTACGTAAATAAAAAAACTCAAATCCAGAAGTGTGCAGTAAAAACTTTCAGCTGCAAGCTAATGCAATTAGAAAGGTGATCACCTTCAGGTCTGCTTTTGCTGTTTTCCGAGCAGCTAATAGCTCTTCAAGAATTGTAGGTTGAATTCCCAGAAAGTGTTAGTGTATAACATCCTCATCAAAAACAAATTTGGATTCGCCAATTTCACTCTTGTTTCATGAGATAACCAATGACAGAAACAGCAAATATTCTTGTTTAAATAACCAGTTATATATTAATTATAATAATAATAGTTAGCATTAAAAATAATTATGTAAAATTTTATCAATTAACTTAATTATATATTTTGTTAGATTTATAAACTGTTTAAATTTTACGTTTAGAGTTGTTGTGTATTTATTCGTAATTTATAAGTTGGTAGTGATGTTATTTTCCTTGTATTAAATAGATGTTTTTTATAAATTTATTAATACTATAAGTTATTAATATTGTATTTCAAATTTTAAAATAATGTGGATGTTTTATTTTAAATTCATTTTTTTATTCAAATATAATTAAAAATAATAATTAATTTATTGTTAGAGTTTTTTAAAAATAATTATTTAATTATATAACTTACTCTTGTATAATTAATTGCATAAGTAAACTATACATAAAATAACTATACTATATTTATAATAATATAAAACAAATTACTCTTCAAAATACTTCTTATCATTAAAATACATGTCAATAAAATAATTATATATATATATATTATTTAAAAATTTATTTTAGAGATTTTGGTCATCAAGATCATTTTTTCCTTTGGAGTTGCTCGGGCTGAATAGATTATTGCTTGCCTCTAACAGTAGAAGTTTCATTTGAAAAAACAAGCCCGATCGAGTTTATCTCTTTTGTCATGTCAGACAGCCCTAGGGCTAGAAAGGGGCTTCCATGCTATCTCCTCTTTCTGTCGTCCTGTAATTATAAGAAAACCCCTTCTTCTCCCTCATCAATAATTCAATGGCTGCTGTTGCCTCTTCATCTTACAAGAAATATGAGACAAGAAGCCGAAACCCAGACCCGAAAACCTCTCTTCTTTTAGTCATCGACGTTCAAAACTACTTCTCCTCCATGGTCAGTCCCATCCTCCCTCGCCTTCTCACTACCATAGACCTCTGCAGACGATCCTCCATCCCTGTTCTCTTCACTCGCCACAACCACAAGTCTCCCTCCGACTACGGCATGCTTGGGGAGTGGTGGGACAACGACCTCATTTTTGATGGCACGGTGGAGGCAGAACTCATGCCCGACATCCGACGTCTTGCGGGACAAAACGAGGTGGTGGAGAAGAGCACTTATAGCGCGTTTGAGAACACGGGGTTGCAGGAGCGGCTGGTGGAGATGGGTGTGAAGGAGGTTATTGTGACGGGTGTTATGACTAACTTGTGCTGCGAAACGACGGCGCGTGAAGCGTTTGTAAAAGGGTTTAGAGTGTTTTTCTCCACCGACGCGACTGCCACGTCGGATTTGGAGTTGCATGAGGCGACTCTGAAGAACTTGGCTTATGGGTTTGCGTATTTGGTTGACTGCGACAGGCTTCAAGATGGGCTTTTTGGTAAATAAATATAATATAATATAAATTACTATTTAATTGTGTTTTAGCGTAATTTGGTTTGTATTTATTTTCTTGGAGATGAGTTTTTCTTTTCTGTTTACTTTAAATGCATGTATAAATGTGTGTTTTATATTTCATATATTTATTAATGTGTGTTTTATATTTGAAATAAATTAAGGTTAAAGTATGTTTGATATGTTTATTAAACTTGACTAGTGATAGTGTTTAATGAGTTAAACTAATGCCCCGTTTGTTTCAAGGAAACTGAATTTCAGGAATTCAGTTTCCTCACTTTCCAGTGTTTGGCAACACTTGGGAAAGTTAGTCAAAGGAAAGTATTTTACTCAACTTTCCGGTCAACATAAAAAAACCCTTAACCCGCAGGAAAGTGTTTTCCTTTCCATAAGTAAAGGAAAACACTTTCCTCTCTTTCCCGTTCCCCTGTTTCCCTCATTTCTCTTTACCAAAAGCGTAACCCAGCTAAGCCTCGTCTCTCGCCTCTGTCACAAAAGACTAGACTGCAGTAGGGAAACTTCGTTCTCTAATTTTTGCGACGGGTAAGGGTTCCTGTCTATGATGGCAATTTTATTCTATTCAACCACTCCGCATCTTGCTTGTCTCTTTCTGCTCCTATTATTCCAATTTGGATATTTTTTCATAGCCTACGGAATTGACCTGGTAGTTGCTCTGAGTTTGATTTCCTTGGGTTGGTTTAGTCAATTCAAAAGTGTTTTGTTGTTAGAGATGGTTCTTACCATGTTATTACAGATTCATTTGGTTTAATTTATTAATAGCAAAATGAAATCACATTTTCCAAACTTTGGTACGCTGCTGATTTCATCAATAGGCAAACTCAACTCATCATTTAGATATGAATTATGAGAAGCTGCTTTCATTCTTTTTTATGTATATTTTAAAATTCGGAGGAGCATCTTTCTGTTCCTTGTATAAAGATTGATCAGTTACCCATGCTTAAGTTCCAGTAATTGCATCTATGTCCTCGATCTTTGGTGGCTGGTGGGGAGGTGCAGTGCCCATTCTCAAGGTCAAAAGGTTCAAGGGTTAGTGGACAGATTCTGGTGATAAGATTCTACTACTTGAAAACAACTATAGGGTTACAGATCAAAACCCTATCGTTCAAATGTCATGTGCATTTGGGTGTGCCACGTTTCAGCCAGCTGATTTCTTAATGATTATCTTCGACAATTATTGGTGATGCATTGAGGTTGACATAGATGCAATTACTGGAACTTAAGCAGAGTGATGAACTAGTCTTTCTCAGTAAGTTCTAGGTACGAATCAATTCTTGAATAGTTAGTGCGGATTATTAACATTCAGCTGCACTGAAAAAGGTTTTGAACTCGACTAGGCTGGGCTAGCTTTCCATTGATCAAATACTTGTTCCTTCCACCAACCACAATCTGCAAATCCAAATATAAATCCTTCAGATGTAAATCAACCCCATCAAAGCAAACAAGTTGAGTTAAATTTGAAGAATCAAGCGAACAAGTTAAGCTGAATCAAGTGCGAGTTTAAATATATATAAGAATGAAATTCTCCTAGACTAATTCCTTACTTAAACAGGATAAAACTAAATCAAGTGCGAGTTTAAATATTCATGTCGACGGGTGGCGAATTGCAGTGAGTGGACTGGTAGATGAACTAGCATGGGGAATTTAGATATTTATGCAGGAATGTAAATGCTCTAGAGATATCCAGTTCCTCTAAATAGCCTCAAAGCTGAAATTTTACCAAACCTTCTAATTTAATAAAGAATGTTTTGTTGATCATTGTAAACTTATGAATTGTATATTGTCAGCTTCTTTGAACATAATTTATGGTATTGATTGTGTAAATATTTGATATGTTTTTCTTAATATTTATTTCCTTATATTTTTAGGTATTGTTATCAGAAAACTATACTTTCATGTTATGGATAGTAAAATAATTAATGCAGTATGCATGGGAGCAGCTGTAACTGTGATAGCTGCAGGGGTATCTATTATTGAAGAAGAAAGAAATAGAATTTATATATCAAGAGAACCACGTATAAATGCAATTGCTCAACGAGAATTCTATATTGACAGCATTTTGAATCGAGATGATCGACATTGCGTTGAACAAATTCGTATGAAACCTATTGTATTATATAGATTGTGTGATGTTCTCACAAGTCGTAACCTATTACGATCAACTCAAAATGTGTCTATTAGGGAGCAAGTAATTGTGTTCTTACAAATTGTAGGCCAAAACCAAAGATTTAGGGTTATTAGTGGTATATATTATAGGTCTGTTGAAACTATCCATCGTTACTTTAGAATTGTTTTAAAAGCAATTCTAAAGTTATACAAACACCTTATTAAAGATCCAGAGGATACAGTTCCAGCAGAGATAATGAATAATAGAAGATTCTATCCTTATTTTAAGGTATGAAAACAATACCAATATTTTAATGAATTATTTAATTACATTTAAGAAGAAAAGGTTATTATTTATTTTTTCATGTTTACATAGGATTGTGTGGGAGCAATTGATGGTACCCATGTTCCTGCAAATGTTCCTGTTGAGATTCAAGGAAAGTTTCGAGGACGAAAAGAAGTAACAACACAAAATGTTTTAGCAGCTATAACTTTTGATTTGAAGTTTATATATGTTTTAGCTGGGTGGGAAGGAAGTGCCCATGATTCACGGGTTTTAGCCGATGCATTATCAAGATCTAATGGTTTTAAAATTCCAAAAGGTATATAATAAAGTATGTATTATATGCATAAACATATAAAATGTCTTACTACATAAAGACAGTAATAGGTTTGTTTTTTTTAATTTGTAGGGAAATATTATCTTGGTGATGTTGGTTGCGGTATTCGAAAAGGAATCATTTCTCCTTTTCGTGGAGTTCAATATCACTTGAATGAGTTTACAGAACGTGCACCAGAAAATGAAAAGGAGCTATTTAATCTTCGACACTCTTCATTGAGAACCGCGATTGAGCGAGGGTTTGGTATTTTGAAGAGTTGTTTTAGATCAATTGATGGAAAATCTTTTTGGTCTTATGAAACACAAGTAGATGTTGTGCTTGCATGTTGTATTATTCATAATCACATAATGGGGGTTGATCCTTATGACTTTCTTATGGAAGAAATATGTCCGGATAGTGAACCAATTAGACGAACAATTTACTTCAGTCAACGGGAGGAAAGGGAAGAGAATAGGGAGTGGATAGCAAAAAGAGAAATGATTGCCTCAACCATGTGGAATGATTATAACACTCAAAGAAACTTGTAATTGAGTGTTAATTATATGTGTTTGTTTTTATTATGTCTTGCTTCAGTGTTTATATGAAATTTATTAAATCAAAATATTGTATGATTTTATTTTGTATAAATTTGTAATTTCTTTTTTGTAGAAATGAGTTTCACACAGAATGAAAAATGCAAGGGCAAGCACTTCACATGGTCTAAGCCTATGTCTCACATGTTGCTTGAGATATTAGCTGAGGAGGCACTTGAAGGAAACAAACCTTCTTCCACCTTTAAAGCAGAATCTTTTGTTAAGGTGGCTACAGAAATCAGTCAAAAGTTCAATGTGCAATGCGAGCCTAAACATGTGGAAAACCATCTCAAGACTGTGAAAAAAGAATGGGGAATAATAACCAAGCTTAAAAATAAAAGTGGTTTTGGCTGGGATGATTGTTTGAAGATGATTACAGTTTCGAAAGATGTATATGATGAAGAAGTAAAGGTATGATAAATATTATACTCTTTGTAATTTTTATATTTACTTTTGTTTCTAAAATGTTATACAATGAACTAAAAAAATTGCATATTCTATACTTTATGAACAGGCACATCCCAATCATGACAAGTATCTGAACAAAAAACTTGATTTGTATGAGATAATGACAATTGTTGTTGGAAAAGACATGGCAACTGGAAATTATGCCAAATCATATGCTGATGTCAACTTGGAAGAGAACACTGAAGAGCAATCAATTTCAATTGAAAATGAAGGGGAATATGAAGAAACTTCACAGGGAAAAGGGACATCTTCCTCTAATACACAAAAGAGGCAACATAGAAAGAGAAACCGTATGTATGAAGATGATGGTGTTGAAAAGTTGTCTAAACAGATTGGAGATGTAGCATTTGCAATTCAAAGTCTCAGCAAAAATCAACTTAATGTTAATGCGTTGTATGCGGAAGTAATGAAAGTTGAAGGCTTTGATGAGATAACTCTTGGGGATGCATTTGATCATTTGGTCCAAAATGAAATGTTGGCAAAGGCATTTATGGCAAAAAATGCTAATTTGAGGAAAATTTGGGTTCAAAACTTTGTGACCCAACACTACAACAAGCCTGCTTGCTAAGATGGTTTGAATATGTTCAAAATTTGGGTTCATACTATGTTTGTTGTTTGACAAGTATGTTTACTTGTTTAATTCGGTTTACCATATTTATGTTTGTAATTTGAACTAATATGTATGTCAATGACATCGAAACGTAATATTTATGCATGACTATTTATTTCTTGATGTTAGGTATAAATATTTATTTCTTGATGTTTATTTGATAGATATTAAAGAGATAATTGCCTTTACCCATAAAAAAAAATATTTATCTAAAATACCCATCAAAATATTTTTGTATCTATTTATCTTTTAAAAAATACTTCATACCAAAAAAAAAACCCAAATATATAACTCTTAACATAAACTAATTTGGCTTTCTTAATATGAAAAAAAATAAATTATTTTAAGCTTTTAAAATTGAATAATTTTTACTTACAAAATATTTCACAAGCTTATTTCTCTATAATATGATATGACATATATTGTTATATTTGATAAAATAAGCTATGTATAAATATAGGATATAATCAAAAAATTCATCATTATACTTTTTTTATTTCATTTTTTTTAAGTGATTAAATATTTTATATTAGATATTTAATATACATAAGATAAACTTGCAAAAAAAATTAATTTATTAATAAATTATTTTTCTGTTCATTTTCCATAACACTGCCAAATATCGAAATTAACTTTCCAGGAATTAACTTTCCAGGAATTCTCTTTCCCCCGAATTCACTTTCTAAAAGAAAATCACTTTCCAGCAAACAAACGGGGTCTAAGTTAACCTAAATTGTTTCTTGTACTTTTTTTATTATTTTAATGTTATCATTTAAAACTAGATTGGTTGAAAATTAAGTTTTATAATTTATTTTTATTTTTTTCTATAAAAATATTTTGGTCTTATTATTAAAATAATAGGTTTTGGTATTTTAACTTGGTTGGATGTTGTTATTTAAAAAAAAAAAATTCTAGTCTGACAACTAGAAATCACGAGTACTTCTAACATAAAAAAAAATAATTAGATTAATATAGGTCAAATCAAGTTTTTTTTTTAAAAAAAAAAAATTATTTATAAATTTATCTCAATTTAATAATCTATTTTGGATTTAATACTTTGACTCAATATTATTATTTTATTTTTTAATATTAGATCAAATAAAAATTAAATTTTAAAACTTTTTTTATAAAATTATAATTTTCTCTTTAATCATAAATTTAATATATTAAATTGGGGTTGATCCAATTAAATTTAATATATTTTAATATTAATAAAAAAATAACATCTTTAATATTGTTTTTTAGTAAAGTTATTACCTAATAAGCTAAAATAGGTCAGTAAAACACTGTGAACAAATTACTGTAGCATTAGACACAGATTATTATGGATTGTAATATTGAAATTATTATTTTACCCTTCAATGTACAATAATTTTAGTATTGAACTCAAGGGTATTATTGATTTTTTCATTATGCTATACATCTAAGCAAAATAATCAATCTATAAAAATTTTAATTATTTAGTTTTTTTTATATTCATTTATTATTGATAAGATATTTAAAATAATGATAACAATTATTTTTAAAGTTTTTTCTTTAAAAATATATGAGGCTAATCATATATTTTGATAATTGTTTGATATTAACCTCTTAAAAAACACTCAAATGAATTTAATCTCAGTGTTCTGAAATATTTTAAATATAATAATATGAAGAATAAATCTTATAAAATAAAAAAAATTATTTAATTTTTTTTTTATAACGGTAATGATGGTGACAACGATAATATTGTTAATAATAATTAATAATGATTATGATGAAAACTATAATAATTGTGATAATTCAACAATTATGATAATAACAATGAGAATAATGATCGAAATAATTTATCAGTTGATGTTATTTTTGTTAAAAATTGATTTTTGTGGTTTTTTTATGTATGATATTTTAGATTTAATATCACGTAAACAAAAAATATATGAAGTCGCATGTAGACAAAATGGGTCAAATTACTTGCAATGAAAAAAATATACAAGTTACTTGCCTTGCAATTCGCTACAGATAAAACCAAATTTTTTAACATGTAAAAAAAATCTTAATAATTTTTAATTTTTTTAATGATGCTATATATTTGAGCAAAATAATTAGCCTACAAAACTTATAATTATTTAGTTTTTTATATGTTCATTTTATTATAGATAATGCGCTTAAAATAACGAGAACAATAATTTTAAAGATTTTTTCTTTTAAAAATAATTATATATTTTAATATTTATTTAATATTAATGCCTTAATATATGTAAATGAAATGAGTTTTTTTTTTTTAATCTCAAATTAATTTAATTTCATTGTTCTAAAATACTTTTAATATAATAGTATGAAGAATAAATCTTTAAAAAATAAATAATTTCATTTCTTTTGAAATAAAAAGCACTTTAAACTAACAATATATCAACTTACACATAAACAAAACAAATGCAAAGAAATACAAAGATAATAAATCACTAACAACAGAAGATTTGTTATTTACATGCATAAAAAAATAGTTTTACTTTCATTTCAAGCTACTAAAATTAAACTTACTCTACTTTTTAACCCAAATTGCATTTAATACAACGATAAATTATAATAAAAAATTAAAATTTAAAATTAAAAATATAAATATATAAATACAAATAAATAATTAAAAATTATTATGTAAAAACTGAAAAAAAAAAAAGGGATTAAAATTAAATTAAAAAATAAAAACCAAAATATAAAACAAAAAATTATATATATTAAAATTAAAACGAGGCAAGAAATTTCTCATTACGACAAATCGCAAGCCAATTGCTCGTGTTTTTATAGTTTGGGTGAGATATTAGTAGTTTGTAAAGTCAATCAAATTGTATTAATTTGTTTTTAATGTGCTAAAAAAAATATAATTTAATTTGACTTACGGTAATGATAAATGATATTGTCATCAACTAACTATATGTGTGCGTGTGTAAGTGTGCCCGTGTGAGAGCAATGGCGCACGTGTAATCAGTTGTAACCAAACTTGCTGGTAGTGTAGTCGAACAAAGACTGGAAATAGCTTTTAGATGATTCCACTTCAGGCAACTTGAGAAAACGAGCAACTTTGGCGAAGCCAGCATGGTGCACAGGCGCAGAGTCTTCCTTGACTTGCAATTTCATTTCCTCCTGGTGAAGGTTCGGTCTTGATAGAGCCCACTGCATTGCCCAGATGGCCAGAGGTCGCATGTAGCATAAGGATCTATACTGGTCGGTGGTGTTCCAGCCTTCAGGAGTTTGAAAAGAATATCTGCAAATAACACGTGCAATTACTCAGCATTCCATGGGTTATAGTCGTGAAAGAATGCTACAGCTGAAGCTTAGGGTTTCATGTGTGTTTGTCTGAGCAACCACTTGCATTTCAAACAGCGGTTGGCTGCGCTAAAGCATCGTTTTGTTTCGATGCTTTCTGCACGGCCAACCGCAGTTTCAAACCGCGGTTGGCTGCGTAGACAATCCAGCCCTAACCTACCCAAGTCCATGTTCAGCCCACACAGTCTCCATGACTCCACTAGCAGTATGAAATGCCATATCTGTCAAACCTTCCTGGATCATTGTTGCAGCAACTGCGTATGTGACCCCGGACCATATTTCTCTTGACTGCATGCATGACATGTCAACTGTTCCATCAGGTAGCATCCCATTTACAGCCCCTCGTTTCCCATCCTGCACTTTCAGGACGTTGTAATTATAAATCTTCTCCAGTGCACGCCGGGCTTTGTCTTCGTCAACAATAGGCGCAAGTCCGCATGCTCGTGCGTACCTGCCAACAAAACCATTCAGTGGAGAAACTAGAAACCCTCGAAACTCCCAAGCCTGGACTATTTTCATTATCCTGCAAGTAATCTACAGAAATATGGAAGTGATTTCAAATCTGCCTTCTGAGCTTTTGAAAGAACACACAAGTGCTGTTTCTGCTCCTTTCAGAAGGAAGTGATTTACTTTGGAAACTTCAAGCAAGCAAATCTATATGCTAAATGATCTAAAAAAAGACATAATTGTAACATACCATTGTCCAGCCAATTGATCGGCTTGAATGGATGAGCTATTGGTGCCACTGCTGTTGTCGTAATTGAAGTAAGAACCATTCCATAACTTGTCATACACAATCTTTGCCTTCTGAAACCTACACCAGAAATATTCTGCAGAATCCTTGTCTCCTACTTCCCATGCCAGGGCTGATGCAGCCTGTAAGGCTGCCACCCACAGCCCACCACAATATGCACTAACCCCAGACAAAGACCATGTATCATATGTCTGATCAGGAAAGCCATCATTCTCAATCATCCCATCACCATCCTTATCAAACTGATCCATATAAGCCATTGCAACATAAACTGATGGCCAAACAGCTTGTGCAAACTTCTTGTCTCCAGTGGCAATCACATCCCTGTAAACCTGGAGAACAAATTTTGGATTCAAGTCTTTCCAGCGATCAGTATTGTGGAGGCTATAGGCATTTACTTCAAACCATGGGTCATAAATCCCGATGTCATGAGGGACAGCTCCAATAACCTTTCTGGGGACACACTGTCCATCTTGTAGCAGTGGCATCATACTGGGATCATGCATCATAACTGCCGCTGCAAAGTCCCTTTGAATGCTGAGCTGAAGTTTGGGAAACAGCATGATGAAGGCGAAAGATGCATAAAAGTGAACATCATAGGTGTTCCACATTTGATACTCGATCCCTTCTAGATAAAGGAATTGACCAATATTTTCTTCTCCTTCTTGCAGTAAATTAGTTCCAAAAGCAGAATTGGTTGTTAAAGGAGTGTGGATTTGCTCGAGCACAGATGTCATCCTTCCAAGAATGTCAACAGCAGTATCACCTTGATGGCCTAAGTTGGATACTGCTCTATCGAGAGAAAACTTACTTCCTTCAATACTTGCTAAACTATGGAATGGAGGGGATCCATCTGAAATAAACAAACAAATTATTCAAACGTTAACTACTCAATAAATTCAAAATCAAAATACAGAAAACTCGAAACTAAGCAATTCATAAACATTTGGACTACAAGAGAGGAGGCTTCATCATCCACATACCTGTCCAAATTGTCCCCCCTGAATTAAGATAATAGAGCTCATTAAAGAGAGTGCCAGGATACCTGCAAGGAAGCATCGAAATAACTTCAGGTTCCGGGTTTACATGAAATGAGAAAACACTGCACACTGAAGCTAACCATTCAGGAAGTCTCTTGTCTCCAAGAATTGGTCTTTGCCAGGCTTCTATCTGGGACTCCCAAAGGCCATGCTCTGTATTTCAAGGAAACATACAAAATTAGGAATTCAGACCAATTTATTTTCATGCCAATTCAAGATTGTGGTTGCCAAATGTTAAACCAATCTCCATACTTCCAATTCTCACTCTGGATTTAAAATATTTCTGGCCCACCATTGCACATTTTTAAAGCAAAATGGTATCATCAAAGAGGACAGATTAGGACTTCACCTAGAATAGCATCATGCGCGATATTTGCAGCAGCATCTCCATGAGTACCATAGAATTTTGTGTAACGCCTGTTTATGAAAACTTTTTAGTGTACAGAAACCTTTCAATCTGTAGTCCACTTAAGACAAGGCATTCGGTGACCCACCTGTGGTAAGTCCTTCCGCTCCCAAATTTTACATCAGGGCAGTCCCATGCCAACGAAAAAGTAACTGTACATACTCCATCTGGTGGAACTGTTGAAGTCGCTGCAATGGCTGCCCCAATAGATGATCCTGGTTCTGAAGGCATTGGCTTTCCAGGTGAGTTGAGTTTGTCGAAGGATCCGTTCTATTAAAACACAAAATGTACATCAAGTTTGGTAGAAAACGATGACAGGAACGATACTAATAAGCAGGTTCAGGGCTATTCTTTCTGGATCATCACATGCATCCCTAGAGCTAAAATAAGGGATAATGTTATCTTTCCTTTTTAAGGAAGAATATCTTCCATAAGCTTTGGTGTATTTGGGGTGTGGAAAATGGAAAGCATGAGAAAATCGTTAGTGTTTAGAGATCGCCTGAAAAACCATCAGTAATAAAGTATGCATTCACTTGTGCTAAATCCAGCTGTAATGAATACCAAAATGCCTCAACCGTTCTCGATCACACTGGTTTTCAATACATACTCTCATCATCTTCCTGACTTTTCCATTCAATAAGATTTGAAATGGAGGCTACTTTGATTGCAACCGGTTCCTATACCACATGAGCTATAATGCCCAAGGGAAGAAATACCTGGTATGTAAGTTCTCATTAAGCAGAATATCTTGTCTGACAATCACTTTCCCAGTGGAAAATAAATTTGAGTTGTAGATGTAAAAGGACCCAAAACATTTGACAAACAACTAGTTCCTAGTAAGGAAATCATCGCTACTGTTTTAGCAAAAGAAGATAGCTAAAACTTGGTGAAAGTGCATGCAAATATGAATAGACTATCCATATATTGTATATACAAGGCTGTAATTTTCCTGAATCCCTCATTGAGATTTGAAGTTAAAAAAATAGTGGAATTTTAAGTAGGTGTTGCTAGCAGAAGACACAGTTAGCATTTGAGAGCATTTTCACAAAATGAATGAAGTATGGGTATACGTCTGCCAACCTCTTTTACTTCATTCCACATTTCTTTTGCCGTGAAACCTTGCGAGTTTCCAGATATCACAAAGCAAGGGCATTTTGAGACATGAACAACAGGACTCTCTTGTGCTGCGATTGCAAAAGTTACCAAGGGAGACCCGTTTGCTGTCCTGTATTAGTAAACAAGATGGGTTCATTATAAGAAAATCTCAACACATGCCATAAACTGACAAACAAATCCTATCAAATCTTGAAATAATATAAATTTCCAAAGAAAGGAACTTACTTGTGATTTAGAAGTACACAATGTACACCATCCTCCATCCTAGAAAATCAATTGATTAGCATCAGTTACAAGCATTACATGCAAATCCACATGCTTTATACACAGACACAAAATAAAAGAACATTCATGACAGTCTTATATTAACAGTGATACTGGAAATTACAGCAATATAATTATTTAAAAAAAAAATCACCATATGCCTTACATATTTGTTGAGTTGAGGTGCTGACCAGAAAATTCAGAGACCCCTCCAACAGAATTCTGAAATGGGTGCAAAAAATAAAGTTGCATGAGTGTTGGTGGCTTCAGTTGGTAGACTACTTTGTTGGATATTGAGACATATATTCACTCATTTGAAGAAATAAACATAGAAATGAGTCACAGAACAGTACAAACAATGCAAAAGCATCGTGTAAAGGTTGAAAAAAAGCAGGTACTTACTGCCCATGTGAAAAGCAAGGTGACATCTGCAGAAGTCTTCCCAGAATTATAGAGCTGGAAAATACATTTCACTCTTAGTAACAGGGTAGGCTGTACTAAATGTCAAAGAATTAAAATTCGTGGAGATGCATTCCAACCTTAAAGGTAAAAACTGATGCAGGGAAGCTGCTCTCCCTGTAATTATGAGGAATAATAGGTGAAATTTGACGACAAACAACCCTGAGTTCTGGATCAGGTTCGCCTGCGCTTAAAGAGGAGGGCATCCAGATGCAAGATAATATATCCAAAATGGCAGGCATAATAATTTGGGATGTATACAACTTGAAAATGTACATTACCCTCATATACAGTCCAGGCCCTGGGGTATAAAGCATGATATGTTGAGTTATTTCCCTTCAGATTCCAGTCCCAAGATCCAATCCCTGAGCCTGCAGCTTCTCTGATTACATAGAAGAAATTCATTAAGTTTATCTTTGACCCGTTTTTCATTTCTGTCTATATTTCTATCAAGGTCAAGCTCAATATTAACTGATTTTCAAGTTGAATAAGAAAAAAAATCATGTATTAATTATAAACTAATTAGGAAATAATGCAGTCACTTACTGAAGCATGTCTGGACTCCTTGAGCACAGTACGCTGGAATATTTTTTACCATTTGAGCGCGAAACAAAAATCTGCATGCAGTAGCATTCAAATAAAGAAATTACACATCATTTTGCAAATGAAAAAAGGTTCACAGATTCTAAAAAAAAAAAAAATTTCCTTCGTGGATATTAATTTGTGGAATCTTCATTTCCCATTCATATCTGGACTTAATTCAACAAAAATCATTGATTAATTACCTTTGGCAGGGGCAGCGTCAACCAGAGGATGATTGAGTAGGAAACAGAAATAAGTTAAAATTTAAATGGGAAAAGCGAAATATAGTCACTACCACCAAAAAACATTCTTGGAGGCTATAAGATTATCTTATAAGTCAAGATATATTGATGATGGTAGCGATTCATCTTTCTTTTATAATTGCCTCTTCTAGTAAAAAATGCAATAATGCGAGTGAGAAGATCATATATTTGCTAAATACAAGAGACAGAGGAAAGGTATCCAAAGTCAACCTTAAGCAACTGGCTCTAAAGGCTCAAGGTTAGAGAAGATGCACGCTCCCCTAGCCCAAGTGCCTTCAGCAAAATTGGTGTTTTAAGACATTTCAAGCAGATAGAGAGCCGGTAATGAAAACAACTTAGTCTACACAGAACCACAAACATGACTGTTGTGTTCTGCATAGCTAGGCATCATCAAACACAGGAAAACTAACAACCAAATGTTGATTTCTAGCGAAGGATTGCTCGGAAAAACTACTGACAGCTCCATAGATTGCAAAACAAACATATTTCTCCTTGTCGATTTTGTGTCATTATGAGTCTCCCATTAGACTTGGATGATTTCCATTTAACTAGTCACAGTTTCCCAAAGAAATGAAGTGTAAAACACATGCATTGGCAATTTTCTATACAGGAATTTGAGTTAAACTTACAGAAAATTGATTTGCTAAAACAGGTTTTTCTTCACATATTCTAGGGAACAGTTGCCAACGCTGAAATTCACCTTTGTAACTTCTTCCAATGCTTCCTGAACTGTAAATTGTTGATTTTATTTAAATCAAGTAGAAGAAAACAGGAATTGAAAGGGGACTCGTTAAGAAGATCAATGAACTTAGTTTGCCATGACTACAAACTTACCTATGAACATACGAGTATTCTACCATATGTTACCTATTACACATAATTTGCAAATAAAATGCATGCAGATCATTATTTCAATACATTATTCTACTCTAATTAATAGATGACTAGGTAGTTCTAAATAAAGAAGATGACAAGCTCGCATCCACCTTGCTAGAATGAATCTGAAGTCCAAAATAAATAGTGAATGGATTCAGTTAAAGTTTGGCTTTCCTAGCCATGCAGTGAACAAAAATAAATGTAATTTTTTTTTTATGAGTAAGCACGTACCCGATACCACCTAATGGAACGCCCAGACAAGATGTTACATTGCGCTTAGCGAATGGATCGAGATAAAAACCCCCCTGCGGAGAGTAAATGCAATGATTAGCCTGTTCTTTCTGGTTCCTCGCCAAAACTAAATATATCAAGGTACAATGGGCAGTTATGATCAAAGTTACTACCCTTTTTTTGGCATTTTCTTCTCGGATATGTTGCCATAGCCGAATGCCTATAGGGGCCTGCCAAAACAAAGAAAACATCTCATGGATATAGATGACAAGGGCAGATTTTCCACCTAAAAGATATTCATGATAGAAAAGTAGGGATGTTGTGAAGTCTCAGAAGTGTGGACAGGTCTCATTACATAAAACGGGATCCAATTGGTACTTAAGTATGCTTCATTTTACTCATCTTGCATCATCTTTTTCAACAAGTCAACCCACTCAAAGAACAAAGGAGAATCATTCAGATGCGCTCGGTTCAAAACTACAAACATAACATGTTCACTATAATTTTTCATGAGTTAGCACACCGCAACTTTTCTCTTCTGAGATACACATCCTGAATTCACCATTTTGTCGTCTGCTAATGTTCCTCGCAAAACATTTCAGGTATCTGTAGAAAATTTCACTCCACAAGAAGGCCTTTCCATGACAGTGGTTTGAGTTTGTTTTTGAAATACACATAATAATAAGACTAGTAACTGTAAGGCAGAAGGAGGAACCCATTGATTATCTAAATTGGAACACGTACCATTAAAAGTTTCTCCTGCAAACTTAAAGTGAACTGTGAAAGGACAATTTCATCACCATCTAATTTCCGCTGCCAGGTCAGTGGTGGAGGTTTCCCAGCATCACCCTTAATCCAGACATTCAAAAGGGAAAGAAAGAACTTAGACACAAGACTTGCATTAAAAGGTTTAATTATCAAACAAATATACTCTTCCAGATGACAGCATTAAAAGTTCCACAAAAAAAACCAGACATTGGGCAAAAGGATGACAATAAACTCAAAGAACTGCTGTTACAGTATGCAGAAGAAAAATTATACAAATACTGGAAAATTCAACTAAAAACCTGCTGAAGTCTAACAAACACAATTCAACCCTGCCAACCTAGCAGAGAGAAAACCCCATTTACATTATATATAAGCATACCTTATCCACTGGATAATTTGTAGGTTCTCCTTGCTCTTCATCAAAACCATTCCCTGATATCTTTCTCTCAAACATCTTTCCTGAAATAACCAGAAAGTTAGCTCGGATGGGTTCAGACAACGCAATTCATACTTCCCTTCCCTTTAAAAATAAGAGCACCAGCTGATCCTATCTTTTCTTTTGGTAAATTAGGAGACCAATGCCCTCAAATCCTCTCCTTCAAAGCGACCACCACCCATCATACCCAATAATACTGCCGCCTACCACTATATTATAATAGGTGCCTTGCAGCTAAAGATCAAATTAATCACACAGCAACAACTCAAGCTCTAATATTTTAATTCATAATCATTATCATAAACCCAAAATATCCCTTGCTCGAATAGCATGCCGGCACTTTTAAGGGTTTTAGTCTCGTGGGACCCACCAACTGAGTCCACCCCATCAATGGCTGATTTTACTGGGAAAACTGTAGGGGTCGGATACTCAGGGCGCGCGCGCGCGCGCACATGCACGTCCACGGCCCACCCCGTCAACGGTTGGCACCATTCAGAAAAACACAGCACCACCCTTCCCAGACAGAAAGACACATATAAACATGTACAGATTTTATGTTGTGCACAGGAAAATTCTTGTAGTTAACTGCATGACAGACGTACATAAATATATAAATATATTTCAATTGAATTCACAACATCTACATCGCATGGTCGTTGACAGTACAGTACAGATAATGGAGAAACAAAGAAAGAAATGATCAGTTTAGCAAGAACGGCATCGAAGCAGGAATGCATAAAGAAAACTAACCTGAAGAGACGTGGGATTGCTTGACGGTCTGGTTTCAAGACTGAAACTGCAGACTATAAAGGGTTTGCAAGGAAGTGGGGATCCACTTATCTCCTCTTTATGTGAAGATACAAAAACATAGACCATTTCTTCGAATGATGTCTTAATCATTTGGTATACAAGGCTCTTTGCACCACTTTTTCTTGTTGTTTCCCGGCCCCACATCTTTGATTGAACGAGTCAAGAAAACAAAAATTATTTATGAGGTTTTATTCAGCAACCTCTGATCTTTGTTCTATCTGCTCTCTCTTTTATTTTTTATTTTATTTTCCATGTTAATATTAAAGACGAGCATCTTCTTTCTAGTTGCTTTCGGTGGCCATTGATTTGTTGTCTGTGTAGTATACAGTGACAAAGATTAGGAAATGCTGCAAAATCGAAGCTCGCAGATGACAGGTTTTCTGAAAGACAAATTAGTTGGCTTTCATATAAATGAAAAAATTGTTTAATAGCATTGATAGATTGTTCTTCAGGATAATAATAAATTATTTACTAAGATAATCGAGTTTTTTTTATTTACCTGTTTATTTATTCAAACAATATTTTACTCGCTTCCTTGGCCTTTCTAAAAGTTAAAATTTCCTTAAATATAAAAAAAAATATTAACTAAAAAACAAAACGTGTACCAGTTTTATTTTTGGACTTGGCTTCTATTTATATAAACTCATCTTACCATTTACTGTAACAATAAAATTATTATTTTATCTCAGGCCTGGAATTTTTTAACCCCCAAGGTCATGGATATATTTGATTTTTCAAAAGACATAAATAGTATTTTCAGAGTTTGTTACACAATAAAACAACGCAAATAACCATCAAAAACGATAAAATAATACACTTGGACCCAGGGGTGTTCTCACTTGTTCCAAAAAAATTACATAGTAAATCTACTGAAATAACCCTGAAAAGGCAAAAAGAGCATTGTAGCGTGGTATTTTCCGATCTGGTTGATTTGTAATTATGACTGGATGGAGAGGTGTAAATCTAATTAACCAATATTTTAATATATTTTTTTCTCAGACACTGTAGGGCGCATCATGGCGTATGTAATGTTCAACATGGATGCTCCTCTAAGGCGGCAGGTGTAGGACCTTTAGGTGGTCAAAACCGCATTCCCAGCTTGTCTCCTGATTCGTCTTCCTATCTTCTGTCCACTGGTGTTGCGCGTGTCCATTTACAGTGTACGGTCAATCACAGGCAAATGGTTTTATATGATTTCTCTCTCCTACTGCAGCAACTTATGACTTGGTCCTTAATGTGTGTTGTTTGTTAATTTTAGGCCATGCGGTTTTGATTTCTTTTGTATTCTTGATTTCTTTAATTGAAAGTTTTATTTTGGTTTAATTTTGTCCTCCAATTGAAATTGATCATATATGCTACTTTTCATTTTAGTCCTCATTCTTTTAATTTTGTAACAAATAATGACATTTTAAAAGGTAATTGTTGTTTAATTTTGTAACAAAATTAAACAACAATTACCTTTTAAAATGTCATTATTTGTGTTCGATCTCAAAATGTTTATTTGTTTTAATTTTATCTTTAAATTGATATATATATATATATATATATATATATATATATATATATATATATCGTTTTAATTTGTTTTAATTATGTCCTCTAATTGAAATTACTCATATATGCTACTCTTCATTTCAGCGTCATTCTTTTTATTTTTTAACAAAATTACACTATAATTTTTTTAATATAGCTTTATTTGTTTAGTCCCAAGATTTTTATTTATTTTAATTTTATTATTCGATTGAAATTAATTATATATTTTATTTTTTTATTTTCGATTCTTATTCTTTGAATTTTTTTTATTTAATATCAATTCCTTTGGTTTCCTTTTGGCATTCTTGAACAATGTTTATTTTTTATCTCTATTTATATATCTATGCTTTTAGTTTTTTTTTTAATTTTAATTGTGGTTTTATTTTTAATTGGTTCAATCTTGAAATTTTAATTTATGTTAGTGATCATTATAAAATTAATATTTCTCTCCTTTTTTATTTATTCATTTTTTTATTTTTTCTATTATTTTTATTAGTTCTTTGGATCAAATGATTTTTATAATTTTATTATTTTCGCAATAATAATGATAATTTTAGTGATTATTTTTTAAAAAAATTGTAAAAATATTTTGCTTTTTTTTTTTAGTTTTCTAGAATAATTTAATGATTTTAATTATTTGGGGAGTAATGTTAGTAATAATTTTAACTATTATAGTAATGATAATGAAGGTAATGTAGGGATGAATTTTCAATTGATGTTTTTATTTTTTTTGTGGATAGAAAATTAACTACTCATTTTTGTTATTTGATTATTGCAAATATTATCACAATTTATATTTTGTGTTTATGGTTTATTTAAATTAAATTATAAAATAAAATAATTTCAATACAATGAATTTAATAATTCAGATATTCAAAACTTCTTGCTTTTTTAATGATGATGATAATTTTATACTGGTTAATTCGTTGAAACCTACTAAACAAATAAATTTATATCGATTTAAAACGCATATATTTTATAAAAAAATTGCACTTAATAGGAACTCTATATTAATTTATTATTTTAACTAAATTTATATTATAATGAAAAAAATTCTTACACAATTAATATTTTTTATATTGAAAAAATTATGATATCACTCGCAACGAAGCGTGGGGGCATTAGCTAATAAAAAATAAGTCACGTGAAATCCATACCACGTCTACAAAAAATACAATACCATCAAATTATTTGTTTTTATTTAGATCTTCTTAATATCAAAGTATTAAAATCATCCTAAAGTATTTAAAGAATATTAATTTAATATTGTTTCAATCAAAGATACGTTTAGAAAACATTTAAATCAAGAAATTATCCTATATACTAAAACAGATCAGTGCGTTACTGTGCAATGTGAGTGTGTTCACTGTGGAGTAGACATTTTCGATTTGTGTTTCGCGCGCGAACAGACACCTCTTTTTTCCTCGTTTTATGAACAGTGGATTAGCGATTTTACCCCCGAAAACGATAAAAATGGCCGCCAAAATCAGGGGCTCTGTGGTCATTACGCACATCGGACCAGACCAGTCCGGAACGCCCCGCCGGTCTTCTGCTTTTTTAATTATTTTTCAAAATTGGCTAAATACGGTTTAAGCTCTTAATAAGACAAAAACGATGACTTGGGTTTAGGGGCAGGGCGGTAATTGGCCTTATTTTTTTTATTATTTCTTCTGGTGGCTGTCAAAGCGTGGGGAGCACGTGCCACATGGTTTTTCGCCCCACGCCTTGTTTAGGCGATGCGCACGACGTCCTACGGTGGTCGGAGATGGGCTACCGGTGTCTCTCGCGATGCGCCTCCACATGATCTTTTTCCAGCGGCGGCGCGTTTCACCAGGTGATGGCTGTGGATGTGGCTGTGGCCAGTTAAAGTCGTTGGCCACGTTTCTCTCTCTCCTGCACGTAAAAGTGCAATAGAGTCCCCCGAGTTGTCTCTTTTTCACTTTGATCCCTTAACTTTTAATTTCATTTATGATCCTAATTTCTGGTATATAAATTTTGATTTAGATCTATTGGGTCCTTCGAATGAAATCAATTAAATGTTAATGTTTCACTTCGATCCTCTTTTTTTTAATTTCCGAATTGGATTTAAAAAGATGAATTTACTCGGTACAGTAGTTTCTATTTTTTCTATTTTATCATTTAATTAAAATTGATAATATATTTGATTTTTATTTAGGCCCTTATACTTTTAATTTTGAATTTTAATACATTATATTTAATTTTCATTTCGACCCTCATACTTTTAATTTTTTATTTTAATCCTTTTAATTCTTTTTATTTCTAGAATGATCCTAACTTTTGTCCATGTATATATAAGTATGCTCTTAGCTTTGATTTTTAATTTTTGTTATTTTCTTATTTGTTGGGGTTATATTTTTTTTTAAAAAATAGCTCTTAAATTTTATTTTGTATCTATGATCATTTGAAAATTGATATTTGTGTTTTTTTCTCCATTTGTTCTTTCTTTTAGCTTTTTATTCGTTTTTTTATTTTTATTTTTACATCAAATTATTTTTTTATCTGATAATTTTTATTTTATTTTTTTCTTTGATCTTTTGTTAAAGTTTTTATGATTTTTTTAGTCTTTGATTTATTTTATATTTTTTTATTGACATAATAATAATAATAATAATAATAATAATAATAATAATAATAATAATAATAATAATAATAATAATAATAATAATAATAATAATAATAATAATTTAATGTTTTTTTTTCTTACTTACTCTTTTGTTAATGTTTTTTAAGTTTTTTTTTTCTCTTTGGATATAATTTAATAATTTTTATTGTTTTAACAATTATAACAATGATAATTTTTACTTTTATTTTATTTTTTTATTTGATCTTTTATTGAATTTTTAGGATTTTTTTAGTCTTTCAGATTTTTTTTTCTTTAATCATTAACACAAAAATAAATAAATAAATAATAATAATAATAATAATAAGAAGAAGAAGAAGAAGAAGAAGAAGAAGAAGAATTTAATTGTTTTTTTTTCTTACTCTTTTCTTAATGTTTTTTAGGTTTTTTTTTCTCAAGATAATTTGATTATTTTAACAGTAATAACAATGATAATTTTTTTTTGATCTTTTGTTAAAGTTTTTATGATTTTTTTTGTCTTTCATTTATTTATTCTTTCATAATAATAATAATAATAATGTTTTATTTGTTTTTCTTGCTTAGTATTTTGTTTATGTTTTTTTTTATCTCGGTATAATTTGATAATTTTTATTGTTTTTATAGTAATAGCAGTAATAATTTTAGATGTTAAAACTCTGATTTTGCTATTCTTATAATAGGGTATGTTAATCTATGTAATTACATTAAAGCTTGTATATATAAATATTATATTTTAATTTTGATCCAGCAAATATTATAAAAATTATTTGCTCAGCCCGCAATGTAGGGAAGATAATTTTTTTAATTTCTAAGTTAAATGATTTTTTTTCAGCTAATAAATTTTATTTTTGTTTTATCATATATTATATTTTTTATTTTCTTTTTTATTTAATTTTTATGCTTTTTTTAGTCTTTGATTTAAGTTTTTCTATTATTATTAGCGCAATAATAATATTAATAATCATAATCATAATAATTTTAGTTTTTGTTCTTATTTCCTTTTCTGTTAATTTTTTTTCTAGAGGTAATTTAATAATTTTTTACTATTTTTGCCATGATAGTGATGGTAATTTTAGGTGTTAAGGTCTTGATGTTACCGTTGTTATAATATGGTATTCTCATCTGTTTAATCATATCAAAATTCGCATGTATAAATGTTCTATTTTAATATTAACAGTTATAAAAATTATATATTCGACCCACGACGTAGTGTAAACCGACAACATCACAAAGGTTGATGTAAATATTGGAAAAAAACTATGTTTTCCCACATTTTTTGTTGAAAAACTTTCGAGACAATTATTTATTTTCGTCTCTTTGATGTTAAAGTTTCAATATTGTTGTTGCAGTAATGTGTATTGATGTATTGTATCATATCAAACTTTACATGTGTAGATATTATATTTTATTTATAAATTAGTAAAATCTATAAATTTCTTCAAATCCAACAATTATCAAAATTCCTTGCTCAGCCCGCAACGTAGTGTGATTTATTTTTTTTTAATTTTCAAGTCAAATGATATTTTTTTTCAATTAATAATTTTTCTTTTTCTTTTATCATTTATTTTATTTGTTCTTTTTGTCATTTATTTTATTTTTTTATTATTATTATTTTCAAGTCAAATCAATTTTTTTAACCTTAGAATTTTTTTTTGGTTGATCTTTTGTTAAAATTATTATGTTTTTTTTTAGTCTTTTTTTTTTGTTTCTTCATTATTAGCACAACAACAACAACAACAACAACAACAACAATAAGAAGAAGAAGAAGAAGAATAAATTTAGTTATTTTTCTTACTTACTTTGTTGTTAATGCTTTCCAATTTTTTTTTCTCTAGGGATAATTTGATGGTTTTTTATTGTTTTACCAGTGACTGCAATGATAGTTTTAGATGTTAAGACTTTAATATTGCTATTTTTAGAATAAGGTGTGGTGATCTGTTTTATTATATAAAATTTTATAAATATAAATATTATATTTTAATTTTCGACCAGCATATCCTATTAATTTCTTTTATTCCAACAATTATAAAAACTTTTTACTCAGCCCGCAACGTAGTGTGATATTTTTTTTAAAATTTTCAAGTGAAATAATTTTTTTTCCAGTCAATATTCTTTATTTTTTTCATTTATTTTAATTTTTCATTTGCTCTTTTGTTAATGTTTTTAGGCTTTTTTTAAGCCTTTTATTTAATTTCGTTTTCTTCCTGTTATTAAAGCAATAATAATATTAATATTAAGAATGATAATAATAATTTTACCTTTTGTTCTTATATGTTTTTTTATTGATTTTTTTTTTGTTTTTTCTCTCAGATTTGTTGAATAATATTTATTGTTTTAACAGTGATAGTGATAATAATTTAAAATATTAAGATTTCAATATTACTATTATTATGATAGAAGATGTTGATCTTTTTATTATATTAAACTTTATATATTAAAATATTATATTTTAATTTTAATATTTATAAAAATTATTTGTTTCGTATGTACTACACCCACAATATAACGCGGGCATTTGACTAGTTGAAGCAATGTTAAATAAATTAGTCACGTGAAATGAAAGTTTTTTCAACTTTGTCTTCATATTCCAAGCCATGTCCTCACTGGTCAATCTTTATTTTTGACCATTACACGTGCAGGAAAAACCACCACATGGTGCGAGCTATACAACTATTAAATTACCTCGCCAGTTCACTGCTTCCCTGCATCCACATGCAACGTGCTATTACTATTTTATGCTTTTATACTTTAGTCCCTGAACTTAGTTCTCCACCCTGTTTTAGTCCCTGAAGTTAATTCTCCACCCTGTTTTAGTCCCGAAATTACGAGACACGAGAGGGAAAAAAATGTCCCAACAAAGACAGAGCTTTTGACGGCCACATTCCTCTCTCTCTCTCTCTCTCTCTCTCTCTATATATATATATATGAATGATAGCTGGTATGTATCTTATAAGTGATTATCATATTAATAATTATAAAATTGAAACCACATAAAGAACAAAATCCTTAATTTCAAGCTCTTATCACTATGTTTTCTACATAGTTAAATAAATTATTTTGTTTTTTATAATCAAGTTGTTTGGGTCAACTTATACATATTACAATTAATATCCGAACCAACTGAATATTTTGCAAGCCAATGAATAAGTAAGATATCACGGGGGTAACAGGCATGTATAGTGAGGCTCGAACCTTAGTGCAGAAAAAATAGACAAGTTCATTTCTTTGCCAGGCCAAGACCCCACTTATAATAATTTTGTTTTTTATAATTAAGATGTCCAGATTAATTTATATATATTATAATTAATTTTTAAATTTACTGATTATTCTACAAGTTAAATCAAGTTAAGTGAACAAATAAAAATACCAGATATATATATATACTAGCCAAATCCCCCGCGCGTTGCCGCGGGTATTTTTGTGTATATAATTTAACATAATTAAATTAACAATGATAAATTTATATGATATAATAAAATAAAAGTTATAGATTGGGAGATAAAATGTATAAAATTTTAAGTAGAGTTTGTTACGCAAGCATAGATTATATCTTTTAGAATGTAGGTATTGCGTCATAAAAGATCACAAAAGAGCGCAAATTAACATTAAAAAAAAAAGAGCAAAATATTTTGATAAGAAAAAAAAATTAATCATTTAATACAAAGAGGAAATAAAAATAATAATAAAAAAAATAAAGGGGAAAAGGAAACAATATTAATTTAAAATATTATAACAACAGCAATATCGAAGTGTTAACATCTAAAATTATTGTTGTTGTGACTATCAAAACAATAAAAACTATAAAATTATACCGAGGGAAAAAAAATTAAAAAGCATGAACAAAATAGCAAGCAAGAAAAATGATTAAAATATTATTATTATTATTATTATTATTATCATCATCATCATCATCATCATCATGAAAGATTAAATAAATAAATGAAAGATTAAAAAAATTGTAAAAAAAAAAAATATAAAAAAAAAAAATAAAATAAAAATAAAAATTATCATTGTTATTACCATCAAAACAATAAAAATCATCAAATTATCCTGAGGAAAAAAAACCTAAAAACATTAACAAAAGAGTAAGCAAGAAAAACAATTAAATTATTATTATTATTATTATTATTATTATTATTATTGTTATTATTATTATTATTATTATTTTTATTTATATGTTTTATTTTTGTCTTAATAATGAAAGGAAAAAAATGGAAGAAAAAAAAATCTTAAGAACTTCAAGAAAACATAAAAAAAAAAAAAAACTATCGTTGCTATTATTGTGAAAGAAAAAAAAGTTATCAAATTATGCCAAGAAAAAAAACCCTCAAAAACATTGACAATAGAGTAAGCAAGGAAAAATATTAAATTATTATTATTATTATTATTACTATCATTATCATTATTATTATTATTTATTTTATTTTTTTGTTAATAATGAAAGGGAAAAAATGGAAGTGAAAAAAAATTCTAAAAACTTCAACAGAAGATCATACAAAAGAATAATAAAAAAATAAAAACTATCATTGCTATCACTGCTATAACAATAATTGTGTGTAATTTTTTTATTATAATATAAATTCAGCTAAAATAATAAATTTGTGCAGAATTCATGTAAAGTGCAAGTTTTCTACAAAATATATAAATTTAAAATGGATATAAATTTATCTGTTTTGTAGTTTCAAATGAAATAACCAGCATAAATTTATCATCATCATTAAAAAAGTAAGAAAACTCGGATATCTGAATTATCAAGTTCACTGTATTAAGATTAGTTTATTTTATAATTCAATTTAAATTAAACAAAAATAAAATATAAATTGTGAAAATACCTACAATTATCAAATAAAAAAAATTGTTCATTTCCTATCAACAAAAAGACGAAAACGTAGATTGAAAATTAATCCTGACGTTATTGCCATTATCATTGCTATAAAAGCTAAAATTATTACTAACATTACAGCCAAAACAATTCAAATAATTAAATTGCCATGAAAAATACAAAATAAAAAAGCAAAAGATTTTTTTTAAAAAAATAATAAAAAAATAATAACTAAAATTATCAATATTATTGCATAAATAATAAAATAATAAAAATAATATAATCTAAAGAACAAATAAAGAAAAAGAAAAAAAAATGAATAAGGGGAAAAATAGAGTAATATTACTTTTAAAATGATCACCGATATAAATTAAAAATTCAGGAAAATCTTAAAAAAAATCGAAAGATTTTATAAAAAAATAATCACTAAAATTATCATTATTATTGCGTAAATAATAAAACTATGAAAATCATCTAATCCAAAGAACAAATAAAAATAAAAGAAAACATCTAGCCATGGAACCCACTCCTCATCGCGGGCGGAATCATATTTTTTTTAACGTAAAAAAATATTTATTATGTATGAATTTTTTTATCATAGGATAAATTTAGATAAAAGAATCAACTTGTATATAATTTTTATGAAGTGCAAGTTTTGTATAAAATATATAAATTTTAAATGAACATAAATTTATTTGTTTAGTAGGTTTCAATGAAATAACCAGTATAAAATAAGTTGTAATTTTCTATCAATAATAAGTTGCATTGTGGATTGCAATAGTCTTTTTTTCGTCTTATTTGAGGATATTATGATTATTGTACTATGCACATAAATGAAAAAAATTGAAAATATCTCTAATATCTTGATATTATTTAAAACACATTCTACATAATAAAATGAATATATAAAAAACTAATATACATTTTTAGAAGTTCTACGCTGCACGCGCCATCCAAAATGTGGTTAAGAGAAAGCATTGTAGCAATCTATATTGTTTGTAAAAAAATTTAGCTCAAGAATTAGTCGTGGTGTGCTTACGTTGATCGGAGACCCCGATCATAAAAAAAATGTATAAGTGAATAAAACAAAAGTATAAAACAAAAAAAAAAATGTACCAGCAGGAAAGCACTTAAGAAAAAAATGTGGGTCCGCAATGTGCACAGTGTAATCATGAATCAACCCTTTGAAAATGATAAAATAATTATTAAATTATCTTGGAAAAAAAAACTCAAAAACATTAATAAAAGAATAAGTAAGAGAAAAACTTAAATTATTATTATTATTATTATTATTATTATTATTATTATTATTATGTTAATAAGGAAAAAAACAAAAATAAATGAAACACTAAAAATATCTTAGAAACTTTAAAAAAAGATTAAAAAAAACAATTATTGCTATTAAAAAAAAATATCAAATTATCTGGAGGGGAAAAAAAACATTAAAGAAAGAGCAAGAACGAAAAACAATTTAATTATTATTATCATTACTATTATTGTTGTTATTATGTTAATAATGAAAGGGAAAAAAAAACGAAAGACTAAAAACATGCAAGAAATTTTAACAAAATATTAAAAAAACAAAAACAATTATTGTTGCTATCACCGGCAAAAAAAAAATATTATCAAATTATCGGGAGAAAGAAAAAAAACGAAGAAGAGTAAGAACAAAAAATAATCAAGTCATTGTTATTATTATTATTACTATTACTATTACTATTACTATTACTATTATTATTATTATTATTATTATTATTATTATTGTGTTAAATACACTTATATATATATGGGCAAAAGTAGTGATTATTCTAGAAATAAAAAAAATAAAAGTATAAGGATTTAAATGAAAATCAAATATAAAGGGCTTAAATTAAAAAATTAGAAGTCAAAGGGCTGAAATGCAAATTATATTTATTCTCAATTGAAATCAGAGGACAAAACTGCAAAAATCGGAACTTGTGTACCGAATTAATTGATTTATATACAGACAATCCGGAAATTGAAAGTAACAGGACCGAATTGAAACTTTGACATTCAATTAATTAAAATCGGAGGACCCAATCGAACAAAATCAAAAATTATAAAATAGAAATGAGGACCCAAAACGAAATTAAAAGTTGAGGGACCTAAGTGAAATGTTAACAAATATGGGGGACTCTCCTGCACATTGACGTGCAGGAGAGAGAAAACTTGGCGGCGGCTTGAAGCCTCCGCCGCGTCCACGGACATTAGGTAGATACACGCACCACCATGGAGGAAGACCACTTCGGCGCCAGGAATAGCCTCCAGAGACAATTTACTGCCAGTATGATGCCCCACGCCACCGGAAGCGTGAGGCGGAAAAACCGCTTGGCGGCGCGGATCACGCCTGACAGATGATTAAAAATTCGAGAAATTGGGACAATTACCGTTCTAGCCTTGAAGTCAATTCAGTTTTTGTCTTATTAGGGCTATAACCGTATTTAGCCATTTCCAAAATTAAAAAAATAAAAGTTAAAGACCGGACGGACGCGCGCAATTACGCCGGTGCCCCTCAGCCGGATGCCTTATTTTGTCCTATTACCGGGGGTTAAAACGTTAATACACTGTGCACAGATGATTATTAAAAAAAAAAAAAGGAAAAACCGAAAAAAAAAAAAAGGAAAAACCGAAATTGGCCCCGTTTCACAGCCACCTTTGCCGCGCGCCCGAGGGCCATTTTCGCCCCTACACTGCTCGAATCCACAGTCAACTGAGTCTTGCGCTACAGTGAAAACTCAACGCCCTTTATATTTTTTGTAATATATATATATAATGGGGCTTGAACCCAGAAGAGAAAAGAGCAAGTCACACTAATCCTTGCCAGGTAGCCAATCGCTAGCTCTCTCATTTCTTAGCTGTATCTTTTTGTGGTGGGGGGGGAAAAGACAGCTCGCCGTAAACGCCGCCAAAGCAGAGCCACGTAGGTAAGGGATAGCTACGGAAGCGAAAGTCTGGAATCCAAACCTACAGGTTCGGATTTCACAGCTGGAGACAGGCTGTCTCCAACAAAGTCCCACTTAACTACACGGTCTCTGTCTTCCCACTCCTCTCTCCCTACCTTTCTCTGTCTCTCTCTCGCTTGTTCGGTGTCTCAAGTTAGGGTTTTCCTTGATCTCGTTTACTGTCTGCTGGAATCTCCATTTCTCTTCACCAGATCAAGTTTCTCTGATTTGTAAGCTCTCGAGTGATCTCTTTTTCTCTCATTCTCGTTAACATTTGTATGTGTTTGGGTTTATTCTTGTTTTTCGATGAGATGTGTTTATATTTATCGTTTTTTTTTGTTGCCAAGTGCATGATGATTTGGAAATGTCGATTATCGATGAAGGATTTTTTTGTGCTTTTTCTAACAAAAAATAATTGTGCGTGCTTTATGTTTGTTGGCCGAGAAACAGAGAAAAATAGAAGGAAAAGAAAAATCTGATCATGTTTGTCGTTTTTGAAATTGGAGAGCAGAGAGTCTTACCGAGTTTAACCTTTTTTCTTCTGAGATCCATATAACGTGGAATTTTGAGATTTTTTTTTGGTATTTTCCGAAGAGGAATTGATGAGGTCGGAACTGGTTTTTTTTAAGAACATGCGCGGCCGTACTATTCACAGCGCCGCATTTGATGGGTAATTATTAATTGTTTCCTATATGCCAATGTTGTTTTTACCTGACAATGTATTCATTTTATTTTTACTCTTGGTGGTATATAGTTGTTTAATGTTCCATTAGGGTTTTATTTGTCCCTTTTTTTCTGGGAATTCTTATGTTGATTTACAAATGTAAATGATAGAATGCGTGCTGCCAAACTCGGATTAATCTAATCATTTTGGCTTCTCTTGAATGTCATGGAAAATATGATGCATGTGATTTTGTTCAAGTCAGTGTAAAATGTGACCCTTGTATAGGCTTAAATTTGGGCAAGATATGTTATTTGCAACCTGTCAAATATGTGATTGGTTGATGAGCAGCCTTGTTTTTTGCAACATGACTCGCTTTCTTGCTGGCTCACATTCAAACATGAGCTTCTCCGTGTGTTGTTTTCTTATTAAAAAAGCCTTCAAGGCTTTTTTTTTTGTTTGATGTTTCATTGTCGTGATGAAGTCTTTCTGAGCCTAGTGCTTGAAGAATTTGAGCAATGATATATAGATGACAAGTACAACTGAGATTTTGACTCCTGTTCTGAATATTTTCAATTTTTATTCTATAGGGGAATTAGCTGGATAGCTTTAGCCAGACAGAAAAGATTATTCGAAGCAGTGATTTGGTGTGTTAGCTTTGGATTGGCTAATTTCTGTCTTCTTACATGGCTTTGGTCTTCATTACTAGAGTGCATGATGATGACCAATTGCTATGGGTGACTTGTTGGTTTGGTTTTTAACAAGCTAATTCCAGTATTATTTTTTGAAACTGCCAATAAAAATTAATCCTTGTAAGGAAGTGAATACAAGACCAGAGGAGGATTCCTTGTATCCATGCTGGCCGAGAGCATGCGTGGAATTCGTGCTTCGGGTAATGCCCCTGACGAGTGCTGCTGCCGATGCATTCGGTGTGGTGACAATTTGTATAGTTGCTATTTTGATTCTATTTGGTTTGTTGTGCATTGCCTACTCATTTTACTTGCGCTCTCGCGTCCGTAGTCAAGGCTACTTTCAACTGAGTTATTTTAGCGGTCCCTGGATCATCCGAATCACATTTATCTTGTTTGTAATCTGGTGGGGTGTTGGTGAAGTTATCCGGTTAAGTTTGCTGAGACGGAAGGGAAGAGCATTGAATGCCCTTGACTACAAATGGCAGGAAACTATCTGCAAAGGGTACATTGTCTCGAATTTGGGGTTTGCAGAACCTTGCTTATTACTCACCCTCGTGTTTCTCCTTCGGGCACCCTTACAGAAGATGGAATCTGGAATTCTTTGTCGCAAGTGGAATGGAAAAACTGCTGTATATGTTGTTCTCTTTTGCCTTCCAATGTTTGTCTTTCAGCTGCTTGTTATACTAATTGGACCGCAATTACGCAAGGATAAGACTACATCGAAAAGGTTGCCCCATTATTTTACAACCTCTGCTACTCATGGGATGCAGAATGCGACCTCTGATATTGCGCTTTGTGCTTTCCCTTTATTGAATACAATCCTTCATGGGTTTTTTGCTTCTGCACTAACTGTCTACCTGTTTTGGCTTGGAAGGCGGATTTTGAAATTGGTCATCAATAAGGGTTTGCAGAAGAGAGTGTACACATTAATAATCTCAGTTTCAAGTTTCCTTCCATTGAGGATTCTCTTACTTGGACTATCTGTTTTGTCTAAACCAGAGCATTTTCTATTTGAAGCTCTTGTGTTCTTGGCCTTTCTTGCTCTTTGGTGCTGTGCTGGGGTGTGTGTTTGCATGCTTGTTTACTATCCGGTTGCTGATTCTTTAGCACTGGGGAATCTTCGGGACCTGGAGCTAAGTAGAAGATACGCTGATGAGCACAATGAAACCATTTCACTTGAAGCAAACCAGAACCATCTAGAAGAAAGTGGTCATATAGGCCCAGGCAGAAACTCGGACGCCTCAACTAAGCGCGGATCAATCTCTTTCAGGGCTTGCCAAAGAGATGAGAGTCCTTCAGGGCCATTTGTGGAGCTGAGCCTTTTTTCACCTGGTCGAGATGCAACTCCACCGGGTTCACCTCCGCTGCTAGGCTGGCCTATGTGCCCTCCACATGTGGACCCAAAAGCTGGGCAAGGAACTGAGTTCTCGTGGTGAATATCAATTTTGTGATAAAGAAAAAACTGATTGTAAAGGGTTAGTTTCAATAAGGATTTTTATTCTGGGTTTGTTGTCTAACTTGTAGATTTTGCTGGTTTTTGATTCTATGATCTGCTGCCTGCTTCTTTTTACTCGTTTTCCTTTTAGCAACTTTCTCAATCCTGAATTTTATCTTACCCTTTCTTCCGAGCCTCTTAATAAATGAGAGCTTGGTGCTTGCTTTTCCTATTATTACTCAATGATTTTATCGCTCAATGATGTGATTATAATTGTTGATCCACAGGGTCCACGGTAGATCTGGATCGGATCCGATCCGAGGGTAGCTTTTTCATTTTTTTTATCTAGAAGGAACAGTGTTGTTATTAAATCGGATCTTGTTTTGACCGATCTCGACCGTTTGTCTCGATGCTTCTTCTTGTCTTGATCTGATCAACCTGTTCCAGAGACCATAACGTTCTCGGAAGCGCAGTAACGGGAGCTGAATCCAACTGGTGCTCGCTTTAAAAGGTGGGCATAAAATAAAAGATATGGTCCTCCGGCGCATGCCAGCTGAGTTGAAAGCGTTGTGAAATAACTCGGCCGAAGTTGAGCCCTGTACCCCTACAGACAGTCACTATCACCAAAGATTTCCATAAATGTCAAGATCTCCATAAATTTCCCTTCCAACCCTACCCCCATAAGATTGATTATATTTTTATAGAAGTAAAAGAATACAATTCTTAAATATATTCTTCAATTATTATTTATATATTCTTCATCATCTCTTTAAAATATTCATTATTGTTTCATATATTCACCGTTAAATTACAAAAAAAACTAAAGTAGATTACCGTGGATTGATCATTTGATCTGCTACGTTGAACCTACATGAGATCGCTCATCCATTGTTCACCCACACTCATATTTATTGTGGACTGGATGAATGATCTCTTGCTATGCGCTACACCCACAACTACTGTCTCAAAATTCAACACGGATTTCAATTCAACATAACACGCACCGCTGGCTTTTAAAAAATCAAAATTGCATGCGAATGAAAAATTTAAAACAAAACATGGATAAAAAATTTAAATGAAAGCTAGTTGCACCTCAAATTAATCATGTTTATGCAATAAGAAAACCATTACAAAATTAAATATGCTCATGAATATTTGGATTTACAAAGTGGTATTTCAAAATATGTCAAATTTTTTTTTGTAGAAGCTGCTGAAACCCAAGGACAGTGCAGGGACTATGACGGTGCGTGGATTCAGGCGCCATCACCAATGGAAGGGGCTGCGAAGTCGATCGATGAAGAAAGGAAACAACTGCGAGGAGAAGGGAATTGATGGAAGAGGAAGGTTAGGCCTGGAACAGTCAAAGTGAAGGGTTGTGAAATGAATGGGTGGCTGGCCGTCTGTGGGATGGTGGCTCGCAGTTAAAAAGGGAGTGAGCCTTTTTGGGTGAGGCAGTGTGGTGAGGAGAGGGAATATGAGTCTGTGTGTGGGGAGGGGAGGTGATGATGGAAAAGGGGGAGAGTAACTAACGTTAGGGATTGTGGGATGACAGTGAAGGTGGAGTCAATTACTATACTGGTTTGATGATCATTGTGAGTGAAAAACAATTCCATCGGGGGGGGAGAGAGAGAGAGAGAGAGAGAGAGAGAGATTGCTTGGAAATGAATAAATTATAGAGATGTTTAATTACTTGCATCTTTTGTCTTTGGATTTTTTTTTTCTAACCATGCCTTTGACAAGGTCTTCTCGAATTAAATCCTGTGATGGGATTAGTCATAGTAGCAGATCTAAGGGTTGGAGAGGCTTTACCCCTCCTAAAAGATTATTTTTTCTATAATACATAGAGTAATAAATACCCCTCTTAATACATATATTCTTCTTCTTCTTCTTATTATTATTATTATATAGCTAATATTTTTATTTTTCTTAAACCGGGGTATCCATGACAGCTTATACACACCACGATTAATTTCTGGATCTATTTTTTTAACATTTTTTCCCTTTTTTTTTTCCAATTATACTTTTTTTTTTTCATGACTGGGGTATCCGGGTTTGTTTACATGCATCATGATTTTATTCTCATTACTGTTTAAAAAGGTACTTTCCCTTTTTTTTTTTTTTTTTTATAACCAGGCTTGTTTTTTTTTTTTTTTTTTTAAACCGTGGTATCCGTGGCAGCCATGACTAATCTCGAGATCTATTTTTT
The DNA here is from genome assembly GCA_015731905.1 of Salix dunnii. NCBI lineage: Eukaryota > Viridiplantae > Streptophyta > Magnoliopsida > Malpighiales > Salicaceae > Salix > Salix dunnii. The sequence goes on from CM027661.1 coordinate 254,332, forward strand.
TAATATTTTTTTCTTTTTTTTTAATCTTATACATTTTTTTTCATGACCGGGTTGTCTTAGTTAATTTACTCGTACCATGATTTTTTTCTCATTACTGTTTAAAAATGTGCTTTCTCCTTGCATTTTTTTTATAATAAGTTTTTTTTTTGAATAAACGGGGATCTTTTTTTAATATTTTTTTATAACCAGGGTGTCCAAGTTATTTTTTTTAATCGGAGTATCCGTGGCAGCTTATATGCACCACGACTAATTTCAGGATCCACTTTTTTTTAACATTTTTTTTCCTTTTTTTTTTCCACTTATACATTTTTTTTTCATGACCAGGGTGTCGGGGCCAGTTTATGCGCACCATATTTTTTTCTCATTAATGTTTGAAAAAGTGATTTTTTTTAAACTGGGCTTCTGTTTTTTTTATAATAAGGTGTCCGAGCTAGCTTACGCACACCACGATTAATATCTTGACCTATATATTGTTTTTTTTTTTTTTTTTTTTTTTTTTTTTACTTTTTTTCCTATTTTTTTACACTTATATATTTATTTTATAACCAGAGAGTTCAGGCAAGCTTACGAGCACCACAAATTTTTTTTCCACGTATATTTTTTTATATCTTGTCCCACTTTTTTTATATTTTTTTCCTGTTTTTTTCCCCATCTATACATTTTGTTTTAATTGTTTTTATAACTGTGGTGTCCGAGCTAGCTTACGCACACCACGATTAATATCTTGACCTATATATTGTATTTTTTTTTTCCTATTTTTTTACACTTATATATTTTTTTTATAACCAAAGAGTTCAGGCAAGCTTACGAGCACCACAAATTTATTTTCCACGTATATTTTTTTATATCTAGTCCCACTTTTTTTTATTTTTTTTCCTGTTTTTTTTCCCTATCAGCTGATGCGCATCATGATTTCTGATATATATATATATATATATATATATATATATATATATATATATATATATATTAATAATAATAATATGAGTAATAAATTTGACAATCAGTTATTTTACATAGAAAAAAATAATGTCTGATAGATTTTATCAAAAGAATTTTAGCAGTAGCAACATTCAATTACTTTTTGGTAGGGAAAAAAACCTGTTTTTAATAGATTTTATCAATTATAATTTTACTAATTAAATATTAAATTAACAAAATATAATACGTATAAAATCAATCAGTTTTCTACATAGATAAAAATAAACTCAGCGCATTGCGTGGGCAAATTCACCGGTTCTTTTCTATAATAGGTCTATATTAGAACTTAAGAGTAGGGATTTGATTATTCGTTATGTATATATATTATAATTCCTCTAGTGAAAGAAGCAGTAAAATATTTCAGAAATTCTCTTTTATTATTCTGTTTCATCTTACCTCGGTTCTTTGTCTAACTCCAACATCTTAGTGTGTGTTCTCCTATACTGTTTTCATGGACTGATATCTAGTTCTTGTTTTTAGTTGAATCATGTCATTAATAGCAAGAACACCAAATAGCAGGCATTTCAATTTCAGATCCTTATCAAGGGTAGGAAATGAATTACGAGATCATATTGACGAGACAAATCTTGCAACCAAAGCAATGCAGCACAAAGGTTTCAAATCTTGCAACCAGAGCAATGCAGCACAAGGGTAGGTTTCATCTGGAACTCGAGTTGGTCAAAGACAAGAGTTTTAATGAATCTTGTACATTGATATATACAAGAGAGTAAAACTTAAATGTATAATACTCAAAGACAGGAGTTGTTGATGGGAATCGATGCTATGATTGATGTAAATTCTTGTAGTAGGAAGTCAAAAATGGATTTTCAGGGGGAATCATCGATGGAATCATTTATGAGCTGTTCTTGCTGGTGCTGTGGTGAAGAACTCCACAAACCAGCTTGAAGAAAATCGTTCCTGTTGATCCAAAGCTGATACCAGATAATGGAAGAAAGAGAAGGGGAACACAAGTGAGCACTCAAAGATAACACAGCTCACCACCCAATGAAGATCCACCAAAGGGATACAGAGTAAACAAGAAGAAATCCTTCTTCCCAGAAGCCAAAGGCTAAACTTCATTTAAATTCTGAAAAACTTGCTTCCAAATACCTTGGTTACATAAGTATTTATAAGACTTAAATTTAGACTTCCTAGACTAGATATTAATGACCCACGTAATCATCCAATGTATCTCATGGTACAATGTACCTCTAAATACATGAATATATTAAATACTCTAAATACATGAATGACCCTTCACATACATGCATGAATAGAAATTATCTAGACTACTCTAAACTTGGTTCTTTTGACTTCTATTCTTGGGATGCTCCTGTATCAAAAGCTACGAGCGCTAATTAATGAAGACTGTGAATTGAAGAAGCTATAGATAGATGGTTTGGTTTCAAGACTGAAACTGCAGACTTTTATTATCACTACTGCAATTCTCATCATCATCATTAGTTTATTGTTAGTGTTATAATTATTATTATCACCATGCAAAATAATATTTTCAATATTTTTATTCACTTTTTAACATAGTTAAATAATTTTTTGGGTTTTAAAGATGGCAAAATTATTATTTTACTAAGAACAATAAAATCCCCGAACAATTACTAGATCACAAATTGACGTAAAAAGAGATAAAATCATTGTTCTAATGTTTAAATTTACAGTAAACAAAGATATATTTTGCGTAGAAATTGTTGAAGTATGAACACAATGGTGTGAAACCTGCACAAGGTGTGCAACTTATCTCCCCACCATTGTTGAAAATGATAAAGCTGATATTTCTTGGTGGCTGACTATTGACTTATGGAGAAGATTGTCTCCCCACTCTTGCTATAAATAGAGGGGCTTCTTAGAGCTTGCAGAGACAGAAGAAAAAAACACGAGTGAATGTGTTGTGTAGAGAGAGAATAGAGAGAGCTAGAGAGAGTTGAGTTTTTACTCCTTGTATTTGTATTATTGTTTGCATAATACAAACCAGTAGCTCTGTGGAGTAGGCAAGTTGCCGAACCACGTAAATATTGTGTGTGTTTCACTGCTGCCATCCCTAACAACTGGTATCAGAGCTTATGGTGTAGGTTTTTTGATTTTTACAGAAAAATCAAAGTGCTCAAAAACGTGTTTTGAGCATCTTATATTGTAGAGGAGGTCACCAGGATTCCAACGGTGTATAGTTCACTTAATTTGGAGTTCAAACGAAGGAGTTCTATGCGGTCAAAGTTTTGACTGAAAAAGTCAACGTGCCGGAAAAATCCATCGTCGCCGGAGAAGACGACCGGAAAAAGTCCGGTGAGGCCACGTCATCGCCACGTCACAGTCCAGTCACTTGCCACGTCATCATTTGGACACACGTGTCTGTCCACGTGTCTGACACGTCATCAGTGACACGTCATTTTTGGAATTGATCTGGTGTAGCAGCGTCCACGTAAACTCGGATACGTGGATTGATCTGAGGCGTCCATTTGTTCAGATTTTGATTGATCAGATCTGAGCCATCCAAAGTCTGATTTCGGTCATTCTTGAGTCATTTTCAGCTAATTTGACCTTTCCGGACGCATTCGTGGTGTCCGATTCATCAAATTCAGACTCAAAGTTAGTAGAGAAGCTATGGACTCAGATGAGATAAAAGGAACTGGGATAGAAAAATTTGATGGGCGAGATTTTGGATACTGGAAAATGCAGATAGAAGATTATTTGTATGGGAAGAAGCTTCATCTTCCTTTATTGGGACAGAAGCCAGAGGCAATGAAAGATGAAGAATGGATCTCTCTTGACAGACAGGTGTTAGGTCTGATTCGACTAACACTTACAAGAAAGGTCGCACATAATATCATTAAAGAAAGGACTACTGCAGGATTAATGGCAGCCTTATCTGGTATGTATGAAAAGCCATCTGCCAATAATAAGGTGTATCTGATGAAGAAATTATTCAATCTGAAAATGGCAGAAGGGATGCCTGTCACACAGCATCTGAATAATTTCAACACTATCACAAATCAATTGTCATCAGTTGAAATTGATTTTGATGATGAGATACGAGCCTTGATCCTATTGGCTTCATTGCCAAATAGCTGGGAGGCAATGAGAACGGCGATTAGTAACTCGGCTGGAAAATCGAAGTTGAACTATGATGACATCCGAGACTTGATACTTGGAGAAGAAGTCCGTAGAAGAGATGCTGGTGAAAGTTCAACTTCAGGTTCTGCCTTGAATGTTGAGACTAGAGGTAGAAGATTTGATAAATACTCAAATCGTGGCAGATCAAAATCCAGACCAAGACCTCGTCAAGATCGAAGCAAGTCAAGATCCAGAAAACCAATTGAATGTTGGCATTGTGGCAAACCAGGTCACATTCAGGCAAACTGTTATAAGATGAAAAAGGAGGAGGATGATAAATCTGCCAATACAGTGGTAGAGGAAGGGCATGAAGCATTATTACTCTCAGTCAGCAGTCCACTTGACTCTTGGGTGTTAGACTCGGGGGCCTCATTCCACACTACTCCACATCAAAATATCCTGCAGAATTATGTTGCTGGAGACTATGGTGTAGTATATCTAGCAGACGGAGAGCCACTAAGAATTATTGGTGTAGGAGATGTCGAGATAAAACTACCCAATAACTCTACATGGAGGCTACAGCAGGTAAGACATGTACCTGAGCTGAAGAAGAACCTGATCTCGGTAGGGCAACTTGATGAAAGCGGTCATTCAATTAATTTTTCGGGAGGCGTGTGGAAAGTCTCGAAAGGAGTAATGGTTTTGGCACGAGGTAAGAAAACCGGCACCTTATATATGACCCCTGCCTCAGAAGATATAATTGCTACAGCTGAAGTTGAAAATCAGGCTGATTTATGGCACTATAGACTTGGCCATATGAGTGAGAAAGGAATGAAGTTGCTTCTCGAGAAAGGAAAGCTACCAGGATTGAAATCAGCAGAGTTCGATTTGTGTGAAGGGTGCATTTTTGGAAAACAGAAAAAAGTGAGTTTTCTGAAAAATGGAAGAGCTCCAAGACTTAAGAAATTGGAGTTAGTACACTCAGATGTATGGGGGCCATCTCCAGTTACATCACTTGGAGGTTCAAAGTATTATGTAACCTTCATCGATGACTCAAGTAGAAAGGTGTGGGTTTATTTTCTGAAAAATAAATCCGATGTATTTGAGACTTTTAAGAAGTGGAAAGCTATGGTGGAGACTGAAACAGGATTGAAGCTAAAATGTCTAAGGTCAGACAATGGAGGAGAATACACTGATGGAGGACTCAAGGAGTATTGTGCTTATAATGGTATCCGGATGGAGAAGACCATTCCAAGCACACCGCAACAAAATGGTGTGGCAGAGCGAATGAATAGAACCATCAATGAAAGAGCTAGAAGCATGAGGTTGCATGCTGGATTACCTCCAACATTCTGGTCTGAAGCTGTCAATACTGCAGTCTACCTAATCAACCGAGGACCTTCTGTTCCTTTGAATTTCAGAATTCCTGAAGAGGTCTGGACAGGAAAGGAGGTAAATCTTTCACATTTGAAAGTATTTGGATGTATTTCTTATGTGCACATAGATTCTGAAGCAAGAAGTAAGCTTGATGCAAAGTCTAGAAAATGCATCTTTGTCGGCTATGGTACTGATGAGTTTGGATACCGATTTTGGGATGAAGAAAATCGGAAAATTATCAGAAGCAAAAATGTCATATTTAATGAGAAGATGACATACAAGAACAAAGAGGCGGCAGATTCTGACAAAGCTGAGACATCTGATGTAATAGATGTAGATGATATTGCAAAAAGTATTATACAGGGTGATATCATTGATAAAGAAAACACTGATCCACAAGAAGAGCCATGTACACCAGTAACAATTGTCAGAAGATCTTCCAGGACGATCAGACCTCCACATCGATTCTCACCGTCATTGAATTATATTCTATTGACAGATAATGGTGAGCCTGAAAGTCTTGAAGAAGCTACAAGAACGGAAGAATCAAGCAAGTGGGAGCTAGCCATGAAAGATGAGATGGATTCTTTGACAAGAAACCAGACATGGGAATTAACTTCTCTACCTAAAGGGAAGACAGTCTTGCATAATAAATGGGTGTACAGGATTAAAGAAGAACATGATGGCAGCAAACGATTCAAGGCAAGACTTGTCGTGAAGGGATTTCAACAAAAAGAAGGTATTGATTATACAGATATCTTCTCTCCAGTGGTAAAGTTGACTACAATTAGATTGGTATTGTCAATTGTAGCTGCAGAAGATCTACATCTCGAGCAGTTAGATGTGAAGACTGCTTTTCTCCATGGAGATTTAGAAGAAGATATCTACATGAAGCAACCAGAGGGTTTCTCGGAAAAAGGAAAAGAGAACATGGTTTGCAAGTTGAAAAGAAGTTTATATGGTTTGAAGCAAGCTCCGAGGCAATGGTACAAGAAGTTTGACAACTTTATGTGCAACAATGGGTTCACACGATTGCAAGCAGACCATTGTTGTTATGTAAAGAATTTTGGGTCATCATATATCATCTTATTGATATATGTAGATGATATGCTAGTTGCAGGATCTAGCATCGGGGAGATTAACAAGCTAAAGCAGCAATTGTCAAAGCAGTTTGAAATGAAGGATTTAGGAGTTGCAAAACAAATCCTTGGTATGAGAATTATCAGGGACAGAGATAAAGGTACTCTGAAGCTTTCACAAGAAGAATATGTGAAGAAAGTGCTCCATAGGTTCAAGATGGATGGAGCAAAGCCAATAAGCACGCCTTTGGCTAAACATTTCAAACTTTCTAAAGAGCAGTCACCTAAAACTGAAGAAGAAAGGAACTATATGAATACAGTTCCTTATGCGTCAGCAATCGGAAGTCTCATGTATGCCATGGTCTGTACAAGACCAGACATTGCACATGCAGTGGGAGTTGTGAGCAGATACATGAGCAATCCTGGCAAACAACATTGGGAAGTAGTAAAATGGATTATGAGGTATTTGAAAGGTACTTCAAATACATCCTTGTGCTTCACAAAGTCAGAATTGAAGCTTCAAGGATATGTAGATGCTGATTTGGCCGGTGATATCGACACTAGAAAAAGTACTACAGGGTTTGTGTATACTCTGGGTAATACAGCTGTGTGTTGGGCTTCGAAGCTACAGAAGATTGTTGCTTTGTCTACAACAGAAGCTGAATATGTTGCAGTAACTGAAGCTGGAAAGGAGATGGTTTGGTTACAAAGCTTCTTGGATGAATTAGGCAAGAAACAACATAAAGGCATTCTATACAGTGACAGTCAGAGTGCTATTTTTCTTGCGAAGAATCCAGCCTTTCATTCCAGGACAAAACACATACAGTTGAGATATCATTTCATTCGGTCTCTTCTTGATGATGGACAATTGATACTTGAGAAGATTCGAGGTTCTGAGAATCCTAGTGACATGCTGACAAAGGAAGTACCTATGGAAAAATTGAAGCTGTGCAAAGCTTCAGTTGGACTTCAAGACTAAAAAGGATTAACACCATTGTGTCCAAGTGGGAGATTGTTGAAGTATGAACACAATGGTGTGAAACCTGCACAAGGTGTGCAACTTATCTCCCCACCATTGTTGAAAATGATAAAGCTGATATTTCTTGGTGGCTGACTATTGACTTATGGAGAAGATTGTCTCCCCACTCTTGCTATAAATAGAGGGGCTTCTTAGAGCTTGCAGAGACAGAAGGAAAAACACGAGTGAATGTGTTGTGTAGAGAGAGAATAGAGAGAGCTAGAGAGAGTTGAGTTTTTACTCCTTGTATTTGTATTATTGTTTGCATAATACAAACCAGTAGCTCTGTGGAGTAGGCAAGTTGCCGAACCACGTAAATATTGTGTGTGTTTCACTGCTGTCATCCCTAACAGAAATACCCCACTGTTTTAGCTCTATTTATTAAAAAGAAGAAGAAAGAACAAAGAGCATGGACGCTCTTATCTTCCTTTTTGTTTCATGGATTTGCCTGTCTTCTTAACAAAAAATCATCGCTGTTAAAAAAAAAAAAACAGTAGAGAAGTAACAGCGCAACAACCTGTCCGAGCTCAAATTATTTCTGATTTTCGAAGGTTATTATTCAGATCCGAAATAGGCTCTATGTTGTCGCGCAATAACTAAAAAAAGTAAAAAATGATCTATTTTGAAGGGGAAAAAGAGCTTCCAATACTTTTCTAAATATTTTTCTGTGCTCTCTCATTTCATCAATCCGTCAACCTGATTGGTGATCTGGGGTCTTGTTGAAATACCCTAATGCTTCTCATTGATCTTTTGACTTAGGGATTTGCTGGTTGTTCTGACTTCTTTTTTTCTTTTCAAAATTTTATTCTGGGAGATTTAACATTAAGTATTGTGTTTCCCATTGGTTTCCTTTGGTTTGGGAATGTGGGTTCCTCTTCTTCTGTTGAATGTAATATTAAAAGTGAAGACTTTTTTATTTTCAATGAATGCATGGATTGATCAGAGGCAGGGTATTGGAGAAAGAAGCCATTTTGATTGATGAGCTGAGATATTTGGGGCTCAATGCTACAAAGGATTGAACCCAATAAAACCAATCACACTGTTGAGAATTGTGGATTGGAATTATGGGCTGCATTTGCTCGAAAGTCAGTAGAGCCACTAAATATTTACAGAGAAGTGTCAAAAGAAAAGAAACAACCAAGCCTGCCAAACGGTCAGATTCTTTATCCAAAAGAGATGAGGTTGTGGTAGAGTTTGATGGCAATGCTAATGGTTCCGCGGACAACGCGGAGTCTACTCCAGTTTCATACGAGGATGGAGAAAAGAAGGGAAAAAACGAAAAGGTTAATAATCATCATAGGATTACCAGTATAATGAGTATGAGCAATGGAGAGAGAGGAGCACAAGTTGTTGCCGGTTGGCCTTCTTGGCTGACTGCTGTGGCTGGAGAAGCAATCAATGGATGGGTGCCTCGAAGGGCAGATTCATTTGAGAAGTTGGACAAGGTCGGTTTGGTGTATGTCTCTATGATATGGTTGTTTTTTTATGGTTCATTGATAATGTAAGTGATTTGTCAAAAAAAAAGTTGGGTTTTCACGCCTTTTTAATGTGCTTGCATGAGCCTACTTAATTGCAGCTATCTCTTTCTGGCGCATGGGTTTTTCGACGTCTCAGGTTTAAGCTTTGCATTGGTCACCGTTTCAAAAGTTGGATGTTGTCCTTGTAGACTTTCGTTTCCTGTTTTCTATCCTTGAGTACGTTGATACTCTTGTAAGAATAAATGATTTATTCACCCCTACAAGTTTTTGAACTTTGGCAAAAATGATAAAGCACGATACTCTTGAGGGATGGAGGTGCTGTTATGTTCCTGTAGGAAATGAGTCATGTCCCTCGAAAATGGCCTCTTCCCTGAAGAAAGCGTTCTTCCATGCTCTTAGATAAGCGCTCGTCTCTCAGATTTGTTTGTACCAATCAGTTTGAGACTGAAAGTTCCTCAACAGCTTGGCATGATTTCTATTTGATATGCAATGCTTGTTTTCTGAGCAACCACCATTTTGCTGTTAAATGCTGTCTACTCCTTGGTTTACTGCCCAATTCTTTACCCAGTTTATAAGTTTGCCGCAAATAATGCAGATTGGACAAGGAACATATAGCAGTGTGTACAAAGCTCGCGATCTTGAAACAAATAAGATGGTGGCATTGAAAAAGGTGCGCTTTGCTAATATGGATCCTGAAAGTGTTCGTTTTATGGCGAGAGAAATCATCCTTTTGCGTAGGCTTGATCACCCAAATGTTATGAAGCTTGAGGGTGTCATTGCTTCAAGAATGTCTGGCAGTTTGTACCTTATATTTGAATACATGGAGCATGATCTTGCAGGACTTTTGGCTTCACCAGGGATTAAATTCTCTGAAGCTCAGGTTCTTGCTTTTTCTCATATGAACTTCAACTGCTATACTAATTTGTAACATATTTTTCTGGACCCTAACACAATTTGACCAAAAAAGAGAGGAAGAAATTATGACAAACTCTAGAGTGGCTATTTCAAGTACAGTTTTGAACTCTTTTTTTACCAGTGTCAAGATCTGCGGTGAAACCTTGACTTGACTTACGTGTTGTTTCACATTCTGTTTTAAAAATAATTTATTTTATTTTAAATTAATATTTTCAAATTATTTTCATGATATTAAAAATAAATTTTATAAAATAAAAAAAATCATATATTTCTAAATAAAAAATACTTCCAAAAAACAAACTAATTATATCAAAAATAATATATTGAAGCGACTGTCCGAAAGCCACTTGATTTACTGTGGATTAGTGCTGTGCAATGGCCTTTTGCATTACTTCTATTTTCCTTGGTAATCTATTTTACCACCATTTGTGGTTCTTCTTTTTTGAACCACCAGAAAGGCAACAAGACGAAAACCTCTAAAATGAGGATGTTAAGATATTTTTTCCCTCCTTTAGAGAAGCTTGCTGTACATGCAATGATGGTTTTCTACTGTGATGCATTCTTGCCCAATTTCTAAGATTTGGTCCTTTTCTGAATATTATTTCTCAATAAAAAATGAATTAATTTGTCTAATATGCTACAGAAGTTTTTCGTATCATTACAGGTTGATCTTTTTTTCCCCTGTAGATTAAGTGTTACATGCAACAGCTTCTTCATGGACTTGAACACTGCCACAATCGTGGGATATTGCATCGTGATATAAAGGGCTCAAATCTTCTGATTGACTCTAACGGCAATCTCAAGATTGCTGATTTTGGACTGGCGACTTTTTTCTCTTCACCTCAGAAGCAGCCTCTAACAAGTCGGGTGGTTACATTGTGGTACAGGCCTCCAGAGCTTTTGCTTGGTTCCACAGAATATGGTGTTTCCGTGGATCTGTGGAGCACTGGTTGCATTCTTGCAGAATTGTTTGTTGGAAAGCATATCATGCCTGGAAGAACAGAGGTAACTTTCTTTCTGTTTTATGGCAATAATGCCTTCATGTACTGTAGACTTTGTTAACCATATTGAAATCGTTTAATATTGATCCTTGACTCAAAGTAGCAATCTTCTCGAGGTGAAATACCCTAAATTATGCATTGTGCGACTATAATAACACTAACAAAAAAGTTTCCTACCAATGAAGAAGCATTTCCGCCCAGTGATCATCTCATGAATGCCTGTCTTAATAGACCTGCTGATCAAAGGATCTGTCTTGAGTATTGTCCATTAATGGTTAAGTGTATGGCCACCATGACCTTGATCACCGCAGCGGTGGTTGTATGATTTCTTTTTGGTATGTGGATTTTCTTGAAGATGACTTCTACATATGAGAGCAGCAAGATCAGCATCATGACTTGATTATGGCATTGTTTAGTTTCGGATTTAGGATCACTGGCAATGAGGTTCCTGAAACTTGTTTGTTCTTACATTTAATAAAATTATCTTAATCCATCGTGCTGTGGTTGTTCAGATTTTCTAAAGTTTAGTGGTTATTGTCATCTGTAAATTATTATGACTAGGAACGTTTATCAAAGAATGTTTGTAAATCTTGGCATTTGGCCAAATTATTTGGGTGTCTTCTGTGTCAAGATCTTATATCTATCATTTGTAGGTGGAGCAACTGCATAAAATCTTCAAACTTTGTGGGTCACCTTCTGATGAGTACTGGAAGAGATCAAAACTGCCGCATGCAACCATTTTCAAACCTCAACATCCTTATAAACGTTGTGTTACTGAGACATTTAAGGACTTTCCTTCATCAGCTTTGGCCTTGCTTGATGTCCTTCTTGCTGTAGAACCCGAGGCCCGTGGGACAGCTCTTTCAGCACTTGACAGTGAGGTAATTTGAGTTCTATATTACAATATGATTGCACGTTGTGAATTCTTGCTGAGTCTTTATTGTTTTCAAGTGTGACCCTACTTCAATTGCTATATTTTCACATATGTTGAGGCTGGTAGTCTGGTTTTTTCCCTGTCTTTTTTATTATAGACATATTCTATTTTTGCTTTTCCCCTGGGATTCTTGAAGCAGAATGAATTGTTTATCTGATTATCATATTACAATCAATTACTTGTTAAAATTTTGTTTTGGGTTTAGAATATCAGCCTCGGCCACTTATACTTAAGAAAATCTGAGTCCTGAATGCCCGTCTTGAAGTAAAGTTTAATCAGCTAGTTTGACTTTGTCCATGCACGGGTAAATTGATGAAAAATAGGTATGGCCATCGCTAATGACGAGGATAGTGATTGAAACAACATATATGATGGGTTCCCTTTTGGCAGTTTAACTGCCACAAGTTGTTTAAAAATAGAAGCCCGATAACCATACACTTCTATTTCTATCTGTGATATTGTCATGATTTATGATGTTTATATTAACTTCTTTTCATTTCTTTCTGTTAATTTGGAACTTGCATGCTTAAATGATTCAATCTCAGGGATTTTTTCTCTTCTCCAGTTCTTCATGACAAAGCCTCTTCCTTGTGATCCATCAACTTTGCCGAAATACCCACCAACCAAGGAGTTTGACGTTAAGTTTCAGGATGAGTATGCTAGAAGGTAAGGAATATCCCTGTATTATTTTCTCCTGGCATCCGTCGTTTTAACAAGAGCTGGACGAGGCCTTCTCATTGCATATCATCAAAAGCAGTTAAGCCGCTCCTTTTCCCTTTGTTATTAATAACAAAAAAAGTTGTTTCTGTGATGAATATAGCTCAAAGTAATGACAAAGTTTATTTGTGGATTGCTGTTATGCCTTGATTAGATACTTAACCATAGAACCTGACTACTACTATTTAGCTTACATCACTAGTATAAACTTGGCAATAAAAAGGACAACAAATCTTGAGCTGGAAAAACACACACGGTACTTGAATTTCTAATGGATTCTATGATGGAGAAATCCAATTTAGGACCTGTTATCTATTCACTCATCATTAAAGTTTATTTTTTCTGCACTTTATTTATGCTACCTCTTTATCATCTTGCAACTAGGAGGAGAGCAGCTGGAGGTAAAGGGCATGGATATGAATCAACTAGAAGGGGTTCAAAAGAAAGTAAGGCCATGCCAGCACCTGATGCCAATGCGGAGTTGCAAGCATCCATACAGGTAAATTTTTACTGTACTTCCCTGAAGCTTCCTATAGTCTTTTATCTTATGGAGAATTAGCTTTTTAGGTGATGATTTATCTTTTTTCTATGTCTAATATGAAGCAACAAGGACGGTCAAAACAGATAGGCATTAGTGAGATTTACAATCATGAAGAGGATGGCGTTGCTCGCTGTCCTATTGGGTCTGCTAAAGGAACAGCTAGAAATACTTACTCACATTCTGGCCAGTCAATGCATCCTATGAACCTTGGATCTTCACATAATAGAAATATCAATGAAGCTTTTAGGGATCCTGGCCAAAACTTTATTTCTTCAAGGCAGACTGCAGAATTGAGAGCTCAGAGATCTTTCGTTGAACGGGGAGCGGCCCAGTTGTCTAGATTTTCTAATTCAGTTGCAGTTAGAGGTGATTCACAGTTTCATGGTAGCAGTTCAACTCATCTGAATTTGCACTGGCCAGAGGAGAGTTTTAATGCTAGATATAACAATTTGGATGATTCCTCCCATGGTCTATTAGGCAGGCCAAACTTCTTGAATAAGAAGCCCGGTTTGGAGTCTACAACGGTAATCTTCATTCTTGTTCTTTCCGTGATTCATTCAATTAAAGTTGAAAATAACAAAAAAAACCATGACTCCTCTCACTCATTCATTCCTCATTTTTCGAGTGAAACTGGACTTTATGAAATTTTAATTTGGATTACCCGAAAAAATAATTGAAAGGTAAATGGAAGGTTTATTGCTTATTGCTCTTGATACGAGTTGTTGAGTGACACTGGCTCTTTCAAAATCCAAGAAAGCCTGAATCCTAGTGATGTGCTTGCAAAGTTAATACTGTGTATCCCTTGTTTGTTAACAGAGACCTTGAATGGTTATTCTGATAATTTCATTTAACTTGGAACTTTTTGTAGATGTGTTCTAATCAATAGCAATATTTGCTTGTGGCCCCAGGGTTACTCTACAAAGAAAGGCCATGTCCACTACTCTGGACCATTGGTGCCTCAAGGAGGAAACATTGAGGAAATGCTCAAAGAGCACGAGAAACAAATCCAGCGGGCTGTGCGTAAAGCTTGTTTGGACAAGAACACCAATGAAAGTGGACACGCTGAATCATTGTTTTATCACGGGAGAATAAATGGTAGATGACCCTGGAGAAGATTGAACCGAGCATCGCAAATGACATAAACCGGGGCTATTCCTTTGGGAATAGAATGACGATTATGGAATATCAGTGGCAACTTTACATCAGATAGTTACAAGCATCTCCCATTACTGGCATGGCCTTGAACCACAAAAGGGAGATACATTAAACGCCAATCAAATCCAACTCTACCAGTGTAGTACAAGATTGACCTTGGTTTTTTATTTTATGACACCAAGCATGCTAACCTTGCCAAACCACTATCTTTGGTCCTTGCATAGTCCGGTTTCAAAGGTATTACTTTGCACAACTGAAAATCTGATTTTTCGGATCAGTTTTCCACTTTCTGTGGAGAGGCTGCAACAATCCCAATTGCCACTCTAAAATGTTGCTCAAGTGTAATATGTTCTTTACTTTGCCCTGGTAGGCACATGATGAATAAAAATAGAATGAAGGGGAAAAAAGAAGATTTATTTGATCCTGGATTTTTGAGCTGTGTTTCCTTTGTGTCAGTCACTGATACAATATGGAACAAATAGCCTCATCGCCCTTTATTTCCTTCCCTTTTTTATTTCTTCTTCTGGACAAGACAGGCCTATTGTTTCTCTGGAGGCGATTCGAGCTCGGATCTTCTCTTAGCAAAAGAGATATGAATAGTATGAGGTGCATGTCTTGGCTTGCAAGTAACCTCCTTTATAATAGCTCTCTTGAATTTTACTCCTTGAAGAAGCTTGGTGGATAAGAGAGAGACTATGGCGGGGCACTGTACTGATAACAAGAACTGGAAACCAAAGATTTCTTCTTTGCTTCCTTTTTATTGCCTGGCGGTTAAGGTCAGGTTCCGAAGTGAGGGTTTTTCTCAGGATCTCATTTTGGCAGTCACCCCCACCAGTTCATCAAGAGAGCTTTGGCAAAGGAATTGTTATTCAAAGTATTTTTTTATTTAAAAGTATATTAAAATATATATTTTTCATTTTATCAATATTATTTTTTACAATAACACATCAAAATAATATAAAAATACTAAAAATATTAATTTAAAACAAAAATAAATTTGATTTTTTTTAAATATGCTTTTAAAACACACTCTCAATTATATCCTAAGCCATTTAAAAAAAAATTAAACATAATATGACCATGAAACAAGAATTTTAACATCATAAACAAACCAAGAAGAACAGTTTACAACAATCCACCAAACTTGAAGACATGCCAACATCAGGGTTTGCTTCATCCATAAACCTGGCAGCTATTTGGTCTACATCAAGTATCCAACGCCCCTTCCCTTCATGTCTAAGCATCAACAAGCAATCACACCACCTTCACCTCTCAAACTCTCTACCTCTCAACTCTCCCTCTCCCTCTTCCAACTCAAACCTACTCAAATATAATCTGACATGCAGCTTCAAAACCTCTGACAGCATCCAAAACCCTTTTTATTTTTTATTCCAAATCTGAAAGGAGCGAAAACCTTTTTTGAGTTTCTCCTACTCTATCCCAAAGATCAATCTAAAAGGGCTGGAAAATATGAGGCCTAAAAGCCAACAAATCCCCAACCTTAAGCTGCTCCTCTTCGGTGTCTTCCTTGCTTTCTTCCTGCTTTTTGTGTTACGATCAAGCATGTCGTCTTCCCAGGAAAGTTCATCTCCCACCTCTCAACCAGAAACCTCAGATTCCATGAAAGAATCCAGAGCAACAAATTGCTCACAAGGATGCAGTAAGGTCCCACGCTTCCTAGCTCAAGCCCTCATTCACTACACAACCTCAACGATCACCCCACAGCAAACACAGAAAGAAATATCAGTGAGTGCCAAAATTTTAGAAAAGAAGTCTCCATGTAACTTCTTGGTTTTCGGCCTTGGTCATGATAGCCTCATGTGGAGTGCACTCAACAATGGTGGACGAACAGTTTTCCTTGAAGAAGATGAAGCTTGGATTGCACAAATTAAACGCCGGTTTCCCATGCTAGAGTCCTATCACGTTCCATATGACAGCAAGGTCAATCAAGCTAACAATCTCATGGAGGTAGGCAAGGGACCTGAGTGCACAGCAATTAGTGATCCAAAGTTCTCTATGTGCCAACTTGCCTTGAAAGGTTTGCCTAGTGAAGTTTATGAGATAGAATGGGACTTGATTATGGTTGATGCACCAACAGGGTACTATGAAGAGGCACCAGGGAGAATGACTGCCATTTATACTGCCGGAATGATGGCAAGAAACAGGAAAGAAGGAGAGACGGATGTTTTTGTGCATGATGTGAACAGAGAGGTGGAAGATAAGTTCTCCAAGGCACTTCTTTGTGAAGGATATATGAAGAAGCAAGTAGGGAGGTTAAGGCACTTCACCATTCCAAGCCACAGGGATGCCTTGGACAGACCTTTTTGTCCACCAAAGTAGATTTTTTATTTTCTTTCTTTTTAATCTCTTTTCCTTTGTAGTTTTTGTGCATCTACGAAGAAGTTTGGTATCAGTTTCAAAGAACATGCATGGCTTCTGTTGAATGTTGAGTAGGCAGCAAAAATCAAATTGGAAATCTCTCTCCATTGTGATTGAATTGA
This sequence comes from Salix dunnii, assembly GCA_015731905.1. NCBI lineage: Eukaryota > Viridiplantae > Streptophyta > Magnoliopsida > Malpighiales > Salicaceae > Salix > Salix dunnii. Next base: position 271,095 of record CM027661.1, read on the forward strand.
TATTTGATAAATGGCAGAGCATAATAAGAAGGTACAAAAGATTGAAGTTTCTCAAAGTCCAGCTAGTGTCTTTTGACAGGGTCTCCTCTTATGCCTGATCATTCTCCAATAATCCATCCATCAAATAATTACCAGTTTGTCCATAATAAGTAGTGATCAAGAAGCTGGCCATTTCCAGATGAGACTCAACTTCTTCTTTTTCCAAATCCATCCATCAAATAATTACCAGTTTGTCCATGACACAACTCCTGATCAGAGTAGATTTGAAATTATAATAAATGGGAACAGAACTACAATATACAAACCTGACAGAATCAGTACTGTGTTCCGATACATGTAAATTAATAGCATTAGAAAAGAAATACATTACAAAGATAACAAGAGAGTATAGCAAGGAAAATGCTTTTATAGGAGAAAAACCTGACCCTCTCCGGATTCTCAAAACATCTTCATCTGCTCTGTGCATACCAATAAGAAAAAAAATTCAACATCTTAGCTAACGCGAGACGGCAGTTAATTCACTAATAGAAGACCTTTTACACCTGCAATCCAGGAGCAGATTTCTCCAAAGCAAACTGTATTAGAGGGCCATCATCTTTGGAGTCATGTAATGAAAAACCTTTATACCATATTTCCATGCAGTGTTTGTAACTACCTGTTACTGAAGAGGAAAAGGAAAAGAGGCAAATTTCAGAACAACATAGAAATCTTGAGCGCATCACAGCCAAATATGTCGTTAAGATAACTTGCACGTATTTTCAAGGAGGAAAAGCGTTATGATAAAATCGAAATCGAGGTTCATGCATAGAACATTTGCAGAGCTTTTCAACCTGAGACATAATGCTTGCTGTACCATAAGGCTACCTGATTAGTTTAAAGAACTAGGTAAGATAATCTACAATCCAATAAGAATAAGAGAGTATTTAGTTGGACAAAAAAAAGAAAAATCTGTTCCAAAACAGAGATGGAATAAAAAAAAAAAGCTGATAAAGTCAGCAAATGCCGAGGAGGGCATAGGCTGGTCTTTAAATCGATACTAATATTACTCATAAGAAGAAATTAACATCCAGACAACTTTCTGTACTTATTTAACCATGAGGGGCGCAAGGTAAAAGCAAATAGAGATAACATCATAAAATCTAAAGGCAGATGCATGCGTGTGATTATATTAATTTAAGGAAACAGATTGCTGGCAGAAACAAGACGAGTCTCGCATCAGCTAAAGCCCTGTCCCTGAAGATAGATTTAAAATGCAACTGAATGTGTCCTCTCACCATATCAAGAAGACAGCAGTCGGATTTCCAGGAGAAGGAGGATTCTGATCCAATAGAGAGGACAAAGCACCAGCTTTGGCTTTAGCATCGTGGTCAGTTGCAGGCAATATTTCCACCGACTTCAGGCCAATTTTCCTCTTGATCAAGTCCAAGTTCTCCTGAAGAACCTCAATCTCCCCAAATGGAAGCTTCAGATTCAAGGCTTGAGCCCCGACAGCTATAGCTTCGTCCTTTTTTATCCTCAAGAAAGGCATACAAAGCTTTTGCATTTTCTTAAAGTTACCATCTTGACCAACTGAGCTTTTTTGCAGTGCCTCCAAGATCTCCTCATCTGGTGCAAAAGTACCAGTTTTTCTGTCAAATTTATTACGAAGTATATTCAAGCACTCTGCTTTCCACCCATTAAACTCCTCATCCACATATATCAAACATGTTATCTTCTCTTCAGTTAGTGTAGCAACTGGAGCTGCCTTCTTATTGGATTTCTTTGAGCCCGTGATTTGCTTTTGAAGAAGCTTCCTCGTCAAAACAATCGAGTCCTGCAAGTACTTGTTGGCAGCCTTGAGAGTTTCATCTGGAGAATCAGCTATAGGCCAGCCTGCATTCACTGCAAATCCATCCTTCATCAAACGCTCCCTCCAAACATGCTCTGCATAGTGTGGGCAGATAGGTGTGATTAGCCGTGTCTGCACATCAATAAAACGCCACACCAAACCGTGATTCATGCCCTCACCACCACAAGATAACCTGTACTCGTCTCTGGCAGCTTGGAAATCATAGAATCCAGTCTTTAACGCCTCTCTGAACATGTATTTTTCGTAGTTCTTCTTTGTCGTTTCAACAGCAATGTTTATTTCATTTTCAAACACCCGATCAGCAAAAGTAGATGGTGGACCCGTTCTTAGGGATGCCTCAGCAGCTAGAACCTCTTCAATCCATGCAATCTCTTTAGTAAGGCGAAGGATTGCAGCGTTCGCGGTCTCAAACACAAAGTTGGCATCGTCCACACCATCCCCAGCATCAGCCAGGCTGAACCGAGTAGCATCTGCAGAGAATTCATCAATGGCCTGACGCAGCGTCTTGAAATTTCCTGTAGACTTGGACATCTTCTCTGAATTGAGCATGATGTGTCCATTACACCTGAATCCACGTGGCCAGTGATGTTTAGCCATGATTGCTGTGTGGTTGAAGATGCAGAACGTCAGATGATTCTGAATGAGGTCCTTTCCAGACACTCGAAGATCAAATGGGTACCAATATTCGAACTCCTTCTTCATCTTACCAAGAACAGACGAATCTATTTCTGATGATGCGGGGTATGGACCGTCACAGAAGATGAAATTCCAGACATCATCAGTCATTTCTTTAGGTTTAATAGGATGGGTCTTGTTTGCACCGTACATGTCTTCGTTATGTAGAAAGTGAGCAACAGTGTAATAAGCCATGTAGATAGTAGAGTCAGACAATGACTCAACAAGAAACTCTGGATCCCATGGAATGCGGGTCCCAAGCCCAAACGATCTCGAGCAGGCCCATCGATTTAGCCAGCTCAAAGTATGCTCAAAGCCATGTTTTGTCTCATCAGGGTAGAGATTCATCCTGGATAAGCACTCCTCAACGGATTCTTTCCATTGAGGATCATCGTATGTGAGGTACCATTGGTCCGTCAGAGCCACGACACATTCATCACCAGACCTTGACATGACACGCTTCTCAGGCTCACTGTACATGACTGCCTCACCTGTCTCAATGAGCTTGGTCCTTATCAATGGCTTCGCTTCTTGAACTTTCATCCCCGCATATTCTCCAACAAGCATTGTTCCATCAGTGAATCCTTTCAAGTACGTCAACCTCTTGGCTTCAGCAAGCTTCTCTTTCTCGTTCTGGCTCTTAATTTCCAGGTCCAAGCAAACCTTTTCAGCTGCCTTATCGCCCAATTCTGGAATATTGATTATAGGTACAATCTCAAAAGGCACTACCCACTCATCCTTCACGCCATACTTTTCCCTGAAAGCTGGTTTCGCCTTCAGAGCCCAAAATGCCATATAATCATCAGGGGCATCGCTAGGCACACTGGTAACAATCCCTGTACCCTTGTCGGTCAGAATGGTCAGCAGGGGAAGCGCATAAATGACCTTGTTGAAGGAAAGCGGAGATTTCAATGGCAGACCAATCAGATCATAACCAGTCAGCTCAACCAAGCAACTGGGGTGTTTGGGGGTCTTTGAGAAGCCCTGATAAGCAAGGTTAAGGGCAGCTCTTTCTGTCAGGATGAAGACATCAGTACCATTGACTTCGAAAGCTCCATACTTGCCATCAGGCAGCACCCACGCATTTGTTTGTCCATACATAGTCTCAGGTCTCAAAGTAGCAGCAGCTAGAAACACTTTTCTTCCCTCCAATGCTTTGAATTTAAGTGGGAAAGGGGGCAAAACTTCCATCTTGATAAGAGTGTAATCTTGGGGCAACACACCTTCGCCGCTTGCCCTGTCATGATCTGCGCATGGTTGGTCATCCAAGGGAGAGTATACAGTGTATCTTTTATCTTTGACAATCTTCCCCATATCCTTCAACTTCCTCATCTGCCACTGCACAAATGAATCAAAATATGGATTCATTTCTGTAGTAATAAATGATCTTCTCCAATCACATCCCAAGCCAAAATCCTTCAGATCTTGCATGGCAAGTGGCGGAAAGTAAGTCAGCCATTTTCCTGGTTTCTGGAACTCTGCTATTTCACTGTCAGACAGCCCAATACTGCGCATAATCTCCCACTGAAACATCTGTCCACCTGATTTTGACACCGCCTTGGACTTTTTGCCCTTGAACTTATCTGGCGGCGGACCTGCACTTGAATCCTCAGGCTCTGGTTGCGATTCCACTGGCTCCTCTACCTCTTTCGAGAACACGGGTGGATTGCCAAACTTTTCAATTTCCCTTGCCACTTTATCAGCTGAGGCCTTTATAGGCATACCGGTGCAGTGAAAACCAAATGGAAGGAGCACGTTAGCCCCATCCAATCTATGGAAAGCAGCGGCAAATTCAAGCTTGGAAAGCGAAAACGCATGTCCAAGATGCAAGAACCCATTCATATACGGAAATGGGAAGTTGCCAAAGAACTTCTCGCCTGGTTTAGCTGGCCCTGCACCAGCTTCAGCCCGGAAAACATCTTTCTCATCCCACCAGCCACGAACCTTCTTCTCTATCTCCAACAGCCGGTCTCTCCTCGTGAAAGCTTTTCCACTCTCGGTTGCCATCACACAAAATCGACAGGTACTGCACAAAGGAAATAAATAAAAATACAACACCTAAAATCAAACCCCATGAACGAATATTAAACTGATATAAACTCCATTTGCCACATGAAGTCAAATCCCAAAAGCTTCAAAACCACATATATATTCCCTTTCAAAACTTAACTTACAAGCACCTAAAAGACCAAAAACATCAAGTTCCAATAAACTGAATTATCCCACGAGATACAAGTCGATTAACTATACCTTAAAGCAATAAAAAACAATAAAGGAACCCCGGCTCAGCTTTGATCATCCAACGCAAGCAAGGACACCACAGTAGCTCGAAGACAGAGAAGGCTTGAAGGTTTTGCTTATGAAGAGCCAGAGGGCCAAAGAGAGACTTTATATGCAGAAGTTGCTTGGAGAACAAGGATTTGGCGTGGCAGAAGAATAACGCAAAAGGCTGTCTGCCGGGTTCAGAGAATCCAAGCAGCTCAGCTCCCGGAATCGGACCTGAGGAAAAACTAAGTCTACCAAATTTACCTGTGACTGCAACTCAGTACCCAAACTTATATATCACGCAATATATAATTACCACACAGTGCAAATTTTCCATATATCAGCAATATGCCTCAAATCCAGTCCTATAGTTATCCTTTGATAACCAATTACATCCTTGATCATAACTGCTCCACAATAATAAAAAGTTTGACAGCCTTGTTCATTCAGGTTTTTAAGCTCGTGATAGTTTTGAAATACACTCGGGTCAATCTAAATAAATAAATCAAAATAATATTATTTTAATAATAATAAACCATATATTATAATTAAACCCTGAATTTCAAGTTGATCCACCAGGCCACAATAATAGGTTTAAAAACAACGGGCACAATTATATCAAAAACAAATCACAGCATTGTTAGAAGTGAACAAAGGCCTTCTCTCTCTCTCTGTTTTTTTTCCCTTTTACTTTTTGTGTGCAGGACGATATATTCTTATAATAATCAATCAATTAGGGTTTGGGAATTTAGGATGAGGTTCCCTCGACTTTCTTTTATTTTTATTCTTTTTTGAGATTCTCAGCTTTGTTTTCTCTCTACTACAGTAGCTCGTGGTCCCACACCATATTGCGATTAGCATCGCAACTTATTTAGCTGTTTGGTTTGCTGATAAATCTGTCTTACAGCTAAGTTAGCATTTTGCACTGCAAATATTTTACACTGGAACCATGCCTAACAAAATATATTATTCTCTAGTATATTAAGTGGATGTTTCGTATTGCTTTCCCACCGGCATTTCAAATAATAAGCAGGTTTGTCACAGTTTGGTAATATACAATAAGCAGATTAATTAACATGGATTCCATAAAAAAAAAACACAAAAACCATGGTTCACGATAAGCAGGTTTTTTATGCTTCTCCTGCGTTTGCTAAATCGAGCATTAAGCCACTACAGTGACTTATTCTGCCAAAATAATTTGATTCAAGCAGACAACGTGAATTATGTTTCGAAGCAGATGGTTACAATAAACAGGAACCCTCTCCCCTTCATTTCTCTCTCTAAAAACAGTAGCCACCTCTCTCTCTCCCTCTCCCTCTCCCTCTCCTTTTCGGTCAGCAACTCTGGCCATCATCCCAGACCACCTAGCCCCACCCACATCGTCAACCTCCCCTCCATGCCAGAAGCCCAGCCGTGGCCTCCAACGAAGCAGTAGAGTTAGCAGCAATGTGAGGTTGCCAGCTTTCGAAGCTCCGTCCGGCCACCACAGGCCATCATTTTCGATGCCACCACGACAGGAAGAATCACCTTGAACTCATCTACCCATCGGTACCGGCCGTTGAAGCTATCTTGATGGTCAGTCGAAAGCTACTGTGCACTTGAAATAATTCACGTGCACAGTAGTGCTGTATTGTCACACGAAGAAGACGTGAACAGTGCAGCGCACTGTTTCACTTCTTCTTCCCTTTTTTTAAGCTGGACTTGGGTTGGACCTGCACTCAGCCCAGTCCAAGTCTAGCAGAGTTGGGCTTAGGCCCAATTTGGTTGGGCCTGCTCTCGACCCAACCTATTTTTTAATATATATTTTTTTAAAAAATATGTAGATACAAACCAGTCCTGATGAAAGGGAAATATTTGTTTGTGATGAAATGACAACTAATCTGATGAGAGAATAAATTTTTTTTTGTTTTTTCATTGAATTATTAATTACATTATATTATTATAATTATTATATTTACAATATTTTAAAACATTATATATATATATATATATATATATATATATATATATATATATATATATATATATAACACAGCCTTTAAAGTAATTTCACAAGTTAAAAGCAATATGAAAAGTTTGGTAACCAAACACATAAAACTGCTTTTCATTAATCTCAAACTCAAAAGTAGTTTTAACCAAACACTTCAAAATTTATTTGGAACCGCAGTTAAAGTATTTTTTATGAAACTGCTTTTTTAAAACCTCAACCACAAAAGTAAAAGCAATATCAAACACACCCTAAGAGTGTGTTTGGTATTACTTTTGCTTTTATGGTTGAGATTTAAAAAAAACAATTTCATAAAAAGCATTTTAGCTGCGGTTCAAAATAATTTTTAAAATATTTGGTTAAAACTGTGGTTGAGTTTGAGATTAATGAAAAACAGTTTCACGTGTTTGGTTATCAAGTTTTTCATATTGCTTTCAACTTGTTAAATTACTTTAAAGGGCTATATATATATATATATATATATATATATATATATATAAACATAATTTCATAATGTAATCAATAATTTAAGTAAACTGGACACTTCTTTTTATTCTCTCATCAAATTATTTGTAATTCCATCACGAACTAAATCCATACGTAAATGTCTCTGTGATTCCTGACTATTTGATCGAGAAACAACATCTGGTAAAATATCATCTGAAATAAAATTAGAATTGCGAGATAAAAATTATATTTTAATATATTTATTTATATTTTAATAATAATAATAATAATAATAATAATAATAATAATAATAATAATAATAATAATAATTTTAGTTATTTTTTTCTTACTATTTTGTTAATGTTTTTGAGTTTTTTTTTCTCTCAGGATAATTTGATATTTTTTATTATTTTGACAATTAGCAATGATAATTTTAGATGTTAAGACTTCAATGTTGCTATTTTTATAAAAGGATGTGGTGGTCTGTTTTATTATATTAAATTTTGCATGTATAAATATTTTATTTTAATTTTGGACAAGTAAATCCTATTAATTTCTTTAATCTCAATAATTATAAAAACTGTTTGCTCAGCTCGCAATGTAGTACAGTCAATTTTTTAAATTTTCAAGTCAAATGATTTTTTTTCAGCTAATAATTTTTATTTTTGTTTTATTATTTATTTTATTTTTTATTTGCTCTTTTGTTAATGTTTTTAAGCTTTTTTTATTCTTTGATTTAATTTTTTTTTCATTATTAACGTAACAATAATATTAATATTAATATTAATATTATGAATAATAATAATTTTAGTTTTTGTTCTTACTTGTTTTTTTGTTAATTTTTTGTGTTTTTTTCTCGAGTTAGTTTAATAATTTTTTTATTATTTTGGCAATAATAGTGATGATAATTTTAGAAGTTAAGACTTTAATGTGATTGCTGTTATAATAGGGTATGTTGATCTGTTTCATTATATTAAACTTTATATATAAAAATATTATATTTTAATCTCAACAGTTATAAAAACTGTTTGATCCGCCCGCAACGTAGTGCAGTCAATTAACTAGTACTATATACTGAAAGAGATCAGGGTTCATTTATTGTAGCATGTGAGATAAATCAATATGGATTATAATAGTGTTGCTCAGTTTTCGATTCGGTTCAGTTCGTTCAGTTAGTTGTTTTTTCTGATATTTAACTACTCTTGCACAATTAGATACAACAAAAGGCTTGTTGCTTTGTGGAAAATAAATGACCTATTTCTAATGAGGGCAGGGGTTCAATCCCTCCCTAGCTCAGATTATACATTAATTTTTTTGCTTATATTTTTTTTTTATTTTTTGTTTGTATTTTTGAATTTTTTTCACTTATGATTTTTTTTTCATTTTTCTTTCTTTTGATTGTTTTTTATTATTTTTATTTATTTATTTTGATGTCAAATTATTATTTTTTCTTATAATTTTATTTTATTTCATTTTTTGTTAAAGTTATTGACTTTTTTTTCTTTGAATGATTTTTTTCTCATTATTAACACAATAAGAATAATAATTTTAGTTTTTTTTTCTTACTTTCTCTTTTTTTAATATTTTTTTATCATGTTAATTTAATAATTTTTATTGTTTTAACAGTAATGATATTTTTAAATGTTAAGACTTCAATGCTTTTGTTGTTATAATAGAGTGTGTTGATATATTCATTATATCAAACCCTGAATATATAGATGTTATATTTTATTTGATTTTTTTAATTTGTTCATTTGATTAAAATTGATAATATATTTGGTTTTGTTTTCAGCCCTAATACTTTTGATTTTTTATTTTAATTCCTTTATTTTTTTTACAATTCTTAAATAATTTCTATTTTTTAATCTATGTATATATATATGTTCCTTTAGTTTTGATTTTAATTTTTATTATTTTCTCTTTTGTTGAGATAATATTTTTTTCAAAATTTTTGTTATTAAATTTTAGTTTATGTTAATGATCATTTGAAAATTAATATTTTTTATTTGTTTTTCTTTGTTTTTTCTTTTGATTTTTTTTACTATTTTTTTTATTTTAATGTCAAATGATTTTTTTAGCTAATAATTTTTATTTTTGTTTATTTTTATTTTGTTTGCTCTTTTGTTAAAGTTTTTGAGCATTTTTATTCTTTTATTGAATTTATTTTCCCATTATTCATGCAGCAACAACAACAACAATAATAATAGACTTTTTCGTGTTTCCTCTTTTATTAATGTTTTTGAGTTTTTTCTTCTAGGAATAATTTAATATTTTTTTATTGTTTTAGCGATAATAATAATGATAATTTTTTATGTTAAAACCTTTGAAGTTATTGTTGTTATAATAAAATATACTGATATGTTTTATTATATCAAATTTTACATATATAAATATTATATTTTTTTTTAACTAATAAAATCTACTAATTATTTTAATTCTAATAATTATATAAATACGCGGGCATTTAATGAGTATCCATCCACTAGAAGAAACATCTAGTCACCGATTGAAACACGACCAAACTCCATTTTGCGTCACCATTCAGTCACCAGAATCAAAACAAAGCAGCAAACACATGCTGAGACAGCTGTTGATCTTCCATGCTCAACCAAAACAGGCGTTTGAGACCCTAAGCAACAAGCAAAGGCAACATGGCGGCCACCGCAACAACAAACATTCTAAAAAAAGAAGGAAGCTCGCAACACTGTGCGAGTCCACAGAGTCTCACCCGTCTACACAAACAGTGATTAAGCAACGCCACTCAAATTTTAACAACAAATCTTCCTCCCCTACCCTCTCTTTTATCAAGATTTAAAAAATGAGAGAAAATATGGTTGACGTGCTTCCACGTATTCTTTGAGCAGACAAAATAAAAAGAAGAAAAAAGCTAATTGTTAGTGCTATTGTTAATTGTTAATGATAGAGTGGTGGTGGGCACTCCTTGCCTCGACATGCGAGACAAGCTCCAAAAACATCACACATAGACTCTCTCTGCTTTCCCATCTCTTCGTCAAAGAGAAACCCCTAAGAAAAAGACTCCCTTTTCATTTTCCATTTCCGTCTGGATCCCAGTTATGAGCAACGAATAGTAAGCCCTTTTTTCTCCTTAAGTTCTTTCCCTTGTCTATTTTATTTTTGCTTACACTGTCTGTTTTTTTATTTTTTTGTAGTGATTATCTGTTTAAGCTTTTGCTAATCGGAGACTCATCTGTTGGGAAATCGTGCCTGCTTCTCAGATTTGCTGTACGTTGAAAATGATCGGTTATAGCTATACATTATGTAATTTTTCTTTTTATGAATGTGATTGCTAGGAAGAAAGGTTGATGCTTTAGTAATAAGAGCTTAATTGGGTTGCTAATATGTTGCTAACTTTAGCGGGTTAGAGAGTAATTAGAAGATGGGCTGGAGATTAGTGTTTGAATTTAACTTGGTTTTTCTATTTCATAATTTTTCAGGATGACTCTTATGTAGACAGCTATATCAGTACCATTGGTGTTGATTTTGTAAGTCTCTGTCTGCTATATATGTCTCTCAGGACATCCATTTTGATGTTTTTTATGGTCTTAAATTTGTTGGTTATGCTGTAGAAAATCAGGACTGTGGAGCACGATGGAAAGACAATCAAGCTGCAGATTGTGAGTATAGATAACTGTTTTTTCCCTTCGAATATGGTATTTTTGTTTTGTTTCATATTTTTGAAATGGAAATTAGCGGTAACCCCTAACTAGATAGGTGCACATGTCTAGTGGGAACAAATGGCTGGAATGGGTATTTGGAAATTTAGATGACTGATGTTCTCATGTTGAGGTCATGTGGTTCATTTGCATGCAGGAATTGAGATGTTTGCTATAATGAGTCAGGCAATATTTAAGTTTAACGGTTAAAACCCTATTCATGTTGTGTGTCTGACAAAATGGTCCATATTCCAGAAGCTTCAAGGACTTTTGCCAATGTTGTTGGTTGGAATGATAAGATTTACGTTATATAATCATTGTCACAAACATGTATCATCTTTCCTTTTTTATTCAAATAACTTTCTTTGTGATTACCCTTTGAATTTAACTTCGACATTCAATTTGTTATTGCCATTTCAGTGGGATACAGCTGGACAGGAGCGCTTCCGGACCATAACAAGCAGTTATTATCGAGGAGCACATGGGATAATTGTGAGAATTTCTCCTATTATTTTGAAATACAGAAAAGCCTGTGCCCCCTTCTCACACACCCCTGCAAGCACAACAAACACACTGATTATATGGTCTTCTTGATGAACTGCTTTTACTGATTTCTGAAAGCAAACTCTTATGCTTTGGGTCATTGTGCCATGATCATGTGCATTTTATGTTGATACAAGTTCAAATCTCATTGTGCTATAAGAAGTCATGTTCAAGAATCTGATAATTTGTGTCCCTTGGGATTACAACAGATAGTCTATGATGTTACGGAGATGGAGAGCTTCAACAATGTCAAGCAGTGGTTGAATGAGATTGATAGATATGCAAATGATAGTGTCTGCAAACTTTTAGTTGGAAATAAGTGTGATCTAGTTGAGAACAAGGTTGTGGACACACAAACAGCAAAGGTATATCTATTTAAATTCAGCCATCTTTGATATGATATTTATGTTTTCCTGAGGGCCTGTCCTCTGTTTCAAGTTTCTTCTGGACAAGTTTGCTGAACCATCAGGGAAGATCTTGTGCTGAGTTAGGACTGAGGACCAGCTGTGCTGTATTCAATAGACTAGTCCAGCGAATTATTTTCTCTTACTTTAGTGATGCCCTGCATATGCACCCATGGAAAGCTTTTCTTATAGTTTCAGTAAGACAGATAAAAGTTTGTTGGAGCATGTGCCTTGAAGGGATATTTTAATGTAATCTTGTCTAATTTCAATTATAGGTAGGCCTGTGTTTTTGCAAAATCTTAGATTGATGGTTCTCAAAAATGTATGGAACTATAGCTTTCTTGCATGTAAGTGGTCTTATCCTTCTTGAGTTGTTGGCATAATGTTCCTTGACATTGTCATTTTCGATCACATAGCCATATTGAAAGTTTGGTTCTGTGCATGTGTCTTCTAATATAAGAAAAAATGGTAAAGCTCCATACAGATGTATGTAAATTAAGCTGTTTCCCTTACATTTACCGGGGATGCAGCAAAAACCTTCATAGTTGAATATCAAATGGCTTAATACAATCTTAGCAGCTAAAAGAATAGTGATGATATCTTGTTAAACTGGAAGGGCTTTCCAAAGGATTTTCTTTGATTGGATAATGGTTTCTGTTTGTAAATTGATCCTTCTTTCTTCTATCTGGATGAACTGCAGGCATTTGCAGATGAGCTAGGCATTCCTTTCCTAGAGACAAGTGCTAAAGACTCGATAAATGTGGAGCAAGCATTCTTAACCATGGCTGGTGAAATTAAGAAAAAGTAAACCACAAGTCAACTTGTTCCTGCTGTTCTTAATTCAAGTATATTTTTATATTGATTGTAAATGCGTGTTCTTAGTGATTAATAATTTTTGTTTTACTGGGATGTTATCTCGGTTGGCTATTTTAGATTACTTAATTTTTCCTCTACTTTAATAGGAACGAATGATTATATGTAGCAGATGCAATCTTTTGACACCCTAGCTGTTGCTGATAGTGTAGATGTTTTATTCTGTTAGATTAAACTCTTACTCAGTCTACCTTTCCACACTTCTGTTTTGGTGCATTGTTTTACTGGGATGGTTTTCATATTAGTCATATCTCATGCGGTATTTCAGCCAAAGTTGTACAATGCATGTTACATGTGTGACTTCATGGAATAACATTAAACAGTGTTCTTTTGCTAATAAATATTCTTCTTATTTCAACTAACTCAATTTTTTTTAGCAGAATGAGTAGCCAGCCAACTGCTAACAATTCAACAGGAATTGTTCAGATGAAGGGGCAGCCAATCGAGCAGAAGAACAACTGTTGCGGTTAGCTATTCTCATGCACATGTAATGGCGTCCTGAGGTTTTTAGGCTAAAATGTGCTGTTGACTTGGTAATCATATGGATCTCCAAAGAAACTGCCAATTATGTTGTGCTTGAAGTTGTGTATCTATGAAAATTCTTACGTTTAATCAGAGGTTATCAGAGGGATCCAGATTCTATTGAAATGTAACCGAGATGTTAAATATCTGAAAAAGGCAACTGTTCAGCTATCACAAACAGGAAAGTGGCTGCAAGGGAACGAATGACATGCAAATTGGTTGAGAGAAATCTCAAGCAATGTAAATGCTATTTATTCAAATGCAACTACATGTGTCTTATTAATGCCAAAATATCAAGATAAATGGTCTAAAAAAACAGAGCTATGGCTTCTCAAGTTTGTAGCATTGAACAGCAGGTTTGGCACATTGGAACGGTTGGCATATAAATTTCCAATGCGTGCAATTGTCTCAGGATTATGTAACATGTGTGCTGCCATTCCCTTCCTCAGCTATTGCATTGCCATAAATCGGAAAGTGGCACTGGGTGGTTATGAAATGAAGTTGGTTTGTCATGCACATCCCTCTGAACTGCCCTGCTTCCATAAAGATGATATGGGATGCCTATCGTTGCAGAGCAAGGCATTCTGCTCGTCTTTGAAGTCGGAATGCCCAAAGAAACCACAATGTGCACAGTTACACAAGCCATGAAGTTACACAAGCCATGAAGCATTTATTTGGTAAAAGCATGGGAATCACCAACTAATGTACTGATCTACCATTGCATTCTCCGCGATCATGACCACCATAGAGATCTTGAAGCAATAACACAAGACAGTAAAATACTAAACTTTCAATATATCATGCAAAGGGATATGAGATTCAACGAGTTCAAAAACAGAAAAATCAAGGCGGGGGGGGACCGATGTAAATCAAATGAACAAGAAGATAAGGGAAATTGCCCACAACTACACGTGTCATCTTCACTAAGAAGAAGAGCAGCAGGTGGTCTTTCTAGTGCTGGGCTCAGGTCCTCCAACTACAATGGTCTTCCCATCTTTGACACTCACAGGTGGTGCTGACTCTTCCGAAGAAAGTGTCTTCTTACTAATAATCCTATATATCTCAGAAAGAATTGTCTGAAAAGCCTTGTCAACATTGGTGGCTTCAAGAGCAGATGTCTCTACGAAAGCAAGCCCTTCTTTCTCAGCATAACCCTGAGCATCCTCAGCAGCTACTGCTCTAAGATGTTTAAGATCAGTCTTATTCCCGATTAGCATGATCACAATGTTGGAATCTGCGTGATCCCTCAACTCCTTCAACCACCGACTCACATTTTCAAAAGTCGTTGGCTTTGTCACATCGTACACCAGAAGAGCTCCAAGCGCGCCCCTATAGTAGGCACTCGTGATCGCTCTGTATCGCTCTTGCCCCGCCGTGTCCCATATCTGTGCCTTCACCGTCCTTCCTTCAACCTATCAAGCACAACACCCAAGTAAAATCCCGATCAAAATTAAACTAATTAGAAACGCAGGTCAAAATGATGGCTTGATGTAGATCAAGCAAAGTGTGCTAATAGAATAGGAGTTAGGGTTGGTTACTTGAAGAGTGCGAGTGGCGAATTCGACGCCGATGGTGGACTTGGACTCCAAACAAAACTCGTTGCGAGTAAATCTGGAGAGGAGGTTCGATTTTCCGACACCGGAGTCTCCAATTAGCACTATCTTGAAAAGGTAATCGTACTCCTCGTCGGCTCTCCTCGCCATCTCCTCCTCCTTCTCTAACAGTGGTTGTGAGAGAGAAGAAAGGGCGAGAATGGGAGTAGACTTGTCTGTTTTATTATTGTCTGGATGAAATATCAAGTGTTGCATTTTTACCCCTATAGTTTTAAAATAGTTTAATTTCACCCTTTCAAAAAAATTAAATTTCTCTTTAGAAATAACATGTCTTCGTATCCTCTATATTTTAAAAGATTTAAGATTTATTTTTAAATTATTATAGAAATAAATTTATTTTTAATTCTAAACAAATACGCTTATGTTTATTTTATATCTCATGACACTAATCAAATACAATTTTCTTTTTAAAAAATCTATTATAATTTTTTTTCTTTTTAATTTTCTCTCATACCAAAACCACAAGGTATTATACCTTCCTCTTAAAAAATATTCTATAGATATTTTAATTACAATGTATTGGTTGATGAAAATTTAATTATTTTAATTTAAAAAACATTTGAGACTATTATAGTAAGTGTATTAAGTATTGTGTTTCAAAAATATTTTTGAAAAAAAAAAATTTATTTTATTTTAAATTTTATTTTTTTGTGTTTTTAGTTCATTTTACTATGCTACATTAAAAATATTTTTAAAAATAAAAAAATATATTATTTCTATATATTTCTAAAATAACCTTAATATAATCCTAAACAAGTCTAAATTGAGAAATAAATTAAGTTTTAGTATGAAAAATCTAATTACTATATCTATTATAATGTTGCATTGATTTATGAGGGATGGGGACATGAGTTTTCTACCATTCAACATATTTTTTTGGCAAACAAATATGAAAAAATAAAAATTATAATTTTTCAATGTGTTGATATATTTAAGCTTTTAAAATTATATTAACTTTATAAATGAGCGGATATGAATGGCTGATTTTCTCAACATGACAATTAACCTCTTGATAGGTCATTTAAATAATATTTTTCTCAAATTGTTTTTATTAAAATGGGTGAAATAGCCTATTTACCTTTTCCATTTTTTTATTTTTAAAATAAAATCATGTTCTTGATTCTCCCCTGTGAAGTCTAGAGTTTAAATCTTATTTTCTTATCAAATAACTATTTCAATAATAATAATAAAAAAAGTTTATATTCCTTATATATCATAAAATTTTCTAGATGTTGAGACAATTCCAACGATGAGCAACTCCAATGGTAAAAGTCATTTTAAAGAGTCAAATTTCTAAAATGATTTTTTAAATAGTATATGTATGGTTTTTTTGCTAATGTATATTCCAATGGTAAAATGCATTTTTGGAGAGCTATTTTTTTATATTATTTTAAGTATAGTGCAATTATTTTGTATGTAGTTTAATTATGCTATCAATTATATAATTAATAAGAGTAAGTTATATAATTAAATAATTGCTTTTAAAAAACCCTCCAACAATATAATTATTAATTTTATATATAAGTTTTTACTTTCTTGTTGAGGTATTTAAAAATAAAAACAAAAACAAATATTTTTTATATAGTTTCATTATTTTCTAAAATATATCACGTCAACTATGAAAAAGGTGACCTCAAAATTTTAGCTTCTCTACATGAGCTACTCCAAATAGCGACTCATGCACGGGAAATTAAAAAAATTATTATTTTGGCTATCAAAATAGCTTTCTTGTTGGAGTGTAAGAAATTAAGCAAACATGGTAAAAAACTAATTTTTTATTTTTAGCTCTTCAAATAACACTCCTGTTGGAGTTGCCCAAATAATAATAGCTTTAAAACATCACCTTAAATTGATCCAAAGATTAACAACTCAAAATTTCACGGTAAAAGAAATTGCCCTTAAGTTGTGTCAGACACTCTACAGTTCATGTCCTTTTCCACTTCAAGTCGATCATGGAATTGGGTTTAAAGATTATTAAATGTATATATAGGGATCAAATCACAAAGTTGAAAACTATAAAAGGGAGAAACAAGATAAGTAGCCAACAATAATAACCCATGATTTGGCTTCCTATCAAAGCGTCTTCATCCATACACCATATGCACTGAAATGTCTGTTCGATACCATTTTGAAAGTATTTTTCAGAAAGTTGATTTTTTTTTATTTTGTGTTTTTAAATTATTTTGATATGTTAATATTAAAAATATTTTTTCAAAGTTAAAAAAATATGATTATGATACTTTTCTAAATGAAAAGTAATTTAAAAAATAACTTCAACTACACTCTTAAACAAACTCGAAGAAGAAAATATAGAATTAAGGGGTGAGATAGATACGTTTCTGCGATTTTTTTTTCATATATCTGAGTGTTGTTATTTTTATATTTTATTTTTTTTAAATAAATAAATAATATTTTTATATATTTTTAATTTCTTTTTATGTTCTATATTAAAAATATTTTTCATAAAAAAATTTATTTTAATATAATTTCTAATAAAAAATATGTTTAAAAACAAACAAATAAGTGCATCACTTGACTCTCGTATGATTGAAAGCAATTCATTAGTTTTCTTGTAAAATAGAAATCTATGAGTTTCACGCGATTATTTAACAAAATAAAAATAAAAATAAAAAAAATAATGCGATCAAGAATTCGTTGATCCATCGAAAAGGTAATTGAGATGAAGAAAATAAGTGGAGGACCTAATCGTAAATACTATTTGAAAACCGGGACTGGTTAGCCAGTATAAAAGGGATATAACCGCGGCCTACAAAAACCCTAATAGCAGTTCCGCATCTCCCCCCCTGCTTCTAGCTTATCTCTCATCTCCTCTTCTAGCTCTAGCGCATAACGCCAGTACGCACATCTCTCTCCGCCTTCCTCCCTCTCACTCCACACACACTAACAGATATCGATCTTTTCTTGGGAAAGTTAAGAGTTTTACTATCACTCTTTAACTCTGTATTTTCTGTTTTCAGATCTGAAATCGGAGCTACTCTTTTCCTTTTTCAGCCATGCCTCTCGTAAGTTCTTCTTGATCCACTTTGTGTGTTATGGAAATCGTGCGTGCAATTGAATGCTGACACTTGATTTGTTGTTTTGGGTTTAGATATTGTATGCTGGTAAGACAAACAAAAATGCATACAAGACACAGATAGCCGCAGAATACTCTGGTGTGGATGTCAAGCTTGCTGAGAACTTTGAGATGGGTGTTACCAACAAGACCCACGAGTTTCTCAAAATGAACCCAATTGGAAAGGTGTGATACTCTGGTGTTGGAATTTTTAGATGAGTGTTACCATAAATTTGTTTTGATTTCTAAAAGAGATTTGTTAATGGTTTATTAGGTTCCTGTCTTGGAGACTCCTGAAGGTCCCGTCTTTGAGAGCAATGCGATTGCACGTTATGGTAAAATACTTTATGCTTGTTTCGCGATGCGTTAAATGGTTTATATTATCATAGATGATAATAGTTTTGAGTTTTGTACTTGTTCTTGCAGTTACTCGCCTGAAGGCTGACAATCCTCTGTATGGCTCATCGTTGATTGATTACGTAAGATATTTTGTATTGGTGAAATCTATTTTTTAACCATGCTCAAAATATTTGTTTACTTGATCAAAAAGAAAGTTGCTCTTGTTTGCACCATTGGTGCTGTGCTAATCTTTTTAGTATTTTTGGTGATCCTTAGGCCCGTATTGAGCAGTGGATGGATTTTGCTGCAACCGAGATTGATGCCGGTATTTCAAAATGGCTTTATCCTAGATTGGGTTATCAACTGTACCTTCCTCCAGTAAGTTGTCTATCTTTTTGTGCTACATGTCTTGCAACTCTGAAATTTTTCTTCTCATTCATGTCTCGAGATTTTTTTTGTTTGTTTATAACATGTTAAATTTAACGTTGGTTTTATATATCTTTTGTTCGGATTCAATCCTGATTGCCAGTTGTAAATGTTGAGTTATATAGGACTTAGCTTTAAAAGGTTCTTATAGATACATCTAGGACTATATTTAAGAGAGAATGTGAAGATAAGACATGGTTTTTTTACACTGCTTAGCAAGTCTGCATGACATTTCATTTTGTAATGGGCATTGAATGCACATGCATGCAGATTGTATTCTTGATAAGGTATAGAGCGGTTATACTGTTTTAATTATTTGTTTCTTCTATTTTTTATTAATTCTGTAATAAAAAGCAATATTTCATGGTTCCCTTGTATGCTACTTCTGCTTTTTATAATATTGTTGCCAGCCCATTAATGTATACGTTTTACGGATGCTTCTTTATGAAGGCTGAGGAGGCTGCGGTTTCTGCATTGAAGAGAGCATTGGGTGCCCTGAACCTGCATCTTACCTCAAACACCTACTTGGTTGGGCATTCTGTGACTCTTGCTGACATCATCATGACATGCAATCTTTACCCGGGATTTTCTCATGTCATGACCAAGAGCTTTACCTCGGAGTTCCCTCATGTTGAGAGATACTTCTGGACCATGGTTAATCAACCAAATGTCAAAAAGGTAATGGGTGAAGTTAAACAGGCTGAATCAGTGGTGCCAGTTACAAAGAAGCCTTCCCAGCCCACAGAACCTGCTAAATCAAAGTCTAAGGATGAACCCAAAAAAGAAGTTCAGGAAAAAGAGCCAGCAAAGCCCAAAGTTGAACCTGCTGCAGAAGAGGGAGAAGCACCAAAGCCGAAACCCAAAAATCCTCTTGATTTGCTGCCTCCAAGCAAGATGATAATTGATGACTGGAAGAGGCTCTACTCTAACACCAAGACTAACTTTCGCGAGGTTGCTATCAAAGGTGCTTTTCTTTTCACCCATACCTGTTCTCTTACTTTGAGCGGTGGTATCAGCTATTTTCAAATAGCGCACACAGATATTTATGTGATTAATTCTTGGAAAAAGTATCAGGGAAGATTCAGAATGTGTATTTTTTTCTTCCGAAACTTAGTTTTTTATTGACATAAATTTACTGTCGATTCTTGGGTGGTGCCAGGTTTTCTTCCCATGAAAGGACCTGTTTTTTTTTTTTTAAAAAAAAAACACGTGGTAAATCTGGATTTGTTTTAATGTTATTAATGGAGTTGTGGTCTGTCATCTTTAACTTCTACTGTAGGATCATGGGAAATCTGGATTTGTTTTATTGTTATTGATGGAGTTATTGTCTATCATTTTTAACTTCTGTTGTAGGATTCTGGGAAATGTATGATCCTGAGGGATACTCACTGTGGTTCTGTGACTACAAGTACAATGATGAGAATACTGTGTCATTTGTCACTCTGAACAAGGTCGGTGGATTTCTTCAAAGGATGGATCTGGCTCGCAAGTATGCATTTGGGAAGATGCTTGTAATCGGCTCAGAACCTCCATTCAAGGTCAAGGGGCTGTGGCTTTTCCGCGGGCAAGAAATTCCCCAGTTTATCATTGATGAGTGCTATGACATGGAGCTGTATGAATGGACTAAGGTTGACATCTCAGACGAAGCTCAAAAGGAGCGTGTCAGTCAGATGATTGAAGATCACGAGCCTTTTGAGGGTGATGCCCTTTTGGATGCCAAGTGCTTCAAGTGAAACAACTGTAATCCGTCAAGGCCATGTTTGCGGCTGCAATCTTTTTTTGGTAGTGAGTTTGTCTCTTGTTTCAGGCATAATTAAGTCTAGACATTTAATGATTTGAACAAATATATTTTTAAATTATCATTTTTTGCATTCGCCCTTCTCAAAGATACCTGCTTGGTTGCTGGTGGCAGTTTTTTGCCTCTGATGACTAGGGTACTTGTTTTAACCTCTCGTCCTCAGTATTTGTGGTCAATTCGGCTCCATCTTCCTGAGTTCTGAATGATAGGGCAAAAGGTGTTTAATTTACCGCTATGAGCTGTGTAAGATGAATAGATATATGATTTCTATGATGAATTTGATATGTGGTATCCAGCTAGCGAATTTTGAAAAGCAAGTAAAAATACTTGTAAACCAATCTCTTCTTAATAATAACAATACACACACACACACACACATATGTCATCGAAGTTCAATTTATACTTGTAATCGCATGATAATGGTCTGATTAAGTTAGAACTGGTAGCATGAGTATATGATATGTAGTATTTATATATGAAATATGTTAGATGCTTGATTTTTGAAAATACCTGATGTAATAATACACAATTTAGCATTATACGCACGGATTTGTCCATGTGCTCCGCTGAGTTTTATATATGTAAAAAATTTATTGATTTTATGTGCATTGTAATTTGTTATTTTAATATTTAATTAGTAAAATTATAATTGATAAAATTTGTTAGAAATGAGTTTTTTCCCGTATAAAAGTGATTGAATATTACTATTGCTAAAAATGTTTTGATAATTATTTAATCGGTAGATTCTACAATTGAAATCGAAAAAATTCTGTGATTGTTGTGTATGTTTTATTTGTTTTATGAATTCTTTCATTAGCGAATAATAAAATTATAATTGTTGAATTGTAGCACAAATAAGTGATTTGTTTTATGCATCAATCAATTTGATTGATGATTTTGTTTTAACTACTTCGGTAATAATTTAATTGGTAGATAGCAAAATCGTAATTGATCAAATTAACTAAAGATATATTATTTGTTGTCTGCAAAATATTAGTTGTTTGTTGGGTATGTTTTAACTATTTGCCGAATAATTTATTTGATAGATAACAAAAATACAACTGCTAAAATTTATCAACGATTATTTTTTCATATTTTTTTCTCATTTTTATATTAAAAAAATTTTTAGAACACTGAGATTAAATTAATGTGAGATTTTTAAAGAAAATTTAGTTCAAATTTTTTTATATATATTTTAAGATGTTAATATAGAAAAAAAATATTACAATATATAATTAGTCGCTCCTATTTTTTAAGGAAAAAATCCCAAAAATAATATATATATAAATTTAGGATCATTAACAATTTTGTTACTTGTTAAAAAAATTGGTGTCGATTGTGGCAAAATACAGGGTAATTTTTATTTTATTATTATAGATAATTTGATATAATTTTTTTACATATCTTGTCTATGTGTAGTATCGTATATTTTTTTCCTTCGTGATATGAGATCTGAAATATCATATATGAAAAAAAACATAGAAGTTATTTTTCACAAAAATAACATTGACCAATGAATTTTTGTTGCAATTATTATAACTGTCATTATAAATATTATTATATATAATTATTATTCTAATTATTATTGGTCATACTTTCAATGACACTGACATTGTTTTTTGTTAACCGGGGTGTCGAGGCCAACTTGGACGCACCATAATTAATCCCCGGACCAATTTATTAATTTTTTTCCTTATACTTTTTTTTGTTCACTTATATATTTTTTTATGACTGGGGTCTCCAGTCCAACTTAAATGCATCGCAACTAATTCCCAAACTAATTTTTTTTTTATAATCAGTGTCTTCGGGCCAACTTAAGCTTTTGTTTTTTTGTTTTTTTTTTCACTTATATATTTTTTTATAATCAGGGTCTTTGGATTAGATTAAGTGCACTATGACTAATCCTCGTATCTTTTTTTATAATTAGGGTGTCCGGGTTAGCTAATGTGCACCACGAGTTGTATAAGTATGTGTATACTCCATAGAAGATAAAATCCAAGAATTGGTTGTCGGAGTGTATTGGTAATTTATCAAATTTTAATTATATTTTCTGTCACGGTGTTGTGGGCGTGACATCAATTTCAGAGCTTGTGCACATTTTCGGATGGTGCGTACGACGTCGTAGAACTTCTAAAAATATATATTTATTTTTTATATATTCATTTTATTATGTAAAATGTGTTTTAAATAATATCATGGTAACAGAGGTATTTCTAATTTTTTTTTCATTTTTGTGCATATTATAATAATCATAATACCCTCAAATAAGACATAAATAAAAAATTATCAGTGGAGGTGTCTCAGTAATTTTACTTTTTTAGTGCACAGTAAAATAACTTTTGTAGCGTCAAATAAGACAAAACGGAAGAGTTACCTACGGTGGCATTTCAAACATTTCACATTTAACTATACGTGCATAAGAAAGAGTTTCACTCTCATTTTACATCTCCATAGCTAAACTTACCGTGTTTTTTTTTTTAAGACGAGTTGCATTTAATACAAATACAAATAACAATAAAAATTTAAAATTTAGAAATTTAAATTAATAGCAAAGGTGTATATACAAACAAAAAATTTAAGACTATTTTAGAAGGGCTGAGAAAATCAAGAGATCAAAACAAAGCTGAAAAATAAAAGAATAAAAACCGAAATATAAAATAATAAATTATAGGTGTTAAAATTAGATAAAAAAAAAATTTAATCCCTACAACAAAGCGCGGTTTCAAGGCTTGTATTAATTATTTAAGAACTGGGTTATACGTGTCTTTGAATACATCTCAATTAACAGAAGAGGACTGGTGAAAAAATAAATAAAAATAAAAGTTTTATGATGAGATGACTGTTGATTATCATCATCACCCCAGACATCTGCTGCATTTTTTAGTAATTATAAAATGAAAACTCGCTTTCACGTGAGAGTAACAGAAGAAAGGGAAATACATTTTTGCTGGAAATGGTGAAACGCACGGCTGCAATGGAGGTTGATTTGCCTTCGGGCAGCAGACGCTCATCAACATGTACAGTGTGAAAATGCAGTGCTTTTGGACGGACCAGCTGAGGAAAAAGTATTTTGAAATCAAAGCATCCATCTCGGGCAGCCTTTATGAAATCAGATACAATGAAAGATTTGAATAAATGCAATGCAATGGGATCAGGCTGCACTGTTTCCATCCACTGCACTGAGTGTGGATAAACAGTTGAGCCCAACAGTGCAGCCTTGATCTTTACGAGTATGGATAAACAGTGTTGATCTCATTTAGCTGTTAAGATAATAATATGTATATCGCCAAGTTGTGATTAAGAAAAGTAATAAAACAAAATTAGAGCATTTAAATAGGTTATTTAACAAAAAACAACGACCTTTTTTCTTGATTTAAGAGCAGGATGTCACATATATGCTCAAGATATTGAATGACTCATGAAGCTAATTATTAATGATTTAAAAGATACAATTTTATATTTTTAAGTAGATGTCTGTGTTAATTTATGAGGCTGCTCTCCCCAGTAATGTAATCACAAATCCATCTCCAGTCAAACAAAGCAGTCTAGAGAGTGATCACTGTGTAGCTAGAAAATTCATTTTCAAAAAGTTCCCCGTCAAACATGAACGAACCTGTTGCTTTGTTGAATAATCCATCCTTTACTACAAACTACGTTGCGGCACAGCCCGCTAGACATTACGCGTTGTCGAATTTAGCTAGATTTTCAAGCTTTCTAGTTTCTATGACTTGCAGAAGTAAGCATGGACTGTCAGTTGCAGGACAAATCGAGCCAGATCAAAAACATAACATCCGGTTTTCTAGGTAGGTAGGTGCTCGGACATTTCTCATGTGTACAGTGTCCTGGGATTGGAAAGGATATTGTCAACTGATTTTTTGGAAGGCAACCTGATCGAGTTTGCAACTTGGCGAGCATGTTCGGCTTGACAGACGCTAGTCTTTTCTACACAGACAAAATGGGTTTACTTTGAATCAACTCCAAGTGAATTCAACCCCTTGCGCATATATGATCATAGAACCACCCACCCACCCACCCACGCACGAAGGTTCAAGCCTATTTACAACTTCCAGCCATAATACCGTCAATTATATATATATACAACTTCAGTGCGCCGAGTGAGTCCATCTCTACCCATCACATTTCGTTGTTTTCTTGAACAATCTTCTTTCTTGTTAGTTTGATGGGGAGTTTGGATATCGCTGCAAAGGAAGAGCAGAGGGATGAGTCCCTGGAGTTGCTTCAGAACCTTCCAGCAGAAATAGGTATGGGGGGTAATCTTCTCTATCTATACCAGGGCTTCTGGTGTCCGCAGGTATCGATTAAGGGCATGATGTTGTTTCTGTTGAAGAATGAAGACTAAAGATTGATTCCAATCCTACAATTAATGTCAGGATTTTACTATCTTTTAATTATTGTGTTTTCCTAAATAAGATCATATTGTATGATCAAAGTTCTAGTTTACATTTTAAGTATTTTTCCTATTTAGATTGTAGAAGAGGAAGTTGTAATCAAATGGGGAAACCCTATTTTGTAACACTTCATATTTTCATTATAAATAAGAGAAGAGGGATAGCAGTAACCTCACCTTCGATTCTGCTCATGTTTGCTGAAATCCATTGTTCTTCATCTGTTCTTTATTTCTTTGCATCTCTAGAAATTGATTCAAACAGTAACTGTTTGAATCAATAAAACAGTAGAGTTGACCTTTGTTGATTTGTTCTTTGATTGATTTCTTACAATTGGTATCAGAGCAAGAATTGGATCTTTGAAGGGGATAAAGAGTGAAACACGAGAGAATTAAGTGAGGTATTGTTCTTTAAGGGTGGTGAGTGAAACACGAGAGTTTTAGGAATTAAATTGTGCTATGGAATCTTCTTCTTTTCCATCCAAAACACCAGTCTTTACTGGTCAGAACTTTGGTGTATGGGCTGTCAAAATGGAAACCTACTTGAGAGCTTTTGATTTGTGGGAAATAGTAGAAGAAGATAGACAACTTAATCCACTAGGAAACAATCCCACGGTTGCACAAATAAGGTTCTTTAATGATGAGAAAGCCAAGAAGTTCAAAGCACTTTCATGTCTACATAATGCAGTGAGTGAAGAGATCTTCATAAGGATCATGGCTTGCAAATCAGCCAAAGAAGCCTAGGATAAACTGAAGACTGAATTTCAGGGGGATGAGAAGTCAAGGAAGATGCAAGTGCTGAATCTAAAGAGACAATTTGAAGGACTAAAGATGAAGGAGACTGAAACTATCAAAGATTTTTCATCACACATCTCAAAACTGGTGAATCAAGTGAGATTGTTAGGTGAAGAATTTCCAAAATCTCGAATTGTAGAGAAAGTGCTGGTGAGCCTACCTGAAAAATTTGAGCATAAGATTTGCTCATTGGAAGATTCCAAAGACTTTACTAAGATGAGCTTGCAAGAACTTGTCAATGCTTTACAAGCAGTGGAGCAAAGACAATCCTACAGATTGGAAACATCAAATGAAGAAGCCCTAGTTGCTGTCTTTAATTAGAAGAATCAAAACAGAATTTACAAGTCAAATCCAGCTGGTGTTAGCAGGAAATACAAGGAAAAAGGTAAATTTTTCAATAACTGGCAGCCTAGACAGAATTCAAGTAACAATTACAACAATGCAAGAAGGAATGAGAAGAAAGAACACTTCCCTGCATGCAAATACTGTCAGAAAACAAATCATCTTGAAGCCTGGTGTTGGCTCAAGAACATTCAGTGTAGAAACTGTAAGCAATTCGGGCATATTCAAAAATTCTACAAAAACATAATTGAGAATGTAAAACAAGCACAGCTAACCAACAAGGATGAAGATAAAGAAGAAACCTTGTTCATGGCTTCTGTATTGCAGATGGACTGCACAACACAGGCAGAGGCAGAGGCAGACAAATCAACATGGCTCATTGATAGTGGTTGTACAAATCACATGTCTGCTCATCGAAGTTTGTTCAAATCCTTAGATAAAAATTATTTATCTAAAGTCAAAATTGGGAATGGAGACTTTGTGGAGGTTGAAGGAAGAGGATCAATTCAAGTAGAAACAATGTCAGGTACGAAAATTCTGAATAATGTGCTATATGTGCCTAAACTAAGTCAGAATTTAGTTAGTGTTGGACAACTACTTGAATCAGAATATTCATTACTCTTTAATAGAGGAGTATGTGAAATTAAAGATAAGCATGGTGTGTTGCTTCTTTCTGCAAAAATGGTGAATAGAAGTTTTTGCATTGATTGGAAAAAGTTGTGTTTAAGTGCAAACACATGTGAGGAGAGTAATTCTGTTTTGTGGCATAAGAGAATGGGGCATGTTAATTATGTAGCATTAAAGAAAATGGCTGATTTACATACTACATATGGTCTACCTAGTATACAAGCTCAAAGTGATGTGTGTGAAGCATGTCAACTAGGGAAACAAACAAGAGTTGCATTTCCTGTAAACAATTTCAGATCATCATCTAAGTTACAGCTGATACACACTGATGTGTGTGGTCCAATGCACAATGAATCATTGAATGGTTCAAGGTACTTTCTGCTATTTATTGATGATTATAGCAGGTATTGTTGGGTATTCTTTTTGAAATCAAAAACAGATGTGTTCTATGAATTTGTGAAGTTTAAAACAGCTGTTGAAGTAGAAACTGGAGAGAAAATGAAGGTGCTGAGATCAGACAATGGGGGAGAGTTCACTTCACAAAAATTCAAAGATTTCTTAGCAAAAGAAGGGGTAAAACAGCAGCTAACTATCCCTTACACACCACAACAGAATGGTGTAAGTGAGAGGAGAAATAGAACCTTGATGGAAATGACAAGGTGTCTTTTGTATGAAAAGAAATTACCTTTGAAATTCTGGGCTGAGGGAGTCAATACAGCAGCCTATCTTCTGAACAGAATAATCACCAAAGTGCTAGGTGAACAATCTCCTTATGAACTATGGTATGGTACTAAGCCTTGTATTGATCATCTCAGAATTTTTGGAAGTCCATGTTATGTTTTACAGCCTGAAATCAAGAGAAAGAAGCTTGATCAGAAAGCTGAAGTGGGCATTTTCATAGGTTATAGTTCACAATCAAAAGGCTATAAAATCTATGATCTTAAACATAACAAAGTTGTTGTTGCTAGAGATGTCAAAATTGCAGAAGATGCAATGTGGAATTGGGAGGCAGACTCTGTAGAAGGGACAAAACTTCAAGAAGAAATTCAAGCAATAACAGATGGAAGTGATGATGACTTACCCGTGAGAGGGACAAGGTTGCTGACTGAAATTTACAGCAGATGCAATCTTGCTGAAGAAGAGCCAACTAGTGTAGAGGAAGCCATAAATTCACAAGTATGGACTGCTGCAATGAAAGAAGAACTCAAGATGATAGAGAAAAATGAAACATGGATACTAGTGGACAGACCTATTCACAAGAAGGTAATTGGTGTGAAGTGGATTTTTAAGCTGAAATTGAATGCAGATGGCAGCACTAACAAGCACAAAGCAAGGCTTGTGGCCAAAGGATATTCTCAGGAACCAGGTACTGATTTCACAGAAACTTTTGCTCCTGTGTCTAGACTTGACACTATCAAGTTATTGCTAACCTTAGCAGCACAATGTGGTTGGTTTATATACCAACTAGATGTAAAATCTGCATTCCTCAATGGAGTTTTAAATGAAGAAACCTATGTTGAGCAACCTGAGGGTTTTGAATCTGATGCAAACAAGGTATACTTGCTGAAGAAAGCCTTGTATGGCCTTAAACAGGCTCCTAGAGCCTGGTATTGCAGGTTGGATGAATATCTACTGAAATTGGGTTTTGTGAGAAGTGTAAATGAAATTACCCTCTATATGAAGAAGGTTAATACACATACACTAATCATATCAGTGTATGTAGATGACTTGTTAATTGCAGGAGATGAAGAGCAACTAGTTGAAGAATTCAAAACCAATATGAAAAGCATGTTCGAAATGAATGAACTAGGCAAATTGTCCTATTTCTTGGGTATGGAAGTAACTCAAACTGGACAAGGGTATTTCTTGTGTCAAACAAGGTTTGCTACTAGATTACTAGATAAATTTGCAATGGAGAATTGTAAACCAGTAAACACACCCATGGTGCTAGGACAAAAATTGTCCAAGGAAGATAAAGCACCTAGAGCTGATGGCAGAATTTATAGAAGTCTTATTGGGAGCTTAATGTACCTCACAGCCACTCGACTGACTTGGTGTTTGCTGTGAATTACTTATCTAGGTTCATGCAAGATCCTAGCCAAATCCACTACACTGCTGCTAAAAGAGTCCTAAGATACCTAAAGGGAACTCTGACTCTTGGTATACATTTCATGAGGTCTAACACAATGAAATTAATTGGTTTTACTGATAGTGACTGGGGTGGCAGTGATGAAATGATCAGCACCTCGGGATACTGTTTTTCTATGGGTGGAGGCATTTTTTGTTGGAATTCAAAGAAACAATCAGTTGTTGCTCATTCCACAGCTGAAGCTGAATATATTGCAGCTTATGTGGGAGCAAAACAACTCATATGGCTAAGGAAAATACTATGTGATCTAGACCATATGCAACAAAGTCCCACAGTTCTGTTTTGTGACAATACTTCAGCAATTGCAATCTCCAAGAATTCGGTATTTCATGACAAAACAAAGCATATGAAGATCAAGTATCATGCTATACGACAATATCAGCAAGAAAGGGAATTGGAAATGATGTACTGCCCCTCAAAGGAGCAACTTGCTGATATATTCACTAAGCCTTTAACTAAAGACAGATTTGAGGAGCTTAGGGAGATGATTGGAATGTGTAGTCTTGGAACCAAGGGGGAGTGTTGAAGAATGAAGACTAAAGATTGATTCCAATCCTACAATTAATGTCAGGATTTTACTATCTTTTAATTATTGTGTTTTCCTAAATAAGATCATATTGTATGATCAAAGTTCTAGTTTACATTTTAAGTATTTTTCCTATTTAGATTGTAGAAGAGGAAGTTGTAATCAAATGGGGAAACCCTATTTTGTAACACTTCATATTTTCATTATAAATAAGAGAAGAGGGATAGCAGTAACCTCACCTTCGATTCTGCTCATGTTTGCTGAAATCCATTGTTCTTCCTCTGTTCTTTATTTCTTTGCATCTCCAGAAATTGATTCAAATAGTAACTGTTTGAATCAATAAAACAATAGAGTTGACTTTTATTGATTTGTTCTTTGATTGATTTCTAACAGTTTCAGCAACACTTCAAGGCACAGGAAACTGACATCATACTTGCCAGCATTCCAAAATCAGGCACCACTTGGTTAAAGGCCTTGATTTATACTATAGTTAATCGCTCCCGTTACTCACTTGAGAAGAGCCCTCTGCTTACCAGTGGCCCTCACGGGGTGGTGCCCTTTCTTGAGTTTGATATCAGCTCCGAAAACCACTTTCAGGAACAAGACAGGCTTCCGAATCCTAGGATTTTTGGAACCCACTCCCCTTACCCGGCACTCCCATGTTCACTCAAAGATTCTGGTGCTAAAATCGTGTATGTGTGCCGGAATCCTGTGGACATGTTCATTTCCTATTGGAAATTTAGTGTCAACATCCCAAAGGAAGAGGAGAAACACCTTTCGCTAGAAGATGCTTTCGACAAGTTCTGTCAAGGGCTTCATGGCTACGGTCCATTCTGGGATCACTTATTAGGGTATTGGAAGGCGAGCTTGGAGAGACCTGATAAGGTCTTGTTTCTGAAATACGAGGACATGAAAAAGAACGCTGTCCTCTACAACAGGAAGCTGGCTAGCTTCGTGGGCCTTCCTTTCTCCATGGATGAAGAGAAGCGAGGCTTGATAGAAGAGATATCGAGGCTATGCAGCGTTGAAAGCATGAAAAGCTATGAAGCAACCAGGACCTGCACAGGGCCTCTTGGAATTCCGGCTAGTGCCTTCATCAGGAAAGGAGAGGTGGGAGACTCACTGAATCATCTAACACCCTCGATGGTGAGCCGAGTGGAAAATCTGATTCGAGAGAAGCTCCAAGATTCGGGTCTCAGTTTCTTCCTGTCTAGCACATTCCAAAAGAGTGCGTGACCCGCACCTTTTGTCTTTGGCGTTCTGTTATATCAAAGATTGAAAAAATAAGATATCTAATGAGAATAAGTGATGAAAGAGCTGAAATGAGAGGAGAGAAAGTGAAAGCAATGAAAGAATTGAAGGGAGCTGTGGAGAGAATGGACTTAACTTTCCTGCATTCCAAGTACTTTCATCTGTTACCAAGTCAACTATCTTTCCATTTTCATATAAAATCCTATCCTAGATTCCTGGTTGACAAGTCGCAACTAGCTACATTTTGGCTTACTCCTATCTATCAATTCAGAAATGCTTGAAATTTTGTCTTCTATGAATTAGAAATAGATAGGTGGTTGATTTTTCTATAACGTTGAAATGCCCGACACCATGATCGTGTTTGAAATAAGAGAGAGAAAATGCATGTTCATTCAATTATATGATAGATAAAACAATGACAATAAATAAATTTAATCTTAAAAGAAATGGGTGATGATGATATCAAGAACAAAATGAGTGCTTGTCTAGTGTAATAAAAATCCCAAAGCTGAATTCCAAGATAATTCAACGTTACATTATAAAATACAAAAATAAAATATATCAAGTCAACTTGATTTGATATATATTAGAGAATAATATAAATTATTTTATGGGATCTTACTTATAAACTTAAGTTTTTAGGTGAGATGATTCCTTAACATAGTATCAAAACTTTGTTGACCCAGCGGTCACGAGTTCGAATCTCATCATCCCTATTCTATTTGATAAAAGTTAAGCACAAGATAATGTGGATCTGTACAAGTTTCATACTCAAAGAGCTTTCACTTGAGGGGGTGTGTTAGAGAATAATATAAATCATATTATAGGACCTCACTTACAAGGTTAAACTTCTAGGTGAGATGGTTCCTTAATAATATCCTAAACTCGTAAATCTGGTGGAGACCATACCAACTTCTAAGAAAGTACATTGAAAAATAAACAAAAATAAAATAGTTGCAAACTCGGGTAAATTGGCTAAAACTTGTGATTCATATCATGTAATTAGGATAATTTAATAAATGATAAAACTTAATTTTAAAAATAATTTTAAAGGGAAAATAAAAAAATATATAGAAAAACAACAAAAAATTGTCAAGTTAACTTGTTGTCCAGATCATGTGATCAGGATTGTCCAATTGAAAATTTTTTTGAAGAAAAAACGTATGAATTTAAAAACAACGAATACTGAAGGATGGAATTCATGCTTATAAACTCGTGACTTGACTCGTATATCATATGATTTAATGAGTCAAATATAATAACTTGTAAACTCGGTCTAGAAAATCAAAACCCGATTGTGACCCGGTGAACTCGGTGGAAATTGTAAAATCAGTATATCGCCATGTGCAACTATGCAAGTTAATTAAAATTTCCCTTTTCTTTAACTTCTGCAATCTGCACCTGTCTTTCTCTGCAGACTGAGCTTGCCATTACTGGTTAGGAATTAGTGGATTGGGTCTTGATTGAGAGTTATAGTGTCCTTGTCGGCGGCCATTTCTTGTAGAAAGATAAGGATCTCCAGTATCCACTTCATTATTCTTATTGGGAATTTTTTTCAAACACTTCAAGAACTCCTCCACTTTCCTCTCTGTAACATCCTATTATTGCAACTCTATTGTTGGGTTTGGACAAAAGCTTGAACATAACAAGTTGTAGCATCCAGTTGCTTGATAAACGTCGAACTGTTGTAAGAATTTAAGGTGTAAATAAGAAAGCCATCATGAGTACTGTTACAGTTAAAGGTTGCCTGTTTCGCCAAGGGAAAAATCCCTACTGTCCGTAGTTAGGTCTTCGTGGGCAGGGAATGACACTAAACAAGGCCTTAATTTATAATTGCATCGGTGATTTTGTTCTCAATTTCTCATTGTTCTTTAATTGTTGAACTTTTTTTTACCTCTTTCCAGTTTATACTTAATTGAAGGGAACATTTTATTATTTTGAAGAAAAAGTGCTTACTGCGAAACTAAACACTTTACATGGATACATTTATTACTTCAAGGAATTGATTGTTATATGGCATTTAAAAAAACTACCGATAGCAATAGACTTGATGTGGGTTGACAACATGATATAGATAAGAATTCAAGAAAAGTTCATTGCAAGTATTGTCAAAAAGTTTTCATTGGATGCATTTATTGTTTTAAACATCATTTGGTTTATATTTGAAAGGATATTCTGAGTCATGCCAACAAGTACCTAAAGACGTGAAGAAGATGATTTTGACTTTTTTGGTTAAAAATCAAGAAACACTCGAGAAGAAAAGAAGAGCTTTTCTATATATTAGAAGAGATGAAGATACAGATGAAGGGAATGAAATTACCTCAACCGACAAGGAAAAAAGAGTAGCAAGTGGAAGAGCAAGTACACGAACGACCATCATTTAGATGATAAAAAGGAATCTTAGAGAAGAAACATGTTGACAAATTGCAAGGTTTTTTTACATTAATACGATTCCATTTTATTATGTGAAAAAACCTGAGTTTGTTAAAACGCTTGAAACGGTTGCAAAACAAAGATCAAGTTTTAAGCCTCCATCTTACCATGATATTAAAAAGATATATCTGAAGCAAGAAGTAGATCACACGATTACTTTGCTTAAGGAGTACAAGCTTGAATGGAATAAAATAGATTGTTCAGTAATATCTGATAGATGGACTAATAAGAGAAGAAGTTCTATTTGCAACTTTTTGGTCAATAGTCTTAAAGAAACAATTTTTTTTTTTTTATCATGTGTAGATAACTCTAATATATTCAAGATTGCTAATAAGGTATTTGAGATGTTTGATGTTATTGTGGATAGGATTAGAGAGGAAAACATGGTGCAAGTAATCACTGACAATGCTGTGAATTATAAAGCGTAGGACAATTACTGATGGGAAAAAGAAAATGATTGTTTTGGACATCATATGTTGCTCATTATATTGATTTGATATTAGAAGATTTTAACAAGAAACTAGAGGTCCATTAAGTATCTATTGCTAAGGGGAGGAGAATCACCTTGTACATTTATTCAAGAATTACTTTTATTTCCATGCTAAGACACTTTACAAAAGAAAAAAATTTGATCAGGCCTACTGCCATTTAATTTGCTATTGCATATTTGACTCTTGGATGTTTGAACTATTGTAAAATACAATTGATGACAATGTTTACTTTCATCCAATGGAGATCATGTAGGTTTTCAGAAATAGAAAACAGGAAATGGATTCAAGATTGTGCTTTGGACACCAAGCTTTGACATGATGTCACTTTATATAGTAAGACAACATATCCTTTGATTAAAATTCTTCAATTAGTTTATTCAAATAAGAAATCTGTCATGAGTTTTATATAGAGAGCAATGGATCAAACCAAAAAAGAAGATACATGTGAATCTTGATTTTGTGAAAAAAAAGTGTCAATTATCAATCATGCTAATTATTTATTTAATAGAATGAATTAATGCATAATGGTTATTTTACTTTTATATTATGTAATTTAATGTTGATGTTAATAGTTTGATTTTTATCAATTATTTTTTGTAGCTATATACCCATATAGAATATTATTGATGCAAGATAGAAACTTCAATTTCATAGACTTTTACATTCAACAAATTATTATTTGAATCTTCATTATCATTATAATCCTAATTTTAAAGTTAATGCCAACATTGAAATTGGATTATATCAATATTTAGACAGGATGATACCTAATGCAAATGAAAGGTGTAAAATTGATTTACAACTTGATTCCATTAAAGATGCAAATGTGTTATTTGGTATTGAAGCTACCAAAACAACAAGGAATAAAAAAAAACTCAAGCTAAAAGGTGGGATTCTTATGGAGATGAATGTCTCGAGCCACAAAAGTTTGTAATTTGATTTCTAAGCTTGACTTGTAGTTTATCTATATGTAAGCATAACTGGAGTGCATCTGAGATGGTAAGGGATAAAACAACTCCAGCTAAATGATAAGATTCTTATGGGGATGAATGTTTAAAGCTATAAAAGTTTATAATTTGAGCTCTAAATTTGACTTATAGTTCATCTGAATATGAGCATAATTGGAGTGCAATTAAGAAGATAATTTTTTAAAAAAGAAATTTAATATTTTGATATTTGATAAGAATCTTATATGTTATCAATTTGAATTGTTTTTATAGGTTCAAAAAAAATAAAAAAATTATCTGTAACAGAAAAAAATGAATGACTTGGTATTTGTAATGTGTAATTTGAAATTGAATGATAACCAAGTCAAAAAGCAACTTAATGATTTTAGTGAAGTTTTAGGTGATCTCTCATTTGATGATGATTGGATAAGTGAAGGAGAAGAACATGATAGTTCATCGAACATTGATTTACTTGGTGTTATTGATAATGCAACACGAAGGAAAAATGAAAAAGAAGATGAAGATGAAAGTGATGAATAAAACTTTCATAAAATTGAAATGGAAACTCATGGTATTAAAGTTGATTTTAAGTTTGAGAATGATGTCAATCCAAATAATTTAAGGAGTTTGAAGTCAAATATTATTGATAATATTAATGTTGGAGTTCGAGCTATAATATTCATAACATCGGTATTGGTACCAATAATAGTAGTAATAACTTTTTCGATTGTAATGATTTTGATGCATGTCTTAGAACTAACGAGGAAGATGAAAGCAATGAGGTTGATTTTAGTTTACATGGCGCACCAACAGAGTGTTTGTTTCAAATTTGTTAATTTTTATCTAATGAAATTCTATGGACATAATTGTTTTGT
Organism: Salix dunnii; assembly: GCA_015731905.1. Lineage (NCBI taxonomy): Eukaryota > Viridiplantae > Streptophyta > Magnoliopsida > Malpighiales > Salicaceae > Salix > Salix dunnii. Next base: position 306,424 of record CM027661.1, read on the forward strand.
ATTGTATTTTCAAGTTATTTAAGGTGTTTGATTTTTTTTCTATGATTTTTCTACAAAAATATTTTATTTATGACTTTATAATTTTTTTACGAAAATATTTTACTTATAATTTTATGATTTGGGTTTATATTAAATTCTTGTATTGTTTTAAAAAAGCGATTTTGACAACCTTGGATGGAATTGAAAAAAATGATGTCAACATGTGTTAACTTTTCAAATTTATGACCTAAGTAACTAAACCAAAAACAACCCATCTGAAAAAATTCATGAGGCCTAATTCTCAATAAATTAAATATAAAAGGCTAACAAAGCTTTCTTTTAAAAGGAACCCAATTTTGAAGGGAAAAAAAATGATATAAAACATTATTCCAAAACAATTATCAAGTTAACAAGCTAAACCTATCATTTAGGACATCAGACTAGAATATTGTGATAGAAAGAAAATCATGAAATCTAATTTTTAAAATAAACAACGATAAAGGGTGAAACTAAAAAAAAATAAGTGAAAACAAGTCAACACGTATTAACATTTTAAACTCGTGACCCAACTCACTAAACAAGAAGCACCTTGTTTTAAAAACAAAAAAAAAAAATTCCTAATAAATGAATTATTGAAGGATAAAAAAAACTTATTTTAACAAGAACCTAACTTTAAAGGACAAAAAAAAAAAATGACTACAGAAAAAACAATTGGTTTAACTGACCAAACCAGTTACCTAAATCATAAGATTAAGATAACCTGATTGAAAGTAAACCAAAGAAAATCATCAAGCCTATTTTCCAAAATAAACATCAAATGGTGAAATTAAAAAAAAATTAAAAAACAATATCATCTTTTGTTAACTTTTTAAACTTGTAATCCATATCATAAAAAAAAAAACCATATGAAACTTTAAGAAGCATAATTCTCAATAAATCAAATGACAAATTATAAAATTCAAAAACAAGAATTACATACTGAAAAAAAAAATTAATTAAGATAACGAAGACCAAATATAAAGTAAAAAATGAATGTGAGGACAACTTAGAATTTTGAATTGAAGTTCAGTTTGGATAACAAAGTCAAATAGATAGAAGAATTAAAAGAAAAAGAAAAGGAAAAAGATTGAGGACTCAATTTGAAAACAATTACAAATCACAATGGATTATAATAGTATTACTCAATTTTCAGGTCAGTTCAAGTCATTCAATTCATCAATTTATTGGCTTTTTTCTTTTTGAACAGTAACATGATGGTTTTGTCCCTCCAAAAAGACATAAAAAAGGCATTAGAGGGAGGGGTTCATCGATAATTGCACATTTTCGGTTCAGTTCGGCTTGCTATTTTTTTTTATAAATTTCTTTCACGGTGAAATAATCATTTTATCCCTCGAAAAGAACAAAAATTAACTCCTAGCAAGAGGGGTGCCACGAGAATTTCATATTTGTTTAAAAATGGCTAAATAGATGATATAGCCCCGAATAAGAAAAAATAGATGACTTTGACACAGGGGTAGACTGATAATTGACCATAATTTTTTTTTTTGGATTACCATCGGCACGTGTGGACCACATGACCGACAATATTTGGCCTCACACCATCTTTGGTTGGCGCGTGAGGCCTGTTGTGGTGGAGGAAAATGGGCTTCCATGTCTCCATCGATTCCCTGCCTTATGGTCTTTTTGATGGTGTGGTGTGTTTTAGCAATGAGTGGTTGTTGCTGTGACGGTGGTTGGCTAAACCTTTTTTTCCTGTTTTTTCTCTCCTGCACGCTAAAGTACAGGAGAGCTCCCTAGTTTTGTGGTTTATTCACTTCCATCCCTGTACTTTTAATGTATTGTATGATCCTGATTTCTCTTACATAAGTTTTTATTTATTTTAATTGGGTCCTTAGATTAAAATTAATTATATATTTAGGTTTCAATTTGGTCCTCCTTTCAATTTCTTGATTGGGTTTAAATACCTTAATATATTCTGTACAGAAGTTTTGATTTTTTTCAATTTAGTCAATTGATTGAAATTGATAATATATTTTATTTTCATTTCAACTCTTATACATTTAATTTTTTTATTTTAATCCCTTTATTTTTTTATATTTCTAGAATAGTCCCTATTTTTTGTTCATGTATATATAAGTGTTCTCTTAGTTTTGGTTTTGATTTTTTATTATTTTTATTTGTTGAGGTGATATTTTAAAAAAAACATTTAGCTCTTAAATTTTATTTTATGTCCATGATCATTTGAAAATTAATATTTTTGTTTTTTTTTATTTGTTATTTCTTTTTGTTTTTTATCAAGCCAAATGAATTTTTTCACCTGATAATTTTTATTTTTATTTATCATTTATTTTATTTTATTTTGTTTGATCTATTGTTAAGGTTTTTAGGATTTGTTTAGTCTTTTATTTATTTATTTATTTTTATTATTAACACAATAATAAGAATAATTTTAGTTTTTTGTTGCTTACTCTTTTGTTAATGTTTTTGAGCTTTTTTTTCTCGGGATAATTTTATAATTTTTATTGTTTTGACGCTAATAGTGATGATAATTTTAGATATTGATCTGTTTTATTATATTCAACTTTGATATATAAATATTATAAATTTTTTTTGAACTAGCAACTCCTATTAATTTCTTTAATCCCAACAATTATAAAAATTATTTACTCAACTCGCAACATAATGCAGACAATTTTTTTTAATTTTCAAGTCAAATGATTTTTATCAACTAATAATTTTTTTATCATTTATTTTATTTTTTTGTTTACTCTTTTGTTAAATTTTTTAGGATTTTTTTAGTTTTTGATTTGATTTAATTTAATTTTTATTATTAACGCAACAACAACAACAACAACAACAACAATAATAATTATAGGTTTTTTTGGTGCTTACTCTTTTGTTAATGTTGTTGAGTTTTTTTTTCACGGGATAATGGAATAATTTTTATTATTTTTTCTTTTGTAGAGGTAGTATTTGTTTGAAAAATTTAGCTCTTAAATTTTACTTTGTATTTTTTTATCATTTAAAAATTGATATTTATTTTTTTTCCTCTTTGTTATTTCTTTTATTTCTTTTATTTTCAAGTCAAATGAATTTTTTAGCTGAAAATTTTTATTTTTTCTTTATCATTTATTTTATTTTTTTATTTGGTTTTTTTGTTGAAGTTTTTAGGCTTTTTTTAGTCTTTGATTTAATTTAATTTTTTTCATTATTAACATAATAATAATAATAATAATAATAATAGTTTTTGTTCTTACTTACTTTTTTATTAATTTTTTGTGGGTTTTTTTCTCTAGGTAATTTAATAATTTTTATTGTTTTGGAAGTAATAGTGGTTATAATTTTAGATATTAAGACTTCAATGTTAGTATTGTTATAATAAAATATGTTGATATGTTTTATTATATCAAATTTTACATGTATAAATATTATATCTTAATCTCAATAATTATAAAAATTATTTGCCCGGCTTGCAATGTAGTATAGATAATTAGCTAGTTTTCTCCCAAACTATAACATGTATTGCCTCATCACAATCCTTCCAAGTAGTGTTTGGCTGTTAGACTACACCATAAGTCCAAAAAGCACAAGCATTTCCATGCTCTAATATTTTTTCAATTGTATTTTATACTTGCTAAACTACTAAAATTATTATATTTTGGATTCAATGAAACCTCACCTTTTAAAAAATATATTTTATAATTCTAGGTGAGTGAAAAAAGCCCCAACTATCTTAGATTCTTATAAAAGATACACGTACTAACTCGAATCAGAGATCTATTATACAGATCTCAAGTCATTTGTTATCACGCCACGTCCAATAAAAGACAACTACTAAAATTACCCTCCATCGTAACAAAAAACAAAATCATAATAAAGAGATTTGTCTTTCAAGTATGATTAAGCAATTTCATAATGCATCTTAAATCCCTGAAAGCTAGCAAGGTGATTTTTCTGGTTTTAAGGAGGTGCTATACTAATTATGTATATTAACTGGAACATGGCCTTCGCCCCAGTTGCTATCTCCCCTGCAAATAAATATTGAAATGGGGAAGATAGTCAAGAAAGAACAGGTAAGTCCGGTTGAGAGGGATTGAGGAAACTTCACGCTGCTATCGACATTTTTCTTGGCACACGGAGAGCTTTCTAGTAGCAGCAACTGGATCGGATAGGACCAGTAGCAGCAGCTGGGAAACAAGAGAGAAGATCTAACTAGCTTTTTAGGATTCGACAAGTCGGAATGGAGCCCAGTTATGTTATATAACTGTGTCAAGCTGTTTTGTTTTTTTTCAAGATTTTTATATGGATCTTTTGCCACTGTACAAGGTAATGGCGGCCATCGAAGTGCTCGCACTTTCTCTCTCATATTCTCTCAACCATCCCAAGTATCATTTGCTACAACTCATAAAAAAAACATAAAATCCTTAAACGCCCACAAATGCTCAATAAAAAAAACTGATATCTATTTAACAGCACAAGAGCCACCCACTGCTGTAACAGTCCTTGAAATACCCTTCAACTGAGCACAGTGAAGGCTTATCTAGTATCGTGTGTGGTATGGGTAGAAGATGGTTTTGATTTACCACAGTTTCAAAAGCTAATTATTAATGATTTAAAAGATACAATTTTATATTTTTAATTATATGTCAGTGTTAATCCATGAGGTTGCTATCCCCGTTAATATAATAAAAAACCCATCTCCAGTCAAACGAAGCAGACTAGAAAGTGATCACTGTGTAGCTAGAAAATTCATTTTCAAGAAGTTCCCCGTCAAACTTGAACCTGTTGCTTTGTTGAATGATCCAACCTTTACCACAAACTTAACTATACGTCGCGGCACAGCCCGCTAGACATTACGCGCTGTCGAATTTGCTAAAATTTCAGTTTCTATAACTTGCAGGAGTAAGCTTGGACTGTCGGTTGCTGGACAAACCGAGCCAGATCAAAATCACAACATCCGAAACGATCATATCCCACTTAGGTAGGTAGGTGCTCGGACATTTCTCACGCGTACAGTGTCCTGGGATTGGAAAGGATATTGTCAACTGAATTTTTGGAATGCAACTTGATCGAGTTTGCAACTTGGCAAGCATGTTCGGCAATTGACAGACGCTAGTCTTTTCTACACAGACAAAATGGGTTTACTTTGAATCAACTCCAAGTGAATTCAACCCCTTGCGCATATATGATCATAGAACCACCCACCCACCCACCCACGCACGAAGGTTCAAGCCTATTTACAACTTCCAGCCATAATACCGTCAATTATATATACAACTTCAGTGCGCCGAGTGAGTCCATCTCTACCCATCACATTTCGTTGTTTTCTTGAACAATCTTCTTTCTTGTTTGTTTGATGGGGAGTGTGGAAATCACTGCAAAGGAAGAGCAGAGGGATGAGTCCCGGGAGTTGCTTCAGAACCTTCCAGCAGAAATAGGTATGGGAGGTAATCTTCTCTATCTATACCAAGGGTTCTGGTGTCCGCAGGTATCGATTAAGGGCATGATGTTGTTTCAGCAACACTTCAAGGCACAGGAAACTGACCTCATACTTGCCAGCATTCCAAAATCAGGAACCACTTGGTTAAAGGCCTTGACTTATACTATAGTTAATCGCTCCCGTTACTCACTTGAGAAGAGCCCTCTGCTTACCAGTGGCCCTCACGGGGTGGTGCCCTTTCTTGAGTTTGATATCAGCTCCGAAAACCACTTTCAGGAGCAAAACAGGCTTCCGAATCCTAGGATTTTTGGAACCCACTCCCCATACCCGGCACTACCATGTTCAGTCAAAGATTCTGCTGCTAAAATCGTGTATGTGTGTCGGAATCCTGTGGACATGTTCATTTCCTATTGGAAATTTAGTGTCAACATCCCAAAGGAAGAGGAGAAACACCTTTCGCTAGAAGATGCTTTCGACAAGTTCTGTCAAGGGCTTCATGGCTACGGTCCATTCTGGGATCACTTATCAGGGTATTGGAAGGCGAGCTTGGAGAGACCTGATAAGGTCTTGTTTCTGAAATACGAGGACATGAAAAAGAACGCTGTCCTCTACAACAGGAAGCTGGCTAGCTTCGTGGGCCTTCCTTTCTCCATGGATGAAGAGAAGCGAGGCTTGATAGAAGAGATATCGAGGCTATGCAGCGTTGAAAGCATGAAAAGCTATGAAGCAACCAGGACCGGCACAGGCCCTCTTGGAATTCCGGCTAGTGCCTTCCTCAGGAAAGGAGAGGTGGGAGACTCACTGAATTATCTAACACCCTCGATGGTGAGCCGAGTGGAAAATCTGATTCGAGAGAAGCTCCAAGATTCTGGTCTGAGCTTCTTTCTGGGGGTGCAACACAATCCAAAATAGTTCTTGAGCTTCGCTGTTTTTTTTATTTGATGTATTCATCTATATGAATGATGGAAGAATAAGATTCTACAGAGAATAAGTGAAGAAAGAAATGAAATTAGAGGGGAGACTGTCAAATTCACGATTACAGCCACTCAAAATGATCGATGTCTTTAGACAAACATTGTGACCCTCCGAGAAGCAGAGCATGCGGGGATGAGGGTGAGTTGTTCGACCGAGCTATCAAGGCTATTAGGGAAGACGAAGGACCAGGGGCGGACCGGACCTACAGCGTGTGCTCTGGGAACTTGGCTCCCCCATGAGTTCATTTTGCTTTTATTATTATTATGCTGGTTTTGTTTTCGTTTCTCTTTTATGCTTTTTATTATTTTAATATAATTATCTTAAAAATAAATATTTTAAAAAAATCATTTCAATATAAATTTAAATTAAAGGCAACCACAACCACAAATTCTTTTTGCTTTGCTTCAATTTACTTTTTTTTTTTTTATGTTTTCTAATCATTTAAATGTTAAAAATAAATTTAAAAAATATTTAAAAATATTTTTAATAAAAAATATTTAAAAAAGCAACATGAATCACAATTGCTCGAACTCTCATGGCGGGCTAAAACATAACACTCATATAAGCTTTAAAGTCATGCTCATTCTTATGACTTTCTCTTGTTTTCCAATCTAATATTTTTTGGACCGATCATACCTACAAATAATATATTATTTGTTAGTTAATTTTTCCAATCAAGAAAGGTGACCAACAATTTTAAACCTTTAAATTCTAATTTTTAACTTGTTTTCATATGAAAAAAACTCAAAAACCTTATTATCAATCCAAGAGACACATTTTAAATATTCAAAACTTGAAAGTCACATTTGATTAGAAAGCGAAAAAACAAACTTGTTTGAGGCCAACCTAATGTTGAAGAAAATCACACAAAATAAATAGTAGATGTTGTGAATTAATACTAGGAATTTACTAGCCTGTTTTGTAAACATAATTGTAGGCAACAACATGGGATCTGCATTTATCATTCTAGTATAAAGAGATAGCTCTTGTTCTATAACGATACATTGTAATAAAGAAAATTCTTCCACCTTTTATTTCTCATGATGGTATCAGAGCAATGATCTAAATAAACAAAACCAAACACAAACCTCACCCTAGCAGTACAACTATGGGTGACATTTTTGAAAAGAAGTCAACCAACACAATCATGTCTTCAAAACCAAAATGGATAACCCTAATCATCCTCTCTAACTTTATCATGCAGTTCAACCAAGTTTGATCATTGTCCTATAACCTTAGGTAGAAGACAACTACAGCACATGGATCCAGTCCATGACCATGGCCTTAACTGTCAACAACAAGATTGGCTTCGTTGATAGGTTTATTGAAGAATCAACTAGAGATAAACCTAATGAATTACAACAATGTAGGCGTTGTTACAATTTAGTCAAGACATGGCTAATAGGGTTAATGTCAAAGGAAATTGTTGGCAATGTCATTCACTGCAAAGATGTATGCTAGATGTGGTTTGATCTCCAAGAGTGATTCTCCCATGTGAACACCATTTAACTTTCCATATTGTGAATGAAATCCATAATTGTACAGAAGACAACACCACTGTGAGTTCTTATTTTACTGAACTCAAGAGCTTATAAGACGAATGAGATGCGTTGTGCTCAAATTCAATGTGTAACTGTGGAACTATCAAGGAGATTGCTTCATACATGGAGACTCATAAAACAAAGAAATTTCTCATAGGTTTGAATGATTCATATGTTATCATCCACAGTAATACGCTTTTATTGTAACCATTACCCACAATAAATAAAGCATATTCATTGATCCTTTGACATGAGAGTAAGCAAAGGTCTCCAATGGGAAGCTTTTGATCAATTAGAAGCAACTGTTTTTGCCATGAAGAAATCAAATTGTGAATCTAATTCAGTAAAGAAGGGGCTTCAATGTGCGAAGTGCAACAGGACGAATCACAATACTAAGAATTGTTATGCTCATCTCATATGCACTTTTTATAGGTGGAAAGGTCACACATTTGATTATTGTCGTAAGAGAACATCAACATTAGAGGCTGAGCAAGGTAGCCTCTCAAAGGGCAACCAGTTTACATCATATGCATTTAATAAGAGGGTGACAACATTAGACTTTCCCTTTTCACAAGAAGAATGCAAACATATTCTTTAAATGTTGATCAAGAAAAGGTCATTTATGGACAATCAAGTCAATAATTCTTCAAAACATGAAAAACTTTCAGGTAAAGCCTTTTCCCTCACCTATCATGGTAAGACGAGGACATGGATCTTGGATAATGGTGCCAAGGACCACATGGTTTGTAGCCTTGATCTGCTTACACATTAAAAAATAGTTGAAAACCACACTGTTGAATTACCAAATAGCTCGCTTGCTCATGTCACTTATGTTGGGAAAATAGTTTTCTCTCCCATTTTCATTCTTAATAATGTTTTTTGTGTGCCACTTTTCCAACTCAATCTAATTTCCATTAGCAAGTTGGCCTTGGACTCTTCCTATATCACATTATTTCTAAGACAATTCTATGTCATATATGACTTACGCTCAGGGAAGATGATTGGGATGAGATCTAAATGGGAGAGACTCTACTATCTCGATGAACCAAAGAAAGGAACATGCAACTTTGTTCAGACCCTAGCCTCTGCTCTCTAGCATCAACGGATATCCATTAAACAAAGTTTTTCAGCTATTTTCTTTTTCCAAAGTTAAAATTTGTGATACAGACAAGTGTTTAATTTGCTCATTAGCCAAACAAATAAGGTCACCATTTCCATTGAGTTCTATTTCTAGTAAAGCATGTTTTGATTTGATACATGTTGATATTTAGGGTGGTTACACAATTGTTTCTCTTCTTGGTGCAAAATATTTTCTCACTATCATAGATGACTTTACTCGGAGTACATGATAAAACACAAATCAGATACAAGGGATCTCCTAGTTAAATTCATTTGCATGGTTGAAACTTAATATAATTTTAAGACTAAATAGTGCAAAGTGATAATGATCCTGAATTCCAACTTGAAAATTTATATGCTATCAAAAACATTGTTTATTAATCCAGTTGCATCAACACACCATAACAAAATGATGTTGTTGAACATAAGTATAGGCATTTGCTTAATATAGCACGTGCCTTGCTTATTCAAGTAGGATTACTTAAGCAATTTTGGGGGATGCAATTCTTACTTCAGCATATCTCATAAATAAAACATTATATTCAAAATTATTGCATCAAGACCCATATTACTCTCACTTATGGGTATTTGAATGTTTATGTTTTGCCTCTACCCATGCACAATGGCCTTCAAAAATTGATCCTCGTGCAACTCGTTACAATTTTCTTGGCTATCCCTATGGTCAGAAAAAGTGTCGTGATGTTGATCTAACTCTCAAAAAGGTCTTTGTCTCACGGAATGTTACTTTTTTGAAGACATATTCCCCTTTTAAGACCACATTTATTCCATTGCACCACGACCACTTCCTAACCTCATAGCTCCCTTTTAACATTTGATCTTGATTCTTCTCCTAAGTTAATCCCCCCAACCCATACATCAAACCAGATTACCCATTACCTAACACCCAACACTACCCCATCCTCTGATATTACCCTAACCCCTAACATCAACACAACTTTATCTCCTAACCTTACCCTATCATCTTCACCTTCTTCTTCCCCTATACTAGTGTTATGACATGGTGCACGTCCAACCAAGCCACCATCATTTTTACAGGACTTTCATGTTGAGGTAGCCTCCCATCTAGACCTGTGCACTCCTCTTCCATGAACATAGTCCAGTCTTCTGGTATTGCTCACTCTCTCCCCTATTTTTTATGATCACCTTTCTTCTCCCAATAAAGTCCTTACCACTCAGCTCACCCATTAGTTTCTCATAGGCAATCCAAGATCCAAAATGGCGAGATGCTATGCATAATGAAATTACAGCACTCCAGGCTAACAATACATGGACTCTCATGCCTTTTCCCTCTCACAAACATCCTATTGGATGCAAATGGGTTTAAAAAATCAAATTCTAACTAGAAAGAACTGTTGAGCGGTACAAAGCTTGTTTAGTGGTGAAAATGTGTGGTCAAATTGAAAGTGTTGATTACAGGAAATCATTTGCTCCTGTGGCTAAATTGGTGACTGTTTGTGTCCTCCTTAGCATCGCAACATTTCAGGGATGGCACTTGCACCAGCTAAATATGAATAATACCTTCTTACATGGTGATCTTATTGAGGATGTCTATATGACTTTGCCTCTTGGTTTCGGATGAAAAAAAGGAGACTTATGTATGTAAATTAAACAAGTCCTTAAATGGACTCAAACAAGCGTCGAGATAATGGTTTCTCAAGCTGTCAACTACTCTTAAAATTACTGGATTTCATGAATCATTGTTAGATTATTCATTATTCATCTGAAATTGTTAAGGCAACTTTGTTGCATTACTTATTTATGTTGATGATGTGATATTGATAAGAAACAACTTACAAAACATTGAGGAAACCAAACAGTTTCTTTCTAAAAGATTTAAGCTCAAAGACCTAGTTTAGCTTAAATATTTCTTTGGGATAGAGATTGTAAGATTAAAACAAGGTATTACTTTGTGTTAGTGAAAATATGTGTTGGAAATATTGGATGATGTCGGGTTCTTTGTTGCTAAACCTTCACGGTTTCCAATATCAAATTTATCACTCACATAAACAGAAGGAAGTCCCTTCCATGATCCATCGTCATATAGACAACTCACAGGAAGGTTAATTTATTTGATCATCACAAGGCATGATCTAACTTGTATAGTTCATGTATTAAGTCAATTCATGGATAAACCTCGATAGCCACACCTTGAAGTAGCACATAGGTCCTTAGATACATCAAACAAATACTTGGACAATGAACCTTTTTACCTTCCACAGGTTCATTACAATTGCAGGCATTTTGTGATGCTAACTGGTCACGATGCGTTGATACAAGAAGATTAGTTACTGACTTTTATATCCTACTTGTTCAAGCATCAATTTCTTGGAAACACAAAGAAAAAAAACATTGTATCTTGATCAAGTGAGGAGGTAGAGTATTGTTCTATGGCCACTACCTATTATGAAATTACATGTTTGAAAAATATCTTGAAAGATTTAAGAGTAAATCACACACAATCAGGCATACTCTTTTGCGACAATCAAGCTACTCTACACATAGCTTTGAATCCAGTATTCCACCAACGAGCGAAGCACATAATGATAGACTGTCACTTAGTACATGAAAAGATTCAAGAAGGGATACTAACAGCTCACATACGGACCATGAATTAGTCAACTGATTTATTCACTAAACCATTGAGTTTAACATAGTTTGAGGTATTGATCAGTAAGTTGGATATCACAAATATACACTCCAACTTAAGGAGGAGTTGTTGAAGAAGATCAAACAAAATAAACAATAGATGTCTTGAATTAATTCTAGTAGTTTACTTACCTGTTTTGTGAACATAATTGTAGGCAACAACGTAGGATCTGCGTTTATCATTCCAATATAAAGAGATAGCTATTGTTTTGTTACAATACATAGCAATAAAGAAAATTCTTCCACGTTTTATTTCTCATGATCTTTCAACATGGTTAAAAGACAAAACAACCTATATTTTTTACAATGAACATTCATACTTGCACAATTCGCTTTGAGACCAAAACGAGTGAGTTAACAAGAAAAAGAAACAGATCTTCTTTACTCTTTTTTCATTGTTCTTCCTTTCTATTCCTTTTCCTTTCATTTCAGGTTTGTATCTCTCAAATTTCTCTTTCTCCCTCTCCCGTTTCCTTTTTTTTCTCTCTTCTTTAGGGGATGTTTTATGTATTTGGAAAAAAGTTGAAGTTTTTATTTTTATTTTTTACTTAAATTTTTTTTGGTGTTTTTAAATCAATTTTATATAATGATATCAAAAATAATTTTTTTAAAAATAAAAAAATTATCATTTTAATATATTTTTAAATAAAAAACATTTTCAAATACAATGTTAACGAAAACCTGTACTTACTCAAATCTTTCATCACCCAACGAAAAATAAATGCTTTCATCTCTTAATTGGGCACAATGCAGGTAACTTTCAGTGAATTCTATCAGGTTTTTTTCATGTTTGCAGGTATAGCCGATGACTCATCTGGGGCAAAAAATGGCGCTAGGAAGTCTGAAATGCATGCTGCTTCTACAAGCAATACTGAGATCCCCAAGATTGCCATCATTTTTGTTTCCATGGTGGCAATGGGGTTTCTCGCTTTGTTCCTTTTCAAGTTTTGGCAAAAGAAGAAAAGAGAAGAGCTGCATGCCCGTCTTTTCAAGTTTCTCGATCATGAACAAAAGCAACTACATTTTTTAGCCTCGAATGAGAATTTCTCAACAAATGAACCCTTCAACCTCCCCTAAAGATAGTGATATTACACATGGTTCATTTTCTTTTAAAAGACAAGAATATGGCAAGCTGGTTGCACCCCCAGGAAGGGTGGTGTTAGTTGTGCTATATTTGTCAGACTTATTCAAGGACTGACCTGAAAAAAGGATCAAGTGACCAAGTTTTCAATTACATTAGCTTAACCAGATTTGGATGTCAATCAAATGATTGAAAATATGATGAGATCAAACAGTTTTGAACAGGTTGATATATTATCCGGTTTAATTAAAATCTCGGATCCAAGTTTTTATAACGAGGTTTAACAACTATGCTTATACCAAAACTACATTCCTTTGACAAACAGCAAGTTAATAAACCCTAATGCTTTATGCATCAGCCGCATGTATTGATGAAAATCGCTATGAATGTTGAAAAATCAATGACTTGTTAAGATTTCAAAGCATATTCACCAAGATTAGTGTGGGTAGGAACACACACTTAGTTTGTCTCAGCAAGACAAGACACTTGTGAAATAAAACAATAAATCCCTCAAGATTGAAAATATTCTTCGAGAAAAGGAAGAAAAGGGCCTGTGAAATCAAAGGATACCTCTGATAATTCATTCAGCAAAGCAAATCCAAAGATCGATAATGATGTCATTGTAAATGTTGAAAGACGCCTGCTTTAAACATTGTCATTCAACTGGAATCTTGTTAAGAAATTGAAAGCAAATAAAATATAAAAATATTATATCACTAAAAATTCAAAACCCTTCGTTTCTCTTTCTTGTTTTGCTTCTTTAATTCGTTAGACTACAATGAAGAATATATTATCTATAGATTATTTCCTTGGAATTTCAAAATGAACAGCCCGAGTTGAAGGTAAAAAATACAGCAGTAACACACAACTACAACGAATTGTTAAGATATAGATGTTACTTGTGCAAAGTCTTTTTAAGTAATTTAAAGCTGCTTGGGTTGAAATAACCAAGCTGAATTGTTGATTATTAGTTTATTTAACTAATGAAATAGATAATTCCATGCTCAAATGAATAATACATGAAAAGAATAGGGATTATTTGATAAATGCTAAAGAACATTGGGCAAAACTAGTGAAAAAAGATAACCTATGGAAGATTCCAAGCAGAGAAGAGAGGAGTTCGGTTTGCTGATGGTCAATTGCTTAGCCTCGAAAGTTCCTCCCAACTTTCTGGGTATAATTCATCAAGAAGCCATCGGCTTCAATCAATCAGTTGCTCTCATCATGCAATGAATAAACGGGGTTTATCTTCCTGTCTTGGCTCGTTTCATTCCTGCTGTGTTGAAGGGTGACATGCTTGGGCTCATGCTAGGGCTGCTCATGCTCGGACTTTCCTCCCTTAGTGTACCATTTAGCAAAGCTAGTTCCCTTAATTGTTGTTTCTTATAGTTATCAAAGGATTCATCCTGCAGAGAGAAAGTATTACAGTTAGTACAAGTCAAGAGAAAATCAGCAAGCTGTGGCAGAGACCAAGAAGTTAAAGAGCAAAATCAATTAGTCATTCTTGTCCATACCACAGGCTTCAGGAGGCTTTCTAATATTGTTACTGCATGGTCCAAGCGGGCATTCATTATATCCTCTGGAAATTCAGCCTCCACCAACACATGCAATGGTTCATTAAGGTGCTCATATCCAGGTTTATCTTTAAGTTTTTCTTCCTGGACAAAACTCATAGTCAATCATTATTCTTCCTTGTGCAATCAACAAATCATTTATCAAAGGTAGTTTACAAAAAAAAATACAGAACAGCCATGATCAAAATACTTATGAAGGGTAGGTAATATATACCCAAACCCAACACAAACAACATCAATATCCAGTTACAACTAGATTTGTCGCAGTTCTGTCACGGGAACCATGGCTTGACTTGGTAAAAGCTATGACTAGGAGCAAATACTGATCAAAACTTTAATAAATAAAAATATGAATATGAATATTCAAAGCGAGAAAAACATCACTATTAAACAAACTTTGCAAAGAGCTATTAGTTGGATCACTACAAATTAACATGTCCCTTTCAGAAAAATTCATTAAGAGAAAAATAGGATAATAAGACACATCTACCCATTTCAATAGGAAACCAATATTGCTTGAAACACAAACAGAAAACAGAAATATCAATTTCAAACATCATATTGTACATCCAAGTAGCAGCTATAGAGTCATTCACCAAGAATTCACTTCCAATTCTCCATGAAGTGCAACCTGACTATCTAATTAATGTGAAACGTACTGCTTTGTCAATTGAATTGAATAAGGAAACAAACCATAATCAATCATACCTTTAGAGAATCCTTTACGGAGCCCTTGCCTCTTATATACACCCTACATTCTGTCAAGGCTTCAACTCTTTTTAAGGAGTTCCCTCGCGGTCCCAAGATTCGGCCAACAAAATTATACTGCCAAATTTGGGTTAGCTAGAAATTATAATTAATTTCAATCTCCATTACTTCAAGAAACATCTTTGACTTACATTTGGATATTTATCAACAGGAACATCGAGTCTAATTACTCTCTTCACAACTGGTGTAGTTGAAATTCCAGGGACCCCAGGCCAACCCATTGAAGCAGCTGGTAATGAGGCTATTCTTTGAAGATGCCCATTCTCCTGTAGTAAGACATGACATGTTGGTTGAAGTATCAGTTTTTTTTTCAGAAATTAAAACTGAGATGTCTTAGTTCTCCTGAAATGTGACAATTTGGGGAACGTGGAGAGGAGAATTGTTTTTCTCAAGTAAACAACATAAGGGTTTTGTTCAGGATGGGGCATGGAAGTTAATCCAATCCTAAACAACTCTCTCCCCTCAATGAAACACCGTGTTTTTTTTCTTCTAACAGGTGGTAACACCATAAGTCAAATAAATTTCCACAGGAGATGCACTTAGACAGCCAAAATAGTCAAGGACATTTTCCAAGTGATCCAGATACTGGAAAAAGCAGATAATCATTGAGTTGCTAATGATATTCATTGGCAGAACAAATATGATGGGGTACAGGTTATAATCCTTAGGACGACATGAACATCAGTTTATAATTTTATCCAACATGGGTGCTCCCAATAGAAGTCACTTGCTCATTCGATGGAACTTCATAGAATTTTTTTGCAAGTTCACACAATTTATAGTTTCTCAACGACCATATGTTTGAAAGAAACAATATAGTGCACTGCTTAAAGAATCAGGAGAAGGTAATAAGTTGTTGGATAGCATTCACACATTGATAAATTTCAAGCTAATTGCTTTTAAGTCGAGCAATCAAGGTCAATGAACAATCCTATGTGATCAAAAGATAGATCAAGCAGTTAACTTTTGCTTCCAAAAGGGTTTTTCTAATTCACATAAATCTTCAACATTTTCTAGTTCATTGAAGATTACCTTATTTACAGTCTTATGTTTGCATATTTTCTTCAGTTTCTCAAGGAGATATGCACGTTAGATAAATAATGAAGGGCCAAGCTACCAATTTCCAATAAAATTGGAGGCAAATTGATAGCCAAATAATTGATATACCAGAACATTTGAAAGAACAACACAATTAACAATTGATATGGGCAAATATTTACAGGAGCAAGTTAAATGGAATGGCTTGGAAGCAGAACATCTAAAGCATTTTTTTGTAAGATTGGATTCAATAATACCATGTCCTATGCTGCCAACAAAGTTAACACATACTGCTAACAACCCTTGCAGTCATAAGTAGTAAAAACGCAAGAACGCCAGATAGCAGGATCATCATATGGCAGTTAAAAGCAAGTCAGATATAATTGATTTCCTGTATAGCATACCAGGAGTATCCAAGTCAGGCAAGAAACCACAAAATTGCATTACCTCTTTAGGCATAGCAGACCATCCCTCCAAATCCATCGACCTTCCATTTGGACGCTGACCTAATGACCTAAATGGACTCTCATGTTCATATCTTTCATGATCAACAAAACCTTGATTGTAAGCTGATGCCCGTCTGATTTCTGAAGTGACATTAAATACAGCAACTAAGTGTGTAGTTTAAGAATTTCTAGCAGATCAACCATGGAACTATGATGTTTCACTCAAACATACACTTGATGTTTCCAACAGACAAGAACAAGCGTGTGGTATAATAAACACGATTAGACAAAGCCATGAATGATGTCTGATGTGTTCCTAAAAAACTGATAGCAGATCAACCACGGGCATAGTGATTTATAATTCAATAATACGCCTAAAATTCCGAGCAGACAAGAACAGGCATGCTGATTAGCCAAAACCACCAACTTCTAGGTAACTATATATGTACCAAAAATTCATCATGCAATGGCCTCCGTGAGACAGTATTCAGTTTTTCATCAATTGACTGTTGCAAGATTTCCATTCCCATTTGTGTGTCAAATACCAAATCAAGGCCCATCCATTTAACAAAACAAATATCCAGCATGCAACCATCAACTTAAATATCATAAACCAAACAAATAAATGAAGATTTCATGTACCAATATAGCATGCACATCCACATGCAGGTATGTATGCAAACCATGCACATTGATATAGAAATTGCCAAATTGAAAAGATAAGAGCACTTGTGATGCTACCAACAAGAAATCATGTGTATACAGCATGTATCATGGAAGATAAGTTTGATTCAATAACCTTGGTAAAGAAGTCTGCAACAAATTGGTAAAACTTGCACAAATGGCCCCAACTTGTGCTTCTCTGCTAACAACTCCGTCAAATATCTGCATCAATATGCTACTCAAATCACATATGGAAAAACTCACTTAAAAAATGGTCATGGAAAGAAAATAAACATACAAGTTTTTACAGCAAGATTAGCATTGTGGGCATGAGAAAACTTGCAGTGGAAGACATACCACGATTCACGTTGAACATAACAACAGCTATTTAGATAGTAATTTTTTTCACATTTGAACTGCAGTGGTGATGTTTATTTCAATGGCATGCAGACAGATACTCTTACAATCATTCACAAGCATGACTCTGTGCAAGGAAGCAGGAACAGATATAACAATTCTAATACAAGCTCAGCAATCATGGTTTTAAATATCAGCCATTACATTACGCAAACAGCAAATAATTAACAGAAAATCTACATTTGTGGTTTTCAGTGTCAATATTCATACGCCCTGCATCACATACTTTGTAGCCTGTATCCACTGGCTGATATATTAAAAAATTCTGAGACCAGCTGGTATCCAATTATTCCAACACCTATTTTTTCAATTTATGTTCCCGTCATCCTCTTTTTAAGTTTTTTCTATAATGATACTAGTTGGTTCCCCCACTGAGGTCTCCATCCAATTATTTCACCAAAATTTGTTATTCTAAGTCTAAATCAAGTTTGAACCATGAAATATTAGCTTGAAAAGTAAAAATATAACTTCTTTTTGTTTCTTTCTTTTTTCGTGCAGGAGATTTGAAGGCTTCTTTATCGGAACAAAGTTGTTAGGAACCCTCATTTTTGGCATACTTTGTGACTATATGATTGTAAATGAAATTGTTAAGAAGTTGATTTCCAGCAGTGATGGCCATGGCAATTATTTCATGCCCAACAAAGGCATCTTCAGCGACAGTCCTTATTTTAACCATGCTACTAACTGCATATTGTTTTGCTTTGGTCATGGATAAATTTAACTAGACACTATGCTACTACAAGTGATATTCTTCTGAAAGGTGAGCCAGCATCCCAAAAAATCAAAAGTAGTAATAAGGAATACTCTCTCTGGAATATACGTTCTTCAAAAATCCCAGTTAGAACAAATTCTGGATCTTTTACTAGTCAAATTCTGAATGCATTATGTACTGTATGTTGTCAGTCATTTCTTGACCAAACACTAAAGCAAATGTAGGGGTCCGGTCAAAGTGAATTCTCTTGTAATTATTTTCTGTGACTTTACTTAAATCTCTAGCTCCAAGTTTCAATTTCTTCACTGCATCTGGAGCACCATAGCACCCTGCAAATTAAGGATTGATTGTATATTGTAATGATCACATAGGATCTTTTCACCTGTAACTGTTTCATGCGCGGTAATGGCAGAGAGATAAAAGTTTTTTTTTTCAACTGTTTAGAAGCTTTATATATGCGGAATAGATTATCACTTAATCAAGACCGGTATAGGTGGAATGGAGGATTTTTTTTTTCCCATCGTTCAGTGATTAAGGGAGATTCTTCTTCCATGGAAGGATTCTTATCCTGACAAGTAGCTTGAAGAAGTTTAGTCGTATTAGAAAAAACAATGTCCATAGAACTAAGCCACGCTAGAACATAAATGAGACTTTTATTCAGTTCAGTTGAGTAATTTGATTCCAAAGAAAGCAGGCAAGTCAACTCAATCTAGCCAATTAACAATGAATTTTTTTTTAAGCCCGAGATTGATGAAAATGATTATTGTTTTCATACAACACAAAGTGATGTGAGGAGAAGCATCACACCATAATGACTTGCAGATGCTTGCAACTTAAACACCAAAATGCAAAAAGAAAGGAAAAGAAAGAAAGAAAATAAATATCAACTTTTGGGAAAGAAAGAGCGAGACATGTCAATTAGAACAAAAGGAAGAATTAAAAAATTTCTCAAAAGCAAGATAAAACACAAAAACATAAGGTGATCCTTTTGACGAGAGAGTGAAACAACGCGACAAGAAATATTCCTCTAAATCCCCTAATCAGCATGTGGTTTAGCAGTAAAAAAAAAATCCTAAAGTTCACTCTCTATTGTCAATTTTTCTTCTTGGAAAATCTTTTTCAAAATAGAATTTCCAATAAACAAAAATCAAAGACAACCACTTTCTCTTATATACCAAAATGATAGTTTTAAAAACCACAAAACTCTTTCATTTCTGTCCCGTCTTTCCAATCCCGTTAGCGGATACCCACAAAATGAAAGGAAACACCAAGAAGAAAGAACCCTGAGCACAATACCAACACCCCAATCCACGTAAAATAAGCAAGAAATTACAAAACACTTATGACATCAAACCCCGTATAAGGGACTCAAAAACCCATGTATGCAAGCAAAAGAAACAACCAATAACAACAGGATATCAAAGATCAATTAGCACGGCAATTAAACATGAGGAGTGAAAAAAACATGAGGGCATAAAAAACTAACCTTTCAAGATCTGAAGGAAGAGAGCTGGACCTAGGAGGAGTAGCATGGTGGACTCCAGATGGAGGGTACTGAAAGTAACTCCCGGATGGAATTCTCTCTCCCATCGCACAACCACACACACATGCAGAAAAGGAGCAGTATTACAGTGTGTAGCTGCTTAAATACGAGAAAAAAAAAATCAGGACAACTATAACACTGGGATAACAAGTCGAGACATAAATTAAACTAAAAAAACAGAATCTAGAAATGAAAAGAAGAGGGAGGAGGGCTTACTGGATGCGGATGGGAGCAGAGAGGCAGCTAGGAAATGAGTGCTTTGCTTCCAGTCTCTTTCCTCTCTTGCTGTTTTATTGTGTTGTTGGGTGTTGAGAGAGGACACAAGGGAAGTGTACGGTTGTCTCTTGTGAGAGAGCCCTACTCCAACTAACACTCTTCTCTCTCCGGTATTTGTTATTTTGATTAAAAGTGTTTTTTATTTAAGAACATATTAAAATAATTGTTTGATTTTTTATACAGATATATTAAAAAAATTAAATTTATTAATTTAAACCAAATATTTTCGAGATTATAATTAAAATAATATATCAATAAATTATTAAAATATTGCAATGTAGGCCCCGTTTGTTTCCCGGAATTCACTTTCCGGGAAATCACTTTCCAGACTTTCCTGTGTTTGTTTGTCTTTCAGAAAGTTGGTCAACGGAAAACACTTTCCAGTCAAAGAAGAATTTGGCTTGGTTTTCAGGAAAGTGTTTTCCTGAAAATTTAGGCGGAAAACACTTTCCGGAAGTTGTGAAAAATTTAAAAATGTCATTATTTGCTGATTATATCAAATTTGATCCTCAAACTTTTGATTGCTATATATAATTTGTTTTGAATATTTATTTTTCAATTCCATCTCTTAAAATTTAATTTTTATATTAATTTTGGTTCTTATTTTTATAATTGCTATTTGCTTTTTTCTTATCATTTTTTTATTGAAAATTTTTATCTATCAAATTTGGTCCTCATTTTTTTTATTGTTACTTATTTTATTTGAAATAATTTATGAAATGTTAATTATTATTATTTTAATTTATTCACCTTTTATTTTTTAAAAAAAATTTTAGATTTGATCTCTATTATTTTTATTATTATTTATTTTATTTGAGATAATTTATGAAATTATATTTTTTTTCAATTTCATTCTCATTCAACTTTTTAATTTGTAAGATTTGTTCCTTATTATTTTAATAAACTTGAAAAAAAATTAATTTATTAATAAATTATTTTCCAGATCATTTTCCATAACATAAACAAACACTGGAAAGTGTTTTCCAGTTCATTTTCCATAACACTGCCAAACATCGGAATTCACTTTCTAGGAATTCACTTTTCAGGAATTCATTTTCCCCGGAATTCACTTTCCAAAAGGAAATCACTTTCCAGCAAACAAACGGGGCCATAGAGAAAAGTGAATTTTTTTAGAGCATTAAACGACGGTGCTGGGTTGGTAAGGTCTTGTTCGAGAGAGTATAGAGTGATGGTGGTGTTTTTTAAAATGTTTTATTTATTCATAATAATATTATTTTTAAAAACATTACACATAAAAAAATATAATAAATAATTTTAACTTCAATAAATACACATATATCATGTATTTTTTTAACAAGAAAAAAAGCATCCAAGTCGAAGTCTGTTTAAAACATAACATCACTTGGAAAATTCAAGAAAATGAATGATTTCATAAATTTTTTTTACAAAGTCTAATTTATAATCAACTCGATATTAAAAATACCATGCAATAAAATCAAAGAAAAATATATTAAATAGAAAATTATAATTAACTAAATTAACATAAAAAAACCCCATGCTATATTGAAAAGGGATGAAATTAAGAGAAAACACATTGATTTTTTCAATAAAAAACACGGCAAAAAAAATAAACTAATGATTTCTTAATGAACATTGGGATTTTAGAAATACACAATCCATATTGACCCAATAAACCAAAAACCTCAATCTTAGATTAAACCAGTCTCTGACTGAATCGGGTAACCATGTACTCAACATGTAAAAGTCTGTTTGATATTGTATTTTAAAAATGTTTTTAAAAATAATTTTTATTTTTAATTAAATTATTTTGATATTTTTATATATTTCAATTTTAAAAATAAAAATATTAATTTAATATATTTTTTAATAATTAAAAAAAAAACATTGATTACCTTAAACAATAATTGGAGCATATTTAGAAGTAAAGTTGAAAATACTTTTTATTTAGAAATGTGTGTGTATATATATAATTTAAAAATATTAAAATTTTTAATTTAAAATAAAAAATAAAAATAAGTGTTTTTATTTATTTTTAAATATTCTTAAAATACAATATCAAACCCTCTCAATATCATCATACACTGCCAAAAAAAAATAATCAAAATCACCAAAAACTGTATATAAACACCGTCACCCTCTCCCTCACACACAGTTTCTCCATCCCCTTTACACAGCATGCGAAGACGGCATTCTTTTTCTCCCTCTTTACCATTCACACTGCATGGCTTTTAAGGCTCGATCCCAAAACCATGGCACGTAGTCTTCCTCGATCGATGCGGTTTCTACTCCATTAAGATGTAATCTCACACTGATTTTCGACCTTTTTAAACAAATTTGCAAACCAACCGAGTTTTTTTCATTTTCGTATCGGTGATTTTAGATTTCTAGGGTTTGTTGCTGTTCCTTTGTTTTCTTTTCGTCATGAAGGCTGGTCAGTCTGACAAGACCAAAGTGGTTGTCCGCCACTTGCCACCGGGGGTTTCTCAGCCGATGTTCGTCGAGCAAATCGACGCTGCTTTCTCTGGCCGCTACAACTGGCTCTCCTTCCGTCCTGGCAAGAGCAGGTTAGGGTTTTCTTATTTTTTCCACCTGATTTAGGGTTTAATCTGACATTTTAGTTTTATATAGCGTGGTCTAGGGTTCCCTGTGCGTGTAGAGATTAGATTGAATCAGGGTTTCTGTGTGCGTGTGAGGCAGTTCTGCTTATGTTTTGTTATATTAACCATGATCCGTGCAAGGTAGGGTTTGATTGTTACTTGGAATGAAGTTGGATAAACTTGATATTTTTAAATGGGTTGTTTCCTTATGAATTTAGGCAAGTGTTGTGGATGGGTGGGGTGGGAGGGGGAAACTTGAATGGGTGCGAATTTGGAATTAAAGACACCGAGATGGCTCAGAATTACATGCAATTACGAGAGTTATTGTTGGCTTGAATTGCAGTTGTTTCCAGAAGCACGGGGAATCTAAAATGAGGGAATGGGCTTGGGCCTTAATGGACAATCAACTGATCTGTAGAACAAGACGCTTCTGAGTGTTTGGTTCCTGCCCTCTTTCATCTGGCCTTTTAATGTCCAAGAATCTCAGAGTTGATTGTCTTTGTTTAATTAAACCAGTAAAAACAGATAATGCTTGGCTATTTATTTGCCAATCCTTTTTACTCAGAGTTGATTGTCTTTGTTTAATTAAACCAGTAAAAACAGATAATGCTTGGCTATTTATTTGCCAATCCTTTTTACTCAGAGTTGATTGTCTTTGTTTAATTAAACCAGTAAAAACAGATGATGCTTGGCTATTTATTTGCCAATCCCTTTTACTGGTGTTATGATTAATTGGTGTCTCTCTCTTGCTGCTGCTTGTTCATACACTTTAACTGGTGTTTCTTTTGTTTGATTGTGATGCCAGAATTATCTTAGCATGAAGGAGTCTGTTATTCTCCTAACAGTAGGATGTGTGGTGCAAACAGCTATTTTTTCTTATCATGTCCCACAAAATTAGATAGTTTAGAATTGAATATAGGATGTAACTGTTTTTTGTATTCCCTCTCTGTGTAACCAGCACTGGATAATTAATGCAACATTTTGATTTATGAAGGGAATTTTAGTTGTTGCATTTCTCCTTGGGACTGTTATATAGCTTCCTTTTCAAAACCTTGTTCGATTCTAGACAGAGTTGCATTGCTGCTTTTCTAATGAGTTGATTCACTTGGAATGCCCATCTCCTTCTTCAAGTTACTAATCTCTATAATCAAATTATGACGTGAAGATAGATGGTATCAACCCAAATTTGTGTTTTCAGTGAAGTGTTTGATTGATAGTATTTCCTTCTAATTGTTTCTTAAAATTGTTTCCCAGCCAGAAGCATCAATCCTGTTCTAGAGCCTATATTAACTTTAAAAGGCCTGACGATGTTATTGACTTTGCTGAGTTCTTTAATGGCCACCTATTTGTTAACGAGAAAGGTAAATCTTGAATACACTAACCATGCTGCCATGTATAAATATCTTTGTATTTAAACATGATTTGTCTTTGCAGGATCTGATGTCAGATAAACTTTTCCTAACATATTATTCCATCTATTGTTTAGGCACTCAGTTTAAAGCTACTGTTGAGTATGCTCCTTCACAGCATGTTCCAAAGCAGTGGTCTAAGAAAGATGGTCGTGAAGGCACCATATTGAAAGGTATTTGATTTCTTTTTTGTGGAATAGAATTGAATAATATTTGTTCCAGGTGAACTTAACATGCCATCACTTTGATATTGGTAAATACAATCATTTTCTTGCTCACATCTAGATCCTGAGTATTTGGAGTTCCTTGAATTTATTGCAAAGCCTGTTGAGAATCTTCCAAGTGCTGAAATACAATTGGAAAGAAGAGATGCAGAAAGAGCTGGTAAGTCACAAAGATTTTGGAATGCATCATTTTGAAAATATAGTACCAGAAATAGGAAAAAAAATAAATGACTGGATTGTTTAAATTGAAGATCATTTTTCATTTAATCTTGGTTGATGTTTTTCCATTTAATTGGGGGAAAATGAATGATTAGACTGTTTGAATTGGATATCATTTTTCATGTAATCGTGCTTGATATTAGCTAGTCACAAAGATCCTGGAATACAGCATTTTGAAATTATAGTACGAGAAACAGGGGGGAAATTAAAGATTGAATTGTGTGGATCGAATATCATTTTTCATTTAATATTTTGCTTTTTGTTTTCCCGTGATCTATATACAGGTACTGCAAAAGATGCTCCCATTGTTACCCCTTTAATGGACTTTATTCGTCTGAAAAGAGCTGCTAAGAGTGGGCCTCGGGTATTTTTTGAAATTGAAAATTTATGATTGATGTGATCATCAATTAATTTGAAGATGCATTTCTTTTTATCTCAATTTATGTGCCACTGTGAAAAGCTGTAGTTTAATTGAATATAGAATAGCGTTGTCAACTACTATAAATTAATTTGCAATGAATTCATTTGGCATGTATGATTGATTCAATTGGACAATTCTTTCTTGGATTTTAGGTAACAATGACTTCTTTTCAGAAAAAAAGAAAAGAAGAAGAAGATAACTGTAAGGTAAAACTCAAAAAATGGCTTAGCTTTAACTTGGGGCTGGCTAATTTTTCAATGGATTCACACTGGAAATTAGCCTATCAGCAAAGAGTTTAGTCCCTATGTTAGTTCAGATGCTAATGTCTAAAAAATGTGTACCATTTATACTTCTCGCTGCAGTTATAAATAAAGGCATGGTGAAAGTAGCTGAAATCTGGAATGCTGTAGTAATGTCTTTTCATAGAGTGATGCTCATAGTTCCTTGCTCTTGTTTCATGGTTTCAGATGAGTGTAAATTTGTGACACTGATTCATTTGATGTGTTTTTCCTGATTGTGTGGTTGTTCTCTTAATTTTTCTTTGTTCTTCTGGTTATCTTATTTGTAACCATAACAATATAAAGTAATTCTGATTTTGGTGACAGAGGATTTTGTCCAATGGGAAACTGAGCAGAAGGGCTGGTGGCAATGGAAGTCTGAGCTCATCCTCATCAAAACGAGGTTCTGAGAAGAAGAGAGCCTCAGCAACAATGGTACGTGTTTGTAATGATGTCTTATTCCTGAAGCCACATAGGGAACATGTTTTAGAAGTTATATTCTACTAGCTCATATGTTATCTGTGGTTTACATGATTTTGTTTCCAATAGAACTTTGATCCTGATACATTCTGCATCCCTTAGCAACACTTGATAAGTTATTAAAGGGTCATGGTGATTTAAACAAGCCTTGGAAGTGGTTGAAGCTTAAATTACTCATTGTTGTGGTGTTTAAAAGATGATGAATATTTGATGTCTTGTTTCTTTCGTATTTTCTGAGCTATTGTCTTAAAATACTCTGCAAGTTAAAGATAGCGCCTTGAACCTGTCTTGAGGTTATTGTACATATTGGGATCATGTGCTCACCAGATATGGTAAAATGCGAGGAATACAGAAAATACCTTGCAGAAAATTGAACATAGAAAGTTGAAAATGCTGCTCTATGTCCTTTTTTTCTCTATCCAAACCATGAATAGAAGGTGAGCATCTCTGTTTTCTATTAGAAAAATCTTGGTATTAATTACCTGTAAATAGGAAAATACAAGCATGGTATAATTTTGCTGGTGTTTCTTGCTTGGAACTTGTTGCATTATTTGTTAATGGATTCCATTTCCATTATTATGTACTTTGATCCGTACATGCATGCTTTTATATGTTGTAGTTTAAGTTTGTTTAATCATCTAGAAGCCATAGTCAATTTTGAGATGTCATCTTTTTGAAATTATTAATACTTTCCCTTGTCTAATTGGCAGTATGTTTTAAGGGACACTGCAAAAGGCACAAGTGGAAAAGAGAAATCAACTCATGCGCAGGTTCCCAAGCGAGATCATCGGCAACTATCTAAAGCTGTGTTTTTAGGTTCTGGATCTGGGACTGAAGTATTAGAAGAGGAAACTGGTATGATGTGAAACTGAATTGTTTACTGCGTACTAAGCTGTTGCCTGCTTTTTGTTTTTAAATCTGTAAGCTATTACAAGCTGGATTCAGCTTTTCACAGTTTGAGGGAATGCAGTAGACGTGATTTTGTTCTTTTTTCCTTCCTTTTTTTTTTGGTGAAGTACTCCGAGTTAATTCTCTTTCTAATAAAATTGTAATTTTTTGTTCTTGATCTTTCTGAGTATCTTGTTCTCTTTTTGGAAGAACAAGCTGCTGGTGATCTTACAACTCTTCGTGGAAGAGAACATGTTCCTTATACATGTCTGAGATTGTTGGCTTGTGCTCTGCTCTTTTATTCCTATTTCAAAAAATCTGCATTTAATAATCATTACGAAGGAGATGAAGCATGCAGAGTGCTATGGATATTTAAATGAGTCTTTTCTCTCAGATTACAAGTGTGTTTTTATGCTTTAACCCTTTTTATTTCAATATACTTTTATTCTCAGCACCACCATTAAACATGGTTTGTTATTCATTTTTTATTTCAGCAGTTTCTGGAGTTGCTGATACTGGCAAGAAGAAAATTTTGCTTCTGAAAGGAAAAGAGAAGGAAATTTCATTGGTGAGCCTTTCATTCCTCTTGTTCTTCCTTTTTAGTGATTCAACTGGCGCACTATAACGGACTATGGATGGAGAAAGCATGCTTAATGTTTAGTAATTCCCCTCAGAAATGCACCACAAGAGGGAAAGTTTGCAGGACAAGGGAGATTTAAGAGAGGAATTGCAATATGCAACTGGATAATACTTTCCCGTCCCCCCTTCCCCTACTCTCTTTAATTTCGGTTTCCTGCACTAGCTCATGCTTGGTAGTGTTTGAATGTTGTTAAATGACTCTTTTCCCCTTCTGTGATTTGTTTATCATGATTACCATCACATGCTTTAGCTATTTTTGAAAGTGTTTCTCATGGCTATTAATTCTGCAGGTGACTGGTATCACATCCCAGCAACAGAGCATATCACCATCTGATAGAAATATCACTAGTTCAACTGCTCTAAAGAGCCAGCGGCATGAAGCCTCTGGAAAGGTAATCAGAAGCATACTCTTACACAAGGATTCACGTCGGATTCAATCCTCTGGAGTACAGTCTGATCCACAGATGCAAACCTCAAATCTAGAAAAGGACAAACATCCTCCTCGGCCCCCACATGCATTGGTTTTGAAGGATGCAAATGGAACAATTGATGACAATGTAGTTGGGAATGATCTGCATGGTTTTCCAAATGAGCAAGAAAGGCGAACCAGAAATAAAGATAGACCTGATCGTGTAGTGTGGACTCTCCGCAGATCAGATGGATCCTATGCAAGTGATGAATCATTGTCATCATCTGCATCTCTATCTATGCTGTCAGGGTTTGATTCCTCACAAGGCAAGCTATTATTTATCTTCAGCCTAAATATGTTCAGAGTAGTGATATTGTGCACATCTGAGTTCCCTGCTATTGCATTAACAAGTTCAAATGATTGTTCATTTCACTCTCACAATACAAGATAACATATGGCAGCATTTGCCAAAAAAACTCAGCCATTTGAAGAAGAAGCAACTTTCAGCTGCATGATATTTGACACGAGTGATCTGTTTTAATAACTCTTCTGTTTTTTGTTTTTGTTTTCTTGTAGTAAATCATGGAGATGTTAAAGCGGACGTCTTAAATTTAAATAGCGGAGAAGTTAAAGTACTTGGAACTGGGCGTAGTCTTTCTTCTTTAGATAATGGTTGGATTTTTTTTTTTGGACATTCAACTTGAATCTTTCTTCAGCATCTATTTGCCAATGCACATCTGTTAATCATTAATATGAGTTTCAACTCAGATGCTTGATTTTATGCAGGATCACATAAACATTTTGGTCGTCGGGGACCCTCACTTCCTGTGAGGGATACTGATGGCTCCAATGTTGAGGGGAAGACTGTTAAAAGAGGTGGCGCTTCTGGTTATGGGTCCCATGAGGTGCTTTCACTTGATTTTTGGATGATAAACTTCATTGCCATTTTCTGCATTTCTTTCCGGTTTACTGATATGTTGAAGGCTTGCTCACTGAATTTACAGAAGCAAGTCTGGGTTCAGAAGTCCAGTTCTGGTTCTTAGAGTTTTTGTAAGGGTAAGTTCATTATTCCTTTTCCACATAAATATTTAGTATATCTTCTTTACCCGAGAACACTTATGATGACGCTGCTACATTCTTCTTTACCGTAAATCTTGTGGCCTCTCTGATGCTGTTATATAAGCTGAGAAAGAAACATGTTTAACATGTTGATATAGAAATCTGCAAGCATTTTGATTATGATACTGAACATTAGATGATTGATGTAAACCTCATCACCGTCCTATATTTAAATTCAGTGGTCAACTGCATCTGTTTCTTTCATTACATGGCAGCCTTTTGCTTTAGCTGGCGGATATCATATGACATTCCTGCGTAGAGGCCTTTTGTTGAGTTGATGATGTTTTACTTGTGCAGTGGAATGCTTAGTATCAGTGAAATTTTGGAGCATGCAGTTGCTGCATGCTTGAAGGCTGTCCCTTTTTGTTAGACAGATGATCAGGTGTGAAGTATCCGAGCAGTGGAGATGGTTTTTCTATGGGAAACCTAGAAGAAAATTCAAAGTGGACATCAGTGATGCAGGTATTGATGTAATTAATACTTGGGTTGATGAAATCCCTATCTCAGGTCAAAGACGGCTTGGAATAGGAGAAAAAGAGAGAAAAAGTCATTATTACTGTCGTCCATAAGACCACAGTTTTTGCCAGGGTGTCCCCATACCGGGTTCTACTCAACATAGCATCCGCCATTTGCGTCCTCATTCTTGCCATTGATTGGATATCGGGATATTCGCTACTTCTATAGGTGGATCCCTTAGTTGAACTGTATATATATATGTCAACAGCAAATAGTTGCTACGGGAATTGCTTTAGCTGTTGTCTCATTAAGCTATATGTGTTTCGTGAGCATTTTGTGCACGGGCCCCCTGTTATTCTGTAGGGCTACCTATAGTCCGGTTGTCGTAGAAGAGAAGCAAAAAACATGGGATGTTGTGAATGGATTTGACTGATCGGTCAACTGATTGATTTTAAAGCACGGGTGAATATTGTAGTTGGTAGGGAACGAATTGGTGTATTGATCATGGTAGTGGCGGTGGTGTTATTCGGCTGAAATGGAAAATTGACTTGCAACCACACGATGGCTTTATGGTGGTTTGGTGTAGCATTACATATCCTTTATTAGTAGTAACGCCGCCGCGGCAACCTATGTTTTGACAGGTTCCTCTGCTCAAGGGCTGGACAACAAGAGGTCCTGTGTGGCGATGGGCGCACGGGGGGAGAGTAATATGAGGTGGTAATAGAGTAATATGACTTTCACTTGTGTTTTGCACCACAGGATCTGGAAGGACTTGTAAATCTCTCGCTCTAGGAATCTCTTACTTATTATTCATCATTCATGCTCGCATTTAGAAATCTTACACCTAGGTCTTCACCTGTTGACAATTCCTAGAAAATATTTCTTGTTTTGAAAAAAAACTTGAATCACATACCGAACTCTTAGGACTTTTTAACTTGCCTTTAATTTCAATGAAAAATGTGATATATCTATGCCTTTCAATAAAGTTAGATTTTGGATTGGTTTGTACTGTTTCAGTCACTGGAAAAGAAAATATGCCCTTTTCACGGGCTAAAAATTATTTTTCTTTTACTTTAAATTAAATTGAATTAAATTTTTTAGTGATTTTACATTATTTTTATTTTGATATTAAAAATAATTTTTAAAATGTAAAAAAATATCTTTAAAATCGACACTGGATTTCCAAACAATCACTAAATCTAGCTCGATGTAATTTTAGGTCGTGCATTTTCTTAAAAAAATTTGAAATCTTGACCAGATTTTCTTGGTTGATTTAATGTAATATAAAAAAAAAGATATTTTGTAATATCTTAATAAGTTAATGTAAGAAAATAATTTTTTTTAAAAAATAACATATAATCACGAACACAACGATCTCTCAACCACGTGGTGCGGGAAGAAGAAGAGCGAAGGCAATCCTTTTATTTGCGCGGCACCAGCCTGATACATTGAGAGATGGGAACGGGCTAGTGACGTGGATAGTCTCAAATCCAAGAAAAGAGAGCCTTCCTAGAAAAGGGCAGGTGGATATTTCCTCTGGATGGCCACGCAGGGAGACACAAGAGGCTCTTCAGTTGAAGGACGATGAATTGTTATCGATCAGTCTAACTCTATCCTCAGAGAGCTCCTGAAATGACACCATTCTCTCTCTTCCCCAACCGATCCCACTTTCTCTCTTTCAACTCCGAATACCCTACTGCTCTCAAGAAACCAGTTTTGGCGCGAACAAGCTCCAACGCTCAAAACCCCTCCTCCAACGGCTCTCTCCTTGTCAAAGATCACAAACCCTTCCCGGGTCTCTCTCTCTCTCTGTCTCTCCCCCGCGTACGCGCGCGAACAGTGCAGCTCTATTTCTTTTTGCACCTGCTCTCGTGGTTTCTTCCACTCTCTGCTAGCTATGTTTCCTGTGACTTCATCTATGATGCCTGCACAGGGGTTAACAGACTCTGACTTTGTCATTTAGAGTTCAGCAAACAATTTAATATCCAACTACTACTTTGTGCTGCTAATATGCACCATGACCATCTGCTTTGTCGCCGGAAATGATAAGTCAATGGCTGTCTTTTGGGTTTCCGAACCCAGGAGGCAGGGGATTTGAAATAGAATAAAGGGAGTTAAAAAACACATACTATAATGGACTATGCATCATCATTTTCATTCATCTCTACCATGCATGTTCTTGCTGGGACAAAGAGACTCATTTGCGCTTTTTCGCGTGACTCGGGTTCTTGTGGTCCCTTACTCCTGTTCTTTTGAAGTCGTTTGTTTCAGATTGCATGCAATTATGACTTTCTTTGTTTGCATATATATACTCACGGGAAAGAATTTCATTGATCCTTTTAGCATGTTTAGACAATATTTGAAGTTATAATACATTGCACAGACTTCTGTTTCCGTTACCTTGTCTGCATGCTTGAACTTCTGCTACAACTGCTAATTGATGTGCAGGGAAGCCAGAGGCCGATGTTGTTGTTATTGGAAGTGGTATTGGTGGACTTTGCTGCGCAGGACTTCTAGCTAGATACCAGCAGGATGTTCTTGTATTGGAAAGTCATGATCTCCCTGGGGGTGCTGCTCATTCTTTTGAGATAAAGGGCTACAAGTTTGATTCTGGTCCATCATTGTTTTCTGGTTTTCAATCGAGAGGTCCTCAGGCAAATCCCCTTGCACAGGTATTTCTTCTTTCCATTTTTTTTAGTGTTGTTATTTACATTTTACTGTCGCTAGTAAATTGATCATGCTACTGCTTCATCATAAATACTGTTGCCGGATTCCAAGCACCATGTTCACAAAAAATCATAGAGTTGACAAGGAGAAATATGCATGAACTTTGAGTCATATTAATTACTAGATATGATCTGATTTTGTCAAGTGATTCAGTCACTTTTTTTTTGAAGTATATGATTTATTATAATCCTGACTTCCGTGTTGGAATTTTCCTCGAGGCAATAATTGATCAGTACTTCCTCTAGCTTTTAGAGTCCAAGCAAATTCTTTGTTTATCGGTTCTATTAGCTAATTCTTTTGATAAATATCATTTTTCTCAGGCGGTGCTCTGACGTTTTATCTTCTTGAAAAACAATAATAATCATGTTTGTTTAATGTATGTTTTTATATGATTTTCAGGTTCTGGATGCTCTGGGTGAATCAGTTCCGTGTGTGAATTATGACTCTTGGATGGTTTACGTACCTGAAGGTGAATTCCTGTCACGCATTGGCCCCACAGAATTTTACAAGGTAGGTTTAGATCATTACCACGTTACGATTGCAGTCCCATTTCAGGTATCTCATATGTCCTGTTTCTTTATCTGTTTGCATCTTTTATCTGTTTTGTGTTGCTATGAGTGCAACTTGTTTGAAATATGCACGCCATTGATTCAATGTAAGAACAGGAGAGAGGTGGGGGAATATAAATTTTGCTAAACAACTAATCCATCCAGAAACAAATGGATCCTGACATCACTCAGTGGCATCTTTAATCAATTACAGATGATAATTGCTGAAATTTGGCTGCAGTTTTGGTGCATTAGACATTAAATCTGATCAGGATGACATGGATATTGATTAAATTTGTGCGGGACTTTGATTCTGTGTATTGGTTGGCTGAAATCAATAATTACCATTCTTTTCTTAATGCTGTATTGAAGGCTTCAATGATTGCACATTTTCGGCCATTGGTTCTGAAATGGTATTTTTCCAAGATGACCTCAAAATAAATGAATGAACGAGAGAAAAAACTAATAAACATGTAGATATTGGTGTCAGAACAAGGATGGTGAGAGTTGTTTTTTTTGTTACGCTACAAGTTGAAGATTGGACCATGCAATAAATGCCCATGACAAAGGATGTTAGTTATATGTAAATGTTATGGATGATCCCACCTTTTCTATGTTCTTCGAATGACCTTTCCTAGTAAATCATATACCATAAAGCATCCCCTTGCATAGCTGTTATGGTTGCCGAATCTGCCTTGTATCATTCCAAGTGACCTGTTTTGGGAAACTAAATTCAGTAGGGATGTACAGTTGCAGTTGAAGCTTTTCTTCAAGAAATAGACAAAAAAATTACATTAACTCCAATTCATGCTTGGATGCAGTAGCTGACATGTGAAGAAACTATTCCTGGCTTGCCAGATACACTCATCAAGTGATTGAATTATTGCGTTCATGAAACCAATTGTTGTGAAGATGGACATAAAAATATAAAGAACATCAACTAATCTGATTAGTAACTCATCATCCATGCACATTTGCGTGCTGATTGACACTCCTCAAGTTCTGCGCTCTTCTCACATATATTTCTATGATGATTTCACTTTGGGTAAGTACCAAGCAATCTCTACTTATTCAAACAAGTTTTTTCTCAAGGGGACCCTTTTACCTTTTCCTCCAGGACCTTGAGAAGTATGCAGGTCCCAATGCCATGCAAGAGTGGAAAAAGCTTCTTGTGAGTTGTGCCAACTTTCCTCCCCTTAATGAATACATGCTCCATTACTAAGATATATGTTGCTCAGATTTCACACTATATAGCATGGTATGTATACCAGTAATATTTGCTCTCTAGAATTAACCATCAAGCTGAATGCATTCTTTGAGGTTATCAGTCATCTAAGTTTGCATGGTTCGTAACTTATCTTAAAAATGTAATGTAAAAGATCAGAAAGGAAGAAAGAAATACCTATGCAACACTATTTTCTTGAAGTTTCCAAACTTCAAAACCAGTTTTTTGTGCCATTGTGTAGTTTGGAACCTGTGACTCCCGGGAGCGAGTTTCTGTCTTCAGAGCAGCTACTTCATGCATTGCTCAATGTGGTTTTTTTTTATGTAGTTTTTCTCTCAGGATTTTGCTCTCTAGAAACATATATCCAGTACATGATATTTTGTCTGATCACCTGCTAAACCAACTATTCAGAGATGAGCCAATGGGGTTGATTTTTTATTTATTTTTTGCTTATAAACATTTCACAATTAAATAGTATGGTTCCATGTCAACTGCATCACAGCCATCTAGCCATCTGTCAATGATCAATATCTTTAAGTGCTAAATGCAATTCTATCGCAGGATGCGATACTTCCACTTTCTTCTGCTGCAATGGCCCTTCCTCCTTTATCTATTCGAGGTGATTTTGGTGTTCTTTCTACCGCTGCAGCTAGATATGCACCCTCTCTATTGAAATCCTTTCTGCAGATGGGACCTCAGGGAGCTTTAGGTGCTACAAAGCTTCTTAGGCCTTTCTCAGAAATCGTTGACTCATTGGAGCTGAAAGACCCTTTTATACGAAACTGGGTGGACCTTCTGGCATTCCTTCTTGCAGGGGTGAAATCTAATGGTATACTCTCAGCAGAGATGGTAACTATTGCACTATTAATTTCTGATATTTTCCACAGAAATTCTTTGAGACTTATTCTAGATGGGATGCAGAAAAAACCATGTTCTTATAAAATGTCTTTATTGGAACACAAAATTGTACGAGTATATAGAAAATCATTTGCTTACAGATTTCCCTTGGGAGATTGTTTCATTAATTTGAATTCGTACATGCCAGTAATAGCTCTTACTTGAAGCAAAAAAGCTACTGGCATTGAGCATGTGCACTTCCTTTGCGGAGAAGTTCTCCATTGATCTTTCCTCTGCAGAAGACCATTTTCTCATTGATTTTGAACTCAGTATGGTAGAACAGTTATTCAGGGAGCATTTGCGCACACTTGGGTAAAATGTCACAAGTTCTCATGTCACAACTGCACATACAAAGTTATATGATCTTGATGTGTAGATTTTCTGGATGAATTCAGCAAATATGCAAGATGTCTTTAAAAGTCTAGGACCATTAACAGCTCAACTGTTTATTCAGAAATAAAAAAAACCAGCCATCACCCGTATTTCTTTTCATTACCTCTTAACAAATTCATGATAGATTTGATCTTTTTATAATTAATAACATGTTCATTTTCCTTTTCCAATTTTTCAAGGCTTGTCTGTCGAAAAAAGTTTTGATATACTCACGTTGTTTCAGATTTACATGTTCATTATTTCTTTTGCCGATCTGATATAATGATAACTTGCCTTTCTTTCCCTCGTTGTTTCAGATTTACATGTTTGCAGAATGGTATAAGCCAGGGTGCAGTCTTGAGTACCCTCTTCATGGAACCGGGGCTGTAGTTGATGCCCTTGTCAGAGGACTGCAAAAGTTTGGTGGACGACTTTCTCTAAGAAGTCATGTAGAAGAGATTGTTGTCGAAAACAATAGAGCCACTGGAGTCAAGCTAAGAAGTGGTCAAGTGAGTAGATTGAACTCTTATGTAAAAAATGGTTGCTAAACAAGATCCTATTGTATCAACACCTCTATACTTGTATGCTGCAGTTCATACGTGCTAAAAAGGCTGTAATCAGCAATGCATCCATGTGGGACACTTCAAATCTGTTGCCCAAGGAAGTTCTTCCAAAGTCATATCTGGACAAGATCAACACAACACCTCAGTGTGAATCATTCATGCATCTCCATTTGGGTTTTGATGCGGAGGTGAGGATATAAATTTTTTATTTTTCATACTCTCTTTTTATTCATATTTCCATTCTTTTCTAGTTTACAACTTTAGCTGCAACACTGATATTGCCTTTTTTTTCCATTTTCCATTTTCAAATTGCTTTACTGATCAGTGTGTACAAAAAGACTTGGGGATTCATCACATCGTTGTTAATGATTGGAGTAGAGGAGTTGATGCAGATCAAAATGTTGTCTTGATATCTGTTCCTAGTGTGCTTAGTCCAGTTTTAGCACCCCCTGGAAAACATCTATTACATGCTTACACACCTGGAACTGAGCCATTTGAATTGTGGGAAGGTCTTGATCGTAGAAGTTCCGAGTACAAACAACTCAAAGCTGAGCGGTCAGAGGTATGCATTCAGTAACTGACTTATCCCATCGTTGACTGCTTATGCTGCCTTTTCATGATGATCTCGTAACAGGTTCGTTGAAGTTGAACAGCTCTTGGAGCCATTAATTTAGTTGATTAATAGTGACATATTTCCACTTTATCATGTTCGGTTTCACTGCATGATTCATCACTAGACTTCAAAAACAAAACTTTAGCCAAGCCATTGCTGGAGATCAATGAAACGTGAAGTTACACATGCTGTTGATGATCTTATATACCCGTTGTTTAAATCAGTTTATACTAGAGAAGGAGGAGCCGTGATCATAAAAAATTCCTTCTGCTCTTTTGTTTCTTGTGAGACAGGTTATGTGGAGGGCGGTGGAGCGTGCCCTTGGTCCAGGCTTCAGCCGCGAGAAATGCGAGGTGAAGTTAGTTGGAACTCCATTGACACATAAGAGATTTCTTCGAAGGAACAGAGGAACTTATGGACCAGCTATTGAAGCTGGGAAAAATACCTTTCCTGGCCATTCAACTCCCATATCCCAGCTTTATTGCTGTGGAGATTCTACTTTTCCTGGCATTGGAGTCCCTGCAGTTGCTGCTAGTGGCGCCATTGTTGCTAACACACTAGTTTCGGTGTCTCAACACTCCCAGCTTCTTGACGCGGTTGGGATTTAAATGCATTGATGAGTCCATTTTTTCTCCTTCAGAATTTTTTTATTGATTTTGAACTGAAATGTCCTTGGTTTATGCATATCAATGTAAACGTTGTACCGCAACTTCACTCGTGCAAAGCAACAGAGGAAACATACAGGGACCGTGTTTTCTTTATCAAAAGCTGTTTCCATAGTTGTTTGTGATGCGAGCTTCGACTTATAATTTCCTAGGAAACAGGAGAAAGATATAGAAAGGACAAAATGTGTGTGGTTGGAGAGACAGACATAAAATAAATTTATACAGTTTTCAGGTAAAACTCTTTAGTTTTTTCAAAAGAGGAGATACAAGGTGACATGTCCCCATCTCTTTTATCGCAACACAGCATGTAACCAAAATGTAACGAAAAGGAGGTTCACTTGGCTTCGGGCCGCACAAGATCAACACAATAATCTGTCCTAGTCCAGTGATTCGGCGATCCAGGTTTCATTTTGAACTGGATTTTCTTGCCACAACCATATAATTCCGGTAAAAATAAAAATAACCCCGAAATCTTGTAGATCGAGTCGGATGCATGCCAGATCTTATATGCGTGTTCTACCGTGCCTGTGGATCTCATGCGTGCACTCACATCAATGCACGCATGGAGAGAGGAAGAGGGGCTACTCAAGAGCACAACAACAATTTGGACCTTGAAGCTGACTCTGTGGGATCTATTTGAAGTCTTAAAGTTGGTGTCAAAAAGCTTGCTAGACATGTGTTGTCTTTTTAGCCCCCATGTAATTAAAAATCCATCTGCTTTTCTTCTATCATTACTGTCCCACTAGGTTTTGAAACTGTACAGGAATGGAGGACCCTCCCAGTCCTGCTACTCATGACAATGAAGAGATGTGTTAAGATAATATTTTTTATATTAATAAATCAAAATCATTTAAAAACTCTAATAATGTCTGCATTTTATTCCCCAATGCTCACCCAAAAATCAGCTTTTATAAGTATAATAACATTTAATTTTTTTGAAAATCTGATATTAGAATTATCAATCACCTCAGGAAAGAATATTGTACCACAGATTCTATTAATAGGCCTGAGTTTATATCAATTCCACGTTGCGAATACTCAGAAACTGCATTATAAAACTCGTCCAATTTGATTGTGTTCACGAACAGGCGATGCATGGTTATTATGGTTTAACCCGCGACCCGGGTTCTTGCCAAATTGGCCCCGGGTCATGCTTCCCTTCAATTCAAAGTGGCATGCACCCAATAAAAATATAACAAAAGAAAATAATAATAATAATAATAATAATAAACAGCAGCAGCAGTAGAAGATAATATATTAATGTCAGAATCAGAAGGAAGCAGAGGAGGCTATTAAACATGGCCAGGTTACTGTGAAAAAAAAAAATCCAAACCCCAAAATCAAAGGCATTAATTAGTTACTTTGAGTAGAAAACACTTATTGTACTAATAAAAATTTGAATCAATAAAGCAATTTTTTTTTTTCAATTCCCGCAACCCTGCAAGGCGAGAAATGCCCTCTCTCTTGAAACGTTTCCAGGTCAGTTTGATTATTATCTTTTGATTCTTTGATTCGTTACTTCATGATCTGGTATGAATTTGTGGAAAAGATGCTGTAATTATGCTTTAATCAAATGCTGTTTTTTTTAGTTACACTTTTGGGCTTAGATCTCACCAGTCTTGTCTCGGTTAGTTTGTTTTAAATGTTTTTCCTTTTCTCGTCCTTTTTTCATCTCATTTAAATTGTGGGTCTTGTTTTTTATTGCTGGATCATGATAAGAAACATTGGTTTTCAGTCAAAGTCTTGAACTTTTTGTTGGATCATAGTTTTAATAGAAGAAGCACAGTAAGTTAAGCATCTGGGCAGATTTTGTTGTGGTGCTATGTATAATTGTTTTTATCATGGAAGCAATTGTATCCTGGATATCGAGCATTTCTTTGAAGAAATTTATGCAGTTTCCAAGTTCACGTTGCAAACCTTGATTGCTTTTATTGATTATGCTAACTTTTCAAGTTGATTGTGGATTGTATGATGTGAAATTTAGCATGACAGATTATTTGATTTGATCGATAAATGATGTAATGTGAAATTAACTCTTCTCTAGCTTGCATTCCCCCCCCCCCCCCCCTGTCTCCCCCCTGTATGTTTAGTTTCCGTGTCTGACTTGGAATTTTGTAACTCTATTAGGAAGATAGGTGGGTGGATTGCGGAAGTACAAAGTGTCATGAGGGTAGGGAATACTAGCAAGTGCAATACTTGTCACGTGTACTCATGTCGTCTGCCAGCTTAGGAAATGGGGGTGTTGGAAGTTCTAGGTCCGTTAATGGTTTCAAAAGTTCATCTAGTTCCATGGATTGGCTGGGCAGAGAGATGCTTGAGATGAGATTGAGAGACAAGGTGGACCATGAAGAGGACAGAGTAAGTTGCCATGTTATAGAAGCTTTTGTTTTATATTATTTTGAGGTGTTCTTCTCTATTGTTAGATATCCATTGATTGGCCTCATCCTTCAAGTATCTCCTGTCATTGAAACACTCTGCAAAGTGGCTTGCTTAATGAATTGATCCTTATGTGGGAGGTTCACTCAATCTAGAAACCGTGGCACAATTTCCATGATCAGCTGAGCTTACCTAGCTTCACAATTATTTTCTGTACCTACATTACAGTCCTTTCTCTTCCATTGCAGGATAGTGAACCCGATATAATTGATGGTGTTGGTGCAGAAGCAGGACATGTCATCAGGACTACTATTGGTGGCCGGAATGGTCAATCCAGGCAGGTGGGAAACTCATTAATGCAATGCACAAATCTCATTCTGTATGTATCCTAATTGGTGAAACCTCTACTTCTTATGTAACTCCTGCATTGTTTGGGTTGACAGACCGTCAGTTATATAGCAGAACAAGTGGTTGGAACTGGCTCTTTTGGTGTTGTCGTTCAAGTAAGATATTTGTCCATTGAATTAGTTGTTAAGTATTTTCCAATGAATAACATTCCTTTAAACTCTATCTGAACTACTTTTACAGGCGAAATGTAGGGAAACTGGAGAGATCGTCGCCATCAAGAAAGTTCTTCAAGACAAGCGCTACAAGAACAGGGAGCTACAGATTATGCAGATGCTGGATCATCCAAATATTGTAGCTCTTAAACACTGCTTCTTTTCTACAACAGACAAGGAAGAGCTCTACCTAAATCTTGTTCTTGAATATGTTCCTGAAACTGTTAGTCGTGTTGCAAGGAACTACAGCAGGAACAACCAACGAATGCCTCTAATATATGTCAAACTCTACACCTATCAGGTACATAGCAACTTGGCTAGTTCCTTCATATGACCCATTTTGGCATCTTACCTTTTTAATCTCTAGTTTAGAACTATTTTCAATCGCATGGATTTTGCAATTGAGTGTGGGGAATGAAGTTTTTGTGCTCTTAATGAATAGTGATTAGAATTCAATCCACAAGGGTTAGCACAAGCGGCTAAGAATTGACCTATGATATGGGGAGGTTCCTGGTTCAAGTCTTACCCTTGAATATCTTGTGAATTTCTAGTTCTTGTGGGTTAGCAGGTATGAGGCCTCTTTCCTAAAAGACAAGGTTGAGGAATCCCACTGCTTGTAAAATATATATAAAAAAAAAAAAGAATTACCAAAGGAATAGGAATTCTAAAGAAACAAGACAATTTTTTTTCTTTCTAATTGTGTTTTCAAAAGGTGTTAGGGATTTTCTGGTGCCATGTAAGACATGCTTTAAGCATGTGATTTGAACAGATGAAATGTTATATCTCACCAAGTGGCTATATGGGTAACCATTTAAACTAAAAGCAACTCTTTTCTCATAATTTTGTTCCTTTATTTTTCCAACTTTGTATCAGGGATCAAGATATTGGAACTATTTTTGTTCATCTACATTAGTTTAAGATCTAAATCTTTGTTCATACCTTTGCCTTTCGCATGTGGGTTAGTGTTTGCAAAGTAGTGGATTTTGGCTGGCTAGTGACTTGATGAATGAGATGGCGGCTTATTGGTTGCCACCAATATGGTTTGAATGACATGGTGGTTTGTGGTGGTGCATTTAGTCCCTGTTCACCGATTTCATGCATAGGGTAGAGTTCTCAGGATGGGGGTTAATGTTTGATGGTTTAGTTTGGTTTGAGAGAGTATTCTTTTATTTTACAGGTTTAAGTTGAAAAGGAAACTTTGAAGTTTGAAAGACTAGTGTTGTGGGTTTGGAAATTGAATTTGGTGGCAGGAAAAAGAGGAGAAATAAAGGTAGGAGTTAGTTTTGGAATTCAACTTCAGGTTTGTGAGAAATCATGTGCTGACCACTGTTCTGTACACATGGCTAGGCTAGAATGAGGTATAGAGGTGCATGGTTCTTCATCATTTTGTCTCTTCATAATACTTAGGGTAAAAGTATTTGGTATAGGCAAATGACCTACTGATTAGCTACTTTTTCCAGTATATTTGTAATAGCTAGGATTATCAAAATTCTCCTACCTGTGGCTATTTTGTAATATAAGATGGTATCTCCCCATACTGGAGCATTTCTTCATAAGTTATAAAATCCTCCTGCTAAGTGGCATTAAGGGATGCCACAGAAATCGATTATCTTTTCTATTCTAGCATTTGGTTTATTAGGAGAAAGTAAAGACTAGCTTTTTGAAGCCCT
The DNA here is from genome assembly GCA_015731905.1 of Salix dunnii. Taxonomy (NCBI): domain Eukaryota; kingdom Viridiplantae; phylum Streptophyta; class Magnoliopsida; order Malpighiales; family Salicaceae; genus Salix; species Salix dunnii. Next base: position 348,000 of record CM027661.1, read on the forward strand.
CAATTAAAGCAAGTTTACCTTTTAACTTCATATATTCTTTAAAAACTGCTAGCACTATCTCTGTGGAAACACCTGTATATGAGATTTTTAGAAACTTTAAGACAAACAGCTTAAAAATCTGAAATGGAGCTGATTGAATCCACCTTAACGTGTTTACATAGTTTTAAACCTTGCTCTAACATGATGATTGTAAAGCCATGTAGGGAAGGTTACAGAGCTCAAACCTCGTTATAACATGATGAATATAAAGCCATTTATGCATACTTCCCGTTTCTGACAAGTGCTGAGAAAATTTCTGAAGCACAGCTTGTCAATTCCATGAAACTTCTTGAAGTGCAAGACTTAGTAGTGGCATCACAACATAGGTGTTAGGTGTTTATGAGGATAAAGCAGACTCCTGAGTTAATCCTGACACTGTCTGATAGGCATGAGTTGCCTTACAGCAACTCACTAACCTGTCTTTTGTTTTATTATTTTTTTTCTTCCTGTTTTTCTCTCCATGGGAGTGGAGAGGGGGAGGGGTGTGGAGAACAGTTCTTCACCATAGAGAGACTACACAACAAGCATGGATAAGCAATTTTCCAGCAGAATAATTTTGGTTTCAACCAATGGTTATGTTTCCACTTATAAAATGGTCGTGCAATATCATATCTAATGCATAAGTCTTTATGCTAGTTCCCAATAACTAGAGCTGTACAATGAAAAACACAGAAAAGCAGTATAGTCCATACATGACTGTATTAAAATTTACCAAGGCTCAAGCCCTTATAATGTGTATATGTCTTCGTTAATTCTTATTGTTTTTTTCCCTCCCTCCCTTTTTGAGTGCAGATATGTAGGGCGCTTGCCTATATACACAACTGCATTGGTATCTGTCACCGTGACATCAAGCCTCAGAACTTACTGGTAAGATGTTCTGTCTAAGGATTGAGGTCTTGTTTGATGAAACCCCTGTACATGTAGAATGGGATTTATAGTATATTTAACATCTGGTATGCAAGTTAGGGGTTACCTAATCATTTCAGTTGCACGCATGATTGTCCATGTTTTGGTGTCTTTCGTAAAATTTTGATGAAGCTTCCCTTTCAACATATGTATTGAGCACTAAATAGTTTGAAATTTCCAAGCAACTTAAGTTTCATATGCTCTGTGGATGTTTAAATAGCGTGGCTTTCTGTGGAACAAATTGAAGAAGTATATGAAAAAAATATTTCGTTGTTGGAGGCCAAGAGTTTGCAGTTTTAAGCTGGTTAACACAGCTCGATTTCAGTGGCATCTATTTGTGGTCACTGTAGCTGAAATGGAATAGGGTCATCCTGATTTTAAGCCAACCTACAACTTGTATTTGCTTGGCTTATCAAATTAGTTTTTCTATTTGATACTGATACTGATTGTGTAACTATTCAAATGTTTCTGTTTCTGTTAGTTTTAATAGTAAATTGTCCATTGTCCAGGTGAATCGATCTACACATCAGCTGAAAATTTGTGATTTTGGGAGTGCTAAAGTGCTGGTAAGCTTTCATATGACACTGAGTATTTATACTTGCCTCTTCTTTCCTTGCTTGAGTGCGCTTACTTTGCCATCTTATCAGGTGAAAGGTGAGCCAAATGTATCTTACATCTGTTCAAGATACTATCGTGCTCCAGAACTGATCTTCGGTGCTACTGAGTACACAACTGCTATTGATATATGGTCTACTGGTTGCGTGATGGCTGAGTTACTACTTGGGCAGGTAGCTTTATACTCTGTGTACCATACCATTTCTCTTTTATTTCTTCAGATTAACTGATGATATATGACTTGCTGTACAGCCTTTGTTTCCGGGAGAAAGTGGAGTTGACCAGCTAGTTGAGATCATTAAGGTAGTAAAAGTTATTGATTCTCAAATGTTTTTTCTGGATATATTTCCTTTTGATATGTGATTGCTGAATTAGATTTGATTAGTTCCCCGTGATGAATAAGGCTGCCCAAGTTCTATAATAGAACAAAAATGAAGTTTGAAGTTTTGGAATCAGGCAGATACTTACTGGACTATTTTTTGGTTGAATCCAATCACCCTGGATAGGAATTCAATTCAGAATTATCTTTTCAGGATGACTTCATACTAATGGTTAAATGTTGAAGAATGACATTGAATTTTGTAACATTAGCTTATTGTCTCCTTGCCAATTCATGGCAAACAGAAAATCAAAATGGAGAAAAAAAACTTCAATTTTCTAGAAACATACAATTTAATCTTCGGAGATTAAGAATGGAATTCAAGAGACAGAATACTCACATTGATCACATGCCATCATCTGTGTTTCTGATTGCACCAAGTTGAAAATGTCAACTTACATGAAGGAAGTGTTAATGATTCTGTGTTTTTCCAGGTTTTGGGAACACCAACCAGGGAGGAGATAAAGTGCATGAACCCAAACTATACAGAATTTAAATTCCCACAGATTAAGCCTCATCCATGGCACAAAGTATGTGTTCTTCCTCCCCCATGCTGACTGATTCTTAATAAGTTATGAATTGGATTATAGGATGACTTGCATGGTTCAGAAAATTTTCATCTTTGATACATATAGAAGTCACAAATGGGTAAGTTTATGGAATTACATTGTGGAATTCTTCAGGTCTGCTAACTTGGGTTTGGTGATTGTTAGAACCAGTCAATTGTATATAGTTAATAAACCAGTTAAATTTCTTATGCTGGGAAAGGCTTGATTCAACTGTCACATAAGCCTTAGAACCTCATATGTTTTCCTTAGATCATTCATCTACGAGCTCATTCCTTTGTATCCATATTCTGTTAGCGTAGAATGCAGTTTTGTTGAACCTCTGATGCTGCATCCATACCATGGCTGTATGAATTATCTCTGGAGGCCAGCTAATCCAATGGAAAATCTCATCCTTCTCAAAAGCCAACCACTGATAATTTGTGGTAGTGATTACTGGCAGTCTTTTAAGGTTTATATATATATATATATTAAATTAAATTAGTCTGGAAGAGTTGAGTGTAGTGGTTTTATCTTCCGTGACTTGAGTCCAAAATGATGCTTAAGCTAGTGGTTGTATCCAATAGTGAATCAAATGATGCACATAATCATATCTTAAACAACAAAAAATGTCATGCAAGTCCAAAATATGGCAAATAAATCTCATTTCTGGCCATTATGAGAAAATACAATAACGTAACGGGGTGGTATCCAAATTATTTCTTTACGTGTCTAAGATTCCAAAACGGCTTGAAACAAAGTTTAACAATTCACGTTCTTTTATGCTCTTTCTTAGCCAAAAAATTAAGTAAAAATTTGAGACTCGATGGTTAGATTTTCATGTAGCAAATAGGAAATTAGGATTGTGTTGTTAAATTGCCAAGAGGATATATGAAAGTGAACCAGAGCTAATGATGTTATTGTCCTCTGTTCTACCTCATCTGTCTATTGTTTTCAGTTGGCTCAAAATTATGCAGCATAATAAAATGGGAATGGTATTCAAAATTTTCTTAAGATGGTTTCCATATTGTAAAAAACAATAGAGGGTCACCCAAGTCTGTCCCTCTAGTTGCCTGAATCTTGGTAATGATTGCATCAAAACAATGAATATTTGTTAAAATATCAAAGAAAACTGTTATTCTACATGTAATTTCCTTTTGCAACAGACTAATAGGCTGCTGAAATATTTATTATTTGCACAACTTTCTTCTCCAAAGAATATCATCTCATCATGGCTGTATGCCTGCATCATGAAATATCTCCTATCTTTAACACAAGCATCTTGTATCTGCATTGCGTGTTATTTATAATCTGATCAGAATCAATTATGCTACAAGAATTAATATTTCTGCGGAGATTTTATTTGAATCTTCAATCACCAGGTCTTCCAAAAGCGTTTACCCCCAGAAGCAGTGGACCTTGTCTGTAGATTTTTCCAGTACTCCCCAAATCTGCGATGCACTGCTGTAAGTTCATCATGTTTACAAGATATTTGCCCGAGTGATTTATCAATCAATTTGAGGTTGCTTTTTTGGTGGTACTGCAGTTGGAAGCTTGTGTTCACCCATTCTTTGATGAATTGAGAGATCCAACCACCCGCCTTCCAAATGGTCGCCCACTTCCTCCACTATTTAATTTTAAACCCGAAGGTAAGTTCGGTGCTGCCATGTTTATTTGTAGACATATTCAAGAAATTAGACCTGGTCCTTGAATGTCTTCTTCCAAATTTTGCGATAGCTTTTCTTGCCGTGAATAAAAGTAGCCTCAGTCATGTTGTTTTCTTACCTGTATTCTATTTGGAATTGTCTTTTCAGTTTTCCCCGCCTCAGCTTTCATGCCTTACGTAATTTATAAATCTGTTGTGTTACTGCAGAGCTCTCAGGCGTACCAACTGATATTGTCAACAGGCTCATTCCAGAGTGTGCTCGTAAACAGAACTTATTCATGGCTTTGCACACCTAGGAATTGTTACAACCACCTTTGTTCTGCTCAACTTCCACTCCAGCCACTGTCTTGTATCGAAATTTGTAAAAAGTATCTCCCTTGACATCCACTACTTGATGTGAGAAAGAGTGCTGCCAAAGGAGTTCGGATAATTTGTGAAACCTGAGGCTTTAAGTTTGCTTGCTGGTGAAGGTGTATTATTGTTATTATATGAATACAACTGCAATTTGTGCTGTGTATTTATGATATGCCACCACCCCATTATAGAGGATTTTAGTATTAGATGAGAAGATGGAGAATGCTTGGTTTTTATCCTCACAATTTTGCTTTGAAACTGATTTTTCTCAACATTTTGCTTCTTTCATTCGATCAGAATTGTGAATAAGGTCTGGCTTTGCTGCTCCTTGTCATCTCTGACCTGCTTTGATTGCTGTGAAGTCAAAAAAAAAACACAGACAAGAGGGGACAACAGGTCTTGTCTCTGTCTCCTAGCCATTTTCTGGTATGTTTTTCAAGACCATGAATTAGGATGATATTTTGCAAGCGTATCATTTAACTAATTAATGTATTTATATTACTTGCAATGGATTTTATTTAAATTGTTGGTGGATGAGTAAATTGAAAATTTATGAGTTAAAATGTTTGATATTTACACTTGTAAAAGTTTTATATAAAGTTTGACAGTTAACATTTAAATTTGTTTTTTTATTATTTGTGAAATATAGTAATCAATTTCAAATTTGCACTAAAATTAAGATTACAGACATGAAAATTAATGTGATTATTACCTGGAAAATGTTCATCCAAGGGGCCCTGAGGTTATATAATCTCTTAATGTCAACCTTAAATATGCAATTGTTTGTTGTTTTTCTTTTTGAAAAAATAAATATTTTAATATATTTTAAATAAATTATACAAGTGTTACTATAATATTAAACATCACCTCAGGAATTATTTGGAATGCTTTTATTTTTTCTTTTAATTTGAAAAAATATCTAGAGTTGAAGGTGATTTTGATTTGTCAATGATAAATATAAAATAAAAAAATATTGTAATAAAATTTTAAACAAAAAAAATCATAAACTACAATTTCAATTACAAAACTTTAATATTAAACCTGGCTCGGCTAGGTGGGCTGACCCACCCAAAACCCAAACCAGGTTTATAAAAAACTAATTCAACGCCGGTGGGGTTTTATCTTTGCGGTGGGTGGAAGAGAGAATTATGGTGCTTTATTTATTTATTGAGAAGATATTCAGTGAATATAAAAATTAATTACGATAAACATAAAAAACCTAATTCAATCAAATGATTTATGATTTGATTTTCTTGGGTTAGGTCACTCACAAGTTGGGTTTAATAACTAAAATCAAAAACCTAAATGGCGGAGTATTTGGGATTGCAATAAAAAAGTATTTTTTAAAATAAATTTTGTTTTTTATTTTAAATAAATTTTTTTAATATTTTAATATTATTTTGATATAAAAGATAATTTTTTTAAAATAGAAAATATATATTATTTTAATATATATTTAAATAAAAAATATTTTTAAAAACAATTACTCCAAAAATTCACAACCGCAGGTTAGGTTAGTTGGACGGAGAAAATGAAAGACAGAGCCGCTCCTTCCATCTTCTCTGGATTTTTTACCGGCACAAAACCTCCTAATTTCTTCCCCCCTTTCTTCATCGAAATCACAGTGCAATGCCTGTGCAAAAACGCATATTTTTCTTCTTCTTCTTGCGGAGCCGATGTACCTAGGCTAGCCGGCCTCTTTTTGCTCTAATCTTTACAGAGGGTTAGAAGCATGTCTTCTGCTACCTTAAACCTAGCACCCTGTCTTACAACTGCTCATTGACGGCAACAACCATAACCTTCAACCTTCAAGGAAGCAATCTTGTTTCTTCAACAACTCATTTTCTTCAGTAACCTTTGTGGGGTCTTTGACTTTCAATCATGGCAAAAGCCCTCGGGATTCATACCATGTAGCTTAGGGCTCAAGATCATCTTCCTCCGTGTTCAACTGCGTTGCTCAGAGATCAGAGGCTAATTTTGCGGACGAGAGGTTGGTTGTGTGGGTTATTGGGGGGGGGGAGAACATGCACTTTGCTATGCCTTGGAGCGATCTCCCTCGTGTGATGCAGTCTTCTGTGCTCCTGGTAATGCAGGAATTTCCAATTCTGGAAATGCTACTTTTATTCCCGGGCTAGATAGCTCAGAAGTGGCATCCTTTTGCCGCAAATGGCGTGTAGGGCTGGTTGTTGTGGGTCCAGAGGCACCTTTAGTTTCTGGCCTTGCAAATGGTTTAGTAAAGGCTGGAATCCCTACTTTTGGGCCAACAGCAGAAGAACTTTATGAAGAATTTGTGTGACAAATTTGAAATTCCTACTGCCAAGGTCCCCCCCCCCCTCCTTTTTAGCCTTTAGGTTACTAATACCTGCTTGCTTGTGCTGTTGAAATTGCCATTTCCTAGTTCTTTGTTGATGAAAATTCTGCTGTTAAAGCCTTGTTGATTGTTGCAGTACAGAACATTTACAGATCCATCTGCTGCAAAGCGGACCAGGGAGCACCTATTGTTATAAAACAGATGGCTTGGCTGCTGGAAAGGGAGTTGTTGTTGCCATGAAACTGGAGGAGGCGTATGAAGCTGTTGACTCAATGCTTGTGAAGAGTGTTTTTGGTTCTGCAGGTTGTCGAGTCATTGTTGAAGAATTTCTGGAAGGAGAAGAAGCATCCTTCTTTGCCTTGGTGGATGGAGAGAATGCTATTCCTCTAGAATCAGCTCAGGACCATAAGAGAGTTGGTGATGGAGATACAGGCCTCAATACTGGTGGGATGGGGGCATACTCTCCTGCTACTGTATTGACAAAAGAACTTCAGCCATTGGTCAAGGAAACTATAATTCTCCCAACGGTCAAGGGAATGGCATCAGAGGGTTGCAAGTTTGTAGGGGTTCTTTATGCTGGGCTGATGATTGAGAAGAAGTCTGGCTTACCAAAGCTGATCAAGTATATTGTACGCTTTGGCGATCCTGAGTGTCAGGTTAGATTCAGACCCTTGTAAGCATTTATTTGCAATGTTGATTTCTATTTGTTTGATGAATCGGTAAGTGCTCGTTAGACCTCTGTATTTACTGTTTTGGTAGTTTACAGTATCTATAGACAGAGTCGGCTTAGGATAGATATGTAGGAGTAAATGGAGAAGGGGAAACCTAGAAGGCTTGTCCTTGTTTTCCTGGGGTACTAACAGGTTTCTTTTGGTTTCTCTCACAATATTCCCGTTTCTCTTTTTCATTGTTAATCTTATCTCTTTGGAATTAGTGCTGTGGCCCTATGCAGCATTTGCTGCATGGTTAAAGTATGCTTAATCTGCTTTGGCAACATATCTGCTCTCCTCAAGGCTCAAAGTTTAGAGTTGGTCATATATTACTTGTTGGTAGTTTAATACTCCCAGGTGAAATCACGACTAGAGATGCATGATTTGACTATGATGTCTTTCTTCCAAAGCTTTATCTTCTGGTAATTATAGTTCTGCATGCATTGATAATCGTTATGTAATTCAGATTTCTTATGGTTTCACCTTCAAATTATAAATGTTTGGATAAACTAAAGCAGTATCCATTTGGTTTATGTATTGTCTATGATGAGTGAGGAGGTTGTGCTGATAACCTCTTATATGCATGTGCATGAGAACACGTTATAAATTGGACATCAGATTTAGGTTGTGATAATAGCTCCTCAAAAGTTGCAGAAAGTGCTGTATGTCGATGGTTGCTGACATAAAATAAATCTGGGATTCTTTTGTGTAAATATGCAGGTGTTGATGTTTCGCTTGGAATCGGATCTAGCACAAGTTCTACTAGCAGCTAGTAGAGGAGAGCTTGGTGAAGTATCCCTGAAATGGTCTCCAGGGTCTTCCATGTACCGGTCATGGCAAGCCATGGGTACCCTGGAGTATCCCTGAAAGGGGACTCTGATTCGAAACCTTGAGCTGGAACAGCTTTGAATCCGGATGGAAACTTGATTGCTACTGGGGGCCGATTTCTTGGGGTCACTGCCACTGGAAGTGATCTTGAAGAGGCTCGGGACAGAGCTTATCAGGCAGTTGAGCAAATCAACTGGCCTGAAGGGTTCTACAGGCGAGATATTGGGTCGAGAGCACTTCCTCAGAAACACTAGGCTTCAAAAAAATGAATGGCCACTATTCATGGAAGGGATATTTTTCTTGTTAAATTTTAGTTGATCTCAATTTTATTTTATTTTAAAAAAAATTATCCGGGCTTTGTAATCTAACCTTATTGAATTTTAAAAAGTCAACAATAACATGCTAACAAGCAAAGCTATTGAAAAATATGCACAATCCCAAGTGTTAAAACCAAAAACACTCGATTAGATGAAGGATTCAAATAATTTTTTTAATCTTATAAAATTATTTAGATGTTACTGGTATTAAAAATAAATTTGGATTGAGAACACCTCGCTATACTCGCTCTCTCTTCCTCGTCGACTTGCTGCTGCGAGCAAGAATCTCCCACCAAGCCCGCTTTCGCCTCCGATCACAGGACATTTTCATCTTCTCAAGCAACCCATCCATCGAACCCTTGAAGCTCTCTCACAAAAATACGGTCAGGTCTTTTCTCTCAGTTTCGGATCAAGAAGAGGACATGGTTTTTGCCAACCGTCCTCATGTTTTGAGTGGAGCATACTTCTTTAATTACAACGACACTACCATGGGCACGGCTGACAATGGTGATCACTGGCGCAACCTTCGCCGCACAAGTGCTATCGAAATCTTCTCATCAACTCGTCTCAATGCTTTTCTGGGCATGCCCTGAAGTCAAGACCCTGCTGAGCAGATCGACTGTGTCGCGTTTCATTTCATGGCTTTGCCAAGGCAAGGGCGTTTAGAGAGATGATGAGAGAGTATATTCATTGCAGTGGGACGGGGGATTTTCTTCCATTTTTGCACTGGCTTGATTGATCAGTTCCTCCAAGGTTTGATTGACGAGCATGGATTTGACAGGAATACTGTGTTTGGTATTGCTTTTATTTTTGTGGTTGAGATTTTAAAAAATCAGTTTCATGAAAAGCACTTTAGCTGCGGTTTAAAATAAATTTTGAAGTGTTTGGTTAAAACTACTTTTGAGTTTGAGATTAATGAAAAGTAGTTTCATGTGTTTGGTTACTAAGCTTTTCATATTGCTTTTAACTTGTAAAATTACTTTAAAGAGTGTATATATATATATATATATATATATATATATATATATATATATATATATTGTAGATTGTAGATTTAATAATTATAATAATATAATGTAACTAATTAATAATTCATGAAAAAAAACATGTATGTTTTTTTTTATTTTCCCATCAAACTATTTCCACTTTCATCACGAACAGATATTTCTCTTCCATCAAGACTGATCTGTATCTATATATATATATTTTTAATTTTTTAAATATATATTTAAAAATTAGACTGGGCCGAGAGCAGGCCCAGTCAAATTGGGTCTAAGCCCATCTTTGCTGGACTTGGGCTGGGCCAAGTGCAGGCCCAGCCCAAGTCCAGCTTAAAAATTAAGAACTGAATACGTGAAACGATGCGCTGCACTGTTCACATCTTCTTCGCGTGGACAATGCAGCGCACTGTTCACGTCTTCGACCGACCACAAAGATAGCTTCAATGGCCCATACCAATAGATAGAGAAGACCGAGGTGGTTCTTCGTATGGTGGTGACGTCGAAGATAGTGGCCGATACGAGTGTCGGAAGCCTGCTGTGGAGAGAGAGACGCCATTGTGTAGAGGGAGAAAGCTTCTCCATGGAGAGAGAGAGAGAGAGAGAGAGAGAGAGAGAGAGAAGCTCTGGTTTATCACGTCTTCTATCGTGCCTTTGAAGGAGAAGGATAGTTCATCGTCGACATCGTCCCTGTTGCTAACGGTGTCTTCGAATGTGTTTTCTTCGAATGAGCAAAACAATGCTCTAGTGTCTCCTGCATAAAACATGATATCACCATAGGTTTACTTCTTCAAAAACATGTATGTATCAATCTGCTTCTTCAAAAAAGTTGTCGTGATATCCACAGGTTTGCTTCTTCAAAAAAAGCATGATTTTCTTGCTTTTGAAAATAAGCAGTTTTGATCGGTTTTGGTGGTGGGTCCCATGCCAATTTAATTGGTTTTTTTCTTTACCAAACGGGTAGCTTCTGCTTATGGCTGCTTATTATTTTAAAACAGAGGTTGGATCGCAATGCCAAATGGCCACTTAGCTTGCAGGAATTAATCGCAAGCAACCTGAATACTACATATATGAAGGGTGTGTTTGATATTACTTTTGCTTTTGTGATTGAGGTTTGAAAAAAGCAGTTTTATAAAAAGTACTTTTAACTGCTATTCAAAATCAGCAATAAAGTGTTTGGTTAAAACGGCTTTTGCATTTGAGATTAATGAAAAACAGTTTAGTGGGTGTTTGGTAACCAAGCTTCTTATATTGCTTTTAACTTGTTAAATTACATTAAACACATCGAAATGTATATATGTATATATATATAAAAAAAATTACTACATAATGTAAAGAATAATACAAGTAAATTGGATATTTTTTTTATTCATACATCAAACTATTTGCAATACCATCACGAACAAGATCCATTTGTGAAGGCCTATGCAATCCCTGACTATTGTCACGCGCTACAATATCTGGTAAAAAATCATCAGGGATATAATTTGGATTACGATCAAACTCTGAAAAAACATCATCATTTTGCGACCTCCTTCTGATATAATTATGTAACGTCATTGATGCAACAACAATCTGAACTTGATTTTTGTATGGATAAGCTAGCATATTCTGTAAAATTCTCCACCTTTGCTTCCATACTCTAAAAGTACGTTCAATCACATTACGGAGGGAGGAATATGCACGATTAAACACTTATTCTCGTCCACTTGGTTGTCCACGACATCGAAAATCTTGTAAATGGTACCTCTCCCCTTTTTATGGACCTAAATACCCATACTTATTCGGATAACCGGCATCGACCAAATAGTACTTTCCTGAAAATACAAACACCATGCATCATTTTCATTGATTCAATAACAAAATAAGAATATTAATTTAATCACGACCTGCAGGAGGTTTAGGAAATTTGATACTCTCACTGTCAATAGCCTCGAGAAAAATGCGTGTATCGTGTGCACTACCTTCCCATCCTGCCCATACAAACATGAATTGCATGTCAAAACTACAAGCTGCCATGATGTTTTGTGTTGGGACACATTTTCTACCAATAAAAGGGATTTGATTTTCAGCTGATACGGTAACACGAATATATGTCCCATCAATTGCACCAATACAATTCTACATGAAAAAAAAAATAAAGTCTTAGTATAAAAATATTCAAGCAACATATACGATCATAGTTAAAACTATATTTTATATAAACTAAAAGGATTACCTTGAAATGTGGCATAAATCTTGGATTCCCCACAATTTCTATTGGTGTGTTGGTAAATTCCGGATCAGCTGGTTTTATAACATCAACAGCAAACATACATAATGCCTTAAGGACTTCTTTCATACATCTACTAACCGTTTCGCCTGAATGCTGAAATCTTTCTTGTACATGTCGATTTGATGCCCCAACCGCAAGAGTAAATAGAAATATTCTGACCTTCTTAATGATGCTCATCCTTCGTGACGGTTTTAAACCATAATTTGTTTCCAAATCATGACATAGGCTCAACAAAGTGTCTTTGTCCATCCGAAACATGTTAACACAGCGTCTCCAATGACCTCGTAAAATTTCATTCAACCAACGCATCCCTGTATTATACAAAACCATATATGATTCTTTATAGACATAATTAATATAATATACGTTAGTAGCTCCAGTCGTACATATAAACAGTTTTTCATCATCAAATTCTCTCCGTATAAAATTTCCATCATCATCATCGTCATCGTCATTGTCGTCGTCGTTGTCATTGTCGTTGTCATTACTATTTCCATAATCACCATTTCTATCATCCCCACATGCGCTAGTGCTGCCCTCATAACGATCATGGTTAATGTGATCAACAACTCGATTCATAACATTCTCGTAGTCACCTTCGAAATCGCCACTAAATATAGCATTCAAATGTGGATCATCCATATCTAGCAAGTCTCGAAAAGAAATACAATCAATTATTAGTGTTGCATAAACAAAGTTTGAGTGAAGTGAAGTATATTAACATAAAACAAATGCAAACCTGTTAAAAGCAGAGAAAAATTATATCAATTTAGCAATTACGCGATAACCTAGTTTATTTGTGTTGATCACTTGAACACAAAACAATTCTTAACTAGTTCAAAAAAGACATTCATAAAGAAAAAAGAAAACAAGAAATTTTGTCATAATTAAATAACTTCAAATCTTAATATAAGAGGTTGTCATGAAAATAATATGATGTCAAACATCAACATAACTAAATATGAAAGTCAAACCATGAAAAATTATGCTCAACAAATTACTTGTTACGTTATAATCCGAAGGAAGAAAAACAAATAAACCAAATAGTCAGATAATGTCAGATGGTTGTAGTTAGGCATTTCTTCGACGCGCAATGTTTCATGCAAGCCAATTATATTTATTTTCAATACCCACGATGCCAAACCAAGTTTCCTTATGTCTTCGCACACCTAGAAACTTGACAGCGCGGTCAAAAAAATCTTCGTCAGTTGTCGAACCAGGTACTGATTGGAACTCAGCTAAGACTTCAGGGATACTACAACCTGGCATATCCCTACTCACAGAAGTGGAATCACTCCTACTAGACATGCTGTCCAGAAGCTGTTGTTGCATTGATACAAGTTGAGCACCAATTCCTACTGACTTTTTCTTTCTAGCTCTCGGTTCAGGCTCTTGTCTTTCTTTTCGTTTACCACTACTCTTTGTGGTGCTACTACTACACATATTCACCCCTCCAATGCCTTGAGAAATATCATTTCCAGAATCTGGATTGACATTCTCCTCTGAATCCCCACTTACTTCTTCCAAATCAGCACCGTCCAAACCGACATTGTTTGTGCCCAAATCAACTCCATTTCCATCAACATATCCTGAGGATGGTGCCCATGCATATTGTCCAGTAGCGGTGACTCCAAAGAACATCCTATCAAATTTTAACTTCAATGATGACTCGATACCGGCATGTCTGAATTTTTTCGCACCTCTAATTTCCTGCATAAAACAAATAGTTATGATTGTACATATCATAACAAAGCATAATGAATAACATGGAATGGATAGTTTCATAAAATTCACCTGAATTTTTTGTTTCCACCACTCATCGCTAGCCGCTATTGTCCCTAATTCGTAACTCCAACCCACACAAGTTTCAGCTATCAATTTGGTCCATATCCTCCAATCTTTTTTACATACATCCCATTTGTTTTTCAGCTGCGTTTTGGTAAACGCATGACCCGTTTGTTCTTTAAATAATGTCAGAATAAATTTCCATTCGGATTTATCAAAATGGGTATTCGGTCTCATTCCCATGTCAGTTGCCTTAATGCATATGTCACAAAATATATGCAACATGTCTCTATTCCAACATGCTTTATCCATAGATTCATGATCGTCCATGATGTCTCGTAAAACTTGAAAACCAAAAATTCTCAACATTACTACAAACACTTAAATATTATGAAGGAACAAATTTGGTAATGCAATGTGGATCATCCGTGTATTTTACAACATATAAAACAATATTGTTATGCCAATCTTTTCAATCTTTATTACAAAACAGAAGCAATGCCCCGATTTTGAACTGTGTTAGTCAAACCAATCATGAAGAAAGTGTTGAAATACAAGGAAAGAATTCTGACAAATCAAAACATAAAACAATGACATTATTTCATAGCCATAATAAATACAATCCACAACCCAAAAAATATAAAAAAAATCTGCAACTAAAAATCCATATAACACAGCTATTCTGAAGCTAGAGGCAAATTACATAGCCAAAATAACTTCAAAGGGAAAAGATGATCGGATATTAGTTGCGAGTAGAATATTATTATTGGCATGTCCATTTCAGAATTATATATGACATGAATCAAGTCGAGCAAATTAAATATTATTTGGGTGGGTTTATATATATAATATATAAATTAGATGTCACACTAACTAGAGACAAATCAAATCATGATTAAAACCATGTCTGAATTGAAATTGAAAACGATATCATGGATTAGACTCGTATGAAGTCATAACAGTATAGTGGGTTTCAGTGCCCATGAGAGATTAGAAAAAGAGTCAACCACCCCCTTTCCTCTCGGCAATATCTTGTTGGTTACAGAGGTGTCATATAACTTGATCACTAACAAAAGTGATCAATACCACAAGAACAGTCAGGAAGTCACAAATGATATCCATTCAACATGCAGAATTAAGCATCCTAAATTTCTCATCTGTTTTTTGTAGCCTGTTCCTAAAATTAATGGAGAAATACCATCAGAAGATGCAGAGACATCAAATCATCAAAGACTGCTGGACAGGTCTTTTATATATTGTCCCCACCCGTGTTTTTTAATTTATGCAATTTTTCTTTGCTGGACTATTTCATAAGGTATGAATCCCCAAGTAATTTGACCTTGTATTATAACGTTCTGCTTCAAACTACAAAATGAGTTAAAGAACTGGCTGGAAGTGGATTAATTAGTGCCCTCTGGTATAGCTCCTGTTATTGATCAGGTTGGTTGGCATTTACCTAAGTGTACTTTTGGTATCGCTAGCCGTTATTGTCCCTAATTCTTTTTCTTCTAATTATTTTACTCAATCCTTTTCTATTTTGTCCTCTAATAAACATTCATCACATACAAATTAAGAAATATTACAATAAATTACACATTCCCCCTTAAACATCCATTATGGTTAGCCCTAGAGCTTAAAGGCATCTCTTAGTTTCTCTTCAATTCTAACCAACTTCTACTCTATCTAGCTTTTATTCCATGTCAAACTATCAATTATATATGATAATTGGGCATGAAACCCTAGATCAAGAAGTACAAGATCATAGAAATGCTAGCTTTCAAGGTACTGGAGACAGTTCAAAAATTAACAACACAAATAATAAACCAGATTATATGAATGGCAGATAATACTCTACAAGCCTACAACAAATGCAGGTTCCTGCATTATTGAGATTGGACTCAAATCACTTCCACAACCCTTCCCAACACTATTTTCACATCCAAGTCCCAACATCCGTATTTCATATATTAAACTAACATCTGTAAGTTTTTCATTTTTCAGCAGAGAAGGAAGATAACATAGAAATTATAGTAATTGTCCCATACATCGTCAGTACTTGCAACTCAAATATAGCATCATAATAACTATAATAACTTCAAAATCCATACCATAATAGAGCACACAAAACAGATCTATGTGAAAAAACAAAATTAATTGATCTATTAGAGGTAAAACTTATCGATGACAGCAACACGAGCTTACTGTGGGGATCTGTTGCTTCGATGATGGGAGCGAGAGAAAGGGATAACAGATGGGTTTGTCCTCGTTTTTACAAAGATCGTAGTGAGGGACCAGAGGGGTTATGAAGGTGAAGGGAGAATGAGATCAAGGCTGTGGTGCTGCGGGGAGAATGAGGGAGGCGTTGTGAGGGAAAGTGAGGCAATAAAAATTAAATCACTGACTTTTTCTCACTGGTTTCTGAAACCAGATTCAAGGGAGAGTGAAATGGGTGAGCTCGTTTTTGCACAGATCAAAGAGAGGGACGGGAGGGGTGGAAATGGGTTTGTGAAGGGGATAATAGATTCAAGGGAGAGTGAAATGGGTGAGCTCGTTTTTGCACAGATCGAAGAGAGGGACGGGAGGGGTGGAGATGGGTTTGTGAATGGGATACCAGATTCAAGGGAGAGTGATTGGGTGAGCTCGTTTTTGCACAGATCGAAGAGAGGAACGGGAGGGGTGGAGAAGGGGAGAATGAGGGAGGCGTTTCTCAGCTTATGTTGTAACGGTCAAAAAAGCAGATAAAAGCATATAACATTTGTGTGGTCGATAAGCCATGAAAAGAGCTCTCAGCTGCTTTTCATGGATCGGTGGTTGGCTGATTTTATGGTGTGGGACCCACCATATTTAACCTGCTTTTATTAAGTTACCAAACACTTAAACACTCAGCTTATTTCCAATCTCATATTCCACCACAATACCAAACACCCACGAAATCATCAAAGGTCATGTTCTGGTAAACAAATTCTCATTTGTAGGCTCTACTGTTGGAGGGTTCCATGTTCCTGCTGGTACAATGTTGTTTATAAATGCATGGACCATTCAAATATAGAGACCCTACGTTGAGAGACGGCCAACAAGCCAGGCTCAAGCCTGAAAGATTTGAAAATGGAATAGCTGATTTTTACTGTTGTAATTTTGAAGTTTAATTAATACAACGTCTAAGTAAACGTACATACATTCGTGGAGCATTGTGATTCCGAGTCCAAGCACTTCATTCTAGAACTGGAGTGAAATATATTATTATTCTTATTATTTGGTTTTTTCCTTCAAATCTTTCATGACTGGCTTAGATTGGTATTGATTTTAAGAAAAATATTTTTTAGAAATATATTAAATTAGTATTTAAAAAAATTAATTTTGATATCAGTATATCAAAATAATTTAAAAACATCAGAAAAAATTAATTTAAAATAAACAATAAAAAAATATTATTTAAAAAAAATATTATTGAAACACAGTATCAAATACTCCTTTGAATAGGGTATGATGGGGAAAAAATAAAATTAAAGAAAGGTATAACATTTTATACCAAAAATAGGTTAAAAGGAACCAAAGTCTTAATCTTTTTAATCCCTCCCACGCTTAGTTTTAACATTCCTCTTCAAACATAATTTTAATGATTTTGTAAATATTGCCTCTTCCACCGCTCATGCCTCTTGTCATAACCCAATTTTGGGTCATTCCCCAAAACTACTCGAAAATAACGAAAAAAATAAAATAAAAGGGGGTGGTGTTGGTAGAAAATCAAGGTAAAATTTTGGATGTTTTTCGAGAGTTCGATCGTATCTCTTTTGTGCCCAGAAACGAAGGAAAACGCAGATTCGCGGCTAACGTAATTAATTATAAGATAAATCTGCGTAGAAAATTAAGTCGAAAGATATAATTATATTTTTATGGGTCAATTCGATTTAATCGTTGGCCATTTTATAAGTGTAATTATGTTTAAGAATTAATTTTCAGTCCAATTGAAGGTTTTAATTAAGCGCGTTAACTTAATTTTACTTTAAATTGGTCAAATTAATTTTATAAGGGCTTAGTCAATGAGAAATCAAGTTCTTGAATTTAATTCGGGCTCAATTGATGAGAATGAAATTTTCAGCAACCAATTTGAATTTATTCAAGCCAATTATGCGAAATCGGGGACCAATTTGATTAAATTAAGAGTTTAACGTTCGATCGAGGGTTAAAACACGCAAATCAGAAATCAAGGACCAAGATAAAAAAGGCGCGTAAAGCTAAGGTTACTCTCGAAATTTTAACGTGGATGCAATTGCATAAAATTCACAAGTTTAAATCCAATCAAAGACACAATTAAAACGATTACAAATTGAGGGACAAAACTAAAATTACACCTACCAAGAGCATGCAGCGCACGCCATCTCCCCTGCGCACGCCACCAACGGCTATAATTTTCAAACGTCTATTTTCTACTGCTATAAAGACATCAGCCTTGCATGGCCGAAAAGGGGGGGGAAGGGATTCACGTAGGACTGGAGGAGAGGAACTGGCAGGGAGAAGATTCAAAAAAGAGAGAGAGAGAGAGAGAGAACAAAAC
Organism: Salix dunnii; assembly: GCA_015731905.1. Classification (NCBI taxonomy): domain Eukaryota; kingdom Viridiplantae; phylum Streptophyta; class Magnoliopsida; order Malpighiales; family Salicaceae; genus Salix; species Salix dunnii. The sequence goes on from CM027661.1 coordinate 366,283, forward strand.
AAACGGATTTCACGTAGAGTCTGGGGATAGACAACAGAGAAAAACGGGAAAGTGTGGGAACAGAACAAGAGGGAGACGAAAAACAGAGGAAGGAGCAGAGAGAAAAACTGCGAAGAAAAGGAATTTAACCTGAAAAATTGTTGAAGATTTGGCTTCCCCTCGCCTGCTCTTTCATTCTCACTATGTTTCGTTCTTTTTCTCTCATCTCTCTCTCTAAAAACGCAGGCCATTGTTTCTTTCTCTCACTCTCGGTCCAATCGCTCCGGCCACCATCTCAGGCCATCTCACACCACAATTTCACCACCATCACCTTCGCCTCCTCCCCAACAGCTCAGTCCCCTCTCCGGCGAAGAAAACAGAGCAGCCCCGTCGCCAGCAACGCCACAGCCGGCCACTTCGAGCTCAATTTCCGGCCACCACAGGCCTCCATTCACGACGAGACCACGACCAAAAGAACCACATCAACGCCCTCTACATAAAGGTACCAACCATTTCTCCATTCGTCATAGTCGAAAAATCCACAGTTACTGTTCATCTTCTCCATTTGCATGATAAACGTCTCGGTTACTGTTTGTGCACAGTAACGGGTCGGGTCGGGTCGGGCCAGACTTCGTGCCCGACCCCGGGTAGCTAAACAGGATGGGCTTTTAGGCCATACGGGCTCAAAGCCCGGCCCAGGATAGTTGGGCCGGTGGCCCAGATCCGGGGATCTCTGGGCTTCGGCCCAGACCCAAGATTAGATGGGCCTAAGGCCAGACCAAAAACTCCATGGGCCTAAGGCCCAGACCCAAGACTCTCCGGGCCTAAAGCCCAAACCCGTGACTGACTGGGCCGACGGCCCAGGTCCATCTGGGCTGCAACGCAGCCCGAGGCAGGCTGGGTTGGTAGCCCAGAATCTTAACTGGTGGGCTGGCAGTCCAGCCCACCAGTATATATATATATATATATATATATATATATATATATATTATGTTATATTTTTTATATATATTTTTATATATTTTTTACTATTATTTATTTATATATATATATATATATATATATATATATATATATATACTTTAGAAAATATCAAAAAAAAAAACAAAAATGTGTTTTGTGCATACGGCCAATACACTAGCATATTTTAAAAAAAAAACTCTTTTTGTTTCGAAAAATATATATTACCTTGGAATTTTAAGAAAAATGTATTTTAGCATGAATTTCGCAAAGAAAAATCATTTCTTGCATTCTTGGATTTTACAACATGTTTGTAAAATCCAAAGGGTATTGGCCAATATTCCAAAAATATCAAAATATTATTTTTGGTTATTCATATTATTCATTGTTAATATTTGGATAAATAAATCCTAAAAAGGGTTAATATCCAAAATATTCGACGGGGATAATTTGCATTTATTCACCGTTGGTGTTTGGATAAATAAATCCTAAGGGGTCAATATCCAAAATATTCGACAAGAATAATTTGCTATTATTCACCGTTGGTGTTTGGATAAATAAATCCGAAGGGGTTAATATCCAAAATATTCAACGAGGATGATACACCATCACCATTTAACCAACTTTTTAAAAAAATATCAAGATCATAACAAATCATAAACAAACAAAAACACCAAGCAGCTTACCTTAGGTAGGGCGTACTAGGGGTGCTAAAACCTTCCCTTTACGCAACTAGTCCCTTACCCTAGAATCTCTGAAAGACCAGTTTAGGTTTCCTAGTAACCATAATACTGGGTGGCGACTCTCTTTTCACAAAAATAAAAATTAGACCCCCTCGCCACGTAAATTCCCACGCACGCGGGGATAGTCGCCGGGACGTCGCGCTCATTTTTTGGGGTGCGACACCTCTAATAACTATTAATGAATTAATCTAAGATTTTATTCGAAGTGTATTTAAAATTAAGGTTATGTTTGTTTCCCGGAATTCATTTTCTGGGAAATCACTTTCCAAACTTTTTTGTGTTTGTTTGCTTTCTGGAAAGTTGGTCAATGAAAAACACTTTCCAGTCAAAGAAAAATTTGGCTTGGTTTTCAGGAAAGTGTTTTCCGGAAAATTTGAGCTGAAAACACTTTCCGGAAGTTGTGAAAAATTTAGAAATGTCATTATTTGCTGATTATATCAAATTTGATCCTCAAACTTTTGATTGCTATATATAATTTGTTTTGAATATTTATTTTTCAATTCCATCTCTTAAAATTTATTTTTTATATTAATTTTGGTCCTTATTTTTATAATTGCTATTTGCTTTTTTCTTATTATTTTTTTATTGAAATTTTTTATCTATCAAATTTGGTCCTTATTTTTTTTATTGTTACTTATTTTATTTGAAATAATTTATGAAATGTTAATTATTATTATTATTTTAATTTATTCACCTTTTATTTTTTTTTAAATTTTTAGATTTGATCTCTATTATTTTGATTATTATTTATTTTATTTGAGATAATTTATGAAATTAATTTTTTTTTCAATTTCATTCCCATTCAACTTTTTAATTTGTAAGATTTGTTCCTCATTATTTTAATAAACTTGAAAAAAAAATTAATTTATTAATAAATTATTTTCCAGTTCATTTTTCATAAAACAAATAAACACCGGAAAGTGTTTTTCAGTTCATTTTCTATAACACTGTCAAATATCAGAATTCACTTTTTAAAAATTTATTTTCTCTAAAATTCACTTTCCAAAAAAAAATTAATTTCCAGTAAATAAACGGGCCAAAATAAAAGTGTATTGATTAGTGAAATGAGATTGACATAGATGGTCTTTAAAAAATCTAAATAGTAATAATAATAATAATAATAAATTCAGATGGTCGTGGATTGATTCCATTATCCAGAAACATCATTAACTCAGAAGTCAGAACTAAGAACTACCACGTATTGTCGGAAGGCATTCTATCCCATCCTTTCAACTGACCACCAGCCCCACTCCCAAGACTCTTCCACCCACCCTAGCTCTACCCTCGTAGCCTTGGCAAAGCCTGTATCTTCTTCCATAGCCCCACCACCCATTCGCAAAACCAGTCCACCAATCAAGAAGATGAATCGTTACTCCAAGATCAAAATCTTCGGCGCTTCCAAATCAAGATCCATGGACTTTTCAGATCTTTCATTGGCATCCCCTGCTCCCGCAAAATCCAACGCGAACACCTTCCTCCAACCCCAGGAAACCAGCAAGAACATAATTGGCACGGACAGCACAGCCCGCGATTCACTTTCAGTGCTTCAAGAAGATGGAGAAAACAATGTTGAGGAGAGTTTCGGAATGAAGCTGGGGAGGAGCTCTTCCGTTTCTTCATCATCAGTGAAGAAAGCCTTCTCCATGAGAAGATCCTCTTCGGTGTCAGAAAGGTACTGTAGGATCCATGACCAGCCTGTAACATTATCATCTCCCATCCGTGATGAAGATGGCTCTTTAGACATGATGGAGTCAACAAGATCTGTGAAGAAAAAACATGGCAGAGGCAGGATCCTGAAAGCCTGCAAGAAACTTTTTGGACTTTAGTGCACTTATGCCGTTTGTTTAAGCCCAGCTACGCGGCTCATCATATCATTATCCACTCTGCTGCTGCTGCTGTTGCTGCTTTTTTTCAAGTACTGTGGAGCTACTGTCACTTGTTTCTGTAGTAGCATTCTATTTCCAGGTTAATAATTTCTATCACAGTAGAAGAAACGAGTGCGCGCTGTCGTTTTAATTTACAGGATTCTATTTCCTTTAATTTCTAATTTCCAAGTTAATTTCTAATTTCATTATTATAACTGTACTTTGCAGACAGAGCTTGTAATAAATATGAGCCATTAACCCACTTTAACCCACGCTCCGCTTATAGAATTAATTTTATTTATTTAGTTTTAGTATATATAATTTTTTATTTTGATTTTTATTTTCTGGATTGGTTTTCTTATGCATTTATATAAATATTATTTTGTATTTATATATTATATAAAAACAAGTTCAATACCCTTAATATCCCATAATTTAATTGTTGATTTTTATCTTGTTAAAGAGTATTATAGTTATTTTATATGTCTGTCACCCCCGCGGTACCTTATCTGTCCATTAGGCTTGCACAGTGTTTAGTGGCTTTGGGTATTAGTCATGGTGAGCAAACACCCCGATTATAAAAAACAAAAGAAATATATAAGTGGGGACAAAAAAAAAAAAAAAATATTAGTTTGAAAGCACCGTAGCAATCCATAGTGTTCTGTGAGAAGAGCTACGTGCTTTTCCCCCACCATTTTGAAGAAAAAAAAATGGATCTTGGGGATTAGTTGTGTTGTGCGTAAACTGGCCCGGATATCCCTGTTATCAAAAATAAAACACAGAAAAAATGTATAAGTGGGGGCAAAAAGTAAAAAAAATTAAAAAAAAATGGATCCAAAAATTAGTCATGATGCATGTAGGTTGGTCTCGGCATCCTTGTTATAAAAAAAGGACAGCACAGTTAAAAAAAAGCAAGGGAAAACATTGTAGCAAAAAAAGTTTAAGTGGGAAAAAATCAAGAAAAAAATGGATCCTGAAAATTAGTCATGTTATGTGTAAACTGGCATAGACATCCCAGTTATAAAAAATAAAAAAAATAAAAAAAGTGGGGAAAAAATAGTGAAAAAAAGATGAATATAAAGATTAGTCGTCGCATAAATTGGTATGGTCACTTTGGTTATAAAAAAAAAGGTAAGAAAAAGCACTATAGCAATCAACAATATTATGTGTGGGGAACTATACTGCTTTCTCCGCACCATTTATATATATAATTCTACTTGTTAATGTTATCGAGTTGGGTTCTCTGCTATTCTTTCTCACACCCATTTGTTTTTTTAGTTTGATTGCACTTTTGAAAAAAAATCCTTAAATAATTTATCTAGTTTTTTTAAAATTATTTTAATATATTAATGTCAATAATAAATTTTAAAAATTAAAAAATATGATTCAATATATTTTTAAATCTAAATAATGTTGATGTCAATAATGCCCTAGACTTTAATAACCGAATCTCTTAGATAAATTTATTTTTAAATTTTAATATATTCATGTCAATAATAAATTTTTAAAAATATTATTTAATGTATTTTTAAATAAAAAATATATTTTTAAATCCAAATAATGTTGATGTCAATAATGCCCTAGACTTTAAGAACCTAACTCGTCAAATCCCAATCTCATAGATAAATTTATTTTTAAATTTTAAAGGGAGTTTTAGCTGCTGGTTTGTTTTTAAAAAATGAAAATAAAGAACATTGGATGGAGAGTTAAAATTATGATATTGTGTTTTAAAGTATTTATTTTATTTCTAGAATAATACTTCAAAAATAGTCAACCAGATTGAAGATCATTAAATTTAAAAATATTAAAACCATTTCATTAGTTATATGCGTATATTATAAGATTCTATTAAATTAAATCGGGTTTAATATCAATATATATATATATATATATATATTAAAGCCATTTAATTACTTTTCTCAATTTTTCACCCGAGAACAAAATAATATTTTATTTTTAAATAGAACCCTCCGGCTTGACGACCCACATGCACTGATATCTGGGCCGGCTGAGCTAAGCGTACCATGGGCCCCGGACTCCCTATAGCGGGTCCCGTTTTCTCCAGCTCCAAACCCTTTCCGGTTTCCTGCCACGTCATCAGGAATAAAGTGCATGGAACCACTCACACGATCCAAGTAAGGCCCAGATCTGAAACTGTTTTCAAGCTCCGACGTATGTAGCTGATAGGACATGGGAGGATGTGTGTCGTCCTCGGCCATTGACGTTACATTCTTTATTATTTACTATTTTTGGGCTCTACTAAATTACGTCGCTGTCCTCGTCCTCCCTCTCCTTTTTTTCTTTTCCCTAAAATAACACGTAAAATATGGATTACAAATCATTAATATTTTATTTTTAGCATGCGAAGAAATTATATATTTTTAAAAATATATTTCATGAGATTAGGCAAGCGATTAAAATTTTTATTATTTTATTTTTTTATAAAAAAATACATGTCTTAACTCAAGATCGAGATTTATTATATAGATTGTAGACTTTTTACTCTTACGACGCGTCCCTTCAAAATTAATAGTGATGCTGTTATAAGACTGCAAGATGTGACGGGTTAATTCAACTATATATTAATTCAAAAAATATAATGAGTTGAGTTTAATGTTAACGAATCATTGATGGAATATTATAAATTAATTAATTATTTTGAGAAATAAAACCCATTTTATTACTGTGATTAATAATTATAATAATATCAAAATAGAAATAGATTAAAATTATAAATGTACAAGGGATGACTGATCATCAAAATAGAAATAGGTCAAGTCAGCACTAGATACATGACCTGGGTTAGGGACCGGGCCGGGTCTCTAACCATGGTACAGCGAAAGAGGGAGGAGGGCATATAGGTAATCTCAAAGAGAATATCCGAAAAAACCCTGGAGAAACGGCTAATAAAGTGGAGAAAAGAGTCAGATTCTCATCCTTTCAAATTAAAGAAGAACGCAGTACTGGTGGAGAAAATTTGCCCGGCAAAGAAGAGAAAAAAACACTGATAATAAAAGAAAGGCCCGAGATAGAGAGAGAGACCTGTGGTGAGTGGTGAAGAGGCAGAAATCACAAATTGACCTCTCGCTTTCTCTCTTCATTTTCCTTTCTGTTTTCTTCTTTATTTCTCATAGAATTGGTTCCGATTTTTAATTTTATCATATAAGCGGAACAAAATGATTTTTGAATTGTCGTAGATTCGAAGGAATTGGAATGAAGGAATCGTATTTTTATGGGTACTGAGTTAATGCGAATCGGTGGAAGGAATAAAAAGACATGGTAGATGAAGCTGGTTTTACTGCGTCGTCGTCGCCGAGGAACAGAGTGAAGTTCTTGTGTAGCTATGGCGGGAAAATCATGCCGAGAGCCGTTGATGGCCACCTCAAGTACATCGGCGGGGACACACGTGTCATTGCCATTCCTCGCGGCATCACCTTCTCAGGTTTCCTACTTTTATTTCATTTTTAAAATTTCCTATGCTCTGTTATTTGGAGTAAAATAAATTATTGCACTGTGATTCAAGAGCCATGCATAGTAACACGTGTCACGTGATAGCATTAGCATCCCTCGTATGATACATGATGTTGCGCGGTGGTATTGTACCTGCTGTGTGGATGCAACACGCTTCGCAAATTGGGATGCCACACGATGGATATTTATCCTCACTGAGTCGTATTCATCTGAACCGGCTTAAACATGCGTGTTTTGTGATATGTATATCGAAATTATTATCCGATGAAAAATAAATAAAGCATATATATTGACTGATCTAGTACCCGACCCGAGTTGAAATATATAGCTTAGCGATTATGTTTTAAAATTCAGATGTCTAGGAATAGAGTTATCATATGATCAGGATATTAAATTAATCAAGTGTATCATGCGCGCGCGCGTGAATAGAGCGGGTTAACAGGGTCTAGGTTCTTGGAGAAAGAAAAAAACCCACCGGTATTGTACCCCCGTAAGAAGAACAATTTTAGCCAAAACTAGTGAAATTTAAGTTTTGGCTCCCTAGATTTTTTTTACTGATCTGGGACCTTAAAGAATTTTCCGGTGTGATTTCGTGTATTTATTGCTATCTCTTTATTGCACGTCGAAGATCAAACCAAAACTATACCTGAAGTATATAAGAGGAACGAGGAAATCCATGTTTACGTGGTCCTGTTAATAGCAAGGCCTAGTTCTACTATACTGATTATGTGAAGCTTGGCTTGTTTGATGAGCAATACAAATTTCTATGACGAAACTAGCTGCTAGCTAGTCTCAGCAGCAGCAGCTTTTATATCCGCTAGTATTACTAGGATTGTGATAGTGATAGTTGTGGTGTACAGCTCTGGTTAGTTTATTTATTAGTTTGCTTTTCTTGCTATGTTTTCTCTGCAGAAATATTTCCGTTTTAACTGTTTCTGTTAATTTCTGTCAGTGTACGTTGTTTGGTATGGTAACTTCTTTTGCATATTCGGCTGCTTATCTTATAGATGATCATGATATGGCACTCTTAATACTGTCCTGTTTGTAACGTGCAGAGCTTACGATGAAGCTTAGTGCAGAGTTTGAAGGAGACATGGTTCTGAAGCACCAGGTTATACCTGAAGAACTTGACATTTTGGTGTCTGTAAAAAGTGACGAGGATCTGAAGCATATGCTTGAAGAATATGACCGTCATGAAAGTGCAGGAACTCCAAAGTTCCGGGCCTTCTTGTTCCCTTCAAATCCTGCTGCAGTAGAAAAAACTACTTGCATGGATCCCTATGCACCGGAACAACGGTATCTGGATTCTATCAATGGTATGGTTCGTACAACTGCCAATTTTAAACTCCCCGCTATCAAAGCAAACTGGTCCTCCTCCAGCATCTCTGCGAGTTCCTCTCCGAAATGTACTTCTCCAGAAAGCAACACTTTTGATTCCGTGCCTCATGAACCCACCTGTGTGAATAACAACCATCTTGTCAGTAGAAAGTTATTGACTAGAGTCCACAGCTCTCCAAGTCTATGCAATCTGAACTCCCCCCACCACCAAAGCAGCAACCTAAACAATCACCATCTGTACCAGCACCATCACCATTACTATCCACACAACCAGCAGCACCATCCTCATGGTCACCAACCTTCTAGACCACCCCATGAACCTAACAGGCTTTCACCATCCTCGTCACTGGGACGGCCTGAATTTGGGAGGGCTCCTGCTGGTATTGGCCTCAATCAATACTACTTGAGTAGACACAATTTTGGGAGTGGAAACTCCAGCAAATACGGGCACTATGATGAGAATCCTTCTTATGGGCTCAGGACAGCTGATAGATCAGACAGTCTTCCCCAGAGCCTCGGCAATAGAATTGTGGAGTAAAGCATCGACGAAACATCAGGTTTGCTATTACAACTTGCTGTTTTGAGCTCAAAGATGATGCAAAAGACATGTTTTCTTTTCTTTATGAAGCAAATGTTAAAGACAACACACAACTTTTGTTTCGGAGCTGTAATGGGTTGTGCGACTGTTACTATCTGAAACAATTCCAGAAATGTTTTCAGGAATGAAGCTGTAGCAGCTACAACATATAAAGGAGGGATGTGATTTCTGCTGTAAATCGGAGGATCTGGATAAGTTTAGCTCATATACGTTGCTATAATGCAACATGGGTAATTTAAATTATTCCATATTGTTTTATTATTATTATTATTATTCAATAGAAGATATGTGATGCCTTTGTTGCATAGTAATCGACTGGATTGATCTTCTACAATCACAATTTAAAGTTTGATTTAGAGCAGGTTATACAGTGAATCTTTTTCTTGTTTAGCAACAGTCGATTCATGCACTAATATCACTGATCATGCTAGATCCTGTTTCGTCTAGCAATTGAGATTATTGTATTGTAATGAAAGAACATAAAAGGAATATATATTTATTTATAGACTTCATGTTTTAAATTTTTTTTTAATTGACTGGAAGAACAAATAAAACACACACACACACACTTTTTTTCTAATCTCCATATTATTCAACATTTGAAAGCAAATCTCAACTCCACCTTTTTGTCTTCTTCGAAAGCTCATACCTAATCTTCGTTGACCACTGTCTCGACCATTAGATCAAGAAGCATACTTTACATCACCGTCACCAATGTCATTTACCCATTGAATAAAGTCAGGTCCATCTTCCGAGCTACCACCCAATATTTTCATCAAATCACCACCACCACCGTCACAGTCCATCATCCCCACGCACGGCAGAAAAAAAGCTGAAACTCCCGTGGCTTTGGCTATAGTTTGACAATTGAGTCACAGTCTGTCTGCAAAACAAGCTTGTGTTCAAACCCCACAATCTCAAGTCAACACATCATTCTCGGACCAAGATAGAGTATGAAGCACTACTGGGAGGGGGGGGACCAAAATGGCTGCCTCGTATGTGGAAAATCTTGAAGAACTGTGTGGTGGTAGTTCTAGTGGAGGATTTTTCAGGCTAAATGATTTCAAGTATTCATAAGATCAGATCAGGTCACGGAGAAGATAGATTTCTACCTACTTTTTGCACTGCATGCGATCGACTAGTAGAAGATCATCATAAATATCTCATCTCAAAAACCTAGCTGCTGCTGAGGATTCACCCATGCATGGGATTCTCAATGGCTACATTAAATACACATCAACTCCACCGAGCTACTAAACACCATTAAAGCTTTATTTTTTGAAGCTTTTCCACCTATAAATTAATTAATTTTCTGATCCGGAGAGACAATTGGATTATCATAAATTTATTTATAGACTTCTTGTTTTTTAAAATATGATATATTGATAAATATAATAATCAAATTATAAAGGATAAAAATCACACATCGATTTCTAATCTCCATATTAGTCACCTTTTCTTCTTCTTCGAAAGCTCATGCCTAATCTTCTTTGACCACTGTCTCCACCATAATAAGATATCAAGAAGCGTGCTTTACAGCTAGCGCCGTCACCCATGTCACTGCATAAAAGTCGGGTTCATTTTCCGAGACGCCACCCAATTTTTTCATCAAATCACCGCCGCCGCCGCCGTCACAGTCCATCATCTCCGCGGACGGCAGGAAAAAGCTGAAACTCCCGTGCACTGGCCGAGTTCAGCAGCTAGCTAGGGTTAAAACACAAGGGACAGTCTGTCTGCAGAACAAGCGTGTGTCTCAGTCAACACGACATCGTTCTCGGACCAGGATAGAGTGCCGGAGAGTGAAGCTCTACCGGGGGCGAGGGGGGAGAAAAAATGGCTGCCTCAATCTTGAAGAACAGTGGAGAAGTTGTAGTGGAGGATTTTTCAAGCTGAATGATTTCAAGTAATCATAAGATCAAGTCACGGAGAGGATAGATTTCTACCTACCTTTTGTCCTGCATGCGATCGACAAGTAGAAGATCATCATCATAAATATTCTATCTCAAAAAGCTAGCTGCTGCTGAGGATTCACCCACGGGATTCTCAATGGTCACATTAATTCCTCCGCCTCGCTACTAAACACCATTAAAGCTTTGTTTTTTGAAGCTTTTCCAACTATAAATTAATTAATATCTTGATCCGGAGAGACAATAGGATTACCATTAAGTTATCGTATTCCTTATTTTTATTTTATATTTTTTTGTTCTAAACCACTTGAATTGGTCAAGTTTTCCAGAATTTTCCTGTTTTTTAAATTATTTTAATCCTAAGATATAAATTTTTTTAAAATATATATATTTAAATATTGGAGAGAATTGTTTTTTTAGTAGGATTGGGTATTTTTTTACAATTTTTTTTCTTTTTATAAAAAATATTGACTTGATAAAATAAAATAATATTATTTTAATTAAAATAATCAATCTTAGTTGATATAATAAAGCTGAAGAGGTGTTTTAACTATTTTATTGATGTATTTCTAAATGGAGTTTAACAGCTAATATCAAAACTATTAACAAATTAATTAGAAATAATAATACAGGCTTATTACACAAGCCTCTACGGGGCAGTGGTTGAGCTGCCGTTTTCTTATTCTTATTTTTATTTTAAAAAAATATTATTTAAAATTTCAAACAAAATAATAACAATATAATTTTAGCTCATTTTTATAACTAATACGAAATATTTCAGTTATTTAAATCAAAACATAATAAAATTAACAAACATCTTGAGTTGCTGTTTTGTTATTTATTATTATTTTTTTAAAATATTATTTATCTGAAATAAAATAGGTAGAGTAAAACCGGTATTTTTCAGCTAATTTTGGCCAAAATATCCAAAATATATCAGAATTTAAAACAAAAATAAAAACAATATAATTTTATTTTGTTTTTATAATTGGCACGAGAAATATTTTCACTATTTCAATAATAACAAAATTAACAACTAATTTTTTTTATTTGTTTAATGTTTTAAATAGATTTTAAAAGATAAAAAAAATGGAAATTATTTTAATATATTATAGTGTGGTGTGGTGCAGATTAGACTGTCCCATCCATTCACATGTCAAACAGAATCTCAATGCTCTGGTCAAACTTGTTTTTTATTTTTATTCCCATCACTATTTTAAATATTTCTGGGCATTTCTTCTTCTTCTACTTGCAAATTAAATCACACCCATCAACCCCTTCTCTTTCTGTTTAGGGTTTCTCTCTCTCTAAAAACTTTCCCCTTGCTCGCTCTCTCTCTCTCTAAAAGGATTCTCCTTTACCGTACCGTATCTCGAACTCGAAGTCCGATTCCCGCATTCCGCGCAGCTCATTCGTCAATTCCCGCGCTGCACTTTGCCTTAATTTCATTGCTGTTTGAGCACGGTTTTTACCTGCAGTTGGTGATTCAAGAAAATCGATTGCTTCCATGCGGAAATGTACGGGTTTTACTTCATTTTGAGCTTAATATACGCATGCGTTTCACCCATCGCTCAAAGGAGCTTAGATCTGCTTTCTGTTTCAAAATCGCTTGGGTTTGACCACAATCCTGTTTTTTTGTCCAATTCTGAAGCACTTTATGGGTTGATTGATGATATAATTTAACCGTGTATTATTAATCTGAGTCAAGCCTGTGTTTTCTCTTGAGTTATTTAATTAATTTAAAAGATGTTGTATTAAATTACCCTAAGAAAATGAGAAATTGGTTTTCTGCCTTAAAGATGAGTAAAGGAATGATATTTTTTTCGATTGGAGCTGTTTTTTGAACTGCTTTGTTGCTTAATTCAAGGTATGTGTTATGCGTGTGGATTCTTAAGGGCCGAGTAGAGCATGTTTTGATGCATTAGAGCTAATTTATGGTTTCTGAAATGGTTGTTTCTGCTTTTGGTGAAGAGTAGTGATGTGCTGAGTAATGGCGCTTAGAGTTCCATCTCCCGAGGCAGCTGAGATTGCAATTGGGTCAATAGGGCGTGGATACGATGTGGCAATTGATCTGAGGTTGAGATATTGTAAAGGGGATCTAAAGGATCCACGATTGATTGAGATTGATGAGGACGGGGGTCGGGAAATCGTTTTGCCAGGTGGGATCTCAATCCCGAATGTGTCCAAATCAATAAAATGCGACAAGGGAGAGCGAATCCGGTTTAGGTCTGATGTTCTGTCATTCCAGCAGGTTGTATACTTTTATTGCCTCATTATTTGATTATTTTGTGACAAAACAGATTTAGAGTTGTTTGCTTTGGCTATTAATTAGTTGGTCAAAACACATTTTTGCATTTTCATCTCCTATAATATATATTTTTCTTGGTTGCTCGCCCACGTCGTAATGCACTCCACTCCTTCCTCTGCGTTCTTATGACCCAGATGTCAGTTGAACTGTATCATTTAAATTGTTGTTGCGTTGCCTCGTTGTATTAATTTTCTTCCATTGAGTGAGTTTTTCTCACTTTTGACTGCATCTGACCCGGTTAGATCCATTTCGTAGCCAACTAAGTTAATGTCTCCACCAGTTACTAGTTAAAACCTCTTCTCTTAATGAACTATAATAAAAGTTTCTCCAGAAACCAAGTTTTTCGACATATTTGCATGGCTATTCGGGATGAATTGTGATGAGGTTTTCATTCTTGCTGTTTGTCAAATATTTAACACACTGCTCAAGATACTGGATTAGTTATGATGGAAGGGCAGTATGCCCGTTCCTTTTGATTTACATGCCGCGCGTGACAATAGAATATGATAGAGAAGGATATCATGTCTGTGGGTTTCTTTTTGTTTCCTGTTTCTCATCTTCTCTGCTCTTCCCTGCTTTCTTCCAGATGTCAGAGCAGTTCAACCAGGAATTGTCTTTGACTGGAAAAATTCCCTCGGGTCTTTTCAATGCCATGTTTGAATTCTCAAGTTGCTGGCAGAAAGATGCTGCCAACACTAAAACCCTCTCTTTTGATGGAGTGTTCATTACGCTCTATACAGTTGCTTTAGAGAAGTCTCAGATGGTACTTCGTGATCATGTTAAGAAGGCTGTCCCATCAACTTGGGATCCTGCTGCATTAGCAAAGTAAGTTTTTTATATTTTTATTTTCAATCAATTGTGGGATTTCAGTCATTATTCATGCCTAATCTGAGTGATAGGTTGTCTTTGATTCCATTGGTGACTATTATAAACTCTCCAGTAGAACCTTTTTTGTTTTGAATAAATATCCATCATTTTGCTGCATTTGTGTCATCAGTATCTCATAAATTTGAAATGCCATTCACCTATTTTATTTTGTATGACATTTTCATACAACGGTGATGTAATTAACCAGATGTGTGACTCTATAGCTTATGTTTTCTTTTTATAGAAGATTGAACCCATAAAAATAGGGTTAATTGCTGAGGGAAAAAAAGAGAGGAAGAAAAAGGTATGGGAAGAAAAAATGAGGAAAGCAGCTCTTCTTAATCAAATCCAAAATCAATACGCCAGAGAACCTACCCATTACATTCATAGCATCCCCACTTGTAAAAATAAAAGATGGGATATGAAACTAAAACTCATCAACTAAGAGATTCTAAACATCTTGGAAGATCCCGGGAACCCAAAGATACTATAAGTCCCACATTTTCACCAACATGTGTTCTTTTCCCACCAAAATTTGAAAAAAAGAAGCGTATAGCCCATCCAAGATCATCTTGTAAATGTTGGTTTGCTTTCTTTTTTTTTCATTCTCTTTCATAATGCAAGAGAAAATTATTCAGTTATGGCCTTAGTATGACTGACAGGCTTGGTTTAAGCAAGTGCATATCTTAAGTTATGTTATATTTATATTTTTCTGAACCTTGAGATATTAGAGCACAATTGCTTGAGTCCTTGCTCAAACTCTACATATCCACTGGATCAAATATGCACTAGCCTAAAATGTGGTTTCAGTTAAAAACTTCCCACCTGCTCCCTTAAGTAATCTCTTATTGAACTGGTTAATTAGTTTTGCACATCTACTGAAATGGAAGTCTTAAAGGCTTCTTATTTCTGCTATAATAAAAGGAGTTTTTTTCAGTTTAAATGCTGTGACCTATTTAAGTAACCTTTTATCAAATTGGTAATGTACATTTTAGAGTTCTACTGAAACATCAAAACCAGTAGCAGGGAAAGCATTCTAAAGAGCATCGGGAAAAGGAAGTGTTTCATAGACAGTGAAAAGTTCAATTTAGAGTGCAGAGGATATCAATGTTGCATTACCTTTAAAAATACCGTTAATAGTTTATAAACTAAGAAACTCAAATTGCTAATTGCAAAGGCTTCTATGGAGGGAGTAAAGACTGCTAGAGAATAATATAAATCATATCATGAAGCCTCAACTATAGCTTAAATTCTTAGGTAAGATGGATCCTTGACATGGTATCAGAACCTCGTTGAGTCAACGCTCGAATCTCATTATTCTTATTTTATCTAATAAAAATTAAGCACAAGGTAGTGTGGACTTGTGTGCAAGTTTCAAGCCCAAAAGGCTTTCACTTGAGGATGTGTTAGAGAATAAAATAATCATATCCCAGAAATTCAACTAACAGCTTAAGCTTTTACGTGAGACAGTTCCTTGACAAAGACCCCCTCTTTGATCTACATAAAACATCCCCATTGAATCCAGATTTTCTACTTTGCTTGAAGCAGTAATTTTGTTGTAAAAAAAATAATTATGAATTTTTGGATTTTATTTCAGTTAACATTGAACAAGATAATTTAAAAGGGGGGATTAGATTAATTAAAAATATAAGTTAGCAATTGAGGAAAATGGACTTGCTAATATTGTTCTCTACTCTCTCAAATGTTTGCAATTCTTGTCTACAGCCTTGCATAGCAAGTAATGTGTTCTGCATTTTGACCAACTTGTATGGTGTTAACTATGAAGAATTTGCCCCCAGCCTCAGAAAGAAGAATCTTATATGGTTGCTTTTGCTAGCATACTTCTATGTCAATTCTTTGTTGCAAAAAGCTTTGTTGAATGACTGGACCTTCAAGTTCTTGTCTCCAGTGCAACACATCAACAGCTTGACTGCATTTCATAACAAGTTGCAAGCTTCCTATCTTGCATAATGCAATCGAATTTTATTTCCAGTATGGAGATATTCATGGCCAGTCCTTGTCATAACAGCAGTTGTGCTTTTATAAATAAACGCACAGTACTTATTTGTAGGACAGAATTTGATAAGATCATATAGATAACAGCAGCTGTGGTGAATGATGGACCTAAGCATGGATGGCATGGTTGGTATGGTTTAACGCAACTTAAGCTCCACAGTTTTATTCTATGTTCACCCTTTTTCTGTTAGATTTCTCACTAAGATTTTTGTTTCAAAGAAACTGTTATTGCCTTGGCTCTTTTTCCTTGTGAGGATTGTGATTGCAGTCTGTTCTGGTTGAAATGCATGTATTTGGTTTCCATTTTAAAAATTATGCGTTATATATTGATGTAAATCTGTTTAAAATCTTCTTGTTTTTTTATTCTCTGTCCGTTTTCTGAGGCATGTAGAAAAAAATCCTTGCCTTTTGAAAAAAAAAGTGTGCTGCCCTAAGTTTTTAAATCAAATTGGAATTTGAAAATACGCTTCTTGTTTCAGGTTTATTGAGAAATTTGGCACTCATATCATTGTTGGTGTTAAGATGGGTGGGAAGGATGTAATATATATGAAACAACAACATTCATCAACTCTCCAACCGGCTGATCTACAGAAGAGATTAAAGGAGATGGCAGATAAGAGGTTTTTAGATACGAATGGACAGTATGGTATGGCTTCTGAGCAAGTGGACCAGAATAACAAGGTTTGTGATTAGTTTATCCATGCAACTTTTTTCTTATGAAAATAAATAAAAAAAGCTGGAATCCATCCATTTAACATGTGATCTGATTTTTGAAATCCTACAATCCGATTCTTATTTGTAGATCTAATTTTCTGATCATCACATAACTAATATACACAAGTTTTTACTTGAAATTCATATGCCATGCTTGTATGATTAAACTTTATTCCACAATCCGAGCGGTAGTTTCATGAGTTTCCTTGAATACTTGGATGGTATATTAGGTTCTCCTTCATGATCATAGTTGAGCTTCTGTGCTTGGTTAATTATGGATGAGGCCGGCAGGGTTTTTATCTAATCCAAATATGTAAAGGAGATTATGAATGTCTTTGAAAACATTTGGATTTGGGAGATGAAGTGCACAACATAAGTGTTGTTTGGTTTTAACATAAAAAGATGTTGATCACAATTAGATTTGTAAAGGGAAAAAACTTTTAGAATGAGGTGTGCGGTAGCTTGATTTCAGAAATTAGACATATGAAAAGGTATCCACTATAGACCATTACGGTCTTCTTGGCTGCAAAACAACAAAACCCATTGTCAAACAGGAACTTGGTGGTATTATAATTTTCAATTACATAGCAGTTGTTATATCACAGCAGTCTTTTGATTCCATGGCATCAAGGCCTATGCTAATGGAGCAAACCTTATGACATGAAGTGCCACAATTGAAATTGTCACTGGAGTGCAAATGATCTCTAAATCGGTTTTATATCAACAAAAATGATTTGACTTGGGTTTCTATGTAAATTCCATGTAAACCACACGAGTGAGGGCACACTCAATTGGCGTATTTGTTTCTTATAATTTCAAGGCAACTTATCTCAACACTTTTGCTTCAGCTTGGAATTAGGGAGCAGAGGCTGAGGTTTGCTGATACAAATCCATCAAGCTCCTATTCTCACAAGGAGGTAGTGTTCCTGATATGTTTATTCTTCATTTGGATGGGATGAATTCTTGATATGCTTGTCAAACTCATATGCTGAAATAATGTGAAGATCTCTAGGGTTTCTTTGGTGAAAATTATAATTTTGATTCTTATCATTTTATGACAAATTGCAGGATATTGTAAGAATTTACAAGAGAAGAGGTGGAAGGGATAATGGGATCTTATCCCATACTGAATGGTTGCACAGTGTACAATCTGAACCTGATGTTATCTCAATGTCCTTTATTCCGGTTACCTCTCTGTTATATGGTGTCCCAGGGAGTGGATTCTTGAGCCATGCTATAAATCTCTATTTACGATGTAAGTGAAAAATGTTCTTAAGTTTGCAGCTTCATTGTATTCTGTTTTGCTTTTGTGTTTCTAATGATCAAATCATGTATGGATAGTTATTTGTTTGACTTTAGTAAAAAAACGCTTGCTTATCAGAAGATTCTTTTTTCTGGACTTTGCAATCTTTTTGCAACAAGCACATTGTGATATTGGCATGTTATTGATCCTCAAGATGTATTTTAAAGAATGTGATAGTCTTTTTTATTACTGTTCTATTGCTGCTATTCATTTGTGCTCACTGGAAATGACATCCGTGTTTTTGCTAATGCATACCAGATAAGCCCCCAATTGAAGAGCTACACCAGTTTTTGGAATTTCAGCTGCCTAGACAGTGGGCACCAGTGTTCAGTGAACTTCCCTTGGGGCCACAGCGGAAGCAACAAAATACACCTTCATTACAGTTCAGTCTCATGGGGCCAAAGCTTTTTGTGAACACTACTCCGGTAAGCTTCTCTCGTCTGCTCAAATAGTTGTTTTCAATTGGATTTGCTATGTACTTTAAACCATGACAGTCCTGTGCTCACATACTGTGTATTACTTGGTGTCTTCAACCAGTGAAGATCTAGTATGATGATGTCTTATGGTTTCATGCATGAAAATAGAATGTCCGAGTTTGTTTATTTGAGGTTGTTTGTTTAACAGAACATTTCAAGGCAAACTAAAATAACTCAAACCATCCAATATTCCTCCATTCAATGATGTTGTAGAATGCCAAAAACTGTGATGTTTCTACTGTGATTTTGTTTTCTGCTAGATTCTCTGATGTACAATTCATTCATTTGTTTATTTCATCAATTGTCTGATAGGTTGATGTGGGCCATAGACCGGTGACTGGCCTTAGGCTTTATCTAGAAGGTAAAAGGAGCAATCGCTTAGCCATACACTTGCAGCACCTCTCATCTCTTCCAAAAATCTTCCAACTTAAAGATGATTCAAATGGTAATATCAACCAAGAATCTTATGAACGCAAATACTATGAGAAGGTTCAGTGGAAGCATTTTTCTCACATCTGCACAGCCCCTGTGGAGTCAGATGAAGATCTTTCTATAGTGACTGGAGCTCGGTTACAAGTTGTGAATTCCGGGTTTAAGAATATTCTATTTTTGCGACTTCGATTTTCAACTGTGTCGGGAGCTGTATCTGTAAAGCAACCTGAGTGGGATGGATCGCCAGGGTTGGCACGCAAGTCCGGCCTCATATCAACATTAATCAGCCATCACTTCACGTCAGTGCAGAAGCCACCTCCACGTCCAGCTGATGTAAATATAAATTCAGCTATATACCCCGGTGGTCCTCCTATGCCATCTCAAGCCCCTAAGCTTCTCAAGTTTGTGGACACAACAGAGATGACTAGAGGACCACAAGAAACTCCTGGCTACTGGGTTGTTTCTGGGGCAAAACTAGCGGTGGAGAAGGGCAGGATTTCTCTCCGGGTTAAGTATTCCTTGTTGACTCAGGTATTATCTGATGATGATGAAGTCGAAACAGAGCACTGATGGATTTTAAAATCACTTGCAGAGAAGACAGAACACAAATCCAAAAAAAAGGAGAGAATCGAATCATTGTGATTGGAAGTGGTAGGAGGTAAATTGTTGTTGTAAAAGCCAATTCTTTTGCCTGTAATGTAATTATGCTTCTGCTGTAGATTCTTCAATGGGCGAGTTCAATCAGGTTACAAGTTCTTTATTCGCCGTGGCTGGCTATCAACTTATTTTATGATGATCATAGTTATTAAACATAGCTTGGCTTAGAAGAGAAATTTGTGATCACAAACTTTGATTCCAGATAGTTTCTCACTGCTATGATTCCAGTTAGTAGTTTTTTAGTTGATTAAACAATATATTGAGATTAACCAAGTGTTCAATGATTTTATTAAGAAATTGATTGGTTATTCTTGCTTTTAATAATAATAAACAAAAAAATCAGCCATATAGCAGCAGTCGTGCACGCAAACTAAAGGGATTTTGTGCATGCAAACTAAAAAGTTTTGTACGATGATATTAAAAATAATTTTTTTTAATAAAAAATAATATTTAGTAAAAATTATCTAATACAAAACTGACACTTCACCATCTCACAATACCTTTTTCTAGAACAACTCTTAAACCTGTGGCTGTGGGATATCATTCTTTTCAAGGTAAAAAGGACCTGTGGAGTATTGTGTGGTGGAGAGGGTAGTTTGAAGAGTCTTGTTCCTTTTAAATTTCAAATAAGAATGGTTCGGAATTCAAATGGTTGAAGTTACTTTTGGATTAGCTTCAACAGTGGTGGTTGGAAACTTGGAATTCTTATCCTCTTGCTTGCTTCTGTGTTTGGCTGTGGCTGGTGATATTTATGGGTTATTTCAACTTTTATGAATGTCTTCTTGTCTGTCATGCTATTGTATACTCAGTTTCCCTGGGAATTTTTAAAAATCAATCACTGTATACTAACCACCAAACATGTACCTCCTGCTGTCAAAAATGTTGATTACTTCAATAGAAACGGTGTTTAGTTTGAAGTGATTTCAAAGTTTTGTATGATGTGGCAATAATGGAAAGCAACTTCTCAAAACATTTCTTTGTTTTAGTTGCCTGTTCCTCCCTCCCTCTGACCTTGAAGTCAGTTTTAGAGTTCCTGCCTGTTACTGTGATGTTAGTAATTGGCATAGTCAGGGAGTAGTTGATTAGTATAATAAATAAAAAGTAATTAATAGTTCATAACAAGGCATTATAGTTTTAATGCTTTCGAGTAACCTTATAAATAGTATCATATTAAATATTTATGATTAGCTTGTCATTGTCAGATTGAGTTTAGGATTCAGATCACCAAGTTATACTTTAAGCTTATACAGGTCTATCATTTTGCTTTCAGGCCATCGTTTCATCACAAAAAGAAGCAGTTATTAGCTTTCCGACCAACCCATCGAGTCACTTGGGGTTTTTCTACGTGAATGTTCAAATTAGATTTCAAGTCAAAGGAATAGCTGAATTAATCTAGACCAGGTTATCAATCCTGTTTCATTCATTTTGGCCGAAACATTTTATACAAGTAAAAAAAAAACAAAGGAAAGCAACATCATTTTTATCTTAGTTTAAATTCCAGCCTATACCGGATATTTTGGCCAAATACAGGCAAAATGCACAGACATCATTTCTCCTATGTTGTTTCAGCCTAAAATAAATCAGATAATTAAATTGAACCCCCCGACACCCTTATCTCATTTTCCCTCAGACTTAAATCCTTAACCTATTCTTCCTACTTATCGGCTCTTTTTCCCACGGACAACTCTTCTTTAGGTGGCTCGATGACAAGATTGGTCGCAAGAATGTTTATGGCATATCACGTTTATGCTCATGATGATATCTTCCATTGATTCTGGACTTTCCTTGCGAGCTGATGATGTGGCTGACAGAATAATGAAAGGAATTCTGGAAATCTTTGCTGCCTTTTCATTAAGAGAATGACAATATATACACACATCAAGGAAGATCAAATCCCTTAATCCTAGAGTCTAATATGGTAAATATAATAAAATCCTTTAATCCTAGACCTATTATAAGAAGTAACACAACAATAATTACAGTAAGATTATATACATTAATAATGAATATTTTAGAGAGATAATCAAGGGATATAAAAAGGTTAATAAGGAAAGAAGAATATATTGACATCCCCCCTCAAATTGATGTGGGTAAGTCGAGCAGCATCAATTTGCAACTGAGAAACTTATGTTGTTGACGTGTCAAAGCTTTTGTAAAAACATCCGCTATTTAAAGATCCGTAGAAAGATGAGGAAGAGTGATAACACCTTGAGTAAAGGCCTCCCTAATGTAATGACAATCCACCTCTATATGCTTTGTACGTTCATGAAAAACAAGGTTCACAGCTATTTGAATGACACTTGTATTATCACCATGAAGTGGTGTAGGATTAGTTGAAGGGAATCCAAGTTCTGAAAGAAGACCACGTAGCCACACAATTTCAGAACAAGCTGCAGACATGACTTGAACTCAGCCTCTATGGAAGATTTAGAGACACAATCTGGCCTTTTACACTTCCAAGAAATCAAGGCATCTCCAAGAAAAATACACCAGCCTATCAAAGACTTCCTAGTATCTGGGCAGCCAGCCTAATCTGCATCACTATATGCAGTCAAATGAAGAGAAAAGTTTGTAGGAAAAAATAATCCAAGAGTAGGTGACCCAATTAAGTATCTAATAATGCGTCGAACTGCAGAAAGATGAAGATGTCAAGGTGATTGCATAAATTTCTAACGATATGGACAACATAGGAGATATCAGGCCTTGTAATTGTTAGATAAGGCTACCAACAAGTTGCCGATATAAGAAAGGGTCAGATAGGGGCTCGCCTTCTTCTCTTCGATATTTCACATTCACCTCCATTGGTGTATTAACAACAGTAGCATCCTTTAAACCAATCAGCTCAATGAGATCTTGGATATATTTATGTTGATTCAAGAACAAACCATGATCCCTATAATGAACTTCCAACCCTAAAAAATATGTGAGATGCCCAAGATCTTTCATTTGAAATGTACTATGCAACAAAGTTTGAAGCTCAGTGATTAACCTATTGTCATTACCAGTGATGATAATGTCATCAACATAGACCAAAAGAAAGGCCATACCAGTTGTTGTCTTGTGAAGGAAAAATGATGAATCATATTGACTTTGTGTGAAAGAGAAGATGAGGAGAGTGCTGCAAAACCTTTCAAACCAGGCTCGAGGTATTTGCTTCAACCCATACAAAGAGCGTCGTAGCTTGCAAACTTCAACAGAGATTGTCATGGACATACAAGGTGGAAGTTTCATGTAAATCTCTTCATTAAGGTCCCTATTCAAGAAGGCATTCTTTATATCCATTTGATGTAAAGGCCATGAATGAGAGGAGGCAATAGCAACAATGGTTCTCATTGTGGTCATCTTAGCAACTGGTACAAATATTTTTCATAGTCAAGACCATATTCCTGTTTATTGCCAAAAACAACCAACCGAGCTTTGTATTTATCTAATGAGTCATCAGATTTGAGCTTTGCAGTATAGACCCACTTACTACCGATGGGCTTAACATGTGGAGTACAAGAGACAATATCCCAAGTATGGTTTTCCTCAAGTGCTTGAAGTTCTGCTTCCATTGCTTGTTGCCAACACTTATGTTCCATAGCCTATTTATAACAAGTGGGAATGGAAAAAGAAGACAAAGTAGTAAACATAGCCACAGGAGTGGAAAAACCATTCCTTTCAAGAGATCTAGAGCTTCAACGAAAAGGAGGTGGATCATGGAAAATAGGTAGAACAAGATCATATGTCGCAGGAAGATGTGATGGAGCTTCAGGGAGACCTATAGAGGAATCATAAACAGAAAGAGTGCATCTACAATAAACATAATCAGGTTTAAACCTTTGTATTGATGTTGGAGACTCAAGAAAATAAGGTATAACAGATAGAGATGGGAGTTCTAAGGTTGTTGTGTGCTAAAGAAGGGTTGTCTTAAAAAAAAAATATTTCGAGAGACACAAGTTCTACGAGCATGTGGATCATAGCAAAGAAATCCTTTTGGGGTTCCAACATATCCTAAGAAAGCACACTTGACAGATTGAGTAGTGAGTTTATTTCTCTCATGAGCAGGAAGGTGAACAAAACAGTCACATCCAAAAATATGAAGATTGGAATAATTTGGTGCACGTCCAAACAAATGAAAATAGGGAGAATCATTGTTCAAGTTGATAGAAGGTAATATATTAATCAAATACACAGCAGTAGACAAAGCTTCACACCAAAAATGAGAAAGAACATAAGAATTAATTAGAAGAGTTCGAACAACATCAAGAAGATGACGATTCTTTCTTTCAGCCACCCCATTCTGTTGTGGAGTAAGAGGACAATAATATTTTGATATGATCCCATAACTTTAAAGAAAAGATTGAAATTCATTTGACATATATTCACCACTAGAATCATATTACAAGATTTTAAGTTTGACAGAAAATTGTGTTTCAGTTAAAGCAAGAAAGACTTTAAACACAGAGAAGACCTTACTTTTAGTTTGAAGAAAATACACCCACATAAATCAAGTGAAATCATCGATAAATGTAACAAAGTATCTATAATGTTCATGAGAAATTACAGGAGCAATACCTCATACATCGGTATGTATGAATTCAAAAGGTTTGGTTGTGTTGGTTTTATGCAATAGAAAGGGAAGTGTTTTGCTTTTACTAAGCTTGCAAGATGCACAATCAATAATATCATTCTTAAAAGAAATCAGATTTTATTTCCAAGTAAACCAGATTTAAACAAGACTTGAAGTACATGAGAATTGGGGTGTCCTGAACGTCTAAGCCACACCTGATTATCTCATTGAACAACACTACAAGCAACATGTTTTGACACAGGAGAGGGACATAAAAACAGGGGAAAGAGACATCCCACTTTAGGCCCCTTCGCAATCATCTTCCCAAACATTTAATCCTGAAATGCCTAAAGTAGAAAAGGTAAAAACTATCATTTGTTGGATCATTTCAGGAGTAATAAAAGGCTGACCAGGATTATGAGCATTTGAGGGACCAACTGAGACATTATAGGCAGTTTCAGATTTCTTTGGAGACCGGATGGAACAATCTTTGATGATATGCCCTGTTTTCTTGCAATAAAAGCATGACTTTTTAGTACAATTAGTGGCAATGTGTCCATATCCTTTGCAACTATAGCACTGAACATTAGTAATAGTTTTGCCTCTTTGAGACCTCCCTTGAGCAGCATAAGCAACACGAATTGTGGTAGAATTTTAAGCTTTCTGCTTCAAGACAGCCTGTGTAACAATTCATTGCTCTTCCTTGAGAAGCTCTCCAACACAAATATCCAGCAAAGGAACTGATTCTCTATTCATCAGATTAGACCTGACTGCTTTAAACTCCCCTCTTAACTTCATTAAAAACTGATCATGTTTGCTAGTCTGATGCACATTTTGGACAACAGTGAGTCCTTTAGAAGGTACACTTGCATACACATATCAATGTATTCAGCCCATAAATTTCCAAATAAAGAATAAAACTCTTGGATTGACATACTTCTTTGACTAAGTTGTCCCTACTCAAACTCCAATTGAAACCTTCTTGTTGTATTGCTTTGGTTGTAGATACTTTTCAAGTAATCCCACATTTCTTTAGAGATCTTATAAGGCCTAAGATTGAGAAATATAGAGGATTCCATACTTCCTAGGATCCAGGACATAATATGAGCATCTTTTGCCTCCCATTTCTCCTTCTCTTTTTCATTGTTAGGTGCTGGATTTTTCCCATTAATATGACCCCACAATTCCTTTCCTTTGGTGTAGATCTAAAATTGAAATGCCTAGGTAGAATAGTTTTTGCCATTAAATCGAACAAGAAAATATTCAGATCGCTCTAAAGACATGATTCAATCCAGAAACAAGAACTAGGATATTAAGTCTAAGAAAAAAAATAGAATTGAAGAACAAAAAACAGAGAACAAATTGTTAAGATCTCAGACTTAGATAAGGAGCCATATACAAGATGCAAATATTTTCAAAATTTTGGCTCTGATACCATGACAGAATAATGAAAGGAATTCTGGAAACTTTGCTGCCTTTTCATTAAAAGAATTACAATATATATACACACATCAAGGAAGATCAAATTCCTTAATCCTAGAGTCTAATATGGTAAACATAATAAAATCCCTTAATCCTAGAACTATTATAGGAAGTAACACAACAATAATTACAACAAGATTATATACATTAATAATGAATATTTTAGATAGATAATCAAGGGATATAAAAAGGTTAATAAGGAAAGAAGAATATATTAAGAGTGGCTACCATTGTTTTAGAGAGAGACCAGATTGAGATCGAGATAGAAGATTGAGATCTGCTTTTCTTGAGATGGTTGTGTTACTTGAGAGGGAGAGGGAGGGTTTTTTTGGAGGATGGGATATGAACTGTTACATCTAGACAGTGTTTGTTTTTTCAATTTTTTATTTTTTAAAATTGCTTTAATATATTAGTATAAAATAAATAAATTTAAATAATATTATTTTAAATTTTTTTTGAAATAACATTACTATAATTTCAAACATTGCCCAAAAACATGTCATATGCTTTTCATATTAAAAGATCAAGAAACAATTCATATGCATTTAAACTAAAAAAAATCATAATTAATTTTGAGATCATATTTGTTTGATTTTGTGTTTGTATTGTATAATTTATAATTAATTTATCTTAAATTTGAATTATTTTTGTTAAATTAATTTTTTTTCATATATATATATATATATATATATATATATATATATATATATATATATATATATATATATAAGAATAATAAATGCTTCAAAACCGAAACATTTCATTTTAATAGAAAAAAAAACAACAACTACCAAAACAGAATTGATAACCATGAAACCATGGTTGTTAAAATCGTGATTTTGACACGAAACGGAAGGGCCTTCCGCAACTCGGATAGTAAAATCGTAAGATCGTACCCGAATTTGTCCGTACAAAAATCATAAGTTGATTGTTCCTCCCTCCCTCTGACCTTGTAGCCAGTTTTAGAGGTCCTGACTGTTAATGTGATGTTAGTAATTGGCATAATCAAGGAGTAGTTGATTAGTATAATAAATAAAAAGTAATTAATAGTTCATTACAAGGCATTATAGTTTTAATGCTTTCAAGTAACCATATAAATAGTATCAAATTAAAGATTTATGATTAGCTTGCCGTTGTCAGATTGAGTTCAGGATTCAGATCACCAAGTTATACTTTGAGCTTATACAGGTCTATCATTTTGCTTTCAGGCCATCGTTTCATCACAAAAAGAAGCAGTTATTGGCTTCCCGACCAACCCATCAAGACACTTAGGGTTTTTCTACGTGAATGTTCAAATTAGATTTCAAGTCAAAGGAATAGCTGCATTAATCTAGAACAGGTTATCAATCCCGTTTTGTTTTGAAACATTTCATATCAGTCAAAATAATGAGATAAAGCAACATCAATTTTACCTCGATTTGAATTCCAGCCTATACCAAATATATTTTGATTAAATACCAGCCGAAACACACTGGCATCATTTCATCCGTTTCGGCCTCAAATAAATCAGATAATTAAATTGAACCCCCTGACACCCTCACCTCATTTTCCCTTAAACTTAAACCCTTAACCTGTTCTTCCTACAACGCCACTCTCATCGGCTCTTCTTCCCACGGACAACTCTTCTTTGGGTGGCTCGGTGACAAGATTGGTCGCAAGAGAGTGTCTATGGCATCATGCTTATGCTCATGATGATATCTTTCATTGGTTCTGGACTTTCCTCACTAGTTGATATGGCCACCATTGTGTTAGAGAGAGACCGGATTGAGATCAAGAAAGATTAAGATCTGCTTTTCTTGAGATGGTTGTGTTACTTAAGAGGGAGAGGGAGGGTTTTTTTTGGAGGATGGGATGCGAATCGTTAGATCTTAAAAGTGTTTATTTTTTTTATTTATTAAAATATTTTGGAAACAACATTACTATAATTTCAAACATTGCCCAAAAACATTTTATATGCATTTCATATTAAAAGATCAAGAAACAAATCATATGCATTTAAACTAAAAAAATCATAATTAATTTTGAGATTATATTTGTTTGATTTTGTGTTTATATTATATAACTTAAAATTAATTTACCTAGAATTTGAATTATTTTTGTTAAATTAATATTTTAATTTTTTTTTCATATATATATATATATATATAATTATATATAAGAACAGTAAACGCTTCAAAACCAAATCCAAAACATCCTGTTTTAATTAAAAAATCAAAACGCCTATCAAAACAGAATTGATAAACATGATCTAAAACTCAGAGAGGCCACACTGCAAAGACCCTGATGAATTGCGCGAGATAGACACTTATCTTGTTCATCCATGATGTCACCCGACACCATCTTTCCGGACAACAACAGCATTTACAGGAACATATATACGCATGTTGGCAGCAACTGTTCCTCTGAGTCTCAGCAGACGCTTTCTTCTGCTCATGTCTCTATTTGCCAAATCTACACGTGTCAAACCACAGCATCAGCTTTAATTATTGATTCACGTCAGTTTCATCTAAAGACTCAATCAAGCTCTATCGATGGAAAACATGGAGAAAAGTCACCCAAGTTCTACCAAACAAAAGGTCCAAAACCCTAGCTCCAGAAAGTGCGTCCCAAAGATAGTTCAGGGCAATAGCAGTCAATTGTTAGTTAATCGTATGCACATGTAAGAGACAATAAAGTCACTTGTCAAAGAGATTCAAGCATCTTGATTAAGAGTTCCTCCCATGGTGAATGGGGTGTTGATGTATTGTTGATGTGACAATGATACGTTTAGAACCTTAATTAAACTCATAAAAAAAATTGAAATTTTATTCAATGCAAACCATTGCAGATAAAAAAAAGAAGGTATGAAATCCATTACAGAGGAGAATACCTGGGCATGCTAGAAACACAGAGCACAGAACAATACTTAATTTTATCCTTTTGAACCTGACAGCGCTGTATCCCATCCTCAGCCATAGTCCTCGAAACAGTTGTTGAAAGCTTTATTCCTAGACTTGCACCATTTTTGTGGCTTTTCACATTGTCAATGAAATGCTGAGCTTGGACATTGTTCAGTGAACAGATAGAGACCTTTGAATTTGCTCAGATAATCATCACGCCCGACAAACACCCATGGTGGTGCTTCTTATGAATACAACAGCTTTCCATTATTCTTTTTTTCCCGAGCCGTGGAACAGAATCTGTTGCTGCAGCAAGGGGATAATATTTGTATCACATATTGAAGATTAACTTTCCAGCTACTGCTACATCATTGCTTTTCCCTTGAGACAATTTAATTGCATAGATTATCATGGGGAAATTTTGGTTATTCAGCATTCTTTCGATATTCTTCATTAGAAAAGGTAAATAACACATATTGGTTTAAGTATAAACCAGATAAGATTATGACAAAAGAAGCAAAGTCTCATAGTGTTTTAACGTAGAAATTCTTGACAACAGAAAATCTCTAACAAAACCAAATGCACATAATTTAAAAATTACTTTATCTCTTGACAAAATTAAATGCACATGATTGAAAAGCAACTACTTCATCTCTTGTATTTATAGCTTCATGGTGCTTTTGCTTGAAAAACACAAGGAGCTTGCAACGAGGTGATTCATTAGAGGATATTGGTAGAGCTGTAACAGAATTTTTGTACCAGAAGCTTATTCCAGTAATACTGTCCTTCTTGTTTCTTCTGTTTACTTGTGCTGCATCAATGATGCAGGTTTTCAATTATTCATATGCTACCCTCTCCCTGCCGAGTGGATTGAATGGTATGCATATGGTGTCAACTAAACTGCCAGAAAATGAAGCAAAGTCATCCTTCCCTACAGCTGAAACAACCTAAAGATATACTAAAGAAATAGAGGATTTGATTTTCAAAGATGGACATATAGGAAATATGAAGAGAAAACACACAAAAAGGTATAGAAATGTAACTGTGCCATGAAATACTCGCAAAATTATGATGCTTTCAGCGATATAACATGATTATGAGTTTCCATAAAAAGAATAAAAATCCAGATGAACTTCAGTCAGCATCATGCAGGTAGATTAATAATTATACCAAATCTGTTTTCAATGTTCATTTGTTTTTTCTCCAAGTAATTTTTGTTCGAGAGGTATATGCTATCCTGTTACCAGCAGATAGGAGACAGAAGAGCAGGACCAAAGGGACAAAAGTCATTCATCTAGTAAGCTGTTGTAGCTTGTGCACCAAGGAAGAAAGGTTGAGGATCTAAGCAGATAACAAAGCCAAAACGAGCCATTTATTATGAAAGCTTTGGTGTTTGATTGGGATACTTCATCATCATTCTCTTCTTTAACATTCAACAAGCAGAATAGCAATATATTTTTTTTTGGATTCGAGGAAACCCCATCCCCGGAAAGTGCACTTTGTAAGCTCAGGTGAACGAGTAAAACCCTAGCTATCCTAGGTTCTTACAAGAAATGCATACTCTGACTTGAACTTGAGTTCTGCTGTGCAGATCTCAAGCTTTTTGCTATCACGCCACGTCCCTTGGGCATGCAAAATAGCAATATGCTTCAACAAAACATGATACTTGGAAAATAGCTAAGTTTCATGTGCAGCTTATTCACTAAAAACATGATAAGGTAATGACTTAGAAGGCCTCTTATGTGAGGCATATAATTTGTGGGTTGAAAATTTCTGTCAATGGAAATTCTTGTTATGTTTTAAAACAAAGGAAATAGAGCAAAGCCTTTCTAACTGATAGAGCATCTTATCCTATATTAAAGAATAATTTAGCTCTTTTGGAAATGTGTAGGTCCATAGTTCTTAAAAAAATCAAAAGGTCCTATTCATCTCCACTTAAAAAAATCTTGGTTAGGGTTTTCTGGCTCTGAGTTACCAGTGGGTTTTTAATAAAACAATGCCAGACTTGTAACCTTAGCATGTCCCTGCAAAACAGTAGTATCTTGCGAGTGTTCAGATTTGCTATGTGATCTAGCTTCTATTTCAAGTATTGGTTCATTTTATATTAGATTCTATTGTTTTTAGTCTTTAATAAGTCCTTCCAGTTAGTTGCTCTCCGCTTATAACAGTCTATTTAGAAGTCCTAGTCTAAGTGTTTCCAGAAGTCCTAATCCATATGATGCCCCGTGATATTTATATACACGAGTAACGGTATAAAGCTGTGATCCGATATTTTCGTTTCTTTTTCTATTTTCTTCTCTTTCACCTCCTCTTTCCCTGTAGCTAGACTGCCTCAGGCTACTGCTCACAACCAAATTTAGACTCCAAACCAGCCCTTGTATCCTCGTATAAACCATCCAAATATCACTATGAATCTCTTCTAAAACAAAACCCTAATGAATCCAATTTCATGCACATCGGACTCTAGTCCTAATTCTCAACTGAACATGATTAAAAAAACTCAATATTCTCCAAGTTGTCAGCATCACTAAGCTAGTAAGTTATCCATATAAATCAAGGGAAGCTGGAAACAAGATGCTGAACTGCAAGTAAATGTTTACCTGCTGCATAAGTGTCATCACATAGCTGGTATGGGAAAAGCAGATTGTGTACAGGCTTTTAACTGTAGATGCGCTATCTGGACCTGTGAAACTTCCATCCTTACCCTTACCAGAAATCCCCACAATTGCAAATTCCATCCTTGAAATGATGAAATCGACTTGCATCTCTTACTGTTATGTCTCTCTTAGTAACCAGAGAAATAAATTTAATAGCAGTGTGGCAATCACCACAAACTCGCAAATTCTTAGTTACTAAGATGGGCTTGTTGGGGCTCAAACTAAGAATTCCAAATGCAATAGCAAGTTTCTCACTATGATAGAGAAGAACTCGTTCCTTCTCCTCTTCCTCGACATCTTGGAAGACATAGCTAGATTCTGCTTGGTAACCCACCCTTTTCATCTCCACCAGTAGTTCATCAAGTTTGTTGCTTATTTGTGCCAGCTGTGGGTGGGACCTATCTCCACCACCAAAAAATGCGTGGATAACCCCACTTATCTCAATCCAGCTGCATCCAGGACTTTTCTCAAAACCCTGCTCCTTCTGTGTGATCCTAACCTGTGCCGCATCGTCCCATCTTCCAACAGCACTATACATATTGGATAGGAGAACAAAGTTTCCAGTACTTTCAGGTCCTAACTTCTGAATTTTCTTTGACACTCCTTCCCCTAGTTCAACATTCTTATAGATTCGACAAGCAGAAAGCAGGGCACCCCATACATGAGCATCCGGCTCAAGTGGCATCTTTTCAATGAAACCGTGCACCTCTTTGAAAAGCCCAGCCCTGCTTAGAAGATCAACCATGCATGCATAATGCTCCATTCTGGGGATGATTCCAAAATCTTGAGTCATGGCACTAAACCAGTATTTGCCTTCTGCAACAAGTCCTGAATGGCTGCAAGCAGATATGAGACAGATGAAAGTCACGTCATCTGGTTTTAAACCTTCAGACTGCATGTTCTCAAACAACAATAGTGCTTCCAATCCAATCCCATGAATACCATATGCAATTATCAAGGTATTCCATGACACAATACCACGCTTATGCATCCTATCAAAAACTTTCCTAGCCGTGTCAATCTTCCCACATTTCGCGTACATATCAATAAGAGCATTACAGATCATGGTAACGGCTGTAAATCCACAAACGATTGCAAGGCAATGGCTGCAAGACCCATAATGTAAAGCAGCCAAATGAGAACAAGCTGACAGAACACTAGCCATGGTTGCCTTTTCTGGATTTATCCCAGAACACTGCATCTCAAGGAACATACGCAAACCCTCTTCAGAATTACCGTTTTGAACATAGCCTGAAATGATAGCAGTGTACGAAACTGCATCCCTTTTCTCCATTTCATTAAAAAACCTCATTGCACCATTGATAATCCCACACTTGGCATACATTGAAAGCAAAGTATTTCCCACCATCAAATCCAAAACAAATCCTGACTTTATTGCGTAACAATGCAAGCAACTTCCCAGGCTTAAATCAGTTAATTTTGCACAAACTCCAGTAACAGTGGCAAGAGTTACTGCTGACAGAACAATTCCATCATCCTTTAGCATCAACAACTGACAAAATAGTTCCAGTGCCTCCCTCATATAATTACACACAACATATGCACCGGCCATAGCACTCCAAGTCACCTCATTCTTGACAATACCCATCATGTCGAAAATTCTCCTGGCATAATCTATGCGCTGACATTTCCCGTACACATCCAAAATCCCAGTTCCTACCACCACATCGCCAACAAAGCCCATCCTAACACAAAACCCATGAATTTCCTTGCCATGTCTCAATGAATTCACTTGAGCGACAGCAGGAAGGACACCAACAATTGTTGATGAATTGGGACTCATATCATTTTGCATTTCAACAAGTAGTCGTACGACCTCATCATAGGAACCCTCATGTAAGGAAAACCCTGAAATCATCGAGTTCCACGCAACAACATCCCTTTTAGGCATTTTATCAAACATTTCCTTTGCATCATCCAAACACCCACATTTAGCGTAAAAATCAACCAGAGCAGTGGATACATAGACATTAGATTCAAGACGAAGTCTTTTGATGTCAAAATGAATCTCTCTTCCTCCATCCACTTCTTTTAGAGCCGAACACGCTTTGAGAACAAAAGGAAAGGTGAACCTGTTGGGTGTGATACCATAACCCAACATTTTATAGTACAAAGCAATGGCTTCTTCAAAGGGACCATTCCAAGCATAAGCTCTTATCAATGAATTCCATATAACAACATTTTTGGATCTATGGGGCATTTTATCAAACACATAGCGTGCAATGTTCAGTTCATTGCATGCTATATATAAATCTACGAGTTTTTCGAATGGTAAATCAAAATTTATAAGATTGGTTTCGTGGGTTCTCTGTAGGCACTTGAGTAGATGCTGATGGATCAGCTTGCCTTGAATCAGAGACTTTGATTGAATGCAAGATCCCAGGAGGACTGTGCAATATTCAAGGCTGAGGCGCGTTCTCAGTAGCATGTCCTTTCCTTTCTTATGCGCCAATACAGAATTCAGAGATTTCTAGATTTGAATGAATTGTACGATTTAATCCCACAGTTACAGATATGTTTTGAATTGATCCCTCAACTAAGGGATTCTTTTGATCCGTTCCCTCAGTTTAGTTATTGAACTAATGAAGATCTTAAAATGGCACCTCCTTCCATGCTTCCATTAAGTTTAGTTTTGAGGGCATGGCCATTAAAAATGCAAAAACATATATCACATGGGAAAGATTCTTAGGATAAGAGGGGTGATATTTTTAGTATTATATATATAGTTTTAAGATGAATATTTAAAAAAAAATAATTTATTCACAGTATATAAAAACCGAGTTGATATAAGAAAAGTATCTTTGATATCACTATAGATTATAAATTCTTGGGATAGTCATGTTCATCTTAGACTAATGAGATTGGAACTAGGAAAGTATATGGTGCAAGGGAAATTTAATTAAAAATATATAATCATTAAGGAATTTAAAAAAGCTTGGTGTATGAAATTAGCAATCTGCCTTCTTTTGATCACTGCAGATTTTTCTATGAATTGCCCCCTCAAAGTAGATTGGCTGGTAGAAAAGGGTCTCTTTCTATTTTTGATCTGTCAAATATCCAAGCAATTGTCAGATTTTCATCAACCAATCAAATCTTGTAACAGAAGCCGAAGAAATGAGCCCTGCATAACAGTGATGAACCCTTTTTATACTGGATTAGATACATAAACATCTTCTACATGATCCAATGCAAGCTTTACAGTACTGTTTTCAAGCAATTTGCTCATGGGAAGGCCAATTTATCCTTTCTCTTGGACAAGGTAGAGGTGCTGGCTGGGCAATACAGGTAGGGTGTTTCTGTCCAGGCATCACTACTGAAAAATCCGATGCATAAGCTGCGGGAACCTGTCACCAAGCCAAGAACATATTGTCATCGATCCGTACAAGCATATAACTAGCTCTTACACATGCCACAGAAAATGCCTTGTGATTGCTTCTCTTTTTGGTAAAAAAATTAGAATATTTATAGTGCATCATAACTTGAATGCTTCGTATAGCTTGAAATGCAGCCGTAGGGCACTTACTGTTTGTGGATTTCTGAGTTTGTGTTGTGGTCTTGATTCCGCAGAACGATTGGTGACTTCTTGAGGCGAGGAAAAAGGAGGGGTAGGCCTAAAGAGATGCTCAAAGATGGCCATTATCAGAAACATTGATACCAAGATCGCTGTTGCAACAAAACCAAAAGAAATCGCATTCATGGATGTCCCAAAACTTTTCCATGGAGCTTCCCTGTCAATGACTCCTGTTTGAGATGTTGCAGGGTCTGAACTCGTGTATATGTCCCATGGCTGTGATCTTTCAGAACCTAGTTCGTTCATGGTCTTCTGAAGGGAGATTGTGGGTGGTAACAGCTCTGAAAATTATCAAATAAATGCAGACTTGTAGCTTATCCAGACAGATTCAACTGTTGTTTCCTGTCTTTGGTCTTGTAGCCCGTCATTATCCCTGAGAAGGAAAAATTGTTAAAAAAGAAATAACACTCCGATGTATAAAGAAAGAGAATTTCTTGGTTAGGTTCCGTTGTTATTTCAGGACAGGAAAGAAAGAAACTTCTGGGACAGATAAAACCATCCCAGAGATAGATTCATCCCTTCAACTAAACACGTTTCCATCCCTTCTAGCCCTATCTCTATCATCTTGAACACTAACCGAACAAGTTCAACACACACTAAGACTTGCAATGTGAAGAATGCCTGCCTATTGACACTCATCAGCACACAGAAATTAGAAATTGTAATTGCAGTCTATAAACAAAAGACTACAGAGATAAATATTAAACTCAGAAGACATGGCAAAAGTGATGCCACTTGTGAATTGTGATATATTAGACGTGATGTCAAAGCTGCGAAAATGGAAATGGCCTTTTAAATATCATTGATTTCTAGCCAAAAAAAGCACACACCAGTAAATATATAATTCTGATCAATGAAGCTCATGCTAGAAAGATCAATGACAAGGGGACAGAATTCTCATACTAGGTGACAATCAAGAGAAGGTGATGATGGGGAAGCGAGTTTTGCAGATCTTCAGCGGATGCTCTTCTTCTAGTGGAGGTGAAACAGGCGGGATGCTAATTTGCTACACTATTGCGATAAAGTGTAGCCCGGGAGGAGTTGGAAGGCATTTGGGTTTGTTCCTGACAAGTAGGAGCATGCATTATCTGAGTTCCTATAGGGTCGGAGGTGCAATGGAAAAACAAGACACCCACACACTTCTTATTAGAGAATAATTCAAGTCATTGTTGCTGAGCCCAAGTAGCTTTATACTCCAATAGAAATGTAAAGACAAAGTTATATGATGCAATTTTTTATGTTCATGATCTTGATGCCTTGCCTAACTTATTGAATACTATACCACCCTGTCTCAAGAAGCATACCTTAAGAAATCAAAAGCTCGGGCCTTCCTGTCTGGAGAGCCTAAAACAGGTGTGGCCTATTGGTGCCTTTCAAAGTTGTCACCTTTTTGAGTGCTCAGTTAGTTACTACACTTCATTAACCTTAACCCCACCTTGAAGTTATTAAATTTAGCTCGGCAGTTAGCTTGTCGATCGGTTGATTTCTAAATTAAACCGGATAGAAGTTAATCCGGTCAAATCCTATCGTGTCAATTTACAGCTCAATCAAAACCCAGTTTGATTTAAAATAAAAGGAATCAAAACAGTATTGTTTTGAGTTGATCGGGTTATCCTGTCTAACCCATGACCCGGACCGAGTTTGATAACTTTGCCTACATGAAGCTGCATCAACTTGTTATTGATGTGGCCGGCTGGAGTTTATGATTATTAATCAACTTCTCCTGTAATTAGGAAGTAGCAGGTGAATATAACCAGCAAGTGACTAGCCATTGATAAATTTTTCACAGGATGGATGGTTATAACCATCATATATATATAAAGAGAGGAAAAAACACAGAGGCTAGTGCTGATGGAAATTCGACGACTGCCCCTTCTGGATTAAAGCTCGTCTCGGTGGGATTTATGCCCAAGAGCCTAACTCAAATCCAAGGCAAGTATTGAGATGTAATCATGGGGAAAGGCAAAGCAATATCTCACACAATCTCCCTTTAAAAAAAGAAAGAAAAAGCTGCTGGGGACACATATATATATGAGATAGGTTAATAAGTGAACTAAAGGCTGCGGCTGCTGCAAGCTACATGAATAATTTAATTTAATTTGAGAAAAGCTTTGCCGCATGTGAGCTAAGGCCAAGTAGAAGATCATGAACTTAAAGACAAAGGGAGGATAAATTAACAAGGAAAGACAGGGAGAGAATCAATGGTTTTCGTGATCTTACAACTATGCATGCAGGACCAAACTGCGCCCCATGATTGATTTAAGAGAGGGAAGACATATGGCTGTGTGGCCATTAGAATAAATCTTGAAAAGGTTGATCATCTCCACCACATTCACGTTGCCATCAATTAAAAATGAGATGAAATTGAGCATCCTGTGGAGAGCAGAGCAGCCCCATAACTTTTGTCAGAAACACTAAAGCCAAGTGCTACACTATTGGCAAACACCCCCGTCTTTTAATAATCTAATCTCCAGCTCTGCTTACTTGGTTCCTGTTTTAAATTACAATAAAATATGGGAAACAGAGAGATGAAGTAATTAAATCCGGCCATGGGACCGTTTCAGAATGAATTTCTACATAGAAAAACAGGAAGAGATATATTCTTTTTAATTACTTTATCTTGAACAGTAATTTTACAACTCCACAGCCTGTCTGTTCATGAATTCTGCAGCAGCAGCAGTACTCGACCTTTCGGTAAAATTAAGAACGCTATATAATCCAAGAAAACTTGAAGGAAAAGATTGAGAGGTGATGTATTTTCTGTGCCTTGATCATCGAGATCTCTTGTAATCTTCTTATTCTTTTTCCAAAAAAACAAAAGAGAATCCATCCCAAAAAGAAGGTTAAATGGGTGCCCAATCAAATCAAGAAGTGCCTTTCTTTGTTTTTCAGACGTAAAAATGACAGCATTTTTTTTGTTTTTCATGCACGAAGAAAGATGGTTGTTTCTCGTTTCCATGAAAGACATCTGCAAAAGATAGAGCAGGGTCCCATGACAAGAGAGCACTCCAAAGAATCATATATCCCTCAGCTTTTCTTTTTGGGCGCTCTGTCTTCTTCTTTCCTCTCATCGATCTTTTTGCAAACCCTAGTCTCCAGCTGAGGTAACCCTTTGCTTTATTTACCGAGTTATCTAAAATGATATATTACTTTACTTTAACTATATATATAAACCGTATGGCATTTTTCTTGTTCACCGGGCCATTTTGGATTTATACTTTGCGTGTATATGTGTAATTTTTTTTTTTATCTGGTTTTGAATAGTAAATTAACGGAAAAAATCTTTTAAAAACGACAAAAAAACACAGCGAGAAATAAGGGCTCCTTCGTCATTGCACACATCGGACTGGACCGGTCTGGTCCAGCCTGCCAATCTTTTTCTTATTTTATTATTTTTTAAAATTAGCTAAATACAGTTTTGGCTTCTAATAAGACACAAACGATAACTTGGGCACAGGGACAGGACGGTAATTAACCCTATTTTTTTTATCATTTCTGCCCGTGGTTGTCAGAGCGTTCGGAGTATGCACCAGCTAGTTTTCCACCCCACGCCCTGTTTAGGTGGCGCGTGCGGTGTCATACGGTGGCCGGAGACGCTCTTCCGGAGTCTACGTCGATGCGCCTCCGCATGGTCTTCCTCTAGCGGCAGCACGTTTAGCCATCAGATGGCCGTGGTCTTCCTACCATATTTTTTTTTCTTTCATTATTAACGCACACAAATAATAATAATAATAATAATAATAATAATAATAATAATAATAGATTAATTGTTTTTCTATCTTACTCCTTTGTTAATGTTTTTTTGGTTTTTTTTTCTCCTGATAATTTGATAATTTTTATTGTTTTGACAGTAATAATAATAATAATTTTTATTTTTATTTTATTTTTTTGTTTGATCTTTTGTTGATTTTCTTATGATTTTCTTATTTTTTTCATTTATTTATTTATTCTTTCATAATAATAATGATGATAATGTTTTAATTGTTTTTCTTACTTACTATTTTGTTAATGTTTTTTTTTTCTTGGTATAATTTGATAATTTTTATCGTTTTGATAGTAATATCAATAATAAGTTTTAGATGTTAAGATTCCGATTTTGCTATTATTATAATAGGGTATGTTAATCTATTTCATTACATTAAAGTTTGCATATATAAATATTATATTTTAATTTTGATCCAACAAATCTTAAAAAAATTATTTCCTTGGCCCCCAATGTAAAGTGGACAATTTTTTAAATTTTCAAGTGAAATGATTTTTTCCATCTAATAATTTTTATTTTTGTTTTATCATATATTATATTTTTTATATGCACTTTTATTAAAAAATGTATGCTTTTTTTGGTCTTTGATTTATTTTTTTTCTTTATTAGCGCAATAATAATATTAATATTAATAATCATAATCATAATAATTTTAGTTTTTGTTCTTATTTGCTTTTCTGTTATTTTTTTCTCGGGGTAATTTAATAATTTTTACTATTTTGGCCATGACAGTGATGATAATTTTAGATGTTAAAATCTTGATGTTATTGTTATTATAATAAAATATGCTCATCTGTTTCATTATATCAAACTTTTAATCTCAACAGTTATAAAAATTATATATTCGACCCGCGACGTAGTGTAAACCGACAACATCACAAAGATTAATGTAAATGTTGGAAAAAAAAACTATTTTTTCCAACATTTTTTTTTTGAAAAAATTTCTAGGTAATTACCTGTTTTTGTCTTTTTGATGTCAAAGCTTAGATATTATTGTTATTGTAGTGTATATTAATATCTTGTTTCATATCAAACTTTACGTATGTAGATGTTATATTTTATTTTTAAATTAGTGAAATCTATAAATTACTTCAAATCCAACAATTATCAAAATTGCTTGCTTAGTCCGCGACATAGTGCAGTATATTTTTTTAATTTTCAAGTCAAATGATATTTTTTCCAGTTAATAATTTTTCTTTTTGTTTTGTCATTTATTTTACTTATTTTATTTGTTCTTTTTGTTATTTATTTTATTGTTTTATTATTATTATTTTCAAGTCAAATAAAAAAAAATTTACCTCATAATTTTTATTTTATTTTTTGTTTGATATTTTGTTAAAGTTATTATGATTTTTTTTGTCTTTCTTTCTTTTTTTTCATTATTAACACAATAATAATAAGAAGAAGAAGAAGAAGAAGAAATTAGTTATTTTTCTTACGTACTCTTTTGTTAATGTTTTTCAGTTTTTTTCTATAGGGATAATTTGATATTTTTTATTGTTTTGCAAGTAACTGCAATGATAGTTTTAGATGTTAGAACTTCGATGTTTCTATTTTTAGAATAAGGTGTGGTGATATTTTTTATTATATTAAATTTTACATATTTCAATATTATGCTTTAATTTTGGACCAGCATATCCTATTAATTTCTTTCATCCCAACAATTGCAAAAAAAAATTACATAGCCTGCAACGTAGTATGGTAAATTTTTTTTTAATTTTCAGTTCAAGTAATTTTTTCCCAGTCAATAATTTTTATTTTTTTTCATTTATTTTATTTTTACATTTGCTCTTTTGTTAATGTTTTTAGGCTTTTTTTAAGCCTTTGATTTAATTTCAATTTCTTCTTGTTATTAAAGCAATATTAATATTAATAATAATAATAATAATAATAATTTTAGTTTTTGTTCTTACATGCTTTTTTATTAATATTTTTTTTGTTTGCCTCCCAGATTTCTTGAATAATGTTTATTGTTTTAACAATGATAGTGATGATAATTTAAACTGTTAAGACTTCGATGTTACTGTTATTATGATGGAGGATGTTGATCTTTTTTATTATATCAAATTTTACATACTGAAATATTATATTTTAATTTCAACAGTTATAAAGATTATTTATTCAACACACATTACGCCCGCAAAGTAGTGCAGATATTTGACTAGTATAATATAAAAGGCGTGGGTAAAACAATATAGCAATCCATAGTGTTTTACCCATGCCATAATAAAAGGAAATCGTTAACAAATGGATTGATTGATATATATTGCTTCCATTTGTTATGGCGATATATATATATATATATATATATATATATATATATATATATATATATATATATATATATATATATATATATATTATTGATTTTTTTTATTAAGTCCTTTGGTTTTTATATATTTATGTTTTTGGATTTTGTTTTATTTTTTGTCAGGATTTTATTTTTATTAAGTTTCGTTCTGAAATTTTAATTTATATTAGTTACACTGCATTTTATTTTTAAAAATTCTTTTATTGTTTTTCTGTCCCAAGATTTTGATTTGTTACAGTTTTGTCATTCAATTGAAATTGATTATATATATTGTTTTTTCATTTTGGCACTTCTTTTTTTAATTTTTTTATTTAGTATTCATT
This sequence comes from Salix dunnii, assembly GCA_015731905.1. Lineage (NCBI taxonomy): Eukaryota > Viridiplantae > Streptophyta > Magnoliopsida > Malpighiales > Salicaceae > Salix > Salix dunnii. The sequence goes on from CM027661.1 coordinate 407,476, forward strand.
CCTTTATTTTCTTTTCTTTTCTTTTTATCTTTCTTGGACAATGTTTATTTTTTATTCGTATTAATTCATTTAAACTTTTGGTTTTTATTTTGAATTTTTGTCATTTTATTTTTTTATTGGGATTTTATTTTTATTCGGTTCAATTCTAAAATTTTAATTTATGTTCGTGATCATTTTAAAATTAATATTGCTCTATTTTTTTCTTTGTCTTTTTTGTTTTCTATTATTTTTATCTGATTTTCAGATTAAATGATTTTATTGTTTGCACAATAATAGTGATTTTTTTTTATTGTTTTTTTGACATAATATTTTATTTTTTTTAATTATTCGGATCAATTTAATGATTTCTACTATTTAGATAGTAATGTTGATAATAATTTTAACTAATATAGTAATGATAATGACAGTAAGGTGGGGATGAATTTTCAATTTATATTTTTTCTTTCTTTTTGGAGATAGAAAATTAACAATTTATTTTTGTTATTTCATTAATACAGGTTCTTTCATAATTTATATTTTATTTGTTTTATTTAATTTAAATTGAATTATAAATTGAACTAATCTTAAAACAATATATTCAATAATTCAGATATCCGAATCTTTTTGCTTTTTTTTTTTATGATAATAATAATTTGCAATGGTTATTTCATTGAAACCTATTAAACAAATAAATATATATTCATTTAAAATTCATATATTTTATAGAAAATTTGCACTTCATAAGATTTTTACATAGATTTATTATTTTTTCCAAATTTATATTATAATAAAAAGTTCACATAATTAATATGTTTTGCGTTAAAAAAATATGGTTCTGGCCGCGACGAGACGCGGGTGCCGGGGCTTGTGTGTGTGTGTGTGTGTGTGTGTGTGTGTGTGTGTGTGTCTCGTTGCTTCTTTATAAATTAAATCTTTAAGTAATTAAATAAACTTTTATATAATTTAACTTAAAAGTCGATTAATCAAAATAACATTTTCTCTCTCTTGATTTTGACATGATGAGGTTTAGATTGTATTTTCTTTGATCAATCAAAACATTAAAAATTTGATTAGATTTTATATGATCAAAATCTTATTTTGGTTTAATTAAAAAATCAAATTACATTAAAAAATCAAAATCTTATGAGGCCATGATAACTATGTGGAAAGTGAACTAACTAAAATCATGAATCTCAATTCTCAAACTAGCCTACTATTGAAGGTTACATTTTTAAAAAAATGATAAAAAAGCAATAAAAAAAAGGTTGAGTCAAACTTGGCTTACAGACCAAAATAATTATAGATAAACTTGAAAAATAAAACTTAAGAAAAGTAAAAAAAAAAAAAGATTTGAAAAGAACGAGAACCAAATTTGACACAAAATAAAATATAAAGATGAAATTGAAAAACAATTTCAGTTAAAAAAATGATAAGAAAAACTAAAAATAATAGTCAAAAGAATGAGGACCATATTTTAAATAAAAATCAAATGTCAAAGGATGAGATTGAAAAAACAATTTCCACTATGAAAATGATAATAAAAACTAAAAATAACAATCAAATTAATGAGGACTATATTTTAAAGAAAAATCAGATTTCAAAGGATGAAATTGAAAATAAATTAACTCAACAAAGAATTCAAGACCATTAATACATTGCAATTAAAAAAATAAGAATCAAATCTAATATAAGGATCAAATATCAAGGGATAAATTGAGAAAATAATTAACTCAATAAATAATTCAAGACCAAATATATTGCAATCAAAAGAGAGAGAAAATTAACTTAGGAAACAAATAGCCAATTTTTTTTTTTTTTGTTTTTTGCAATGGTTAACACCTTTTTCAACAAGAGGAGAAAGAGAGAGGGGGGGGGGGAATATGGGGTTGGAGCTCCATTGCGAGTTTGTTGACAACATACATCTAACCATCATGATAAGGGTACTGAGGCACATCAAATGTCATCCCGGATAATAACATTCAATATTGTTTTGGTGCCATAAACACCACTTGAATGGCGTGAACGTCCACTTGCACGTGTTAATTTTTTAAAAAAAATAAATAATATATATATATATATATATATATATATATATATATATATATATATATATATATATTCAACTATCCTTAACCCCACATAGAAATAACTAAAGTGTCTTTTATCAAATGCTAAGGAAAATAATTTGATAAGGGCATTTAAGTATTTGTGTTGTATAATAAGATTTGAAAAACCCAAAGCCTCCTGACCAAAGAAAAACCTTTTTTTCTTTTAAAAGTAGTGGAATAATTACATTCTGTACCACATATATAAAAACTGCGATGAACTTTTATTTTTTTAAATAATGACCAATGAGTATTAAAATATCTTCCAACCTCTAACTTCAGGCCAAGTGATTTTGTCATTCAATAGTAAAATAATAATTTTACTATAAAAATCCATGGTGAAATATGAGTGTGTACACAATGAATTCTAGAACTAATTTAGTTTTTTTTTACAATATATATATATATATATATATATATATATATATATATATATATATATATATTACCAATAATTTATAATGTAATCATTAACAAAAGAATAAAGCAATTTGATTAACACACGCACATACGCAAACACACTAGCCAATGTCCTTGCGCCTCGTCATAGGCGGAACCATATTTTTTTTCAATGCGAAAAAATGTTAATTGTATAAGACTTTTTATTATAATATAAATTTAGAGAAAATAATAAATCTGTGCAGAATGCCTGTGAATTGCAAGTTTTTTATAAAATTTTAAAATCAATATAAATTTATATATTTTATAGATTCAACGAAACAACCAGCATAAACTTGTCATCATTATAAAAAAACAAGAAAATTTGGATATCTGAATTATTGACTTCACTGTATTAAGATTAGTTCATTTTATAATTCAATTTACATTAAACACAAAAATAAAATATAAATTATGAAAGCACATGCAATAATCAAATAACAAAAATAAATAGTTAATTTTCTATCTACAAAAAAAATATATAAATTAAAAAATCATCCCTATGTTACAATCATTATCATTACTATAACAATTAAAATTCTTATCAATATTACTAACTAAACAATTAAAATCATTAAATTCCCAAAGAATAAAAAAAATATACATTTTTACAAAAAAAAAAAAAAACAATAATCATTAAAATTATTATTATTATTATTGCACAAACAATGAAACCATAAAATCATCTAATTCGGAAAAAGAAGAGAGATAAAAATAATAGAAAACATAAAAAAAGGGAAAAAAGGAGAATATTAATTTTAAAATGATCACCAATATAAATTAAAATTTCAGGATTGAACTAAATAAAAATAAAACCCCAATAAAAAATAAAATGATAGAAATTAAAAACAAAAACTAAAAGCATAGATGCATAAATACAAAGAGAAAAAAATATTATTGAAGAAGGACCGAAAAAACTAAATGAATTAATATAAAAAAAATCCAAAGAATAAATATTGAAATAAAAAATAAAATATATAATTTTTTCTAATCGAAGGACAAAATTGAAACAAATAAAAACCTTGGGACATAAATAAATAAAGGTATTTTTAAAAAATAATTACAGTGTAATTTTGTTTAAAAAATTAAAAGAATAAGGACCGAAATGAAATGTATCATATATAATCAATTTCAATTGAAGAACACAGTTAAAACAAACTATATAATTAATTTAAATTAAAGGACAAAATTAAAACAAATAAAAACCTTGGGACCGAAACAAGTCAAGACATTTTAAACAAAAATTGTTGTGTAATGTTTTTAAAAAATTAAAAGAATAATGACTAAAATGAAAAGTAAAATATATGACAAATTTCAATTAGAAGACTCAATTAAAGGAAATTAAAACCTACATACCTAAATAATTAAAGGAACCAAAAGCAAACAAAAAAAAAAAAATAGGACTCAATTGAAAACTAACATATATAATTAGTTTCAATTGAAGGGCATGCAATAGATCAAAATTTTTATTGAAGAAATCAGTAATAAAAAGTGAAATCAAAAGCCTATGGACTACAATAAACCATTCATAAACTGTAAAGATCAATGTGTATTTCTCGGCGGCAGGAGAGAGAAAAGGAAGAGAAAACTTAAAATTGGCCACTGGCAATTCACCGGTCACCATAACCCAACACGCGCCACACAGGGAGGAAGAGGACATGCAGGCGCACTAGGTGACATGACAGAAGGGTTGTTTGAACCGTCGAAATCAGTCGCACGCGTCGCCTGAAGGGCGAGTGCGTGTTTCCGAAAAGAAATAATAAAAAATAGTAAATTACGTATGCACCCTCAGAATCAGCAATAACTATGAAAAAAAACTAGGGAAAGTACCTCAATACCCTGGTTGTTGTGCTTATTTTTTTGTCTTTTTTGAGGGTTATTTCAGTAGTTTTATTGTGCAGGAATTTGGAAAATACCAAAAACACTCCTAGTTGTTCCGCATCTTTTTCTCAACATACAGGAGTAAAAAAATAGTTTTATTGTGCAAAGAAATCGGAAATACCATCTATATCCCTTGGGTATGTTGAAAATAATCCTGGAGATAAAATAATAATTTTACTATCACAATATACAGTAAATTATGTCTAGGTGAACAATAAAATCCTCACGTCTATTATATTATAATTAATAATAGACGGTAGATTTTGATGTTGCCATCATGAAGGAAATAAGAATATTTGGTACAAAAAAACCATATGAAATGTGTAAAGTCACGGAGTCGACGTCAAGTTGGAACAATATTTGGTACCTTGTCGATTGCCATTTTAAATTCAGAGGTGGTGGCTTCAACGCAGCAGAATTTGAGGTTTTCTCTTATCGTTTCAAAATTTTATCTTTATTTTTTCAAACGATGCTGTAATTTTTTTAGTAAAATAATGGTGTTTCGAATTGTACCCGAATCAAATCGCCGGGTCGAATACAAGAATGTTCCATTCATGTCAAGCTGCCCAATTTGACGGGAACACAGTGAAGTGGACCTTGAGTTTTCAACGGCTACGTACAGTGACAAGAATTGCCTGGGTGGTTAAAAGGACGATCGGTTAGCTAGAACCTGCTCAACAAGTACTTCTGCATGGAAGAAGACTACAGTACCTCGCTATGTCTACGCTATTCTCTTCTCCTCCCATGCCTGGTGTTTCTTGTTCTTTCAACCAAGTTCATGCTCCGAAAAAGAAAGCAAAGCAAGATCAATGATCTCCCGCCAAGCCCTTTTGCTCTTCCAATTATAGGCCATCTCTATCTCCTCAAACAACCTGTTCATCGAGCATTCCACTCCCTCTCGAAAAAACACGGCCCAGTATTTTCTATCAAGCTCGGGTCCCGCCTTGCCGTTGTCATATCTTCACCGTCAGCGGTGGAAGAATGTTTCACCAAGAACGATATTGTCTTGGCCAACCGTCCATACTTTTTGAGTAGCAAGTACTTAAACTACAACAACACAACAATGGGCTCAGTCGGTTACGGCCAACATTGGCGCAACCTTCGCCGCATCAGCGCTCTTGAAATCTTCTCCCCTTCTCGCCTCACTTCGTTATTTAACATCCGGAGAGAGGAAGTCATGGTTTTAGTGCGTAGACTTCACAGTGTTTCCAAGCATGGTAACTACGCTAAGGTAGAGTTAAGGCCCATGCTTTTTGACCTAACGTGTAATATTATAATGAGAATGGTTGCAGGGAAGAGGTATTATGGCGAAGATGTTAAGGAAATTGAAGAGGCCAGGGTTTTTAAGGAGATCATGGAAGAGTATGCCGAATGTGTTGCCGTGAGAAATTTGGGGGATCTGATTCCACTGTTACAGTGGATTGATTTTACTGGGAACTTGAAGAAGATGGATAGACTAGGTAAAAAGATGGATGTGTTCTTGCAAGCAGTGATTGATGAGCACCGAGATGATGACAGGGACAGAAACACTATGATAAACCGGTTTCTTGCTTTGCAAGAAGATCAGCCTGAATACTACACGGATGAGATAATCAAAGGCCATGTTCTGGTTAGTCAAATCTTAAGTACTCTTTTCCATGCTGATAAACCATTTAACTTGTAGGGAAACACATGATGCTTTTGTTTGTGTTTCTGATGTATGATTCACTCAACATTTTTTAAGGTTTTGATCTTTCGGTATCATCTCCCCCATGCAATTTCTTAAATTTCGCACATTTTGTGCAGGTGTTGTTGCTTGGGGGAACAGAGACAGCCGCTACATCCATGGAATGGGCATTAGCCAATCTACTGAACCATCCAGATGTGTTAAGGAAAGCTAAAGCAGAAGTGGACGCTCAAGTTGGAGATCGCTTGATAGATGAATCAGATTTTAAAAAACTCCATTACCTGCAGAGCATCATCTCCGAGAATCTACGTTTATGTCCGGTGACACCCCTTATACCACCTCACATGCCATCCTCCGACTGTACCATTGGAGGATACCATGTCCCAGCTGGGACGATAATATTCGTAAATGCATGGTCTGTTCATAGAGACCCTTCATTGTGGGATGAGCCCGAAAGTTTTAAGCCCGAGAGATTTGAATCTGGAAGTGTTGATGCATGCAAGTTCATCCCGTTTGGGATGGGAAGGAGAGCCTGCCCTGGAGATGGCCTTGCAAACAGAGTTATGACCTTAACTTTGGGATCGTTGATACAGTGCTTTGAGTGGGATAGGGTTGGTGAAGACAAGATTGACATGACAGAGAAGACAGCCATGACCATGTTTAAAGTTGAGCCCTTAGAGCTCATGTGCAGAGCTCTCCCAATTCTAGACATGCTTCTCTCTTAAGTGATCAAAAAATACAAAATTGTCAAGAGTGCTGGCGACATTGTACGCATGTTTTTTAAATTATGAGAATGATGATAGATTCAAGAATCTGAAATAAAATATTATGAACTAGTGTTAAATGTCACAAATATGAATTTTTTGTGTAAATTCTTCTATGATTTGTCGATATCTGAAGGAGGAATTCAATCCTCTAGATACATGAACGATCCTAATTTATAGTTTATAATAAATACAATATATTTATGTTACAATTTGCTTTCTATATATTATTGATATGTTGTAAATACTATGATACTTTTGCCATATATACATTATTGACATCCCCCCCTTAAATTAATTTTGATCGTTCAAGAAATATCAATTTATCAATCATCAGTTGATGTCGTGGTCGAGACAAAACCTTCGTAAAGACATTTACAGTCTAATGTTCAATGAATTTATGAGGTGGTGTAAGAACATTATGATCAAGAGCTTCACAAATATAGTGACAATCAACTTCAATATATTTGGTGTGTTCATGAAATACAAGAATAGTAACAATCTAAATAGCACTTGTGTTATCAGCATGAAGAGGTGTAGAAGTGTGTTTAGAAAAACCAAGTTCATGCAACAAACCCTAGAACCCCATAATTTCAGAACATGCAAAGGACCAAGCTCGATGCTCAAATTATATGGAAGATTTTGAAATATGATCTTGCTTTTTGTTTTTCTATGAAATTAAAGAATTTCCAAGAAACATACACCATCCAGTATCAAAAAGACATGTATCCATACATCCTACTCAATCTGCATAGTCATAACCTGTTAATTATAATGAATTATCCACGAGGAAAAACAACCTCACCTAGTTGTACCCTTAAGATAACAAATAATTCTTCTGACAGCAGCTAAATGAGGTTGGCAAGGAAACTGTAAAAACTGTCTGACTCGTTGCATTGCAAAAAAAAATATTTAGCCAAGTAATGGCTGGATAATTCAAACTTCCCACCAATTGCCTGTATATGGAAGGACCAGGTAACAAGTCTCCATCATTCTGACAAAGTTTTAAATTCTCGAGAGGTGTAAGCACACTATTTCTTGATTCAAGAATAGCCAAGAGAAGAATCTCTTGGGTGTATTTGTGCTGACGTAAAAGAATCTCATTGGACATAGAGTGCACCTGTAGACCAAGAAGATAATAAAGATGTCCTAGATCCTTCATATGGAATGTAATATTATGAAAACATTGTAAGTTCTCAATGAGTGGAATGTCAGATCCTGTAATAATAATATCATCCACATATACCAGAAGAGCAACAATACTAGTAACAGTTTCCTGAATAAACATAGAGAAATCATATTTAAGTTTCAAAAGAGTAGTGCGAAACTTTTCAAACCCTACTCAGAGTGCATGTTTTAGACCATGAAAAGAACATTTAAACCGGCAAACTTTATTGAATGAGTGAGTAAACATATCAGAAGGAGTCATATAGATCTCATCTTTCAAATCTCCATGTAAAAATATATTTTTTTACATGCATTTGACGAAGTGACCATATCTTAGAAGCAATAATTGTCATAATGGTTCGTATGGTAGTCATTTTAGTCACAAGTGCAAATATCTCTTCATAATTAATATCGTATGCCTGATAATTTCTAAGAGCAACCAGTCATGTTTTATACCGTTGCATAGAGCCATAAGGTTGTAATGTTATAGTGTATACTCATTTTCAGCCAATAGGTTTGATTCCACGAGAACAAGAGACAATATCTCATGTGTGATTATCCTGAAGAGCCTAAAGTTTCTCTTTCATTGCTTGTTGCCAACAATCTTGGATAGCAGCCTGAGCATGAGTCTTAGGTACAACAGTATTATTTATAGTAGTGGTTGAGTATCCATACCTGTTTAGGGCGCGTGAAATTCAAGATGATCATCTTGGTTGATGGTGATGATCAATGTCGGTTCCGTGTTCTAAAGAGGCAAAGTGGATGGTAGATGACCTCTTTGATATACAATTCAAAGGGGTCAGATTGACTACCATCATCAAATGTAGGAAGCTGGATAGAATTGGATTTTGTAGAGGGACAAGATAGGAAAAAAAATCACATTTCAGGAGATACGAATTTTATGAGTATTTGAATCATAAAACATAAACCCCTTATGAGAATTACTGTGTCCTAGAAAAAAGCGCAACGAGCAACTTGGGCTGTAAGTTTATGACGTTCAGTAAATGGTAAGTGAACAAAACAAACACACCGAAAAACATGGAGAGAATCATATTCAGAAATAACACCAAATAAAATAAAGTATAGAGATTTAAATTTTAGAACTTGGGAAAGCAAATGATTAATTAGATAAACAGCTATTGACAGAGCTTCTACCCAAAATCAAGTAAGTACTGAAGAATCAATTAATAAGGTATGGACAACATCTAAAAGATAACGATTCTTATGCTCAGCAACTCTATTTTGTTGAGGAGTGTAAAAACAAAATCTTTGAGAGAGAATCCCTTTGTTTTTTAGATATTGCTGAAATTCCTTAGACACGTATTACTACTAGAGTCAGAACATAGAATTTTTATATGAGCAGAAAATTGATTTTCAATAAATGCAATGAAAGCCTGAATGTTGAGAACACATCAGTTTTAGATCAGAGAAAATATATCCAAATGAAACAACTAAAATCATCAATAAACATGACAAATATTTATTGTCATAACCCAATTTTAGGTCATTCCCCCGAAACTATCCAAAAATCTAAAAATAAAATAAAAGAGGGTCGGTGTCGGTAAGAAAATCAAGGCAGAAATTCTTGGCGTTTTCAAGAGCTCGATCATACCTTTTTTGTGCCTAGAAATGAAGGAAAATACAGATTTAAGGCTAACATAATTTATTTTTGGATAAATCTGCATAAAAATTAAGTCAAAAGATATAATTATATTTTTATGAGTCAATTCGATTTAATCGTTGGTCATTTTAAAAGTGTAATTATATTTGAGAATTAATGTTTGGTCCAATTGAAGGATTTAATTAAGCGCGTTAACTTAATTGTATGTTAAATTGGTCAAATTAATTTTATTAAGGGCTTAATCAATGAGAAATCAAGTTCTTGAATTTAATTCGGGCTCAATTGATGATATTGGAATTTTCGGAGATCGATTTGAATTTTTCCAAACCAATTATGCGAAATCAGGGACCAAATCGTAATTTTACCTTCTCAAAACTATCACAGCACACACTTCCGCCGTAAACCACCTGCACACCGCCGACAACCATTATTTTCAGGCATGCTGCAGCAGTTCCAACGGTTACCTCCTGCGCCTATAAAAGAGGTGTTTTTCGCACGATTCAGGAGGGGGAAGGGAGAAATTTCAAAAAAACAAAGATATCAGAACGAAGTAATTCACGGGGAGAGAGGAGAAAATATTGGAGAGAACTGAGGGGAAAGTAGAAAAAATCACGAAGGAGAGTAAAAAAAAATTCATGTAAAGGGGAGAAGAGGGACGAACAGATAAAGAGAGAAGATTTTACTTAGAGAGCATAACGGAGAGAACGAACAGAGAAAGAAAAAACAGAGATAGAAATAGAGGGGAGAGGGAGCGGGGAAGGAAATTTACGAAGAAAACATAGAAAAATAGAGAGATTGCAGAGCCAAATTCACGTAAAAAGATTGATTTAATCTTCATCCCGACATCTCTCTCTCCGTCAGCTCTCTCGCCGTCGTCTCTCTCTCCGTCAGTCCACTTTCTCACTCACTAAAACCAGACACCGGAGTCTCTCTCTCTCCTCCAGCAGCCATTAACTCCAGCCACCACAAATCGTCTCGACCTCACCAGAAGCTCCCCCTCCACCGATGACCCAAACCATGGTCCCGGGCAAGGTTGGCAGCAGCAGTGGCAGGGGTTGCAACGCAGGCACATCACTTTTCTATGCCCACTTCGGCCACCGCAGGCCACCATTACCGACACCACCACGACAGGAAGAGCCACCACGACAGGAAGAACCACCTCGACCTCCTCTACTCAAAGGTGTTAACAGGTACGCCATTCATCACACTCCAAAATTTGTCATTCATCATCACGTTATCTGCATTTGCATGCAGGGGGAGTGCTAATTCACTCCCTGCCCACTGTCCCTGCACGTGGACAGTGGGCTGGTCGGGTCGGGCTTTGTGCCCGGCCTGACCCCCTTTAATCTATCTGGGTTGCAAGCCCGGCCCAGATAAATTCTAGGCTTCCAATCATATGGGATGGAAGCCCAACCCCAAAATTAGCTGGCTGACAGCCCAACCCAATTTTAGGTGGGCTGACAGTCAACCCACCGAAAAAAATACAAAATTTGCAATAAAAAATATATTTTTTTTAAATATAAAATGTATTGTTTTTATGCATACGGCCAATACACTAGCATGTTTTTTTTGGAAAAATCTTTTCTTTCAAAGTATATATTATCTTGGATTTTGAAAAAAAAATGTGTTTTATCATGGATTTCATAAAGAAAAATTATTTATTTCATTCTTGGATTTTACAACATATTTGTAAAAATCCAAAGGGTAGTGGCCAATATTCCAAAAATATCAAAATATTATTTTTGGTCATTTGCTATTATTCACCGTTGGTATTTGGATAAATAAATCCTAAGGCGTCAATATCCAAAATATCTGACGGAGATAATTTGCATTTATTCACCGTTGGTGTTTGGATAAATAAATCCTAAGGGATCAATATCCAAAATATTCGATCGGGATAATTTACTATTATTCACCGTTGATATTTGGATAAATAAATCCTAAGGGGTTAATATCCAAAATATTCAGCGGAGATAATACACTATCACCATTTAACCAACATATTTTTTGAATGATCAAAACCATAACAAATCATAAACAAATCAAAACGTCAAGCAGCTTACCTTAGGTAAGGTATATTAGGGGTGCTAAAACCTTCCCTTTACGCAACTAGTCCCTTACCTTAGAATCTCTGAAAGATCAATTTTAGGTTTTTTAGTAACCGTAATACTAGGTGGCGACTTTCTTTTTCAAAAATAAAGATAAGACCCCCATATTGATTTCCCCCGCTCACGTGGAGGGTCGCAACGACGCCGCGCTCATTTTTCGGGGTGCGACATTTATATTGAGCATGAGAGAGAACATGGATCACTCATCATACATCAGTATGAATAATTTCAAAACATTTAGAAGCTTGGCTACCATGTGAAGGAAATGATAATGCTTTGTTTTTATCCAATTTGCAAGACCTACAATCCAAAAATTCTTTTGAAAAAGAATTTTATTCCCCAGATATTCATGTTTCATAAGATGAGTTAATACATTAGAATTGGGATGCCCCAATTTTTTATGCCAGAAATGATGATTATTAATGACAATAGAATAAGGACAAGAATTAATACTAGGAACAGAAAATTATATTGGAAATAAATGTCCCACTTTAGGCCCCTTTGCGATCACTTTCCCCGATACTTAATCCTTCACATAATAACCATGATGATCAAAATGAATTTCACAGTTATTTTCTACTATTTGGCCAACAGAAAGTAAATTTGTAGATACTTTCGGTGACATAAAAATTTTCAAAATGAGACCACAAATCACCGATCAACAAAATAGGAAAATTATCACCATTTACTACATGTATATGTTGATTTCCCGTGTATTTTTGCACATTACGTAACCCATTTTAACTATTGGTCATGTGACTTGATGTTGCTGGATCCATTAACTATTGTTTATTGTGTGCCGAAACTAAGGAAGAATTAAATTCATTCTTCTTACCTTAAAACCTAAATGTAGAGAAGGTAGATACAATCATTTGTTGCACCATCTAGAGAGTGAGAGTTATTGATGAAGAGCTCACCATCGACGACGACACAGTTGCAGCAACCATGAAAGCAATACCTAAATTTGTCTGAATAGTAAGCCCTTGTCGATTCTATGGTTGCAGATTACAATCCTTGATAATATGCCCTTCTTTCTTACAATAACTGCAAAAATTCTTGCTGTAATTTCTGACAATATGCCCAATTTCCTTGCAATTAAAACATTGCACACCCACACCCCTCTGTCGTCCCTTCCTTAAGCCATGTTTACCATCACTATTGCAGTCTGCTGAGTCAACTCATGTTGAGTTATGAGTCATTGTTCTTCCTTTAATAGTTCCCCTAAACACTCGTCTAAATAAGGTACTAGGTTTCGATTGATCAAGCTAGCTCGCACAACCTCAAATTCTAGCCAGAGCTTTATCTTGAATTGGTCCTTCTGGCTTTCGACATGAACAACGTGTAATGCCTCTAAGCTCTCTTTTGGTTCTTTAGAGTAAATTTTACTAGTGTATTCACTTCATAGATTTATGAATCCTGTATAAAATTGTTCAATTGAGAGATTACCTTGTTTGTAGTTGGCAATACTCAATTGCACCTTAAATGTTTGAGCCGAATTGTTTTGAGAATAGATACGTCAGAAGTAATCCCAAATTTCCTTTCCTGTACCAAATGATCTGAGATTGTTAATCATATGGGGTTCAACAGACCCCTGTATCTAGAAGATAATTTTGGCATCCTAGGTAGACCAAGCAATTAGCTCTTGTGGATCTGTTGATGCTTCTGAAGATCCATCAAGATGCCCCTATAATTTCTTCCCTTTCACAAACATTTGAAACTGAAACTCCCAAATGGCATAAAATTATTCAATTGAGAGATTACATTGTTTGTAGTTGGCAATACTCAATTCCACCTAAATTTTTAAGCCGAATTGTTTTGAGAATATATATGTCAAAAGGAATCCCAAATTTCCTTCCCTATGCCAAATGATTTGAGATTGTAAATCATATGAGGTTCAATAGACCCCAATATCCAGAAGACAATTTTGGCATCCTGGGCAGACCAAGCAATTAGCTCTTGTGGATCGATAGGGGCTTTTGAAGATCCATCAAGATACCCCATAATTTCTTCCCTTTCACAAATATTTGAAACTGAAACTCCCAACTAGTATAATTTTTGTCATTGAATCGAGTAAGAAAAGCCTCTTCAGACATCCTGGAAACTACACAAAAAAATCTCAAAATATCGAAGAAGAGATTGAAGATTTAGATCAATATTATTATTGCCTCTGATACCATGTCACAAATAAAAAATTTATGTGTAAATTGTTCTTTGATTTCTCAAGTTCTGAAGGAGGAATTCAATCCTCTAAAATACATGTACCGAACCTTTTTTTACAGTCTATAATAAATACAATATATTTCTATTACAATTTGCTTTCCATATATTATGGATATGCTGTAAATATTGTGATAGTCTTGTCATGTATATATTATTGACATTTAAAACACAAAATAAAATTTTAATGGAAGTGAATTACATAGAACTGAAAGTACCAACAAGAAACTTTGTGAAATTTAAGATAGGTCAAGTAAGATTTGGTATAAACAAACATTAAGATTTAGTGAACTTGAAAATCATAGAAGTTACCATTGAGGGATTTTTATATATAAAAAGTTATGCTTAGGTATGTGTATGTGTGTGAAAAAAAAACAAATAAAAACTTGATTTTTCAAAAGAAAAGAGATGTTTAAATAAAAGATAGGGGAATTTTTTAATTTGAAGTTAAAGCTTTGACTCTTACTTGGTAAGGTGCCTTGACATCTTTAAATAAGATTCTCGAAGAATTCATGCTTTGAACTGATTGGACTTTGTGAAATTCAGAATTAGGATTCTTGATTAATTTTAGAGAATATTAAAATTAATTGTGTTAAGAATGTTCGAGTGAGTTAATAAAGTAAGAAAAACGATACGATGATGGGATTGTATAGAAAAGAGATCAAATTAATGTTAAAGAGTGAATAGAAGATGAAATTTGTAAACCATAGGTGTAAGGTTGGTATAAAATTGGGAAAATATTTTAAATTGAATAAAAAAGTAAAATGAATTATGTACAAATTTTGATAAATATGACACGAATATATAAAGGAAGTGTAAAAGAAAATCAAGCTAATGAAATATAAAAATTAAGTATTTCATAATTGTAGTAAGGGAAGGGATATGGACCTTTAAATTTTAGAAAAATGGTTAATAAATAATTTTTAAAAAAATACGAGTGCGAAAAAAGCCAGAAAAAAGATACAAAATATAAATTAGATTTTGATGGAAGTGATTTACAAGAAAAGAAAGGTTTTGGGTATACATCAATGAATCTTGATATTATATGTTGAAAATTGGTATTAAAGATATATAGGGACAGGAGAAATAATATCCAATAACTATAAAAGTTACTATTTAAAAGGACAGTAGAAATTTGATAAATTATTGCCTATATAATGTTTGGTTTAGCCTACCATGAAGAATAGGGAGGTAAAAACTCTATTTTGCTTGAAAAGATTTGAGAAACCTAGAGGAATGCAATGAAAAATAGAGTTAGTGATACTAAAGGATTTAGACAACAAGATCACTTAGATTTAGAGTGTTTTCAAAGCAAGAATTTGGCAATAGGATGAGAGGAAGATAACTGAAGAAACAAACAAGAAAAAAAAGGTTGGAATCCTGGATTTTTTAGAATTGGAACCTAGATTACTCTTTGATAAAGTGTCCCAACATCCATTTAACAAGTTCTTGAAATAATTGTTAAGTTTCAATTGGTTTTCGTCAAATTGAGATTAGGGTTCATGATGAATTTTAGGGGAAATGTGAAATCAAATTAAATCGATGTTTTTGACATGTAAAAAAGTTGAAATGAGTTAAAATAACAAGTAATTTTGAAAATAAATTAATAGCTTCTTACTAAGTGTGGTCAGTCATTGATTCAATAAGAGAAATGGTGTTTTATTTGAATTTATAACTTGATGATGTGAGTTTATATTAGTTGAAGTGCATGAATAAATAACAATGAAGGTGTAAGAAAAGGTTGAGAAGAGTGTGGATCAGTAAGGTCATGAAGTTTAGGAAAGTTGTCTACAATTGTGATAAGTGGTAAAATGATGGTAAATCGGGTAATCTAGTTCTTAAAAGGTGTTTATGGCAAGATTATAGTGTACAAAATTGCAAGATTATAGTGTACAAAATTGCAAGGAATTGGTTTTCAATGAGGTTAAGTTAGATCAATGATGTGTTGTTTATGAAATTATGAAAGAAATGGATAGTTTCATCTCTTGATCTTCCATAGAGAATTTGAGCATCAACTTTAAAGTCATTTTGACATGTAATAAGGTTAATGTGGTGGGAAAATCATGTTGGAAATTTTATATGGTCTTAAGAACCCAATTGTATTTCTATTGTGTCTAAAAATAAAGGAAAATGCATATTCAAGTCTAAAATAAATGATTATTGGATAAATCTGCATAAAAATTAAGTCGAAAAGTATAATTATATTTTTAATAGGCCATTTTGATTTAATCATGAGTCGGATTAAAGTTTATTTATATTTAGAAATTAATTTAGGATCCAATTAAAAATTTTAATTAAATGCAATGACAAAAAGTTGTGGCTGGACAAAAAAATTGTCCTTTTAATGGAATTAATGCCCGGGTTAATGAGCATTATTAAGAATTATATTTTTTGCTAATATACAACGTTAAGGATTACTCTTTTTTTTTTTTGCAAAATTGTAGCTGGATTTTTATTAATTATTATATTGGCAATTTAATTGAGATGTAATACTAGATGGAAGAATTAATTTAATGATCTTATAAGCAAATTAAAAAAAAAATATTGGTATTTTATTTAATTTGTCTAATTTGAATAGTTGTATTAAATAAATTTTAGGTGCATCCCCATATGAGCAGTAAAATAGCTTATTTCAATAAAGTTAGGTATTATTCTGTAATGAATATATGGATTTATTATTTTATTATATAATATAAATTCTAGAATTGAACGTCTCAATAATGTATCAAAAGTTTGTTTTATTGTATTATAATTTTAATTTTGAGCTCTTCTTTAATCATGTGCTTAGTTCAATTATAATTTCTTTAATGGTCCTTATTTGTAAAGCGTTGAATTATGTAGTGTAATTTTATTGTAAATGGTAGAATAATTCAATGAATATATATATATATATATATATATATACACTAGTTTGAAGGCCCGCACTTCATTGCGGGTGGAGCAAAAAAAATTTACAATTGTTCAGATTAAAATATAATATTTCTATATGTAAGTTTGATATAATAAAACAAATCAAAATACCTTATTATAACAATAGTAACATCAAAATGTTAACTTATAAAATTATCATCACTATTATTGTCAAAACAATAACAATTATTAAACTACCTCGAGAGGAATAAAAACAAAAACTCAAATTATTATTATTATTATTCTTAATATTAATATTATTATTGCGTTAATAAAAAAACAAAATTAAATCAAAGATTAAAAGAAGTCTAAAAATATTAACAAAAGAACAAATAAAAAAATAATAAATATAATAAAAAAAATAAAAATTATTACTTGAAAAAAAATCATTTCAGTTGAAAATTAAAAAAATTGACCGCACTACGTTGCGGGTTGAACAAACAATTTTTATGATTGTTGGGATTAAAGAAATTAATAGGATTTGTTGGTCTAAAATTAAAATTTAATATATATATATATATATATATATATATATATATATATATATATATATATATATATATATATATATAATATAATAAACAAATTACCACGTCCTAATATAAAAATAGCAAAATCAAAGTCTTAACATCTAAAATTATTATCGCTATTACTGCCAAAACGATTAGAATTATCAAATTATTCTGAGATAAAAAAACACTCAAAAATATTAACAAAAGAGTAAGCAAGAAAAATAATTAAATTTATTATTATTATTATTATTATTATTATTATTATTATTATTATTATTATTATTATTATTATTAATGTGTTGATAATGAATAAAAAACCAGAAATAAATGAAAGACAAAAAAAAATCCTAATAACTATAACAAAAGACCAGATAAAAAAATAAAATCAAAATTATCAGGAAAAAAAATTAATCTAACTTGAAAATAAAAAAAAAAACCAATAAAAACCTAAAAGAAAGAGCAAATAAAAAAATATAATAGATGACAAAACAAAAATAAAAATTATTAGATCAAAAAA
This sequence comes from Salix dunnii, assembly GCA_015731905.1. Lineage (NCBI taxonomy): Eukaryota > Viridiplantae > Streptophyta > Magnoliopsida > Malpighiales > Salicaceae > Salix > Salix dunnii. Next base: position 425,361 of record CM027661.1, read on the forward strand.
ATCATTTAATTTGAAAATTTTAAAAAATATATGTTCTACATTGCAGGCTAAGCAAACAATTTTTATAGGATTTGCTGAATCAAAATTAAAATATAATATTTATATATGTGAAATTTAATATAATAAAATAACTCAACACACCCTATTATAACAATAGCAAAATCAAAGTTTTAAAATCTAAAATTATCATTGCTCTTATTATTAAAACAATTAAAATTATCAAATTATCTTGAAAAAAAAATACTCAAAAACATTAACAAAAGAGTAAGTAAGAGAAACAATTAAATTATTATTATTATTATTATTATTATTATTATTATTATTATTATTATTATTATTATTATTATTATTATTATGTTAATAATAAAAGAAACAAAAATAAATGAAAGACTAAAAAAATCCTAGAAACTTCAACAAAAGATCAAACAAAAAAATAAAATGAAAATGAAAATTATCATTGGTATTACTGTTAAAAGAAAAAAAATTATAAAATTATCCCGAGATGAAAAAAATTTAAAAAACATTAACAAAAGAGTGAGCAAGAAAAAAAAATATTAAATTATTATTATTATTATTATTATGTTAATAATGAAAAAAATAAAATATTAAAAAACCCATAAAAACTACTGTTCAAAAAACCATAAAAATCATTGTTCAAAAAACCATAAAAAAAAAGGCACTGTTCAAAAAACCTAAAAATCATTGTTCAAATAAATAAATAAATAAATAAAATGAAAAAAAAAAAACGAAGAAAAAAAAATACTATTGAAGTCCACGGTGTTTTCACTCACAATATACAGTGAATTCCTAAAAGAAGTCTAAAAACATTAACAAAAGAGCAAATAAAAAAATAAAAGATAAAACAAAAATAAAAATTATTACCTGAAAAAAATCATTTCACTTGAAAATAATAAAAATTATCAAACTATACTGAGAAAAAAAACATCATCATCATTATTATTATAAAAGAATAAATAAATAAGTGAAAGATTAAAAAAATCATATAAACTTCAACAAAAGATCACACAAAAAAATAAAATAAAAATAAAAATTATTATTGTTATTACCGTAAAAACATTAAAAATTATCAAATTATCATTGAAAAAATCTAAAAAACATCAACAAAGGAGTAAGCTAGAAAAACAATTAAATTATTATTATTATTATTTGTGTTAATAATGAAAGGAAAAAAATGAAATACTAAAAAAATCCTAAAAATTTCAACAAAACATCAAAAAAAAATGAAAATAAAAATTATCATTGTTATAACTATTAAAAGAAAAAAAATTTATCAAATTATCCCGAGATGAAAAAAATATAAAAAAACATTAACAAAAGAGTGAGCAAGAAAAAAAAATTGAATTATTATTATTATTATTATGTTAATAATAAAAAACAATAAAATACTAAAAAAAACCATAAAAATCATTATTCAAAAAACCATAAAAATCATGGTTCAAAAAACCATAAAAAAAATTGTTCAAAAAACATAAAAATCACTGTTAAAAAAAAAAGAAACAAAATGATAAAAAAAAAACTGTTAAAAAAAAAACAAAAAAAAATCACTGTTAAAAAAAATAAAAAAACAAAAAAAAGTACTGTTAAAACAAATAAAAATAAAAAAAACATTGTTGAAATCCACAGTATTTTCACTCAGGAGTTATAGTGAAACACTGAGCTATTTTAGTTATAGTTATAATATGGTGTTACGTTGAGTTGTTTAAATTAATATATATATATAAAATTAATATATATATATATATATATATATATATATATATATATATATATATATATGTGTGTGTGTGTGTGTGTGTGTGTGTGTGTGTGTGTGTGTTAAAATTCAAAGGTGGTGGCTTCAAGCCTTCAACGGTGAATTATGTATAAATATGTGAGTCGACCTGGTCAACCCGGCAGTTGTTGCCTTGTTTGATCGAGACAATTCTAGTGGAAGCAAGAAGAAGAAGTAAACACTAGTTGCCTTGCTTGACCGGGACATTTAGTGGAGCTTGAGTTTTCAAAGCAGTGATAAGAATCGCCTGGCTGCTTGATTAGCAAGCTAGCTCCAGTTCTTAGATTAAAAAAAATGGAGGATTGATTAGCAATCTAAACATGGAAGAAGACTACAGTACCTCGCTATGCCTACGCTACTGTCTTCTTCTTCTTCCATGCTTTGTGTTTCTTGTTCTTTCAACCAAGTTCTTGCTCCGAAAAACAAAGCAAATCAAGATCAACAATCTCCCACCAAGCCCTTTTGCTCTTCCAATTATCGGCCATCTCTATCTCCTCAAACAACCTGTTCATCGAGCACTCCACTCCCTCTCACAAAAACACGGCCCGATATTTTCTCTCAAGCTCGGCTCCCGCCTTGCCGTTGTCATATCTTCACCGGCAGCGGTGGAAGAATGTTTCACCAAGAACGATATTGTCTTGGCCAACCGTCCTCACTTTTTGATTGGCCAGTACTTGAACTACAACAACACCACTATGGGAACAGTCGAATACGGCGACCATTGGCGCAACCTTCGCCGCATAAGCGCTCTTGAAATATTCTCCCCTTCTCGCCTGACTTCGTTGTTTAGCATCCGGAGAGAGGAAGTCATGGTTTTAGTGCGTAGACTTCACAGTGTTTCCAAGCATGGTAACTACGCTAAGGTAGAGTTAAGGCCCATGCTTTTGGACCTGACGAGTAATATTGTACTGAGAATGGTTGCAGGGAAGAGGTATTATGGCGAAGATGTTAAGGAAATTGAAGAGGCCAGGATTTTTAGGGAGATCATGGAAGAGTTTTTTGAATATATCGGTATGACAAATGTGGGGGATCTGATTCCAATGTTGCAGTGGGTTGATTTTACTGGCCACTTGAGGAAGCTGGATAGACTACGAAAGAAGATGGATGTGTTCTTACAAGGATTGATTGATGAGCACCGAGATGACAGGGACAGAAACACTATGATAAACCGGTTTCTTGCTTTGCAAGAAGAACAGCCTGAATACTACACGGATGAGATAATCAAGGGCCATGTTCTGGTTAGTCAAATCTTAAGTTCTCTTTTCCATGCTGATAAACCATTTAACTTGTAGGGAAACACATGATGCTTTTGTTTGTGTTTCTGATGTATGATTCCCTCAACATTTTTTAAGGTTTTGATCTTTCGGTATCATCTCCCCCATGCAATTTCTTAAATTTCGCACATTTTGTGCAGGTGTTGTTGCTTGGGGGAACAGAGACAGCCGCTACATCCATGGAATGGGCATTAGCCAATCTACTCAACCATCCAGATGTGTTAAGGAAAGCTAAAGCAGAAGTGGACGCTCATGTTGGAGACCGCTTGATAGATGAATCAGATTTTGCAAAACTCCATTACCTGCAGAGCATCATCTCCGAGAATCTACGTTTATGTCCGGTGACACCCCTTATACCACCTCACATGCCATCCTCCGACTGTACCATTGGAGGATACCATGTCCCAGCTGGGACGATAATATTCGTAAATGCATGGTCTCTTCACAGAGACCCTTCATTGTGGGATGAGCCCGAGAGTTTTAAGCCCGAGAGATTTGAATCCGGAAGTGTTGATGCATGCAAGTTCATCCCGTTTGGGATGGGAAGGAGAGCCTGCCCTGGAGATGGCCTTGCAAACAGAGTTATGAACTTAACTTTGGGATCGTTGATTCAGTGTTTTGAGTGGGGTAGGGTTGGTGAAGACAAGATTGACATGGCAGAGAAGACAGCCATGACCATGACCAAAGCTGAGCCCTTGGAGCTCATGTGCAGAGCTCGCCCAATTCTAGACATGCTTCTCTCTTAAGTGATCAAAAAATACAAAATTGTCAAGAGTGCTGGCTATTTTACACGCATGTTTTTATTCTCCAATAATAATAATAAGAAGAAGAAGAAGTTACCCCTCTTGGATTTGATTTTCTTATTATTTTGGGAAATGATGATAATAAATGCGCTCACATATTATTATTAATTTTTCTAATTAAATACACATTAGTTTTTTTATTTACTATTATAATTTCTAAAATGTTTCAATATTCAAAACAATATATGTTGAAAAAGTCTATATTTATTTTTTTTTATAATGAAAAGTAATTATCCACCTTGACAGAGCATAAATCAAGATAACTAGTATTCTTTTTTTATGTTGAAAATAAATTTATCTAACACTTTATCCACCTACAACCCCATGTCATGAAGTTTCACTCACATCTCACTATGGATTTTCATGGTCAATTTGTATTTTTTATATTTTGATCATTAATCTTTGTTTTCATCAATTGCATCCTTTTATGGCCAAATTGAAGATCAATTACTTATACTATGTAAAGATATGATACCATTAAAAGATAGAATACTAAGATGAAAAACTACATAGTCGTTTCAAAATTAACCAAATTAATTTAAAAGATAGAATACTAAGATGAAAAACTACATAGTCGTTTCAAAATTAACCAAATTAATTTGATTTTTGTTGACCTAATTTGCCAAATACCCATTTCCCATCCTTTTATTTTAAAAAAAAAATCTTTTTTGGTCACAAAAACCCTATATCTTATTTTTTGACCTCAAACTTGAGGCGGGAGAAAGAGCATTCCAGTTATCGAGATATAAAATCATCACTTACAATGATTCCAACCACCAAAATAGTCAATATTAGTATTCATATGCTCTATTTTTATCAAAAGAGCTCCATTAAGGTGCTCATTCACCTTCAAATTGCCTAAAAAAATAGATATGATCTTAGATATTTTATGGGTTTCGAGTTGGGTTTTTTTGGATGGTTTCTTAGGTTATTTAAAGATATAAATCAATTTATTTAGATATTTATGGTGTTTTTAAATGTCGAGACAAAAAAGAGGTTGAAAATATATTTTTATGTTCAAAACACCCCTAACATGTTTCCAATAGTTTTCAAATTCGGATATAGCAAGTAATGAGTTGATTGTTACAAAGGGTAATGCATTGCTTGCTCTTTTTTCTGAAAATAATAGGGTGGAATATCATGAAAAAATAAACAATGTAAAAAAATTAAAATTGATAGTCTTGACTCAAGTCATGAGTTCGATGGAGTAAACAATTGATTCAATTGGATACATCTCATTAATTTGGAACATTAGTTAGGTAAAGAGTTCAATTGAGAGATTTCAAGACTGTATAGTGGATTGAGGCCTTGTAGATGGTGAGAATCTAAATGGGTTATTAACAGTTGATTAAAAAACCAGTGTTATTGGATAATTTAAAAAAATCATGAACAACTAAAAATATTCAATTAATTTTCCCGTTTTATAAAAACAAATATTGCAATTTGATTAAAAATAATTATTTATTGGATGGTCAAAAAGACTTGAAATTCGGTATTTTAACAAGTTTCCAGGTTGAAGAAGACAAGGATGACAGGCGATCCAGAATCAAACAGACAGTTGAAGAGTACTGAATAGTGATAGAAATATAGCGAGCTGATTCTCTCCTACGTTGCAAATCAAGCCTTGAGCCGCCCATAAAACTTGGCCTTTTCCTCTGTTGTCTGGAATCGTCCATGGCCAAACTTGGAGGATGTATCAATGAACTTTAGTTTAATCTCCTCCATAGCAACCCTAGATGTCTGCTTCAACAGAGACTGCCTTAGTGTTACCACACGTTTTTTGGGGCCCACACAGCATCCTTTTATCATCAAATAATCTTCCTTCACCACACCATAGTGAGGGAATCCTCCAATTGGTGTAATGTCCTTTTCAGTCCTGTTATTCAGGACCACGTATCAGCATATTGCGAGAAGAGGCGGGTGCTCGAAATCAATCAATCTTGGTGTATGCTGAGGGCTAAAATCACAATTTGGACAAACTTGGAAAAAGAAACATTTACCTGTCATATTCAGTAACTGCATCATGAGACTCTTGACCAGACTTCCCAAGCTTGTAAATTTTCTTGTTCAGCTCTGTGCGGTGGTGGTAACCATTCTGCCCAGCCCTGGCAACAGTGAATGAGACCCTAGCTGGATGCCATGCACCAATACAAGCTACCTTGCGAAGACCACGATGAGTCTTGCGAGGGAGGCGAGTCACTCCCCATCGAGTGACCACCCCTTCATATCCCTTTCCCTTGGTTACACCAATAATGTCAATCATTTCATCTTTCTGGAAAATAGCATCGATAGGTATCTGCTTCTCAAAGAAACTGTAAGCAAAGTCAACCTTCTTTGCAACATCCCCACCATTGACCTGGATCTCCATCAGATGAGCTTTCTTCTGTTTCAGTCCCTTCATTTTCCGAATCTACATGAATCATGCCAAAAATACCACCTTTAGATTTAACTGAAATAACATTCATCTAAAGTCTAAATAGTGCCACATTAATGACAATTAAGGTGCATCTGAGCATCAATAAACTACATGGTAGAGAAAAATATTCAAGCGAACAGACAAAAATTAAAACGACAGCAATTAAAAGTTGGCTAAGGAGGTCTGGTATTTGGAATCCACTTATTGTAGTCAAGTGATTTTGGAGTAAGAGTATTATTCATCAAAGACCTGATAAAACAGGGATGCAAGTGTAGAATACCTGAGTATGCGCCAACACGCGAATGACAGTGCTATACTTTTTCAGTTTCTCCAATTGAGCCTGAATGTCCTTTTTCCCATCCCCAGACTCGTACTTCTTAGAGTACTTTGTGAAAGCCTTCTTCTTTGACTTGCACCAGTTTTTGTAGAATCTCCTTTTGACCTCCTCACTCAAATGCTGGGCCCATACAGTGCTCAGAGATCGGAGACCACCAGGAGTTTTGAGATAGCCAACAACCCCAACAACAATCATGGGCGGCGTTTCTATGATTGTAACAGCTTCACATGTTTCTTTCTTGTGGAGCTCTGAAAGGCAAATGATGGAAGAATTAATGAGCACTTAAGTTAGAGATGAATCATAGTGTTAGAATGAATATTTTAATCTTCCTTCTGGCTGCTTTAAAAATGTGCCGGGAAAACATGTCAAAACAGGGCACGGAAAAAACACATACAAACAACAAATTGCACAACAGAAGGCATGAAAATCACAATTAACCCCACTTTTCAAATGATACTCCCAATCAATCCTCAATTCCAAGCCAACCAAGCATGTATTTTTCGCTAAAGAAGTTTAAAATTATCACAATCAACATAAGCATGCTACCAGGGAAAATTCCAAGGGGTGGTGGGCAAAATGTTTTTGCCCTCCAGTTATTAATATTATAATATTTGATCCAAAACACATGCTACCAGGAAGAGTCATCCCTGCATGCTAACATGAATCAAACATGATGATCTTGATATATTTATCAGCAACAACATATCAAACAAGTTCCTTGACCAAAGCTAAGGATAAAAAAAAGAGTTGCCATCCAAGGATAATCAAGGGGGGAAAAGATACTCACTTGAGCCTGGTTTTTCAACTTCTCGGACAATATGGGTCATCCCAGCTTTGTAACCCAGAAAAGCAGTCAATCTGCAAGGTTTTGTTGAATCATCTTTGGGAAATGACTTTGCTGCAACATCACAGAGAACAAAACTCAATATACAGCCAATACAAGAAGTTACAAAATAGTCATTTTAAGCCCACTTTGATAAATGTGAATACTACTCTGTCAACTACACCAATAAATTAGAAATCATATCAAGCCTATCTGCGCCAGGGATGATGACAATATATTACTGCAAGGCAGTTTGCCGAACCCCTGTTTTGCAGGATAGGACAAAATTTAATGGTTATAAAGGATGTGATAGTAGGAGATCAAGATGACCAAAATTTGTCTCACTTGACCAATGCTACATCATTCCATATTAAAATGACTCCATATCAGAGATTTTATTTGTTGCAAATACCAAATATGTAACAGCACATTAAGGATTAAAGCACTGATATTTGAAGAATGAAGCGATGACAGCCTTCTTACAAAACCCACCTAATATTTAAATCATAACCTGAAGATACACATTGTTCATTATGTAGAGATGAGTGTTCCCAATGTGTTAGTGTTATCATTAACTGTGCAATGTTAATAAACTTAAGGTTAAAAAGCATAGGAAACCTTTTCCTCGATGGCGGGTGGCTCTTTTTCTTGGGAGAAATCCCAATGAGCCATGTCTTGGGTGTTCAAACTTGCGGTGAGACATGCTTCTACCTTTGATATAGCCTCTGCAAGACTCGTGAACTTCAATATTGTTTTTCCTCAAGAAATAAAACATCAACAAAAAATAAAATATCAAATAAAATATTATACTGTTAATTCATATTCTCCTTTGTATACATATATAATCCAACCACTACGGACCATCACTATCAAAATATCAAAAAAAAAAAATCTGTCTTTTGATATCATTAAATAGATTTAGTTGAAATCCTCGTGATACCAGCTAAAATACTAATCATGTATGAGCTTAAAAATTGAATAAAAAAAAATTAAAGGGTTTTTTTTTTCAAATAACAGAGGCTATACAAGATTTAATAATTTGAAATAAAGAAAAAGAATAGACCACTATTGATATCATATCATAACCCTTTTTATTGTAAACATACGAGGGTATTAACAACTAAACACCAGCAAATGAAAAGAAAAGATTTTCCCCCGAAAAGACCACAGGCCTATGGCAGAGACATATTATCATGCCAATTCTCAAGCTCATCGGTATTTCTTTCCAAGAACCCATTTAGGGTTGTGGCAAAAAAAGAGCTTTTTCTGAGACTCCAGCCTTGATCACTCACCAGTTTTCATAAAGGGAAAAAAAATTTCAAATCATCGCCATGTAAAGTAGTAAATACCATCGCATATTGAACATCACAATCACAAACAAAATAAACGTATAGAAAATCAATATAACTTGATAAAACTAGATCTTATTCGTTTTTAAGGCAAAAACAACCTGGAAAAGGAAAGAAAGAAAAAGTCTACTAGATCAGCAACGCGCGGCTAAAATGACAACTGAAAGCTTTCAGATGAACGGGGAGAAATAGAACGATAGTACCTCTGCAAAATGATAAAGGACGATACGTGCAGTTCTGAGAGAGGCAGTGGCTGTCTGTGAAGAGATGGACAAGTACCCTAGAAGCTGTTTGGCCAGGTTTTTATATTGTTTTTTATCAAGATTTGACGGTTGGATCGGCGCCTTTGGGTTGATATTGTCCGTTAGATGGGTCGTTGCTCAAGGGGGTTAGGGTTTTCTTTTTTTATCGAAAGTTTATTGTGGCCACCATGGCTCATCCAAGGTCAGACCCGATCTCGTGGGCCTGGATCTAATACATTATCCGAGCTCGGTACATGATGGATCCCGAGCTTAACGGGCCGGGCATTGGCATAATAAAAAAGAAAGATTATTCAAAATAACAAAATAATATATTATATGCAATATTATTGAATCTAAAAAAGATAAAATTATATAAATCAATATTTTTTTTATATTTGAATCATTTTTAGGTTATTTGAAGGCATAAATAAGTTTATTAAAATACTTTGGGTGTTTTTCAAATGTTGTTGGGTAAGGGGGGGTTTGAAATAGATTTTTAAGTTTAAACACTTACAAATAGATTTATAGGAATAGCATTCGATAACACTCATATAAATTGTAACTTTATATAACTATATTATAGTAATTTATATTTTCTTCTGATTTTTTTTAATGATCTAGCATTAATTAGTATATATTCTAGATTTGTATATCATCATATAAAACTATATACGTAAATTTTTATATCATACAAGGTACGTGTTTTGGTTCATTCGATCGAGTATATGTGTGGTTAATGGAGGCATTTTTCAAGCTTGGTGTTTTTTTATCATTTGACGACACTAGTATAAATGCTATAGTCTTCTAAGTATGGAAATGTTTATTGATATGAATGTAATTTTTCATGAAAATGAGTTATATTTGCATGAAGATGAGTAATATTTTGTCAACTCGCATCATAAGGCGAGGTCCATAAAATTGATGGTATGTTTTTAGCATCGCTAATCTATCTTACACATGTCTAATCACTGGCCATAATTTGATGGAGCAAATTAGAGTGAAACAAGGAAAGGAGATAAAAATCTAGCAATGAAGAAGTCTAGTAGATAAAAAAAAAAATCAAAAAGATTATGATGAAATTAAAAAGTAACAAAAAAAAAAGGTTTAGAGTCCTATATTTATGAGAGAGAGAGAGAGAATAAGTCAATAAATATTATATAATTAGTTGAGAACTATATTTGAAGTTAACTTTTATTCTTTACATAGGTATAAGACAAAGCTAGGATATATCTACATTTAAAATGAGAGTGAGACAGAAAACCGTTAATGCATTTATCAGATGCACCAATAATACTCTACAATTTTTTTAAAAAAATATAATTATCTAAATATTTATACAACCAACCTTTGTATTTTGTCTTTTTGAAAGGCATATCTTTATTTATATTGTTTCAAAAAGCACAACTCTTATGTTTTTTATTTTATTTAAGGGTAATATGATTGTTTTATTATGTATATAAATATAAAAAATAAAAAATATCATCGGGTAGACAACTATTTGTTGTTTGTTGTAGAGATAAAATAATATCTTTATTGTGCAAAAATACCCAAAAAAGAAGAAAACACTCATAAACATTCTGGCGATACCAACAATGTCTTTGGAAAAGTCTAAAATACCCTTGATTTCAAGAGTTAAAATAATAATTATACTATTATAATACTTAATAATCTATGTCTATCCCTAATGATTTGTTTTAGCTTCCTCTTCAATAGGACTTGAGAGTTGGATTTAATCATTATAAATAAAAATTAGTTTCAAAACATCCTTGACATGGAATGATTGAGAGTGCTTTCAAAAAGTATTTTTGAAAAAATTTAAATTTTTTATTTTTATTTTTCATTTTAAATTATTATTTTTTATATTTTTAGATGATTTTAATATATTTATATCACAAATAATTTTTTTAAATTATAAATAATATTATTTTAATATATTTTTAAATAAAAATTACTTTAAAAAATAATCGTTACCATAATTTCACACTTAAAGAAATTTGAATTGAATGTGTAGCAGGTAACTCATCAACCTGATACACATTTTTATGGATCATGGGCTGCCTTTCAGCCTAATTCATGGATGTTATCCATTTAGAAGAAGAAAAGGACTAAACCCTTAAACCCTAAAGCATCATCCCCCACACCCCGATCCTCCGAGAAAAGAAAGTGATTAATCCCGGAAAAAGAAAAGAAAAACAGATGACAGAAGTAAACCCAGAAGTCTCACCTGAAGAATTATCAAACGAAAGGCCTTCGAAGATCTCTAAAACCCTTCAAGAAGGAGAAGACTTTTGCGAGGAAGAAGAAGAAAAGGAAGCTGTGGATAAATCAATGAAGCCAGGACTTCAACGTTACTTGGTAGCAGTTGAGTACATAGGCACTCGATTCTGTGGCTCCCAGCAACAGCTTAATCATAGAACTGTTGTTGGCGTCCTTCAGGTTCTTTTCTTTCTTCGAATCACCACTCCACTCTTTTTTTTTGTATTATCTCAAGATTATAATTAAAATCGTGTTGAGTTAATGCAGGTGGCATTTCATAAATTCATTGGGCAGCCTGTAACAATCTGTCTATCCAGTAGGACTGTAAGTTTTTATTTCTAGATGACTTGAGTTCTTTTCATGGTTTGGTTGATGGATGGCAGCATAGATGCTGAGTTTCTGTTAAAAACATAAAATTTAGGATGCAGGAGTACATGCATTGTCCAATGTTTGTCATGTTGATGTGGAGCGCATAAGCAAAAGGAAGCCAGGTGAAGTGGTATGTGTATCTAATCTGTAATTCATGTTGCAGTCGATTTTTGGCTAATAGTGTCTCGCATTTTGTGCTGCTAATGTTTTGAATTCGTAGGAAACCCCGTTTCGTGCTTTTATTGTTTTTCTTTTTAACTTCATGGAACATTTTGGGTCTGTAAATCTATGAAGAGTTGGGCATTGTTAGATTTTTTATTTGTTATACCTAAGGACTTGATCTTCATATAGGGGTTATTTAAAATCTGTCTGTCGGTATGATGGGTTCTCGTTGCACCTTGAGAGATATAAATAATGGACAAAATTCGTCATCTTGTTTAACAAAGCTACGCAAGCTTTTTTTCGATGGGCTCAGTGATTTTATTCACCCGTCTTACATCACTAGAGTCATTTCATTTATTCTGGTACATAGTTCATACTTATACACAGCTGCCTTCAAAATTTACCTGAGCTTATGTCATGATTGTACAATTGTTGTCTCTGTTTTTATCAATTTGCAGTTACCGCCTCATGAACCAGCAGTGGTCAGAAAAGCTGTGAACCATTTCCTGCAGGTATGTTTGTTGATCACCTTCAATTTAAGTAGGGAAATTTAACCTCTGAATCATCTTTCCTTTCACTAATTCTTTAACACTAAATAATACTTGCATTAATTTACTTTTGGACATGTTACTGTAGTACTTGCATGGTACATCAAAAAGAAAAAAATATATGATTGTATTGTGTGCATCACCTTCTATGTGGACCTGTTTGGATTGCTCTAGTAGTGATTTATATATTGGGATTTTCTTTTATACAAAATGCATAAAATGTTCATCTTTTATTCATATTAGATCACATCTCATGTGCTACTACATACTAGACAGGCATGAATGACACTTTCTTCATTTGGTTTCTTTGAGCAGAAAGAAGGTGATATCATGTTGACTGATGTTCGAAGTGTTCCGGCTGATTTCCATGCGAGATTCAAGGCTCAAGAGCGCATGTAGGTATTAGTCAATTTTAGTTCTTCTTGTGAAAATTGCAAGTTTGCAGCCACAAATTGAGGAATGCACATTTTAGCTTGATTGAAATGATGGCGTGTTGAATTTAAAGACTTTTTTGCATGGAGCTGCAATGATCTAATTGAAAATAGGGGTGTAAAGTTTTGAGGTGATGAAATGAATTTCAAAATAGATGTTAGATATAAGCTGTCATAACACCACCTTAACATTTAATCTTTGCCCTGCTGTGCAAGACATATTTAACAATTTGTACTGCAGAGGATGATGTTCATAATACACCATTTATTTTTTAGGTACTTCTACCGCTTACTGAATGGACCAGAGCTTTTGTCCATCTTTGAAAAAGACCGGGCATGGCATGTATCAGAGGAGTTAGATCTTGCTGCTATGCAGGTTAGGAACCGTTGCCAAATGAATTTGATACCTTGTTCAGCAATTGAAATGACATTATTAATTGATAACAATGCAGGAAGCTTGCAAAGTTCTTGTTGGACATCATGATTTTAGTTCCTTCCGGGCATCTGGTTGTCAGGTTGCTCCCTATCTTCTAGATGCATTGCTTCTGGCTGCTTTGTCTATTTGCTGCCTATTTGATACTTTATTATGTAAAGGCAAGCTGTTCTTTTTGCACGGACTCCTAAGAGTAGCTTTGAGAGCTTTATGATTTTGAGCTTTCCAGAGCTTAAGTACTTTTCACCATTTTTATTTCTGTATCTTTTCTGTGCATTGTTTGAGAGAAAAAAAACACAATATCTAGCTAATATGTTCAAATGCAATAATTTCTTGAACTGTTTATGATCTTATACAGTTGCTGTTTTTTTTCCAGGCAAAATCACCATTCAGAACCTTGGAAGAACTTTCTGTTTTGGAGATGGTTTCAACACCACATTTTCCATCTATCACAGAAAGAGAACAGGCCAGTTCAAATGAGGAAGGTCCTCATTCATTCTGTAACAAGTGTAAGACTGGCTTGCAAAGTGGATCTATTTCCAATGATACTATGGCAGGGGACTCCAATAGTGGAACTGATTCAGGGTTTGGGATAAGGAGAAGACATCGCAGCTATGTCATAACAGCACGTGCTCGCTCTTTTCTCTACCACCAGGTTAGCACTGTCTGTGTCTTGTGTTTTTTGGTATGACTCTTGCATTTCTGTTCCTGAAGTGAATACTTTATTTTGGAGTCAGTAGCCATGTGACACTGTCAAATTTATTATATGCACTATAAATGAGAACCCAATGTGATTGACCTGAGGTAGCCACAAAAATCGATGGCATCATGTGTTCTTGTCATATCCATGCTTCAAATGGCATCACAAACTTTTCTTGCTGTTTAAGCCTTTGTGATTGGCTGGCAACTTAAAACTTTGGTTGACTATGTTGTTCAGGTCAGACTGCTTGTTGGTGTTCTCAAGTCTGTCGGCACTGGAGATCTAACAGTTTCAGATGGTCTGCTCTCTGTTTACGTATCCCACAGTTGTATAAGCACACACATAATTGTGAGGTTAATAATCTCTTAATTGACCCTTCACCTGTGCAACTGTTTTTTCTTTTCCAGTTGAAAGAATACTGAATGCCAGGTCTGTTACTGCTGCAAGTCCTATGGCTCCCGCATGTGGTCTCTACCTCGGACATGTTAAGTATGAGCTGCCTTGAATCCATGATTACTGAGAAATCGCTCCTTCTTCGGAAACATGGTACTATCTCTCATGGAATGCTCTGATTTACGAACTTGGAATTGTGAGGACCATCATCTGTGGGATCGGTTGGATTGCGCAGAAAGATGCTGGAACCTCATGCAAGCTCAACCAACCTGTTGGAGTAGCTTATTTTTCATGAAGAAAAAAGCTAAGCCGCCATGGCAAGCTTTACGGGGTAATATTTTCAATTTGTAAACATTGCATACACATCATGTTTCTCATCTATGGTTGATTTATTCCATTGCTATCCTTTCGTTTCTCTTAGGAGTTAAAACTCAAGGATTTGGTTTTCTTCTCCAGAAAAAAGCATTTAGAGAAGGCATAATGAGTTTCCTTTTGGGAAATACTTTTAAAAACCTGGAAAGTCACAAGAATGGAAAAGGAAAATAAATGAAGGGAAGATTTCAAATCACACGAAGGAAGGATCTTGTATCAATCACGGGGACAGTAACTAAATAATTAACATTTGGACGAGGAAGGAACGATAGTGCATGAGAAGAAACTGATTGATAAATGGTTGCTCAGGTAAACAGCTACCTGAAAACAATGATGTCATATGGGCTCGCTGGGCATCGACTCCATAGCTAGCTGACCTCTCGCATACAAATTGAGAGTAGAACATGCATGCTCGAGTTAGGTTGAAGTCGTCGAAAAACACCTACCTGACAAGAAATTCCATGAAAATTTAAACCTTTGATCAGGACAAGAAATTGATTTATTAATAATACCCAATCCCCATTTTTATACACTCGTAAAAATCAGCTCCTTCATCATAAAGCTTGAGAATTCTAAATTCATCCTTGTTTAATTTTCCTGCGCCAACAGCATCTCTCTTAGACAAAGAACAACACCTTCCTCCAGGAAATCACCCCATACCTGCTGAAATATACACAGAAAGTTCAAGCTCGACTACTAGCAACGATAACACCAATAAGAATGAGACTGAAACTCCAAAATCCCCATCAAGACCACCCACTTTCTCTCTAAGGGCAATCTCGCAAGCCCTAACAAGTACAGCAAACCTAGCCAACCTTCTTCCCACAGGCACCCTCTTAGCCTTCCAGATTCTCACTCCTGTATTTACCAACAACGGTGCCTGTGATTCTGCCACAGCCCCCATGACTTTTGCTCTTCTTGCTGTTTCTTGTTTTCTTGGCTCCTTCACGGGCGGTGTCAAGCCACCAACAGATGGACAAGTCTACTATGGTTCTGCAACCTTTCAAGGGATGTTTATGTTGACTGCCCGGATCCTGTTGGTACGGGTTTGTCTGATTTGAGCAAGCTCAAGCTAAGGTCCATTGATGTGGCTCATGCAGTTTTATCAGTGCTTGTGTTTGTTGCTGTTGCTTTGAGGGATAAGACTGTCTTGAGTTGCTTTTATCCTATGCCTAAACATGAGACTCAATAGGTTTTGGATGTCACCCCTAGTGGGATTGGTCTCATCTGCGGCTTCTTGTTTCTGGTTTTCCCAACCAGAAGGCATGGGATCGGCTACCCTGTTACACCGGGCAAACAATTCCAGCACCTTGTATCATATATATGATATATGATCTCTGTAAGTTTATAATTTTTTTTTCTATGAATTAAAAAAAAATGGTGTTGAACTTATCTTTGTATAATCCCATAAATATGTTTTCTCAGAAAAAAAAAAATAGTTATAAATAAATATTTTTTTAAAAATTACCGTGATATTAAACATAAATTAAAGGTAATTTACCCTGAAGATTTCGAATGAATTCACTGTTTAACAGGAGAAAGCATTGAACCCAGCAAGAACACACCACCACCACCTACTCTTTTGTGGCCCATATTAGCTTAACAGGATTTTTTTTGGCTAAACGTTAGTGTTTGAGCTACCCTCATCTCGATTCATTTTATAAACTTTAAAATTGATGATTATATATATTTTTAATAACAATGATTATCAGTAATTATAGGGCTCAAAAGATCACATGGGAGCAACTTTCTAGTTCTAGCCTGAAATGAATACTTGATGATAATAATAACCGTAAAAGACCATCAAGATCACTAGATAAGAGCCAATGGCAGCGTGAGTGACTCAGTCCCAGAATCTATACTTATCACCATGCCTCTCTCTCTCCTTCTCGCATCAACACGGCCCCCACTTCTTGATAGAACCCACTTCAAGATCACTCACACTAACCCCAAAAAACTCACCTTTTCTTCACATCCAAATTTCAGAAACCTGCCCACGCTGACATTCTGCTCAGGCTCTGTCCATGAGGAATCTGGTCACCTCCCAGTGACTCCACCGAAACCCACCTCCCTGGATTTGGACCGCAATGTGTTATCTACTGCAGCAAGTTTGTATCCTCTCTATGTGACTGCTGGTGGGGTTCTTGCTTGCTTTTACCCGTCTGCTTTTTCTTGGTTCGTGAAGAGAGGTCCAGCTTCTTATAGCTTGTCTCTTGGGTTCATCATGTTGGCTATGGGTCTCACTTTGGAGCTTAAGGACTTGATTGCCTTGTTTATGCAGAGGCCTCTCTCTGTCAGTACTTTTCCTTATTCTTCATCTTTTTTGTTTCACGCTGAATTCCCCCCCCCCCCCCCCCATGTTTTAAGGTTAATATGTCTGTTGGGTTCTTGAAATGACATCAAGAAATGAATGTTGATATCATTTTGGATTCTTGGGTGGTTATTTGAGAAGATTTGTTATAGAATCCAGCTAGTTAGTTGGATGCTGGATGGACGAGCATATGGTCTGCAGTACCTGAAAAGCCGAGGGTGGGTTTTTTGATATTTGAGATTATGCTGACTTTATTGAATCTAATCATGAGCAATGCATTGTGGGTTTAGAATATGAATGCAACATGCTGAATAGAGGAGCATCTTGGTGCTTATAGTTTGTTAATTTAAACAAGGTGTTGCAGAAAGTGGTTCTTTACATGTATTGGCTTTGGCTGTCACTGTGCGTGTGTTAGTATTCGCTATAATTGCTTAAGATCAGATTCTTGGATCTGTTTTGGATTGGAAAATGTGAGGGAATCACAACTTTTAAGTTCATTGGATTGTTTTATGGAATGATTGAAGTTTAAGTTAAGGAAAGGAATTGAAAGGAGGTTCCCTAATTATATCTCGTTTGCCATCTTTGTTCAGATACTATTTGGATGCGTTGCTCAGTATACAATCATGCCAGCTTTTGGACTGATTGTTAGTAAAGCATTGGGGCTTTCACCTTCTTTGTCGGTTGGATTGATATTGCTCGGTTGTTGCCCTGGAGGTACCGCCTCTAATGTGGTAAGTGCTCTCTGTCTTTGTTTTTTCTCTGGAACCCTACTTATCATGAACTCTACGGAAGCATATTTCACAGGCATTTAATACCCAAATTACAGAAAAACATGCGCAATTTCAATCCACTAATCTCATTAATGACTTTTTCCCTCTTTCTTCTCTGATTAGCAGTATTTGTGATTTCTGATATTACAATGTACATTTACTAAGAAGTTTCTGCCTTTCTTTTTCTGGTTGGATATGCACATGTGACATACTGATACGGAGTAACATTTGTACAAGGAGACAGAGGTCTACACTTCACATTGTATCTTTTTAATGGGAACTCTAATCTGATGATCTAGTCACAAACAATATGCTTAGTATCCGTGGAAGTTCTTGCCCTCATCTTTGTACTTCCTAGACTGAATATTTTGGGCAGTAGAATGAGCAATGCTCATGTCCTTCTGTATCCAAGAGTTATTTGCAATTGCAAGTCACAAGTGAAAATGCGTTTTCAACTAACTTATCCATTCCAGGACTGTTTAATTGTGGATCTTTAACCCTGTGTTTTACTAGCTTTCATAGTTATCATGTTTTGGACCCTGTATCTTGTCAAGATTGACAGTGTTGTGTTCATTACTAATTACCATTCCCTATGGTCTCCCCTCCCACAGAAAAGAGGATAAAAATGTCAGTGCTGACAAAACTATCTGTTTCCGAGAACTAGGTTATGCTCTTCTTAGTAGTTATAAGTCCAAAACAGTTTATGGATTATCAATCAAAACTGGTGTCTTGGCTTTGAGAATAATTGAAACTTCTGTTTCCTTTTTTCTATAGACAATTGAAATTATTGGTATATTGAGGTGTGCACAAACGCTGTGCCTCAAATTTTGTGAGATATCTATTTATTTTTGCTGAAGTAGTGTTACAGGTGACCTTAATTGCTCAAGGGGATGTTCCACTTTCTATTGTAATGACAGGGTGCACTACTCTTGGTGCAGTACTTCTCACTCCATTCCTAACAAAAATTCTGGCAGGAACTTGCGTTCCTGTGGATGCCATTGGCCTTTCCATCAGCACTCTACAGGTAAATTCAAAGTCGTGCTTAGATAGCATCACATTTCAAAATATCCGCTTACTTATACTGTGGTCATTGTCAATTCTTATGTAGGTGGTTGTTGCTCCTATTCTGCTAGGTTCATATATGCAGAGCAAATTTCCTGCAGCTGTGAAAATGGTCACGCCTTTCACGCCACTGTTTGCTGTTTTAGCTTCATCGCTGCTTGCTTGCAGGTTCATTTTGTGCTGTTTGGCTTACGGTGTGAAATTGGTGCTTCTGCATTCAACTTTCTCTTATTTTTGTTCTCTGGTTTTTACTCCAGTGTGTTCTCAGAAAATGTTGTTCGACTTAAATCCTCAATGGTTGCTGCCTCATTGCCATCTGATGCCTCTCTTATTCTTCGGATTCAGTCAATATTCTCTGGTGAACTGGGAGTTATAATACTTGCAGTTCTGTTGTTACATTTTGCTGGCTTCTTTGTTGGGTATGATTACGACAATTCTTCAATTTTTGCCTTCAGCTTTGACTATCAATACGCATCTTACCTCTTGGATCATTACCATTGTCAGTTTGTCACATGTTGCAGCCTTCTTTGTCTGATATGAATTGCTCTTCATTTCTATTTTTTATGATGTCAATTCTCCAATGCTTGCTTTCAGCTTTGATTATGAATATGCATCTTATCTTTTGTATAATTTTTGTAACATCTCGACTAATGATGTAAGCTAGATAAACACACGTGCACAAAGCCTTTGTCCAATCTTGATTGATGCATGGGTTTATGGAAATGAGAAGTATTTTTTCTTGTAAGCTTATCTGAACAGAAACTTTCTGGTATCAGAGCGTTTAAATATCAATCAGCGTTTTAGCCAAGCCCCCTGCACAAGGAATTCTCACCACTCCAATCATCTATAACCCGCATTTGCATGCTTAATCAACCTGCTCTATTTTGAGACAGTTGGAAAAGAAGAAAAAGTAAAAACAGCATGATGATTTTGTTGACTAAAATACTGTCAAGACTCGTGTATTTGAACTGCCTGTTCGGTACGCTCTAGATAACTTGGGCCTGCTTCCTGACATGATACACTGAAGGGCTCTTTGGTTCAAATCTAGGATCTTTGCCTAAATCTGGATGGAAATTTCTAGGTTTTATCTTTTATAGGCTAGAAAACTTTGGCGAAGGATGTTTTAGATATATAACCGTCTTGCCTCAATGCTGATTCTGTATTATATTCGAACGTGTGCTGTTTTTGGTGAGATCCACTTCCATTGAGATTTACAGAGCAGACAACTTTCTCGCAGTATTATTCCTGTAAATTTGATTCATCAAAGCATTTGGTATGTACAGGTATATATCAGCAGCAATTGGTGGGTTTAAAGAGCCACAACGGCGGGCAATATCGATTGAGGTATGATCATGCCAATCCCTTGCTATCATCTTGAAAGCATCAGAAAAGTTAAAGGTTTTCTTTTCTTGAATTTACGGTCCTCATTCTAATTTTAGCAATTGATCCATCGTTGAGTATGCTTCATCGTAGATTGATTCACCTTTTCTTTTTCTTCCTGGGGCAACACATCACAGGTTGGAATGCAAAATTCTTCCTTAGGTGTGGTATTGGCGACATCACATTTTACTTCACCAATGGTTGCATTACCCCCAGCTTTGTCTGCTGTGATTATGAATATCATGGGCAGTAGTCTAGGCTTCCTCTGGAGATACATCGATCCCTCTGACTCAAAGGACAGCACAGAGTCCCAAGATTGATGAAAGTGAAAATGAAGCCCTCTATGATCATTCATTGAACATTATATTCTTATTTTTCTGTCTTCTACAGTGCACTTGAGAAATTATCTGTCAAAACTCGTGGTTATTGATGAAAGGTTGCAATCTGGCCCTCCCTCTCCCTAACCCTTGTCTTGGAACTTCAGCATGAGTTCATGTTTCAGAGGAGCACTGGTCTTGATTTCAGTGTGTGGATTTAAGCTATTGATAAATGAGGAATTTCTCAGAATTGCTGCAATTCAAAATGGTGCTATGGTTAAAACATGTGAATTGTTTGGTAGATTGGTGATTTTTTTTAACCCAAACGAAAATGAGAAGATAATGTTTTTTTTTTAAAAAAAAACAAGAAATTGGATAAATGAATTAAATTTTAATTAATTTGATAATATGATAAAGAAAATAAGGTAACATTGACAAAAAAAAAAAAAAGAGTAAAGGAAAAAAATATGATTCCAAGTAAAGTTGGGTTAACACATAAAATTCATGGTAACTCTTACATGCGATTTGCTAATATTCTTAGTATTTTTATATTATTTTCATGTATTAATATTAAAAATAATTTTTTTAAAAATAATTTCAGCTATATTTTCAATAAAATAATTAATTTGTCAATATTTATTAAAAGAAAAAACTTACAATGAGTACATCTTACAACTCATGCAAATATAAAAAGAAGTTAAACATGTTTTTCTTATTAAATAAATAAAATAAAAACTTAAAAATAAATTTATCTCTAAAATAATTTTATAAACAAAAGGTTCAACCATGTCCCTCTCTTCTATTTTAAGAGAACACCTAAATGATTTAATAGTTCCATTAAAATAAAACTCTTTTTTTTTTTTTTTTTGAATGCTTGAGAGTGTAATATTTAAGATTTTATTATTTACAACATATTTATATACAATTTATATTTACATGAATTGTTTAATTCGGGTATTTTTTTTAGTTTTTTTCCGGGTCAATCTATTATGACCCGGGACCCGGTTTATTGGCTAGTTCAGCCCCAAACAAGTACAATTTTCAAGTGGAATGTGATTTTGAACGGCTGATAATTGTTTTCCCAGTTTAATGAGAAAAAAACATGAAAATAATAAACCTGAAATACTGACGAAAGAGAATCAATCCACGTGCACCTACGGGTTCACGAGCCAGGGATAAAAAAACAAAAAAGAAAAAGAAAAAGGACGTGGACCCACTTTAGACCCCACAGACATTCAGCATGCGGCCAGCCATTGGCCTATGTCAATTCGAGTATCATTAATAGTGAGAGCTTTCTAATTTAGTCCCTGTATCTTCTTGTGATCAATTAGTCTCCTGATCACCACTGCCTTGCCCTCTTTTCTCCCCTTCTCTATATTTCTATTTTATTGTTTCATTTATAAAACAAATAAGGGAACATAAAATCAATAAAATAAAATAATTAAGTTACAAATTGTTCTAAAAATATAAATTAAATATATAATTTTTTAAAAACAAAATTAATAAGATTTTATCAAGAATTTAAATTTATTTAAGCTAAATATTACTCCAATGGCCCCCAATATAAACAATGAAATAACCCTTTTTAATCATTTTCAATTTGATAATTAAAATTATTTTTAATCAAAGTTAGATTTAATTATTTTAAATAATCCCCTTTTTAATAATTAAAATTATTTTTAATTAAAATTCAATTTAATTATTTTAAATAATATTGTTTTAATTGACTTGAACAAATACATCCGAATCTAAGATGTTAGACTAGAGGCAAAGTTTTATTATCTTTATTATTATTATTATTATTATTATTATTATTTAGCATAAATTCTTAAAATTTATATTATAAAGCATAGAGATAATTATCTCTTCCACAGGAAAAAATGAAGAAGAAGAAGAAGGAAGAAGAAGCTTTTCGATAGGCAAGATGTGATAAACTTCTAGAAGAAGAAGAATGAATCTCTTAGCTCCGAACCTCGTAACTCTCGACTCCAAAAAACCTGAACTCCCTTTAACTCTTTAGATCTCTCTGCTCTCCTTCTCACTTCCTAGTTTCGAAGAAAGCTTTCAAGAAATCAATGGCAGACATAAATAAACACTCCGTCTCACCACCACCACCGCTACCAATAAGAAATGACGACGAAGACACCAGGAAGGCACCAGAAAGACCGCTTCTCAAGAAGACAAAGACCACCTCTTCCTCCATACAAGATGACATTCACTTCCCTGGTCCACTATTTCCCTCTGTTCGCAGAACTGCTGCTCCACCACCAACACCTTCCACCCACCACCGCCTCCGCCCTCCACTGCCCGATCTCCGTCCCTCCACAAACAGCAACAACCACGCCACTGTTAATGCTACTAATATCAGCGTTGATATGAGTGGTAGTGGTGGCAGCAACAACTCCAGCTTCTCGGTTGATAGGGACTGGATCTACCCATCTTTTCTTGGACCCCACGTGGCTAGGAATCGAGTCGAGGTGAAGGGTCGCCGTTTTAATAATAAGGTGGCCGCGGAGGTGGAGGATAAGGAGAAGGAAAAGCACAACACAGGGGCTACACCCTCTTCTATTACTACTAGTACCTATACTAGTGCTGCTAATAAGGGGAAATTATTGAAGGTAGATGGTGATATTAAAGAAGTGAAAACGGCTGCTGCCACTGCCACTGCCACTCAAGTTTTGGTGACCCACTCTGGTGTCAACAGAAGTCGGGGATTCAAATCTTCTTCCATCTTTTATGTGGTAAGAAGAACTGCCCCTTCTCTTTGTATTTGTTTTTTTTTAAAGTAGTAGTGGTAAAAGGTTCCTGAAAAGGAAGAAAGTGGAAATCTTTTCTTACATTACTGTACAGTTTTTTCAGGCGATTAAAAAGCTAGGGCACTTGTTTCCCGCTTTATTTCTAAGCAGTTTCTTATTGGATTTAGTTTGCTTTGTTCCAATATAGCATTGCTGATGATCTTGTTGCTAATCTTCAATTGCAGCTTATTTTCACCTGTATAGTATTTGTGTCCCTTTCAATTTACTTGAGCAATAAAGTCGCGAAACTAGAGGTATGTTTTATATACATCTTTTGACAAGTTGAATATTTGATTCTTTCTGTTGAAATCTATTGATGTCTTGAACAATTTGGAACATTCCTACTCAGTTGCTGAAATGAGAGAAAAGAATTAGGTGAAAGTCGAGAAGACCTGAGTATTCTGAGTCTCTAAAAGTGATGGTTTAGATAATGGGATTTTTTTTTTTGTTAGTTTTGATGTCGACTTAAAATAGGTTTATTCAATTTCTGCTCGTCTGTTCATGATTATGGCTCTTTTACTTGCAGGAAGAGAATATTAACCTTCGTACAGTGTGTGGTAATAATGGAGGCGTTGGTAATGACAGAATTGAAGTTTTGCAGGCTGAAGAGAATTATAGTTCATTTTATCTCGGAAATGCTGGCAGTAGAACTGTTGCTTTGTATACTGTGATGTTCACATTCGTCATACCTTTTTTGTTGTATAAATATCTTGATCATCTTCCCCCAATAAAGACTCTCTCAAAAAGAACAATGAATGACAAGGAGGAGGCTCCCCTGAAGAAGAGAATTGCATATACGGTGGATGTCTGCTTCTCTGTTTATCCCTATGCAAAGCTACTTGCGCTGCTTTTTGCGACCATCTTTCTCATAGGATTTGGTGGGTTAGCGCTGTATGCTGTCAGTGATGGTAGCTTGGCGGAAGCTCTTTGGCTTTCATGGACATTTGTAGCTGATTCAGGAAATCATGCTGATAGGGTTGGCACCGGGCCAAGAATTGTTTCTGTCTCTATAAGTTCAGGAGGCATGCTGATATTTGCCATGATGCTTGGACTTGTCTCAGATGCTATCTCAGAAAAGGTAGATTCACTGCGGAAAGGGAAGAGCGAAGTGATCGAAAAGAGCCATATACTAATTCTTGGATGGAGTGACAAATTGGTAATTCATACTAGTTACTTTGAGCTACCATTCACTGTTTCCATTTTCAGTTTTGGTAACTAGTGCATCGTTTGTATAAATCAGGAGCTTGTCAAAAGCAAATACAGCTGTCCAAGGAATGAAAAATGGTTTGTTATGTCTTTTTCAATAGGAACTAAACATGTTTTTTTTATAAAAAAAATATAATAATTTCGGAAGGTATTGAACATGGTTTAGGTTGATCAGGTTAGTAGACGAGAATAGGACTGTCATGTTCCTTTCTCTTTATAAAAATCTCTCGGGTCTTTAAAACCAATTTGTTCATGTAAATCTTGTGGTGACAGACTAAATGCATTTTATAACCAAGGTGTTCTTTGAACTCTTCTTTTACTGGTATGAGAGGTTGTCCATGTAAACCTTATGATGACAGTGTAAACTCTTTTTAGGACCAAGAGCAGGTGTTAAAGATGATGTTTTGGTTGTAGGGCTCACTTTTGAAGCAGCTGGCAATAGCAAACAACAGCATCGGTGGTGGTGTTATAGTTGTACTAGCAGAGAGAGACAAGGAAGAAATGGAGATGGATATAGCGAAACTTGAATTTGACTTCATGGGCACTTCTGTTATATGCAGAAGTGGTAGTCCTCTTATCCTGGCTGACTTAAAGAAAGTATGTTGGAGTAATTTTTGCTATTTTTTTTCCAATTTGTAGTTTTTTGGTCTAGATTGATTTTTGTGTTTTCATACTCACAGGTTTCAGTATCAAAGGCACGTGCTATTATTGTATTAGCATCTGATGAGAATGCAGATCAGGTTCTTTTCTTTCTCAATGCTTTTATCCAACTTCATAACTTGGGTGGTTCTTCTCTGCAAAAATTACAATGATTTCTGTATTTTTGTTACTAGAGTGATGCACGTGCGTTAAGGGTTGTTCTCAGTCTAACAGGAGTTAAGGAGGGTTTGAGGGGTCATGTTGTTGTGGAGATGAGTGACCTTGACAACGAACCTCTGGTGAAGCTTGTTGGAGGGGAACTTATTGAAACAGTTGTTGCACATGATGTGATTGGACGCTTGATGATTCAATGCGCTTTGCAACCAGGCCTTGCTCAGGTTTACTCAGATGAGCCTTCACTGCCCTTTTAAGAAAAGGGATTTATTTTCTTTTCTAAGAAAATTTTATTTTATCATTTTTTTATATACAAAAAGCAAGGGTTTTATTAAATAAGAAATAGCAAAAAGGTTAGATGCCAGCCGAAAACTCAACATCATACCAAAGGCTCCCAAAATCCCTGAAACAAAACAAGTTAAACACCAGTAGAGAATTTCAACACCCAGTCTAAGTGACCTAACTCACAAGATCCTAATAAAAAAGAAACTGTCTGGAGAAACTGAAATCCAGAAAGCAACCAGAATCAAGCCATTACCAGACAAGAAGGAAATGATATGGAAACTAGTCACCGACCAAGAACAGCAATGAGGAAAGTCCATGATAAACAATCTAAAAAAGAGAACAGAATTTAAAGAACAATACCTTCCCTTTTAGAGGAACAGCTGATAGAGTTGTAAGGAACCTCGGAATTCTCCAGCTCAGCATAAGACCCGTAAACTGCAATCTCCAAACCAAAAAAACATACTAGAAAAACCTTTAGAGATTCAAAACCACCCTGACCTGAAACAAAACAGCACAAAACTTACTGCATCATGGATGATAGTGCGCATGGTTTTTGTATTTTAAGAAAAAGGAGAATAAGACAAAAAACTATGGTGTTTGAATTCCGTTTACATCATTGATTATATTAGTTTTCCCCTAATCCCTTCCCAAACCATTTGCGTCATAAACTTGGAAAATGTAATTTTCTTAAAAATTCAAATCATTTCAAATGAAAAGGTGGTATTTAAATTAGATAAGCTTTTAGTCAGTGGTTCATGTTGAGGTGCACGACTTGATTGCATTTGAGAAAAGACCCTTAGTGCCACCATTTTCTGTGTGGTAGAGTGTATTTTGCCTTCATTCAAATGCAATTCCTTTTATCGAAACATCGTGATGCACGAGGTATATTTGCAGCACTTTTGATCCAGAGTACCATTACTTTATATAACAGGGCAATATCAGTGCCAGATGGACCAACCATTTACTTTTGATGGTTGTATGGCTGACATCAGTCCCAGAAGCACTCTACATCTTGATCAAATGCCATGTCCTTTATTACAATTAGATAAGCAAAAACATTTAAGGTTTAGTTTTTTGCAGCCTGCAAAACTATATGTAAGCTTCAACTGATTCACCTAAAATTACATGGACACATCCCTCACACTCAATTTGAAGTAAAGCAGATGCCACAACAATAGCACGACATGTAGCACAGACTTGTCTTTTCCACCATACTTTCTGAATTTTAAGAATTAAAACAGCGGCATCATGGGACAGCTGAAAAAATTTTACTGTTTTTTTTTTCCGGTGACAGTACCTTCAGTTATGTTATCTTGTCATGCATGTGCCATGCTCTTTTGATATCTATGCAATTTTAGCTTTTCAGTTACTATTGTCTGTTTCAACAATTTAGAGCAATTTTTTCTTTGGCCAGATCTGGGAAGATATACTGGGGTTTGAGAATGCAGAATTTTACATCAAAAGGTGGCCTCAATTGGATGGTCTGTCTTTTCAAGATGTGCTTATTTCATTTCCTGAAGCAATTCCCTGTGGAGTTAAGGTTGCAGCTGGAGGTGGAAAGATAAAATTAAATCCTGATGATAACTATGTTCTAAAAGAAGGAGATGAAGTCCTTGTTATAGCCGAGGATGATGACACCTACGCTCCAGGTCCTCTTCCAGAGGTTATCCTTCTTTTCACATCTGATGGACCAGAAAGTTGATTCTTGTTGATGATATTCAACTTTGGAAGTTACTAAATTAATATCGATCTCTTCGATTTTCTGGCTAAAGTTTCATATCCTGCTGAAAAGGAAAAAGAATAATTTTGTATTATTTATATGGACAAGTTCATCATATCTGCTTGTCAATTTCTTTTCCACTTGCAAAACAGAGAAAAAACACTTGCTACATTCCTAGTGAAAATGAAAAAAAAAATTGTATTTAGATGTATTTTCTCATCTTACATGCCGTGTCTGTTTCCAGGTACGTCGAAGTTCTTGTCCCAAAACAATGGATCCTCCAAAATATCCAGAAAAGATACTGTTCTGTGGCTGGCGACGTGACATTCATGACATGATAATGGTATAACACACACCCCTTTACCTCTTGAAGGGGGTTGGATTGGAGTTAATTACTAATAAACAAAAGGAAAATTAATTACGGAGCTATAAAGTAATTTCTGTTTTCTCAGGTTCTCGAAGCTTTACTTGCTCCAGGTTCAGAACTGTGGATGTTCAATGAGGTCCCGGAAAAGGAGAGAGAAAAGAAGCTTACTGATGGTGGACTTGATATTTCTGGATTAGAGAACATAACACTTGTCCATCGTGAGGGAAACGCTGTCATCAAACGACATTTGGAGGGTCTTCCTCTTGAGACTTTTGATTCTGTAAGTTGCATTACCTTATTTGCTCTCTCTCTCAGTCTCACAGTGAGATCGAAGGTTGCCTCCTTTGGATCTTAAATAAGGGTAGGTTTTACAAGTGCTTGCTCTAAGTAGTCAAATGTCTA
Organism: Salix dunnii; assembly: GCA_015731905.1. Classification (NCBI taxonomy): domain Eukaryota; kingdom Viridiplantae; phylum Streptophyta; class Magnoliopsida; order Malpighiales; family Salicaceae; genus Salix; species Salix dunnii. The sequence goes on from CM027661.1 coordinate 453,489, forward strand.
TAATCCATGTAGATATTGAACCCCAAAGCTGAAACTGGTAACTGGAGAGGCCAATGTGTCATGCAATGCTATAATAGGCTTAACATGCTGTAATGGTTAATATATTATACTGAAAGCTAAACCGTGTGGCCTTATCACTGGTTACCCAATTACTGTTCACCATCTCTTATATTACCAGGTATTACAATAGTGTATTTTTTTTCAAACTTTTCACTTTGGTCATCAAATGTTTTTTTGCACAATTAAGCCATTTTGAACCCAAACTAGAGTCCAGTTGCATGGTTTTTGGGGTGAGAGTTGGATTGCAAGACAGTATTGAAGTGAAAAAATCAGGTAAAATAGATAGCGGATTTGTAATTGTTTTAAAAAGTTCATTTGCATCCCTTGTCTTTTTAAGCTATTAGTTTACCGCCCTATAATTTTTTTAAAAACACATTTTGATACCAAACTTTATCTCTCTTTTTTTATAATTTTTGTTTTGTGGAGAAGAGAGATGGTTGTTGAATTCCGGTTTAGAGAGAGAAAGTTGGCATTGGGGAAGATTTAGATCATCAAAACAATTGACTTTTTTCCTTTCAAATGGTTCAGTATGATGTCAGGGGTTCCCATTATATGTTCATTTACCTTGAAAACACCTAAAAATCAGATCGAAACTCAGAAAAAATTATTGTTTCGGGTTTTGGACTACTCTTTTGTGTTTTTTAAGGCTACATATTGATTTAACAAGGTTTCTAAAGTGTTTCCTGTATGTTTTGGATAAAAAATAGGCTGAAATGATTTTTTGAGTCTAAACAGCAAATAACCTTGTTTTTCTGACCACACCAATGACTGGATTTTGGGATTTCTAGACGAAATATCATCTGCTCCATTAAACTCTTTTTTTAAAAAAGGCCTGCGCGTGTGGGCCTAACCTCGCAAGCTCCCGTGCAGGCCTTTTCTTGATTGGACCAAGCACTGAGCTTGGCTATCAAGCCCACACAAGCCTTTTCTTGTATTTTATGTAAAAAACCATGTTGAAAAATTCAACATGTTCAAGTTTATTTGATCATTAATTGATCTTATTTTTATGATTTGTTTTTACCTTTAATTCTTTTATAAAAGTTTTTTTCATTTTAATTTCACTCTTCAATCTAAATTGATAGTGTGTTGGTTCTTTTTGGTCCTCAATGATTTTGTTTTTATATCTATGTTTTCCTGTTTGTTATCATTGCCTTTTTTACCAATATGAATTCAAATAAAACCATCAAATTTAGTTGGTTGGGACTATAACATGCTTGCGACGCTGAAATATGTTATTGAAAAAATAATACAGATCCGAAGGTTAGCGTAGACACCACTAACCAGTCTGAATTAAGAAATGTGGGATTATCTGTTGGACTATCCATCATCCATGCAATGTGCAGGGCTAACAGAGTCAGACTAACTCGCATGTTTAGCAAGGATAACTAGTGGGTAAAATACTGGGAAACACAATATTTATACAAAGTCTCCTTTTTATTTATTTTTGATTGAGAGATTATATTTAATCTCCTTACTTTATCAATATGGGATGGCACCACAACTATTTTTGGCTTTGATGTCACACAGTTAAATTTTCTTGCTATCTTACATGCTTGATGTATACAAAAACCTGTATAACTTCATTCCACGAACTCAATTCCACTACTGATTACTAACTCTAAACGGACAGATATTAATTCTTGCAGATGAGTCATTGGAAGACTCCATTGTCCATTCTGACTCAAGATCTCTTGCCACCCTTCTCCTTATTCGAGATATACAGGTAACTACTGTTGCTGTTTCCTTCTTCAGTGATATGATATTTCTGATTAAACCCGATATTTTGAGTTCCTCCCCAGCTCTCCTCCCTTCTTCCTAGTAATTCTTATTCACCTATGCCTTTAAAGAGAGCCATGGTTCTGCATTGTTTTCCACCTCTCAAGGTCAAGGCATCAGTTTATATGAAACATTTTGGATCCCTTGAACATAGTTTTATTCAGAAATAACTAGAATAGCTCTTCCATAGCAATGAGTGCAGGTTTAATTTGAAGTTGAGTGAAATGGTTTGGCAAAGTTATATGGAACTTTTGGGAGGAGATCTATGACGACAATTGCATGTGTGGTTGTTACAGTTGATGCCACGTAGCAGAACTAGTAATGTTTGAGTGAAGTAGAAGCCATACTATCCTAAATTCCTTTCTTCTATACTCTTCGCCAGGTTCAAAGAATATCCTGTTATTCCTTTTCTTTTTATTATTGATAACAAGAGAAGAGAACTCGCATTGGTATATTAAGTATTTTAGAGAACTGGTGAGTGTTACTTCAGCTGAACACTAACCATAGGGACATATCACCAGTTTTTGTACCCTCATCTTCCCTTTTCAATCAATTTTCCTTCTTCCTTTGAATCATTATATAATGCAGGTTGCACGGATCATTTTTTACCACCATCACATTCTAGCTTGTTATGATTCAGAACATTTGTAACTCTACTTTAGCAATGTTTAAGATGAGTTTTTATGCTACTGAATGCTGATGATTGCATTTTGTTCAGCTCAGTACGGATTATTTATATATTTAGTCATTAGCCTTGATATTGTTCACACGTATTGTCTGGGAAGAAAAATGAACTCCATCCCGCAATCTTGCTTGTATCTACGTTGGAGTTGAAGTGTAAAAGGGGTTGGAGGAGATTAGGTTTAGACATGTAGAATTGAAGTGAGGTGGTCTAAATCGCATGTGTTCTGCCATTCTTTGTGTTTTGTGCAGAAAACCAAAATTTACTTGTAAAGCCATTTTGTAGCCTGTACATGTTTTGAATAAATGATTGCGAATAAAGTTGCGTCTTCTTTGCCTCATGGAATGCAGTTAAAGCGTCTTCCTTGCAGAGATGCAAAGCCAACTTCTTTACGGATTTCTGGGTTCTCTCATAGCTCATGGATCCGAGAGATGCAACAAGCATCGGATAAATCAATAATTATTAGTGAAATCTTAGATTCTAGGACTAGAAACCTTGTCTCAGTGTCCCGAATCAGTGATTATGTGCTCTCTAATGAGTTGGTAAGTATGGCACTTGCAATGGTTGCTGAAGACAAGCAAATAAATCGTGTTCTTGAGGAGCTTTTTGCAGAGGAGGTACCTTCCATATCCTATCTGACTTCAACGCTACTATACTTTGTCATACCTAGTTGTACTTGGAAAATTTGTGCATGGATCTGTCCCCGCAATTCTTTTTTCTCTGAAACTTCAATTTTTTGAATGTTTTCACCTTGTTCCTAATTTCAGGGCAATGAGATGTGCATTAAACCAGCTGAATTTTACCTATTCGATCAAGAAGAGATTCCTTTTTATGAGGTTATGATTAGAGGTCGTAAAAGAAATGAAATTGTGATCGGTTATCGCCTTGCAAATGCAGAGCGTGCCATTATTAACCCTCCTGAAAAGTCAGAACCAAGAAAATGGTCCCTTGATGATGTTTTTGTTGTCATCTCTTTGGGTGACTGAAGGGATACATTTTGCCTTCCACTGTCTTTCTTCCAAGCCCTCTCGCGAGTCTCGCCTGTACATTTACACCAATCCCAATACAGCTCACTTCGTTGCTGTCTAATGGGTGCGTGGCTAATTGTAGCTTGGAGGTTTCTAACTGACAGAGGTAGGTACTAGTGGTGGAATCACCAAGTAATTGAAATTTGACCACGGAAAATATGTAGTCCAATTGTAAGTTAATGTGAAAAATGAGTTGCTTTGTTGGCATGTAACATTTACTGAGGCAAAGTTCCTCATTAACCCTCTTCATTGTACAAGTTATCAGGCATTAATGTTGGCACAGTTGTGCCTGTTTCCTATCCTTGATATAGCTTCGTATCTTTTTTTCATAGTTCCCTGCACCAAGAGATTATATGGAAAAATAGATATGTTCCATGGTTTGGATGATGCAGTAACGATGATAAAACATGATTGGTATTAACTGGAGCCTGACGCCATTTGATGGCCAATTCAGCTGTCAAAAGACTCAAGTGCTGGACTCATGTGAAACGGCTTACAGGTTTAGTCCAGTGTTTGTCACTAGGCACATCTAGTTGACTCTGTCTGAGACTCAAAGTCAGAGAGTACAGGTCTCGAATGATAAAAAAAAATGAAAATAATGCCATGGTAGTTCTCTTCTTTTTCCATCCAATGGACGCACTATGTCAGAAAATCTGTCTCCAATCTCTCAAGATTCACACATCTATAGCCAATCAAACCCGCAAATGGAACTCTTCAGTGAAAGAACAAGGGATACCCCACTCCTTTTTTCCCATGTTACAGAATTTTCATCCAGTCATCGCATAGTGTGCAAATCAATTTGCAAAACATTTCACCGGAACTCAAGTGGATCACCATCCATCAACACTCAGTTGCTACCGTTGCTTACCTCCACGCTCATGATCAGAGTGCTTCGCAAGCAGCTCCCAGATTTACCCCTATTTTTACAGTATAAGCAAGATTTCAGAGTCAGACTAGGTAAACACCATTACAGAAAAAAGACGAAGGCAGTTCCAATAAGCAAGACGTAACGGGGGGGGTAAAGATTCTGTGTAAGAAAAATGAGACCAAAGATTTGAACAATGAATTCAGTGGATGGTCTTGAGCCAAACATCTAGTATGAAATATCCAAACCATATGATGATGGTGATAATGCATCTTACCTATAGGCTTTGGGTAGCTTGCGAAGGCATGAAGAGTACGGGTGAAAGAAGCAGGAGATTTTGGCAATTGAAGATTGCAACATGAAAGAAGAGCTGATCAACTGCGAGTTTGTCAAGCCACATTCCCTTAATTGCTGTCACATGCTTCATCTTGTCCTCTCCTCTTAAGTTCTTAGGAAATGTACTTGTCTGAAAGATTCATTACAATTAGCTGGTCTCATTGATGTAAATGGGAAGCCATATACCGATACCATAGTTGAACAGGCCTGGAATGCAATCATTTGAATTTCAGTTATACCATCAATTTGTAGAGATAATACAATCAAAATAATAATAACAGCGATCTCTAAACTAGTGCATGCCCATGACATCAAAAGGAAAGGAAAAAAACATGAACTTTGGTTTTAGCATGTCTACTTGAGTCTAGGATTGAACTTCTCGTTTGTTTTCTTTCATGGACTAAAAACAATGGTGTACTACATTTTTACTATCTTGCAAAAAGAGATGTAGGCACCAATAGTACGTAGCGCCTTTGAGTCTCGAATAATAAGGCATGGTAAGGGGTGGTGCGGACATCAAAAGGCACTGAAACCTGAAGAACAAGGTACAATAGCTAGCCATTATCACTAAATCCTGGCAAAGTGAAAACTGACTTGATAAACCACCAAAATCTAGTACAAAAAAAGAGAAGAGAAGCCTAGTCTCCTTACGAAATCCACCCTATTCCACCAAATAATCAAATGGCTACATGGTCAAAACCATAAAAAGCTACTTGAAAGATATGACATCTAACGAGTATTTTAAAAACAGAAAAGATATCAGAAAAAGAAAACAGAGGAGAGCTATCAAATAGGCAAACAAGAGAGGATAACTTATTTTAAATTCAGTGGCTGCTTATTTCTTTGGAAGATCTAGCTGTAGACATGTTTCAAACACGAGCAAATTTTATTTAGACAATATGATCAATATAGCATTTGTTAGAAATGCTCCTGTTGCCTGGTGCAAGGCTCCAAGGCAGAAAGGCCATTAAAGCCCTAGACAAGGTTTAAAAGATTCCATAGCAAGATTAAAAACATCATAATTGTCAAACATGAATTCTAACCTTACAGTGATTTAATAATGACTATGAAGAAAATAACGTGTATACCAGTCTCCTTCAAAACGTTGGACAATGACCTTTTGATGAGAGCAGAAATCCCAAGACATCATAGAATTTCAGGGTCTCTTCCTTCAAGAACATATCATACTTCACAAATAAAATTGTAAGAGATAAACTATGCTTTGTGAAGACTGCTGACAAGTGAAGTATAGACTCTATCATCAGGTGTGAGACCTGCCTCTGTCATCTCATCATACAACTTGAATGCTTCTTCAGATCTTCCTTCCTTGGACAAGCCTGAAATTATTGCTGTATAAGTGACTACATTGAGAGGTAAGCCCATTTGGCGCACTTCATTGAAGAGTTCCACTGCATCATCCAGCTTCCCAAAAATGCATTCTCCATGCAAAAGTGATGTGTAAGTATATATGTCTGGGATTATCCCTTTTGCTCTCATTTCATCTCTTAGCTTGTAAGCTTCCTTCATCCTGCCTTTCTTGCTGTACCCATCAATTAGAACATTGTATGTGACAGCATTTGGCTTTCCCCCCGATTTCTTCATTTCTTGAAACAGTTTCTTTGCTTCCACAAAATCCCCTTCCTTGCAATATATGTCAATTAAAGTGGTATAACTGACAACATTAGGAACCACGCCCTTTTCGATCATGGTAAGTAACCACCTCTTTGCTTCTTCAGGCTGGTTCAATTTACGTAACCCGTCAGCAATCGTGTTAAGAGTATAGATATCATTCTCAAATCCTTCCTTCTCCATTATGACTTGCACCTTAAAAGCTTCCTCTATCAACCCCCTTTTGCAATAACCATCTATAAGTGTATTATATATCAGTTGATTGACATCAAGCCCTTGGGATTGCATGTCATTCACCAATATCTCAGCTGCCTCCATTTCACCAGCCTTGCAAACACCATCAATCAGTGCTCCATATGTGTGAACATTGGCAACAAGGCCTTTCTCAGCTAGCTCATCAAACAAGGCAAATGCTCTTTTTGTATTTCCAATTTTACAGTTCCAATTAATGATTACAGTATAAGCATGAATATCTGCTTTAATCCCTTTCTCACACATTTCCTCAAACACCCTCTCAACTTCGTCAATCTTACCAGAACTACCATGCCAGTCAATCAAAAGAGTATATGTAGCTGCATTATATTCAACTTTATCCACTTCCATCAATCTCAACATCTCTTTAACACCCTCAAGATCCATTCTCTTAATATATGCATTTATAAGTGTGTTATATGTAACAACATTCGGTTTAATCCCTTTGCTAGCCATTTCAATCATCAAATCCCTAGCCCTTTTAACCCTCCATCTCTTACACAACCCATCAATCACAATCGTCAAAGAATAAACTGTAACCTCCACATTAAACTCAACCATTCTTTTAAAAAGACCCAAACAAGCCTCCATTTTATCACACCTCTTCAATGCAAGCAAAAATACAATACAAGACCTATCATCAATTTTTAACTCATAACTGACCATATAATCAAAAACCCGAAAACCCTCTTCAAACAAATTACAATCGGCATAAACCCTAAACAGCATATCACACAACTTCTCCACAAAGTTAGGTTCATTATTAAATCCACTTTCTTCAACCAAAGAAACAAGATTTGCAACCGGGCATCTGAGATTACTATCCATGGCAACATAAGTTAAAACCTTTTTCATTTCTGCAAACCTTCTACCCTTGAACAATCTAAAAACGACGCTTAAATGGGATTGAAGATCAGGTTTATGGGAAACAAAGGATTGATTGTTTCGCAAAAAGTTGAAGAAATTCAAGCAAGAATGAAGTGGGACATTTGGGTTGGAGAAAACAAGGTTGGTTATGTGAGAATCTAGGTTGGAAAGCAAGGATGAGTCGGTTGTTTCGAAGGGTTTTAGGCCAGCTTTGATTAGGGTTTTAGAAATCTTTTGTGCCGTTTCCGAATTAGATAATGAAGCGGGGTTTGCAGTAATGGGTGTTTTCTTGAATGTCTGCAACAATTTCCGTGTAGCCATTTCTGCTATAATTTCATTACAGAAACACAACAGAAGCTAAAAGTTATCAAACACCAACAATGTTGTCCAAGTCTATGAATCTAAAAACCTAGTAAGTAGTAACTATCAAACTAACAAAACTAAGAAGCTCGCCTGAAACACCGAGACCGTCGGATGGAAAAACAAATCGTTAACAATTTATGGCAAGTCACTTGCACCACCAGGTGGTTCCGAGGTGAAGTGGAGTCGACAGTATACCGATAGTCATTGGCTGATTGATTAAGCGGCCATGGGCAGTAAAATTTCTATGAGATGATTATATATTTGGCGAGATTTTAATCATTATAAATTATATGAAATAAAATTATTTTCTTTTCATTTTCCTAATTTTTATTATTTTCATTTATTCTATTAAATTCTTATTAATTATATTATATACTTCTAAATTTATAGTTACATAAAACATAAAATGTTAGCTATATTGAATTTAATTAATAGTATATTTGGTTCCTATTATGTTGTCCTGCGAGAATAAGAAATAAAATTATTTAATAATAAAGTATTATATTGTGCTGTTAATAGAATAATTTAAATTAAATAACTATTAAAAACATAACTTAAATTAAATAAAAAAAGAACATGTTTTTGGTGTTTTGCCTTAATTTAAAATCCTATCATATCCAAACTTTTTTTTTGTTCATACTTTTGCTTTAAAGCAAAACAATTAATTAATTATAAAGTAAAATAGAATCCAAGGAATATTTATTTGAGTAGATTTTGAATTTTTTTTGAATTTTATATTTTTTATTGAATTATTAATTTTTTATAACTCAAGTTTGTTAGGTTGACTCATTTTTTTCTGAAATAATTTTTTTTTTAATTTTATCTTTTAATATTGAATTAATTGTGAATTTGAATTCATAATGTGTTTTGTTTATTTTTATTATGTTATTTCAGTTTCATGACCTGAGAATAATACTTAATGAGTTAACTTTGATCATTTTTTGTGTTCTTTTTTTAATTGATTGTATTTTTTAATTTCATCATACAACATTGTGTTGGTTGTGAATTGAGTTTTCTAATCTGTTTTAATTTGCTTTTAATAAAAATGTAGTAGTCTCGCGATTAAGGTCACAAGTTTTAATATTTTAACCTTGATTAAATTTGATCATTTTTTTTTATTTTTTTCTAATATTTTATCTCGGTTTCATGACTTAAATCATGAGTCCTTCTTATGACCCAAGAATAATGGTTAACATAGTAGCCCAGATTGATTTGAATCATTTTTGTCATATTTTTTAATATAAATTTTATCATTCCACATTGAATTTGACATGAGCGATAAAGAATTAAGCTTCATGATTTGTTTTTATTTTTTCTCTGTGAGACTATCTTAATTTCATTATCAAAATCACAGATTTATCATATTAAATCATGTTATTTTTTTAGTTTTTTTTATATGATGTTATCTTAGTTTGATGACTTGGGTTATGAGTTTAGCAGATTGACTTGAGTTATTTCTTATGTTTTTTTTAATTGATCATTTTTTTTAATCTCATTGTTCAATAATGTGTTTATTAGGGATTGAAATTCATAATTTATTTTAACTTTCTTCTCGTTGGTTATTTGGGTTTTATAACTTGAGTTTCAAGTTTAACAAGTTAACTCAAGTTGTTTTTGTATGTATTTTTTAATTTATTTTATCCAATTTCATCCACTAATATTTGAGCTAGTTGAGAATTAAATTTTATAAGTTTTTTAAAATTTTTTTCTATAAGATTATCATAGTTTCATAACTCAAGTTGCAAATTTGATATTTTAACTTAGGTTGATCGTGATCAATCTATTATATTGTTATCTTAATACTAAAAAAAGATGTCGTCATGAAATTTGTTTAATCAAATTATATTTTTATGGGTTATATGAGTTTATTTAGATTTGTAAAGTCAATCAAGTTACATCGGATCAACCCTGATACTATTAGAATATTTTTCAACAAGAAAAAATATTAATAGTATTTGAATTTTTTTTTTCAAGAAAAATTTAATCTCACCTACAACATAAAGCAAGTCAATAATCTAAAATATACTAAAAGATTTTGATATTTCACTGTAGTAATGAACGGTGAAATGTTTCGGTATTTTACACTTGGATCCTCAAGGTTTTCTTTTGCAATTTCATCATTTGGTATTGGTTCAATGAGTATTAGATTTTATAATTTATTTTGATTTATTTTTATGAAGTTATCATGATTTTATGACTCAAATTTGGTAGGTTAACTCAAATTATTACTTTGTTTTTTAATGTGTTTTTTTTCAACTTCATCCTTCAACATTAGATTTATTGAGAACTTGGCTATATATTTGTTTTCTATAGGGTTGTATGGTTTTATAATTTGAGTTGCGAGTTATGCAAGTTAGCCAAGTTGGCTCATTTTTTTTAATTGATTTGTTTTTTATTTTAATTTTGTTCTTCAACATTACATTGATTAAGAATTTGAGTTTTTTATCCCATGAATTTATCTCAGTCTCGTGATCTAGATTTGACAAGTGAAATCGAGTTGACTAAGGATATTTTTTAATTTTTTTAATTGATGTTTTCTCAATTTAATCTCTCAATATTTGATTGACTAGGAATTGTGCTGTATATTATCATTTTTTTTACTCAATTTAATCTCTCAATATTTGATTGACTAGGAATTGTGCTGTATATTACCATTTTTTTTACTTTATTTCTATAGGATTTTCCATATCTTATGACCCGGATCATAGGTTAGCTATATTGCCTCATTTTTTTTCAATTACATCAATCAATATTAGGTTGATTGAGAATTATTTTTTGTAATTTATTATGTTTTCTTTTTACGATATTATTCCAACCTCGTGACTTGAGTCACTAGTTTGGTCGGTTAACTCAGGTTGACTTGCATGGTTTTTTGTGTTATTTTTTAATTATTTTTTTTTTCAATTTTATTATTCAACATTTGGGATGATTGAGAATTTTGCTTTATATTTTTTTTTTCTTACTTTCTTTCTATAGGGTTATGCCTATCTTATGACTTAGATTGTGGGCTAGCCAAGTTGCCTCAAATATCTTTCTTTCAATTTCATCATTTAATATTTTGTTGATTTAGAATTAATCTTTGAATTTATTGGGCTTGCTATTTAGGAGGTTATTTCGACCTCGTGACTTAGGTCACGGTTTTTGTTGGTTAGCCTAGATTGAATTGAGTGGTTTTTTCGTGTTCTTTTTTAATTTTTTTTTTCAATTTTATTCTTCGATATTGTGTTGATTGAGAATTGAATTTGCATAATTTTTTTTTTTTAAATGTGGTTATTCCAATCTTATGACTAAGGTTATTCCAGTCTCTTTTTTAGCTAAGTTAACTCTAACTAGCATATATTTTTTTTAATTGGATTTTATTTTTAATTTCATCTTTTATTTCTAGATTTATTGAGAATTTGGCTTAACATTTTATTTTTACTTGCTTTATATAGAGTCATCAGGGACTTATGGCCCGGGTTAAATATTTAACAGATTAGCTTGAATTGATTAAGATAAATCAAGGTATATCTTTATTTTTTAAAAATTTATTATCTTAATTTCTCTTAATCAAATTATATATTTAGCGGTCATTTAGGTTGTTTTTGGATTTGCATAGTTGACAGTATCATATTTGATCAACCTTAACATAATTGTTTTTTACTAGAAAACAAGTTAACAACACTTAATATTGTTTTTATTTTAATAATAAAAGAGTTCAATAACTTATTTTAATGAAAAAAACACGACAAAAAAACCGACCTGGTTAAATTCAGATGATCCAAACAAACTCGAGCAAAATCCGACATGGTTAAAATTATTAGCTCTAAATAAAACAACTAATTTTGAACTAACATGAATCATTTAGAGGTTGACTTGATGATCTAGTGAAGTGAAGGAGTTCTAAACCAGGTCTGAGAAAAACGATTCTTATGTTTGGCAACCCCATAGCAGGATTCATTTTCATGTACAGAGCTATCTCAAGAATTCTTGCAGACAGTTTGAATAGTTCATGCAGACAGTTTGAAGACCCTTGTACTGACAGTTTGAAAACGTTGTACGGACTCATCCTGGCTTAAAAGGAAGAATGAGAGTTGAATGAGATCTCTGAACTTAGGTTATATTTTTTGTTTAAAATAATTTAAAACACGGTTTTTGTTTTTTTGAACATGGACAGTGGATCAAACCGGCGACTATATAGCAAAATATTTAATAGAAACTGAGAATCTCCCTCGATCCTAAAGATTTTCCATACATAAATTGCAGAGCTAGCTACTTCCATCCTCTCCAGACAAACTTAACACCATACAAATCAGCAAGCTGCACAAAACCTGGCCCTCTCGTGGATTCTTCATATTGAAATGTCCATCATTCCCACCGCCAAGTTGTCCATCATCAGAGAGGCAACTTCTGCAAAGCACTGCAACTCCCAGCTTTGCTTCCCTGCCATTTAATTTTCCTGCGAATGTCAGGATCCAGCTTCCAAGCCACGACAACTGAGAGCTTAATTAGCAGCAGGAAAGAAGCTTACCGTACTGAGACCGCGACGACGTGAGGTTCCGGCTGGTCTCCGGTGACCTGAGAGGGCACGCAGAAAGTGGAAGAACCGGGAGATTTTGACAGTTGCATATCTCAACCATGTAGCCATCAGGGTCATGGAAGAAGAGCTGATCGACTGTGATGCCACCTTCTTCGACAACTGCAGTTACATATTCAATGTTCTTCTCCTCTAGTTTCTTTACGACAAGATTCATGTCTGAACATTGAAATGAAATGTGGTTGTCTTTTGGATTGATCTTACTTTTCTTCTTCGTCGGTGCCTTGTCCGATGATTCAAGCAAATGGATGCCCACACCATAGTTGAACAACCTGAAAAACACCTCCATAATTATCTTTTTTAATTGCGTTTGGTTAATTAATATCTTAAAACAAATTAAGCATCTATATATATAAACATAAAAGTAATTGTTTGATTGAAAAGAAAACGGGATATTTATATGATAATTTTAAACATTTAATTTTTATTTTTCTTAATATAATAACTAATAAGTTTAGATAACACTTGACGTATGATCTAGTGGTCAGCTTTTTTCCTACGTGTGGCTTAGATTTTATAATGACCTGACACCACCCATTAATTAGCAATAAATAAATAAATAAATGGATGAAATTGTCCGTTTAAATGATCTCCCCAACCTGATCTCTCCATGTAGGGGAGCCCATTTGAGCCTAATAATTAATATATTTGTAGGCGTGATTGCCCATTATCCATAAAAAAAAAAAAAAAAAACTCTTAAGAACACAAGAACATATTTTACACTGCTGTAGTCTAACTGGCAGAACCTCCCATGGCTAGACCAGGTTTTGAGCTCGATGCATAATATATGAATACCCAACCTGCTTAAACCCCCCCTCCCTTCGCCATGATCAATTGACTGTAAATAAATCTAATTAACTTGTTTTACAGAGATATGACTGGAGATGACTTTTATAATTATTAATTTAATTTTGATTTTCATAAATGACAGGAGACCACAGGCTTTTAATCTCTAAGAAAATTAATATATAGCTACAGAGAGAATATATATGCACACACGTACCAAGCTCCTTCAAACTTGAAGGAAGAAGGTCTTTTGATGAGAACAAAACCCAGAACCTCGTCATAGAACTTGACAGATTCAGGAACAGACTTGCAAACAAATGAGACGTGGTTCAGTGACAGAGGCATGGATGTTCTTCCAGGTGAAGGTGAAGGAGAAGCCCACCTCTCTATTTCTTCTTCAATCTCTCCTATATTCCCCATTCTCTCTCTCTCTCTCAAGTCTTCTTTAACTTCTCCCAAGAAACCGTGTGATGTTGTTGGTAGAGGTGACCCAATATCAAAGGTGTTTATATATAGCTAAAAACCCCAGTTCATTCTATCACAACGTGTTTAGCATTGTGTTTGGTTTTTTTCTCTTGGGAACCCACCTTTCTCTTTAATCAAAAGTTGTCACTTCTATTTTATTGATTTTTTTAATATTGAAATTATAAATATATAATATTACAAAAATATAATTATTAATCTCGTAAGATCATCATAGTTATTTTGAAATTTTAATATAATATATATAAATATATTAAGAAATTCCTCATAGAATTTTATTTTAATTTAAAGATTAAATTAAAAAATATAATTGTTATTATAAAATTATTTATATTTAAAAAATATTATTTGACCAAAACAAAATAGATAAAACAATATTAAAACGTGATGTCCGTTTCACACGAAATGAAACGAGATTACAAACATTGTTTTAAACACTTTTTGTGCACTCAATTAAATAATTAAAATATCTATTGTTATATATTCTTATAAAATGATTATATTTTAACTCGAACTAATGATTTTCAAAACACATCTCAATCACTTCACGAAATTGGGACCATGTGTTTGAATGTTGTACCTTTTAAATTTATTTATTGCTTATTATTTTATATAAAATTATTAAAAAAAATATATTAAATTAATTTATTAACTATTCCAAATTGATTATTTTCTGGGTTCTAGAATTTATGACCCCAGTCATACACACACAAAAAAACCCAAACAGGAAGAGAGTGGTGGAGTTATTGTGTTCCCATTCTAGTATTATTATTATTTAAAAAAAAAAAAAGAATATGCTTTTGCACTTTATTTTTGTCTCTTGGGCTGGGTACCTACGGCGCTACGTATGTACCTTTGTATTCTGTAAGAATTCTTTCACATTATACTTTTAAAACTCATCCCCGACAACCGTTTGATCTGTCAATCTATCAACTTGATGTTTGGATCTGGGAGGATCACCACCGACCAGAGTACAATATACTTTCGACACATCAGTATTTAACTGATGATGACGTGTCATGGATAACATAGTCCATCAAAATTGCTTTTGAAACTACTTTTTATTTAAATATATATTAATACCAGTCTACCATCTAAACGAAGAGCAATAATGTTGCTTAGCTGCCTATTTAAAGGCTCACTCGGATTCCCATTTCTCTGCCCCCAGCTGCCTGCTCAAGTATTTGCAGGCCCGTTTGAATTATTATCAATGCCATGCCAGCTGATATGGTATGATTAGTAATGCCAGCCTGGTATTTGTCTGCCACACAGAGAACGACAAAAGGGTTTCCCGCTCTCTTCGTGGCACCACAGGAAAATCCAGCACCGCTCCCTTTGACTAGACAATCAAAATAATTTAAAAAATTAAAATAAATATTTTTGAAAAATATAAGGTTTATTAATTCAATTTTTCTAGGGATCAATTAACAGGGTGTTTGGGAGAGCTGTTGCTGTAGCTTTTCAAAGTGTGTTTCGTGCCGAAATATATTAAAATAATTATATTTTAATAATATTTTTAGATTATTTTGATATGCTGATGTTAAAAATAATTTTTTAAAAATATTATTTTAATATATTTTTAAATAAAAAAACATTTTAAAAAATAACTGTAACTACACTCTTAAACAGTCATTAACATATTCAATCATTTCCCACAGCATAAAACACGCACAGAAATTTGATTTTCACGGGTGCTACTGTTTACTATGAAATAAACAGTATATGAACTGTGAACAAAAAGTAAGGTTGTTTGGACCACGTTTAAAACGTTTGATGAGATGGGAGCAGCTCTCCTGCAGCTCCTTAAGTTTCCTTAGTCTGCTCGATGATGCACGACACGTGTACAAAGAAAACTATATGTTTTTTTTTGTCTAGATAATGTTTTGAGCTTCACGATTGTTCGATGAACTGTGATTATTTTGATTTGCCATTTTTTATAATTAAGATCAGATTGTAGGGGAGTAAATATTAGGCAACTTGAATAATTTTAAATAAATATTTAAAATTATACTGTTTTAAAGCTTTTTTTTTATTAAATTATAGCATTAAAAATAATAAATTATTTTTTATCAACCTGGATGAAATTAAATTAAATATCCATTATAATTAAATAATTGTTTGAAAGTATGATTGCATTGTTGTTTAAAGTTTTTTTATTTGAAAATATATTGAACTAATATTTTTTATTTTTTAAAAATTATTTTTAATATAAAAATCAACTTTTTTTAAATATATTTTTGAAAGACACCATGTGTGAGGCTTGTAACCATGCTCATATCACCATGTGTGAATGAAGCGCACCAACTTCATCGTTATTGACCTAAATACTCAACTGTTTGGTCGGTAATTAATTGCTCTCATCAATACTCGCACGTTTTTCTAATGCACAATAAATAAATTTTGTCTGTTATTGCTGTAGCTTTGTTTTTAGCTTGAAAATATATTTTTATATGAATAAATCAAAATAATAAAAATATAAAAAAATAATTAATTTGATGGCTGCCGATTGTGAAGTTATAGGTCTACAAATCAGATAAACCCACGCCAATGATACTGTCTAAAACCGTGGAGAACTCCATGCACAGGATACAGTGGTAAGATTTTCAAAGAAGGGAGAGCATCAGAATTCAATTTCCTCGGGATTAAATTTATACAATATTAAATTAGATCGAGCAAGACAATCGAAACCCAATTCAACATGTTAATAACTCAGCTTGTAGCGCCCAACTAGATCAATATAATATGGCACCAGAGCCACCAACCGGGTCGTGTCAGCCATGTTGCTGGCATCAGGAAGAGCAGGCTTGAACAAGAGCATCTTCTTGCGTGAGCCAGGGTGCTGGTCAGAGAAACGCAATCAGATGAAGCCCTTGCCGTGTTTCTCACCAGAAACCTGAAGTTGGAAAGCATGTAAATAACCTGATGAACAGAAAGCTGACACAGCTGATCAAGACCAGACATTTAAGAGCATATTTCACATGCAAGGAGGAAATCAGACAGAATACAGACATTCCAGGAGACAGATTAATCAAGCGAGCCTGGTATTCTTTAGATAGGAGAAATGAATCTGTGGTTGAGCATTGAAGGACAGACTGCACATGAATATAATTGAAAATTAAATCCAAGGGGGTGTTTGGGAGTGTGGTTGCTTTTGCTTTTCAAAGTGTTTTTCATGCCGAAATGCATCAAAATGATTTTTTTTATTTTTTAAAAATTATTTTTGACATCAGCACATCAAAATGATCTAAAAACACTAAACCGCCGGTTTTAAAAATAAAAAAAAAAAGACGAAAAACAGCAAAAAACAGATTGAATCGCAATGCCAAACAGGCCGAAGAACAATCACAGGGAAAATCTAATGAAACGCAGTGACAGAACAGCTTCTGGGTCACATAAGACCAAAAGAAGAACTTGAATATGTACCAGGACCACCCCTCCCTCTCTCTTTCTTTTCCAATTTGACTTAACAGAAGATTGATGAAGCTAACTACAAATGGTTCCGGCCAAGACCAGGCGCAGATAAATAGCTAGTTAGTTTGTAGAGACCGATGCTCCTCGGGCATGTGCTTCAGAGTTGTAACCCCAAGCTCTCATGGCAAGCACCAAACTGAATAGAAAAAAAGAGGTTGTAATGAATACATTTATTCTCTAATTATGCTAACGAAACCACTAGGATCCATGGAGGGAAATGTACCCCCAGAGCATAGAAACGTTACAAGGCAACCAGAAAACCTAGAAAATACAGCCTTGTTCTTCCTCTTGACAGAAAGAATTACAAAATAATGCAGTATATATGATCATTTATTCGATCCATGTGTTAAAGAAGCTAAACATGTATAATCCATCTATTCAAAGAAATGAAAAGTAACCTCCACGATTGGAAGGAAAAAAAACCCATATGAAGCATCCGCTTCAGGGTTCTTTATATGTATGTCTACTCACAAAGCATGAAGAATAATTGATCAAATTCGTAAGCATACCTATGAGGAAACACTTATGATACTCGAACTCATGCCTTATGAAGAATATGAAGAAGATTTTCTACGAAGAATATGAAAAGTATAACATATACTTAAAAAAAATCGACACGTATAAAGCTAAATAAAACTAAGTACACACACATATATACTAGCTATATTGCCCGCGCGTTGCTGCAGGTATTTTTGTGTATATAATTTAACATAATTAAATCCACAACGATAAATTTATATAATATAATTAAATAAAAGTTATAGATTAGAAGATAAAATGCATAAATTTTTAAGTAGAGTTTGTTGCGCAAGCATAGATTACATCTTTTAGAATGTAGGTACTGCATCATAAAAGATCACAAAAGAGCGCGAACTATATAACTTGCGGATCATTGCAAAAAAGAGGCATGTTAACATGAAGAACAAAGTTAAAACCTTTCTTTAAAATGAGACATTTAATCTCCCTGCTAATTCTCCTATTCAAAAAAACATTATAAGCTATTAAATGAAATGAACATTAAATTGATGTGAATCAATTGAAAATGTAGTAAATATCTAAAAAAAGATTGGTGAGGATGATCTATGGTGCGAATTGTAAATTTAGCCAAAATAATAAATTTGTGTAGAAATCCAGTGAAGTGCAAGTTTTCCATAAAATATATGAATTTTACATCGCTATAAATTTATCTGTTTAGCAGTTTTTTACGAAATAACCAGCATTAATTTATTATCATCATCAAAAAAACAAGAAGATTCGGATATTTGAATTATTAAATTTATTGCATTAAGATTAGTTTATTTTATAATTCAATTTAAACCAAACAAAATATAAATGGTAAAAATACCTGTAATAATCAAATAACAAAAATAAATAGTTAATTTTCTATCTACAAAAAGTCAAAAACATAAATTGAAAATTCATCCCCACGCTATTTTTATTATCATTGCTATAACAATTAAAACTATTATCAATATTATTATCAAAACAATTAAAATAAATAAATTCCTTGGAAAAAAATTAAAAAAAAATTATCATTATTATCACTGTTACGATAATACAAATTATAAAATTATTCTGAGAGAAAACAAACCTAAAAACTATTAACAAAAAAGTAAGCAAGAAAAACAATTAAATTATCACTACTACTATTATTATTATGTTAATAATGAAAAAATAAATAAATGAAAGACTAAAAAAAATCTTAAAAACTTTAACAAAAGATCAAACAAAAAAATAAAATAAAAATTATTTGATAAAAAAAAGTCATTTGACTTGAAAATAAAAATAAAGAAACAAATAAAAAAACTAAAAGAAAGAAGAAAGGGAGAAAAAAAATAGAAATATTAATCTTCAAATCATAAATATAAAATGAAATTTAAGAGCTAATTTTTTTGAAAAAAATATCAACTAAAAAAATAAGAAAATAACAAAAAATAAAAATCAAAACTAAGAGCATGTTTATATATACATGGACAAAAGTAAGGATTATTCTAGAAATATAAAGAAATAAAGGGATTAGAATAAAAAATTAAAAATATAAGGGCTCAAATAAAAATCAATTATAAAGGGATTAAAATAAAAAATTAAAAGTATAAGAGCCAAAATGAAAATTAAATATATTATCAATTTCAATCAAAGGACAAAATTAAAAAAAAGTGAAACTGCTGTACTGATTAAATTAATCTTTTTAAATTCAATCCAGAAATTAAAAGAAGGAGGACCGAAGTGAAACATTAACATTGAATTAATTTCAATTAAAAGACCCAATCGAACTAAATCAAACTTATATAACTAAAATCAGAACCATAAACAAAATTAAATGTACAGGGACTGAAATGCAAAATGATTAAAACCGAGGGACTCTCCTGCACTTTGGCGTGTAGGAGAGAGAGAGATGGGTGCAGCGGCTTTCACCGGCCACCACCGCGCCCACAGCTATCGGAGGACAAAACGAGCTGCACCGGGAGCAAGACCAAGCGGCGTCGCATCGACTGAGACACTGGTAGCCCATCTCCGGCGATCCTACCACCCTGCACGCGCCCCCTAAAGAGGGCGTGAGGTGGAATACCGCGGGTTGCGTATGAAACACACGCCGACAGTCTAAAGAAAAAAATAAAAAAAGATTGGTTAATTACCGGTATACCCCTTGCCTAAGTCAGTAATTTTGTCTTATTAAGGGCTATATCCGTAATTAGTCATTTTCAAAAAAATATAAAATAATCGAAAGGTAGGCGAACTAGACCGGACCAATCCGGTCTGAAATTGTGCAATTATCGCAGAGCCCCTCACCCATAACCGGTTTTTTGTCTTTTTTGAGGACTAAAAGCACTATTTTACTGTGCAAATAATGATAAAACAAATCAGAAAACTGACAAATCAACCGAACCGACCCAAAAATACACTATTACAATCCACAGTGTTTACACTCACAATCTATAGTGCAGCACAGTGAAAACACCACTCCTATTATATATTAGGTAATATATAGTTCTGGGGGGTTGTTATATATATATATATATATATATATATATATATTCTTATATAAAATATGTTTTTTAATATTAAAATAATCTAAAAATTAATTACAATAAATAAATATATTAGAAGGAGATCACAATATAATTTTTGTTTTGCAATTCTAATTTTATTTTAGATAATATTTTATTATATATTATTCTGGGATCGTAGAGGCCTTTACGTATGGATTTATAGTTCTTGATAAAATTACATGTAGTTTGATGGGAGAATAAAAACAAGTGTTTAATTTACTTGAATTATTAATTATATTTTGTTATTATAATTATTAAATATTTAAAAACAATATATATGCAATATGAAAATCTTGGTAACCAAAAACTTGAAACTACTTTTCATTAATCTCAAACTCAACCATAGTTTTAACAAAACACTTTAAAAATTATTTTGAACCGCAACTAAAATGCTTTTCATAAAACTACCTTTTCAAAACCTCAACTACGAAAGAAAAAGTAATACCAAACACACCCGTAATGCCTACAAAGTTCATTATTTCAATTATATCCCTTAACCATTCAAAAATCTTGACAATTTTGGCACTTCAAATTCCCTATAAACTACATGAGGGGCAGCCGAATGGCTGCTCCCTCTGCTATAAGTAGCAAGGCAAAAGAAAAGAAAAGAGAGGGGGGAAAAGTAATACAGAGAGGGGATTTGAAAAACACAGGGAGAAGAACAAAGGAGGTTGAAAAACGCATAAAAAACAAAAGTTGTAGTGAAGGGAAAAACGTGAAGGAGAAAAGGAGGAAAGAAATTCACAAAAAAACTCTAGCATTCTTCTCACACAAGCCCAGTGTCACCAGCCCCATTCTTTTCTTTCTTTCTTCTTCTCCCTCGGTCTTTTGGTTGTTTCCCTCTTTAAAACTAGAGGCGCCTATCTCTCTCTCTCCCTCTCGGTCAGCAACTCCAACCACCAACTCCAGCCAGCCCAGCCTCTCTCTCTCCTCACCAGAAGCTTCACCTTCACGCCATCAGCCCGGCCACCTCCTCCGGCGAGGCAGCGGACCAGTAACCCGACGACAGCAGTCATAGACCGTCACTTTTCGACGCCCATTCCAGCCACTACAGGACACCATTTTCGACTAGAAGAACCACCTTGATATACTCTACCCAAAGGTGTTAACAGGTACGCATTTCATCACACTCGGAAATTTTCACTATTCATCATCTTCCTCAGCTGTTGCATGCAAGGGACGTCAATTTTTGTCCCACTGTGCACGTGGGCTGGGTCTGAGTGAGGAAAGCTCGGCCCAAGCGCTTAAGTGACCTGGGCTTCCAGCCCGTCTGGCCTAGAAGCCCAGCCCGATAGTATACTGGCTCCAGCCCGTTTGGACTGGGAGCCAGTCCGATTTTGCGTGGGTCTCAGCCCAGTATTAGATTAACCAGGTTGGCAGCCAAGCCCCCAGTGGGCGGGCTGGAAGCCCAACCCGTCAGGGCTTAGGCAACCCCCCCTAAATGAAGAAAAAATAGAAAAATAGAAAAAAAAATAAAATTGGCACAAAAAATATTTTTATATAAAAATGCAAAAACGTGTGGTTTTTTTGCATACGACCAATACACTAGCATATTTTAAAAAAAAATCTTTTTGTTTAAAAAAATATTATCTTGGAGTTTGAAGAAAAAATGTATTTTAGCATAGATTTTGCAAAGAAAAATCATTCCTCGTATTTTTGGATTTTACAACATATTTATAAAAGTCCAAAGGGTATTGGCCAATATGCCAAAAATATCAAAATATTATTTTTGGTTATTCATATTATTCATTGTTGATATTTGGATAAATAAATCCTAAAGGGTCATTATCCAAAATATTCGACGGGGATAATTTGCTATTATTCACCGTTGGTGTTTGGATAAATAAATCCTAAGGGGTTAATATCCAAAATATTCGACAGGGATAATTTGCTATTATTTACCCTTGGTGTTTAGATAAATAAATCCTAAGGGGTTAGTATCCAAAATATTCAGTGGAGATAATACACCATCACTATTTAACCAACATATTTTTTTTTTGAATGATCAAAACCATAACAAATCATAAACAAACCAAAATGTCAAGCAACTTACCTTAGGTAGGGCGTATTAGGGGTGCTAAAACCTTCCATTTACGCAACCAGTCCCTTACCTTAGAATCTCTGAAAAACCAGTTTTAGGTTTTCTAGTAACCATAATACTAGGTGGCGACTCCCTTTTCTAAAAATAAATATAAGACCCTCACGTAATTTCCCCTGCTCATGGGGACGGTCGCCGCGATGCCGCACTCATTTTTCGGGGTGCGACAAAAATTACTAGTTATTTTGTTAGATTAATTTGACAGGCGCACGAAGAAATATAATGAGAGCTTGAAGAGGAAAAAAACAAATGTATTCTACTCAAGCTTATCTTTAAATTATTAATTACAAATTATGGGGAAAGAAAATCTAATTTAATACTTGTTTGCGAGTGTGGTTGTAGTTATTTTTAAAAATATTTTTTTATTTAAAAATACATCAAAATTATATATATATATATATATCAACATATAAAAATGATTTAAAAACACCAATTTTTTATTTTATTTTTTTTCAAAAATACTTTTAAAACGTAATGTCTTTACCTCACAAGCTAATATAAAAAAATTATCGACAAGAAATCTAATTTGACAGGGTTTGAAATTAAGTTAAGAAATATTAACCTAACTAAACTTAATTAACAAGACAAATTAAACCAACTCGGTGAACCCAATATATATATATAAAACGCGTTGCCATTTCCCTGTGCATTGTGAGTAAAATCACTGTGTACTGGACATTTTTCGTCCATGCTTCGCGCGCGTATGGGCGCCCTTTTTTTTTTTCTTTATCCGGTTTTGAACAGTGGATTAACGAAAAAACCCCCCGAAAATAACAAAAGAGTGCACAGAAACCAGGGGCTTTACCGGTTTTTTTGTTTTCTTTGCACAGTGAATCGAAGAAAAAAGCCCCCAAAAAAGATAAAATTATGGATAGTGAACGGGGGCAGGGACGTCCTTTCCCCTCTGGTTTTTTCGTGAATACTAGTTGCATCAGGGGTGAATAGATAAATATCCAATATTTTATTATTTATTTCGGCGGGATTACTGGCGCGTCGTCCGGACGCACCATCAAAGTTCCAGGCAAACGCCCCTTTGAGGCGGCACGTTCCACCTATTCTGGCAGTAAAAATTTCACTTTCACAGTGTCACGCGGTGCGCCTTCCTGTTGGCAATTGTCCGGAGTATCGCGTGTATACACTAGAACCTCTAGTGAGCAGCGGAGGACGGTTTTGTGTCGGCCATCGGGTTTCTCTTTCTTGCCGCAGCAAATTATGGTCCGGTCCCTGGGGTTTGGCAAAAGTTTGGTTTGGTCCCTGATGTTTGAATTTCGGTTTGATTACTAATTTCTTTAATTGAAAGTTTCATTATTTTCAATTGTGCTATTCAATTAAAACTGATTATTAAAGGAATATTTCATTTTAGTCGCTATTATTTTGATTTTCTATTTCTTTTTCGTTTCTGTTATATTTTCGGTCCATATGTTTCGATTTCTTTTAATTTGGTCCTCCAAGTAAAATTGGTTATTTTTACAACTTATTATTTCAGTCCCTCTTCTTCTAGTATTTTGATCTATTGCACAAAAATTATCATTATTTGGTTCTTTATTTATTTTGATCCCAAAATTTTATTTTCTTTGAATTTGAACCTGCAATTAAAATTAATTATATATTTTATTCTTCATTTCGGTCCTTATTCTTTTAATTTTTTGTTTTATATTAATTCATTTGATTTTTTGAAAAAAAAGTTTGCTAATGTTTATATTTTATTCATATTCATGCATCTATGCTTTTAGTTTTTGTCTTTTATTTTTTATTCAGGTTTTATTTTTAATCGGTTTAATCCTAAAATATTAATTTTTGTTGATAATTAATTTAAAATTAATATTGCATATTTTTTTCCCTTTATACTTTTTTTTGTGTTTTCTGTCCTTTTTATTTGTTATCTGGATTAGATGATTTTTATGGTTTTACTATTTGTGAAATCATCATGGCAATTTTAATAATTTTTTTAATTGTATTTTTTTATGAAAATATTTTACTTCTTTTTTAATGATTTTTCATTGCAAATTAATTATTTTAATTGTTTTGACGATAATATGGATAATAACTTTTATAGCAATGATAATGACAGTAACATAAGAATAGATTTACAATTTATATTTTCATCATTTTGTGAATAGAAAATTAACTGTTTATTTTTGTTATTTAATTATTTGAAATTTTTTATATTAATTAATTTATTTTTCTTTTAATTCTTAGACATTGTTTATTTTTTATCCGTATTTATGCATCTATGATTTTATTTTATTTTTTTGGTTTTTTTTAAATCAGTTCAATCATGAAATTTGAATTTATTATAATAATTATTTCAAAATTAATATTGCTTTCTTTTTCCCTATATTTTTTCCTGTTATTTTGATTTGTTCTTTTAATTAAATGATTTTTATGATTTTATTATTTACACAATAATAATAATAATTTTAGTAATTGGTTTTTTTGGTTTTTTTTATATAAATATTTTTTCTTTTTAATAATTTTTCAGGTCAATTTAATTATTTTAATAGTAATGTTGATAATAATTTTAACTGTTATAGTAATGATAATTATAATAACATAAGAATAAATTTCCAATGTATGTTTTCGTCTTTTTGTTGATAGAAAATAAACAGTTTATTTTATATTGGTTCTTTCATTAAAACCTACTAATCAAATAAATTTATATCCATTTACAATTCATTATTTTATACAAAATTTGTACTTAACAAAAATTCTATACAAATTTATTATTTTGTGTAAATTTATGTTATAATAAAAAAATCACACATAATTAATATTTGGCCCTTATACTTTTAATTTTTTGTTTTCATCCCTTGATTTCTTATTATTTCTATAATAATCCCTACTATTATTCATGTATATATAAATGTGCTTTTAACTTTGATTTTGAATTTTAAAATTCTAGAATAATAATAATAATAATAATAATAATAATAGTAATTGAATTAATATTTATTATTAATTATTATTATTATTATTTAATTGTTTCTCTTGCTTACTCTTTTGTTGATGTTTTTTAGTTTTTTTTTCTTAAGATAATTTGATAATTTTTATTGTTTTGACAATAATGACAATGACAATTTTATTTTTATTTTATTTTTTTATTAATCTTTTGTGGTTTATTTATTCTTTCATAATAATTGTCATCACCCAATTTCTGGGTGATTCCCCAAAATATACCAATAAATAAATAAAATAAGATAAAAGGGGGTTGGTGTCGGCTGAAAAATTAATGGAAAATTTTGGACGTTTTCGGAAGCCCGGTCGTACTTCTTTTTTTGCCCAAAAATGAAGGAAATGCAAATTCAAGGCCAAAATAATTTATTCTTGGATAAATCTGCATAGAAATTAAGTTGGAAGACATAATTATATTTTTATGGGTCAATTTGATTTAATCGTCGGCCGATGTAAAGTGTAATTATGCTTCGGAATTAATTAAGAACCCAATTGAAGGATTTAATTTAGCGCAAGAGCTTAATTATACTTTAAACGGGTCAAATTAATTTTATGAAGGGCCTAATTAGTGAGAAATTAAGTTTTGAAGCCGAATCTGGGTTCAATTGAGAAAATCAGGATTTTCGGTGACGAAACTCTTCCGAATTAATTGAGAGCCCAATTGAAGGATTTAATTTAGTGCAAGAGCTTAATTATACTTTAAACGGGTCAAATTAATTTTATGAAGGGCCTAATTAGTGAGAAATTAAGTTTCGAAGCCGAATCTGGGTTCAATTGAGAAAATCAGGATTTTCGGTGACGAAACTCTTCCGAATTAATTGAGAGCCCAATTGAAGGATTTAATTTAGCGCAAGAGCTTAATTATACTTTAAATGGGTCAAGTTGATTTTATTAAGGGCCTAATTAGTAAGAAATTAAGTTTCAAAGCCGAATCTAGGTACAATTGAGAAAATCAGGATTTTCGGTGACGAAACTCTTCCGAATTAATTGAGAGCCCAATTGAAGGATTTAATTAAGCGCAAGGGCTTAATTATACTTGAATGGGTTGAATTAATTTTATTAAAGGCTTGAGTACTGAAAAATTAATTTTGGAAGCCTAATTTGGGTTAAAATTGAGACGATCGGAATTTTCGGCGACGAAACTTTTTGGGTGGAATTGAAAGCTAAAATTGAAGGTAAAAACACCATTCTTCCCGCCGAAAAATGCTTTTTGTGATAAATCAGTTTTTTTTTAGCATATTCTACAATAAAAAAAAAAAAAAAAGAAGAAGACAGACCTGAATTGACTGGACATGGCATGCCGGCAGCCATGCTTGTGGCACGCCGGCAGCCATGCCCTGCAAGCTACCTTACCCTGCAACTTACCCACTGAAAACACCATGTTGTGGACATCAATCCCATACCTGCAAGTTGCAAGGTTAGCCTATAAATAGGGAGAAAATTGAAGAGGAAAAGAAAAGAAAAAACGGGCAAAAGGGCTGAGAAAAAACCAGTGAAAAACGGGGAGAAGTTATGAAAATTCACAGAGATTTTTAGCAAATGAAAACAAGAGAAACAAAGGAAAATCACACAACAAAAACACTATCATCTTCATCTCTCTCGGCATTGTTCTCTTTCT
This sequence comes from Salix dunnii, assembly GCA_015731905.1. Lineage (NCBI taxonomy): Eukaryota > Viridiplantae > Streptophyta > Magnoliopsida > Malpighiales > Salicaceae > Salix > Salix dunnii. The sequence goes on from CM027661.1 coordinate 480,381, forward strand.
CTCCCTCTCGGACTGCAAATTCTCTCTCTCTCTAACAGCCCCGTGGAGCTCTCTCTCTCTCCGTCGTTGCTTGTCATTTAACCACCCAAGACCTCCCTTATCATCACCACAAGTTTACCCTTCACCCCAGCTGTCCATTTCTCCTCTCCGGTGAAGGAACCGGCGACGGCGGCAGTTATGCCCCGGCGACTTTGGAGGCTTTTTCCAGCCACCACAGACCACTGACAACGCCACCACGACAGAATCATCACCTCGATCTCCTCTACCCAAAGGTGCTAACAGTAAGCCTTTTATCATACTCGAAAATCCTCCCTTACTGCTCATCATCCCCTTCGCTGCTCACTGCTCACTGTTCACTGCATTGTCAGCAGTCCAAAAAAATTCACCAATTATTTTTTCATGGTTTTTATTATAAAAAAAATAAAAAAAAAAAAAAAAAAAATAAAAAAAAATAAAAAAAATATTTTAATTTTTATTTTTATCTGTATTTTCATAACTACTTTTTTATTAAAAAAAAAAAAATATTTTCAAAAAAAATATAAAATGTGTTGTTTTCGTGCATACGTCCAATCCAAGATTTTTTAAGCATATTTTTAGTAAAAAAAAATATTGCATCTTTCTCATGTTTTAAAACAAAATTGGATATCGTAACCGGTTTATGATTATCCATTGGGATTCGGCCAAAATATCAAAAATAATCAAAACCATTTTTGTTTTATCTATGAAGGTGTAAATTTACATTGTAAAATACATCCATGGATAAAAAATATTTTTACTACGATGTAAATTTAAAAGCATAAATTACATCCGTAGATAAAAAAAATAATAAAATAAAAAAGAGAGAGTTTCTAACTGTGGTGTAAAATTACATCGTAAATTACACCCGCAGATAAAAAAAAAAGAAGAAATTTTTTTTATGCAGTGTAAAAAAAAAAAAAAAACTTAGAAAAAACAATCAAATGACAATGCAGCTTACCTTAGGTAGGGTGCATCGGGGATGATGCGTCTTCCCCTTGCACAACAAGTCCCCTTACTCAGACTCACGTAGACCAATAGGTTCCTAGTAACTTTAATACTAGGTGGCGACTCCTCATAATTATAGTCGTAAATTTTACGGCTATAAAACAAACACCCCATTTTCACCGCGCGCCGTTATGGCGGGGCGCGAAGCGCGAAAAAATCGCCGTCGCGACAGATGGCGACTCCACTGGGGACCATAGATGGACTGAGCTTTGTTGTTTGATTGTTATTCTTTAGTTCATATTTTACCATGCATTTTTAGTGTTTTACCATGCATTTTTATTTAAGTCCATGCATAACATCAGGTGTGAATTAACTTCATCATGCATTTTAATTTTGCAAATAAATCCAATTTTAGGTTAGGCGGGGATTAGCGGTCTGCCTCATGACTTTCAGTCGGGGTTCAGATTCGTGAAACATCCAACTATGAACTGAGTGTTTACTTGATAATGGCGGTCACATAGTGCCCCAACCATTTCTTGTAAACCCCCATACCACCTTCATGTAAGGCGGTCACTGGGCAGTTCATAGACCTTTTGTGACCAGATAGAAAACTTACCCTGCATGTGCTTAGGACCTAGGATACAATCTCTTTGATAATTCATTTCTTTTTAAAATAAATTGCAGAGATTATCAGGCCAAGACCATGACTTCCATGACCTTTTTGGAATACGGGGAAAGATCTGAGATGACGCAGATAACTGAGGGGGATTGTCCAAGAGCTAGAATCAATGAATTGCCACACATGACCAAAATTCACTGCTCCATGGAAAATATAAAGAGACTTATGCCCATCATGGGGTATGTAGAGGAGGCGTCGTTTGAAGTAAGATATGGAAGAATCGCTCATCTGATGAAAATTCCGGTTCAGATATCAGCAGTCAAAGCCCTTATACACTTTTGGGATCCCAGCTACCGGTGCTTTACCTTTGGGGATATTGACATGACCCCTACCATAGAGGAGTATGCTCAAATCCTGAATTTCCCCTACGACCCCCACAAAGTTTATTTCAGACAAAAAATGGAGAATACAGTCCAAGAGGTTGCTAAATTACTATGCCTGGATCAAGTAAGCCAGTACATGACATCTTCTGGAGGTTTCAAGTGGAAGGCAATTGAGAGTAAATTGAAAGCAAGTAAAGATAAAGGGAAGCTTAGAGAAGAAGTCCATCGGTCAGTGGCTTTTGCAATCTTTGGTTTAGTTTTGTTCCCTTCAGAAGCCGCTGGGATAATTAGTATGGAAGCGGCCAATGCTTTTGTTGAATATGAGCAGGGAAAGAATAACCCCACTCCAGCTATACTGGCCGAAACATTCCTGTCCTTAAACCATTGTAGGTTACATGGAAAAGGTGCAATGCGGTGTTGCATCCCTTTGCTTTTCATGTGGATCGTTAGTCACCTAGAAACCCCGAGGGAAGTCTTCAATAATTTTTGGTGGTTTAACATGAGACCTCTCGGTTTGGTTGTAAGTGAAGATTGGAAAGACCTAGATGAGAAAGCTTGGATGGAAAAATACAGGGCACTCCCTCAAAGTAATTTCAGATGGAAAGCTCCTTGGATAAATAATTCAGTTTATCTAATGAGCTGTGGTAATAAGGCATGGGTCCCGCTAATTGGCTTAACCGGTTATGTCAGTTATTCTCCCTCTCTGGTAACCAGACAGTTTGGGGGAACACAATATGTACCAAGAACTAAAGGGTTGACCGGATATACTGGTTCTTTCAAAGAAATTAACTCATTGGCTGAACTTGAAGTAATTAAAAGAGACTGGGGGCAACCTGTTTTAGTTAGCAGAGAGCCCCACCCAAAGAAGCCTTCTGTTAGCCCTGGTTACTTGGTATGGAGGAGCTATGAGATACCTCAAAACGCCATAAGACAAAGTACGAGATAAAGCACCCGTCTTTGTCGAAACTAAAAGAAAGAGAGTCGATGACAGGGACCTACAAGAAGAGCTGGATAAGCTAAGGATTGAGCTCAGCAACAGCAAAAGCAATCAGAAATTCCTAGAAAAGCAACTACTAGAAGAAGAACAGATGAGGATTTCTTTGAATCGTCAATTGCAAGCAAAAGAAGAGCAGATTAACAGGTTGATCCAAGAAAAAAGTCAGTTAGAAGAAATGAGTTCTTGATATAATGACCAGATGAGTAAGTATGAAATGTTGAAAAAGGAATTGGTCACTTTGAAGGCATCTGAAAATAAGGAGCATGCAGACCAAGAATTGGTAGCCTCGGTAGTAAAGGAAAGAGACCATTATAAGATGAAATGGGAAGCTGAGAAGGAGAAAGGAAGGGTGGCCGGTCTTGTCCTTGAAGAGGAAAAGGATTTGAAAGCCCAGTACAGAGTGCAAGCGGAAAGTGAGTTTGAGGCTAGGAGGGTAGCAGAGTCTAATATAAAAAGATACTTAACCTAGATCAACAACCTGAGAGACCATATTTCCACTCTACAAGCTGAATTAGAAACTCAAGGAGAGGAATTAAAAATGGTGCAAGAGCAGCGTAGTGAATGGAAAGAATGCACCGCTGAAATCGAAACTCAGTTAAACTCCGAAATAACAGGGCTCGATGCAAGGTTACAAAAGGCTAAGGAGCAAAACCAACAACTTGAGAAAATGGTTCTCATATTAACGAAAAATAATGAATCATTGGCTGCCAGTAATGAAGCGATACGACAAGATAATTTTGTATTCCATCACAAGATAGAGCAGATCGATAAACTAATCGACATAGTGGCTAGGAAAGCAGATGAGCTATGTGTAAAAGCTACTAGGATAGGTGGCAGTGCCCGCAAATATGAAATGTACTTGGATGAACTCTCCTCTTTTGTTAAGTTTGTAGCTAACAGAGGAGTAGCATTTGAGTAAATATTTCGTATGTCTCTATTTTGATTAATGAAATGGACAAGATCCACCTTTTGTTTTGTCAAGTGTGTATGATTCAATTGATTCGAGCACAAGGGCGAAACTTACACAAGATATCTATAGATCTTACCCGGCACAGAAGTCATGGATTGGTTTTTCAAAAATAAAAAATCATCATGCATATGTTCATTCATCATAAATAACACATATCATCAACAGGTTGAAATATAGGTCCCCGAAGAGCTTCACCTCCTAGAATTTACAACACTCGTCTCCGTCAAAGAAATATGGAGGACGAAGAGCGCGCACATCAAGATGCTCACTTTCAAGAAGAGTTAAATGCTTTAAAAGATAGTGTAGCTCACATCGCTAGCTTACTTGAGCAGACACTGAGAAATACTTTTGGTGAGGGTCCTTCCACTAGACCTCCAACAACTACTCAAACACAAGCGGTAAACCGCCCTGATAAGTTAATTACAGACGGCGTCCAAGATCCTCAACAAAATACTACTTTTGGGCATACAACCACACCGACAACCTTGCCAACACCAATTGTTGGAATATCTATAAATGAGTCCCATAAAACACAGTCATCTGATGGTGTTGAGCAAGACAAGATGGCAGCATTGGAAGCTAGGATAAGGGCCATTGAAGGAGCAGAGTTGTATGATCCTGTGAGGGCTGCAGAAATGTGTTTGGTCCCAAATGTGGTAGTACCAAAAAGTTCCGCGTTCCTGAATTCATCAAGTATACTGGAACACAATGCCCTGTCACACATCTGAAGTCATATTGTAACAAAATGGCGGAAGTGGTACATGATGAAAAATTATTAATGCATTTCTTTCAAGATAGTTTGAGTGGGGCAGCTTTAAGTGGTACATGAGGCTTGATAACACTAGAGTTCGTAATTGGAAAGACTTGGTGGATGCTTTTGTTAAGCAATACAAGTATAATATGGATATTGCTCTGATAGAACCAGTCGTCCAACTTGGAAAAAGGGGAAAAGAGAGCATAAGAGAATATGCTCAAAGATGGAGAGACCTGGCTGCACAAGTACACCCTCCCCTTTTAGATAGGGAGATGGTTACTCTATTCGCCAATACACTGAGAGCACCATACTATGAGCATGTGATGGGAAGTTCGGCACAACAATTTACGGATGTTGTTGCTGTGGCAGAACGTATAGAGCAAGGAATAAAGAATGGAAGAATCTCTGCACCTATGGAAAAGAAGGGTTTCGGTGGAAAGAGGAAAGAGGTTGATCATATTGAAGGCGGTTATAAGGGCAAGAACACTCATTTCCCAAAATACAACCCCCCATCATCTCAAGTCGCCAACATTAACTTCAACTCTCCATTCTCCACCAAAAGACCCGAGAACCAAATTGGAAATTTACCAAAAAACCAAATCAGAAGTTTCCCCAAAAAGAGTTACCAAGAACTTCAGGAACAATTACCTCCATTGTCAATGCCTTTGAATGAGATATACCAGAAGTTATTAAGTATTGGGCATGTAGCTCCCATACCCTTGACACCCTTGCAACCGCCTTATCCCAATTGGTATAAACCGGATCTCACTTGCGAATACCACGCCGGAGTCGCAGGACACAGCATCCATACATGCATTGCTTTTAAAAGGAAGCTCCTCCAATTAATTAAAGCTGGATGGATAACATTCGAAGATCCCCCAAATATAAGCACCAATCCACTACCTAGTCATGCTTCGGGTAGTGGATCAGTAAATATGTTGGACGTCGAGTCTCCAAGAAGCTTAAAGGTGCCGATAGAAAGAATATATCAAATGCTGATAAGAGCAAAGTATGATGACATGAGATGTTGTCAATATCATAACCAGAAAGGTCATTCTATTAGTCAGTGTCGAGGCTTCTATGAAAATGTGATGCAAATGATAAATAGAGGTCTGCTTCGGATAGAGACAATTACAGATGATAACGTGTCTTTTAAAGAGATCTCAGATAAAGAAGTATGTCGGGTCCAGTTCACTCCAGAAGGGATACCCAAATTAGTTTTGACTAAGCCCACCATTACACCTAGAAAAGACTATAATGCCATACCATACAACTATGGGCATTTATCTCAGGGTGCAAGACAACCCCTCGTCTTTCTACCCGAAATTGGAGGCTTGACCCGAAGTGGTAGATGTTTTACTCCAGAGGAGTTAAAAAGGATTAAAGGGAAGGAAGTGGTCGACGTGTCCGAAGAAATAAATAAACCCGTAACAGAAGAGGAGACCAATGAATTCTTAAAGTTGATGAAGCATAGTGAGTATAGTGTGGTGGAACAACTAAAGAAGACCCCCGCTAAGATATCATTATTTTCCTTGATTTTAAGTTCTGAATCTCATCGGAAAGCTTTGCAAAAGGTGTTGAATGAGGCATATGTACCCCAGGACATCAACCTGGAGGCCATGGAGCATTTAGTGGGGAGAATACAAGCTTCAAATTATGTGTATTTTATGAAGATGAAGTGGATCCCGATGGTACAGGCATAATAAGCCATTATACATCACAATACGATGTAAAGATGTTTTGATTGGAAAAGTATTGATTGATAATGGCTCCGCTCTGAATGTATTACCAATGCATATGTTGAAAGAAATGCCCATCGACGAGTCACACATAAAGCCTAGCACCATGATGGCAAGAGCATATGACGGGTCACCAAGACAGATAGTGGGGACTATTGAGGTGGAGCTATGTATAGGACCGCAGGTATTCTTGGTAACGCTGCAAGTGATGGATATCCATCCATCCTATAGTATATTACTGGGAAGGCCATGGATTCACGCGGCCGGAGCAGTGGCTTCTTCGTTACACCAATGCTTAAAGTATATTGCAAACGGGATGCTAATCACTGTAAAAGCTGAAGAAACCATATCAATGATAAAAAATGCGTGTTCATAGAAACAGAGGCTTGTAAAGATGGAAACATCCATGCATTCGAAGTAGTAAATGCGGAATGAATCCTCGAAGGTGCTCCGTTGAAGAAGCCGAGGATCCCAGAAGCTGCAAAGATGGCTGCCAAATTTTTCTTGCGGAATGGAATCCCTTTTCAGCTGGACCCTGTCAGTGGAATGCCAGAGCAAATCAACAGAATAAAATTAAAATGTGCGGATCAAAGGTTCGGGCTAGGATATAAGTCGAAGAAAGAGGATTTCGAACGGGTTGCTTGGATTAGAAGGGAGGCCAGAATGGCAAAAATCGAAGGAAGAGAATTGAAAGATGAAGACCTTGCCATCCCACCGCTTCAAGAAACCTTTCACAGTTCAACAGAGATAGTCAAAGCAGGCATCAGAGATCTGCACATCAGTACTCTAGAATACCAGGAGGTAGAGACAGATTTTCCGCAACTCTCTATATATAACATCGAAGCCCCCTCTCCAAGGTCCTTTGTGCGGAAATTAGCTGAAGGGGAAGTGTTCCAGAACTGGAAGATGGAGCCAATTCATATTGTGTTCAAAAAGTAATTGTTTCTGTTTAGTCATGAACACGTGTTTTATTTTGATCATGGCGGTAATCTAGCTCACGATGCCGCAATATTTTGCTTTGTTAAATGAGCACTCTTTTCAATAAGATCATGCATTTTGTCATCATATTCATTCCCATTTGCAAATAGCACCTTACACAAACACACCTTACAATTTCGAGGATTTTGAAATTTCCAAACAAAATTATCACGCTAAGAATAATTGGCCAAATTTCAATAACATCACTGCATTGGATGATGAAGAATGGGCAGAGGAAGATATAGAAGAGTTCACTAAGTTGGTGGAAAATGCTGAAAAAGTTTGGAAACCTTTGAGTGAAGAGCTTGAAATCATCAATTTAGGAACTGAACAAGAAAGAAAAGAATTAAAAATCGGTACCCTTATTGCAACTGAAGAAAGAGGAAAATTGATTTCTCTTTTACATGAGTATATGGATGTTTTTGCCTGGACTTATTCAGAAATGCCTGGTTTAGATACTGATATAATTGTGCATAAAATCCCTTTAATAGAAGGAAGTATACCAGTAAAACAAAAAACCAGGAGAATGCGGCCGGATATGCTCCTAAAGGTAAAAACTGAAATTCAAAAGCAATGGGATGCTGGATTTTTAGAGGTCGTTCATTATCCTCAGTGGGTAGCCAATATGGCTGTGGTCCCCAAGAAAGATGGAAAGATCCGAGTTTGTGTGGATTATAGAGATTTGAACAAGGCAAGCCCTAAAGATGATTTTCCATTGCCTCATATAGATATATTAGTGGACAACGCTGCTAAAAATGCCACATATTCATTCATGGATGGGTTTTCTGGTTATAACCAAATTAGGATGGCAGAAGAAGACAAAGAGAAAACCACCTTTGTCACACCATGGGGGACCTTTTGCTATAAAGTGATGCCATTTAGTTTGAAGAATGCTGGGGCTACGTATCAACGAGCAATGGTCGCTTTATTCCATGATATGATGCACCAAGAAGTTGAGGTCTATGTGGATGATATTTTGGCTAAATCCAAAGTTGAGGAAGACCACGTACAAATATTAAGGAAACTATTCGAGAGATTACGAAAGTACCAGTTAAAGTTAAACCCTGCCAAATGCTCCTTTGGAGTAAAGACGGGAAAATTACTGGGTTTTATTGTGAGCAGCCAGGGAATAGAAGTCGATCCGGATAAAGCCAAGGCCATACAAGAAATGCCGACGCCGAAAACTGAAAAGGAAGTAAGAAGTTTTCTCGGGCGCTTAAATTACATATCCCGTTTCATATCCCAGCTAACAGTAACGTGTGAACCAATTTTTCGCTTACTCAGAAAGAAAAATCCTGGAATGTGGGATGATGATTGTCGAGGCCTTCGACAAGATAAAGAGATACTTACAAAACTCTCCTTTGTTGGTACCTCCGGTACCAGGAAGACCGTTGATCTTGTACTTAACTGTCACAGAAACAGCCATGGGTTGTGTGTTGGGACAACATGATGAATCTGGAAGAAAAGAGCAAGCTATATATTACCTGAGTAAAAAATTCAACGATTGTGAGTCTCGATACACCAGGATTGAGAAGTTATGTTGTGCTTTGGTATGGACTGCAAGAAGACTCAGGCAGTATATGTTGTACTACACAACATGGCTAATTTCCAAACTAGATCCACTTAAGTACATTTGTGAGAAGCCCTATCTGTCAAGTAGAATAACAAGATGGCAAGTGTTATTAGCAGAGTACGACATTGTTTTTATGACAAGGAAAGCCGTCAAAGGTAGTATAATCGCTGACCATCTTGCAGATCATGCCATGGAAGAATATGAGCCTCTAGATTTTGATCTCCCTGATGAAGATGTGTTGGTGATTAGGGATGATACGAGAATGAGTGTGTGGTGGACACTTTATTTTGACGGAGCAGTAAATGTATCAGGAAATGGGGTTGGGGCAGTAATAATTTCCCCAGATGGGAAGCAATACCCCTTTTCAGTGAGGTTACAGTTTGAGTGCACTAATAACACGGCCGAATATGAGGCATGTATCCTTGGTTTAGAGGCTGCTTTAGAACTCAGAGTTAAGAAGCTTGAAGTCTTTGGGGATTCCATGTTGATCATCTGCCAAGTAAAAGGAGAATGGCAAACAAAGGATGAAAAGTTGAAACCCTACCAAAACTACCTTGTAAAATTAGCTAGTGAATTTGAAGAGATCAAGTTCACTCATATGAGTAGGGACAAAAATCAGTTTGCCGATGCTTTGGCAACTTTAGCTTCAATGGTACAAATTGTCGCTAGAGAAAAGATGCACCCAATTGACATCAAGATCCGAAATCATCAAGCCCATTGTTGCACACTTGAGGAGTCACCAGATGGAGAACCATGGTATAATGATATTAAGAGATATATCAAACACCGAGAATACCCCCAAAAAGCTTCTGAGACAGACAAAGAGACCTTGAGAAGGTTGGCTGCAAATTTTTTCTTGGACGGTGAAATCCTATACAGGAGGTCATTTGATGGAACTCTACTCAGATGTTTGGATGAGAAAGAAATTGGGCAGGCTTTGAAAGAAGTCCACGAAGGAATTTGTGCCACCCATGCCAATGGTCATACGATGGCAAGGCAAATGCAAAGATTTGGATATTTTTGGTTGACGATGGAGAGGGATTGCGTGGCATATGTTAAGAAATGTCATAAATGCCAAATTTATGGTGATAAAATAAATGCACCTCCAAAACCTTTATTCAACATGACTTCACCATGGCCGTTCAACATGTGGGGATTGGATGTCATAGGGCCAATCAACCCGAAGGCAAGCAACGGGCATAGATTCATTCTAGTGGCAATTGATTACTTTACCAAATGGGTTGAGGCTAATTCCTATGCCCATGTAACACAAAAGGTTGTCAAGAAGTTCATTGAAAGGGACTTGGTCTATCGCTATGGCCTACCTGCAAGACTGGTAACTGATAATGCACAGAATTTTAATGGAAAGTTGATTGCCGAACTTTGCACCAAATGGAAGATTAAGCATCTCAACTCCTCTCCTTATAGACCAAAGATGAATGGGGCCGTTGAAGCAGCTAATAAGAATCTTAATAAAATCATCCAAAAAATGGTTGTTACTTACAAGGATTGGCATGAAATGCTCCCATGCGCTTTGCACGCATATCGCACTACTGTTCGAACTTCTGTAGGGGCAACCCCGTATGCCTTAGTATATGGGATGGAGGCAGTCGCACCTTTAGAAATGGAGATTCCATCACTAAGGGTCTTGAAAAATGCAGAGTTAGATGAATCGGAGTGGGCAAAGGTGAGGCTTGAACAGTTAAATTTAATTGATGAAAAAAGATTAGCAGCTATTTGCCATCACCAATTATACCAGGGCAGGATAGCAAGAGCTTACAACAAGAAGGTCAGGCCGAGGGTATTCAAAGAGGGAGATCTGGTATTGAAGAAGATGTCAGTAGGAGAAGACCAGAGTAAATGGGCGCCAAACTATGAGGGACCATATGTGGTAAAGAAGGCTTTTTCAGGAGGAGCTCTAATTCTAACTAGCATGGATGGAGAAAATCTGCCCAGACCCGTAAACTCTGATGTTGTGAAGAAATATTATGCTTAATGTATTATTCATGACATCTAATGAAATTGAAATTTGGCCATGAATTTTTGGTGTATTCTTTTTCCTCTATTGTTCTGCATGATCTTATATTTTCATTAGGATTTTTGGCAAATCAAAGTCTAGTACGAAAAGAAATGCCAAATTAATGTTTGTTTAACAAATGTGTTCTGGGAATTCAAAGGATTTCATTGAAGGGTGATCTCATATCCCGAAAATCAGCATAATAAAGCTAAGTCTTTAGCTAAATAAAAACCCCAAAAACAAATCAAAAAATATTTCGCATGGAAAAGCAAAGTCTACCGATCCCGAATGCATGTTTTTGAAATGAAGAGAGGCCATCTTTGATATGCCTTCACAAAGTCTTAAATATCCATTGCAGTCCCCATTTGAGCTGAATAATTGTTTTTCTGATAATTAACCCTGACTAGGATCACACCCTACACTGGGGGGCAAGTGCGAAGAGAGAAGAACTCTCAATTACAAAATAGTCCTCAATGATAAAAGATGTTCAAAAAAACTGGGGGGCATAAACATAAAAAGGTTTTAGTACACTAGCAAATCAATTCAACAATTTAGTAGTACTAAAGACCCAACATAAAAACCCAAAATTCTTGGGAGCATGTCAAGTCAACATGATGGCATTGCAAAAAACCCATTCTCAAGAGCCTAAACAAATACCGAGAGGCATGTCAAGAGATACCCAAATAAAATTATGGGCCATAAACATAAAAGGAGTTTTAGTACATTACGACAAATCGAGTCAACATGATAGTATTCAAAACCCATGATAAAAGGCCCAAACAAAATGCTGGGGGGCATGGCGGGTCATGAAAATCAATCATTAGGACTAAAAGAGTTCTAAGAGTGAGCACTAAGTGATCCTTAGTCTAGAAAACCCTTAAACACTTTTTGAGCCCGCAAATATCTTTTCTTCGTAGCCATCAACCTGAGCCTACGCTACAAGCCTGATAAAGCCCTTTCTGATCAAATACAAGTAATCTGGATCGATAGGCAATGCTTTTTCATTCGAGATAATCCTTACAAATGCTTCACCAAACCTGATCGAAGCCTTCTTGACATACAAGACTTGCAAATATCATTTCACATTCTTGTCAAAGTCAACATAAAACCTGACAATGAGATCACTTGAATTCTTTCGAGAATATTTTCGTTTAAACAAACATCAAAATGGTTTTTATGCTTGGAATAACTTTGAAATTCCAAAAATCTTACATGAAAACAATTTTTTTCAAATAACCATCTCTTTCCTACAAACACTAGAAGCCCAAAACAATGTTGTGATATGACCTGAATGCGGCAATCAAAATGGTTTTTGTATTTAGAATGACTTCGAAATTCTAAAAATCCCGCATAAAAACACAATCTTTGCAAATAACCAAGCCTTTTCATGCAAACACTACTCTTCAAGCCCAAAATACTTGTGGGGCATGACCAGACTGGGGGGCAATCTACACATACAATTGAAGCCAGCTCCATTATTCTTTTTTCAAAGAATCTGGATCAAACTCAGGGGGGCATGTAGATATGGAAAATCTATCATCTCCAGTGGTCAGAATCTTAAGTTGCGGCTCGAGTAAGGAAAAGCAAAAGCCATTAAAGCCAGAGATTCAACCTGAGGAAAGAAAGGTCGGGAAGAAAGGGGACCTATATCTTTCAGGTAAGTATACATGCATCATCATGCATTGCATCCCCACTCAAAATCTAAGAAATATTTTGGAAGGATCGTAGTTTACGAACTTTCATTCATCATTTTTGTGCTCTTTCACGCTCCCACCTTCTCCATGTCCTTGAGCATGTTTTTCAACTTTATCTCCTTGATTTTGGGTATCATCATGTATTCCATCCCCGTTAAGAATCTAGAAAATGTTTTGGAGGAATCGTAATTTATGAACCTTCATTCATCATTTTTGTATACGCCTCCAGGCTCTTACCTCTTTGACGTGCTAAATTTGGTTGCCATCACGCATGACATCTTTCCACTAATAATCTAAAAAATGTTTTGGTGGAATTGTAATTTACAAACCTCCACTTATTCTTGTGTGCGCCGTAGAGCCCTTACCACTTTCACATCCTTAAGTGCGCTTGCGAGCCTTTCAACAAACACAGATAGAGCGTTATTCAACCCTATCTCTTCCTTTATTTGAGTGCGCTTTCCAGCCCTATTTTCCCTCGTCGTTGAGTGCGTTTTCTAACCCTCGACAATCAATTAAAATAATGCGCTTTCCAGCCCTATTTTCTCTCATCTTCGAGTGCGTTTTCAGACCCTCAACCATCAATAAAGATAGTGCGCTTTCCAGCCCTATTTTCCCTCTCATCTTTGAGTGCGTTTTTAGACCCTCGACCATCAATTAAAATAGTGCGCTTTCCAGCCCAATTTTCCCTCGTCGTTGAGTGCGTTTTCCAACCCTCGACCATCAATTAAAATAGTGCGCTTTCCAGCCCTATTTTCCCTCTCATCTTTGAGTGCGTTTTCAGACCCTCGACCATCAATTAAAGTAGTGCGCTTTCTAGCCCTATCTTCCCTCCCCTGAAATCTTCATCACTTTCACCCGGGTAGGTCACTCGTTACAATGAGACAATCGTCACTATCTCACTTGGGTAGGTCACCCATTACAATGAGACCAACAACTCTATTCTCACCCGGGTAGGTCACCCGTTACAACGAGACCACCTTCACCATTCTCACTTGGGCAGGTCACCCCTTTACAACGAGACCGTCTTCATTACATTTCTTGGGTAGGTCACCCATTACAATAAGACCATTTTTCTGTGTCATTCACAAACATCGCCATTTTCCATCCTTTTTTTTTCCTCCTTAGGCCCCAATTCTTAGGTAGTGCGCTTTCTAGCACTATCTTACCATTCCTTTCTGAGTGCGCTTTATAGCCCTCATTCTCATTTTGGATGGATTGACCATTTCTTGGTTTGATAAATCCATTTTCTTTTTTTCTTTACAACGCTTACTATTTAAAGTCTTTTACAAGACTTTAGTCGTAAGCATTGTAAAGAGGGGGGCAACTGTCATCACCCAATTTCTGGGTGATTCCCCAAAATATACCAATAAATAAATAAAATAAGATAAAAGGGGGTTGGTGTCGGCTGAAAAATTAATGGAAAATTTTGGACGTTTTCGGAAGCCCGGTCGTACTTCTTTTTTCGCCCAAAAATGAAGGAAATGCAAATTCAAGGCCAAAATAATTTATTCTTGGATAAATCTGCATAGAAATTAAGTTGGAAGATATAATTATATTTTTATGGGTCAATTTGATTTAATCGTCGGCCGATGTAAAGTGTAATTATGCTTCGGAATTAATTAAGAACCCAATTGAAGGATTTAATTTAGCGCAAGAGCTTAATTATACTTTAAACGGGTCAAATTAATTTTATGAAGGGCCTAATTAGTGAGAAATTAAGTTTCGAAGCCGAATCTGGGTTCAATTGAGAAAATCAGGATTTTCGGTGATGAAACTCTTCCGAATTAATTGAGAGCCCAATTGAAGGATTTAATTTAGCGCAAGAGCTTAATTATACTTTAAATGGGTCAAATTAATTTTATGAAGGGCCTAATTAGTGAGAAATTAAGTTTCGAAGCCGAATCTGGGTTCAATTGAGAAAATCAGGATTTTCGGTGACGAAACTCTTCCGAATTAATTGAGAGCCCAATTGAAGGATTTAATTTAGCGCAAGAGCTTAATTATACTTTAAATGGGTCAAGTTGATTTTATTAAGGGCCTAATTAGTAAGAAATTAAGTTTCAAAGCCGAATCTAGGTACAATTGAGAAAATCAGGATTTTCGGTGACGAAACTCTTCCGAATTAATTGAGAACCCAATTGAAGGATTTAATTTAGCGCAAGAGCTTAATTATACTTTAAACGGGTCAAATTAATTTTATGAAGGGCCTAATTAGTGAGAAATTAAGTTTCGAAGCCGAATCTGGGTTCAATTGAGAAAATCAGGATTTTCGGTGACGAAACTCTTCCGAATTAATTGAGAGCCCAATTGAAGGATTTAATTTAGCGCAAGAGCTTAATTATACTTTAAACGGGTCAAATTAATTTTATGAAGGGCCTAATTAGTGAGAAATTAAGTTTCGAAGCCGAATCTGGGTTCAATTGAGAAAATCAGGATTTTCGGTGACGAAACTCTTCCGAATTAATTGAGAGCCCAATTGAAGGATTTAATTTAGCGCAAGAGCTTAATTATACTTTAAATGGGTCAAGTTGATTTTATTAAGGGCCTAATTAGTAAGAAATTAAGTTTCAAAGCCGAATCTAGGTACAATTGAGAAAATCAGGATTTTCGGTGACGAAACTCTTCCGAATTAATTGAGAGCCCAATTGAAGGATTTAATTAAGCAAGGGCTTAATTATACTTGAATGGGTTGAATTAATTTTATTAAAGGCTTGAGTACTGAAAAATTAATTTTGGAAGCCTAATTTGGGTTAAAATTGAGACGATCGAAATTTTCACGAAACTTTTTGGGTGGAATTGAAAGCTAAAATTGAAGGTAAAAACACCATTCTTCCCGCTGAAAAATGCTTTTTGTGATAAATCAGTTTTTTTAGCATATTCTACAAAAAAAAAAAAAAAAAAAAAAGACAAACTGATGGCATGCCGGCAGCCATGCTTTTGGCACGCCGGCAGCCATGCCCTGCAAGCTACCTTACCCTGCAACTTACCCACTGAAAACACCATGTTGTGGACATCAATCCCATACCTGCAAGTTGCAAGGTTAGCCTATAAATAGGGAGAAAATTGAAGAGGAAAAGAAAAGAAAAAACGGGCAAAAGGGCTGAGAAAAAAACCAGTGAAAAACGGGAAGAAGTTATGAAAATTCACCGAGATTTTTAGCAAATGAAAACAAGAGAAACAAAGGAAAATCACACAACAAAAACACTATCATCTTCATCTCTCTCGGCATTGTTCTCTTTCTCTCCCTCTCGGACTGCAAATTCTCTCTCTCTCTAACAGCCCCGTGGAGCTCTCTCTCTCTCCGTCGTTGCTTGTCATTTAACCACCCAAGACCTCCCTTATCATCACCACAAGTTTACCCTTCACCCCAGCTGTCCATTTCTCCTCTCCGGTGAAGGAACCGAAGCAGTCCCGACAATAGCAGTTACGCCCCGGCGACTTTGGAGGCTTTTTCCGGCCACCACAGACCACCGTTGACAACGCCACCACGACAGGAATCATCACCTCGATCTCCTCTACCCAAAGGTGCTAACAGGTAAGCCTTTTATCATACTCGAAAATCCTCCCCTTACTGTTCATCATCCCCTTCGCTGCTCACTGTTCACTGCATGTGAACAGTGCTTCCGGGCCGGACTTTTGGTCCGGCCCGATCGTTGACAGGTGGGCTGGGTTCTGAACCCAGCCCCAAAAAAAAAAAAAAAAGGGGGCTTCCAGCCCGTGGGGACTGGAAGCCCAGCCCATTTACCTGGGCTTCCAGCCCGTGAAGGCTGAAGCCCAGCCCATTTACTGGGCTTCGGCCAGAGTGGTGTTTGTCTTTAGACCCATTAAAAAATAAAAAAAAAAAAAAAAAAAAAAATAAAAAAATATTTTTATTTTTATTTTTATCTTTATTTTCCTTACTACTTTTTATTACAAAAAAAGATTTTCAAAAAAAAATATAAAATGTGTTGTTTTCGTGCATACGGCCGAATTCCAAGATTTTTTAAGCATATTTTTAGTAAAAAAAAATATTGCATCTTTCTCATGTTTTAAAACAAAATTGGATATCGTAACCGGTTTATGATTATCCATTGGGATTCGGCCAAAATATCAAAAATAATCAAAACCATTTTTGTTTTATCTATGATGGTGTAAATTTACATTGTAAAATACATCCATGGATAAAAAAAATATTTTTACTACGATGTAAATTTAAAAGCATAAATTACATCCGTAGATAAAAAAAATAATAAAATAAAAAAAGAGAGAGTTTCTAACTGTGGTGTAAAATTACATCGTAAATTACACCCGCAGATAAAAAAAAAAAGAAATTTTTTTTATGCAGAGTAAAAAATTTTAACTTAAAAAAAACAATCAAATGACAATGCAGCTTACCTTAGGTAGGGTGCATTGGGGATGATGCGTCTTCCCCTTGCACAACAAGTTCCCTTACTCAGACTCACGTAGACCAATAGGTTCCTAGTAACTTTAATACTAGGTGGCGACTCCTCATAATTATAGTCGTAAATTTTACGGCTATAAAACAAACACCCCATTTTCACCGCGCGCCGTTATGGCGGGGCGCGAAGCGCGAAAAAATCGCCGTCGCGACAATAATAATAATAATAATATTTTAATGTTTTTTCGTGCTTCCTATTTTGTTTATATTTCTTTCTCTCGGTATAATTTGCTAATTTTTATTATTTTGATAATAATATCAATAATAAATATTCCTCGCTTTTTGCCTTTATTTTAGTTTTTTTTCTATTATTTTAATTTGCTCTTTAAATTAGATGATTTTTATGATTTTACCATTTACGCAATAATAAC
Source organism: Salix dunnii (assembly GCA_015731905.1). NCBI lineage: Eukaryota > Viridiplantae > Streptophyta > Magnoliopsida > Malpighiales > Salicaceae > Salix > Salix dunnii. The sequence goes on from CM027661.1 coordinate 497,877, forward strand.
GATAATTTTAATTATTAATTTTTTATTGTTTTCTTATAAAAATATTTTCTTTTTTTAATGATTTTTCATTTCAATATAATTTTATTTATTATTTTGAGAGTAATGTTGATAATAATTTTAAATTTTATAACAATGATAATGACAATAATGTGAGGATGGATTTTCAATTTATATATTCAATTTTTTTATCGATAGAAGCTAGCTATATATATTTATTATTTGATTATTGCAGATCTTTATTTCATATTAAGTCATTTAATTTCTTTTTTTAATTATTGGATAATATTTATTTTTTTATTCATTTCTATGCATCTATTTAAATTGGATTATAAAATTCAAATGTCCAGATATTTTTATTTTTTTAATAACGATGATAAATTAATGTTGATTATTTCATGAAAAACTATTAAACAGATAAATTGATAACGATTTAAAATTCATATATTTAATAAAAATTTGAACTTCACAGGATTTCTGGATAAATTTATGATTTTAATAAAATTTATAATATAATTTAAAAATACATATAATTAATATTATTTATATTAAAAAAAATATGGTATCGCTCGCGGCGAAGTGGGGGCATTGTCTAGTGTATATATATATTTTTTAAAATGAATATGAAAATTAAAAAAATAGAAGAAATGGGAAGCAAAGGCACACTTGGCAGCTACTGCCTACTACTACTATATATTTTTATAATGCTTTCCTGGCAGCACCACCACCCTAGCTTCTTTCAGTTACCAGACAAAGCTCTCTCCTCTCAACTCTCTCTCCCATCTCCGTAGACAGCTCCCCTCTCTCTCTCTCTCTCTCTCTCTCTCGTTCTGCCGTTTCCGGAACAAATCTGTTGTTTTCTTTTTTTCTCATCAAGAAAGGGGGAAAGAGATATGCAATCGGTGGTGCTGAACCCAACCTCTTACTGCAGGGCTCAACAAACCCCAGACACCTCCTGCAGCTCTCCTCCTCTGCCTGCTATTCTTTACAAGGTTTCCTCCCTCTCTCTCCTACTTAACCTTTTCTTTTTCTTTTTTTGTGTGGGTTGACGTTGAATAACTGAATCCCATATACACAGAGTTGTTCGAGCTTTTTTGGTACCCATTCGAGGAGCCCCAGTCACCAGCGGCGAGGCATGCTTTTCCGCTTGCGAATTCAATCGTCTTCTTTCACACGGAGGAGGCCAGGTTCTTTTCTCTCTCTTTTCTTTCTTATAATAATCGTGAATATATGTAATTCATCATGCCCTTTTTGTAATCTTTTAATTCAGTACACTTTAGCTAGGCACGGAGTTTCGAGTGGAGTAATTGATGGTTTAGTTTATTTTGCTAGAAATTAGCGAAGTTAATTTTTTAGAGTGAAATAATTAATGGGTTTGATTTATTTCATTAAGTGATGTTGCCGAATAAGTCATTTTTCATGTTGTGTAGTTGTAAAGGCTGTTGCTACTCCAGATGCAGCAGTTGAATTGCCGTTAACTGCAGACAATGTCGAAAGTGTATTGGATGAGGTTAGACCTTACCTGATTTCAGATGGTGGTAATGTGGCATTACATGAGATCGATGGAAATGTTGTTCGATTGAAATTACAAGGAGCATGTAGTTCTTGTTCGGCTTCTGTTATGACGATGAAGATGGGTATTGAGCGTCGCTTAATGGAAAAAATTCCTGAGATAGTTACAGTAGAAGCTGTAGCGGATGAAGAAACTGGTCTTGAGCTGAACAGAGAGAATATAGAGAAGGTAATCGAATTGAAGCCTTTATTTTTCAGTTCTTACACATATTTCCTTGGAATGGAACTCAACAATTATTAAATTATGAACCACCACTTGAAAGGATCCACGTTGTAATGGTAAAAGGAGGAAAAAAAGGATTCAAAGATGCTGAGTTGCAGGACAAAAATCGAAAAAGAATAGAACAGAGTGTATAGGTCTTTACTCAGAGGAGCTCTATGCAATTTTATAATCATGGATGCTGCCTCTTGAGAATAGAAAGTTTTTTGCGTGCTTGTGTATTTGCTTTCTGAAATTATTGTTCTAATTCTGTTAGATTACAGAGCGAGTAAACAGCTGTCTTATGTCAGTGAGTGTCACTCTTGGCGCTTGTAAATCATTTATGTGGTCCCTACTTGCTTCAAGAATTCCGGAACATTATCCTTCTTTTACAATTTATTCTTCCCAGTCACGGTTTGGCATCAACTCTTATTTCAGCTCTTGGTATTTACTTCGGGCCTGGAGTGCTGTGTTTTCTATGATAAGTCTTAAAGTTCTCTAAACCAGGATGCTCTTTGAGAGTCCCTACTGCCATGTCCCACCACCTGCATCTAATGTCCACACAGTTTCAACCCCCTTTTGTATTTTTTTTGCTCCTCTAGGAGAACTTAAATTATGAGTGGTTACTGCACATTACTATCATGGAATTTTGAGGATGGTTAAACCTATAAAATCAACAAATGAACAGTGAATGGTCCTCTACTTGCTCGATCAAAGCCTATATGACCAATACCAAGACTTTCCTCCCTTCCAAGAGAATTTTTCCTTCGCAGGAAAATGGAATTGGAATTACAGGCTACGATTAGCTTTTGTGGTTCACAAACTGCAATCAAGGCTGACAAACATGTACTAGCGCAAATTGTCAATAAGACTCCACTTGACTTTTTTTATATTCCAATAGGTTGCTGCATTTTCTGTGACTTAACAGGTAACCATCATGTAAAAACTTTGGCTGTGACATCTATCATTAATAGCCTCAATTGATTTTATACTTTGGGATAGGTTTTTCAAAGTCTCTGGATAGTCTTGAGTGTTGTATATCTTATAAGAGCTGCTTTTAACAAAAGTTTGAGGGTTTTGGGAATTTAAAAGCAGGAAGTCTTTTGGAACTGTGCTTTGTCATTGATTTGGAATCTTTGGCAGGAGGGAAACTTTAAAAAAAATTAGGCTGGAAGCTTCTTTTTTTTTTTTTTTCATCCTTCTTTAGGATAAGCTAGCTATACTACCTTAAAATTGGTACTGTCACATGAGTCTCAAGAGGTTTTCTTCAGCAGGTTTGCAGTGAAATTGAAGAGTTTTGATGTCTGTCTTCTGTTGTTTTTGGTTGGTTCTTTTCAGCTTTTGTTTCTTGGTGAAGTCTCTTTTCACCTGTATTGTATGTCCTTCCCCTGTTCTCTGGTACTCCAGGGCATTTTCCTATCAAATATATATCTGCTTCTGTTGAGTCTAAGATGGTCAGAAGCAAAACAGTGTCTTTGAGCTGGCGTATTTCACTTTGTTGAGGCCCCTGAAGTTACTGCCTTCGAGATGCAATGGCTGATATGAGCTGTTGAGCTGTTACTGATTGGCAATGCTCTGCTTTTCATTAGGGCTGTAACCTCATAGCCTTGTGGCTGGGGTGGCATTTTTGTATCTTCCTTTTCTTCCGCATATATACACCCCTGCTCACCAATCTTATTACAAGGATGGCCATCTCCTTCTCGAACTTCAATTTGGTAACTGCTTATTACCTGTTATTGTGCCAGGTACTGGAAGAAATAAGGCCATACCTTGTTGGGGCAGCAGGAGGATCTCTTGAACTAGTGGAAATTGTGGAACCAATAGTTAAAGTCCGATTAACAGGGCCAGCAGCTGGGGTCATGACTGTACGAGTGGCTGTCACCCAGAAATTACGCGAGAAAATTCCAGCCATTGCTGCAGTTCAACTCCTGTGATACTCTTTCAGATTTCTAGTCCAGAGCATGAGATTATCAAATAAAAGGAGTCATTGAACTCTTAATACCCGTATAAATACCACATTAGATTGTGTACAGTGTAGAAGGATGCAGTTGTTGGATACTGGTATTTTGAAAATCCAATTTGAGGAAAATTGAAATTGCAAACCATTTTGTATTCACACAACCATCTGCACCACGTTCTGTGAAATATAGCTGCTGATACTAACTAATTTTGGGTTTGTGTATTTGATTTTTTTGTTTTTATTTTTGGATCATTTTAATGTGTAGTTAAAAATATATTATTTTAATGTATTTCTAAATAAAAAAAATATATATAATTATTATTGCAATGCGAAACACTGCTGATCCTCTGTATCAGACAATCGGAAATGGTTGACTGTATCGGAAAATGTTTGCCAGTCCCTCTTGGAAAACAGGAAAAACAGAAGGCTAGTTGCACAGCTCATCCATCCTTTGTTATTGGCCTGCAGATTTTGCCAAAAGTCGATGCATTTGACGATGTTCAATGAGTGTACAAGTTCCTGTGGGATCCATTTTTAATGAATATATCTTAGTAGTTTTATCTGGGCAATTGAATTCTTTTATTGTAGTTTATTAGAAAGTCGTTGCGCCTGGAGATACAGAAGAGAAGAAACGAAAAATAAATCTCTATTTGGATTGAATTTATATATTTTTAAAATAAAAAAAATATAAAGAAGCATATTTATTTATTTCTGCTTTTTCCCTAGAAAGTAACCATATACTTCCTAGCCCAGATAAAAGAATGAAAAATAGCAGGATCCATGTTGTAGTGGTAGTTTACTAGTCTCTGTCCTCCCACTACAAACTTTCTACGTTGTCTTAACCTTGAAACAACAGCCTCCATCTCCCATGGCTTTTTTTCTTCTTGTCTGTGATATTTTGAAGTGAAAGCAAAGAAAACCTGGAACAAACCAACCCCGTCATCAAATATTCCCTCTTACCCCTTCAAAACACCGCCTATGTCTAATCATTCTTCAACAATATGGAAATCCCTACTCTTTCTCCAAAACCAGCAAAAGACTACAGCTCCTCGGTTGACACTTCTCGCCCATTTCGATCAGTTAGAGAAGCTGTTGCGATCTTCGGCGAGCGGATTCTCGTAGGAGAAATATACTCCTCGAAGCCTTATGATACTCCTCCTGGAGAAGAAAATATTTCATGGAGTTTCTTATCACCAAGTCCTAACTACAAAAGCCCTAAAGAAGATCATCATCATCATGAACAGAATGAGGTCTTTGGTACTCTAATGAAACTTGAGGCTGAACTTGAGGAAACAAAGACTGAACTGAAGTTACTGAAGGAGAGAGAGTCCGAGACCGAAATTGCACTGGCTTCATTGAATGCTGAGGTTCACAAGAATATGTCTAAGTTGGCCAAGGCAGAGGCGGCTGCAGCTAGAAAGGCAGTAGAGACGAAGGAAGATCTTCCTAAAGAGGAAGAAAGGACGAGAGAATCGATGATAAGAATGGAGAATTCTCCATCCTTGGCTCACATATTGAGTCTCGGGGAGGAGAAAGGGCGCATCCGAGGAAAGGAGGAGAGGAAGGTAATGAAAAAGAAGCCTATTGTCCCTCTTGTGGGAGACTTGTTTTTCAAGAAAAAAGGATCATCTAATAATAACCCTATATATGCATATGCATCTCCTGAAGTGTATTTTAATTGAGAAAACTTGGTTTGTTTTTTATTTAGTTTTTTCTATTGAAAGTTCAAAACAATATAAGACGATGTAGAAACGCTTTTGCATGAAGTGTTGCGAGGTGAGTTGATTTTCTGTATGGTGATTCTATGTAATATGTTGCTTTGTGTCTATGTTATTCAAATGTTTTCCTTTGCTTGTTCAAAGTTTTGTAGCCCTGCAAAGTCTCAATATCAGGAAACAGAGAGAACTATTTTGAATTAAATTGACACTATTTCATTGATTTTTCTTGATGCATTTCTAGTGCTGGCTAAGGTTGTTTTTAGGAGTGGCATAAACTTATAAATGATCAACTGAGAGCAGACCAATCCCCCCATAGAGGGTTCAGAATCTGTCCCATCTCATCAAGGTTCATTACTGGATATCAATTCAAACTATATAGACAGTTTTAGAATCTCAACCAAGAATTAAAATTAAAAACCAAGATTTTTTAATTTTTTTTAGAGAACCCAAAATAGTTATTTACACATACCTAACCAGCTGACCTATTTATCGGCAAGGTAAGGGAAGAAATACTAAAAACCCAACATAAAACCAAGCCAAGTAGCATTTACTAAACCAAGAAACCACACCCTATTAATCTGTATGCATTTTGTCCATGTGACATGCACACATTAAGTTGCGCACACCTATAGGATACTTATTTGTGTGTTTCAACACATTCAACTAGCACAAACCACTTGCAACAATATAATCCAGACTTGTTCAAATTCTAAGTCTCCATTGTCAACAGCAATATAAACACCAGTCTATCACCAAAGAGACAGCATCACCAGCAAAAGATTTTCAGAACCAAATCTGCTCTATTTGAACATTCATAAAAATCCATCAGGTTCAATTCCACAGGTTTGGACTTCATTCCAACCCCTAAATCATCCACAAAGGTTTCCAAGAAAAACATATCCAAGGAAAACAAGAGAACTTATATGAATCACATAGAGGGGGAGAGAGCACGTCATGAGGCTGCTGTCACCTGTGTTGAATCGCCACTTACTTTTGTGTAAATAGGATGAAGCTCATACCCATACTTAGGCTCCACATGCACCCATTTGCGACCTGTAAGCTTGTTTGTTTCAAACTTCACATTTCCTTCCTTCAAGGCAAAAAGGGTGTGATCTTTCCCCATCCCAACATGGTCTCCGGGATGAAAACGAGTGCCTCGTTGCCGAACTATGATATTTCCAGGTATAACCCTCTGTACAACATATTAAAGCCATCAAAATGAGAATTCAACATTCTCTACTAGATATCAGTTATCAGAGTAGAAATAAAACAAGAAAAAATAGTGTCAAGTACTAACCTCTCCACCAAACTTCTTGACCCCTAGATTCTTAGGTTTCGAGTCCCGTCCATTCTTTGTGGACCCAGCTTGTTTTTTGGTAGCCCAGCGTCTAAACATCAAGCTTAATCCACCAGAAGACCCATCTAAACCATAATCACAATGACACCATAACTCCATCGCACACAAATTCAAAGAAAGATGATACAGACAAAACTATGTTAAGGAAACAGGCATTTCCAGTGATGCTTTCGGAATCACAAAGATACCACAACACCATCCCACACAAATTCAAAAAAGGTTGGTACAAACAAAACAATGTCCTGGAAGGAAACAGGCATTACCAGTAATGCTTGCGTAGACAGGAACATTGGTGATCAGTTCCTTCACACTCAAACGTTTGCACAACATTGTTGTAAAATTCATCATGTTCAATCACCAAAAAGTTAAAAAACCTGCAGGAGATTAAAAAATTACATCAAAACCCACAAACCTCAGTTATCAAGAAAATTCAAATTCACCTCAAATCAGACCTTTATATTGATTTTACGAATGAAATTATCATAAGCAAAATTGGTCTCATTTCACAAGTTTGATTACTGAACTTTGCTTTTACTGTAAGGACACCTAAACAAGCAGAAATAATCTACTGCAATTTGCTCTAACACGAGTTCAAACATTCTGACAGCCTAAGCAATTAAAATATACCAACCTCCACCTATGAGGCTATGACAATACTGAAGAAATTGGTAAAAGCTAAACAAAAAGCTGAAATATTCTTCTGATGTGGGGTTTCAATCTACAATCAATGCTGTTGCCTTTAGGGTTTTTGCTCTTCATCCGGAAGCTAAAGCTAAGCCTAACATGCATGAGGACAAAGTGAGGTTATTTTTAAACCTAATCCGTAAACCATAAACTATGAGAATATTGAAGAAATGAGTGGACGCTAAACAGACAGCTGAGAAATTTTTCTGATTTGGGTTTTCACTGTATAATCAGTGTTGTCTTTAGGTTTTTGCCTTCCAGCCAGCAAGCTAAAGTTAAGCTTAACAAGTATGAGGACAAAAAGATTGTATTTTTACACAGTTTCACCATTATTTTCGACAAATAAATGCACTGACAAGAACAAAAATCAAAACTTGAAAAGAACCCATCATTGATATGAGAAAAAATTTGGCAAACACACACCTCTTTAGCGTATGCAGAGACAAGACTCGGTGAGATGTAGAGGGAGAGCACCTGGAAGAGCCCCTCGACTGCTGCAAACAACATCAATCGATATCAGAGAAAGACAACGTTGTCCTGTTTTTTAATAATTTGTAGTGTAAGCTTCAATCTTACCCTTATAGATTCATTACTGTTACACTTCTAGCATTATGTTTTTAACCTTACAATTTCACCCTTTGAGTTTTCCCAAAGTTCTTATCATGCTAAGAAAATCTCATCAGAATTTAATCTCATAATCATTTATTAGATCTAAACCATTAATCTCTTATGAGTTAATATTATATTTTATACAATTTTTCTTCCTCAAGAAAAATTTTTTCATAACATTTTTATTAGATATATTTATAATTTAAATCAATTTAACTTCCCTTACCATATATTATTCATAATAACAACTTTAACTTATGATTTTTTTTCTTTCTAAATGGTATCAAACAGAACGTTCATCATTTTTTTCATTATATAAATATTAATGGATGCCAATTTTTTATTTTCTATGAAGGCTTCTTGGAAACCAAACCTCATTTTTATTGGGCCATCATTTATGTATAACTGTATATCCAGTGTTGGACTAATATCAGTAATCCGGCCCAGTCCCCTATCTCCTCTAAGAGACTAAAACTCTGATACCCTAAACTTGGATTCCCGTTTTGTTGCTTCCGGCAGCCTTCTCTCCGCCTGAAAGGTTCCTGCTTTAGCTCCCGGGGAGAGAAAAGAGAAAGGTTCTGAAGAGATATACGATATACAGTAGAGGCAATGGGGGCGAGCAAGAAAGAATCAGTTGAAGTGAATAAAAAGGAGGAGGAGGAGAACAAGAACAGGAAAAAAACCCAACCCACCAAGAAAGAGAAGCTCAGTACAGAAGAATCCCTGCTTCATAAAAAACAAGAAGACAGAGCAAAAAATTACAAGGTATGCACCGTTTCATCTTTCAATGTTCTTTCTCTTCTGTGTTTTCCTGGAAAGCATGAAATATTCTACTTTCTGCAGAAACAATACAAGCACAGTTCCTGCTCATGAGCAAATTTGTTTTTTATGCTTTCGAAGTTTACTTATATGCTGCAGCGACTATTTTGTGATAAATACTTGATGGGCTATGGCTTTTTTGGTTGTTTGAATAGTTATTTGTTAGTGATGTGTTTGTTGGAATATATGTTTTTTCTATGCGTACTGTATGTATGTTCTGGATAGCGCTAATGAGGTTTGTGTTTCTTTTATATGATAGGGGTTTTCTGAGGATGATGCCTCTGAGGATTTTAAATCAGTAGAGAAGTCTGAAGCTGGCGACAGCGAATCCTCTGGAGATGAGGTACATGGTAATTGCCTGGATTTGCTTTATTTGCTAGCATGCACTGTAAAGAAAAATGTAGTGATAAATTTTGTTGCTATCTAGCATTTTCTGCTTCATAACAAAGCAAGTGGAAGAGAAGGCTAGTTATGTATAAAAGTTAGTCTATTCATCATGACTGGTTTAGTGGTGTTTGTAATTTGACTGGTGTCTGATCAAAATTAAGGTTCAAGATTTTTTGGCTATTAAACAAGGGAAATATTCGTCTCTCCCTTTCCTTTGATATTATTAAATTTCATGTCCCACCTGGAAACTTCTCCCTGTTATTGTGATCCCTTGTACTTTAATATCTTAATAATGACCACTGCAGGGCTTTCACAACACCAGCAGTAATGAGGGCTTGGCCAATGAAAGTCAGAGTGAAGACTCTGAACCTGATCAGGGAGGTGAAGAAAGTGACTCTTCTGAGGATGAGGTACGTTTCTTTTTTCACCATCCTTTGATGCTTGAAAAATAATTTTTAATTTACTCGGATTTCTACTTAATTCCTTATCAAATGGGATTTATTTGTTTGATTATTTTCATTCAAAAGGTGGCTCCTAGAAATACAGTCGGTGATGTTCCATTGGAGTGGTATAGGGATGAAAAACATATTGGGTATGACATTACTGGAAAGAAGCTAAAAAAGAAAGAAAGACAAGATAAACTTGATTCATTTCTTGCGAATGTTGACAACTCAAAAAATTGGTGAGTTTTCCTATTGTATTCGTGCTTTTTTCATGTCAATACTTATCAATGACAATGAAATACTCACTCCTTATTCTTCTTTAGTCATTAAGGTTTCTCCCCTTAACTATGCTTTAGTTGCTGCTTCATAACAAATAGTTGCATATACTAGGCAAAGAGGGAAAAGGAGTTGTCTTTGAGTTAGATTTTTAGAGGCTTGTTGAATGAGATGGGATTTAAAGATCGGTGGCGGCAGTGAGTTAGAACTAGCTCTTCCTCCACCATGTTTTTTTTCCTTGTTACGAGGAGCTTAAACCATGGTTAGGCTTATTGTTTTGTGAAAATGATTCTTATTTTCTTTCTTATTCAATGTTGTTGTCATTGTTCTCAATAGATTTGACTTAGAGAGGATGGCAGTGGGGGTATTGTGAGGGATGCATGTAGATTTTCTAGATTTCATCTTGTTAGATTTTCAGATGTGGATTGATCTATCATCCCCTGTGGAAAGATTCTGTCTAGAGTTGTAAACTGTCTTGAAAGGTGACAGTGTTGTTTCTGTAAGGGTTTGCAACTTTGCATTTCCATTATTTAAGCGTGCTAGTTTTCCTATATAGTGTGTAGGGTATAGTTGCTTTTGTAGAAGTACATTTGAGCTAAAATGTCAATTTGATGCTTTCCCATGTGTTTTCCAATAATTTTGACACATCATCATTTCAAAATCATCCATAGGCACTGGTAAAAGCATCAATTTTATGCTTTCTCATCCCAAAGGTAATTTGGGAAGCCCTTTGAAACGCAATTTAAATGTATTAACAAACTCAGCCTCAGCATCTATCTTTGTTTAAGAGTTATGTAGGGGATGCTGAATAAAAGACAGTGGTGAGGGATTTCCTTCAGTGACAGTGAGGAAAGGAAAGGAGACCAGTTGGTTTGTTGGCAGTTCTGATCTTAAATTGGAGAGTTAGAACATGGTAATAACACTTTAGGGAAATCCTTTCTTGTAAAAGATCACATCTGAAAACAAGAGAAAAGGACAGTAATAATAAAAGAAAAAAGCACCAAACAATCTGTATATAACTTATCGAGGAAGAAAAATCGAGTGCTATGTTTTTAATCTGATACTTGTTTAATGCTTAAGGAGGACAGTGGATATCTTTTAGAAATCTTTTATTTGTTATTTCTCATAGTTATGTTGATGGTAGAGCTGTTGAATCGTTCACATATCATTGCAGTATGTATATATTATGGAAGATTAAGAGAATAGAATGCAGTATTATGTATTAGTGTTTAATAATTGGTAATTACTTTGCTGATTGCTAGATAGAAAATTTGAAGCATTTAAATAGCTTGGGCATAATTTGGCCCTAAAAACCTTTGTGCAATAGATAGCACAACCTTCTACCATTTCTCATTTTGGCAAACAAGTTATTATTGTTATAATATTCTTAGAACTTTTTTGTGTGTTGTAAGATAATTTGCTCTGTTCTGGTATAAAACTGTGTGGCAGGCATTTGCAAGTGCTTCATTTCTGGTGCATAAGCTCCAAGAACAGTAATGCATTACTGCTTTACTGTCCTGATCTTTTTCTTCAACACTGGATGTGAAATATCAAGGTTGCTTATAATTATGCTATAGTTATGAATTTTTGGATTGAGATGAAAATTGATCCTTTTTTTGTCAGCAGTTATTGTGTACATGGGGTATTGAGTCTCTATGGTGTCCAACTCTTGGAACTTTTGTGGATTAATTAGCATTTTTCTTATGAATTGAATTGGTAGATTTCAACCATAAAAAAGAAAAAACTTTCAGGACTTTTTAATGATTCTCTAGGGTGTTTTCAGCATGATTAGACCACATTCATTCTTCAATACTTTGCACTTCCTTTTGAGGAGGATGAATCATTTTCTTCATCTCTATTAAAAGAATTTATCTTTGAAGTGCACATGCTTGCAGCAATCTCATCCCCTGAGAAAATCTTGAAGTTTCAACTTTAATCAAGTGTAATCTTAGCTAACATGTTTGCTAATGGTGATTTTTTCTCAAGGCGCAAGATTTATGATGAGTACAATGATGAGGATGTAGAGGTGACAAACGAAGAAACCAAACTTATTCGTAGAATGCTCAAAGGAAAAGCTCCACATGGTGACTTTGATCTGTATGCGGTCTGTAGTTCTCACTCAATTTCATGTTCTAATATTTCCATACAAATATAATTTTTTTATTATCATTTTTCACGCATATCATGCTTAATGTTATATGCTCAAAATTGATTTCTTTGTGCTCATTCAGCCTTATGTTGATTGGTTTAAATGGGAAGATTCAAAGCATCCATTGTCAAATGCACCAGAGCCTAAGAGTCGATTTATTCCCTCAAAATGGGAAGCTAAAAAGGCAAGTGATATCATATTGTATCAATCTTATATCATTTAGAAAATAAAGCATCAACTTTTTCACTCAGGGTTTATTTGAATTGCCATCATCTTTTTAATGAACCATCATTGTGAATTTTATATGGCGGGGGCTCATTTGTTAAAGTCCTGCCAATGTTAAATGCTTCATTTTTTTGTCTTATTATGTCTTATGAATCTACAGGTTCTTGGCCTAGTGAGGGCAATTCGAAAAGGATTAATAAAATTTGACAAGCCAAAAGAAGAACCTCGTTTCTACATGTTATGGGGGGATGATGCTAGCTCATCAGAAAAGACTGGGCATTTATCTTACATTCCTGCTCCAAAACCAAATTTGCCAGGTGTGGTCTGGGTTTTTTATTAATATTTTTAAATTTTAACATTGCTTGAATGAATAAGGCTTCTTCAACTTTATTTTGCTTTTAGGCCATGAGGAGTCATACAATCCTTCTCTAGAATACATCCCAACACAGGAGGAGATCAATTCTTATCAGTTAATGGATGAGGAAGACCGACCCAAATTTATACCTAAAAGGTAACTTGAATTCTTAGGTCAATAGTGATTATTTACATACACCTAGCATCTTAACTAGATTTTATTGGCTCAGGTTTATGTCTTTAAGGAGCATCCCAGCATATGAAAATGCTGTTAAAGATTCTTTTGAGCGCTGTCTAGATTTATACTTGTGCCCTAGAGTTCACAAGAAACGTGTAAGTTACCAAACCATTTTGGAGATTAAAGTTAGTCTTCACGATACTTGGTTCAAATGTCTACCCTCTTAAATCTAATCAGAATCTGTACTCTTGATATTGCAGATTAATATTGATCCTGAGTCTTTGAAGCCTAAGCTGCCAAGTCGAAAAGATCTCAAACCTTACCCAGCAACATGCTATCTTGAGTATAAAGGGCACAAGGATGCAGTTATGTCAATTTCCACTGAAACTTCAGGACACTGGATTGCTTCAGGTTTGGATGTTTATCTTCAATATTTGTAATATCATCCCATCAAACATCAAAATATATCCTTTGGATGTGGATCTTATGATTTCATGTTCTTTAAAAGGTTCAAGTGATGGAACTGTGCGATTGTGGGAGGTTGAGACTTGTAGATGTATTAAAGTCTGGGAGTTTGGTGAAGTTGTCCAATATGTAGCATGGAATCCTTTGCCTGAACTTCCTGTATTGGCTGTCTCTGTGTAAGGCTGATTGCATTTATCAGTGGGTCTAATTTTCTCGAATCTTTTATCATGCATACAATTAAAGCAAAAATATTTGGCAGGGGACAAGATGTGTTCCTTTTGAACACTGGGTTGGGAAATGAGGAAACACAGAGAAAAGTTAAGGAGCTTCTGCATGTCGCAACATCTACAGCTCTAGATGATTCTGGTATGTAAAAATGGTTTATGCATTGATCATTTGTAGCCAATGAAAATTTTCTGATATTTTGCTATTTGTTGTTTTTTCAAAGGTAACAAGGTGTCCGCCTGGAGCTGGCTTCAAGATGACAAACATGAAGGAATCAGGTTACAGCATTTTAAGGTAATTTTCTTTGCTTATTTTAAACATTACTCGATTAAAGTAATTTCTAGTTTTAATAGAAGAAGAAATTATTCTTAGTATTCAACACTTGCTCTCTTGGACTCCTGCAGACTGTATACTCAGTGGAATGGCATCGTAAGGGAGACTATTTCTCAACAGTGATGCCGGCTGATATCCTTTTTTTTCCATGTCATTTGATTTTTTTCTAGAATGTAGTGTTCCATGCATGAAGTCTGTCAGTCTCACTCGACTTTTGAGTGCTTAAGATTCCCTTATGTATCATTTTCTCGCTCTTGTAGGCTCATATTTTTTAAGACAATTTCATGGTTGCAAAGGAATGGCTGTTCATTCATATTCAGTGAGGAATGTGTTGCATTTAGTGCCGTTGGATGGTAGATGAGCTACATATTAAGATGCATGATGTTTTTAAACTAAAAAGGCATGCATTTCTTTCCATCTATTTTATATATTAATCAGCAGTTTTTATTTCTGCATTTTGACAGTCCTTTGATCTTGTTATTTCTACAGGCTTAGAATTGTCATTTTCTATTCTAATTTTAGTGTTTCATGGGATTTTCTCACATCTGTTTGCCAAACGATGGCCATCATCTTCTGAAGTTCATCAATCTTTTATACTATATTTTGGTTTTCTTTTCATTTGATTACACATAGAACTACAAATCCCATTGTTGAACTTCACATGTGACAAGTGAAACTCTATATCACAAGTGTATTATTTGTTTGAGGCAATACTTGAGTATGTTTTACATGTTCTCTTGTTTGCATGTCTAGTTTCATTGATACCTCGAAATTGGTCTTCTCTAAACTTAATTTTCCCCCAAAGCTGATTAATTTACTTAAAGCAAAAGGAAACAAGAATACCTATTGCCTTTGATTTGTAGCCTTGACATATTGATTACGTGATTCAAAAGCAATTCTTATCCACCAGCTCTCAAAGAAATTTACGCAAAGACATCCATTTAAGCTACATGGACTTCCGGTGTCAGCAGTTTTTCATCCAACACGCTCCATCTTCTTTGTCTCAACAAAAAAGAATGTTCGTGTTTATGATCTCTTGAAGCAAAAGCTGATCAAGAAGCTGGAGACTGGATTACGTGAAGTTTCTTCTATTTCAGTTCATCCTGCCGGTCTGCTTCCTATTCTTGTTGGTTGATTCCACAAGTAGTCATATATATATATATATATATTATTTTTTTTCTTACAATGTTTGACTTCCATGCAGGTGATAATGTAATCGTGGGAAGCAGAGATGGAAAGTTATGTTGGTTTGACATGGACCTTTCATCTAAACCGTACAAAGTTCTCAAGTATGCTGCACCTTTATTATATTTTTTTGCTATTAGACTTTTCTCTTTCTAATCATCTTTCTTTCAAGTATTGTGTGACGATTAATGTACCTCAATATTTTTTGCCTTGGAAGAAACAATTACTAACATGAATCCTGATGTTTTGTTGGGTCAATTAATTTAAAATCAATATGAAATTTACAAAAGAGTTACGGAGTTCAAGCACATAGCCAGATAAATCTTGTAGAGGATTTTTACATATAAAATAAATCATGTGGCACACTTAAATTTGGTGTTTGTCCACCTTTTATGCTTTTATTCATGTGGTGGCCATCTTTTTCCATCATGTTTTTTTTCTCATGCTCTCTCATGTGACTTATGAATTTCTTAGGTGCCATCCCAAAGACATAACCAACGTGGCCTTCCATCGTTCATACCCACTATTTGCATCATGCTCTGATGATTGCACTGCATATGTTTTTCACGGAATGGTTTATTCTGATCTTAATCAGAATCCTCTGATTGTTCCCCTGGAAATTCTTCGTGGACATGCAATTTCAAATGGAAGAGGTGAGTTCTTCTTTGATATACACGTCACATGCACACATAGTAAACTAAGGGCAGATGCATCATGTTTTGAATTAGGATTAGGTTGAAATTTAGACATACTTTACTAGAAGTAGTCACTCCCAGCGTAGCTGGATGGGGTGTTTGTCTACTCCTCATTAGCACTCGAAGGATATGACTTTTCAGTAATAGAACAACTTTAGCCAATGCCAGATCAGACATGTGTTTGTGCGGCTACAATTGTTTCACCAGCTCTCAGTTGGGGCAAAAAAAGCTATATATTACCAAAAGTGATGGTAGGGGGTCGCTTTGTATTTAAAACTTTTGTTTGCTGCCTGAAGCATCTGTCATAATGTTTATGTGCTACTACTGCATTTACATAATGGTAAAAGGCCTTAACATGAACTGTCGAATGGAAACTAACACACTTGTAATTGATTCTGGATTGTTTGGTAGGAGTATTGGATTGCAAGTTCCACCCACGTCAACCCTGGTTATTCACTGCTGGTGCTGATTCTTTGATAAAACTTTATTGTCACTGAGATGATGCAAAAAAGAAGCATGTGTTACTTCAGCCCAGTTTGAGAAAGATTGTAAGCCACATGACAAGAGATGAAAGTAGCTGGAGAGAAACTGGAATTGTATTGAGTGGTAGAAACTATAGCTCCGGCATTACATATAGATTCGTTAACTTTTATATATAAGCATTAGTTATGTTGCATATAGTATTTAATCAAAGGCCTTGATTATGATTTTGACTTTGATGCAAAATTTACATTCTTATCATCTCATTAATCAAATTCTTCTCTCTTTGGGTGGAATATCCCTTGTTCAATTTGTTTTGTAGCTTTAATTAATAGAAATCAGAATGGGATTTATATCCTATTGTGCCTATAAAACTATGGTGAGTGCTAATTTGCATGTAGCTTGTATCGTTACAAGATTACAAAGATGTCAAAACGCAAATCCAACGAATTTTTTTATCCCATCAGCATCATAGTGCGAGAATAAGGTGGGAGAGTGAAGAATAGAGATTCTCTTTTGTTAAAACCTCTCTAGATTCTCTTGTTTTGTTCCTCGTATCTTTTTGCTGTTCACAAGCTCCAAACAAGCATCAGCTATCCCTATCTAAAGCAATAGAAAAACAATAATCTCAGTTAGTACGTGTATACAGCACGAGCATCATTGGTCAAGAGGTGAAAGTGCAGCTCATGAAGATTATAGTTTAGGATTAATAAATTTGTCTAAATTAGACTTGAACCCTTGATCAGCCCCACTTGGTTCATAACCTCTTTAACCACCAGAAAGTCAAGAGAGAAACGTCAGCTAGGAATTAATACGCAACTCATTGCATGCCACCTTTTTCTTTCGGCGGGTATTTTTCCCTAGTAAAGAGTTCATGCACCTTTAGATAGATGTCCAATTGTTGTGTTAGGTTTAGTTACGCGAAGAATCCAAATGCATGTGGGCCTTGCGAGGTGTTTGATAAAATATTTTTGAGTTTAATTATATGTTTAACTAATATAAAATTTAGGAGCAATGGATTTTAGCTATATTGGAGAAGAAAAACCACAAGACACTAACAAGAATAACTAGTAAATAATAACCAAGATGGCAAGATGGCATGGTGATAAAAAAAACTATGCAGATATTGAGTTTTAGTGAGGGTGTGCATTTCTTGTAAGAGCCTAAGACAATTAGGGTTTTGCTCGCTTATTTAGACTCACAAAGTGCTCTTTTTGAAAGGTAACGTTTCCTCAAATAAAAAAAAAGCATATCCAAATATATTTGTATCCTATATATTACTTATTTATTAAGAAATCTAAATATTTATATTATATCCATTATTTTTTTAGTGCTCATTCAGGTATTTGTTGTCAGAACATTATTTAGTATTCAATATAAATAAACAAAAATGTATTTAAGGTATATATTAAGTGTCAAAATTATAATACACATAGATAGATAATAGATAAAACTCAACTTAAATTATCATAAATATAAATCACCTTGTCTCAAGGTTTGCGACTTCTATCCAGACTTTAAGACTATATAGTAAAAAATAAAATTAAAAAAATATCACATGAATCATCTCTTTTACAGTACCATGCAACATTAAAAAGAACTTAACTCATGACCTTTACAAGATAGATGCAATAGTTATTTTTTAAACTATGATTTTCTTAATAATCACGTATTGAAATGAAATCCTTTTTTAATCAAATATTTGATAACAGTAATCCCAGATATGCTTTTCAAAACTGAGTTTCAAAATCAGTTTTTGTGTGGGGCCCACAATAATAAACCTGCGGCACAAATATTTACCAAACGGGTTGGCTCAGTAACAGGCTATTGCGGTGAGCCTCAGCCATAGGCTACACTATAGAGTCAAGCACCCACCAAGTATCAAAATTATAATACACATAGATAGATAATAGATAATGTCGCGACGACGATTTTTTCGCTTCGCGCCTCGCCATCCCTGGATTGATTGGAAATAATGGCGTGCAGTGAAAAAATAATTTGTTTTATAATTGTAAAAATTAAGACTATAATTATCAGGAGTCACCACCTAATATTAAGGTCACTAGAAACCTATTGTTCTACGAGAGTGTTGGGTAAGGAGACTTATTGTGCAAGGGGAAGACGCATCATCCACAGTGCACCCTATCTAAGGTAAGGTGCATTATTGTTTGATTGTTTTTTTTTTCAAGTTTAATTTTTTAACACTGCATTTTAAAAAAATATATTTTTTTGTTTGCGGATATACTTTACAATATAATTTTATACCGCAGTAAAAAAAAAACTCTTTTTTAGTATTTGCATGTATACTTTACAATGTAATTTTACACCGAGATAACTAAAACAAAAATAATTTTTAAGTTTTTTGATATTGTGGCAAAATTTCAATGGATAGTCATAAACTAGTTATAATATCTATTTTTTATTCAAAATATGATAAATATTTCTAAAAATATCAATTTAGGTGAAAAAACAATTTAAAATACATTTTTAAAAACAAGATGCATCACAAAAACAAACAATATATAAATATGAAAACATGTCAAACATTACATATTCAAAATGTTAACCGACCAGGTCAATCGACTCGTTAAAAACTCGCTTGGCTCAGCTGAATTTCACTGAATGAATATCGTTTCCAATTAAAAACAAAATAAAATACACGGATACGATAAAGTATTATATTATATAAATAAATAAATAAATAAAAACAGGTGGGAAGCAGTAGCTTCATGAGTCAGACACGATTCATCTCCTGGCAAAACAAATCCAACAAACCTCTCTCTCCACCCTTCGCATCTAACCAATCTCTATCTCGCAACCACAACACACACAGTGGATCCACCGCCACGCGCGCACCTCCTCCCTCTCTTTCCCTGTGCGCCGGCACCATCTTCTTTCCACCTCTCAGATCCGCTCCTTTTCCTAGCTCCACACAGTTTTCCTGCTTTACGGGCTGCCTCCAAACTCAGTTTCAGCTCGGTTCGAGTAAGAACTGAGTTTGGTAGATAAATTTAGAAAGAAATGGTGGCGTGGTGATACAGTAAGGGTGGTTGTCTGTTTACAAGTGGAAAAAACTAGGGTTTGGGTGTTTTGAACTGCAGAATCATGGCGATGGAGAGTGGGAGCTGGAAAGAGTCGTACAAGGGGATGTCGGCTGATAATATTAAGGGATTGGTGTTGGCACTGTCGTCTAGCGTCTTTATTGGTGCCAGTTTCATTGTCAAGAAGAAGGGCTTGAAGAAAGCTGGTGCCTCCGGTATCAGGGCAGGTATCTTTGTTTCATTTATTTAATGAATTTGGATTGTTATTTTTTTTTGTGTGTGTTATTTTCAAGCTTGACTCCAGCATTAGTTATGCAGTAATGGGCTGGAAAATCTCCTCGAAATTTAATCTGCTTGGCCATTTCTGGGAAGTAATGTCAGTAAAAGAATGGCTGGATTAGAAATTGTCTCAAGTTTCAAGTAGATTCCAATCTGACGGTGTTCTAGATTAGGGCTTAGGGGTTTACCTATGATTGGAACGCGACAGATTTGATTTTGATGCGTTTTTGCTGAATTTGCAACGTTTTCTGATCGAGTCAGTTGGAAGGTTTGGAAATGGGTCTATGAGGAGTTAATAAGATCTATCCATTTCCTTGTAATAATTGCATTTTACAGATTTCTTGCAATCCCTTTTGGTCTCTTAACTAATCTTCCATGTATTTCGTTAATTTCCTCAGTTTGTTAATGATGTAAATATTGATTTGCAACACTAGTTTGTTATTTACCTTTAGTGGCGTCGTGTTTTGAAATCTATTTATTCTTTTCTTTTTGGCAGAGGATCCGAGAAGTTACTATGCAAAACTGCCTATGAAAATTCATAGCCTTGCTTTGCTATTGTACCCATTCCAATGTGCTGTTATACTTGTATAGTGAACATGAACCCATCAAAACTGACTTTGCTGACTTTAATTCACAGGAAGTGGAGGTTATACTTACTTATATGAACCGCTGTGGTGGGTGGGCATGATAACAAGTAAGCTTTACCATCATCAAAACATGGCTGTTTCTTAAGTATCTGCTTTTAGATCTGGAGATGATATGAATGTTTAAGTGCGTCTCTCCCTTTCTTTCTCCGTGTTCTATGTAGATGCAAGTTATGCTTGATCTTTCTACAAAAGCCTATGTTTAAACTCTTCACAACATGTAGAGTCTTTAAAATTTTACAAACTGGTTATTTGCTTATTTTGTCTAGACATCATAGTTGTATTTGCAACAAGTCCACTCTAATCTTTGCCTGTTATTTCAACAGTGATTGTCGGGGAAATTGCTAATTTTGCAGCTTATGCATTTGCACCAGCTATCCTGGTCACTCCTCTTGGTGCTCTCAGCATTATTATAAGGCATGATAGATCATCAACCACAATCTAATTTATATTCTTATTCAGGTCTTAACATTTTGTTGGTTTGCAGTGCTGCTCTTGCACATATCATATTACGGGAGAAATTGCATATTTTTGGAATTCTTGGTTGTGTTCTTTGTGTTGTGGGCTCTACAACAATTGTGCTGCATGCTCCTCAAGAACGTGAGATTGAATCTGTGAAAGAAGTTTGGGATCTCGCTACAGAGCCTGGTAATATATTTGTTTGTTAAAAATAGTTTAAAAATTGCATATTAATCATCATTCTAATAGGACCAACTTGCTAAGAAATGTGCTTAAGAAACAAACCTGTATCCCTTTTTTTTCAGCCTTTCTGTTCTATGCTGCTTTGGTCATAGCAGCTGTATTCATTCTCATATTCCACTTTATCCCTGACTATGGCCAGACACATATAATGGTTTCCATTGGTGTTTGTTCTCTCGTAGGCTCCTTGTCGGTATGTATTGTTATACTTCCATTGGTTATTGTATTGTTTGTTTTCTTGCAAGGTTTTTTCCCCTTTTGTTAATTATCTGATCAAACATTGATGTTTGACAGGTCATGAGTGTTAAGGCACTTGGAATTGCCTTGAAGCTGACACTGTCAGGAACAAACCAGCTAATGTATCCGCAAACATGGGTCTTTGCCTTTGTTGTAATTACTTGTGTGCTTACCCAAATGAATTATTTGAACAAGGTAGAAGCTGTTTCTTGTCTATTATCTTAGTTGGTTTTTATATATATATGTGTGTAATTTTTATGCATTTATCAGATAATTATTTATTTAAGTATATCATTATACTTTGGATCATTTATTTAACTTTCTTTATGATAAGAGCCTTGCAAGTTGGTGGATGATGTTACCTTCCAATGAAGTTGATAACTGTCGCATTCCACCTTCCTGAGTTGTTAATATCGTTCCTGTCATGGTACTATCAATGATGATGGAACATGGGAAAATTTGTGTTTGTTATCACGATGTGCAAATATGTGGCCATTGGCTTTGTTGAGGAGTCTTAAGGTGTCTTTCCTTTCCATTTCTTTTACTGGGTCCCCATATTCAAAAACAGGGAAGGGAATTGTATCAGAAAAGAACTTTGCAAGAGATGATATATAAGAGTTTAGTTGGACAAAGATGTTAATTGGTGATAGCATCTTCTTGTTTTTTTTTGGTTTGTCATGTGGCTATCAATCTAATACTTTGCATTTTATGGTCATGAAGAAGTTGAAGGGAGCATGTAGAGTGAGGAGCATGTATCCTACAAACTTGTCCAAGGGACTGCTCACTATCATAGGCATCATTCGTGTAACTGATCATACTGGTGTGAGATGCTGTATCCTGCTGCAGATACTGTATCTATCAAATTTAGGAGTGTTATTTCAAGGAATTTAATATGTTAGGTTGAACTGAGGCAAAGCTAATCAGGGTTTCATCTTGAATGTCAGGGGAATGGCTTCAAAAGCAGACCAGCTCACTGTGAAGTGATTTTATCTCTTCATAAAACCTCTTAAAACTCTTCAGTGATGCTTCATGAAGTCCCTAAATTTTTGAGTGATTTTTGGAAGTGTGATCTTGCTCTGATTGGTCATCATCTCATCGTTTTTCATTTTGGATTTTGCTCGTGTCTGATTCAAATGGATAAATGCTCAAGTTTGCTATGATTAGCATTATAAGGCCAGAGTATTATTTTACTGTGATGGTGATGTGGTTTTCTCTTATGAAGCAACATATGATCCTCGATGTATAATGCTCTAGAGCAATGTCAAGGTAAACGATAATTTGTGCTGACAGAATTGCCAGGGTTAGGAAAAGGTGGATAATGGAAATAAAAAATGCTCGTACATTTGAGGGTTGGTAGAACTTAGTGTTTAGAGTGATTGAAATTCATACCTAAGGATTGGATCATTTGCTCAGGATGCTATTTGTTGGTGGTATCAAAAACCCTTTATGGTGTGGGAAATTCAAATTCTTGATGCAATGGATTCTGGGCTTGATAACAATGCCTTTATTTTGCCTGCCATGTTTGGAGTAATGTCTCTAGCTGCATGTAGAAAATTGTATGGATGTGTGGGTTTCTGCTGTAGGGATGAGGGTTGGGACTCCTACTTCAATGGATCTTGGGAACTGTTGAAATTTGATTGGTGGTAGAGTATCTTTTGGTTTTCATGTTGCCTAGCACATGAGATGTATGGAATATTTCGGAGGATGTGAAGAAATTATATTAATTTTTTTTTTTTGTGGCGATAAAATAAAGTTGGATCAATTATCATTCACTCATTTGATCACCAGGGGCATTTCCTCTGTCCTGATATTTTTCTCCCTTTTTTGTGGCTTTTGGGATGTCCCAAAGACTGTTCCTTCAAAATAAAATTTGTTAATCATACAAATCTATTAGCCTTTATGATTGAGATGGAGGGAGGGAGATAGAGATGGAGGGAGGGAGGGAGAGGGAGCTCAATCAACAATGCAGAAGTGACATGCTAATAGGTTGGCTGCATCAATCCATTTTCTCCATCTGTTTTGTTCTGTGTCAAGGGAAGCATCAAGACAAGAAGGCAACATGTTCTGTTGTAAATGGATCCATCAGTCTGTCTGGTGCCTAAAGTGTAAAATTGGCTTAAACAATACTATATAGGAGTTCAATTATTTTTTCTTGTTGAGGTTTGCACCTAAAATTAGGATTTTCTCTGTAGTTGCCTAGATTTGTATCAAGTAACTTCTTGAATTTCATGCATCACTTGTCATCGGCTGTGTGCAAAATCTATTGTTCTTTCTGGCAGCAGCTATCTCATTCTCCTTTAATTATATTTTTGGTTTTTCCTATGCAGGCGCTCGACACTTTCAACACTGCTGTTGTTTCTCCTATATATTATGTTATGTTTACATCACTTACAATTTTGGCAAGTGTAATCATGTTCAAGGTAAGCTTTTCTACTGATTCAGAAATCATTCTCTGCTACTTTGTCAACTTGATATGAATTGTTAATTGTCCGCGGTGGTAATGCTTTGAAAGTGCTTTTCAAAGTATATTTGGATCAGAACCATTGTAATGTAAACCACCCAAACAAGCATCAAATTGATGCTTTTCAGCCCTAAACACAGTTTTGTCAAAGCAACTGCACCGCAGTACCATACTCACACTAAAGCAGTCTGATTTAGGTGTCGAAGGCATGGAATTTGTGCCTCAGTCTTGTTGCCTTTTGGTTGATTCCATTCCAACCTGATGGTGATTGGAAAATTGAACTTGCCTTGAACTTTTCAGCATTTAGTATTTTCTTGTCGGTTATGGCTTCCCCCATTGCTTTAGAATAAAGATAAATGAAAAGAGTGATGTGAAGGAAACATAAGCATATATCTGATGGATCTTATTTCAACCAATTTGTCATCTTTGCTATAAAGGATAGAATTTGGAAAAAAAATCACTTGGTGCCTTCATTTGTGGTCTACTGGTGTTTAGACTCTTTAGGGGATTTGTTTTGTATTTTGATGTTTGACTTAATTTTTTCAGCATGATTTTACACCTTTTTTATTTGTTAACAATTTGTGATTGATGATGAATAACCATTTTTTAATATCATCCTTTTTTTCTAATCAGGATTGGGATAGGCAGAGTCCAACTCAAATAGTCACTGAAATGTGTGGGTTCATGACTATCCTTTCAGGAACGTTTCTTCTTCACAGGACAAAAGATATGGCTGACGGTATATGCTCTCTATATTGTTATTATTGTAACGATTATTAGTATTTCCTACCCGTGCCCCATGTCTCCCACAAGCACTTGATGCAAGCTGATATGGTTTCTATTTGCATGATTTATGAGAGATCCATGCCAGTATCATTGGATGCTCTTAACCTCTGATCAAGGTTTTGAAATGACTTGTAGGATCTCCATCTCTACCCGTGCGACTCTCCAAGCACACAGATGAGGATGGCTTTGGTACCGAGGGCATTCCTCTTAGGCGGCAGGATTCATCAAGAGCGCCATAAAATTCATTTTTTGCTTGAGCTCGTTTCTTCAATCACACCTTTCTCAGGGAGGGACCATCACCTATCCATCGTGGAGTCCATTTTCGTTTCGTTATGCATTACGGCAGCAGGGAAAGGAAGGTGAAAATTTTCACTTCATTAAAACCCTTTTTAGGTGAGAGAGTGCTTCAGCTGTTGCCTTGTTTACAGCCCCCCCTATTCATACAGAAAGAACTGGCCAATGTGATTTTGGTGGCATTGGTAATAGTGTACCATTCTTCGAAATTTCCCTAGAAAGAATCTCCAGCTTCCTTCTGCGTGCATGCAGGGAAGCAGATTTCTAGTGGATGCTTTATCTTCCACTTCGCCATTTTACTTTGTTCAATTTTTTTTATTTTTAATGGCATTGATGGCAGTGATAAACTGATACTCAACTGGCTCCAAGCTATTGTAGGTGGAGAGGAAGATGCCCTAGTTGTCCATGAAAAAAATATTGCAAAGCCCCAAAGAACTAATGTCAAGTTCTCTACATAAATCTTCACCAGGTTCACAAATAAATTGCACGTGTCTAATGTCTATCAAAATTACATGATGGTGAGATAGATGATACACTCCCACCCAGAAATTCATTTTAAAACTATTTCGGATATATTTATTATATCTTTGTTATTCTCCTAACAAAATACATATTTGTTTTTACTCGTCTATTCTAAAACATTATCTAAAAATGTTAGGCATAGGATGCAGAAGATAATCAGTACACGAACATTAACTTGAAGCGGTTTAACATGGTATTAGCCTCTAACATGCTACTAAGCACCCTAATGCACAGACACGAACATTTCTATTCACTGTGTTTCCATGAGAAAATTCCGAGCTTTATTCTATCTTCTTTTTTTCTTCCCTTCAGAGAATACAGAATAATCTCTGGCTAAAAATCCTCACCACCAATTTACAGCACCTGTAATGGAATCAGATTCTCAAACAGAACGTAATGAGTTGCAGTCTTCCATGATGTAGAACTCATGTGACATTTCGATGCTGTTGTATTCCTCTAGAAGAGAACAGACAAGACAGCAATCCCTTTCTCTTCTAGTTGGCAATATGAAGATGTTGGCCTCACTTGGGCATTTGCTTCAGAAGGCCAGACACAGAAGCACAGTGTGTTGACTTGTAATCGCATTTCTCACAGCAAGACTGCAGATTTTCTATCACTTTAAGGCACCTGGACCATTTCAAAATGCGAATTAGAAACTATGAATAAGAGGAAAATCAGATGCATCAGTGGCATAGGATAGCACAAAAAGTGAATCTGTTGTCTAACATGTAGATGGACCCGATCATGTTAGTGAATCGAAACAGATTGCCAAAACATTATAGCATCAAACCGCATCGAAAATAAATCCATTCGCTCGCTGAGGTTTGCTTTACCAGAATGGTCCAACTAGAAACCCAGGAGGCAACACCAATACCAATCTATATAGAACTGCTAACTGGTTAATTTTAAGAAATTAACATCAATAATAATCCCTACACTACAGATTCTCAGAACCATATATAGGGGTACTAGTCAGCACCTGGAGGGTCGCCAACCATCTGAAAACTAGATTACCACTGGCCAAAAAAAAAAGGAATGACTGAGAAAAGAATCAGGATGATAATCATGGCTAGTGAGATCGCTCAAGAGGCTAATCAGCAGAAGCATTGAGGCATTTCACATGTAGATAAGGATTCAATCATGATTTCAACCAACTCCCCCAACCAGTTTGACCAGTCACACAGTTACTAAAATCAATTAGAGAAACAAGCAGGTTTTGACCTCGCTCCAAAAGAGCTGTACCTGCTATTCCAACTTCCTTCATCAAATAATCATTCAACTACCGAACAGAACCTACCTACATGACAAAGCAACCTCATCTAGAAAGAAGGTACTGTTGAGGGTTTCTCAAATTCAGTCACTACCACAAGCTACATCAGCGAAATAGAATTTAAGACCAACACACCAATCAGGCCATCATCGCAGATCATAGATTTTTTAGCAAATGTTTATGGATGGAGCACAAAAATATAGACATTTTCTGCCGGCAATATGAAACATACATTGCATGCTCTCAGGTTATTAAGCGACAACATATTCAAGAAAGCATCGGATAATCTGAAAACTCCAATGATGACACACTAAAAACCATGACTTTTAACAGTCCAGGAGGAGCATAAGCTGTAGAGGGCTTCATTATCAAGAGTTGGAATGTATGTTTCAAATATCAAGAGATGGAAGCATTGGAAGTTAAGACTCGAAACCAAGGAAAAAGGTCGCCCGGTAGAAGCTAGAACATCGACTAAAACAGCACAGCAGAGTCAGGAAATAGGACATAAGCTGGTGAAATCAAGAAACATGCTTCGCATTTGTCGGCCTAAATTAAAAATGGGTTATTAAAATCTCAACATTAAAAAAACTCAAGAAAGATACAAAAAATAGAACTCTAAAACAGTTTCTAGTTATGAGTGATCACCAAACCTAACAATGCTTCAAGTTTCTTTCCCAGTGAAAATTGTTTTGCATTTCGGTCAAGGAAGATTTGCTTGCGCTCCATCACAAATCAGGTTTCAACACCCCCTTATTAGTTCATCTTTTTTCTCTTATTAATATAAAAAAGAAAGTGGAAAGATGCGAGATTTTAGCTTCAAGTAAATCTCATAGAAAATTGCTAAGATGACAAAACCCCATAAACAAAAAAGCTCAAGGGATTGAAAACCCATGAATTATATCAGATTTTTGGAGACAACAAGTCAAGTTTACGAATTCCAGACTTTAGAATGAAGGAAAGATGAAACGAGAAGAACATCAGCTGCTTACTTCTGTGGGAGGAAGTTGTTTTTGGAGAGACAAGCTTGAATATCGCAGGCTTCTTTCTTGCACGGTTCTTTGCTTGCTTGTGCCATTTCTTTCCTTTTTTTCAAGAAAAAAAATTGGTGCCTGATCCGTATCGCCTGTTGTGAGTTAAAATTAACTGTTTATGGAACTTCTCCTCTAATGGCGGTGCCAGGTATTCCTCTAACGGCGGCTGCATTTCAGAAATATTTAAAAAAACAATTGAAAATATTTTTTTATTTTAAATTAAAAAAAATATTTTTTTATATAATTTTCATGTATTATATCAAAAATAATTTCTAAAAAATAAAAAAATATTTCAATGTATTTTTGAACCAAAAAACAATTACAATTACAATCTCAAATAATTAGTTGGTGCTCGATAGTGTAACAATAATTTTTTAAAAAATATTTTATATTTTAAAATAAACTAAAATTTTATTTTTAATTTTTAAAATATTATGTTTTATATAAACATGTTAAAGTAATATAAAAATAATTTTAAATAAAAAAATTAGACTTTTTTAATAAAAATTATTTGAAACACAATCATAAACAACCTTGATTATTGTGATTAAGCTTAAATGAATCACTAGGGTTTTTTTTTTTTTTAATTGTGATTAAAAATGTTTTTGAATATTATTCATTTAGAAATATATTTTCAATCATTTTATTTTTAATTCGACCTTTAAACTTATGTTAAGTTAAGTTAATGATAGAGACTCATACCTAATATATATCATCGATCTCCTTTGAGGATTCATCTTTGTATGCTATAGTGGATAAATTAGAACATATACCATATAACAAAATAATTTTAGAGAAGAAATATTTGACTCATAACCAAAAACCAATTGTAATGAAAAGAGTTTGTTATGTGATGCTGGCATAACGCGAATAAGTGTTGTTGCATGTAAAATAGTGTGCTCCCGGATAGAGATAACAAGTTTTGTTCTCATGAGTAATTATCTTGCAATTAACCAAAAATATATAATAAATGATTAAGCAAGATCAATATGAGCATGAACATGAGTAATATGATGTTCAATGTTTATCCCAAGTGATATGCAATAATCATTAAATATTTGGTGGATTGATAATAAACACACATGTGGTTTTTTTTTAGATACATCTATTAAAACCATAAAAAAATCTAAATGATCCACATAGCAGGTGAATAGGCCCACAAATATCACCTTGAATACATTCTACAAATCTTCAGGATGCAATCACAACTTTAGCTAATGATGGATTTATGATATTTTTTTTCTTGAAAATATGAATCACATGAAAAAAATTCAAATTGAAAAATCTTTTAGTTCTTCAATAGATGACCATGTGTATTTTCATTAATTTTTCGCATCAATATTGATCCAAGATGGCCTAATTAGTCATGACAAAAAATAAAATTATTGTGTTGACTTTTATTATACTAATAATCATGTTGTGTAGTTTGGGAGATAAACCAGATAAATTTCTAAATATCTGTTTTCACACGGAGTCATTTGATACGTTGTAAATATATCTTATACCGTTGTCATTGATAGTTTTGATATGGTACCCGTTAAGTCGTATATCTCTAAAACTTAACAGATTTTCCCTTGATTCAATAAAGAATAATGCATTATGAATAATAATTTTTGTTTCACTAAGAAGTATCATATTAGTTCTTCTATAATCTTTAATTAAGTCTATTGAAGCTAATATTGTATTTATTTTTGCTTTCATCATTATCAAATTTTAAAAATATTGCTTATGTCTAAGAGTGATTTGTGTTGTTGCAGTATATGCTAAACATGTATCTTCATCACTGATATTAGGCTTATGGTGCAAATCCATACTATCTTCATGACAAATGAATAAATATGCGATAAGTTTATAATAAGACATAGTTTTTAATTATTACAATACAATCATTTACATTAAATAAGCCTGTAATATCCCACATCAGTGGGTGAGAGATTGGTAGTTGGTCTTATTAAGAGTGCTAGTTGCTAACTTGTCATATGTGTTTTGGGGCGTCAGGCCCAGAAATGGGCTCGCATCACCAGAAACAAAAACCGTGAGGGTGGTAAGGCCCAAAGTGGACAATATATGGCAGGTTGGGCGGGGTTGTTACATTTGGTATCAGAGCCAACCTCATTGATTGTCTGATTGTGCCGACGGGGTAGTCGGGCTCCTTAAAAGGAGTGGATTGTAATATCCCACATCAGCGGGTGAGGGATTAGTAGCTAGGCTTATTAAGAGTGTTGGCTGCTAACTTGTCATACGCGTTTTGAGGCGTCAGGCCTAGAAGTGGGCTCGCATCACCAAAAATAAAACCGTAAAGACGGTAAGACCCAATGCGGACAATATATGGCAGGTTGAGTCAGACTGTTACAAAACCTGATATTGTATTTATTTTTTCTTTAATCATTGTCAAATTTTAAAAATATTGCTTATGTATAAAAATGATTTGTGTTGTTGTACTATATGCTAAACATATATTTTCATCACTGATATTAGGTTTATGGTGCAAATCCATACTATCTTCATGAAAAATTAATAAATATGAAATAAGTTTATAATAAGACAATTTTTAATTATTATAATACAATCATTTACATTAAATAAGCCAACATGAGAAAAAGAAAAGAAAACTCATCAAAATACACAAGCATAAAGAAACACACTTAAAAAATAAACAAAATTTAGAGCTAGTTATTATCATTACAATAAATATCATTTTTTTTCACCCGTTTGCTTTTAAAAAATGGGTAATGTTAAGGTGTGTGATGTCTAAACGGTTAAAATAGCTATCATCATTATCTTGTTGGGGGTGATAAAAAAATATTTATATATTTTTCTCCAATCTTTTCAATGTAAACTAATATAAAACAATAAATAGTTTGATTGTACAATAGTTACGTGACCAATGCCCTTTAATTCTATATCAATAACAAATATTGTTTACTTTTTCAATATCCCTTTATGTATATTCTTCTCATTTTATAAAGGTTTGTTAGAATTTGACAAATTACAACCATTACAGCTGCAATAATTAAATCATTTTTGTCCATGATTTGATTGATTTCTACAACGAACATGATCATATATAAAATTATTATTATATCTCGTAACATTCGCTTTCACTTTAGGAAATGAAGCTAAGTGCCTGTTTGGCACTGCGGCCAAACCTGAGTTTGGCTGCTTTTCACTTTTTTTTTTATTTTAAATGATTGTGGTTTGATGTTTTTAGATCATTTTGATGTGCTGATGTCAAAAATAATTTATAAAAAATAAAAAAAATTATTTTGATGTATTTCGGCATAAATAATACTTTGAAAAGCAACCATAACCGCACTCTCAAACACTCCACAAATCAGATGGTCATGATTTTTCTCTGAAAAATCATTATTACATGAAATTAGGGCAGAATATATATTTTCAATAAAATACTCTCCCAATGATCATATATTTCTTTAAAATTTTGCCAAATAATAAAGGGATATTTGATCTCGTAAGATACTCTCTATCTTCGACTACCAATGAAGAAGGGAGATGATGACGTACGAAAATAATTGACTCACTGCTGTGTCGCACACGTGTCATATGTCTTCGCCTTTATCATGCACACGTCCCTCGTACCGTATTCCTTTTCCACTTCTTGTCTTTTCCTTGCTTTGTCTTTACACCCGATTTTAGCAAAAACCTCAGCTGTATTTGGAAATGTTTTTTTTTTTTTTTTTAATTTTTTAATGTTAAAAATAGCTTTTTATTTAATTTTAATATACTTATGGTAAAATAAAAAAAACACATTTTAAATCAAAATAATATTTTAAAAAGTACAAGCATAATTACCTTTTCTTCTTCCATGTGAGCTTTATTGGTTACTAACTCGGTATCCAAAGCCTAGTTTAGTTTAGGTCGAGTGTTTTTTTTTTCTTTTTCTAATATATAGTTTTAATATTGACATATTTGTCAATTTAGATTATCGAATGGATCAATAATTTTATTTTAGTTTTTTTATCCAATTATTTTCATTTTAAAAAAGAAAATACATTTTTAAAATTAAATTATATGGTAATTGATTGTTTTTTTTTATCTAACTAATATGATAATTGATTGTTTTTTTTTTAAATTAAATTATATATGTTTATTCAATCCCTTTCTCAAACTTGTTATCTGGGCCTTAGCTTCAATTTTGTTTGTTTTTATAGTTTGCAAATGTTTTTGTAGGAAAATATTCTTCTTACTTCATTATTTTTTATATTCTTAAATAGTTTTGATTTAATAATATCAAAAATAAATTTATAATAAATATAATTTTAATATATTTCAAGACAAATAAAACTATAGGATATCCATAGTGATAGCTTTATAGTCTATTTAATATTGGAATAAAAAATGTTTTTATTTGAAAATATATTAAAATAATACTTTTTACTATAAAAAATATTAAAAATAAATTATTTTTTTATATTTTTTTTAAACAATCAAGCTATTAAAAACAATGGATGAAGTACTTTAAACTTCATCACTTCACAGTCTATCTATGTTATTTCCTATTCTTTATTCTTTCTTTTAAAAAAATTCCCCTCGGCTAAAGCCAATTTTTCATTAGAGAGCCAGTCTCTCTGTGAAAACCCAAAAACTCTCTCCTTCTCTCTCTAGAAAGAAAAAGAAAGAATCTTTTCCAGTCCTAGGGTTTTAAAGAATGAATCTTTCCTTGCCAGGTAAGAGAATCTCTGCTGTTTCATTTAGGGTTATGACGAATAAATCTGTCTTCTCTACTTTGTAAAGCAGTTGCTCTTATGCTACGTTGTTGTTTGACCTCGTTTTTTTGCGTCTAAATTGGTAGATATAGCAGTTTAAGCTAGTCTGCAGTTCACGTTTTGCTGAGCTAGAAGATTATGAAAACATGATCGGTAATTAATACAACACCGTTAAGATTTAAATGTGCTCAAAATTACTCAAGTATGTTAAAGTACATGGAGAAAAAGAATTCAATGGAGTCATGTATCAACTCTTTGATGGGCGGATTTTAGTTCTGCAGTTTTGATATTCTCTCTTATCTTGTTTGTTTGCCTTTCGTTTTAGAACCAAATAGAGGGTCTCAATGTTGCTGATTCCTTGGCTGTTTTTTCACCGTGTTTTTTTGTAGCCACATGCATGGTGAATGGTTTCTATTTGAACCTATAGACATCTTGATTGATCATTAGTCAAATTCAGTATGGTTGTCATTGTGGTTTGATGGGAATTCTTAATTCAATATCCAAATGAGTTTCCTTTTCTGTCATAGTCATAGTCATAGTTGCTCGTGATTTACTTTCAGAGATTGGACACATAGTTTTATGCAATTCTTCATTTTTCTTTACAAAATAGCAATTATGAGTCTCCAGATTGCCAAGTTCTGACTGCTCATGAACATGGTAAATCGATGCATCTTCCAGGAGACTATGTGGGAAATCTTGTCACTCCTTGATTAGGAAAGAACACCTTAATAATAATAATAATAATATTTTAACAATATGGCCACAGAGAGTCCACTTAGAATGCCCCCCCACAAGGAGTCAGCAACTTTTGTTCCATCAACTCCTAATATGGCAGTGGAGGATTTGGGATTTCTTAGAAACGGTCAAAGATTTCGTGGCAGCGGGAGAGATGCAGTCCCTGATCGAAGTGGAAGTGCACCCCCAAGCATGGAAGGCTCCTTTTTCGCAATAAACAACCTCATTTCTCAGCAAAATTCCAACCTTAATCCTAGGCTGGCGAGTTCAAACAATGCTCTTCTAGCATTTGACTCAGAGAAGCAGTCATATTTATCTTATTACGGTACCAGTGCCAGCCCAAACCCCAGGCTTCCTACACCACCCATCCCAAGGGAGGATCAGCATCCAGGACGCCATGGTGTTAAGTTTGGCAATGATTGGGGACCGGCTCCAATAGATGACAGCAGTAAAATCTCCATGCATTTTTCACAAGTAGTACTTTCCACACACAAGGAAGAGTCAGAGGATGACCTCTCACCCAGCAAGCCCTTGGACAGTTCAGCCAACACGACAAATGGGTTTTGGTCTGGAGATGATGCTGTTCCATTGGCAGGGCAATCCAAACGCTTGGTTGATTTAATTCAGGTAGCTATTTCCATTCATAGGAATTTGTTCATTGATTTGACTATTAAATACTGTGCTTGGATACTCATTATATAATTTACTGTCCTGTTGGGCTTAGATGTAATCTCCCTGCCTTAAAATAGCTGCCCTTAAATTTTTTTTTTGCCTCGTTACTCCAATGCAAATGGGAGAGTAGTTAGTTTTAGCATGTAAATTCCAGAACTTACAGAATTGAGTCATTACTTCTAGCTTTGTTCTTTTTGGATAATGTCTGTGCTGGACCATGTAGAACACATTCTTCATTATTATGCACCGTTCTTGTGTGAATATATTTCATGCATATATTGATTTCATTGTTAACTTCAAATTTTAGCCTCCTTTTCTATGATAAAATTAACCATGGATTTACCCCACTGTAGTTCAGAGTTGTTTTGGCTTGCAATGTTAACTATAAATCTTCACCAGTAACATCAAAACAACAAAAATAGCAATCCTAATTCTAAAAGGTTGAAGTAATATAAAAAATAAATCCATTATTTAATGTAATTCCTATGAGCAGCAGGCTGCTTATTGGTTTTTACATCAGCATAAAAAAAGGAGGCTGATTATCATACCTTAGTTCATCTTGAATTACTTTATTATACAAGTGTTAATAATTGATTCACATATGCAGGAGGATTTCCCCCGTACCCCATCTCCTGTATATAACCAGTCTCGCTCCTTAAGCCCTGGAACAACAGATGAAGCAGCTGATCAAGATGTTATTTCTGGTTCTTTGCATGATTCCACCGCTAGCACGTCCAATAGCATTCCATCAATTCTAGGTATAAAAATTTTTAGGTTATCATTGAATGTTGATCCCTCAATCGCTCCTGTTACAAGCTCATTGTCTCTCAATTGTACAGGAACCACACAACCCAAACCACCTCTTAGCAAAGGATTTTTAAATAGGGCAGACATTGGCGTTATTGAATCTAGAATGAAGGACCTTAATATATCTAGCTCTCAGAATCCCAAGGAGCAAATATATCAAGAGCAGTGGCAACACAGCTACCAGAGCCGTGTGCAGCAACACCAAGTCCAACAGCCAAGCAATGTATTTCAAGTTCAAAATGCCAAGTCTCAAACGGGTTCTCAAGGAGTAAATTCTGCACACATCAGTATGGATCAACTTCTCCATGGCCCATCAAAGTTCTCAGCAGAGGTGCAGCCGGTATTGCAGTCGCCTGGGTTCACACCTCCTCTTTATGGGACAACTGGCTACATGACTTCACCAAATCCATTTTACCCAAATCTTCAGGCTCCAGGATTATGTGCTCCCCAATATGGTATAGGGGGGTATGCTCTGAATTCAGCTGTAATTCCCCCGTATGTTGCAGGATATCCCCCTCATGGTACGGTTTCAATGGTTTTTGATGGCTCTGTGAGTCCAAACTTTAATGCTGGAATGTCTGAGTCTTCAAGTGAAGGAGGCCTTGCTCATGGAGCTGATGTGCAACATTATAACAAGTTCTATGGGCAGCTTGGATATGTAGTTCAGCCTTCATTCATTGATCCTCTTTATATGCAGTACTATCAACAGCCTTATGGACTACCATATAGTATGTCTGGTCAATTTGATCCGTTGACATTTGGAGGTGGTGCTATTGGGAGACAAAACAATGCTCCTGCATCAAAGAAAGGGTCTGAGGTTGCTTCTGGTTTGGAGGACCAGAAACTGCTACACCACCAGAGAGGTGGAATGAGTGATCTTAATCGAGGTAGAGGGCGGGTAATGAATCTTCCTTATCTTGGAAACTCGCCAAACATGGGTATATTGCAGTACCCCTCATCACCGCTTGCAAGCCCTGTTTTGCCAGGATCCCCAGTGGGGGGCACTGGTTTTTCTGGAGGTAGAAATGAAATAAGGTTCCCACCAGGAAGTGGTAGATATGCGTCTGCATATTCTGGATGGCAAGGTCAAAGAGGATCAGAGAGTCTTAATGACCCTAAAATACATAATTTTCTTGAGGAGTTGAAATCTGGCAAAGGCCGCAGATTTGAGTTGTCTGATATTGCAGGACATATTGTCGAATTTAGGCAAGTCCTTACTGAGTTTGCTTTCTTTCTTTTTTCTTTTTTTTTTCTTTTTATGCTGAAAAGTTGAATGACGAGGACTTTTTAAACTTCAGTGCTGATCAACATGGTAGCCGATTTATTCAGCAGAAGTTGGAGAATTGCAGTGCCGAAGAGAAGGCATCATTATTTAAAGAAGTTCTTCCACATGCTTCCAAATTAATGACTGATGTTTTTGGCAATTATGTTATTCAGAAAGTGAGTACTTAAAATATGCAAGTTTTTGGTGTCATGGTCACCACTTACTGGCTATGTTGACTGTCTTGGTGTCTTTTCCCTTTTGTTTACTTTCAGATTTTTGAGTATGGAAGCATGGAGCAGAGGAAGGAACTCGCTAATCAGCTCACTGGTCAAATTTTGCATCTAAGTTTGCAGATGTATGGCTGTCGGGTAATCCAAAAGGTATTTGATTGTGATTCTTGTGGGACATTGCTATCATGCATTCCTCACAACCTTGTAGTATTTTCTTATTTTGTGCCCATGGTTTACTGCTTGCATACAAAGAAAACAAATGCATAATCATCATATATACAAATCGTGGCAATATTTCTAGCATGTTTCACTGTTTTCTGCTGACTTTCGTTTACTCAAGTGGCACTAGATTCTTGTCCAGGGAGAAAACCTTTTTCATGCTCTAGCTAAAGCCCCTTTTCCTAGATGCACCTAGGGTTTGCTCTAGAGGCACTCCTTTTTTTACCTCTACCTCACTAATTATTAGTTTTGTAAGCATGCAATTCTTGCTTACTTGTCAAATTGTCGGTAGAGTCTTTTGTCCTGCAAATTTGTGGTTATTTCTATTGCCATCTGATGTAGAGTACCTGCAAATTCCAGTACGTATCTGGTTATTTTCCCAGGCATGAGAATGTATCCAGTCAGTGAAAGGTCAAAGCTGTCTTTTGATTAATGGGATATGCTTGAAACTGTTGAAGTTTCCTATGGTTTTGTTTTCAAGTTAATGTTGCTAGCACATATTGGCTAAGCTGAAACTTGCTTAACAACCCTAATTACTTGGGATTTCTGACTTTAAGTGTTGTTACCAGGCTTTTATTTCACCGGAACTTTTTTTCCGTATCTCTTGTGTAAGAATGGCTTGCATAGAGCAACTTCTGGAAAGCTGTTGATCTACACCCATTATTTCCATAGTCGCATGCTTTTGATCTAAACCTATTATTTCCAGTCTTATACTTGCACTCATTTAGATTAAAGTGCATTTGATTGAGTTATTTTTCGAACTAGTTGCTTACTTGATGTTCCTCCTACTGTGTCATTGAAGGTGTGAAAGTTAAAAAAAAAGGTAAATGGAAAGAAAATTTCAATCCTGAATGGACTATTAAATTATTTAGGTACATGCTGTGAAAAGTTTATAAAGTTCAGCTGTAGATATTGTAATGGTAATAATTGTCATCTGAGTGGTTTCAAGAGAAAAAAGCTGTAGATATTGAGATGTTCTGGAATTTGGTTAAATTGTCAATGATGGATTGATACAGTATCTTCAGGGAAACTCAAGCCATTTTGCTGTATGCTCAATATAGTTATATGATGAGTTAACTTGCATGGCAACTATGATTGATAGTTAAATAGATATTCCTAAAATTCTGCAATGCTTTGGTTAAGCTTGGTCTAACTGTTGTGTTTAGGTGGCTGATTTTGAATTCAATTAATAGCTAGATCAGCATGGTTGACAGATTTGTATTCGCACCAATATTGAATCTCTTCCTATTTGAGATACCAACTTATACTTCGGTCCTGAGCCTCCTGGCAATTTCCTGAGATAGGGGTGCCCACCCTCTCTTTGAGTTCAGTATCGTGGGATTATGTGATTTGGAGTGGCATTTAGTTAGATTGGGTTATTATCTCTATAAAGGCCACATTCCATTTTCATCAGCCAACAAGAATCCCCTTTGGTCTTAGGATCTTAAAGACCTAGTGCCAGGCTGCCAACATTCTTTGGTGGGCATGACTGTGTAGACATTTGTAAACAGGGTATCAGTACTGAATATGAATAGGAACACCAAGTTTCTTATTGGTATTGGGTACTGCTTCAGTATCAATCCCAACATCAAATCGAGCTTAGTTTTTTTTTCTTCTTGTGCCTGTAGGAATCAAGAGGGTATTTTTGCATAACCTCCGAGACTCATTGAAAGATTTTTACCTTTATATTTCTGAAAGACTGGCCATCTGATAAATTAAATAACCATCTGAGAAATAATTTTATTTTAAACAAGCAGCTTTTCAATTCATTTTTTATAATTTTGTGAGCTTACAGACTATTAGGTCTTATTTAATCCAGTGCCTTGCTAATGGCCTGTGAGATTCCAACTGTCCACTCTGCATCTGCGGGCCTAAAAATGATCATCCTGCAGTTCTAGGCCTTGCCAAATGCAAAGTATTGGTGGAATTCTTAGAATTGTGGATCAATCTGAGTGTCTGACTAAATAAATGGATATCCTACCTGAACCAACAACCAACCTAAAAACCCAATTTTGCAATGACTGTAGCTGTAAGGATTTGATGTGCGGTCATTGTGCTGAAAAGTAAATATTGGCAACATATAGTCAAATGACTGCTGAGGAGGTTTGTTTGAATGATGGATATTGTATGTTTTTGTTCTTTATTTGGTGTATTTCTGAGATTGGATGTTAGATATATAATGAATTGCTACCTATGCTGAAAATAAACTTCTCCTTGTTGTATTGGAATTGACATTGATTGTGATCCTATGACGCTTCTTAGGCACTTGATGTGATTGAGCTTGATCAAAAAGCACAGCTTGTCCGTGAATTGGATGGGCATGTTATGAAATGTGTACGCGATCAGAACGGTAATCATGTCATACAGAAGTGCATTGAGAGTGTTCCAGCAGAAAAAATTAATTTCATATTCTCAGCCTTCTGTGGTGAAGTTGCAACACTTTCCATGCATCCTTATGGTTGTCGTGTCATACAGGTATGTTAGGCTTGACTGGTGTGTTGGAAGCTCTCGTGCTTTCCTTTTCCTATCCATCTTTGGTGTTTTGCAGGGACATTGTCATGAAACATTGATACATTTGGTTTATTGCAGAGAGTTCTAGAGCATTGTGCATATGAGCGGCAATGTGAGTTCATAGTGGATGAGATCTTGGAGTCTGTCTTCATTCTTGCTCAGGACCAGTATGGAAATTATGTGACTCAGGTTAGTGTTTCTATTGTGCTATGTTACCTTGAAATTTATAGCAAACAATTTATTCTTCCTGTTAATGTTCTTTATGCTTAGGATGACTTGATTTGGTATAAGGTGAGATGGTCTGATATTTGATCTAGTGATGATTATCGTATTGTGCATTCATGCTGGTGCATGCTTGCTCATGATATGAACTCCTAATGCTCAGTCTTAGAAGGATAGATCTCATTCCCTGAAAGATAGATCTGCATCCCAGTCAGAGTGCTAAGAATAGGATTTAACCTTATTGAAAGATAGGAATTCTATGAAGCACTCTGACTTGGATGCAATTATCCATTTGAAAGACATAATTCAGCTTCAAACTTCCTCCTATTCTGTATCTATGTGATTTCCATGTATCAATTGCTTAATGGTGATGTGAATTTACAATGAATTCTATGAAAGATGCCAAGGTATCCAATGGGTTTCTACCTTGTAGGATTTGAATTCCTTGTTTCAATTGTTGTATAAATGATGATGCGTGTATTCTTAACAGCATGTATTGGAGAGGGGAAAACCTCATGAAAGATGCCAGATTATTAGCAAATTGTCAGGGCATGTTGTTCTACTAAGCCAGCATAAGTTTGGGTCCAATGTTGTAGAGAAATGTTTGGAATATGGTGGTGCCACTGAGCGGGAAATAATAATTCAGGAGATTCTTGGGCAGAATGAAGGAAACGATAATCTATTGGTGAGTCAAATAAAGCTTTTTTTTTTAATTTGGATTGAAATCTTTAAGCACACCCAACTTTCTAACTGGTAGCTTACTTAGTTGCTCTGAATAATTACAAAACTAGAATTTTTGGGATTTGTGAAAACTGCTTGACAGAATGCACATTAGCAGCTACTTTTTATCAACAACACAAGTTGCCAATATTCACTATTTTCAACTTCTAAATCCTGATGTCTGGTGCAAGTACACGTGTCTGTTGTTTTACATTTTTGTTTTTATATGTATTGTAAACTAGTGGACCTCTTGTGTGCCTGGCATACATCAAAGGGGAAACAATGTTATTACCTGCACCAGCAATTCTAAATTGACAGTGGAAAGCAAAATGCTGTTTCTAGACTTTATTATTTCAAATATAGTTTCCTTTGATTATTTCAAACAAATATAGTTTCTCTCTATTATTTCGAACTTTATTTAAATCATGTTTTATAATGCCCAAGAGATGTTTTTGTTTTTTTATGTTGGGGTGTCAGTGTGAGTTGCACAACTCCCTTGTGATGATGATCATGATATCAAGCTTTGAATCCTAGAAGATGAAGTTCTAGAAAGACTATTATACTGTGCCATTTCTCTTCAAAAACTTTCAAGGCTACCAAGGATGAGAAT
Organism: Salix dunnii; assembly: GCA_015731905.1. Taxonomy (NCBI): domain Eukaryota; kingdom Viridiplantae; phylum Streptophyta; class Magnoliopsida; order Malpighiales; family Salicaceae; genus Salix; species Salix dunnii. The sequence goes on from CM027661.1 coordinate 538,168, forward strand.
CTTAGCATATTTTAGGATTTCTCTGTTCATTTTTCTTATTACGACAGTGTTCTATTATCAACTGTATAGTAACTCACATCTTATTTCTCGTGTCTCATATGAGAATCAACTCAAATGGCAACACCAACATGTCATTTCATTAGTGTGCCAGAGTCCATGCTTTTAATTCTATTTGTCATTGATTAGTCATTGCTATCACAGATGTTTTCATCTACTCTTTTTTTTTCCAGTTTACACATTAATTTTCCAAAAACGTTTTCCTGTAATTTCACCAATTTTTATAGGGTATTTCTCCATATTTAGATTACTTATGCATGTGGGCAATTTTATTATTGTAATGCTGCCCTTGCATGCTTGCCATTATCTTCAATCTCCTGTGCAATTTCAATTTGAGGGTTGAAATTTGCATTTCTTTATGGGATTGTATTGTCTTGATTAATTTTTGAAAGGATTCTAAATGAATCATTTTATTTTTAGATCAGAGAAACTTTGCAACTTTATGATGTTGAGCCAGTATTATTCTCTTAGTTAATTTTTTTTCTCTGTTGCTATATTTTAGACAATGATGAAGGACCAATACGCAAATTATGTGGTCCAAAAGATTCTTGACACTTGTACTGATATTCAACGGGCAATGTTGCTTAATCGTATAAGAACACATGTGAATGCTCTGAAGAAATATACTTATGGGAAGCACATTGTTGCTAGGTTTGAACAGCAATATGGGGAAGGTAATGCTTTTCAATTTCGCTAACCCTGCATATATTTGAAATTGAACATTGTTTCACTGTATATTGTAAATTGGATGTCAGGAGGACCCCTTAGGCCTTAGAGTTGCTTGAACGAAGGTTTCATTTGATTGCATCTTTGTCCAGCTCCCAGTGTCTAGTTTAGTGCTACTAGTCTGAAAAAAAAAGGACAAATGAATTCTAGCTTAATATTTTTTGAAGACAGCTGCGTAGTTGTCTGGGGACAGTAAGCGGTAACTTAGTAACAAATTGAGGAACTTCTAATTCCATAAAAAGTAACAAATATGATATTTGAATTCTTATGTACCTGTGCTGGAAAATCACATCATTCGTGAAATGAAGTTTGGTGCATAGCTGTTATTACCTAGTAATCTTTCTATTTCAAAACTGTTCAAAGCCATCCTGGGAATTCATTTCCTGGAATGACCAAAGTGGGGGGAATCTCAACTTGAACTTCCCCTTATATCTTATATCTTCCTCTTTGCTTTATGAGAATTACAATATCAAGCTTGGATGAACACACAATTTTAACTTTGTATGCACCTCATGTTCTATTTACCTGGTCTGTGAGTGGAAGCATTAATTAATACATACACCCTTGCAGTTGAGGTACCATCCAGGTTGAGAGAGGATTAGGTTTTTTTCATGACTGGATTGTACAGGATTGGTTTTGAAAAATTATCGTGATGATTTTCATGTCTGGTTTGAACTCCTTTTTTTTTTTTGAATCATGGATACCTGCTATTGATGCTCCTGATTCATTGGTAAATGGAACTAAAAAATTACTAGTGTTCTCTTATAATTTGAAATTTGCTGCTGTGTAACCAATCTCAGCTAGTTTCAGATAGAGGTTTCATTGTCACTGTGTCTTCTAAACTTCAACTCTGTGCAGAGAATCAAACATCATGATCATGATGCAGACCCACTGGTGGACTGTCAATTGCTAACGCCGCCGCAACATGTGAAAGCATCGCAGCTGAACCCATTATTACAGCATGTGCAGGAATAACAACCAATCATGCAAGCATCTTTTGTCTTGATCGCGTTAATACATGGCTGCCTCAGACAGCTTCCACCATCAGTTACCAGATTGGAATCGTAAAGTCGGTAAATATGTGTGTGTGCCACGGAATGGTTTGTATATATGTTGTGTAGCTCAACTATTAGAACACAGACTAAAGGAGCAACAGTTTAGATTGCAACAGATTCAAAGGGAATGAAAGCTTCCTGAAAGTTAATTCTGTAAAATCGTTTGATGGGTTTGTTTGGTAGATGTGTTTGTTTGGTAAGGTATGAATTAAGACATGCATGTCAATAGGAAAAACCATCTTCCAAAAGGGTTCCCACTAAATTAAGATGATCTTAAATGCGTTCATTGAACATCTTTTACAAGATTGGTTTCATGGGTTTTGGCTGCTAGCTGTAATCCTTCTATTGTTTGAGTTTGTTTTTGCGTTAGAAATCATGTTTGATAAAAAAAAAAAAAAGATATTTTTTTATACTTGGAAATGTATTGTTTAGTGTTTTATATTATTTTGATGTAATAATGTTAAAAATATTTTTTAAAAAATATTAAAAAATAATAATTTATATACTCCTCTTAAAAGATGTACAAGCACAATTGGGTTTGGAGTCATGTTTCCTTCTCATTTTTATTTTGAAATTTAGAGAGGATCCAAATTTACTCGATTAGGTTGCCCCAAAATCTTTGGTTCAACCATAAATTGAACTAAAGTACCCTAATTGATCATAATAAAAAAAAAAAGTAAAAAAAAAATAAAAAACCTAAAACACAGAAACTCAAAATAAAAATTTAAAAAACATATCAAACATAAAATATGAAGATCACTGAATATATATTTATTGACATAGGTTGTAAATCAGACTATATTTAATTAAAATAATGATCTATACATGTTGAGAATCATGCAAAGATTAATAATCTAACATCCATTCACTTTGATTATCACTTGAAGATCATATTTTTATCAAAAACAAGTCTTGGCTATAAACCAAAACCTTAGGATTAAACACCATTAAAATCATGTTATTGATGCAAATAAACACTAAAATATTGGTAAATCATGTATAAAAAAGATGTTTATGCAAATAATTGACCAGAAAAGGTCTTGGAACATTGGCCATAAACAAAAAAAAAAAATCATGTCCAACCACTACCCAACCCTAAAAGTATGCATTTTTGTCTTTTAAAACATGCATTTTTCTATCCAAACAAGTCACGATACCATTTAAAAACATGTTCAAATCTAAAAAACTAATAAAAAAAACACAAAAATATTAAAGTCAAGCATGGGGTACCAAATTCAAAAATTAACAATCTAAAACAACCTATATGTTCATACAATATATATTCAAAATTTGGGTTTCTAAACTCAATTTTATGTATGACCATGCCTAACAAGACCAGGATAAACATCTTTACTTTTAATATGCATGTCATAAGCTAAGAAAAAACTAAAAAAAGATTATGTATATTTTATATAATAAACCTTAATGATGACTTTGATATATAAAAACATTAAAAAAATACTTCAAAGGAACATAATCAAATAAAAAACACAGTTACAAAAACATGAACACAACATTTCTTCTTAAGCATTCTCAACTTTTTTTTTTGTGTGTGTATTTATAAACATAAATATAAAAAAAACAAATAAAAACACACAAAAACAAGCCAAAATTGACCTATTTTTGGATCAACAAAGTATACCTAGAACATCTACTCTCTCTTTACTTTCATTTGGAAAGTTTTTCCACTTTAAATTTGATTTTTAAAGCTTAAGAATTTTTTTATGAGGCTAATATACCTTATATACTAATTTATAAGTTAATATATTTTTGTATCCTTTTCTTTTCTCTCTCTCCACTAATATTATAAAGGGTATTTATAAGATTTTGTTAAGGTTTTATGAGATTTTAAATCTATTTTGACCTCTTTATCTTGAGCAAGATTTGTAAACTCTTGATAAAAACTTATTAAGGAGCTTTTGAGTATGAACACATGAAAAACAGATCAATTTTTATGCAATGGTTTCATCATCGAAGCTAATTGAATTGTCTAGTTTTAAGACTTTGTTACAACAATTCTAACACCATTGTCACCTAAAACAACTCAAAATTGATAGAAGGGGATGCATATTTTTTTTTTTAATCCAATTTTGTTCAAATTTGAGGTATGTAGCTACACATTCCTTTGTTTGAAGTTGAAAATTCGATTAGTCAAAGCTATCGAAATAGAGATGCCATGAATGACATGTTACTTTTATTTTCTTCATTAAGTATGCAAGACATATCATTTAGAGTTTTAATTTTAGAATTTATTTTTTTCAATCGAGTCCCTATTCTTCTAATATTTTAATTGCATCCTTAATCATCTCCTAAATTTTAATTTTATACAAATTTTACTCTTATCAGACTCAATTGCCAACCCCAAAATTGACATATTTTTTATGTTCTAAACCTTGGCTATGAGTCTGTGTATTTTGACCCTTAATTAACTAATAAATTTTAGATTTTTTCAACCTAGCCCGTAGTTTGAACAATCTCAATCCCTATAATCACACATTATTTTCACTTTGATATTTGGTTTTTAATTTCTTCAATCAAGTCTTTAATTGCCAATTAAACTTCAATATTTATACAATTAAACTCTTTATTTGACCATGTTAACTTTTTTAAAATACAACTCGACCTTAAACTTTAATTTATTCCAATTAAAGCTTAAATTGACTAAAATAAACAATTTTCTTTTAATTAAACCCTCAATAAATCCAATCAAACCTTAAAAAATTACAATTTAGTCCTTAAACATCTAATTTTAAATTTTCCTTCTCAAGTTGAAGTTTTCTTGTTGATAAGGCCTTTAGCAATTTAAAATACATTGTTAAAGTTTTTAATCTTGTATATTTTGATGTTCCTCGGTTAATCTCTAACAATTTTCTAGGTGGTTTGGTATAATCTTCTTAGTGGCGTGTGTGGGGGTTCTTCCAATGGTTTTTTTTATTTTTTATGTGGATGCCTAAATGGGCAACAATGAATTGAAAACAAAAAAAATTCAATTAAGGATTTAAGACCAAATACACTACAATAAAAAAGGACCATAACTCATGAAAATCAGATGTCAAAGGATAAAATTAAAAAATAATTAATTTAATAAAAGATTCAATAACAAATACACCACACTAAAGAAAACAAGAACTTTATTTGATTCAACAAGAAAATAGCCAAACTTGTTTTGTTTTTTTTTGCAATCACTAAACATGTTTTCTTCAAGGAAGATATGAAATGCAGGAGAGAAAAAACATGAGACTGGAATTCGATAGCACGCACCCCACCCCACCATTATAATGAAGGCGAAGAGGCGCATCAAACACTGTCTCTAAAAGTGCATTCAGATTTTTTTATGGCTGCACACATGCCACTTAAAGGACGGGGGGTGCTCACTTGATGGAGAGTGCTAAACAAATACCAACGATATTTCTATTTAAATACCAACTATATTTCTATTTAAATAATATTCTATACATATTAAAAGACCCAGCTACTTTTAACCTCACATGATAATAATAAAAAAACCACAAGGAAAATAACCAAAGCGCCCTTGTATCCAAATCTAAGAAGATTATTTTACAGGGGCATTTAAGTAATTAAATTACACAAAAAGTTGAAACCCCTCGATCAAATCAAAATGTTTTTTTTCTTTTTTTTTCAAGAGTAATTTAGTAATTGTACTATGCAATGAAAATACAAAAATACTAATGTAAGTTTTTGAAGTATTTTTTATTCAAAAATATATTAAAATACAAAAAAATTAATTTAAAATAAAATTTTTTATTGTTTTCAAAACACTTTTACGACATATATACAAACTAGGGGTGAACAAAAAAACCGAACAACCGATTAAATCGAAAAAAAAATTGAAAAAATCGAACTGATAAAAAAACCCGATTAAACCAATTATAAAATTTTGAAAAATGTCTGGTCCGGTTCGGTATTGGTTTTGTACGGATAGAACCGATTGACCTGAACCGGTTCGGTTTAAAAATTTAATATAAATTGAAAGTTTCAAAATCCTAATTCGTCCGTCCCCATTCATCTCCCTCTTGCCTCCCGCCTCCCTCAGTCCCTCTCCCTCTGCAACTAAACTAAGAACTAAGAAGCCTCTTGGTTTTTGCATCTTAAATCTTCGTCCCTCTCGCAGATCGCCTCCCTCTGCCTCTGCATGTTTAACCTCCGTCCCTCTCGCCTCTCGCCTACCTCTGCAATTTAAATCTCCCTCCCTCTCTCCTCCCTCTGCAACTTAAATCTCCCTCCCTCTCGCTTCTCCGCTTATCCCTCCCTCTGCAACCAACCAACCATTACCCTCTCTCCCTCTGCAATCTGATCACATCGTTACCCCCAGTTCGACAGTTTCTCTTTATCATCATCCCCATCCGACACGGTTGCAGTTTACAAAGGGTAAGTAAATTGGACCTTTGTTTTATTTCTTGTTATATTTGATACATCATCTGTCGTAGAATAGTACTCATAGTCCTGTGGAGTTGATAAATCAGAGCCATTGGACATGCTATTTGATGAAGCCCTACTGCTACCTCTTGATATGCACTGAGATTATGAATAATATGATTATATGTTGATGTATTTAAGTAGTAATTTATTGATGTTGCTGGTATTTGAGATTATATGTTGATGTCATGCCGTTGGTTTTAGAGATTGATGTTGCTGCCTTGTTGGTAATTAATCACTGGATTATAATGCTGAGAATTTTCCATCGAATTTAAATATGTTGCTGTCTTGCTGCTCTGTCATCGTGAAACTGTGGATAGGAAATTAGGAATATTAGGTGAAAAATCAGTATAAAAACATAGAATCTAAACTAGAGAAAAAAAAATTGAAGAAGGGCAATGATCTAGCAGGAAATTCCACAACAAAATACTGTGCTTAGAGTAGAAATGAAATACGCAAGCTAACGCTGCTAAACTGATTCCTTTCAGTGCTGGTTTTGCAAATGAGAAAGAACCCCCTAATATCAGGCTCAAATATAGCATCTAATACTAACATGAAAAAAAATTCACTCACAACCGAATTAAAATTCACAATTCTGGCGCCGCAGCAACCGCGCTTATCCAGCGGCAGCAGGTTCCTTTAATGGGGTTTTGTTATTTTTCGAAACAAGGTGTTTAATGCAAAGAAGTGTGAGTCTTAGTTAATGGGTTTTGAAGGAATTCTTGATTTCTTTCTCTGTTTTTCATTTTTTTTCCCCAGAAGGAATCAAAGAAAGAGTGTTACAGAGATTCAATTACGCGCAGAAATTAAGCTATCCATTGAAAGATGCCAGCACCATGTCTCAGTGAGCAGCGTCATATTATTTTTTTGTTTACTTTCTTAAAATTTTTTGAATGCTGTGTGGCAATCCAACTTCATAAGCAAATTAAATTGGTTTTTCATGTGCTTCAACCTTGCTCATTACACTGCAACCTGAATCGGTTGATTAGTAACTTTTATTAAACAGGATTGAAGAGGCACAAAACACCAAACAAATCTTTGGCTGATGGGAAACAGAAACAGAAGAAAAGGTAATCGTTTTATTTGTCTCAATTTATTCTAGTCACTAAGATTCAAACTGCATCAGACCATTCAAAGTGGATTTGAAGATTGGCCTATGCGTGCTATGTCGTGGCTTAGCTAGAAAATTAGCATAAGAGGTTTGGAAAAAGGGATTAAGGTTATGTGACTACAGCTTTTATATGGGGTTTCTTTAGATAGGTTTGGGGATGGATATTGATTATTCAGTTACTAGATTTCTCTGATGCTGCTATTCTAGTTTTCACCTCAAGAAAGGTTGAGGTTAATTTTGATTAGTTAGCTTTACATGTTATCAAGTCGGGAGATCCTTGTAGAACTTGGGTTTTTTTGGTGAAATTATTGGCTAGATTTAAGCAAGCTGGTGGCTATCCATCTTGTGGAAACAGAAAAGAAAATGGAAACGGATCTAAGCTCCATTGTTTTATCTGTGGTTTGATAGAATCAAGTGCATATATTAAGTTTTACCTTTTGGGAAATGATTGAACCAAATCTGTTGTGTTGTGTAAGGGTAGTTAATACGATAAATAGGTGGGTGGCTATTGCTATCTTTGTACTCAGATTTTTGAAGCTTGTGTGGTCTGTTTATTGTCTTATATTTCCTTTATCGTCCAGGTATTAGTTGGTTGTTGATAATTCCCTCTTCTTTTGAAGTGTAGAATTGTGGTGATCTGATATGAGGCATTCATGACTAACACTTCACTATATATTGCTTTGATCATAGACCAAGAAAAAACGGTAAAAGTGATTTGGGAGAAGATGTTGCTAGCAACTCCCAATCTCTCAGCATGTTTGACGAAGATTCTGTTGAAGAAGGTACTGTATTATAGTTTTCTTGAAAATCATGCAGGGAAAATAAAAAGTTTTCACTGGTTATTTAAGGGATGTTGCTAACAGTAATATCAGTTATCCAATGCTATTTTTTTTTATCACTGTTAGCAATCTTTTTGTCTTAGAATATTGATGAGAGGGGGTGCCCCTAATTTATGACTCCAATTTCCTGTTTTATCATTGTAATCATATCCAAGCACCTTTAATTATATACCATACTTCTGCCCCTGCACTTTACTTGAAAGTTGAAACAGGTTCTATTTATCATTCCGAACCTCTTCAAGCAATCTCAGATAGATTAGAACATACCCAATGAGAGATTAAAATCATAAATACTCTGATACAAAACATAAAAATCTCTATAAAGAAAAATCCATAATTAACTAGTGAAATCACTTCACACTTCCAGAATTATTTCTGACTTTTAACCTTGGATGGAGACTGAAATGGGACATATTTCATAGCCAGCCATCACTTTCTAGTTATTGTCATGCACGTTCTCCCATTTTATCACTACTAGGAGCAATTTTAAACAATTATCAGCTACCAGTGTTCCTGGTTGTGTTAAGAATTGCTAAGATTTAATCAATACTTTCTTTCATGCTGAATGTTGCTCCTAAAAATATCATAAAGCAATGTTTGGTTTCTAGGAGTGAGAATGAAGCCTTTGCTCCCATTTATAAGGTGTTTGGTTAACAAGGCTAGGATGGGGATGGGTAACTTAATACCCTTTTCATTACCAAAAAGGGAGGTGAGTTTGAAGGCACCTGACATCTTTTCCATGATATGCAGATTGAAAACAAAAACATAGAGGCTGGTTATCTTGGAATATGATACAATTTGTTAGGTTTTGTCATATCAAACACTTGGAAGGAAAAATACCTTCCATAATGTAAAAACACTTTTTAGGATCTTGTGTGTTAAAATTGGGCTATATTATGCAAATTATTTTATGGTAATAAAATACAGCTGATCACATGGATTTTTTAATTAATATCTTGAAAAAAGTCAGTTTCATTTTCAATTCGCATGAGACAGCTCCTTAAAAAGAACTAACAAGTCATTTGAGAATAAATAAAGATAAAAAAATAGGAACCTTATCTGAGCAGTTTTCTTCTTCTTTCATTATGCAAAGAATTGGTGGGGCTTTTCATTAATAAAGTTGTAACATGGGATTGCCAAAGTCTCGTATGAATCACTTGTCTAGAGGGACCTGTCAAAATTTTTTAAGCAAGTCTTGAACAATATGACCATATTCACAGCAGCGTCAACTTGCAGCCTATATCTCATCAACTATCAAAGTGTTCATCATCAGAAAAGAATGTTAGGAGTTTTAATGGCCAAAATTTCTCAAGAACTGGTTATCATAGATATTTCTCTCTCATTTTGTGTGGCATCTGAATTATGTTTGGCTTTTAGTTCTTGTATACGAATATCATTAGCTCTTTCAATTGGATGAACCAGTTCTTCATTGTGTTTTTATGTTTCCCCGAGGAGGATAACTTATTCTCTCATTATACATTCCACTAGAGGTTTAAAATATAATGATCGGTTGCTGGTTCATGGCTTCTTCATGTGATATAATTTGATACCATGCTATGCATTATCGCAACAGTTTCTTTTCATCTACCTTTGAATGCATATATTGTATGAAAATGTTGTACTCACCCAGAGTTTGTATTGCTCAAGGATTTTTATGTTGCATCGTGCTAATATAAGTTGGTTTATTAATGTTGGTATATAGGAAATGATAATGAAAGTGACCTGCAAGAGCATAAAACTGTTGGCATTGTGCATGGGGATGGAGATTCTGAGTCAGAAGATATTCAAGAGGTCTCTGACACTGATCAAGAACAAGAATTGGATGTCAAGTCCCAAACTGTTGCCAAGGCACCAGATTCCAGAAGGTACCTTTGAATGACACCAGTCCATATATGATTGCTTATAACTGTTATTGATTACCATCATCATTAAGATTGTTTGGTAACTGATATATTCTATGTGGACGGATGCAACTAAACAACTCCATTTCAACATTCTTTGACACATTTTTTCAATTTTTTTTCTAACTTTGGTTGGTGAATTGGTAATTTTATAGTCAAGGTGGAATCTTCTTTTGCATCGTAATTGTTGTTTTTCGAATCTTGAATGTATTATGATGGTAGAAAAATGATGGGTACAACTGAATTCGCAAAATGGAATGAATGGAAGAGGTATTCCCATAGAATAGTATTTGGCTGGAAAAGAATTGGTGTGTTCATTTATGTCTTCACTTGCTGGCATGGAAGGCTGTGAATGAACTCTTAATGCATTCCATTCTAGAGTTCAATTTCTTTTGTATAATGTTTGAATGAACAGAAGTTTGGTTCTGTCCAATCTGTGAATCTAATAAAAGGTAAATATTGTGTAAACATTGAAAACAAGTCTTGTGTGTGCTCAGAAAATATGTCTGGATGTCTGCACCTTTAAATTTTTACGGTATGTGATTTTCATGGGCACTTACACAAATTCACAGAATTAGATGCTGGCAATCCCGCTGAAACCATAAAATGCCATATACCGAAGATAGGGCATGTATTCTAGTGCAGTCATGTCCGCTTGTTTTCACTCAGTTTCTTGTCCCTTTTAGTATTATGAAGTGCATTTTGGATAGTTTCCCACATATTTCAAGTACCTTTCTGCTTTCTGATTTACATGGCAGAGAAGTTATTGAAACTTTAGAGAGATGTGTGTGTAGTTTAGTGATGAGTGAAGTATCACCTAGTCAATCTGGAAAAGATTTTTTGACTAGAGAAAAGGGGATTCAGGTGTCAGTAAATTGGATTAATTGGTTTTTATTGCAGTAATGGCTATGGAGGTGTAAAGAGGAGTTCACAGGGGAGGGTAAAAGAATACAAAATAGGGGCTGACAATTGCATTGATAGTGAGGTAACTTTAGGGGCTGTGTTTTGGACATTAACATTTCAAATGGTTGGAACGCTTGTACATGGCACATTGCTTTTATAGGTAATCAGCCATGATAGTATGGTGTGGGGAGAAAGGTGCTTCCAGGTCTTTTTCTTCATGTATATGAATAAACAACTATAAGTTGAATGTCATGTTACTGGCAAGTTCTAGGCAAATGGCATTTTAAGAAATGCATAGTTTCCACTTTTATCACTATGGCATGTGACTCTACAAGTGCATAATAAGAACCATCCAACAAAAGTTAAGGATAGACTTATTTATCTGTGGCCAGTATTTATAAAATCATGGCCAAGGTTTGGCCAATTGTCATTGTTGCGCAGTAAGATGATTCCATTTCCCAAACTGTGTTGATGAAGGGTGAGCAATTATTGGATGCAGGTCTAGTATGAGGTTGTGGATGATGCTGAGAGGAGAGAGAGTGAATGGATTATTTTTTAAGCTGTCTTTTAAACAAGCTTAAAGATGTTACGTTAGAATCCCATAGATAATATGATGGGGTATTGAACAAAATGGTCAACAAGGGTTTGGCTCTTTGCAGTTGATATTCTCCTTTTCTGTTCATCGCTGCTTGTGTTACAGATTGTTCAAATAAAAATACAATTGTTATTATATACATTTGGATAGTTTCATTGTTGAGTATGGTGTATTATTTATTACAATCCTTAAACTGAAATAAACAATACTTTGACTTCTCCATGGAACTTGTATGTGTTTCTTGTTCTCTTGTAAGCTTTTCATGAAATTCAATTGTAATTGTCTTTGTGCAGCTCTTTCCATTCTCACCTAGAATACAAGTTACCAGAAACTGAGGTAGAGTATCTGCTGAAGAAAAAGTGGAAATATCAATGGGATGTGCCTGCTTTTGGCATGCCAAATTGCAAGTGGGTAGGAACAGGAGAGTGTTTTCTGGAGGTAGTTTTCATGTTGTCTGTCTCCAATTTATTATTTATTGTCTGCATACAACATATATGAGGGAAAAAAGAAAAGGGGATTTTGGAATGCAGAATGGGTGTTCTCCATAAAGAATTCAAGTAGGAACCATGCAAATGAAAATCAAGAGACTTGTTGAAGCATCCTTTTAAATGCATTGAAATAGTGCAAAAAAAAAAAAGGACATCAAACGCTTACTATCCCACATCAACCACTTGGAGGAATACATTTATAAAACTCTTGAAATTGGCTTCATAAAATTACTCCCTAACAAACAAATTGTGGAACGTTCTTTGTAGATTTATGTAAATTATGAGGCCTTTTCACATTTTCAAATATGCCTTGCAATTCTTAGTACTTTGTGATTAATTGGAGAGGATAGATTAAGAAGATGATGTGATGAAAAAAGTGAGGTTCCGATTTAATGGTTTATTTATTTAGGATTTTTATGCTGTCATAATTTTTATTTGAAGTGTCTAAATATATGCCCTCCCCCCCACAACCAGTAAATTCTTGCTGGCCATTTAAATAGTGGTCCAAGGAGATCGTGGTCATAAATATGTAGAGAAAAAGGAGTGATGTTGGTCATAAATATTTATGATATGTTATTTAATGTAGAGGGGTTTCTATTAGTCCTTTGAACTTTTCCCTGTTTTTCAGTACTTCAAGGAGTGTTATTTTAATTACCTGGAATGTTAAAAGGGTAAAGTACTAATTAATGAGTGAAGTGTTAACGTTGTAAAAGGTATTGATGGTGCAATGTTAAATGTGTTTGCTATGAGTGTTAAGGTTATAGAAGATGCAGTTTGTTAATTCTGTAACCATGTTCGTGTATTCCTTTTGTGCAGGTTGCTAACATAAACTCTGATTGTGGTCTCAAGCAAAGGTTATATAAACACTGGTTGGATGTGTGCAGGACATCTGGCATCAATGATTTTCATTCATCTCCTCAGAGATTTTTCTTCTCTCTCTGTAAGCCTCATCATAGTTTTATAGATGATCTTTATTTATTTGGCTGCTCCTATCTGCATTTTAATGGTAGATATTTTCCTAGATTCATGATGTCATAATTTATAAGCATATAGGGTACTAGAGAACTTTGTATCGCTAGTTTTCATATTTATGGTTAGTTTTCATAATTAAGCTTTATTTTTATGAATAATTGACAGCCAATCTTGACAAACATCCCTTGTGCCATTAACTTTTATTTTTAAAATATTAAATTGCCAGTTCCATTGAACACCTCAATTCAGTGGTTTAAATTGATTGACTTGTCCCGTTTATTCTGTCTTTTGTAATCTCCACTACGAGTCTTTCAGAGCTTAATTTTGAAATAAAAATTCAAAGAGCAAATGCTATTCCTCAAGTGTTAGCTATGCCAAAGGTGCCTCGTGAGTGTGCTGAAAAGCCATCCGATGCTAGTAATCAGAACTGAGTGGTGGAATACCAATTCTGTCTGATCTTAGACTGGTTTAGCATCACAGCACTTGAATTCTTAGAACATCCAAGTATTCTATCTGAACTTCACGTTTTTGTAGGTCTGGGATTTGTTACAGAAAAAACTAGGAATACAAGGGCTTCTTGTGTGATAGATATATGGGAGAAAAGAAATTGATTGTCAGGACCTAGCACCTCACTAGGTTCCCTGAGCAACGTGCATAGAACTCCTTGTGATCATGCCTAGGAGAATATTCAGATCACATGAAAATACTTTAATGTCAATAGATGAATATTTCTGCAATTTTCTCCTTGAAAGCATGTAAATATCAGCATCCATATTGTTTTGTTGTACAAGAAATATAATACAGATCTTGATCGTAAAGAAGTTGGAAATTTACATGATCTAATATAAAAAAAAGTAGAATGTTATGATTTCTGAACATGGATAAGTTTTCATTAGTTATCATTTTTTGGAAGTGCTTTTCATTTATTCCTATTCGTTATGGGGTCATATGGTGCTTTGGTGCCTATGTAAGAGCAACTATTTAATATTTGGTGCCTGTATAAAAGCACCTATATGGTGTTCTAGGAGGGCTGTTTTCAATGATCCATTTGAGAATATTGATTTCACGAAACTTTCCTTTACATTTGTGTTTTTATTTATACTATTAACTTGCCTTCATAATTTCTCCTCTTGTTCTCCTATGCCAATTTTTTCAACACCCACTTGTGAGCATCTCAGTTTTGTTCCCTTTGAAAATATATGATTTAGTAATTGGAATACATGATTTATTTCACATTTCTAGAAACATTAGTAGGAGTTGGATCTTTCCACATGTCAGTGTAATTTCACAATCCTAATTAGTTTAGGAGGCACAATTAATGTAAGAAGGATGAGAAATATAACAAATTTAATGTGATAAATAGAATGAGAGGCTAACCAAAATTTGTCTAAATATAAATGTATATGATGAGAAGGTTTGAGGCCAAATAGTTGATCAAATCAGATTTTAATCGTGGTCAAATATCTGAGAAAAGGCTTGTTGGAGTTTTATCCAATTTTTTTTTTTTTTTTTATGCTATTTTATTGCAGTAATTACATGTTGCTTTCTCCATCTCTGTCATTTATCTGTTTGATTTAGTTTTGATGTATCTGTTATTATATTTTTATCTTTTTCGATGACTTTTCAATCATATTATCAAAAATGTATGACCATGGACTTTATTCTGTAAATTGTTTATTTTTGCTTTCTAGAATTGCACATAAGCGGTTTTTTTTTCACCAGGCAACAGCTATAGAGATATTTTGCACTGTAACAAGAAACCTTTTTACCGCAAGGGCCTGAAAGAAGACTTGGCCATCATGGATGCATACATTATGCACTGTGTATGTGAACTTCCCTTCTCCTAAAGATTTATTATTATTTTTGTAGTCTAATGATCTTAATTATTGTGAATGAAAACATCATGCAGCTAAATCACATTTTCAGAACGCGAGATCTTGTGACCAAGAATGATTCAAAAGTGGCCAAGCATCGGGAGAATGCCAAGGATGATTTGCTTAGTGGTGATGAATTCCTTGATCACGGGTTTACTCGTCCGAAGGTAGGGCTGAGTGGTTTTTATTGATCTGTATGCAATGCTAACTGCATGTGAACAGTTTTAAAGCCACGCAGAGCTGGATTACAAATGCTCATAAGACCAACGCTTCTCAACCCCTGATAATGTCAATATAACTTCCATTAAAAATATATCACTTGGTCATATATTTGTGTATTATATAAATATTCATCTTATTGTTTCTGCGTACAGTCAGATGTGGAATTTCTGATTCACATAGAGATGCATGACAGTGATTGCTCCCGTACACATATAAATGCTCATTGTTGATTGCAGACATAACTACTCTTCACTTATCATGATATGTATTGCAACTGTATATTTCTTTTGCATCATCTAGGTATCACCACCTTTGCAAAAGTAAAAAAATAAAAGTCAGAAATGCCATTGTAGTCATTCTTATGTGCCAAATTATGGATTCTGTATCAATTGCAAAACTGTGCTTTGAAGGCATGGACAGACCTGGCTTTATGAGAGCATATAGGCCAGACAAAGATCTCAATTCTGTGTGCTTTGGAGGATGTTTTGTTATTGAGACAAGACCATTGTTTACAAAAGCCATTCTTCCTTTTGAGCCAAAAATGTTCTCTAGCTTTCACAAAAGAATCACCCATGTAGTTTTTATTCAACATGTGCCTCAAACCATTGAACTTTCAATGAGGGACACAACATAAAATGAGTTTTGTTTCCCATGGGTCTTTGGAAGCGGGTTTGCCATATAAAATGTTTAGTTTCATCTTTCATATGGAAAGGCTTCTGTTAATTTATATCTTAAGCATGTTTATTTATTATGTGTCATTCAAATTTGTGTTTAAATGTTGGCGTAGTTTTCTGGAAATCAATTAATCAAAGGGACAAGCATATGTAAGTTTGAGACTGCATGAACCATTAGATTCTGTCTCATAGAGCTCTAGACCCATTATTATCGATGCTTGATTTTGTTCTGAATTGGCTTAGAGTGGCCAAATTTCAAGACTTACCATTTAATGAGCTACCATCAAATAATTCATTTTCAGCCAGCTAACTTGCCTTGAAAGAAACATACCATCAATTGAAAAGATAAAAGTCCTTGAATTTTGACGCCTTGTTCTCTTTTCTCATACCACTTATTTTTAAATTGGTATGTTTACTTGTTTCTTTAAAAAAGATTGTTTTTATTCTGTATTACAGGTTTTGATCCTACTGCCCTTTAGAAGCATTGCAAATCGTGCTGTTAATAGGCTAATTCAACTGACCCCTGGAGCTTACAAGGTGATATTTCCTTGCTTTCATTAATTGTACTCATTCTTTAAACATGGTTTATGATGCTATTTAACAGTAATATTGACTGAACTTGTATCAAATCCTGAATACTTTGGGTGCCTGAATTGACATATAAGGTGGCCTACTTGCAGTTATTAGACCTTTTGGTCTTTCAGATGTAGAAACATTTGATTTTGTAAACTACTTTTGACCTTCTGATACATGACTGTTCTTCCTCTTCCTCTTTTGCTTTTCATTCACAAGTGAAGTGAAGGGCATAAGGTTCAATAAATGTAGCCCTACGCCAAACTTCTTAAATAGGTCCTTATGTCTTACCAGCAAGAAAATTGTTTTCTTTGAATCCACATTCAACATAGTATGTTTTGAAGATTGATTCTCATATTCAAACAAGCTTTTCTAGGATTTTGTACAATCTCAGTTATGAAAGCGATTGCTTATTCTGCATATGGTACTCTGTTAAAAAAAACTGAGAAGCTGTTGAAGATTTAATTCCTTATGCTTAGAATAAAGATTTCAATGTACACACTTTTCTATTTTCACAGGTTAATGTGGAGCACATGAGTCGTTTCTCTGATGAGTTTGGAAATCATGATGATGAAGACAATGTAAACACCAATGAGTTAACTGGAAGTGTTAAAAATTCAAACTCTCAGAAATCCTCGAAACCACCTGACCATCAAGCACTTTTTGATGGAAATGTAGATGATAAATTTATGATAGGGATTAAATTTACGAGGTAAATTACTTTCTTGTATAAAGCAGGCCAATTGATATTTTTTGATGTGAAAAAACCATTAATGACTGAGTTTTCTTATTTGAATTATTGAGCAATTCGTTTTGTCCAAAATTTACTTATGGGGGTTTCTGCACAAGTCATTCAATCCTTCATCAGCAACTGCCTAGTTTGGGAAGGCGGTCATGATCAGGATTAGTAGTTCAGAGAGGATTTGGAATTTGGCTACCCATTGCCAAGATTGTTAATACCTTTGCACACATTAAAAAAAAATTGAGATTAAGATTTTGCAATGATAAGAGACATAGCTGACTATTTGTTTGCTCCTTAATTTTCTTCCTTTGGTCATTTTCTTTTTTATTCGTTGGATTTGCATGTTCATTGACTATTTCTATGTATCAGTATATGTTTAATTTGAGTGCCCAATCCTCATTCAGTATGTTGAAAAGAGGAGAGGTTACCTGCTGGCCTTTTTTGCAAAATTTCTTGATACAGAACTGTTATCAGGTTATTCAATTTTCTGCATGGCCTTCATCTTATGTAATCCTTTTTTTTTGTCCTTTGTTCTTTTGTAGGAAGAGCATAAAGTTATTTAGTGATTTCTATTCCTCGGACCTGATAGTTGCTTCTCCTTTGGCATTACTGAAGGTAAATTTGCACCCTGTACACATATTTTCTTTTCTTTAGACTATTCTAAATGTCAAGGTGAAGGATGATTATTTCTTATTGTAGGATAACAACTTGTTCTTTACCCTAAAACATGGATAAATTCATGGAAGAAGAGGATATATAATTGTTCTCGATATCAAAGCTCTATGATGTGGTATAAGTGTTGTCTAATCATGGATAAATTCATGGAAGAAGAGGATATATAATTGTTCTCGATATCAAAGCTCTATGATGTGGTATAAGTGTTGTCTAATGGCCATGTCAAAAAGCTTTAGTATCCTTCGTATTGCACATAGAAAAGCTATCACTTAATTGAATATAATCTTTGCTTTCTTCTTCCTTTATTTTTTGGGAAGCGAAGAAGATAGTGAGAAAGAGTGGCATATGCATGAGAATAATTTCTGAAGTGTCAATGAATTCAGATTTAAAATGAGCTAAGACAGTAGGAGTATTGGGGAGAAAGAAGTTGGTAGCAATATTGAAGCCACCAGTTTAACTGATTTTAAGATTCTTTTCTTTCCTAACTCTAGCATTTCTTCCTCATCTAATTCCTACCTAACACCAACAAGCCATGATGGTGGCTGATTTAGCACATGCAGATTACTGTGAAGACTGCACTCAGAACATATTTGAACTGTGAAATCTATGATATTCTCATTTTGACCAAATGTCTTCTCTGCTTCTGTTGAACTCATAGTGCTCTGGCACAACCTGTTACTGAGGTGGAATCAATCCTCTTGGATGTTGATAGATCGTTATTATGTTATGAGAAACAATATATTTTCCAAATAGAATGTCCAGTTCCCTTTCCAAGTATGCGTGACAAGATTAATGATTGCAGTATTTGATTTTTTCTGTCAGCTGTTTATCCTTTAGGACCAAGTTTTAATGAGTTTGGCTCCTTTCTCTATTTGGGTATAATGCCTTGAGCTCCTCGTCCTGAGGAGCCAGTGGCAGTCATGGTCTTAATTACCGAGCCTTAATTATCTGGCGGAAAAACATGTAAAAGAAAGCTTGATATTTCCTAACTTCCTGAAAGAAGTTGCGAACAGTTAAGCTCCCCTGCTCCATAAATTGAGGATATTTTTCACAGTATACTCATGTGATTCTACAGTGTTTATGCCATATATTAGCAGATTACTTGTAGTTTTCTCTTAAGCAAGCAACTTACAACACATCATTCTTGGCAGAAAATTGAGGAAGCTAAACGTGACAAGGAAAAAAATGTGGATTATCTTTCTTCTATAGAGGTAAGATCATTTTACTTGCTTGTTGGTCATGTCTGTGTCCTTAGATTTTATAATATATGTTTTTTTTTATCTTTCTTCTATAGAGGTAATATCTTTTTTCTTGCTTGTTGGTTATGACTGTGTAATATATGTTTTTCAAGCATGCTTAAAACTAATGGAAAAATCATGTTTGTTGGACAAATAGGTTCTTATCATTGATCATGCAGATGTTATAGCAATGCAGGTAAATCATGAAATACACTGGCTTGTATTTTTTTGGTTGCTTTTAATATACTTAGTAGAATGTGATTCCCAGTTTGTTCTTTTCACTTTTTGATGAATGATATCCAGAACTGGGCCTTCCTTACATCAGTTCTTGAAAAATTGAATTGCATACCTTCTAAGCAGCATGGGACTGATATAATGCGCATAAGAAAGTGGTATGTTGACAGTTTCTACTATTTTTTCAATGTTGACCGTGGACTTTCCTTTTAGAATAGGATGGAGGATCATGTTCTGTCATTTGCAGAATGTTAAATAATTTTTTTTAGATGACATTTTTGAATGCATAATGAACGTATAGTTTGGTTTGAATTGAAATTTACCTTTTCTTCTTTAAATGCTTTATCTGATGATGGCTGTTTTTATGTTCAGGTATTTGGATGGACATGCCAGATTTTATCGGCAAACAATTGTTTTAGGTGGTTACGCAAACCCAGGTAACTTGACTCTTACTTTGTATCTCTCACTACATTATTGATTTTGGTGCTTTACCTGCTTAACATCCTACAGTAAATCTAGGCTTTATTCTGAATTCTGTGTTGCAAGTGTTTTCCCTTAATCATACAATTCATCAAGTGTAGAGTGAATGTTTGATTGGTTCAATTTGTGGGCTTGCAGCAACTTGTGGATGACATGGATATATGATTGTAAAATTTTGTTGCTTTTAATCAATTATGTGCATGTCACTCATGCCAAGAAACTATTTGTATTACACCCCTTCTACATGAATATTGATGGCATGTACAAATAATGCATGTGTGGTTTCTTATTCCAGACATTAATGCTTCCTTCAATCGCCAATGTGTTAACTACCAAGGAAAGGTATGTTAGTCTTTCTCAATTTTTATTTCTTGTGCTTGCTGTGTACCTCTTCATCTAGGTGGTGTTTTTCAATGCCTTCTGGGTGATTGAGGCTTGAGAAGCTATTGCTGAATGGGAAGGGTGTAAAAGAAGACAGTTTTTGGTGAAAGTTTAAATTAACCCGTTCCCTTAATTTGTGTCATTAACAAGGGACTATTTTTGGTGAAATTAGAAATTTAAATCCAACATTGTTAGATATAGCCTATAGGGGAGTGCCAAAGGATATTTAACTATCTAGAGTAAGCATATCATCTCACATCTCTCCTCTAATCACTCTTTTTTTTCCCCTTCTGGTGACAAGTTAAATATAGTGTACATGAATGTCATTTGGCATATGTATCACAAACAGACATATTGTCAATTGTGTGCCTATTCTTCACTTATTTGTGTCAAAGAGCAATACAGCCATACCAATAATACTGTTTTTCCTTTAGATGTAAACTTTGATCATCCAATAATTTGAAATTGGCAATATTTATGAGGTTTGATTGTATGTGTTTCGAATTAGGAGCTTTTCTTTAAGTCTGCATCAATTTAGATCCAAGCTTCAATGACTTATATCAAAAACCTCTGAAGAAAAAAAGGGAAAGAAAAAGGGGCTTTAACATTAAACCTAGGTCTTAGTTTTGTAGCCAAAGGATGGATTTCTATGGATAGATCTTAATCAGCATCAAACAGTAATGCTCCGTGACTTCATATGGTCATGCTTTCAGGGTCTCCTAGCGGTCCTGGCTGCAAATTTCTTTGAAAAGCTTGCTAAACCTGGGCTGGTTCCAAACACCTGCATAGCTGGTGTGACCTGACAAAACCCACCAATAAACTTTCTTTTGCCCAATTAAAGCTTATGTATCGTTCTGTTTGGCAAGTTCCAGCGAGGATTGATTCCAAGTAGTCATATTTCCCTTTGAATCAGTGTTTCCTTATGTGTTTTCCCAATGTCCCATTTGCTTTCATCAGGCAAAAGCATTTTCTTTCTGATATTTTAAACTAATCTTGATATTAAGATGATTTGGCTTGCAATATCGTGGAATGTCATGAAAGGATCCAAATTCCTGATCTGAACTAGTCTGGGATTAAGGCTTTGATTGCTGTTTTTGCTCCCATGCTAGTGTTTTTGTTAGAATCTCTCACGATATGATTGTGTTTGCTGAGCTAGATGTGTTTTGATAGCTCATCATCCTCCCACTAAAGTGTTGACAACTTGTTCATTTTTTTCATATTCTAATATACTCCTATTACTTATTAAACAAGTATTACTTTGCAATTTTTCCTTGCTAGTGTATACTTTGTTTATGTATGTGTTACTCATTTGCACGTGAGTTTTGGATCTTCAGGCAATAAATGCTGTGTTGTTTTGCACCTTTTCATTTTAGGAAATTGATCATCCTTGCTATCTTTTTATGTTATTGAAGTACATTCTTTCAGAAATATTTTATTCAGCTATCTTGCAAATTATGCAGTAGTCATGTTTAAGTAATAATGACAGGTAAAGTTGATATGTCAGTATAAAGGTGTTCTTCCAAAAGTCTCAGGCCAAGTACGACAGGTATGCCTTTCTTGTCTTGTTTGTTTCATTAGTTAAATTTTTAGGTATGTGATGAACTGGCCACTTTCAGATGTCATTTGTTTGTTTCTCTTCCGTCATCTATGTAAAGGATATTTGAAGCGTGGCAAAATGGAAACTAATAGAATGCACAGCTGGCTCCCCATATTGCTTCATAGAATGAAGAGGATTTTTTGTTCAAAGAGATGTAGTACAACTAGGAGGATCTTCATAGAGAGAAGGAAAAAATGATACAGAACAGCCTTCCTATATGATGCTATAATAAGTTATCCTACCTCATAACAGTAGCCTCAATTTGGAACAGCCCTTAATTATTTGGGATTCTCTCTCCATTTAAGTGCTTCATACACTGACTAGCATAGCCCATGTTTAGAAAAACTGCAACAGTTGCCTTTCCCTGATCCTACAAAGAGTAGCAACATGTCCTCCATCTTATTCAGGATCACCCAAGAGTCTCCAAATTCCAATATTAAATTTTTTTGAATAGCCATATCTTTCAAAAAGATATACATATACATATCTGAAATTTAATAGAGCCATTTAGTTTGGTTTTGATGCTAAATGCTTTTGTTCCTCTTTATCCTTGAAGATTTATCAGCGATTTGATGCAGACTCTGTGGCGGAAGCTGACAATGCTCGACTTGATTACTTTGTTCAGAAGGTCAGTCTGGAATATTTTTTTACATTTCAACTATATATATATATTATTATTATTTTTTGGGATAGAACATTTAATAGCATCTCTCTTTCATCACTGGTTGCTCGCTTCTAATGAACCAACAAGATGTCAATATATAAAATATATATTTTGTTATTGGGCCAACAAAGTCTATAGCTTTTAACTATTGAATTGAGGACCTGAAAGACGACAAGTAGGTTTTTTTTTAGCCAATGTGATGGTGGAAAAATTCCCAACAGGAAGGGAAGGGATAGTTTCTAATCCTATCACTGTATAAAGAAACAGAAACAAATAAAAAAAAGTACAGCTTGACAGAAATATGTTACATTATTTTGTTATTATGTTGGGTTTGCATTTGAGACAGATGAAAAATTGAACCACCCATGACTTAAGTCTGCTTGCATTTTCCCAACTTTGTATTTAAGCGATAATAGTTGTGATCATAGCATTTTCCTTCCTATTTGGTGTAAGATTGAGACAGACATGCACCGGCTGTTTTAACTGAGTTTACAATTCTTGTATGCTAAATCCAATTCTGTGTTAGTGTGTGTGTGCGCGTGCTTTGTCAGAAGTTGGCCCATGCACATCAATGCACGAGCACACTCGCACAGGTAGATGGCCATTTCTCAGGGGTGAGAAAATGATGGCATTTCAAGAATTCTGTGATTGATTAGTACAAGCATGTCTTCTCATTTGCCACGAGTATCATGTTGATATTTTTTGTGATGTAGGTGTTCCCAAAAATTAAAGACTCGGATGAGGTAAATATATTGATCAATTTTAGCATTCACTTGCTTTGAGATAATTGCCATTGTTATCTTTACATGAAATTTCTTGCAGGGGGGGGTTATGCTATTTATTAGTTCTTACTATGAATATGTTCGACTTCGTAACTTTTTGAAGTCTCAGAATGCATCCTTGTGTCTGCTTGGAGAGTAAGAAGCTTCTCCTTTTATTTGTTGTGTTATGCCTGTTAATTTATCTGTTTCTTGCATTATGCAATATCACTTCCACTATAGTTTGCAATTGCAATAACCCACATTGGCTTTGATCTTTAGCTACACTGAACCAAGGGATGTCACTCGAATGCGGAATTGGTTTCGTAATGGAGAAAAGAAAATCATGCTTTACACAGAGAGATTTCATTTTTACCGTAGATACAAGGTAAGGCATTTCTCTTTTTAACTGCTAGGTACTTTTCACACTCCAACTATTATTTCTATTAGTCTTCTTCCAACACAAGACTGGTGTTTGGCACTATTAAAATCACGGATCCTTCTTTTTTCATGATGAGTAGATTGGTGGTGTTCGAAATTTGATCATCTATTCTCTCCCTGAGAGGAAGGAGTTCTTCCCGGAGGTGAGCGTGTTTCTTGTGAAATTGGTAGCTTTGACTGTCAATGGACTTCAAACTAATTGAAGCATTGCTTGAAGTGAACTACTTTTTCACTTAGCATGGAATCCATTCTTGCTATCTCATTAACCTTCAAGTTTTCTTTCGTGTATTTTTTGGCAGGTTGTCAACATGCTTGAAGGGGCTGATGACATGACATGCACCGTGCTCTTTTCTCAATTTGATCAACTCCAGGTAACCTGCTGATTTATCTTGGATCGGTTGGTATATTGGTTTTGCAGGGTGGTTATTTTTTATTTTTTTATGTCACGTATATGGAGGGGCGGGGACCATAAACTGGTACCTTCTACCTCCCAAACAATGTTCACACATCCTCCGTGCAGCCCTAGTTTGTTGATACAATCTGATCTGTTTTTGGATGTCGTAGCTGGAGAGAATTGTTGGAACTACTTCTGCAAGAAGAATGATCACCTCAGAAAAGGGTGTCTTTGTGTTCTGTTGAAATGCTTTTCCTGGCTCAAAAAGATTCTCCGAGTATGAAATACAGGGGTAAAACCCTAAAAAGGAGGCAGTGTTCAGCAATACACCTGGGCATGGACATGAGATTCAATGGGAAAGGAGCAGCTTGAAGAACTACAGCAGGTATGAAACTTTGCAAGAGGACTCTTCTTTTGAGATTCAAAAGAAGGAGAATAAAAGAGCTAGTCTCAACGGATGCAGATAGAATCATATATCACAGATCCTTTCAATCCTCATTATGATAATCGTTTTCTGTGTTCCTTTTAGAACTTTTTTCGGATCCTTGGAATAGTTGCTCAGGATCCCAATATCATGCCTTGCTGTAAAGCATGTTTTTCTTTTTTATTGAATATCATCACACGCTACACACTTTTTTTTTAAGTGAAATTTATCTGCCATCCATATTGATAAATTTAAAAATCTTAGCTTCACATAGTATTATATCTCCTCTTGATCTTTATGATCGATCTTATAAATTTTCTTATGTGTTTTCGGTGGATGAGAATTTATAATCAGCTTTGCATACATGTAATTTGCAAAATATTAGACCACTTATTTATTTATGTTTTTTATAGGGTAGATGAAATTATGATAAAAAAAAAAAACATAGAAATGGAAAGAAAGTGATTATTATTATTATTATTATTATTATTTGCAATTGAGGATGGAATTGAAAACTAACGATAAAACATCTCTTTTTCCTATCAAGAAATTAATGAATAACCTTTGGACCTTAACCTCTTATCAAACTTAATTGTATTAATTATTTTTACCAAAATGACGTTTTATTTTGTTAATTTTTTATTTGGCCAGTCAAATTAAAATCTTGCTCAGGGTTAAGTTTTGTATCCTAGATTTTTTAGATCTTGTTTAGTATTGGTTGTTTTACAAAATGTTTTTATTTAAAATATATTAAATTAATTTTTTTTAATTTTATTTTTGATATTACTGTTAAAATAAAAAAAATTAATTTGAAGCAAAAAGAATTATTTTGCTAAGACAATTTTTAACTATAAGAACAAACAGGGCATTAGATTAAATAT
Source organism: Salix dunnii (assembly GCA_015731905.1). Taxonomy (NCBI): domain Eukaryota; kingdom Viridiplantae; phylum Streptophyta; class Magnoliopsida; order Malpighiales; family Salicaceae; genus Salix; species Salix dunnii. The sequence goes on from CM027661.1 coordinate 563,504, forward strand.
AGGCCCTGAAAAAATTTGATTTTTTTTTTTATGTTTTATTTTAAATTAAATTTTTTTGATGTTTTTAAATTATTTTAATGTGTTGATATTAAAAATAATTTTTTTAAAATAAAAAAATAGATTATTTTGGTGTATTTTTGAATAAAAAATACTTTCAAAAATAACATCAATCACATTACAAACATGCTCTTATTAAGTGCGGGAGTGTGATAGCTTTTGCTTGAGTGTATTTTAAAAGCATGTTTAACTTGGGAAAACATTAAATGTATTAAATGAATTGGTATAAAAATAAAATTAAATCTAAGAAAATTATTAAGTGTGGGAGTGTGATAGCTTTTGCTTGAGTGTATTTTAAAAGCATGTTTCACTTGGGAAAACATTAAATGTATTTTTTTAGTGTATTTTAATTTTAATGAATTGGTATAAAAATAAAATTAAATCTAAGAAAATTAATTTTAATGTTTTTTCATAAGACCAAGCATGTCTAAATAGAAATAAGCTTGAGTTGATAATTATGATTTTCATTAACAATAAATTGATAAAATTGTTATAATTATTAAATATACTAAAAGAGTTCAGTGTTTCACTATAGCTTCTGAGTGCAAACACTATGTATTGTAATAGTGTATTTTTGGGTCGGTTCGGTCGGTTCATTTGGTTTACAAGTTTTTTTTATTTTTTTTATCATTATTCACATAGTAAATTAACGTTTTTAGCTCTTGAAAAAAAAAACGGCTTATGAGTGGAAGGGCTCCGCGGTAATTGCATGTTTCCAGTCTGGTCCGCCTACCTTTTTATTTTTTTTATATTTTTTAAAAATAGCTAAATACTGATATAGCCCCTAATAAGATAACATTGATAACTTGGACACAAGGGTATCCTGGAAATTGACCATCATTTTGATAACTTGTAGAAGTCTGTAAGGTTTTTTCTTATTTCTTTTCTCACAATTGCATAACCTACATAACAGAGTACCTTCTAGTTATATACAGAGAAGGATATTAGTTTTCCTATTCAATACAATCTCTATTGCATAAATAAAGGTTTCCCTTAACATATGAGATTTCCATTACGTAACAGTGTCCTACTCTTGCTCTAATTTCTCTACTTTGACAACTCACGCCAACACTCCCCCTCAAGTTGGTGCGTATATATCTCTTATGCCCAACATGTCAAGTGAGTTGTGGAAGATTTTAGAGGATACTGCCTTTGTAAGTATGTCTGCCAACTGGTCTTCTGATTTGACAAAAGGAAACCAAATAATTTTCTCATCCAAGTTTTGTTTAATAAAATGTCGATCCACCTCCACGTGCTTAATGTGGTCATGATGGATAGGATTGTGGGAGATGTCAATTGCTGCCTTGTTATCACAAAACAGATTCATTTCAGAGCTAGGAGCAATACCAATCTCCGTGAGCAACCTTCTAAGCCAAAGAAGCTCACAAAGACCCTTAGCCATTTCTCGAAATTCAGCTTCAGCATTGGATACAGCCACTACCTTTTGCTTCTTGCTTCTCCATGTAACGAGATTGTCTCCTACGATTGTAAAGTAGCCCGATGTGGATTTCCTATCAGAAACATTTCCTGCCCAATCAGTATCTTTATATCCATTAACATGTATTTGATTATTCTTTGAGAACATAAGTCCCTTTCCAGGAGAGAACTTCAAGTAGCGTAGGATCTGAATTACATCATCCATATGGTCTTCACTAGGACAGTGCATGAACTGGCTCACTACACTCACAGCATATGCAATATCTGAGCAGGTATGAGATAAATAGATTCCCTATTAACCGTTGATACCTCTCTTTGTTTGCTGACATTTGATCTGTATGCTCTCCAAATTTGTGATTCTAAACAATAGGAGTATCGGCCGATTTACATTCCAGTAACCCCACTTCTATCAGCAGGTCTAATATATATTTCTTTTGGGAAAAGAATATGCCTTGTTTTGACCTTGCCACTTCAATCGCGAAAAAGTATTTGAGCCCGCCTAGGTCCTTCATTTCAAATTCAGTTGACAATTGTTCTTGGAGTTTGGATATTTCTTCGGCATCATCTCATGTAATAATCATGTCATTTACATAAACTATTAGAGCAGTTACCTTTCCCAGTCGATGTTTTAGGAAGAGTGTATGATTTGAGTTGCTTTGTTGAAACCCATATTTTCTCATAACTGAACTAAATCAACCAAACCATGCATGGGGTGACTATTTTAATCCATATAATGCTCGTTGTAGCTTACATACCACTCGTGCCTCTGAGGAAAACACACATCCTGACGGAATGTCCATATAAACTTCCTCCTTAAGATCACCATGGAGGAAAGCATTTTTTACATTAAGTTGGTGTAGTGGCCAATCTAAATTTGCTGCAAGAGATAACAAGACTCTAACAGTATTTAGTTTGGCTACGAGTGAGAAAGTTTCTTGATAATCTATGCCATATGTTTGTGTATACCTCTTTGCCACCAGTCTTGCCTTGTGTCGATCAATGGAGCCATCTACTTTGTATTTAGTGGAGAAAATCTACTTACACCCCATAGTTTTTTCTCCCTCAGGTAGTTCCACCAGTGCCCATGTTTTATTTTTCTGCAATGCCTCCAGTTCTTCCTTTATAGCATTAGCCCAATGTGGCTCTGTCAAGGCTTCTTCAACACTGTCAGGTGTTTTACTCGAGGACAAGGTGTGTGCAAATGCTCTCAAGGGTCCAGATAACTATTTTGTAGACACATAGTTGGTGATTGGATATTTGGAACGTCTGTCTTCTTTGTCTGGACAGTACCTGTTTGGTGGCTTGCCCCGATTGTGTTTGTAAGGTAAAACACGACTAGCAAATTTGTCCATGACATTAGTGTGTAGAGGTGCATTAGGAGAACTTACCTTAGGATTATTCTCAAGAGGAAGGTCATTGGGGTCAGGTACTAAGAGGTGGGGAACGTCTTCGTCAGATTCTGCATTTATCATTTAAGCAGACTCATCTCTTGGATCCAGAGGAACCACTGAAGTGCCTTGATCCTTCGGCTCAACTCTTTCATCTTCATTGTGCAGAGACATTGGATTGTTTCCAACATCCAGCCTTTCACTGGCCAAGTGTCGCTGTCCTCCTAACCATTTCTGCTCTTCATCACTGCCCAGTAGGTGTTGCTGTCCTCCCAACCAATTTTGCTTTTCATCACGGTGCTCCCTTGGAATAGTGGAATTGGATGCTGGTGATGGGAAGAAGGTGTTAGTTTCTAAGAACGTGACATCCATGGTAGTGTAGGTGCATTTGGTGGTGGGATCAAGGCAACAATATCCTTTCTTATGTATTCAATACCCCAAGAACAAGCATCGAACTGCACAAGGATTCAACTTAGATCTCTGATTCTTATGGAGGTGTACAAAGGCAACACACCTAAAGATACAGGGAGGGAGCAACAACACAGTAGGCAATGGAACATGGTCAGATAGAACCTTCAAAGGAGTCTGAAACATTAATACCTTAGCAGGCATACGGTTCAATAAGTGTACAACTATAGAGACAGCATCAGTCTAATAACGACTAGGCACATGTGCCTCGATTAATAAAGCATGTGCAGTTTGTAGGATATGTCGGTTATTTCTTTCAGCAAGGTCATTTTGTTGTGGGGTCTGAGCACATGAGGTCTCATAGAGAAGACCATGATTCTGAAAGTATGCCTGAAATTGCTGATTAACATATTCCCCTTCATTGTCCAAACGAAGGACCTGAATCTTTGCAGAAAATTGAGTTTGAACCATGATATGGAAGGATTTGAAAACACCAAATACTTTATCCTTTTGTTTCAATAAGTACAACCATGTCATGCGAGTGTAATCATCGACAAAAATTACAAACCAACGATGTCTAAAAGCACTAGCAATAAAGGAAGGTCCCCATACATCCGAGTGTATCAATGCAAACAAAATTGTGCTTTTATTCATGCTTACAGGGTATGACACCTATGACTCTTTGCTAGAATGCAATTATTACATGTAAAGTTTAAGTGCATTCCATTGGGAAATAAATATGGAAATAAATGCTTTAAATAACCAATTGAAGGATGTCCTAGGCGATGATGTCATAGCCATATATGTTGTTCTTTCTTGCTACAAGAATAATCCATGAGGTTTGTTCTGCCTAAATTGTTGTTCTTTCTTGCTACAAGCATAATCCATGAGGTTTGCTCTTAGTACCACGCCCAATGATCTCCTTGGTGAGAATATCCTGAAGAAGACAAAATGTAGAGTATATTAATACCACACAATTGAGATCAACAGTAACTTGGCTGACAAACATTAGTTTGTGAGAAAAGGATGGAACAAGTAATGTATGAAGTAAGGATAAAGAGGGATATAGAGTCACAATTCCAGCCCATGTGACCGGACAAGGGACCCCATTAACGGTAACAACATGACTTTGTCTTGGCAAATAGGCATGGGAAAAATCATTGAAGTCAAATTTCATGTGGTTTGTAGCCCCAGAGACAAGAATCCAGTTATCATCAGCATTGTGAGTAGAGCTATCAAGAACATTACTATTGTTACCTAAATTAGTTGTGGTTTCTGCGTGGGAGGTGAGTGATAATGAAGGTTTCCAGTGGCTATAGCCGCTCTCCCAGTGCTGCCATTAGGAGTGTCTCGTTTCTTCTTTATCTGAAGTTCATGCCACCAATTTGGGTATCCATGTAACTTAAAAGCAAGTTTCACGGGTATGCTTGGCATTGCCACAGTGAGTGCACTTCATTCCATCTGATGGAGTCAGTATTTTTCCAGATGGATATGGTTTGTCATTAGTCAAGGAGAAAAAACATGTCTTTATTGGAGTGTGGTGGTGACCTGCCTTGACTCCTTTGGAATTCATAACCATTCCAGGAGCACTCTCGACCCCTGAAGTCATTACTGTCTGCCTTATATCTTCTCGTCTGACGTGAACATAAGCCTGCTCCACTGTAGGAAATGGTTTTAGCTGAAGAACATCACTCCTGGTCTTGTCTAGTCTGTCATCCAATCCATCTAGGAAGGTGTATACTCAATCTTCCTGCAAGATTAAATTGTATTTCTGAATGTCCACGGCACAGTCCATTGGGTTAGGACTCTGAAAATCTATTTATCGCCATAAGCCTTGAAGATTATTATAGTACTTTTCAATGGATCCATCAACTTGTTTCATTCGAGTTACACGATAGTGGAGGTCATACACCTGAGACGTATCTGTCCCATCAAAATAGGTTGTGGTAGCAGAATCTCATACTTGTTTTGCAGTAGGGAAGCGAATGAAATTAGCAACTAGGGATGGTTCCATTGAATTAATCAGCCAACCCTTGACGATGACATTCTTAGTTCGCCATCTTCTGAAGGTTTGGGTCGGTTTCTGAAGGTTGAGGAACACTCCATTAATATATCCCAACTTGTCTTTGTCGGAGATACACATCTCAACAACCTGGGACCATAAGGCAAAATTTGAGTCATTCAACTTGATGCCTATTGGAGCAGTTGAAGGATCAACAGGTAGTGGGTGTTGGGAGGTCTGTGATCTAGAGAGCACCTCTGTCATCTTGGTCGTTAAGCTGGTAAGGATTGATTCGGTTTGGGGGTTGAGGGTTTCCATCAGTTCTGTAGGTTCTGCCATGGAGTCTAGGTTGTTTGGGTGTTTTTTTTTGTTACAAGGTGGGTTGAATAAAGGTCCTAGGAATATCGTCGCTCTGATACCATGATAACTTTTAGAAGTTTGTAAGGTTTTTTCTTATTTCTTTTCTCACAATTGCATAACATACATAATAGAGTACCTTCTAGTTATATACAGAGAAGGATATTAGTTTTCCTATTCAATATAATCTCTATTGCGGAAATAAAGGTTTCCCTTAACATATGGGATTTCCTTTACATAACAGTGTCCTACTCTTGCTCTAATTTCTCTACTTCGACTGCTCACGCCAACACATTTTTTATTTTTTTTATACTATCGGCGCTTGTGTCACACGCGACCGATAATATTCCGCCTCACGCCCTATTAAGGTGGTGCATGAGGGGTGCTCGGGTCGACAAATATGGGCGACTGGTGTCTCGGTCAATGCGCTTCCGCGTGGTCTTCCTCCCAGTGCGACGCGTTTTGTTACAAGGTGGTTGTGGACACGGCGGTAGCCGGTTAAAGACGATTACCCCGTTTCTCTCTCTCTTGCATGTAAAAATACAGGAAAGGCCCCCAGTTTTGTTTCTTTTTTACTTCAGTCTCTGTATTTTTAAATTTATGTATGGTCCTGATTTCTGTTATATAAGTTTTGATTTAGTTCGATTGAGTCATTCGATTGAAATTAATTAAATGTTAATGTTTTACTTCGGTCCTCCTTTTTTTAATTTCCGGATTGAGTTTAAATAGCTTAATATATTCGGTACAAAAGTTTCAATTTTTTCAATTTTGTTCTTTGATTGAAATTGATAATATATTTTATTTTCATTGCAGCCCTTATGCTTTTAATTTTTTTTATTTTAATCCCTTTATTTTGATTTTCATTTCGGCCCTTATACTTTTAATTTTTGATTTTAATCCCTTTATTTTTAATATTTCTGGAATAATCCCTATTTTTATCCATGTATATATAAGCGTGTTCTTAGCTTTGATTTTTTTTATTTTCTTATTTGTTAAGGTAATATTTTTTTTTTGATAAAAATTTACTCTTAAATTTTATTTTGTATCTATAGTCTTTTGAAAATTGATATTTCTATTTTTTTTTCCAAGTCAAATGACTTTTTTTTACCTGATAATTTTTATTTTATTTTTATGTTTGATCTTTTGTTAAAGTTTTTAAGATTTTTTAGTCTTTCATTTATTTTATAATAATAATAATAATAATAATAATAATAATAATTTTAGTTATTTTTCTTACTTACTCTTTTATTAATGTTTTTGAGTTTTTTCTCTCAGGATAATTTGATAATTTTTATTGTTTTGACAATAATAGTAATGATAATTTTAGATGTTAAAACTTCGATGTTGCTGTTTTTATAATAGGGTGTGATAATATGTTTTATTATATTAAATTTTGCATATATAGATATTATATTTTTATTTTATACCAGCAAATCCTATTAATTTCTTTAATTTCAACAATTATAAAAATTGTTTGCTCAACCCGCAACGTAGGGGGGTCAATTTTTTTAATTTTCAAGTCAAATGATTTTTTTTTCAGTTAATATTTTTGTTTTGGTTTATCATTTTTTTATTTTTATTTGCTCTTTCTTTTTTTATTGGTTTTTTTTTTTATTATTTTCAAGTCAAATGAGTTTTTTTACTTGATAATTTTTATTTTATTTTTTTGTTTGATCTTTTGTTAAAATTATTAGGATTTTTTTAGTCTTTTATTTATTTTATTATTAACATAGTAGTAGTAATAGTAGTACTAAATAATAATAATAATAATAATAATAATTTTAGTTATTTTTCTTACTTACTCTTTTGTTAATGTTTTTCAGTTTTTTTCTCTTAGGATAATTTGATAATTTTTATTGTTTTGACAGTAATAACAATGATAATTTTAGATGCTAAGACTTCGATGTTGCTATTTTTATAATAGGGTGTGATGATTTATTTTATTATATTAAATTTTTGCATATATAGATATTATATTCTAATTTTGGATTAGGAAATCTTATTAATTTTTTTAATCCCAACAATAATAAAAATTGTTTACTCAGCCCGCAACGTAGTGCGGTCAATTTTTTTTTATTTTCAAGTCAAATGATTTTTTTTCAGGCAATAATTTTTATTTGTTTTTTTGTTAATGTTTTTAGGCTTTTTTTAGCCTTTGATTTAATTTTGTTTCCCCCTGTCATTAACGCAATAATATTATTATTATTAATAATATTAATATTAATAATAATAATAATAATAATTTTTGTTCTTACTTGCTTTTTTGTTAATTTTTTTGTGTTTTTTTTTTCTCATGTTAGTTTAATAATGTTTATTATTTTGACAGTAATAATGATGATAATTTTAGAAGTTAAGATTTCGATGTTACTGTTGTTATAATAGAGCATATTAATCTATTTTATGATATCAAATTTTACATATTAAAATATTATATTTTAATCTTAACAATTATAAAAATTATTTATTCTATCCGTAATGTAACGCAGGTAATTAACTAATCACTCTAGAATAAAGTGTTGGACTCTAAAATTGTTTTAAAAAAATAAAAAATAGAGGCGGGGGCAGTGTAGAAGTTAAGAAACATATTCAGGGACGAAACGGACTTTTAGAACACCCTAGGTTTCCATGCTATAAATCGACAACGCTCTGCCACTCCCGGGTCGTTTCGTTTTCACTCTGTTTGTAGCTAGGCAAATTTAGGGTTCAAGGAAAACCAAAATGGGAGTGTTCACTTTCGTTTGCAGGAGCTCCGGTCACGAGTGGAACGCCAAGCAGATCTCCGACGGAGATATCGAGGCTTCCGGCTCCTCCACCTTCGAACTGCAAAGGAAACTCGTCCAGTCCGCTCTTTCCGCTGATTCATCGGGCGCCGTCCAGTCCTCTTTCTCATACGTCACTCCTTCCTCCGCTGTCTTTCAGGTACTCACCCTTACACTTCTTTCTCTCTATTTTTATATAATTATCTTGATTTATAGTTTCATGATGAATTAGTATTCTTTTTTTGGAAATAAATGAGATAGTATTCATGCAGTTATTTTATCATTTGAAATGTAATTGTTTTATTAGTCAGGTCTTATAGTTCTAAATATGGCAAGGGTGGATCCGGATCCGCTGGACCGTTTTAGTTGTCTCTGATGGGATGAGTGAATTTTTTGTGGTATATAGGTGGTCATTGGTGGGAGCAGCGGTGGTGCCTTCTTTGGTGGTGGTGGTGCAGTAGCAACTCCAGCAGGAGGTGCAGCAGCTGCAGCTGAAGCACCTGCTGCTGAGGAAAAGAAGAAGGAAGAGGAACCTGAGAGCGATGATGATATGGGGTTCTCTCTTTTTGATTAAGCATATGCCTAGTTACTATTTATTGTGTCTTTCTTCTCTATGGTTTACATTCATTTAGCAAAATTTTACTAGACCTGGTTGATTGGATTTAGATCTGATTGACTGTGTTTTTGACCGGAAACGGATATATTAAATGAGTTCATATTTAGCATTTTATTGTGTTTCAAACAGCATCTGGTTGGTGCATGGATTGTCAACTTGGCTCATCTTGTGATGCATGCAAATTGGTTCCAACATCAATGTTTTTTTCGACCTAACACTAGTGTAGTTTTTTGCTTTAGATTTTGGATTTGGTTCATTAGTAAGTGTTATTCATAACAATAGTTTTGAATGGATTGTTAATTATTATGCTACTTGGCTCTTGTCGTTTGGTTCATGCTGGCTCTTCTCCTGTGATGCATGCCAGTTGTTCTGATGTCAGTGTTGATAGTTGATTTAACACTAGAGCGTGGATTTCTGAATCAGGTTTTGGATTTGGTTCTTTTGCAACTGTTATTCATGACAATAGTTTCAAATGGGTTCAGTAGATTCAACTGACTACCTTCTTGGCAGTGATTTTAATAGCTTAACTGATCAGGCTTTCAGATGTTAGTATCTTTACTTTTCCACCACAGCCGTGGAGCTACACAAGTTGCTTAGACTTTGACACTACAACTGCTTTCATTATTGTTACTTGTAATGCAGCAGTGATGATCATGGAATGTAATTGCAGTACCTAAAAACATTGCAATTGGCCATAGGGGATGATTCTGAAAATAAACCCTACTAATATGCTTGTGACTCGAAACTTTTCTTTTTGAGCATATTTATGAAACCTGGCTTGTCAGGTTGCTGGTACCCGGGTGACCTGGTTTGGTTTTATATTAGTCAAAATCTGGTTTGCAATTGGCCTGTTCAAATCAAATCTGGTTGATCTATCAGATCAACCTAAAACTATTAGTTGAGATTTTTTTTTTTAAGAAAATATAAAACTAATTTATGAATACGAATTGCTTTATATATTCAATTATACTTTATATATTCAATTATACTCCAATCCTAAACTGTTTGTCAATGTATGGTAATTATGCTAGATATCTCATGTTTTTTAATAGTCTATGTTTACATGCATTATTGTAGGATATTAAGATTTTTAAAATATTTTTCATTAGTTTTCATGGGTCGACTAAAAACTAATTTCGCCTATAATTGGAGGTTGAAATGTCTTTATGGAAATTATATTTATGATTGTAAAATTTATTGGAGACAAAATGGTGCAATTTCTATTCTTTTTAATATAGTGTAATGATTATTCTGCTCTGCTACCAAAAAAAAAAAAAAAAATCTTTGGGTGAGGGTCTTAAGGCCATTTTTGGTTAAAAAAAATTTACGATAAAGTTATGGCCATCTTATTGGAAGAGAACAAAAATAAATATACATGCATAGACGGGCCTCCCTAATTTCTTTAAAAGTAAAATGTCAAAGGTAACCTTGCAACTTCAAAAAACTAAGGCTACGAGTGTGTTTTAAAGTTTGATTTTGAAAAAAATTAATTTTTTTATTTTTATTTTTTATTTTAAATTAAAAATTTTTAGTTTTTTACATTATTTTGATATGATGGTATTAAAAATAATTTTTAAAAAATAAAAATATTTTTAAAAAATAATCTTTAGAGGTATATGAAAATGTTAAGTCTTGTTATTTTTAGGATTTTTTAGATTGACTTGATGATTTTATATTTTTAAATATTATTAAGAGGTATATGAAAATGTTAAGTCTTGTTATTTTTAGGATTTTTTAGATTGACTTGATGATTTTATATTTTTAAATATTATTAAAAAAAGGTTGTCGACTCGTGTGTGCTATAAGCTCCGTCCCATTCAAATGACTCATGAAGGATCAGAATGTTGATCTGTTTGGATTTGACATTTTATTTTTTAAATTAGAACATATTTTTTTTTTATTTTAAAGTGTTTTGTTTTAAAGTTGTACTATTTATGTTTATACACACACATATATTTAAATATATTAATTCAAGAAATAAAATTATTTAGAATTGTATAATTTAAATTTCAAATATAAGTAAAAAAAATAAAGAGTTAAATTGATATAATTTGTGAACTTGATTTTTTTTGTTAAATTATATTTTAATTTTTTAATTAAAATAATGATATATTGAATCAATTATGATCAATCTAGGTTAACCGTTCAAATGTGTGATTTGTGTTATAAGATTATATAACTTTAAATAAATTAAATCAAATCAAATTATAAAGTTTAATTTGTAATAAACTTGATGGTGAATAATGAAATTGAGAAAAATTTAATCTAGAAAAAAATATAATACAATGATTTTTCTGAGCAAAATTATGAACTTGTATAATATTATGAGAATATCATCATTAATATCGTAAGGTCATTCAATTTTTTATTGCTTTGAAATTCTAACAAATTATATATAAATAATTCAAGAAATTCCTCGTAAAATTTCATTTTAATCTAAATATCGGATGAAGAGATATTATTGATATTATAAAACTATTTATTATTTAAAAAAACATTATTTGTTTGGAACGGAATGGACGAAATGAAACCGGAACAATTATGATATAACGACGCTGATTATTGTAATGATACTAATAATAATAAAATAAACGAGCCACTTGCCTCGCACTTCGTCGCAACCAGAAACAAATTTTTTTAACATGTGAAAAAAATGTTAATAGTTTTAGATTTTTTTTATGATGCTGTACTTCTGAGCCAAATAATCAACGTATAAAAGTTTTGATTATTTAATTTTTTTATATATTTATTTTATTATAGATAAGACGTTTAAAATAATAATAACGATTATTTTTAAGGTTTTTTCCCTTAAAAATATATAAGACTGATTATATAATGTGATATTTGTTTAATATTAGCAATTTAATACACACACACACACTAAGTATTTTTTTTTTTTTGTAAATATCAAATTAATTTAATTTTAGTGTTCTGAAATACTTTCAATATAATAATATAAAAAATAAATCTGAAAAAATTAAAAAAATAATATAATTTCTTAGATAATAAAAATCACTTTAAATTGAAAATATACTAAGCCACACATAAACAAGACATAAAAAAAACACAAAGATAACTAATCACTAACAATAGAAGATTTATTATACAAGCATAAGAAATAATTTCACTCTCATTTCGTGTCATCAAAGGTAAACTTACTTTGTTTTTTAATACAAACTGCATTTAATTACAAAGATAAATAATAATAAAAATTAAAAGTCAAAACTAAGAGTATAGATATATAAGTATAAATAAAAAAAATAAGAATTATTTAAAAAAAAAACAAAAAAAAATAAAGGGATCGAAATTAAATTAAAAAATAAAATATTAAAAATTAAAATAAAAAATAAAAAATTATATACGAGGTAAAAAATATTTTTTGCGCAAGCTAATGGCTCCTAAAATCTAAATCAAAACAAAACTTTTTTTTTTCCTTATCATTTTTAACTTAATTAATTAATTAAATAAAGAAATTAATTAAATGAGGTTACTTAGCAAGAGCTTATCAAAGTAAGGACTGTATTGCAATCGTTATCATATTAAGGTTACTGGTTTGTACTTTGTAGTTAACCAAACTAACAGATAAAAAGTGGGTTACCGAGTCATCCGAGTCTAGGCTTTATTGAGAGACAGGGACACTGTTGAAGCTCTATACTGTTAATCTTCCCGCTTTCTACTGGCCCCGCCCTCTCATGCAAACCCTAAACCTAAACCTCAATTAAATTAAGGTAACTATTGCTTTCTTTGAGGAAAAAGATGGAGGCTCATCACCATCATCAGTTCACTCACAGTATATTTGAGAGACGCCCCATTATCAAATCAAAGGCTCCTGCTGTTAAATGGTTCAAAGAATGGTAATTTCTTTAATTCTCTTATCTTTACTTCTTGTACAATTATATTTCTTTCTTTTGGTTGTTAGTTGTTTTGGGTTTCTGATTTAGGAGCCACAAGACTCGATTTTTTTTGTTCAAGCAATGGTTTTTTCTTTTCTCTTAGCTCTTCCATGTCTGGTTTCTTTGGGAATCTAGGTTAGGTGTTTTGTTTTTGGAACTTGGGTTGATGAGAATTAAGCCAACAATCTGACCGATTTTGCTTTTGTTGTCTTAGGGTGCCTCAAGATGTGGTTGCAACTGGTGGAAAGTGTTCGCTTTTCAAATGGGTAGCAGGTAAATTATGGAAGTCCGAATCTTTTCTTCTTCTTCTTCTTATAAAATATGACGTGTATATACATTGAGAATCATCAAAGACTATGTTTGTCTCTTGATTTTATAGCATTTCAATGTAAACAATGTAAGATTTAGCAGCTGATTTGCATTGCCGAGGTTTTGTTTTGTAGAGCCTTGCAGTTATGGAAGATAAACTTGTTGAGAAATTTTTCAGTCGGATGGAATTTTATTTATTAGTTTGATTATGCTAATTTACTTATCTCTCGTCTTTGATCTGTTACTTACAGAGAATCAATTGAATGTCTTGAAAGAAAAGGAAAAAGAGCCCTTGGCACCGGAGCCAGAACCAGAGCCTACTACTGAAGTTCTTTTCCTGTGCAGTTTTGAAGGGTGTGGAAAGACCTTTATTGATGCAGGTGCTTTGAGGAAGCATTCTCATATCCATGGAGAGAGACAATATGTTTGTCACTATGAAGGATGTGGAAAGGTGCTTAACTTAACCTTTTTAGGTTTCATTTTGTTTCTTGAAGATTTTGTGAATATTTTAGTGAAACCTTTGAGTGTTTGTACTTTCTACATTTACCAAGTCGTGTTTACTTTGTTGGTTCAATGCCTATATTACCTGCTATGAGTTCAGCTGAGATTTTGCTTATAGATGAGCTGACATGAAGCTGGACTCTGCAAGGTTAAAAAATAGGGCAGATCCTCTTGTGGAAGTTTTGAATTAGATGATTGATATCTTCCAACAAAACTCTATAGTGACTCTGAATGCATTGCATCAACTGTTTTTACCCTGCAGCTTAATTTAAGACTTTAAGTCAACCTTGCATAGTGATTAATGTAAGAGATTGTTACTTGTCTGCACTCCACCTATCTTTATTTCTGCAATAACTCTTGTTCTCAGTCAATGAAAAAGCATTCCTCTCCCTGAGGAAATGATCATCTTACAATATCGTGAATGAATTCTTCTCCTCAAGCTACAATGAAGGCAAGAAATCATAGTGCAAATTGTTGATAAGGGTATTCTGATTTTCGTTTTATATGAATCTGCTATTACATTGCACTTTTATGTTTAAGTTCATGACTTCTGCAGTCTTGTCATGTTTTTGGAATGGCTTCGTCAAATTAATTGTTGTTAAGCTGAGAGTGAAAGATCTTCATGTTTCATTGGAGATGGGATTATTGACTTAATTGAACGTAAGGTTCTTGTTTTGTGCTAATATTTGCTGTCAGATATGAGGAATTGTTTGGAAGATAGATTGATTTCAGAGCTATCTTCTATGGTTGCTGGTAGAAGTTGGTTAGGGGAGCAATGGGAGCCCTGTTTTCATTGAGCCTTGTGGGATAGGGACTTCAGGTCAAGAGTTTCTTTCTTAACAATTCATCCAGTACTGAAAGTGATTGAACTTGGTTGATGGGATGTGTTGGATTTCTTGTAGTGATATGTTTTAGGAGAATTCCTCTAATAAAGTGTCATAATACTAGGATTGGTGCTTTCCCTGGAAGTTCATTTGCTATATAGGAAATCCATGGCGTTTTTTTTTGGGTGGTTAGTGACCATGGGATTTTTATGGCCCAAAAAATATGTTTAGCATGAATTATTTTTCAATTCCCTTGGGATGCATGTCCAAGCAGGAAGATCTGATGTTTAACTATTGAATTCTTTTGTTTGATGTGCTTACAACATCCTTTGTCTTGTTGTATGGAATTATCTAGTTTTATTAGTAGAGTTGGAGAAGGTTACTAGAAAATACAATCTGGGTAGGTTGGCCTGGCATAGTATCCCCTTCTTGGCTTACTTATGGAGGACTAGTGCATTGAAGTTGGAGGAACGGTAGAGCTTTTATGCTGCTGACATTAATTCAGATGCATTTCTTATATCATTACTTTCATGGCTGGCTGCTCATCCCTGTTTTGATTGGAACTCATAAATGTTTTTTCAAAGGATTTGAGTTATCTTTTTTTTTTTTTGGCTTTTAGCTTGACAGAGAATTGGACTGCTATACCAGATGCCACAACCAAATTTATATTAAAATTTTATCGCACTTGCCGTTGCCACCAACACACAATGGGAAAAACAAGGGTGGTCAAATTTATTTGTTGTTGAAAAAACTAACCAGCATATATGGCTTAGATTTCTGTAATCATTGAGCTAATGCATACTTGAGTGTAATTTTGTAGCAAAGAGCTTATTTTCACTTTATGCTTAACTTTCAAATGTTATATTTTTCTTTAACTTTTTCCTTTTTCTAAACTTATATGATGGCATTTACATGGTGTGTATATGCTGCAGAAATTTTTAGATAGTTCCAAGTTGAAAAGACACTTCTTAATTCATACTGGTGAAAGAGATTTTGTATGTCCTCATGAAGGCTGTGGTAAGGTGATAAATCTTTCTCTTACTGTTTTCTTGCAATTAGTTGACATCTTGATGGTTAGATTGTTATGTTCTCTATAAATGTAAACTTATTTATGTTTCTTGTGTGCCCAAATTAGTCTTCCATTACAATCTTACATTCAGGTTTCTTATTATTTGAAACGCTCATTTAACAACCATTTCGTTGATTTTCCAAATTCTGCAATTATACTTTGAACCTATATTTTAAGTTCAGCAATTTGGAGACAGTTAAGTTGTAAGAAACAAATTTCATTTCCAATTTCAGTTTTGTTCTTCATTTCTTGTTTTCATTCTCTAATGGAAAATTGGATATGCATCTATTTGTTAAAAAAATTAACGTCTAAAAACAAAAGACTGTCATCTTTGCATTTTATTTTTCATTCAGTAAGCAGTGAACAACTTATAAATGGAACAGTGAAATCTTTGCATTTTATTTTTCATTCAGCAAGCAGTGAACATCTTATAAACAGAAACAGTGAAATATATCTTTACGGGGTTTTCCAAATCCAGGGAATCAATCAGTTGGAGAAATACCACATTTGAGCAAGAACTCCTGATTTCCCTTTTCAATTAGAATTGTTTTATAAAACAGTTCCAATCTTTCATAACACTAATATGATGCCTTAGACTAGTGGGTTTGAAGATTGGATAGGTTATGAAACCTTCTTTCCCTCTGTTCTTTTATTTTGTTTTTATTTTTTTAAAATCAGGGAAGGGATGGTTGTTTGTTTTTTGATTGTTGCATTTGGCAGATGATTGAGAGCTTCAAAGGAAACAGTTGCTTCAAGTTAAGCATGAATGTAAGGCAGAAAACTATCGTGTTCACTGCTCTAGGCTTTGTGAGAGATATCATCCGTGACAGATTGCTCACTTGCTGTACATTATTGGATGTCGTGTGCTTCGGATGTCTTCTTTGCTTGTGTTGTTGTGGATGCACAACTTATTATTCAGTGCAGTGCTTCAAAGTTTGATTTTGTTTGATGCAGGCATTCTCCTTGGACTTCAACTTGAGATCTCACATGAAAACACATTCACAAGAAAACTATCATATCTGTCCATACTCAGAATGTGGAAAGAGATATGCTCATGAATACAAGCTGAAGAACCACATCGCATCTCATCATGAAAAGGTTGGTTCCACTCCTTCACTTGTAATGTTTTTGATGTGCCATTCCACTGTTAAAATTTGGAAATAAGTTTGTTACAAAATTGAATCAAAAGTTAAACATTTTTAACATTTAAGCTGTGGACTCTAACTTATACTACATCCATTTTTTTTAAAAAGTTACTTGGAGTAATTTTTATCAATTATAATTCTAAGTTAAAAGTTATTTTAACTTATTTTTCACAAGTTATTTATGAAAAACAACTTTTGAGTTAAGAATCAAAATCAAAATTCTATTTTCACTAGTCATAGTCAAATGCACTCTTAAAATTCTTGCAACTCATTCAAGGACTATTCAGAATAAAAAACTTTGCACAGACATGAATTTTGTTGCATTTTGAGTTTGGGATGATCTTTTGAAGATACATTTTGGATTGCAACTCAAAATGTCGCATGAATACAGTTTGGCTTTTAGTTTTAGCATGTTACTTGAAAATTGCTTTCTGATTCTCAGAATCTTGTTTAACTCAACAGAATTCAACACCAGATGTGGTGAAATATGCTACACCTCCAGAGAGGATACTGAAAAATACCAGGCCGCCTCCTGTGGTTTATGGCTCTGCTTCATCCGATAGACCATACATTTGCCCTTATGAAGGGTGTGAAAAGGACTACATCCATGAATACAAGCTTAAACTTCATCTGAGAAGAGAGCATCCTGACCACATGGCAGATGAGAATGCTGAGACTGCAAATACGAATGCTGATAATGAGATGGATGAAGCCAGTGATCAAGATGCTCATGGTGGAAAGCGTGTGAATGGGAAAAGTCAGAAACACAGCAGACCCAAGCCAAACTTGAAGACGCCTCCTGTAAAAGTCAGACAACGGAAAGGTTCAAGCTCATCCCCTGCATCATTACATGTAGTGAAAAAACCTTGGCCAGTCAAGGATGACACTTATGAAGAAGAAGACAGTGAAGAAACTGAGGAAGAGGATCACGACAATGCAGAGGATGGATGGAGGTATGGACGAAACGAGGACGATGATGAAGAGACAGAGGATGAAGACTAGGGCACCTTGTTATCCTTTAGGGTTTGTGTTTGTAATGGCTCTCAAAATAAATGCTAAAATGAGCACATGCATATTTTACTGGGCTATATTGTCTAAAGCGCTCTCCCTCTACTCTCCCAACAGAAGTGACTTGTTAAATTTTTGCCCGTTACCATTATTCTTTCCAAAAGAATTTTACCCAAACAGACGCAATCATACAAGTATCAGGTGGTTTTGGTCAGGATCTATTGTTATAGTGATGGGTGGAAGGCTGCCAAATCCTGTTTTTCTTAAGAGTGATGAGCAGAATCTAAGTAAAATTATATACAAGGTCAGCCCATATATATATGACAAAAGAGCAGTGGCAAAACTTCCATTGCCCCTGCCAAATCTCTACTTGCGAGGATTCTTCTCTGTTATTTGGATGTATTTGCCAGTAAATCTGTTGAAGTCCATGAGTCAACTTCAATTAGAGTTCTATACAATTATAATTAAATTTGAAAAGATATTCTATTTTATTCCAAAGGTAGAAAGACTTGGATCATAGAATAGTTTTTGACTGCCCATAGATTTGCTATGAAATAATCAACTAAAACAAGGTTTTACGTATTTGTAGCGGCTGGGGTCGCAGGTATTTAATGAGAATTGTAGTGATCTTATGGTAAGCCAGCTAGCTTGTTGCTGAATGTTTTGTATCACTCTTTTTTTGTATCCCTTTTCTTGCATTGTTGTCACAGGCGAATGGAATGGTGGGTGGGGTTCAGAAACTATATTCTAGAATCAATTGAATTCCCCATGATATGCTGGTCAATACTTTGAGCAAGAAAGATCTCAATAGCAAGATAATTGGAAGGCCGCCAAATTGTGCTTTTGTTTTAGGGTGACGAGCAGAATCTATGTAAAAATGTATACAAGAGAGACTAGAGTGCAGTGGCAAAACTTGCAGTACTAGTAAATCTGTTAAAGTTCTTGAATCAACTTTAATTAGAGTGCCATTATAATTATAATTATCCTTGAAAGATATTCGATTAGAATATTTGTTTTCTTATCAATTGTCCATTGAAGATCGAGAGTGCTATTGGGGCAAAAGTCAGAAATTAATTGCTAGAAACACGACAACCTTGAAAATCAATTATACAAAGTTTGTTGCATCCAAAACACAACATACTGTTTCTTTCAGCAGGTGTTTCCCCTTTCTAACCTTACGTCTCGCTCAATCTTATACCTCTGAGATCACGAGTTATCATTAATATTAAAATGTTGCTAGCATCCTTAATTGATAACAGGTGATCATGGAATGGTTCTTGATGTAGTATTATAGCAGGAGAAAACAAAGCACAAGCATGCTGCAGCTCAGCCACTGAACAAACGAAAATGGAAAATCATCATGTGATCATGGAAGACCAACAGAAACATACAGGAGATTATTATATATTGAAAGTTGAGATCCATTAAGAAAAAAACAAACTAAATTCTCAGCGCTTGACGTTGCGCGAACAAAAGTTATTTATCGACTCTAAGTACTGATCTTGCTGGATAGAGATAATTCTTCTCAACTGCTGACGCCGGAGAGAAACTAGACACGAAGATAGAAGGAGACATAACGAAAGAAGAAACAAAAGGACATGTACTCGGATCTCAAGCAAGTTTGGAAGACACCCTTCCGTCACATTTCTTTTTAACTGGAACCAACATTTCTCAGTTTCAATTTGTACCGTGCTTCCCCGTTAACCTCCTCGTAGAAAGTCACAGCATCTCCACTTTTGAGGCCAGCATCGCGAGCTAACGCATACCACCCTGTTGTAAATGCAACGTCCCCTGATCTGGTGGAGCAGTGAATTGTCACTGGGCCCACTAAGCGGTTTCCGGCAGCTGACTCAAATATGGTGGACAGTTCTATGGTTCCATGGAAAGACTGCAGGCGTTCTAGGGAACAGCGTGGTAGAACCAACCCTCTCTGAATATCCATAGCGGTGAGTTTCTTTGTGAAGATTTCCATGGCTAATGAAAATGCTATGAAATGATCAAGGTCTTACGTATTTGTAGCGAGAGGGGTGGCATACAGGTATTTATAGAGAATCTAGCAGTGAGCTTATGGTAAGCCAGCTAGCTTGTTGCTTGATGTTTTGTTTCAATACTGTTATTTTTTTTAATTATTAATTAATGTGTAAACCTATTAAAAATATATTATTAATTGTTCAAGAAACAATTGATTTCCCATGATTTGTTATTCAATTCTTCCAGAAAGAAAAATCTCCATGGTTGGACGGACAAGATATTATCAACATTAATTAATGACTTTCAAAAGCAGTTAATGTCTCAACTTTTGGGGATATAGATTCTAGATAGTAAACATCTCCAAGATATTATCCCTTTTCGGTGAGTGATGGATACGTTCATCGTCTGGTTTCTCTTCTGTTCACGATTAAGAGGTCGAAACATTAAGAAGTTGAACGATTCATGCTCGAAAGGTGACGAGTACAGTTCTCTCAGTCAAACATGATCTGCTTCCAGCTATTTTAAATCAACTAGTAATTAATTGGGTTTGTAAAGCATGCAATGGGATTATCCATTTCTAATGTCCACCGTTATCTACGGGAAATACGAACGACTGTTGCGGTTGTGTTAACTTTAATTTTTCTTCTCTTCTCTTTGAACGAGTGTGGTAGTAGTAGTCGAGCGACATGCTTGCGAGATCGAGTTTATTAGGGTGGCCAAGATACAGATTTCCATCTTTTAATTGATGTATAGACCTGTTCAACATATATAATTAAGTGTTCTAGAAACATTTTAATTCTCTGAATTCCAATGATTTTTTGAGTAAAATCTCTGTAGTCTGAACAAGCACGAAATCATCAGCAGCTAACGACTTTCGAAAGCAGTTCTTTCGAAATCTCTAGTTTTTCTGATAGAATACATGCTAGCGACCATCTCCAAGATATTATCTACATGGGGCCCTATTCAGTGAGTGATGACTGATGAGCGTTCCAGACATTCATTAATCAACAGTCCAATTTCGTGCCCTAATATTGTAGCGATATAATATATTTACCAGCCCAAATAAGATTTAAAATAACATTCTAACCTTTAAATTTTATTGGACGTCCATCGTTGTTTTTTCTTGTGTTGACGATTAATCGACCGATAGATGACATACAATGAGTTCAGAACAATTTATGCACCAAAGGATATGGCAAGATCACTTTTGGTCAAACATTTGCTTCAATATACACTTCTGAGTTTGCCATAGTCTAAATATTAATCAATATTTTATTTATTATTGGAATAATTTGACGAAGCAAATACACATAAATAACTGTTGAGGCAATCATTTTAATAATTTGAAGTTGGAGATTTAACATCGAGCAAGGTTTCATATTTAAATTTCACTAGAACGAGGAGATGATAAGATGTGGAGTTATGAAACAAACAAATATTTTGACTTGAGATTACCTATTCAAATTAACACTTTCAATTTCAATACTTTGATCATTTTGATACAATATTATCATTTTTATTTTCTTAGAATATGTTGAGAAAGTCAAATATTTTTATTGCGTCTGTATTTTACAAAGTAAGTCTACAAACCGGTTGAACAAAATAGGTGGAAAATGTACGTTGAAAACTTGAAAATTTTGAAATGGCCCTCGAAAGTTTTGGAATTTTTCTATCGAAGTTTCAAAGAAACCGAGTATTTTTTAATAACAATTCGTAACTTACCATATAAGTACACAACCTAATATTATGCAAAAGTTTTGGAAAAAATATGTAAAACAATAAAAAATGTTTTGAAATACCCTTTTTTTCCCAAGTTTTTGAATTTCTTGTTTATTTAATTATTATTATTATTATTTTATTCTTATATAGTATTATAACATAATATAAGAATATATGGGTTTGGCCCGACCCATCCAAGTTGTGTTGATTCAGCACAACATACTTTCTCTTTTTCATTTGGGCCAGACCTGACCCAACCAAATTTTTTGGCCCACTTCACCTTTTCCGGCCCATTTGTTTAGGTCAGGCCAGACCCGAATTTTTTTAATTTAAAAAAAAAACAAAAAATGTGTTTGTTTGCATGCATACGGCCGGATTCCAAGATTTTTTTCATCATATTTTTTTTTTAAAAATATATGTTGCATCTTTCACATATTTTGAACAAAAATTTGATATCGTAACCAGTTTATGATTATTCGTTGGAATTTGGCCAAAATATCAAAAAAATTTAAAAATTACTTTTGGTTTAGCTATCTCGGTGTAAAATTACATTGTTAAGTACACCCGCAGATACTAAAAAAGGTTTTCTTTTATTGCGGTGTAAAATTACATTGTAAAGTACACCCGGAGATTTTTTTTTTAAAAATGCAGCGTAAAAATTTTTAACTTACAAAAAAATAATCAAACAACAATGTAGCTTACCTTAGGTAGGGTGACACGTCTTCCCCTTGCACAACAAGTCTCCTTACCCAAGACTCTCGCAGACCATTGGGTTCCTAGTGACTTTAATAGTAGGTGGCAACTCTTAATAATTATAGTCATAATTTTGCGACTATAAAACAAACAATTCTATTTTCACCGCGCGTCGTTATCTCCCCAAACCCGGGGGATGGCGGGGCACGAAGCAAGAAAAAATCACCATCGCAACAAGTCTCCTCAGCAATCCTCTGCTCAGCCACATGTGTGGCTTATTGACTTGGGTGCCACTAATCATATGACAGCTGATCTATCAAACTTGTCATTAAGCACTACATATCCTACAAATGACATAGTTGAGACATCAAATGAGGAAGGTTTGTTGGTTTCTCATACTCGTTCTACTGTTATTCCTACTCAAACAAAACCTCTCAAATTGAACTCAGTATTATATGTTCCAAAATTAACTTAGAATTTACTATCAGTTCATCGCATTTGTTTGGATAATAACTGTTATTTAATATTTGATGCTTTTTTCTTTTGGATTCAGGACAAAGTTATACGGAGGGTAATGTACAAAGGGGAATGCCATTATGGACTCTATCCACTTTCATTTGTGTCCCCATCTGCTCAACACTCTTCAGTTTTCCCTCTTAGGCCTATCGTGGTCAGTTAGTATTATCTTCCACCTAGCATCGTAGACTTGGTCATCCTGCAAATAAAATTATCAATTTGATGCTACAAAAAGCAAATATTCAGTGTTCCTTAGATCATGTTTCTGATATATGTGTTAGTTGTCTTTAAGGTAAATTCACTAAGCTTCCTTTTCAGCCTAGTGATCATTTGTCTGTAACACACTTTCAAATAATATATGGTGATCTTTGGGGTCCTTCCCTTCGTATTTCTATTTATGGCTATAAGTATTATGTCATTTTTATTGATGAGTTTTCTCGTTACAATTGGTTATATCCTCTTATCAATAAAAGTGATTTGTGTTATGTTTTTATTACCTTTTATAATCATGTTCAAACTCAATTCTCACATTCTATTCAAACTTTGCAAAGTGATGGGGGGGGGGTATGCTAACAAGCCTTTAACACAATTTCTTGCCTCAAAAAGGATTACACATCATAAATCTTGTCCATATACACCTGAACAAGATGGGTTAGCTGAACGTAAACATAGACACCTTATTGAAACTACCATTGCTCTACTTCAGCATGCTAATTTGCCTTCTTCTTTTTGGACCTATGCTTTGAATACTGCTTCTTTCCTAATAAACAGAATGTCATCTGCAGTATTACACTTCAAATCTCCCTTTGAACTGTTATTTGGGAAAATTCCTTCTGTTGCACATTTACGTATCTTTGGTTGTGCATGTTTCCATTATTATGACCATATATTCAAAATAAACTACAACCAAAGACTACTATGTGTGTGTTTCTTGGACATGCCTCTCACTATAGAGGATACATTTGCTACAATATTTCTAGCAAACGTATATATGTCTCTCGGCATGTTGTGTTTAATGAAACTGTGTTTCCTTACAAAGACTTGCTCACTAAAACTTCATCTCTCAGTTTCCTTTTGGCTCCTTCTTCTCCTTCTATTTTTCCTATTATTACAAATGATAATGTAGTTTCCATGCCTCCATCCCCTAATTCATTATCTTCTAATGATGTCTCATCCTCTTCATCATCCTCCATGTCCATAATGCGTGCTCCTTTGTCTCTATCCTCTGCACTTATGACCCTTGTTTCTAATGCTGAAGGTATGAATATTGAATCCTCATCATCAGGGGAATCTTTCAGAACTGAAAATTTACCGGTTGTGCTTCATATTCCCTCCATGAACTTACATTCCATGCAAGCTTGAAGTAAAAGTGGCATTCTCAAAAGGAAAGCTTGTTTCAATATCATCAAGCTAGCTAGCGAGAGTGATCCCTCTTTGATTGAACCTGTTAGTTACAAGTCTGCTATGAGAATTCCAGTTTGGTTGAAGGCTTTGGAAGAAGAGATTGCTGCCCTTCCTTCTCAGCATACCTGGGCTTTAGCTCCTCTGCCCTCTCACAGGAACATAGTGGGATGCAAATGGATCTTTAAAGTCCAAAGACATGCAGATGGTTCCATTGCTCGACATAAAGCACGATTAGCTGCTCAAAGCTTTAGTCGAGAACCGGGTTTGGATTATAGGGAAACTTTCTGCCCAGTTGTTAAACCAACCACTGTTAGGCTTGTTCTTGCTCTTACTGCTCATTATAACTGGGAGATAAGGCAACTGGATGTTAAGAATGCATTTCTTCATGAGGAGGTATACATGGCTCAACCTCCTGGATTTATAGATCCTCTTCATTCCCAGTTGGTCTGCAAACTTCATAAAACCTTATACGGGCTCAAACAGGCTCCAAGGGCATGGAATGACAGGTTCACCATTTTCTTACCATCGCTGGGTTTTATATCTACATGTGTTGACTCTTTTTTATTTGTTAAGAGTCTTGATGCTAGGATAATAATTTTATTGGTATATGTGGATGACATTGTAATTACTAGTACTGATCCTTGTGTCATAAACACGATTATTGCCTCTCTCACTAGAGAATTTGAAATCAAGGACTTGGGGAATTTACATTATTTTCTAGGAGTTCAAGTGGATCACATCAGCAGTGGTCTGTTTCTTTCTCATTCTAAATACATTCATGATTTATTATGTAAGACTACCATGACAGACGCTAAGGCTTGTAGTACTCCTTGCCTCCCCTATCAAAGATTGTCTAAAGATGATGGTGCTCCTTTTGAGAATCCCACACAATATCACAGCATTGTAGGTGCATTACAGTACTTGATCTTCACACGCCCTGATATTGCCTTTGCAGTCGATCAAGTCTGTCAGTTCATGCAACATCTAATGGTGGTTCATTTTATTGTTGTGAAAAGAATTATGTGCTATCTAAAGGGTACTGCTAATTATGGCCTAAGTTACCATCATAATTCCTTAGACCTTGAAGCCTTTAGTGATGCAGATTGGGCAAGGGATCCAAACGATCGATGTTCCACAACTGGGTTAGTTGTTTTTCTTGGTTCTAATCCTATTTCATGGTCTTACAAGAAACAACAAACCGTCTCTAGATCTTCTATGGAGGCAGAATACAAGGCAATTTCTTCAACAACATCTGAAATTGATTGGCTTGAGCAATTGATGGCCTTCATGCGTGTTCCAATTTCCCAGACCCCAGTAACTGTTTGTGACAATATGTTTGCTTTTTCTTTGTCTCTTAATCCTATTCAACATTAGAGGACCAAACATCGAGATTGATGTGCACTTTGTTCATGAGAGAGTGGCTAGTAAACAATTGAGTATGCACTTCGTCTCTTCCACTAAACAATTTGAAGATATTTTGATGAAAGGTCTCAATGCACCCTTGTTTCATAGCCATTGTTGCAATCTCATGCTTAGTTCATCAAAGCAAGAGAGTGAGGGGGCATGTTAGAGTATAGAAGAATGAATATTCTAGAATATTATAGGTATAGTCTAGAGTATGAATGATGGTGTATAGTATGTGTATATATACTGGAAGATGCACACACGTGAATATCATGTAAAACAGAATAGCTAGACTACTAGATAATTTTGGAATTTCAGTTGCCCTCTCTTTTCTCTCTTCTCTTTCTCTACGCATTTCTAAAAACCTTTCTTCTTCCCTCAATCTCTTCAACTACCTGCAATTTCTTCCAATCCTAACAGGTGGAAGGCCGCCAAAATCTGCTATTGTTTTAGGGTGACGAGCAGAATCTATGTAAAATTGTATACAAGAGAGACTAGAGTGCAGTGGCAAAACTTTTAGTACTAGCCATGTCAAATTGTCATTACATCTTATGAGGATTCTTCTCTGTGTTTCCGGATTTGGTAGTAAATCTGTTAAAGTTCTTGAATCAACTTTAATTAGAGTGCAATTATAATTAAAATTATTCTTGAAAGATATTCGATTAGAAAATTTGTTTTCTTATCAATTGTCCATTGAAGATCGAGAGTGCTCTTGGGGCAAAAGTCATAAAATGATTGCTAGAAACACGATAACCTTGAAAATCAACTATACAAAGTTTGTTGCTTCCATAACACAACATACTGTTTCTTTCAGCAGGTGTTTACCCTTTTTAACCTTACGTCTCTCTCAATCGTATACCTCTGAGATCACGAGTTGGGGACAGCAAGATGCATATATCATCTTTAGACCGAATCCTTACATTGTAAAACCTCATATCATTATGTCAAAAAGAAATGGGGAAAGAGGTCTCCTTACATTGGCTCCTTCTTTAGACCGAATCCTTTTCTAGAAGAGCTGTTGATCAACATGACCATTTTAGAAGTGGACAAGAGTTCAAAACTTAATTTTCTCTAAAGAGAACCAAATCCCATATAACCCATAATAACATCAATATGCTCCCACAAAATTGAGTCGAAAGGTTAGTGGAAATTCACTTTTAGTAAGAACCTATGACCTCCTTTACTATGAATGATAGGAATAACCTTATTACCTATCATAAATCCACATGAAATCTAACACCTAACAATGAAAAGTGATTGGCTGACATTGTTAACATATGTCAGAAATTTTTGAAGCCTAGTAGACAAAAGTTTTGCCACTATTTTGTATAACCGATTAATCAAGCTAATATGCCAAAACTAAGAGAACTTGTTTTACCCCTTAGTCTTTAGAATGAATGCCACAGAGGAAGATCTATACCTTTGGAAGCCTCCTAGCTTGAAATGAGAGCTAACTGGCAAGACAAATGGAAAGGAAAAGGGGAGCACCTAGGAAAGGTCATGGTCGACCATTGAGGGCAGTAATTAGGAGGCAAAGATTATGTGTTTTGCAAAATAATTATCTTATATGTTGTGTTCGATGTGAATGTTTGTGCAATGAATGATTGAGCATGAAAAGAATGAGGGAAGTCTTATTTTCCCAAGGCCAAGTTTTGACCAAATGTATATGATGCAGAAGTTAGCAAATGGACATATTCATCTCTTGATTTTCAGAGAGAATTTGAATGGGAAAACAAGGGAACTAAGACCGGTTTCTTTCAATGGAGTTGCATTTCTAGATGTGTACTATCCAAGGAAACTTGTTTTATTTAATTTGGAATTTTATAAGTATAGTTAAGGGTCACCTAACGTGACTATACAGAGCTTTGGAAGTGGGGTGTTCTCTTAGGCTTCAGTAAACAGAATACCATGGCCCTGTCAAGAACAAAAGTTGAGTATGTATTAGTTTCGAAAGCAATAACACAAACAATCTGGCTAATGTTTGTCTTAGATGATTTTGGTGAAATGCAAGCTGACGCAACACCATTGTTCTGTGATAATATGTTAGCAATCTCTATGGCTAAAAATCCGGTCTTTCATTAGAAGACAAGGCACAAAAACAGAAGATATCACTTCATTAGAGAATCCTTAAAGGCTCTTCCTACATATAGACTCACGAGATAATGAGTTGGGGAGACCAAGATGCAGATATCATTAATATTAAAATGTTGCTAGCATCCTTAATTGATAACAGGTGATCATGGATTGGTTCTTGATGTAGTATTATAGCAGGAGAAAACAAAGCACAAGCATGCTGCAGCTCAGCCACTGAACAAACGAAAATGGAAAATCATCATGTGATCATGGAAGACCAACAGAAACATACAGGAGATTATTATATATTGAAAGTTGAGATCCATTAAGAAAAAAACAACCTAAATTCTCAGCGCTTGACGTTGCGCGAACAAAAGTTATTTATCGACTCTAAGTACTGATCTTGCTGGATAGAGATAATTCTTCTCAACTGCTGACGCCGGAGAGAAACTAGACACGAAGATAGAAGGAGACATAACGAAAGAAGAAACAAAAGGACATGTACTCGGATCTCAAGCAAGTTTGGAAGACACCCTTCCGTCACATTTCTTTTTAACTGGAACCAACATTTCTCAGTTTCAATTTGTACCGTGCTTCCCCGTTAACCTCCTCGTAGAAAGTCACCGTATCTCCACTTTTGAGGCCAGCATCGCGAGCTAACGCATACCAACCTGTTGTAAATGCAACGTCCCCTGATCTGGTGGAGCAGTGAATTGTCACTGGGTCCACTAAACGGTTTCCGGCAGCTGACTCAAATATGGTGGACAGTTCTGTGGTTCCATGGAAAGACTGCAGGCGGTCTAGGGAACAGCGTGGTAGAACCAACCCTCTCTGAATATCCATAGCGGTGAGTTTCTTTGTGAAGATTTCCATGGCTAATGAAAATGCTATGAAATGATCAAGGTCTTACGTCTTGGTAGCGAGAGGGGTGGCATACAGGTATTTATAGAGAATCTAGCAGTGAGCTTATGGTAAGCCAGCTAGCTTGTTGCTTGATGTTTTGTTTCAATACTGTTATTTTTTTTAATTATTAATTGATGTGTAAACCTATTAAAAATATATTATTAATTGTTCAAGAAACAATTGATTTCCCATGATTTGTTACTCAATTCTTCCAGAAAGAAAAATCTCCATGGTTGAACGGACAAGATATTATCAACATTAATTAATGACTTTCAAAAGCAGTTAATGTCTCAAGTTTTTGGGATATAGATTCTAGATAGTAAACATCTCCAAGATATTATCCCTTTTCGGTGAGTGATGGATACGTTCATCGTCTGGTTTCTCTTCTGTTCACGATTAAGAGGTCGAAACATTAAGAAGTTGAACGATTCATGCTCGAAAGGTGACGAGTACAGTTCTCTCAGTCAAACATGATCTGCTTCCAGCTATTTTAAATCAACTAGTAATTAATTGGGTTTGTAAAGCATGCAATGGGATTATCCATTTCTAATGTCCACCGTTATCTACGGGAAATACGAACGACTGTTGCGGTTGTGTTAACTTTAATTTTTCTTCTCTTCTCTTTGAACGAGTGTGGTAGTAGTAGTCGAGCGACATGCTTGCGAGATCGAGTTTATTAGGGTGGCCAAGATACAGATTTCCATCTTTTAATTGATGTATAGACCTGTTCAACATATATAATTAAGTGTTCTAGAAACATTTTAATTCTCTGAATTCCAATGATTTTTTGAGTAAAATGTCTGTAGTCTGAACAAGCACGAAATCATCAGCAGCTAACGACTTTCGAAAGCAGTTCTTTCGAAATCTCTAGTTTTTCTGATAGAATACATGCTAGCGACCATCTCCAAGATATTATCTACATGGGGCCCTTTTCAGTGAGTGATGACTGATGAGCGTTCCAGACATTCATTAATCAACAGTCCAATTTCGTGCCCTAATATTGTAGCGATATAATATATTTACCAGCCCAAATAAGATTTAAAATAACATTCTAACCTTCTTTTTTTTATATATAATAAATTTTATTGGAAGTTCATCGTTGGTTTTTCTTGTGTTGACGATTAATCGACCGATAGATGACATACAATGAGTTCAGAACAATTTATGCACCAAAGGATATGGCAAGATCACTTTTGGTCAAACATTTGCTTCAATATACACTTCTGAGTTTGCCATAGTCTAAATATTAATCAATATTTTATTTATTATTGGAATAATTTGACGAAGCAAATACACATAAATAACTGTTGAGGCAAAAAGAAGCATACCGCATTCTGTAGGTATTTAAAAAAGAAACAAAAAATGTGTTTGTTTGCATGCATACGGCCGGATTCCAAGATTTTTTTCATCATATTTTTTTTTAAAAAATATATGTTGCATCTTTGACATATTTTGAACAAAAATTTGATATCGTAGCCAGTTTATGATTATCCGTTGGAATTTGGCCAAAATATCAAAAACATTTAAAAATTACTTTTGGTTTAGCTATCTCGGTGTAAAATTACATTGTTAAGTACACCTGCAGATACTAAAAAAGGTTTTCTTTTATTGCGCTGTAAAATTACATTATAAAGTACAACCGGAGAATTTTTTTTTTTTAAAATGCAACGTAAAAATTTTTAACTTACAAAAAAATAATCAAACAACAATGTGGCTTACCTTAGGTAGGGTGACACCTCTTCCCCTTGCACAACAAGTCCCCTTACCCAAGACTCTCGCAGACCATTGAGTTCCTAGTGACTTTAATAGTAGGTGGCAACTCTTAATAATTATAGTCATAATTTTGCGACTATAAAAAAACAATTCCATTTTCACCGCGCGTCGTTATCTCCCCAAACCCGGGGGATGGCGGGGCACGAAGCGAGAAAAAATCACCATCGCAACAAGTCTCCTTAGCAATCCTCTACTCAGCCACATGTGTGGCTTACTGACTCGGGTGCCACTAATCATGTGACACCTGATCTATCAAACTTGTCATTAAGCACTACATATCCTACAAATGACACAGTTGAGACATCAAATGAGGAAGGTTTGTTGGTTTCTCATACTCGTTCTATTGTTATTCCTACTCAAACAAAACCTCTCAAATTGAACTCAGTATTATGTGTTCCAAAATTAACTTAGAATTTACTATCAGTTCATCGCATTTGTTTGGATAATAACTGTTATTTAATATTTGATGCTTTTTTCTTTTGGATTCAGGACAAAGTTATAGGGAGGGTAATGTAAAAAGAGGAATGCCGTTATGGACTCTATCCACTTTCATTTGTGTCCCCATCTGCTCAACACTCTTCAGTTTTCCCTTTTAGGCCTATCTTGGTCAGTTAGTATTATCTTCCACCTAGCATCGTAGACTTGGTCATCCTGAAAATAAAATTGTCAATTTGATGCTACAGAAAGCAAATATTTAGTGTTCCTAAGATCATGTTTCTGATATATGTGTTAGTTGTCTTTAGGGTAAATTCACTAAGCTTCCTTTTCAGCCTAGTGATCATTTGTCTGTAACACACTTTCAAATAATATATGGTGATCCTTGGGGTCCTTCCCCTGGTATTTCTATTTATGGCTATAAGTATTATGTCATTTTTATTGATGAGTTTTCTCGTTACAATTGGTTATATCCTCTTATCAATAAAAGTGATTTGTGTTATGTTTTTATTACCTTTTATAATCATGTTCAAACTCAATTCTCACATTCTATTCAAACTTTGCAAAGTGATGGGGGGGGGGGTATGCTAACAAGCCTTTAACATAATTTCTTGCCTCAAAAGGGATTACACATCATAAATCTTGTCCATATACACCTGAACAAGATGGGTTAGTTGAACGTAAACATAGACACCTTATTGAAACTACCATTGCTCTACTTCAGCATGCTAATTTGCCTTCTTCTTTTTGAACCTATGCTTTGAATACTGCTTATTTCCTAATAAACAAAATGTCATCTGCAGTATTACACTTCAAATCTCCCTTTGAACTGTTATTTGGGAAAATTCCTTCTGTTGCACATTTACGTATCTTTGGTTGTGCATGTTTCCATTATTATGACCTTATATTCAAAATAAACTACAAGCAAAGACTACTATGTGTGTGTTTCTTGGACATGCCTCTCACTATAGAGGATACATTTGCTATAATATTTCTAGCAAACGTATATATGTCTCTCGGCATGTTGTGTTTAATGAAACTGTGTTTCCTTACAAAGACTTGCTCACTAAAACTTCATCTCTCACTTTCCTTTCGGCTCCTTCTTCTCCTTCTATTTTTCCTATTATTACAAATGATAATGTAGTTTCCATGCCTCCATCCCCTAATTCATTATCTTCTAATGATGTCTCATCCTCTCCATCATCCTCCATGTCCATTATGCCTGCTCCTGTCTCTATCCTCTGTACTTATGGCCCTTGTTTCTAATGCTGAAGGTATGAATATTGAATCCTCATCATTAAGGGAATCTTTCGTAACTAAAAATTTACCGGTTGTGCTTCATATTCCCTCCATGAACTTACATTCCATGCAAGCTTGAAGTAAAAGTGGCATTCTCAAAAGGAAAGCTTGTTTCAATATCATCAAGCTAGCTAGCGAGACTGATCCCTCGTTGATTGAACCTGTTAGTTACAAGTCTGCTATGAGAATCCCAGTTTGGTTGAAGGCTTTGGAAGAAGAGATTGCTGCCCTTCGTTCTCAGCATACCTGGGCTTTAGCTCTTCTGCCCTCTCACAGGAACTTAGTGGGATGCAAATGGATCTTTAAAGTCAAAAGACATGCAGATGGTTCCATTGCTCGACATAAAGCACGATTAGCTGCTCAAAGCTTCAGTTGAGAACCAGGTTTGGATTATAGGGAAACTTTCTGCCCAGTTGTTAAACCAACCACTGTTAGGCTTGTTCTTGCTCTTACTGCTCATTATAACTGGGAGATAAGGCAACTGGATGTTAAGAATGCATTTCTTCATGAGGAGGTATACATGGCTCAACCTCCTGGATTTATAGATCCTCTTCATTCCCAGTTGGTCTGCAAACTTGGGCTTAAACAGGCTCCAAGGGCATGGAATGACAGGTTCACCATTTTCTTACCATCTCTGGGTTTTATATCTACATGTGTTGACTCTTTTTTATTTGTTAAGAGTCTTGATGCTAGGATCATAATTTTGTTGGTATATGTGGATGACATTGTAATTACTAGTACTGATCCTTGTGTCATAAACACGATTATTGCCTCTCTCACTAGAGAATTTGAAATCAAGGACTTGGGGAATTTACATTATTTTCTAGGAGTTCAAGTGGATCACATCAGCATTGGTCTGTTTCTTTCTCATTCTAAATACATTCATGATTTATTATGTAAGACTACCATGACAGATGCTAAGGCTTGTAGTACTTCTTGCCTCTCCTGTCAAAGATTGTCTAAAGATGATGGTGCTCCTTTTGAGAATCCCACACAATATCACAGCATTGTAGGTGCATTACAGTAATTACTTGGTTTTGTGAAGCATGCAATGGGATTATCCATTTCTAATGTCACCGTTGTCTACGGGAAATACGAACGAATGTTGTGGTTGTGGTAACTTTTTTCTTTTCTTCTCTTTGAACAAGTGTGGTAGCAGTAGTCGAGCGACATGCTTGCGAGATCGAGTTTATTAGGGTGGCCAAGATAAAGATTTCCATCTTTTAATTGATGTATAGACCTATTCAACATATATAATTAACTGTTCTAGAAAAAAATTAATTCTCTGAATTCCAATGATTTTTTGAGTAAAATCTCTATAGTCTGAACAAGCAAGAAATCACCAGCAATTAATGACTTTCGAAAGCTGTTTCTTTTCTTTTCTTTCGAAATCTCTAGTTTTTCTGATAGAATACATGCTGGTGACCATCTCCAAGATATTATCTACATGGGGCCCTTTTCAGTGAGTGATGTCTGATGAGCGTTCCAGAGATTCATTAATCAACAGTCCAATTTCGTGCCCTAATATTGTAGCGATATAATATATTTACCAGCCCAAATAAGATTTAAAATAACATTCTAACCTTCTTTTTTTTATATATAATAAATTTTATTGGACGTTCATCGTTGGTTTTTCTTGTGTTGACGATTAATCGACCGATAGATGACATACAATGAGTTCAGAACAATTTATGCACCAAAGGATATGGCAAGATCACTTTTGGTCAAACATTTGCTTCAATATACACTTCTGAGTTTGCCATAGTCTAAATATTAATCAATATTTTATTTATTATTGGAATAATTTGACGAAGCAAATACACATAAATAACTGTTGAGGCAATCATTTTAATAATTTGAAGTTTGAGATTTAACATCGAGCAAGGTTTCATATTTAAATTTCACTAGAACGAGGAGATGATAAGATGTGGAGTTATGAAACAAACAAATATTTTGACTTGAGATTACCTATTCAAATTAACACTTTCAATTTCAATACTTTGATCATTTTGATACAATATTATCATTTTTATTTTCTTAGAATATGTTGAGAAAGTCAAATATTTTTATTGAGTCTGTATTTTACAAAGTAAGTCTACAAACCGGTTGAACAAAATAGGTGGAAAACACGCATTGAAACTTGAAACTTTTGAAATGGCCCTTGAAAGTTTTGGAAAAATATGTAAAGCAATCATAAATGTTTTGAAATACCTATTTGTTTTTTTTTTGAGTTTTTTCTTTCCTTGTTTATTTAAATATTATTATTATTCTTATTATTATTTTATTCTTATATAGTTATAATATAATATAATATAATATAATATAAGAATATATGGGTTTGGCCTGACCCATCCAAGTTGGGTTGATTCAGCTCAACATACTCTCTTTTTTCATTTGGGCTGGACTCGACCCAACTAAATGGGATGAGCTAGAATGGGTTCAGCCTAACTTTAGCTTAATTAATTAGAAGCATCACATGCAATGGTGGAGTTGCGAGTTGCTGCCAAAAAAGAAAGAAAAACAAGGGCAGGTGGGAGGCTTACCTTGCCATAAAAGTTATTGGTGTCACTATAGGTCATGGGAATGAAGGCCTAAAATGAAAATTGAAATGGGAGGGAAAAAATTCATGGTTTAAAATTCCCCCCACAAATTTGGCTTCAAAATTTGTTGATGTTCTGAGCATGGGTTTGACCCCTATTTATAGGTGGTGGAATAGGCAACTCTTGTCTTTATTGAGGTAAAATTTTAGATCATGATTCAGTCTGGAAGCATCTTAATCATTGGATCAAAGTAGATACTCTAAGTTGTCAATTTTGACAATTCAAGGTTGCCTGAGTTGGCTACTTTAAGGTGGTGTCGCTACGAATATGGTGTTAATCTATCATAATGGACCATACTACGATGTATAAAAATGTCACATTAACATTTTGTTTAAAGTGTATCAGATTTTAAGAAGGATAGAGACATCAAATGCACCTACACAATAAGTCTTTTAGCTGTCTTTTCAAGCAAAAAGAAGAAGACAATGAATAGTAAATACACGACACGTCGTTTGGTTACTTAAGCGGAACATAAGACGCTTGGACAAGGTTCAGGTTGGTCCTTCAATGCTTAATTGCTCTAATTGCACCCCTAAGTGATTGTAAACTCTTAGTGTGATGTAATTTTACCCCTAATAAACTTCAATGACAACCCTTAATTTAAACGTCTGTTTCATTTTTGTTTTCGATTTCAAACTTATGCAATTTGACCCTTCAATGACTCTTAATCCTTTAATTTCTTTCAATTTTACCCTTGGTTTTGGCCAATTGAGTCTTTATAGTTTGGTGTCTTTTTTAAAATGGTCATTGGCTATAAATTTCTTCAATTTATCTTTTAATTGACCCTAAAACTTTGATTTTCTCATAATTTTGCCTCTAATTTCAAACGATTGACTTGGAAAAAATATTGGCCTCCAAAAATTTCAGTCTTCTCAATTAATCCAAAATTAGGCTTCTAAAGTTAAGTTTTCACCAATATGCCCTAATAAAATTAATTTGATTATTTTAAAGTATAATTAAGGCCTTACACTTAATTAAATCCTTCAATTGGACCCCAAATTAATCCATAAACATATTTAAGCTTTACTTTGGCTTATATTTAAATCAAATTAGCCTAATAAAAATCTAATTATGCTTTTGGACTTAATTTTTATGGAGTTTTGTCCGATAAGAAATTATTTTGATCTTGAATTTTCATTTTTACTTAGTTTTTTAATATCAATAGGGTACGACCAAGCTCTTGAATATGTGCAAACATCTTGGCTTTGTTTCTCACCAAGTCAACCTCTTTTGTTTTTTACTTTTTTAATTATTTTATTTAAATTTAGAAATAAGCTAAAAATAGGTTAAGACAGTAAACAAAATCGATTTTAGAGTAGAAAGCCAACTTTGGGTGGCACCTGAAGGCAACCCAAGGTATCTAACAAGAAAAGAATCATTGCGACATAACATTGCACTAGCCAAACTTGATGTGTAATCCTCATCCAAGTGAATCCCTATAACATAATTTTTATAGAAACTAGACTTGAAATGATCTTGAACAACTTAAGAATCCTCTTGACATGCAACAATGAAGAGAAATCATCCAACTAGAATATAAAGTTTAATATGTAGTTTTTCCTAAAATCTACCCTACATCAAATAAAAATAGCAAAAATAATATTTTATATTTTTAATGTTAATGCTAATGTTATTTTAATTTTTCTATTTTTAAAAAAATAGAATTACCGAGGCCTTGGTGGCAGCTATGCTAGCTGCCATGGCCTGCAACCTGCCATTTCCTGCACCATTTCCTATACTATACAACACACCATCTCCTTACATCACTCTCATGCCCTGCAACCCATCATTAATTGCACTACAACATACCATCATTTCTTGTACGCCATCTCTGTACATCACTCTCATGCCCTGAATCTGCAGACAAGGGGCGAGAACAGAGGAAGAAGGGGGGAAGCGTAGAAAAGAAAAGAACGATAGGAAGCACAAAGAGGAGGTGGGACGATGATTGATTTATAGAGCTGTGTAAAAAAATAAAAAAAACCACCTACAAAAACCACTCTTCCTCCCCAACACCAAAAGCTCTCTCCCCCTTGCAATGTCAACTCTCTCTCTCTCCACGCTGCAATAGCCCAGTTCGGCTTCTCTTTCGACAAAGCAGCAACAAACTGCCAGCCCCTTAGTAGCGAGTGAGTTTTCTTCCGCTGACCACCACCTAGTCTCCCTGCTCCATGCTAGTTGATCCCTTGTTTGGCCCATTCTTCTTCTCTATTGCCGATGACATAGCCATAGCAACAACAACAGTGGTAGCACAGTCCAACAACAAGCTTCCGATGCTTCTCTCGACCACCACAAGTCACCATTTCTGACACAACCACCATAATAAGAACCACCAAAGCCTTCTCTTTCTGGCGACAGTGGAAGGTGAGCCTCTCATCACCCTCGAGCAACCACCCTATTACTGTTCACGTAACATGTGCAAAGTGCAAGAGTGAATTAATTCACTCCTCCACTGTTCATGCAATGTGTTAACAATGTAACAATTTTAATTTTTTCCTTTCCTTTTCTTTTTTTCTTTGGTCTTGGACTGAACCAGTTTCCCCCCAACCCACTTCCAGCTCAATTCCAATAGATTTAGGCCTTTGGGTCACCTTTGCTCGCCCGACCCATTTATTTGGGCAAGACCTATTCCATTTTTTTTTTAATTTTTTGAAATATAATAAAAAAAATTCAAAAAACAAAAAAATTCAAAAAACAAAAAAATATTTTGTTTTCGTACATACATCTAAATTCCAGGTTTTTTTTCCAAGCATATTTTTCATAAGAAAATATTTTGCATCTTTCACATGTTTTGAATGAAAATTGGATATCATAACAAGTTTATGATTATCTGTTGAAATTTGGGCAAAATATCAAAAAAATATTTTATTTTAACTATTGAGGTGTAAAATTACAATAAAAGATGCACCCATAGATAGTAAAAATAGGTTTTAAATGCAGTGTGAAAATTTTTTACACTTAGAATGGTCAGGTTTTTGACTTGCAAAGAGTCGAAATGTTAGTGGAAATTCACTTTCAGTAAGAACCTATGACCTCCTTTACTATGAATGACATGGATAACCTTATTAGCTATCATAAATGCATATCAAATCTAACGCCTACAATGAAAAGTGACTGGTTGACATTGTTAGCATATGTTAGAACATTTTGAACCTAGTAGACAAAAGTTTTGCCACTATTTTCTATAAACCATGAATCAAGCTAATAGGCCAAAACTAAGAGAACTGGTTTTACCCCTTAGTCTTCAGAATGAATGCCAAAGAGGAAGATCTATACCTTTGGAAACCTCCTAGTTTGAAAAAGCATATTTGAGCATCAAAAACAAATCATAGCTAATAAGATTCCATGTACCTATCTAGACCAGAAGCATCCAAACTATCACAGTCTCATATTGCTTGTTTCACCTCTTTCATGATAGGTGAACCTTTTTAGGAACCTGCATGTACCCTTTCCATAAGAATATGTTTGGGCACATGACCCCATAAATAAATTTAAAAATTAGATGTATTCACCTAAATAAATATTCACCGTTAGCCATAAAACAAACTACCAGTCAAGAACATATAAAAGTCTTTGAACCATATTAAGACTGCATAATATAGTTTGCCTCAGGTAATGTGCACCAGGGGTGCAAATATCTTTCTTAACCACAACTAGAGTCTTGCCCTTGAAAGTTCTGATAAGACAAACACACCTAGGTTTCCTATCAACCACAAACCAAACAACCAGGTGGTGGCTCCCTCGACCCCCCGACACCATGTGCTCATATTCAACACGCTCACTAAGATTTAGGGTGTAAAATAAAATTTTCAGAAAATAACATAGGATAAGTGTAAAAAAATGACTAAACTATAGAATAACTAGGGTAATTCTGTGTATCTCTCTCTTATTTATATTTCATGAAATTTTCTTTCTTTGCTTAGCTTTAGCTTGTGTAGTCGGGTTGACAAAAGATGGTTTTTTCTATTCTACATCCAAATGGCTTGATGAAGATGAATTGTTGTAGTTGAGAATAATTAGGAGGCTTAACCTAATAGTTACCCAGCCCTTTCTATATATATGAGTAGGGCAATATACAATATTTCCTATATAAGTACATTCTATAATATGCCCCCTCAAGCTGAGGGTGGAGGATCAACCCAAAGCTTGAATCTAAAAGCAGTAAACGAAGAAGTAGGGAGTGGCTTAGTGAAAACATCAACAAGTTGATCTTGAGAGGAAATAAAACAAATCTGAATATCTTTCTTTGCAATTCTCTCTCAGACAACATGATAATCGACTTCAACATGTTTTGTGCGAGCATGAAACACATGATTTGTAGACAAATAAGTGGCACCAAGGTTGTCATACCAGATGATAGGAGCAAAAAAAGTTGGAATCTGGAGATCCGTTAACTTCATTAGTGCCATCGGCTTAGGCTTTGTACTCAACTTTAGTTGAAGAGCGAGAAACTGTGCGTTGCTTACTGGATTTCTATAAAATCGACGTCTGACCAAAGAACACTAGGTAAACCCCCGTAGATTTTTTATCCTCAATATTGCTTGCCCAATCTACATCTATAAAACCATGTAAGGTAAAAGAAGAATTGCGTAATATGTAAGCCATGTGACGCTGTACCCTAAAGATAACACAAGATGCTTTTCACAGCAACCCAATGAGACTCTGTAGGAGCATGCATAAACTGATAGACTTGGTTAAAAGCAAAGCAAATATCAGGGCGAGTAAAAGTGAGATATTGAAGAGCACCCAATTTGATGAAAGCGTGTAGCATCAGAAAACAATGAATCAGGCAGAATGGTAGGTTTGGATGCCGAAATAGCAGTATCAACAGGTTTGGAAGATAGCATACCAGCCCGAGTGAGGATGTTAAGTGTATATTTATGTTGGCAAATCATAAAACTCAAACTAGTAGACTAGACCTCAATTCCCAAAAAATAATGTACAAAACCTAATTCGTGAAGCTTAAATTTTGAGCTTGGTAGCTGAATGAGGCGTTGGAATATAATAGAGTTACTAGAATATCATCAGCTTAGATAAGAAGATAACAAAAATTGCCACCAATAGAGAAGATAAACAATGAGGTATCCACCTTAGAAGTACACAAACCATTAGATAATAGGAAATCATTGAGATGAGTGTACCAAGCCCATGGAGCCTATTTTAAACCATATAGAGATTTATGCAATCGACACACATGAGAGGGCAAGGCAAAATCAATAAAACTTGGAGATTGTTTCATGTAAACCTCCTCATTAAGAACTCCATTGAGGAAGGCATTATGAATGGAACATCATCATTGTTTCAAGAGGAGCACAAGTGAATCAACTCTATATATAAGGTGATGTGATATATAGTAGAATTTAATGGTATTTGCAACCCCAAGATCAATCTATCCCAAGTTTTGTTGAGATTTAAATGAATCACAATGGAAGATTTGCTCCAAGGCAACAAGACTATAAACCAACTTGATCACAAAGCCTACACTTGGAGACGAGCAAAGGAAGGATAAATTCACAACAAAGAACGGTTAATTCTTTGAAGAGTTGAAAGTTGAATCAAGAACCAAGAAGGAACAACCAAAGTTAGCTATAATGTTGGAAAAAATTGTCCAAAAAAAAGTTCCCCTAACATTATTCTGAAAGTTTCCCTAATGGGCCTCACATAAACCCATTTTAAATAATAATTAACCCAAGATAAAACTAGCCCAAACTAATTAAAATAAACAAATCTAAAACCCAAACAAATTTTCTTCTCTCAAAATAATTAACGCTTGATAACCTAACTAGTTAAATAAGACAAGTTTGTTGTTTCCGCATTCTGTTTGGCAGCAGCAAGACCCAACTTCAAATGGATGGTTCTCCCTTTTCTTAATGAATTAGAAGGCATGCCATATATCGTTGGAAAGGAATAGAAGTGTAGTTTCCAGAACAACTAGAATCATAACAAAATTAGATATGTAGCTCAAGTTATGACTAATAGAGTAATGAAAGGTCAAATTGTCCGAATCTAATCTTCTTCTACCAATCCTTGTGTAATGGTCTTGGATCCACCAACAAGCCCCTCTTGATCATGAATAAGATTAATCAAGGCTTTATTTTTATTATTACAAATCCTATTGAGGTCCACCTTAGCCCATGTATCTTAATAAGTCCATTGAAAGCTTCTTTCAACTTCTTAGCCCTAAGCCTAGTAACTAGACCAACTAGAACGTCCAATGGATTCTTTGATGGTTGGATCGCATCACAATGGCATAAAAAGAAGACAACATCATCATTGTTTCTATTTACATTGGTGATATTATTTACATAGGCAGCAGTGAGAAGATGATGCATGATTTCAAAAAGGAAATGATATAGAGATATGAAAGGTTAGATCATGGGGAATTGGTGTATTACAAACTGAGCAAAGCATCTCTATTCATCAAGGAAAGTATGCCAAGTTTTGACCAAATATATATGATGCAGAAGTTAGCAATTGGACATATTCATCTCTTGACTTTCAGAGATAATTTGAATAGGAAAACAAGGGAACTAGGACCGGTTTCTTTCAACGAAGTTGCATTTCTAGATGTGTACTATCCAAGGAAACTTGTTTCATTTAATTTGAAATTTTATAACTCTAGTTAAGGGTCACCTGACGTGACTATACAAAGCTTTGGAAGTGGGGTGTTCTCTTAGGCTTCAGTAAACAGAATTCCGTGGTCCTGTCAAGAACAAAAGTTGAGTATGTATTAGTTTCTAAAGCAATAACACAAACAATCTGGCTAATGTTTGTCTTACATGATTTTGGTGAAATGCAAGTTGATGCAACACCATTGTTCTGTGATAATATGTCAGCAATCTCTATGGCTAAAAATCCGCTCTTTCATTAGAAGACAAGGCACATAAACATAAGATATCACTTCATTAGTACCTACATATAGATTCACGAGATCACGAGTTGGAGAGACCAAGATGCAGATATCATTAATATTAAAATGTTGCTAGCATCCTTAATTGATAACAGGTGATCATGGATTGGTTCTTGATGTAGTATTATAGCAGGAGAAAACAAAGCACAAGCATGCTGCAGCTCAGCCACTGAACAAACGAAAATGGAAAATCATCATGTGATCATGGATGACTAACATAAACAACATACAAGTGATTATTATATATTGAACGTTGAGATCCATTAAGAAAAAACACAAACTAAATTCTCAGCGCTTGACGTTGCGCGAACAAAAGTTATTTATCGACTCTAAGTACTGATCTTGCTGGATAGAGATAATTCTTCTCAACTGCTGACGCCGGACAGAAACTAGACACGAAGATAGAAGGAGACATAACGAAAGAAGAAACAAAAGGACATGTACTCGGATCTCAAGCAAGTTTGGAAGACACCCTTCCGTCACATTTCTTTTTAACTGGAACCAACATTTCTCAGTTTCAATTTGTACCGTGCTTCGCCGTTAA
Organism: Salix dunnii; assembly: GCA_015731905.1. Taxonomy (NCBI): domain Eukaryota; kingdom Viridiplantae; phylum Streptophyta; class Magnoliopsida; order Malpighiales; family Salicaceae; genus Salix; species Salix dunnii. The sequence goes on from CM027661.1 coordinate 605,521, forward strand.
CCTCCTCGTAGAAAGTCACCGTATCTCCACTTTTGAGGCCAGCATCGCGAGCTAACGCATACCACCCTGTTGTAAATGCAACGTCCCCTGATCTGGTGGAGCAGTGAATTGTCACTGGGCCCACTAAACGGTTTCCGGCAGCTGACTCAAATATGGTGGACAGTTCTATGGTTCCATGGAAAGACTGCAGGCGTTCTAGGGAACAGCGTGGTAGAACCAACCCTCTCTGAATATCCATAGCGGTGAGTTTCTTTGTGAAGATTTCCATGGCTAATGAAAATGCTATGAAATCATCAAGGTTTTACGTATTTGTAGCGAGAGGGGTGGCATACAGGTATTTATAGAGAATCTAGCAGTGAGCTTATGGTAAGCCAGCTAGCTTGTTGCTTGATGTTTTGTTTCAGTACTCTTGTTTTTTTTTTTTATTAGTTGATGTATAAACGTATTCAATATATATTATTAATTGTTCAAGAAACAATTGATTTCCCATGATTTGTTATTCAATACTTACAGAAAGAAAAATCTCCATGGTTTGAACTGACAAGATATTACCAACATTAATTAATGACTTTCAAAAGCAGTTAATGTCTCAAGTTTGTGGGATATAGATTCTAGATAGTAAACATCTCCAAGATATTATCCCTTTTCGGTGAGTGATGTATACGTTCATCGTCTGGTTTCTCTTCTGTTCACGATTAAGAGGTCGAAACATTAAGAAGTTGAACGATTCATGCTCGAAAGGTGACGAGTATAGTTCTTTCAGTCAAACATGATCTGCTTCCAGCTATATATGTATCCACCGACCAAGCATCTGCTGGTTATAGATTGTGAAATGGTCTACTAGCAAACCAACTAGTAATTAATTGGTTTTGTAAAGCATGCAATGGGATTATCCATTTCTAATGTCCACCGTTATCTACGGGAAATACGAACGACTGTTGCGGTTGTGTTAACTTTAATTTTTCTTCTCCTCTTTGAACGAGTGTGGTAGTAGTAGTCGAGCGACATGCTTGCGAGATCGAGTTTATTAGGGTGGCCAAGATACAGATTTCCATCTTTTAATTGATGTATAGACCTATTCAACATATATAATTAATTGTTCTAGAAACAATTTAATTCTCTGAATTGCAGTGATTTTTTGAATAAAATCTCTGTAGTCTGAACAAGCACGAAATCATCAGCAGTTAACGACTTTCGAAAGCAGTTCTTTCGAAATCTCTAGTTTTTCTGATAGAATCCATGCTAGCGACCATCTCCAAGATATTATATACATGGGGCCCTTTCCAGTGAGTGATGACTGATGAGCGTTCCAGACATTCATTAATCAACAGTTTATCGTTGGTTTTTCTTGTGTTGACGATTAATCGACCGATGAATGACATGCAATGAGTTTAGAGCAATTTTTGCGCCAAAGGATAAGGCAAGTGTTTTGGATCACTTTTGGTCAAACATTTACACTTCTTAGTTTGCCATAGTCTAAATATTAATCAATATTTTTTTTATTATTGGAATAATTTGACGAAGCAAATGCACATAAACAACTGTTGAGCCAATCATTTTAATTATTTGACGTTGGAAATTTAACATCGAGCAAGGTTTCATATTTAAATTTCACTAGAACGAGGAGATGAGAAGATGTGTAGAGTTATGAAACAAATAAATATTTTGACTTGAGATTACCTATTCAAATTAAGACTTTCAATTTCAATACTTTGATCTTTTTGATACAATATTATCATTTTTATTTTCTTAGAAAATTTTGAGAAAATCAAATATTTTTGTTGAGTCCGTATTTTACAAAGTAAATCTACAAACCAGTTGAACAAAATAGGTGGAAAACACGCATTGAAACTTGAAACTTTTGAAATGGCCCTTGAAAGTTTTGGAAAAATATGTAAAACAATCATAAATGTTTTGAAATACCCATTTGTTTTTTTCCGAGTTTTGTTGTTTATTTAATTATTATTATTATTATTATTCTTATTATTATTATATAGTATTATAATATAATATAAGAATATATGGGTTTATACGGGTTTGTTGATTCAGCTCAACATACTTTCTCTTTTTTCATTTGGGCTGGACCTGACCCAACTAAATGGGTTGAGCTAGAATGGGTTTGGCCCAACATCAGCTTAATTAATTACAACCACTACATGCAATGGTGGAGTTGTTGCCGCAAAAAAAAAAGAAAAACAAGGACAGGTGGGAGGCTTACCTTGCCATAAAAGTTATTGATGTCACTAGAGGTCATGAAAAAGAAGGCCTAAAATGACAACTGAAATGGGGGGGGGATCATGGTTTAAAATGTTTGTAAGGGATAGAGATATTGAATGGACCTACACAATAAGTCTTTGACCTGTGTTTTCGAGCAAAAAAGAGAAGACAATGAATAATAAATAGGCAACACGTCGTTAGATTACTTAAGTTGAACAAAAGACGTGTCATTTGTACCCTCTTTTTTTCATTCTTCTCTAAAATAATATTGTTTTGATTATTTTGGCCAAGGTTCAGGTTGGTCCTTCAACGCGTAATTGCTCTAATTGCACCCCTTAGTGACCGTAAACTGTTAATGTGATGTAATTTTACCCCTGATGAACCTCAATGACAACCCCTAATTTACACGCCTCTTTCATTTTGGTTTTTGATTTCAAACTTATATAATTTGACCCTCTATTGACTCCTAATGCTTTAATTTCTTTCAATTTTACCCTTGGTTTTGTCCAATTGAGTCTTTATAGTTTGGTGTCTTTTACAAATGATCATCTACTACAAATTTCTTCAATTTAGCTTCTAATTGACCCTAAAACTTTGATTTTGTTACCATTTTGCTTCTAATTTCAAATGATTGACTTAAGTTCCATTCTTCTCAATGAATCCCAAATTAGGCTCCTAAACTTAAGTTTTCACCAATTACACCCCTAATAAAATTAATTTGACCATTTTAAAGTATAATTAAGGCCTTATACTTAATTAAATCCTTCAATTGGACCCCAATTTAATTCCTAAACATATTTAATCGTTAATTTGACTTATATTTAAATGAAATTGGCACAATAAAAATCTAATCATTCTATTGGACTTAATGTTTATGGAGTTTTGTTCAATAATAAAACTAAGAGAACTTGTTTGACCCTGTAGTCTTCAAAATCAATCCACAAAAGAAGAACTATACCTTTGGAAATCTCCTAGTTTGAGAAAGGATATTTGGGCATAAGAAACAAATTAGAGCTAATAAGATTCCATACCTTTTTATAAATGAAGAATGTGTACCTATCTAGACTAGGAGCTTCCAAACCATCACAGTCTCATATTGCTTGTTTCACCTCCTTTACGATAGGTGAACCCTGTTAGGGAACCTACATGGAGATCCTTTCCATAAGAACTTGTTTATGCACATGAGTCCATAATAAATTTAAAAAATTGGATTTATTCACCCAAACAAATATTCACCGTGAGCCATAAATAGATACCAGTCAAGAACCCATAAAAGCCTTTAAACCACATTAAGACCACATAATACAGTTTGTCTCAAGTAAGGTGCCCTAGGAGTGCTAATATCTTCCTTACCACAAACAATCTCTTTCCCTTGGAAGTTTTGATAAGACTAATACACCCGGATTCCTATCAACCACAAACCAAACAACTAGGCGGTGGCTTCCTTGACCCCCGACACCATGTGCCCATATTCGACATGCTCACTAAGATTTAGGGTATAAACTATAACTTAAGTGCACAAAAATGACTAACTATAGAATAATTAGGGTAATTCTCTCTATCTCTCTCTTATTAATCTTTCATGAAATTTTCTTTCTCTACTTAGTTGTAGCTTGTGTAACCGGGTTGATAAAAGATGGTTTTTTTCTATTTTGCTTCCAAATGGCTTGATGAAGATGAATTGCTGTTAGGAAATCATAGTTTCATTAGTTATTTTTTGTCGAATCACCATCTTAATTAAAAACTTAAAGTTATGAGGTGAAATCTTATAAATATTTTTAAATTATTTTTCTAAAGTACAAATTTCTTAACTTGAAACTTCCTTTAATTAAATTAGTAAAACTATTATGGAACTAAATAGATTACTTTAATATTATCTTGCAATAATATTTCTATATTATTTATTTTCTTCAGGATTGTTTGATAAATGATAAAGCTGGCTAAATATAACTTTTTATCATTTATGAAATCCAATTATGATCCAAAATCCCTCAACTCAAATCAAATGTTGCCGCAGGAGATGGGAATATAGCATGAATATGATTCAAAATATATTTACATTTCTTGATGAAATTTGTATATTTTCTTCCAAAATCACTGCTAATTCTTTAAAGGAAAATCTTGTTATACAGTGTTGGAAATGACTTTTAAAATTCAACGTTTTTGACTCATCAATAAGTAGTGGGGAATTAGTTATCCTAGAGATGGGAACTAGTTATCCTCTCTCAATATCCATAGTGGTGAGTATCGTTGTGAAGTTTTCCATAGCTAATGAAAATGCTATGAAATAATCAACTTAAACAAGGTTTTGTTAGAGTATACATACAATATAAATGAATATGTGTACTGCAAAGTATGTAGGTGGTTATTGTATGGTGTATGTAGCTACTGTAGACTTCTATAAATAGTGATTGTTGATCACGTGAATAATACAATGAAAAACAGAGTATACATTTCAAAATTTGCTTTTCCATCTCTTCTCTCTCTCTTGTCTTCTCTTCTTTGTAATTTGCAAGACCTTTTTCTTCTTCTTAATTGTTCTATTTCTCATTGAATATTCACTATCCTAACAAGTTTTACATATCTATAGCGACTAGGGTCACAGTTATTTATAGAGATTTCCGTAGTGATTTTATGGTAAGCCAGCTAGGTTGTTGCTTAATGTTTTGTTTCACTCTTTTTTTGTATCCCTTTTCTTTCATTGCCGTCACAAGTGATGGAATAGTGGGTGGGGTTCAGAAACCATATTCTAGAAACAATTGAATTCCCCATAATATGATGGTCAATACTTTGAGTAAGAAAGATCTCAATAACAAGATAATATACTTAGAGAGATGAGTGGAAGATCGCCAAATTCTGCTTTTGTTTAAGAGTGATGAGCAGAATCTATGTAAAATTGTATACAAGGATAGTCCATAGAGACTAGAATGCGTCATTACATGTAGTGAAAAAACCTTGGCCAGTCAAGGATGACACTTATGAAGAAGAAGACAGTGAAGAAACTGAGGAAGAGGATCACGACAATGCAGAGGATGGATGGAGGTATGGACGAAACGAGGACGATGATAAAGAGACAGAGGATGAAGACTAGGGCACCTCGTTATCCTTTAGGGTTCGTGTTTGTAATGGCTCTCAAAATAAATGCTAAAATGAGCACATGCATATTTTACTGGGCTATATTGTCTAAAGCGCTCTCCCTCTACTCCCCCAACAGAAGTGACTTTTTAAATTTTTGCCCGTTACCATTATTCTTTCCAAAAGAATTTTACCCAAACAGACGCAATCATACAAGTATCAGGTGGTTTTGGTCAGGATCTATTGTTATAGTGACGGGTGGAAGGCTGCCAAATCCTGTTTTTCTTAAGAGTGATGAGCAGAATCTATGTAAAATTATATACAAGGTCAGCCCATATATATATGACAAGAGCAGTGGCAAAACTTCCATTGCTCCTGCCAAATCTCTACTTACGAGGATTCTTCTCTGTTATTCGGATGTATTTGCCTGTAAATCTGATGAAGTTCACGAGTCAACTTCAATTAGAGTTCTATACAATTGTAATTAAATTTGAAAAGATATTCTATTTTATTCCAAAGGTAGAAAGACTTGGATCATAGAATATTTTTTGACTGGCCATAGATTTGCTATGAAATAATCAGCTCAAACAAGGTTTTACGTATTTGTAGCGGCTGGGGTAGCAGGTATTTAATGAGAATTGTAGAGATCTAATGGTAAGCCAGCTAGCTTGTTGCTGAATGTTTTGTATCACTCTTTTTTTGTATCCCTTTTCTTGCATTGTTGTCACAGGCGAATGGAATGGTGGGTGGGGTTCAGAAACTATATTCTAGAATCAATTGAATTCCCCATGATATGCTGGTCAATACTTTGAGCAAGAAAGATCTCAATAGCAAGATAATTGGAAGGCCGCCAAATTGTGCTTTTGTTTTAGGGTGACGAGCAGAATCTATGTAAAAATGTATACAAGAGAGACTAGAGTGCAGTGGCAAAACTTGCAGTACTAGTAAATCTGTTAAAGTTCTTGAATCAACTTTAATTACAGTGCCATTATAATTATAATTATCCTTGAAAGATATTCGATTAGAATATTTGTTTTCTTATCAATTGTCCATTGAAGATCGAGAGTGCTATTGGGGCAAAAGTCAGAAATTAATTGCTAGAAACACGACAACCTTGAAAATCAATTATACAAAGTTTGTTGCATCCAAAACACAACATACTGTTTCTTTCAGCTGGTTTTTCCCCTTTCTAACCTTACGTCTCGCTCAATCTTATACCTCTGAGATCACGAGTTATCATTAATATTAAAATGTTGCTAGCATCCTTAATTCATAACAGGTGATCATGGAATGGTTCTTGATGTAGTATTATAGCAGGAGAAAACAAAGCACAAGCATGCTGCAGCTCAGCCACTGAACAAACGAAAATGGAAAATCATCATGTGATCATGGAAGAGTAACAGAAACATACAAGTGATTATTATATATTGAACGTTGAGATCCATTAAGAAAAAAACAAACTAAATTCTCAGCGCTTGACGTTGCGCGAACAAAAGTTATTATCGACTCTAAGTACTGATCTTGCTGGATAGAGATAATTCTTCTCAACTGCTGACGCCGGAGAGAAACTAGACACGAAGATAGAAGGAGACATAACGAAAGAAGAAACAAAAGGACATGTACTCGGATCTCAAGCAAGTTTGGAAGACACCCTTCCGTCACATTTCTTTTTAACTGGAACCAGCATTTCTCAGTTTCAATTTGTACCGTGCTTCCCCGTTAACCTCCTCGTAGAAAGTCACCGTATCTCCACTTTTGAGGCCAGCATCGCGAGCTAACGCATACCAACCTATTGTAAATGCAACGTCCCCTGATCTGGTGGAGCAGTGAATTGTCACATTGCTTGATGTTTTGTTTCAATACTGTTATTTTTTTTAATTATTAATGGATGTGTAAACCTATTAAAAATATATTATTAATTGTTCAAGAGACAATTGATTTCCCATGATTTGTTATTCAATTCTTCCAGAAAGAAAAATCTCCATGGTTGGACGGACAAGATATTATCAACATTAATTAATGACTTTCAAAAGCAGTTAATGTCTCAAGTTTTTGGGATATAGATTCTAGATAGTAAACATCTCCAAGATATTATCCCTTTTCGGTGAGTGATGGATACGTTCATCGTCTGGTTTCTCTTCTGTTCACGATTAAGAGGTCGAAACATTAAGAAGTTGAACGATTCATGCTCGAAAGGTGACGAGTACAGTTCTCTCAGTCAAACATGATCTGCTTCCAGCTATTTTAAATCAACTAGTAATTAATTGGGTTTGTAAAGCATGCAATGGGATTATCCATTTCTAATGTCCACCGTTATCTACGGGAAATACGAACGACTGTTGCGGTTGTGTTAACTTTAATTTTTCTTCTCTTCTCTTTGAACGAGTGTGGTAGTAGTAGTCGAGCGACATGCTTGCGAGATCGAGTTTATTAGGGTGGCCAAGATACAGATTTCCATCTTTTAATTGATGTATAGACCTGTTCAACATATATAATTAAGTGTTCTAGAAACATTTTAATTCTCTGAATTCCAATGATTTTTTGAGTAAAATCTCTGTAGTCTGAACAAGCACGAAATCATCAGCAGCTAACGACTTTCGAAAGCAGTTCTTTCGAAATCTCTAGTTTTTCTGATAGAATACATGCTAGCGACCATCTCCAAGATATTATCTACATGGGGCCCTATTCAGTGAGTGATGACTGATGAGCGTTCCAGACATTCATTAATCAACAGTCCAATTTCGTGCCCTAATATTGTAGCGATATAATATATTTACCAGCCCAAATAAGATTTAAAATAACATTCTAACCTTTAAATTTTATTGGACGTCCATCGTTGTTTTTTCTTGTGTTGACGATTAATCGACCGATAGATGACATACAATGAGTTCAGAACAATTTATGCACCAAAGGATATGGCAAGATCACTTTTGGTCAAACATTTGCTTCAATATACACTTCTGAGTTTGCCATAGTCTAAATATTAATCAATATTTTATTTATTATTGGAATAATTTGACGAAGCAAATACACATAAATAACTGTTGAGGCAATCATTTTAATAATTTGAAGTTGGAGATTTAACATCGAGCAAGGTTTCATATTTAAATTTCACTAGAACGAGGAGATGATAAGATGTGGAGTTATGAAACAAACAAATATTTTGACTTGAGATTACCTATTCAAATTAACACTTTCAATTTCAATACTTTGATCATTTTGATACAATATTATCATTTTTATTTTCTTAGAATATGTTGAGAAAGTCAAATATTTTTATTGCGTCTGTATTTTACAAAGTAAGTCTACAAACCGGTTGAACAAAATAGGTGGAAAATGTACGTTGAAAACTTGAAAATTTTGAAATGGCCCTCGAAAGTTTTGGAATTTTTCTATCGAAGTTTCAAAGAAACCGAGTATTTTTTAATAACAGTTTGTAACTTACCATATAAGTACACAACCTAATATTATGCAAAAGTTTTGGAAAAAATATGTAAAACAATCAAAAATGTTTTGAAATACCCTTTTTTTCCCAAGTTTTTGAATTTCTTGTTTATTTAATTATTATTATTATTATTTTATTCTTATATAGTATTATAACATAATATAAGAATATATGGGTTTGGCCCGACCCATCCAAGTTGTGTTGATTCAGCACAACATACTTTCTCTTTTTCATTTGGGCCAGACCCGACCCAACCAAATTTTTTGGCCCACTTCACCTTTTCTGGCCTATTTGTTTAGGTTAGGCCAGACCCGAATTTTTTTAATTTAAAAAAAAAAACAAAAAATGTGTTTGTTTGCATGCATACGGCCGGATTCCAAGATTTTTTTCATCATATTTTTTTTTAAAATATATGTTGCATCTTTGACATATTATGAACAAAAAATTGATATCGTAACCAGTTTATGATTATGCGTTGGAATTTGGCCAAAATATCAAAAACATTTAAAAATTACTTTTGGTTTAGCTATCTCGGTGTAAAATTACATTGTTAAGTACACCCGCAGATACTAAAAAAGGTTTTCTTTTATTGCGGTGTAAAATTACATTGTAAAGTACACCCAGAGATTTTTTTTTTAAAAATGCAGCGTAAAAATTTTTAACTTACAAAAAAATAATCAAACAACAATGTAGCTTACCTTAGGTAGGGTGACACGTCTTCCCCTTGCACAACAAGTCTCCTTACCCAAGACTCTCGCAGACCATTGGGTTCCTAGTGACTTTAATAGTAGGTGGCAACTCTTAATAATTATAGTCATAATTTTGCGACTATAAAACAAACAATTCTATTTTCACCGCGCGTCGTTATCTCCCCAAACCCGGGGGATGGCGGGGCACGAAGCAAGAAAAAATCACCATCGCAACAAGTCTCCTCAGCAATCCTCTGCTCAGCCACATGTGTGGCTTATTGACTGGGGTGCCACTAATCATATGACAGCTGATCTATCAAACTTGTCATTAAGCACTACATATCCTACAAATGACACAGTTGAGACATCAAATGAGGAAGGTTTGTTGGTTTCTCATACTCGTTCTACTGTTATTCCTACTCAAACAAAACCTCTCAAATTGAACTCAGTATTATGTGTTCCAAAATTAACTTAGAATTTACTATCAGTTCATCGCATTTGTTTGGATAATAACTGTTATTTAATATTTGATGCTTTTTTCTTTTGGATTCAGGACAAAGTTATACGGAGGGTAATGTACAAAGGGGAATGCCATTATGGACTCTATCCACTTTCATTTGTGTCCCCATCTGCTCAACACTCTTCAGTTTTCCCTCTTAGGCCTATCTTGCTCAGTTAGTATTATCTTCCACCTAGCATCGTAGACTTGGTCATCCTGCAAATAAAATTATCAATTTGATGCTACAAAAAGCAAATATTCAGTGTTCCTTAGATCATGTTTCTGATATATGTGTTAGTTGTCTTTAAGGTAAATTCACTAAGCTTCCTTTTCAGCCTAGTGATCATTTGTCTGTAACACACTTTCAAATAATATATGGTGATCTTTGGGGTCCTTCCCTTGGTATTTCTATTTATGGCTATAAGTATTATGTCATTTTTATTGATGAGTTTTCTCGTTACAATTGGTTATATCCTCTTATCAATAAAAGTGATTTGTGTTATGTTTTTATTACCTTTTATAATCATGTTCAAACTCAATTCTCACATTCTATTCAAACTTTGCAAAGTGATGGGGGGGGTATGCTAACAAGCCTTTAACACAATTTCTTGCCTCAAAAAGGATTACACATCATAAATCTTGTCCATATACACCTGAACAAGATGGGTTAGCTGAACGTAAACATAGACACCTTATTGAAACTACCATTGCTCTACTTCAGCATGCTAATTTGCCTTCTTCTTTTTGGACCTATGCTTTGAATACTGCTTCTTTCCTAATAAACAGAATGTCATCTGCAGTATTACACTTCAAATCTCACTTTGAACTGTTATTTGGGAAAATTCTTTCTGTTGCACATTTACGTATCTTTGGTTGTGCATGTTTCCATTATTATGACCATATATTCAAAATAAACTACAACCAAAGACTACTATGTGTGTGTTTCTTGGACATGCCTCTCACTATAGAGGATACATTTGCTACAATATTTCTAGCAAACGTATATATGTCTATCGGCATGTTGTGTTTAATGAAACTGTGTTTCCTTACAAAGACTTGCTCACTAAAACTTCATCTCTCAGTTTCCTTTCGGCTCCTTCTTCTCCTTCTATTTTTCCTATTATTACAAATGATAATGTAGTTTCCATGCCTCCATCCCCTAATTCATTATCTTCTAATGATGTCTCATCCTCTTCATCATCCTCCATGTCCATAATGCGTGCTCCTTTGTCTCTATCCTCTGCACTTATGACCCTTGTTTCTAATGCTGAAGGTATGAATATTGAATCCTCATCATTAGGGGAATCTTTCAGAACTGAAAATTTACCGGTTGTGCTTCATATTCCCTCCATGAACTTACATTCCATGCAAGCTTGAAGTAAAAGTGGCATTCTCAAAAGGAAAGCTTGTTTCAATATCATCAAGCTAGCTAGCGAGAGTGATCCCTCTTTGATTGAACCTGTTAGTTACAAGTCTGCTATGAGAATTCCAGTTTGGTTGAAGGCTTTGGAAGAAGAGATTGCTGCCCTTCCTTCTCAGCATACCTGGGCTTTAGCTCCTCTGCCCTCTCACAGGAACTTAGTGGGATGCAAATGGATCTTTAAAGTCCAAAGACATGCAGATGGTTCCATTGCTCGACATAAAGCACGATTAGTTGCTCAAAGCTTCAGTCGAGAACCGGGTTTGGATTATAGGGAAACTTTCTGCCCCGTTGTTAAACCAACCACTGTTAGGCTTGTTCTTGCTCTTACTGCTCATTATAACTGAAGATAAGGCAACTGGATGTTAAGAATGCATTTCTTCATGAGGAGGTATACATGGCTCAACCTCCTGGATTTATAGATCCTCTTCATTCCCAGTTGGTCTGCAAACTTCATAAAACCTTATACGGGCTCAAACAGGCTCCAAGGGCATGGAATGACAGGTTCACCATTTTCTTACCATCGCTGGGTTTTATATCTACATGTGTTGACTCTTTTTTATTTGTTAAGAGTCTTGATGCTAGGATAATAATTTTATTGGTATATGTGGATGACATTGTAATTACTAGTACTGATCCTTGTGTCATAAACACGATTATTGCCTCTCTCACTAGAGAATTTGAAATCAAGGACTTGGGGAATTTACATTATTTTCTAGGAGTTCAAGTGGATCACATCAGCATTGGTCTGTTTCTTTCTCATTCTAAATACATTCATGATTTATTATGTAAGACTACCATGACAGACGCTAAGGCTTGTAGTACTCCTTGCCTCCCCTATCAAAGATTGTCTAAAGATGATGGTGCTCCTTTTGAGAATCCCACACAATATCATAGCATTGTAGGTGCATTACAGTACTTGATCTTCACACGCCCTGATATTGCCTTTGCAGTCGATCAAGTCTGTCAGTTCATGCAACATCTAATGGTGGTTCATTTTATTGTTGTGAAAAGAATTATGTGCTATCTAAAGGGTACTGCTAATTATGGCCTAAGTTACCATCATAATTCCTTAGACCTTGAAGCCTTTAGTGATGTAGATTGGGCAAGGGATCCAAACGATCGATGTTCCACAACTGGGTTAGTTGTTTTTCTTGGTTCTAATCCTATTTCATGGTCTTACAAGAAACAACAAACCGTCTCTAGATCTTCTATGGAGGCAGAATACAAGGCAATTTCTTCAACAACATCTGAAATTGATTGGCTTGAGCAATTGATGGCCTTCATGCGTGTTCCAATTTCCCAGACCCCAGTAACTGTTTGTGACAATATGTTTGCTTTTTCTTTGTCTCTTAATCCTATTCAACATCAGAGGACCAAACATCGAGATTGATGTGCACTTTGTTCATGAGAGAGTGGCTAGTAAACAATTGAGTATGCACTTCGTCTCTTCCACTAAAAAATTTGAAGATATTTTGATGAAAGGTCTCAATGCACCCTTGTTTCATAGCCATTGTTGCAATCTCATGCTTAGTTCATCAAAGCAAGAGAGTGAGGGGGGATGTTAGAGTATAGAAGAATGAATATTCTAGAATATTATAGGTATAGTCTAGAGTATGAATGATGGTGTATAGTATGTGTATATATACTGGAAGATGCACACACGTGAATATCATGTAAAACAGAATAGCTAGACTACTAGATAATTTTGGAATTTCAGTTGCCCTCCCTTTTCTCTCTTCTCTTTCTCTACGCATTTCTAAAAACCTTTCTTCTTCCCTCAATCTCTTCAACTACCTACAATTTCTTCCAATCCTAACAGGTGGAAGGCCGCCAAAATCTGCTATTGTTTTAGGGTGACGAGCAGAATCTATGTAAAATTGTATACAAGAGAGACTAGAGTGCAGTGGCAAAACTTTTAGTACTAGCCATGTCAAATTGTCATTACATCTTATGAGGATTCTTCTCTGTGTTTCCGGATTTGGTAGTAAATCTGTTAAAGTTCTTGAATCAACTTTAATTAGAGTGCAATTATAATTAAAATTATTCTTGAAAGATATTCGATTAGAAAATTTGTTTTCTTATCAATTGTCCATTGAAGATCGAGAGTGCTCTTGGGGCAAAAGTCATAAAATGATTGCTAGAAACACGATAATCTTGAAAATCAACTATACAAAGTTTGTTGCTTCCATAACACAACATACTGTTTCTTTCAGCAGGTGTTTACCCTTTTTAACCTTACGTCTCTCTCAATCGTATACCTCTGAGATCACGAGTTGGGGACAGCAAGATGTATATATCATCTTTAGACCGAATCCTTACATTGTAAAACCTCATATCACTATGTCAAAAAGAAATGGGGAAAGAGGTCTCCTTACATTGGCTCCTTCTTTAGACCGAATCCTTTTCTAGAAGAGCTGTTGATCAACATGACCATTTTAGAAGTGGACAAGAGTTCAAAACTTAATTTTCTCTAAAGAGAACCAAATCCCATATAACCCATAATAACATCAATATGCTCCCATAAAATTGAGTCGAAAGGTTAGTGGAAATTCACTTTTAGTAAGAACCTATGACCTCCTTTACTATGAATGATAGGAATAACCTTATTACCTATCATAAATCCACATGAAATCTAACACCTAACAATGAAAAGTGATTGGCTGACATTGTTAACATATGTCAGAAATTTTTGAAGCCTAGTAGACAAAAGTTTTGCCACTATTTTGTATAACCGATTAATCAAGCTAATATGCCAAAACTAAGAGAACTTGTTTTACCCCTTAGTCTTTAGAATGAATGCCACAGAGGAAGATCTATACCTTTGGAAGCCTCCTAGCTTGAAATGAGAGCTAACTGGCAAGACAAATGGAAAGGAAAAGGGGAGCACCTAGGAAAGGTCATGGTCGACCATTGAGGGCAGTAGTTAGGAGGCAAAGATTATGTGTTTTGCAAAATAATTATCTTACATGTTGTGTTCGATGTGAATGTTTGTGCAATGAATGATTGAGCATGAAAAGAATGAGGGAAGTCTTATTTTCCCAAGGCCAAGTTTTGACCAAATGTATATGATGCAGAAGTTAGCAAATGGACATATTCATCTCTTGATTTTCAGAGAGAATTTGAATGGGAAAACAAGGGAACTAAGACCGGTTTCTTTCAATGGAGTTGCATTTCTAGATGTGTACTATCCAAGGAAACTTGTTTTATTTAATTTGGAATTTTATAAGTATAGTTAAGGGTCACCTAACGTGACTATACAGAGCTTTGGAAGTGGGGTGTTCTCTTAGGCTTCAGTAAACAGAATACCATGGCCCTGTCAAGAACAAAAGTTGAGTATGTATTAGTTTCGAAAGCAATAACACAAACAATCTGGCTAATGTTTGTCTTAGATGATTTTGGTGAAATGCAAGCTGATGCAACACCATTGTTCTGTGATAATATGTTAGCAATCTCTATGGCTAAAAATCCGGTCTTTCATTAGAAGACAAGGCACAAAAACAGAAGATATCACTTCATTAGAGAATCCTTAAAGGCTCTTCCTACATATAGACTCACGAGATAATGAGTTGGGGAGACCAAGATGCAGATATCATTAATATTAAAATGTTGCTAGCATCCTTAATTGATAACAGGTGATCATGGATTGGTTCTTGATGTAGTATTATAGCAGGAGAAAACAAAGCACAAGCATGCTGCAGCTCAGCCACTGAACAAACGAAAATGGAAAATCATCATGTGATCATGGAAGACCAACAGAAACATACAGGAGATTATTATATATTGAAAGTTGAGATCCATTAAGAAAAAAACAACCTAAATTCTCAGCGCTTGACGTTGCACGAACAAAAGTTATTTATCGACTCTAAGTACTGATCTTGCTGGATAGAGATAATTCTTCTCAACTGCTGACGCCGGAGAGAAACTAGACACGAAGATAGAAGGAGACATAACGAAAGAAGAAACAAAAGGACATGTACTCGGATCTCAAGCAAGTTTGGAAGACACCCTTCCGTCACATTTCTTTTTAACTGGAACCAACATTTCTCAGTTTCAATTTGTACCGTGCTTCGCCGTTAACCTCCTGGTAGAAAGTCACCGTATCTCCACTTGTGAGGCCAGCATCGCGAGCTAACGCATACCAACCTGTTGTAAATGCAACGTCTCCTGATCTGGTGGAGCAGTGAATTGTCACTGGGCCAACTAAACGGTTTCCGGCAGCTGACTCAAATATGGTGGACAGTTCTATGGTTCCATGGAAAGACTGCAGGCGGTCTAGGGAACAGCGTGGTAGAACCAACCCTCTCTGAATATCCATAGCGGTGAGTTTCTTTGTGAAGATTTCCATGGCTAATGAAAATGCTATGAAATGATCAAGGTCTTACGTATTTGTAGCGAGAGGGGTGGCATACAGGTATTTATAGAGAATCTAGCAGTGAGCTTATGGTAAGCCAGCTAACTTGTTGCTTGATGTTTTGTTTCAATACTGTTATTTTTTTTAATTATTAATGGATGTGTAAACCTATTAAAAATATATTATTAATTGTTCAAGAAACAATTGATTTCCCATGATTTGTTATTCAATTCTTCCAGAAAGAAAAATCTCCATGGTTGGACGGACAAGATATTATCAACATTAATTAATGACTTTCAAAAGCAGTTAATGTCTCAAGTTTTTGGGATATAGATTCTAGATAGTAAACATCTCCAAGATATTATCCCTTTTCGGTGAGTGATGGATACGTTCATCGTCTGGTTTCTCTTCTGTTCACGATTAAGAGGTCGAAACATTAAGAAGTTGAACGATTCATGCTCGAAAGGTGACGAGTACAGTTCTCTCAGTCAAACATGATCTGCTTCCAGCTATTTTAAATCAACTAGTAATTAATTGGGTTTGTAAAGCATGCAATGGGATTATCCATTTCTAATGTCCACCGTTATCTACGGGAAATACGAACGACTGTTGCGGTTGTGTTAACTTTAATTTTTCTTCTCTTCTCTTTGAACGAGTGTGGTAGTAGTAGTCGAGCGACATGCTTGCGAGATCGAGTTTATTAGGGTGGCCAAGATACAGATTTCCATCTTTTAATTGATGTATAGACCTGTTCAACATATATAATTAAGTGTTCTAGAAACATTTTAATTCTCTGAATTCCAATGATTTTTTGAGTAAAATCTCTGTAGTCTGAACAAGCACGAAATCATCAGCAGCTAACGACTTTCGAAAGCAGTTCTTTCGAAATCTCTAGTTTTTCTGATAGAATACATGCTAGCGACCATCTCCAAGATATTATCTACATGGGGCCCTTTTCAGTGAGTGATGACTGATGAGCGTTCCAGACATTCATTAATCAACAGTCCAATTTCGTGCCCTAATATTGTAGCGATATAATATATTTACCAGCCCATATAAGATTTAAAATAACATTCTAACCTTTAAATTTTATTGGACGTCCGTCGTTGGTTTTTCTTGTGCTGACGATTAATCGACCGATAGATGACATACAATGAGTTCAGAACAATTTATGCACCAAAGGATATGGCAAGTGTTTTGGATCACTTTTGGTCAAACATTTGCTTCAATATACACTTCGGAGTTTGCCATAGTCTAAATATTAATCAATATTTTATTTATTATTGGAATAATATGACGAAGCAAATACACATAAATAACTGTTGAGGCAATCATTTTAATAATTTGAAGTTGGAGATTTAACATCGAGCAAGGTTTCATATTTAAATTTCACTAGAACGAGGAGATGATAAGATGTGGAGTTATGAAACAAACAAATATTTTGACTTGAGATTACCTATTCAAATTAACACTTTCAATTTCAATACTTTGATCATTTTGATACAATATTATCATTTTTATTTTCTTAGAATATGTTGAGAAAGTCAAATATTTTTATTGCGTCTGTATTTTACAAAGTAAGTCTACAAACCGGTTGAACAAAATAGGTGGAAAATGTACGTTGAAAACTTGAAATTTTTGAAATGGCCCTCGAAAGTTTTGGAATTTTTCTATCGAAGTTTCAAAGAAACCGAGTATTTTTTAATAACAGTTTGTAACTTACCATATAAGTACACAACCTAATATTATGCAAAAGTTTTGGAAAAAATATGTAAAACAATCAAAAATGTTTTGAAATACCCTTTTTTTCCCAAGTTTTTGAATTTCTTGTTTATTTAATTATTATTATTATTATTTTATTCTTATATAGTATTATAACATAATAGAAGAATATATGGGTTTGGCCCGACCCATCCAAGTTGTGTTGATTCAGCACAACATACTTTCTCTTTTTCATTTGGGCCAGACCCGACCCAACCAAATTTTTTGGCCCACTTCACCTTTTCTGGCCTATTTGTTTAGGTCAGGCCAGACCCGAATTTTTTTAATTTAAAAAAAAAACAAAAAATGTGTTTGTTTGCATGCATACGGCCGGATTCCAAGATTTTTTTCATCATATTTTTTTTTAAAAAATATATGTTGCATCTTTGACATATTATGAACAAAAATTTGATATCGTAACCAGTTTATGATTATGCGTTGGAATTTGGCCAAAATATCAAAAACATTTAAAAATTACTTTTGGTTTAGCTATCTCGGTGTAAAATTACATTGTTAAGTACACCCGCAGATACTAAAAAAGGTTTTCTTTTATTGCGGTGTAAAATTACATTGTAAAGTACACCCAGAGATTTTTTTTTTAAAAATGCAGCGTAAAAATTTTTAACTTACAAAAAAATAATCAAACAACAATGTAGCTTACCTTAGGTAGGGTGACACGTCTTCCCCTTGCACAACAAGTCTCCTTACCCAAGACTCTCGCAGACCATTGGGTTCCTAGTGACTTTAATAGTAGGTGGCAACTCTTAATAGTTATAGTCATAATTTTGCGACTATAAAACAAACAATTCTATTTTCACCGCGCGTCGTTATCTCCCCAAACCCGGGGGATGGCGGGGCACGAAGCAAGAAAAAATCACCATCGCAACAAGTCTCCTCAGCAATCCTCTGCTCAGCCACATGTGTGGCTTATTGACTGGGGTGCCACTAATCATATGACAGCTGATCTATCAAACTTGTCATTAAGCACTACATATCCTACAAATGACACAGTTGAGACATCAAATGAGGAAGGTTTGTTGGTTTCTCATACTCGTTCTACTGTTATTCCTACTCAAACAAAACCTCTCAAATTGAACTCAGTATTATGTGTTCCAAAATTAACTTAGAATTTACTATCAGTTCATCGCATTTGTTTGGATAATAACTGTTATTTAATATTTGATGCTTTTTTCTTTTGGATTCAGGACAAAGTTATACGGAGGGTAATGTACAAAGGGGAATGCCATTATGGACTCTATCCACTTTCATTTGTGTCCCCATCTGCTCAACACTCTTCAGTTTTCCCTCTTAGGCCTATCTTGCTCAGTTAGTATTATCTTCCACCTAGCATCGTAGACTTGGTCATCCTGCAAATAAAATTATCAATTTGATGCTACAAAAAGCAAATATTCAGTGTTCCTTAGATCATGTTTCTGATATATGTGTTAGTTGTCTTTAAGGTAAATTCACTAAGCTTCCTTTTCAGCCTAGTGATCATTTGTCTGTAACACACTTTCAAATAATATATGGTGATCTTTGGGGTCCTTCCCTTGGTATTTCTATTTATGGCTATAAGTATTATGTCATTTTTATTGATGAGTTTTCTCGTTACAATTGGTTATATCCTCTTATCAATAAAAGTGATTTGTGTTATGTTTTTATTACCTTTTATAATCATGTTCAAACTCAATTCTCACAAGCCTTTAACACAATTTCTTGCCTCAAAAAGGATTACACATCATAAATCTTGTCCATATACACCTGAACAAGATGGGTTAGCTGAACGTAAACATAGACACCTTATTGAAACTACCATTGCTCTACTTCAGCATGCTAATTTGCCTTCTTCTTTTTGGACCTATGCTTTGAATACTGCTTCTTTCCTAATAAACAGAATGTCATCTGCAGTATTACACTTCAAATCTCACTTTGAACTGTTATTTGGGAAAATTCCTTCTGTTGCACATTTACGTATCTTTGGTTGTGCATGTTTCCATTATTATGACCATATATTCAAAATAAACTACAACCAAAGACTACTATGTGTGTGTTTCTTGGACATGCCTCTCACTATAGAGGATACATTTGCTACAATATTTCTAGCAAACGTATATATGTCTATCGGCATGTTGTGTTTAATGAAACTGTGTTTCCTTACAAAGACTTGCTCACTAAAACTTCATCTCTCAGTTTCCTTTCGGCTCCTTCTTCTCCTTCTATTTTTCCTATTATTACAAATGATAATGTAGTTTCCATGCCTCCATCCCCTAATTCATTATCTTCTAATGATGTCTCATCCTCTTCATCATCCTCCATGTCCATAATGCGTGCTCCTTTGTCTCTATCCTCTGCACTTATGACCCTTGTTTCTAATGCTGAAGGTATGAATATTGAATCCTCATCATTAGGGGAATCTTTCAGAACTGAAAATTTACCGGTTGTGCTTCATATTCCCTCCATGAACTTACATTCCATGCAAGCTTGAAGTAAAAGTGGCATTCTCAAAAGGAAAGCTTGTTTCAATATCATCAAGCTAGCTAGCGAGAGTGATCCCTCTTTGATTGAACCTGTTAGTTACAAGTCTGCTATGAGAATTCCAGTTTGGTTGAAGAGATTGTTGCCCTTCCTTCTCGGCATACGGGCTTTAGCTCTTCTGCCCTCTCACAGGAACTTAGTGGGATGCAAATGGATCTTTAAAGTCCAAAGACATGCAGATGGTTCCATTGCTCGACATAAAGCACGATTAGTTGCTCAAAGCTTTAGTTTTTGGATTGTTAAACCAACCAAGTTGTTTAGGCTTGTTCTTGCTCTTCTTTATCATTATAAGGAAGATAAGGCAACTGGATGTTAAGAATGCATTTCTTCATGAGGAGGTATACATGGCTCAACCTCCCGGATTTATAGATCCTCTTCATTCCCAGTTGGTCTGCAAACTTCATAAAACCTTATACAGGCTCAAACAGGCTCCAAGGGCATGGAATGACAGGTTCACCATTTTCTTACCATCACTGGGTTTTATATCTACATGTGTTGACTCTTTTTTATTTGTTAAGAGTCTTGATGCTAGGATAATAATTTTATTGGTATATGTGGATGACATTGTAATTACTAGTACTGATCCTTGTGTCATAAACACGATTATTGCCTCTCTCACTAGAGAATTTGAAATCAAGGACTTGGGGAATTTACATTATTTTCTAGGAGTTCAAGTGGATCACATCAGCAGTGGTCTGTTTCTTTCTCATTCTAAATACATTCATGATTTATTATGTAAGACTACCATGACAGACGCTAAGGCTTGTAGTACTCCTTGCCTCCCCTATCAAAGATTGTCTAAAGATGATGGTGCTCCTTTTGAGAATCCCACACAATATCATAGCATTGTAGGTGCATTACAGTACTTGATCTTCACACGCCCTGATATTGCCTTTGCAGTCGATCAAGTCTGTCAGTTCATGCAACATCTAATGGTGGTTCATTTTATTGTTGTGAAAAGAATTATGTGCTATCTAAAGGGTACTGCTAATTATGGCCTAAGTTACCATCATAATTCCTTAGACCTTGAAGCCTTTAGTGATGTAGATTGGGCAAGGGATCCAAACGATCGATGTTCCACAACTGGGTTAGTTGTTTTTCTTGGTTCTAATCCTATTTCATGGTCTTACAAGAAACAACAAACCGTCTCTAGATCTTCTATGGAGGCAGAATACAAGGCAATTTCTTCAACAACATCTGAAATTGATTGGCTTGAGCAATTGATGGCCTTCATGCGTGTTCCAATTTCCCAGACCCCAGTAACTGTTTGTGACAATATGTTTGCTTTTTCTTTGTCTCTTAATCCTATTCAACATCAGAGGACCAAACATCGAGATTGATGTGCACTTTGTTCATGAGAGAGTGGCTAGTAAACAATTGAGTATGCACTTCGTCTCTTCCACTAAAAAATTTGAAGATATTTTGATGAAAGGTCTCAATGCACCCTTGTTTCATAGCCATTGTTGCAATCTCATGCTTAGTTCATCAAAGCAAGAGAGTGAGGGGGGATGTTAGAGTATAGAAGAATGAATATTCTAGAATATTATAGGTATAGTCTAGAGTATGAATGATGGTGTATAGTATGTGTATATATACTGGAAGATGCACACACGTGAATATCATGTAAAACAGAATAGCTAGACTACTAGATAATTTTGGAATTTCAGTTGCCCTCTCTTTTCTCTCTTCTCTTTCTCTACGCATTTCTAAAAACCTTTCTTCTTCCCTCAATCTCTTCAACTACCTACAATTTCTTCCAATCCTAACAGGTGGAAGGCCGCCAAAATCTGCTATTGTTTTAGGGTGACGAGCAGAATCTATGTAAAATTGTATACAAGAGAGACTAGAGTGCAGTGGCAAAACTTGCAGTACTAGTAAATCTGTTAAAGTTCTTGAATCAACTTTAATTACAGTGCCATTATAATTATAATTATCCTTGAAAGATATTCGATTAGAATATTTGTTTTCTTATCAATTGTCCATTGAAGATCGAGAGTGCTCTTGGGGCAAAAGTCAGAAATTAATTGCTAGAAACACGACAACCTTGAAAATCAATTATACAAAGTTTGTTGCATCCAAAACACAACATACTGTTTCTTTCAGCAGGTGTTTCCCCTTTCTAACCTTACGTCTCTCTCAATCTTATACCTCTGAGATCACGAGTTATCATTAATATTAAAATGTTGCTAGCATCCTTAATTGATAACAGGTGATCATGGATTGGTTCTTGATGTAGTATTATAGCAGGAGAAAACAAAGCACAAGCATGCTGCAGCTCAGCCACTGAACAAACGAAAATGGAAAATCATCATGTGATCATGGAAGACCAACAGAAACATACAGGAGATTATTATATATTGAAAGTTGAGATCCATTAAGAAAAAAACAACCTAAATTCTCAGCGCTTGACGTTGCGCGAACAAAAGTTATTTATCGACTCTAAGTACTGATCTTGCTGGATAGAGATAATTCTTCTCAACTGCTGACGCCGGACAGAAACTAGACACGAAGATAGAAGGAGACATAACGAAAGAAGAAACAAAAGGACATGTACTCGGATCTCAAGCAAGTTTGGAAGACACCCTTCCGTCACATTTCTTTTTAACTGGAACCAACATTTCTCAGTTTCAATTTGTACCGTGCTTCGCCGTTAACCTCCTGGTAGAAAGTCACCGTATCTCCACTTTTGAGGCCATCATCGCGAGCTAACGCATACCAACCTGTTGTAAATGCAACGTCTCCTGATCTGGTGGAGCAGTGAATTGTCACTGGGCCAACTAAACGGTTTCCGGCAGCTGACTCAAATATGGTGGACAGTTCTATGGTTCCATGGAAAGACTGCAGGCGGTCTAGGGAACAGCGTGGTAGAACCAACCCTCTCTGAATATCCATAGCGGTGAGTTTCTTTGTGAAGATTTCCATGGCTAATGAAAATGCTATGAAATGATCAAGGTCTTACGTATTTGTAGCGAGAGGGGTGGCATACAGGTATTTATAGAGAATCTAGCAGTGAGCTTATGGTAAGCCAGCTAACTTGTTGCTTGATGTTTTGTTTCAATACTGTTATTTTTTTTAATTATTAATGGATGTGTAAACCTATTAAAAATATATTATTAATTGTTCAAGAAACAATTGATTTCCCATGATTTGTTATTCAATTCTTCCAGAAAGAAAAATCTCCATGGTTGAACGGACAAGATATTATCAACATTAATTAATGACTTTCAAAAGCAGTTAATGTCTCAAGTTTTTGGGATATAGATTCTAGATAGTAAACATCTCCAAGATATTATCCCTTTTCGGTGAGTGATGGATACGTTCATCGTCTGGTTTCTCTTCTGTTCACGATTAAGAGGTCGAAACATTAAGAAGTTGAACGATTCATGCTCGAAAGGTGACGAGTACAGTTCTCTCAGTCAAACATGATCTGCTTCCAGCTATTTTAAATCAACTAGTAATTAATTGGGTTTGTAAAGCATGCAATGGGATTATCCATTTCTAATGTCCACCGTTATCTACGGGAAATACGAACGACTGTTGCGGTTGTGTTAACTTTAATTTTTCTTCTCTTCTCTTTGAACGAGTGTGGTAGTAGTAGTCGAGCGACATGCTTGCGAGATCGAGTTTATTAGGGTGGCCAAGATACAGATTTCCATCTTTTAATTGATGTATAGACCTGTTCAACATATATAATTAAGTGTTCTAGAAACATTTTAATTCTCTGAATTCCAATGATTTTTTGAGTAAAATCTCTGTAGTCTGAACAAGCACGAAATCATCAGCAGCTAACGACTTTCGAAAGCAGTTCTTTCGAAATCTCTAGTTTTTCTGATAGAATACATGCTAGCGACCATCTCCAAGATATTATCTACATGGGGCCCTTTTCAGTGAGTGATGACTGATGAGCGTTCCAGACATTCATTAATCAACAGTCCAATTTCGTGCCCTAATATTGTAGCGATATAATATATTTACCAGCCCAAATAAGATTTAAAATAACATTCTAACCTTTAAATTTTATTGGACGTCCATCGTTTTTTCTTGTGTTGACGATTAATCGACCGATAGATGACATACAATGAGTTCAGAACAATTTATGCACCAAAGGATATGGCAAGTGTTTTGGATCACTTTTGGTCAAACATTTGCTTCAATATACACTTCTGAGTTTGCCATAGTCTAAATATTAATCAATATTTTATTTATTATTGGAATAATATGACGAAGCAAATACACATAAATAACTGTTGAGGCAATCATTTTAATAATTTGAAGTTGGAGATTTAACATCGAGCAAGGTTTCATATTTAAATTTCACTAGAACGAGGAGATGATAAGATGTGGAGTTATGAAACAAACAAATATTTTGACTTGAGATTACCTATTCAAATTAACACTTTCAATTTCAATACTTTGATCATTTTGATACAATATTATCATTTTTATTTTCTTAGAATATGTTGAGAAAGTCAAATATTTTTATTGAGTCTGTATTTTACAAAGTAAGTCTACAAACCGGTTGAACAAAATAGGTGGAAAATGTACGTTGAAAACTTGAAAATTTTGAAATGGCCCTCGAAAGTTTTGGAATTTTTCTATCGAAGTTTCAAAGAAACCGAGTATTTTTTAATAACAGTTTGTAACTTACCATATAAGTACACAACCTAATATTATGCAAAAGTTTTGGAAAAAATATGTAAAACAATCAAAAATGTTTTGAAATACCCTTTTTTTCCCAAGTTTTTGAATTTCTTGTTTATTTAATTATTATTATTATTATTTTATTCTTATATAGTATTATAACATAATATAAGAATATATGGGTTTGGCCCGACCCATCCAAGTTGTGTTGATTCAGCACAACATACTTTCTCTTTTTCATATGGGCCAGACCCGACCCAACCAAATTTTTTGGCCCACTTCACCTTTTCTGGCCTATTTGTTTAGGTCAGGCCAGACCCGAATTTTTTTAATTTAAAAAAAAAAACAAAAAATGTGTTTGTTTGCATGCATACGGCCGGATTCCAAGATTTTTTTCATCATATTTTTTTTTTAAAATATATGTTGCATCTTTGACATATTATGAACAAAAATTTGATATCGTAACCAGTTTATGATTATGCGTTGGAATTTGGCCAAAATATCAAAAACATTTAAAAATTACTTTTGGTTTAGCTATCTCGGTGTAAAATTACATTGTTAAGTACACCCGCAGATACTAAAAAAGGTTTTCTTTTATTGCGGTGTAAAATTACATTGTAAAGTACACCCGGAGATTTTTTTTTTAAAAATGCAGCGTAAAAATTTTTAACTTACAAAAAAATAATCAAACAACAATGTAGCTTACCTTAGGTAGGGTGACACGTCTTCCCCTTGCACAACAAGTCTCCTTACCCAAGACTCTCGCAGACCATTGGGTTCCTAGTGACTTTAATAGTAGGTGGCAACTCTTAATAATTATAGTCATAATTTTGCGACTATAAAACAAACAATTCTATTTTCACCGCGCGTCGTTATCTCCCCAAACCCGGGGGATGGCGGGGCACGAAGCAAGAAAAAATCACCATCGCAACAAGTCTCCTCAGCAATCCTCTGCTCAGCCACATGTGTGGCTTATTGACTGGGGTGCCACTAATCATATGACAGCTGATCTATCAAACTTGTCATTAAGCACTACATATCCTACAAATGACACAGTTGAGACATCAAATGAGGAAGGTTTGTTGGTTTCTCATACTCGTTCTACTGTTATTCCTACTCAAACAAAACCTCTCAAATTGAACTCAGTATTATGTGTTCCAAAATTAACTTAGAATTTACTATCAGTTCATCGCATTTGTTTGGATAATAACTGTTATTTAATATTTGATGCTTTTTTCTTTTGGATTCAGGACAAAGTTATACGGAGGGTAATGTACAAAGGGGAATGCCATTATGGACTCTATCCACTTTCATTTGTGTCCCCATCTGCTCAACACTCTTCAGTTTTCCCTCTTAGGCCTATCTTGCTCAGTTAGTATTATCTTCCACCTAGCATCGTAGACTTGGTCATCCTGCAAATAAAATTATCAATTTGATGCTACAAAAAGCAAATATTCAGTGTTCCTTAGATCATGTTTCTGATATATGTGTTAGTTGTCTTTAAGGTAAATTCACTAAGCTTCCTTTTCAGCCTAGTGATCATTTGTCTGTAACACACTTTCAAATAATATATGGTGATCTTTGGGGTCCTTCCCTTGGTATTTCTATTTATGGCTATAAGTATTATGTCATTTTTATTGATGAGTTTTCTCGTTACAATTGGTTATATCCTCTTATCAATAAAAGTGATTTGTGTTATGTTTTTATTACCTTTTATAATCATGTTCAAACTCAATTCTCACATTCTATTCAAACTTTGCAAAGTGATGGGGGGGGTATGCTAACAAGCCTTTAACACAATTTCTTGCCTCAAAAAGGATTACACATCATAAATCTTGTCCATATACACCTGAACAAGATGGGTTAGTGAACGTAAACATAGACACCTTATTGAAACTACCATTGCTCTACTTCAGCATGCTAATTTGCCTTCTTCTTTTTGGACCTATGCTTTGAATACTGCTTCTTTCCTAATAAACAGAATGTCATCTGCAGTATTACACTTCAAATCTCACTTTGAACTGTTATTTGGGAAAATTCTTTCTGTTGCACATTTACGTATCTTTGGTTGTGCATGTTTCCATTATTATGACCATATATTCAAAATAAACTACAACCAAAGACTACTATGTGTGTGTTTCTTGGACATGCCTCTCACTATAGAGGATACATTTGCTACAATATTTCTAGCAAACGTATATATGTCTATCGGCATGTTGTGTTTAATGAAACTGTGTTTCCTTACAAAGACTTGCTCACTAAAACTTCATCTCTCAGTTTCCTTTCGGCTCCTTCTTCTCCTTCTATTTTTCCTATTATTACAAATGATAATGTAGTTTCCATGCCTCCATCCCCTAATTCATTATCTTCTAATGATGTCTCATCCTCTTCATCATCCTCCATGTCCATAATGCGTGCTCCTTTGTCTCTATCCTCTGCACTTATGACCCTTGTTTCTAATGCTGAAGGTATGAATATTGAATCCTCATCATTAGGGGAATCTTTCAGAACTGAAAATTTACCGGTTGTGCTTCATATTCCCTCCATGAACTTACATTCCATGCAAGCTTGAAGTAAAAGTGGCATTCTCAAAAGGAAAGCTTGTTTCAATATCATCAAGCTAGCTAGCGAGAGTGATCCCTCTTTGATTGAACCTGTTAGTTACAAGTCTGCTATGAGAATTCCAGTTTGGTTGAAGGCTTTGGAAGAAGAGATTGCTGCCCTTCCTTCTCAGCATACCTGGGCTTTAGCTCCTCTGCCCTCTCACAGGAACTTAGTGGGATGCAAATGGATCTTTAAAGTCCAAAGACATGCAGATGGTTCCATTGCTCGACATAAAGCACGATTAGCTGCTCAAAGCTTCAGTCGAGAACCGGGTTTGGATTATAGGGAAACTTTCTGCCCCGTTGTTAAACCAACCACTGTTAGGCTTGTTCTTGCTCTTACTGCTCATTATAACTGAAGATAAGGCAACTGGATGTTAAGAATGCATTTCTTCATGAGGAGGTATACATGGCTCAACCTCCTGGATTTATAGATCCTCTTCATTCCCAGTTGGTCTGCAAACTTCATAAAACCTTATACGGGCTCAAACAGGCTCCAAGGGCATGGAATGACAGGTTCACCATTTTCTTACCATCACTGGGTTTTATATCTACATGTGTTGACTCTTTTTTATTTGTTAAGAGTCTTGATGCTAGGATAATAATTTTATTGGTATATGTGGATGACATTGTAATTACTAGTACTGATCCTTGTGTCATAAACACGATTATTGCCTCTCTCACTAGAGAATTTGAAATCAAGGACTTGGGGAATTTACATTATTTTCTAGGAGTTCAAGTGGATCACATCAGCAGTGGTCTGTTTCTTTCTCATTCTAAATACATTCATGATTTATTATGTAAGACTACCATGACAGACGCTAAGGCTTGTAGTACTCCTTGCCTCCCCTATCAAAGATTGTCTAAAGATGATGGTGCTCCTTTTGAGAATCCCACACAATATCATAGCATTGTAGGTGCATTACAGTACTTGATCTTCACACGCCCTGATATTGCCTTTGCAGTCGATCAAGTCTGTCAGTTCATGCAACATCTAATGGTGGTTCATTTTATTGTTGTGAAAAGAATTATGTGCTATCTAAAGGGTACTGCTAATTATGGCCTAAGTTACCATCATAATTCCTTAGACCTTGAAGCCTTTAGTGATGTAGATTGGGCAAGGGATCCAAACGATCGATGTTCCACAACTGGGTTAGTTGTTTTTCTTGGTTCTAATCCTATTTCATGGTCTTACAAGAAACAACAAACCGTCTCTAGATCTTCTATGGAGGCAGAATACAAGGCAATTTCTTCAACAACATCTGAAATTGATTGGCTTGAGCAATTGATGGCCTTCATGCGTGTTCCAATTTCCCAGACCCCAGTAACTGTTTGTGACAATATGTTTGCTTTTTCTTTGTCTCTTAATCCTATTCAACATCAGAGGACCAAACATCGAGATTGATGTGCACTTTGTTCATGAGAGAGTGGCTAGTAAACAATTGAGTATGCACTTCGTCTCTTCCACTAAAAAATTTGAAGATATTTTGATGAAAGGTCTCAATGCACCCTTGTTTCATAGCCATTGTTGCAATCTCATGCTTAGTTCATCAAAGCAAGAGAGTGAGGGGGGATGTTAGAGTATAGAAGAATGAATATTCTAGAATATTATAGGTATAGTCTAGAGTATGAATGATGGTGTATAGTATGTGTATATATACTGGAAGATGCACACACGTGAATATCATGTAAAACAGAATAGCTAGACTACTAGATAATTTTGGAATTTCAGTTGCCCTCCCTTTTCTCTCTTCTCTTTCTCTACGCATTTCTAAAAACCTTTCTTCTTCCCTCAATCTCTTCAACTACCTACAATTTCTTCCAATCCTAACAGGTGGAAGGCCGCCAAAATCTGCTATTGTTTTAGGGTGACGAGCAGAATCTATGTAAAATTGTATACAAGAGAGACTAGAGTGCAGTGGCAAAACTTTTAGTACTAGCCATGTCAAATTGTCATTACATCTTATGAGGATTCTTCTCTGTGTTTCCGGATTTGGTAGTAAATCTGTTAAAGTTCTTGAATCAACTTTAATTAGAGTGCAATTATAATTAAAATTATTCTTGAAAGATATTCGATTAGAAAATTTGTTTTCTTATCAATTGTCCATTGAAGATCGAGAGTGCTCTTGGGGCAAAAGTCATAAAATGATTGCTAGAAACACGATAATCTTGAAAATCAACTATACAAAGTTTGTTGCTTCCATAACACAACATACTGTTTCTTTCAGCAGGTGTTTACCCTTTTTAACCTTACGTCTCTCTCAATCGTATACCTCTGAGATCACGAGTTGGGGACAGCAAGATGCATATATCATCTTTAGACCGAATCCTTACATTGTAAAACCTCATATCACTATGTCAAAAAGAAATGGGGAAAGAGGTCTCCTTACATTGGCTCCTTCTTTAGACCGAATCCTTTTCTAGAAGAGCTGTTGATCAACATGACCATTTTAGAAGTGGACAAGAGTTCAAAACTTAATTTTCTCTAAAGAGAACCAAATCCCATATAACCCATAATAACATCAATATGCTCCCATAAAATTGAGTCGAAAGGTTAGTGGAAATTCACTTTTAGTAAGAACCTATGACCTCCTTTACTATGAATGATAGGAATAACCTTATTACCTATCATAAATCCACATGAAATCTAACACCTAACAATGAAAAGTGATTGGCTGACATTGTTAACATATGTCAGAAATTTTTGAAGCCTAGTAGACAAAAGTTTTGCCACTATTTTGTATAACCGATTAATCAAGCTAATATGCCAAAACTAAGAGAACTTGTTTTACCCCTTAGTCTTTAGAATGAATGCCACAGAGGAAGATCTATACCTTTGGAAGCCTCCTAGCTTGAAATGAGAGCTAACTGGCAAGACAAATGGAAAGGAAAAGGGGAGCACCTAGGAAAGGTCATGGTCGACCATTGAGGGCAGTAATTAGGAGGCAAAGATTATGTGTTTTGCAAAATAATTATCTTACATGTTGTGTTCGATGTGAATGTTTGTGCAATGAATGATTGAGCATGAAAAGAATGAGGGAAGTCTTATTTTCCCAAGGCCAAGTTTTGACCAAATGTATATGATGCAGAAGTTAGCAAATGGACATATTCATCTCTTGATTTTCAGAGAGAATTTGAATGGGAAAACAAGGGAACTAAGACCGGTTTCTTTCAATGGAGTTGCATTTCTAGATGTGTACTATCCAAGGAAACTTGTTTTATTTAATTTGGAATTTTATAAGTATAGTTAAGGGTCACCTAACGTGACTATACAGAGCTTTGGAAGTGGGGTGTTCTCTTAGGCTTCAGTAAACAGAATACCATGGCCCTGTCAAGAACAAAAGTTGAGTATGTATTAGTTTCGAAAGCAATAACACAAACAATCTGGCTAATGTTTGTCTTAGATGATTTTGGTGAAATGCAAGCTGATGCAACACCATTGTTCTGTGATAATATGTTAGCAATCTCTATGGCTAAAAATCCGGTCTTTCATTAGAAGACAAGGCACAAAAACAGAAGATATCACTTCATTAGAGAATCCTTAAAGGCTCTTCCTACATATAGACTCACGAGATAATGAGTTGGGGAGACCAAGATGCAGATATCATTAATATTAAAATGTTGCTAGCATCCTTAATTGATAACAGGTGATCATGGATTGGTTCTTGATGTAGTATTATAGCAGGAGAAAACAAAGCACAAGCATGCTGCAGCTCAGCCACTGAACAAACGAAAATGGAAAATCATCATGTGATCATGGAAGACCAACAGAAACATACAGGAGATTATTATATATTGAAAGTTGAGATCCATTAAGAAAAAAACAACCTAAATTCTCAGCGCTTGACGTTGCGCGAACAAAAGTTATTTATCGACTCTAAGTACTGATCTTGCTGGATAGAGATAATTCTTCTCAACTGCTGACGCCGGACAGAAACTAGACACGAAGATAGAAGGAGACATAACGAAAGAAGAAACAAAAGGACATGTACTCGGATCTCAAGCAAGTTTGGAAGACACCCTTCCGTCACATTTCTTTTTAACTGGAACCAACATTTCTCAGTTTCAATTTGTACCGTGCTTCCCCGTTAACCTCCTCGTAGAAAGTCACCGTATCTCCACTTTTGAGGCCAGCATCGCGAGCTAACGCATACCAACCTGTTGTAAATGCAACGTCCCCTGATCTGGTGGAGCAGTGAATTGTCACTGGGTCCACTAAACGGTTTCCGGCAGCTGACTCAAATATGGTGGACAGTTCTGTGGTTCCATGGAAAGACTGCAGGCGGTCTAGGGAACAGCGTGGTAGAACCAACCCTCTCTGAATATCCATAGCGGTGAGTTTCTTTGTGAAGATTTCCATGGCTAATGAAAATGCTATGAAATGATCAAGGTCTTACGTATTTGTAGCGAGAGGGGTGGCATACAGGTATTTATAGAGAATCTAGCAGTGAGCTTATGGTAAGCCAGCTAACTTGTTGCTTGATGTTTTGTTTCAATACTGTTATTTTTTTTAATTATTAATGGATGTGTAAACCTATTAAAAATATATTATTAATTGTTCAAGAAACAATTGATTTCCCATGATTTGTTATTCAATTCTTCCAGAAAGAAAAATCTCCATGGTTGAACGGACAAGATATTATCAACATTAATTAATGACTTTCAAAAGCAGTTAATGTCTCAAGTTTTTGGGATATAGATTCTAGATAGTAAACATCTCCAAGATATTATCCCTTTTCGGTGAGTGATGGATACGTTCATCGTCTGGTTTCTCTTCTGTTCACGATTAAGAGGTCGAAACATTAAGAAGTTGAACGATTCATGCTCGAAAGGTGACGAGTACAGTTCTCTCAGTCAAACATGATCTGCTTCCAGCTATTTTAAATCAACTAGTAATTAATTGGGTTTGTAAAGCATGCAATGGGATTATCCATTTCTAATGTCCACCGTTATCTACGGGAAATACGAACGACTGTTGCGGTTGTGTTAACTTTAATTTTTCTTCTCTTCTCTTTGAACGAGTGTGGTAGTAGTAGTCGAGCGACATGCTTGCGAGATCGAGTTTATTAGGGTGGCCAAGATACAGATTTCCATCTTTTAATTGATGTATAGACCTGTTCAACATATATAATTAAGTGTTCTAGAAACATTTTAATTCTCTGAATTCCAATGATTTTTTGAGTAAAATCTCTGTAGTCTGAACAAGCACGAAATCATCAGCAGCTAACGACTTTCGAAAGCAGTTCTTTCGAAATCTCTAGTTTTTCTGATAGAATACATGCTAGCGACCATCTCCAAGATATTATCTACATGGGGCCCTTTTCAGTGAGTGATGACTGATGAGCGTTCCAGACATTCATTAATCAACAGTCCAATTTCGTGCCCTAATATTGTAGCGATATAATATATTTACCAGCCCATATAAGATTTAAAATAACATTCTAACCTTTAAATTTTATTGGACGTCCATCGTTTTTTCTTGTGTTGACGATTAATCGACCGATAGATGACATACAATGAGTTCAGAACAATTTATGCACCAAAGGATATGGCAAGTGTTTTGGATCACTTTTGGTCAAACATTTGCTTCAATATACACTTCGGAGTTTGCCATAGTCTAAATATTAATCAATATTTTATTTATTATTGGAATAATTTGACGAAGCAAATACACATAAATAACTGTTGAGGCAATCATTTTAATAATTTGAAGTTGGAGATTTAACATCGAGCAAGGTTTCATATTTAAATTTCACTAGAACGAGGAGATGATAAGATGCAGAGTTATGAAACAAACAAATATTTTGACTTGAGATTACCTATTCAAATTAACACTTTCAATTTCAATACTTTGATCATTTTGATACAATATTATCATTTTTATTTTCTTAGAATATGTTGAGAAAGTCAAATATTTTTATTGAGTCTGTATTTTACAAAGTAAGTCTACAAACCGGTTGAACAAAATAGGTGGAAAATGTACGTTGAAAACTTGAAATTTTTGAAATGGCCCTCGAAAGTTTTGGAATTTTTCTATCGAAGTTTCAAAGAAACCGAGTATTTTTTAATAACAGTTTGTAACTTACCATATAAGTACACAACCTCATATTATGCAAAAGTTTTGGAAAAAATATGTAAAACAATAAAAAATGTTTTGAAACACCCTTTTTTTCCCGAGTTTTTGAATTTCTTGTTTATTTAAATATTATTATTATTTTTATTATTATTATTATTATTATATAGTATTATAACATAATATAAGAATATACAGGTTTGGCCCGACCCATCCAAGCTGTGTTGATTCAGCTCAACATACTTTCTCTTTTTTCATTTGGGCTGGACCTGACCCAACTAAATGGGTTGAGCTAGAATGGGTCCGGCCCAACATCAGCTTAATTAATTACAACCACTACATGCAATGGTGGAGTTGTTGCCGCAAAAAAGAAAAAGAAAAACAAGGACAGGTGGGAGGCTTACCTTCCCGTAAAAGTTATTGATGTCACTGGAGGTCACGGAAAAGAAGGCCTAAAATGACAACTGAAATGTGGGGGGGGGGGGAATCATGGTTTAAAATGTTTGTAAGGGATAGAGACATCGAATGGACCTACACAATAAGTATTTCAGCTGTGTTTTCGAGCAAAAAAGAGAAGACAATGAATAATAAATAGGCAACATGTCGTTAGATTACTTAAGGCTTTATACTTAATTAAATCCTTCAATTGGACCCTAATTTAATTCCTAAACATATTTAATCGTTAATTTGACTTATATTTAAATGAAATTGGCACAATAAAAATCTAATCATTCTATTGGACTTAATGTTTATGGAGTTTTGTTCAATAATAAAACTAAGAGAACTTGTTTGACCCTGTAGTCTTCAAAATCAATCCTCAAAGGAAGAACTATACCTTTGGAAATCTCCTAGTTTGAAAAAGGATATTTGGGCATAAGAAACAAATCAGAGCTAATAAGATTCCATACCTTTTTATAAATGAAGAATGTGTACCTATCTAGACTAGGAGCTTCCAAACCATCACAGTCTCATATTGCTTGTTTCACCTCCTTTACGATAGGAGAACCCTGTTAGGCAACCTACATGGAGATCCTTTCCATAATAACTTGTTTATGCACATGAGTCCGTAATAAATTTAAAAAATTGGATTTATTCACCCAAATAAATATTCACCGTGAGCCATAAATAGATACCAGTCAAGAACCCATAAAAGCCTTTAAACCACATTAAGACCACATAATACAGTTTGTCTCAAGTAAGGTGCGCTAGGAGTGCTAATATCTTCCTTACCACAAACAATCTCTTTCCCTTGGAAGTTTTGATAAGACTAATACACCCGGTTTCCTATCAACCACAAACCAAACAACTAGGTGGTGGCTTCCTTGACCCCCGACACCATGTGCCCATATTCGACATGCTCACTAAGATTTAGGGTATAAACTATAACTTAAGTGCACAAAAATGACTAACTATAGAATAATTAGGGTAATTCTCTCTATCTCTCTTATTAATCTTTCATGAAATTTTCTTTCTCTACTTAGTTGTAGCTTGTGTAACCGGGTTGATAAAAGATGGTTTTTTTCTATTCTGCTTCCAAATGGCTTGATGAAGATGAATTGCTGTTAGGAAATCATAGTTTCATTAGTTATTTTTTGTCGAATCACCATCTTAATTAAAAACTTAAAGTTATGAGGTGAAATCTTATAAATATTTTTAAATTATTTTTCTAAAGTACAAATTTCTTAACTTGAAACTTCCTTTAATTAAATTAGTAAAACTATTATGGAACTAAATAGATTACTTTAATATTATCTTGCAATAATATTTCTATATTATTTATTTTCTTCAGGATTGTTTGATAAATGATAAAGCTGGCTAAATATAACTTTTTATCATTTATGAAATCCAATTATGATCCAAAATCCCTCAACTCAAATCAAATGTTGCCGCAGGAGATGGGAATATAGCATGAATATGATTCAAAATATATTTACATTTCTTGATGAAATTTGTATATTTTCTTCCAAAATCACTGCTAATTCTTTAAAGGAAAATCTTGTTATACAGTGTTGGAAATGACTTTTAAAATTCAACGTTTTTGACTCATCAATAAGTAGTGGGGAATTAGTTATCCTAGAGATGGGAACTAGTTATCCTCTCTCAATATCCATAGTGGTGAGTATCGTTGTGAAGTTTTCCATAGCTAATGAAAATGCTATGAAATAATCAACTTAAACAAGGTTTTGTTAGAGTATACATACAATATAAATGAATATGTGTACTGCAAAGTATGTAGGTGGTTATTGTATGGTGTATGTAGCTACTGTAGACTTCTATAAATAGTGATTGTTGATCACGTGAATAATACAATGAAAAACAGAGTATACATTTCAAAATTCGCTTTTCCATCTCTTCTCTCTCTCTTGTCTTCTCTTCTTTGTAATTTGCAAGACCTTTTTCTTCTTCTTAATTGTTCTATTTCTCATTGAATATTCACTATCCTAACATGGTATCAGAGCCTCAAATGCTCATGCAAATAAATTAAATCAAATTTCTCATACCTCTCGCTTCCGTAATCTGTATTCTTAATCCTCTCATTAGCGCTTCATCCTTCTCGATACTTTGATCAATCTCTAGAGAATGGAGGTTTCTCTGCCATTTAAGAACTTCCTTCACTGAAGAATACAAAGGTTCGCTTTATTCAAAAGAATATCAACAATCGTTGCAGGCTCAAAAATTTTCTTGTGATTGCTCTTCCTCGCACGAGAAGTCAGTAGAATAAGACCAAATCGGGTGGTTGGAAGTGACGTCTATGGTTGCCAGTTCCTAGTCATCACTTTCTCTCCAAAACTCATCTCATTCAAAGCCTCCACATCATCTTCTCATCAAGCAAAAGCAAAAATCAATCTCTTAATGAAATCAAAACTCAAATCAAATTCTAGTGTATTTGCAAATCTTTTATGATCTAATCAACTATGGCTTGACCAAGCAAATCGCAAGAAAATCCATTAGAGGTCAGGCCCTTGCAAGAAGCTGGCAACCAAGGCTGTTGGCAAATCTGCTCCTTCCACTAGAGGCTTGATGAAACCTCACCGTTTCAGGCCAGGAACTGTGGTTTTGCGAGAAATCAAGAAATACTAGAAGAGCACTAAGCTTTTGATATGCAAGCTTCCACTCCAAAGGCTAGTGAGAGAAATTGCTCAGGTTATAGAGCAGTACTATTGCATCTCTTCAAGAAGTGATTGAGGCTTATCTCGTGGGTCTTTCTCATAAGGACATGAATCTATGTGCTCTTGTTGTTGTTTTTTGAGTAATAAAAAATCAAAATAAAGTCATCAAGAAGTACAAAATGAATTCTTACATAGATTAAAAAATTCATCAAGTAGAATATGAAATACAAGTTCTATCCCCTATCTTCCCTCTCGTCTCATTGTTCCCTCTCTTCTCAATGTCTTATACAGACAAATAAAATTTCTCCCCTTTATCTTCTCCCTTCTCTATCATTAGAGCATTCTCCTCCTCCTTGTGTGAATCTGTGATGATATACGCAGATTGTAGAACTTTGAAAGAAGAAAAGTGTTTAGAGAATATGAGAGAGAGAGAGAGAGAGAGATGTTTTTGGACTTATAATTCTGTTATACTATTATTCTGTTTTTCAGTATATTTTCCACACACCTCTTGCATGTTCAGTCCTCTCTATTTATACACATTATCGTGCGCTCATATACACTAGTGTATTTTATCATTCATACTCTAACATCCCCCCTCAATCTCTTGCTTTGATAAACCAAGCATGAGATTGTTACAATGAGTACGAAATAAAGAAGTACTCAAGCCCTTAGTAAGAATGTCAGCGAATTGCTCTAAAGAAGACACAAACTGAACATGGAGTTGATTGTTGGCGACGCGTTCATGAACAAAATGAACATCAATCTCAATGTGTTTGGTCTTCTGGTGCTGGATGGGATTAAATGACAAAGCAATAGCCGAGAGATTATCACAGAAGAGAACTGGTGGTTGATCAATGGGGACACCAAGAAATACCAATAACTGCTTAATCCAATCAATCTCAGCAGATGTAGAGGACAAAGCACGATATTCCGTTTCAGTAGAGGAACGAGAAACAGTTTGTTGTTTCTTTGATGACCAAGAGATAGGATTAGAACCAATAAAGACCACCAGACCAGTAGTAGATCGACGATCATTAGGATCACCTGCCCAGTCAGCATCAATGAAAGCTTTGAGATCCAATGAGCCACGATGATAGCTAAGGCCAAAATTAATTGAGCCTTTGAGATATCGAAGGATCCTCTTCACTGCAGTAAAGTGAGTCAGCATCGGGGTTTGCATAAATTGACAAACCTGATGAACCGAGAAGGCAATATCAGGACGAGTGAATGTAAGATACTGCAACGCACCAACTAGACTGCGATATAAGGTGGGATTATCAAATGGAGCACCATCATCCTTAGATAACCGCTGATAGGGGAGGCATGGAGTGGCACAAGGCTTGGCATCAAGCATTTCAGTCTTAAGAAGAAGTTCATGAATATACTTAGATTGAGAGAGAAACAAAGTATCATGACATCGAGAGATCTGAATTCCCAGAAAGAAATGAAGACTCCCCAAATCAGTAATCTCAAATTCAGCAGCAAGAGAGCGAATGATCGTGTAAATTTCACCAGAATTACTGCCAGTAATGATTATATCATCCACGTAAACTAGCAAAATAATAACTCCACCAGTAATATTCTTCACAAAGAGAGAAGAATCAGCATATGTATGATCAAACCCCAAAGATGGTAAGAAGGAAGTAAACCTTTCATTCCAGGCCCGGGGAGCTTGTTTCAAACCATAAAGGGATTTATGAAGTTTGCAAACTGATTGCGGATGAAGGGGATCCGCAAAGCCTGGAGGCTGAGCCATATAAACCTTTTCATTAAGAGTGCCATGTAGAAAGGCATTCTTAACATCCAGGTGCCGTAATTCCCATCCATACTGTGCGGCAAGTGCTAAGACAAGGCGAACAGTGGTTGGTTTAACCACAGGACTAAAGCTCTCACCGTAGTCTTGACCCGGTTCTTGACTGAAGCCTTGAGCAACAAGCCTAGCTTTATGACGAGCAATAGAGCCATCGACATTTTTCTTAATCTGAAAAATCCACTTGCAGCCAACCAAGTTCTTCTACAAAGGAAGAGATACCAGACTCCATGTCTGCTGATTATGAAGAGCATCAATCTTTTCTTTCATCGCAGCATACCATACTGGAATCTTTAAAGCACTCTTATAGGTGACAGGCTCACTAACGACAGGTGTAACAACTAACGAAGAGGAACTAATGGTGGTCAGACAAGCTCTTGGTTTAATAGTTCCAGTTTTGCTGCGAGTTTGCATTGGATGCAAATTCATGGATGGAATATGTAGAACCACAGATAAACCATCAGGATTAAAAGGGACAGCTGAGGGTAAAGGTTCAGTTTGCATACCTTCGTTACTGAGTTTAGGAGCCACTGGAATGGATGAGCAGGAAGACGAAGCAGTAATGGAGTGAGGTGAAGAAGCAGTATTTGTAAGATGTGGTAATATAGGGAGAGATGACACGGGAATAGGAGCTGTAACACTCTCAGAAGGAGAGGGAACAGACGAAACAGGAGGAGTAACAACATTTTTATTTGTGACAGTAGGCAGAGGACAAACAGAGGATTGATGACAGACATTGGATGAGGACGAAGCTTGTTTGATTAATTCTGAATAAGGAAAAATAGCTTCATGAAATACAACATGTCGAGAGATATATGAGCATTTTTTAGACACATCATAACAGATATATCCCTTGTATTGGGAAGCATACCCGAGGAACACACACAATTGGGTTTTTGGCTGCAGTTTATGAACAAGATATGGACACAGCAATGGATAACACGCACAGCTGAAAATACGTAAATGAGAGATAGGAGGAATAACACCAAACAATAGTTCATAAGGAGATTTTTGGTGTAAAATTGCAGAGGGCATCCTATTAATCAGATATGTGGCTGTGTGTACTGCGTATGTCCAAAAAGGTGATGGCAGTTTCAATGAGATGACGATGCTTACGTTCAGCCATCCCATTTTGTTCAGGGGTGTATGGACATGATTTTTGATGAGAAATACCCTTTTCAGCAAGAAATTTCTGAAATTGTTTGCTCACATACTCCCCCCCATCACTTTGAAGTATTTGAACAGAACTCGAAAATTGAGTATGAATGGAAGCACAAAAATTCACAAAAACAGAATATACATCACTTTTATTGACTAAGGGAATCCACCAACAATAACGAGTGAATTCATCAACAAAAATGACATAATATTTGTATCCATCAACCGAAACACATGGAGATGGACCCCAAACATCACTGTGAATAATGTGGAAAGGTTTGACAGATTTATGAACACTTGAATGGAAAGGAAGTTTACAAAATTTACCTTGAAGGCAACTAGTGCACACAGCAGCAGGAGAGTCTATGGAACATGCAACATTTGCATTTGTTAACATTGTGTGCACAATTTTATTTATAGGGTGTCCTAACCTATGATGCCAGGTAGATGACAACACTAATTGACCAAGAAAAGCCTGAGGTTGAAACTGGAATTTGGACATGTCAACCCGAGGAGAGAAATGAATTGGATAGAGACCATTACTGCAAGTCCCTCTGTAGAGCACCCTCCCCGTGGCTTTGTCCTGAATCCAAAAAGGAAAAGCATAAAAAATCAAATAACAATTGTTATCTAAACAAATATGATGTACTGATAACAGATTTTGCATAAGTTTAGGAACATGTAGCATAGATTTCAGCCGTAATGGTTTACTAGATGTAGAGATAATAGAGTTCCCAATATTTGTTACAGACAAACCTGCCCCATCTGCTATTTGAACCGTATCTTCAGTAGAATAAGGTCTGCTTAATTGCAAATTTGACAAATCAGGTGTCATACGATTTGTGGCCCTAGAATCCGTAAGCCAAACCTGAGGAGAAGCTTGACTGACAGTGTGCATAGATGACATAGCAGGGGAGTGTGATAACTGCTGAGAAAATTGCTGAGAATTCATCACTGGCTGCTGAGAAAAGTGCTGAGAATTCATCACTGGCATGGCAGACTGTTGAGAGAAGAGCTGAGAAGGATAAAATCCAGTGTTCATAGTAGACATTTCAGACATCTGAGTGTGAGGAGCTGAAGCCGGAAATTGATTGGCAGTACCAACAAAATTTGGTCCATTTTCATTATAAAAACAAAACCAAGTAGTATGATTAGGCTTCCCACAAATGTTGCACTGCAACCTCTCTTGCCGTGTAAATGCATAGGTTGGAGCAGTATGCCCTGCAATGTTGCATATTTGACAGATTGAAATGGTGCCAAATGCAGGGGAAGGTTTAACTGGTAGGATTTGTGGTCTGCCATGTATATGTGATTTCTGTGTCTGATGAAACCTGCCTCTTCCCCTAGTCCTATTAAATGGTCTATAACCACCATTATAACCACCATTAGCATAGGAATTAGGACCATGAGAACCACGAAATGGTGAGGACACAGAAGTGGCTACGGTACTAGGCTTAATAGTAGTGTTCATAGCAGTCAAATAAGATGGATTAATATTCTCCACAATCCGTTCCTCAGCAAGTAGCTGAGAACGGAAATCCTTCAAATTAATCACACTCTCTCTTCCCCTAACAACACATCTGAATGTATTATATTCAGAAGGAAGCCCATTCAGTGCCAAAATAACAATGTCTTCATCGGCAAAGTGCACCCCTGCAGCAGTCAAGTAATCACATGCTTCTTTGATTCTAAGCATATATTGGCTTACGGTGTCTGTACCTTTCCTAATGTTCTGCAAGTTTGATTTCATTTGGAAAATACTGGTCTTAGACACAGTAGAAAATTGTTCCTTAAGTCTAGTCCAAAGATCACTTGAACTAGTGCTGCCAATTGCACATGACAGTGCAATTGGAGATAATGTGGCAGTGATGAGTTGCATTATTGCTCTGTCATGCATTCTCCAAATAACCACAGCATCACATTCTACAACAGATGAAGAAGTGCTTGAAGTATTTGTACCGTATTCAGTAGAGGTAGAAAGAGGACATGAGTGAGAACCATAACAAAACCAAAAATTCCATTGCTTTCCAATAGCAGCTGCATCTGGAAATGCCAGTTCAAGTAGTTAGCATCATCCAGTTTAACATTCACCGATGCTGAGATTGTGGAGATGAGTTTGGTAATTGGAGACTGAATAATCTGAAGTTGTGCAGCAGTCACCATTGCAGAAATTAGAAACAAATTCTTGAAGAACAACTGTAAATCAGTCAAAAAATGCAATAAAATTGCAGGAATTTTTTTTTTTGCAACAATACAAAGCAGTTTTGCAGAAAAATTGAATCAATTCATTTGCGTGAGCACAATTGGCTCTGATACCATGTGTGAATCTGTGATGATATACGCAGATTGTAGAACTTTGAAAGAAGAAAAGTGTTTAGAGAATATGAGAGAGAGAGAGAGAGAGAGAGAGAGAGAGAGAGATGTTTTTGGACTTATAATTCTGTTATACTATTATTCTGTTTTTCAGTATATTTTCCACACACCTCTTGCATGTTCAGTCCTCTCTATTTATACACATTATCGTGCGCTCATATACACTAGTGTATTTTATCATTCATACTCTAACACTCCTCCTCCTCCTCCTCCTTCGCTTCCTCCTTCTTCTGAATCTCTCAATTTCTCAAATCTTCTCAATCAAATTCAATTTCATCTTTCTTTCCTTCCAATTTTCTCCTCTCCTCTCCTCTCCTCTCCTCTCTTTCTCTTTTCCAAATTGATTTCTATCAAAAGAATTAAGTACTCCTTTGTTTTGAATTCATTGCTGCAATCCCATACTTGTTTACCAAGGCAAGCAATTGAGGAGGGATGTTAGAGTATATATACGGTATAAATGAATATGTGTACTGGAATGCAGGTGGTTATTGTATGGTGTATGTAGCTACTATTGAATTCTATAAATAGTAACTATTGATCACATTGATAATACAATGAAAAACAGAGTATACAATTCAAAATATGTTTTCCCCTCTCTTCTCTCTCTCTTGTCTTCTTTTCTTTGTAATCTACAACATCTTCTTCTTCTTCTTTTTCTTCTTCTTCTTCTTAATTATTCTATTTCTCAATGAATATTCACTATCCTAACAAGTTTTACATATCTATAGCGACTAGGGTCACAGTTATTTATAGAGATTTCCGTAGTGATTTTATGGTAAGCCAGCTAGGTTGTTGCTTAATGTTTTGTTTCACTCTTTTTTTGTATCCCTTTTCTTTCATTGCTGTCACAAGTGATGGAATAGTGGGTGGGGTTCAGAAACCATATTCTAGAAACAATTGAATTCCCCATAATATGATGGTCAATACTTTGAGTAAGAAAGATCTCAATAACAAGATAATATACTTAGAGAGATGAGTGGAAGATCGCCAAATTCTGCTTTTGTTTAAGAGTGATGAGCAGAATCTATGTAAAATTGTATACAAGGATAGTCCATAGAGACTAGAATGCGTCATTACATGTAGTGAAAAAACCTTGGCCAGTCAAGGATGACACTTATGAAGAAGAAGACAGTGAAGAAACTGAGGAAGAGGATCACGACAATGCAGAGGATGGATGGAGGTATGGACGAAACGAGGACGATGA
Organism: Salix dunnii; assembly: GCA_015731905.1. Classification (NCBI taxonomy): domain Eukaryota; kingdom Viridiplantae; phylum Streptophyta; class Magnoliopsida; order Malpighiales; family Salicaceae; genus Salix; species Salix dunnii. The sequence continues at coordinate 648,488 of CM027661.1, forward strand.
TAAAGAGACAGAGGATGAAGACTAGGGCACCTCGTTATCCTTTAGGGTTCGTGTTTGTAATGGCTCTCAAAATAAATGCTAAAATGAGCACATGCATATTTTACTGGGCTATATTGTCTAAAGCGCTCTCCCTCTACTCCCCCAACAGAAGTGACTTTTTAAATTTTTGCCCGTTACCATTATTCTTTCCAAAAGAATTTTACCCAAACAGACGCAATCATACAAGTATCAGGTGGTTTTGGTCAGGATCTATTGTTATAGTGACGGGTGGAAGGCTGCCAAATCCTGTTTTTCTTAAGAGTGATGAGCAGAATCTATGTAAAATTATATACAAGGTCAGCCCATATATATATGACAAGAGCAGTGGCAAAACTTCCATTGCTCCTGCCAAATCTCTACTTACGAGGATTCTTCTCTGTTATTCGGATGTATTTGCCTGTAAATCTGATGAAGTTCACGAGTCAACTTCAATTAGAGTTCTATACAATTGTAATTAAATTTGAAAAGATATTCTATTTTATTCCAAAGGTAGAAAGACTTGGATCATAGAATATTTTTTGACTGGCCATAGATTTGCTATGAAATAATCAGCTCAAACAAGGTTTTACGTATTTGTAGCGGCTGGGGTAGCAGGTATTTAATGAGAATTGTAGAGATCTAATGGTAAGCCAGCTAGCTTGTTGCTGAATGTTTTGTATCACTCTTTTTTTGTATCCCTTTTCTTGCATTGTTGTCACAGGCGAATGGAATGGTGGGTGGGGTCCAGAAACTATATTCTAGAATCAATTGAATTCCCCATGATATGCTGGTCAATACTTTGAGCAAGAAAGATCTCAATAGCAAGATAATTGGAAGGCCGCCAAATTGTGCTTTTGTTTTAGGGTGACGAGCAGAATCTATGTAAAAATGTATACAAGAGAGACTAGAGTGCAGTGGCAAAACTTGCAGTACTAGTAAATCTGTTAAAGTTCTTGAATCAACTTTAATTACAGTGCCATTATAATTATAATTATCCTTGAAAGATATTCGATTAGAATATTTGTTTTCTTATCAATTGTCCATTGAAGATCGAGAGTGCTCTTGGGGCAAAAGTCAGAAATTAATTGCTAGAAACACGACAACCTTGAAAATCAATTATACAAAGTTTGTTGCATCCAAAACACAACATACTGTTTCTTTCAGCAGGTGTTTCCCCTTTCTAACCTTACGTCTCTCTCAATCTTATACCTCTGAGATCACGAGTTATCATTAATATTAAAATGTTGCTAGCATCCTTAATTGATAACAGGTGATCATGGAATGGTTCTTGATGTAGTATTATAGCAGGAGAAAACAAAGCACAAGCATGCTGCAGCTCAGCCACTGAACAAACGAAAATGGAAAATCATCATGTGATCATGGAAGAGTAACAGAAACATACAAGTGATTATTATATATTGAACGTTGAGATCCATTAAGAAAAAAACAAACTAAATTCTCAGCGCTTGACGTTGCGCGAACAAAAGTTATTATCGACTCTAAGTACTGATCTTGCTGGATAGAGATAATTCTTCTCAACTGCTGACGCCGGACAGAAACTAGACACGAAGATAGAAGGAGACATAACGAAAGAAGAAACAAAAGGACATGTACTCGGATCTCAAGCAAGTTTGGAAGACACCCTTCCGTCACATTTCTTTTTAACTGGAACCAGCATTTCTCAGTTTCAATTTGTACCGTGCTTCCCCGTTAACCTCCTCGTAGAAAGTCACCGTATCTCCACTTTTGAGGCCAGCATCGCGAGCTAACGCATACCAACCTATTGTAAATGCAACGTCCCCTGATCTGGTGGAGCAGTGAATTGTCACTGGGTCCACTAAACGGTTTCCGGCAGCTGACTCAAATATGGTGGACAGTTCTGTGGTTCCATGGAAAGACTGCAGGCGGTCTAGGGAACAGCGTGGTAGAACCAACCCTCTCTGAATATCCATAGCGGTGAGTTTCTTTGTGAAGATTTCCATGGCTAATGAAAATGCTATGAAATGATCAAGGTCTTACGTACTTGTAGCGAGAGGGGTGGCATACAGGTATTTATAGAGAATCTAGCAGTGAGCTTATGGTAAGCCAGCTAGCTTGTTGCTTGATGTTTTGTTTCAATACTGTTATTTTTTTTAATTATTAATGGATGTGTAAACCTATTAAAAATATATTATTAATTGTTCAAGAGACAATTGATTTCCCATGATTTGTTATTCAATTCTTCCAGAAAGAAAAATCTCCATGGTTGGACGGACAAGATATTATCAACATTAATTAATGACTTTCAAAAGCAGTTAATGTCTCAAGTTTTTGGGATATAGATTCTAGATAGTAAACATCTCCAAGATATTATCCCTTTTCGGTGAGTGATGGATACGTTCATCGTCTGGTTTCTCTTCTGTTCACGATTAAGAGGTCGAAACATTAAGAAGTTGAACGATTCATGCTCGAAAGGTGACGAGTACAGTTCTCTCAGTCAAACATGATCTGCTTCCAGCTATTTTAAATCAACTAGTAATTAATTGGGTTTGTAAAGCATGCAATGGGATTATCCATTTCTAATGTCCACCGTTATCTACGGGAAATACGAACGACTGTTGCGGTTGTGTTAACTTTAATTTTTCTTCTCTTCTCTTTGAACGAGTGTGGTAGTAGTAGTCGAGCGACATGCTTGCGAGATCGAGTTTATTAGGGTGGCCAAGATACAGATTTCCATCTTTTAATTGATGTATAGACCTGTTCAACATATATAATTAAGTGTTCTAGAAACATTTTAATTCTCTGAATTCCAATGATTTTTTGAGTAAAATCTCTGTAGTCTGAACAAGCACGAAATCATCAGCAGCTAACGACTTTCGAAAGCAGTTCTTTCGAAATCTCTAGTTTTTCTGATAGAATACATGCTAGCGACCATCTCCAAGATATTATCTACATGGGGCCCTATTCAGTGAGTGATGACTGATGAGCGTTCCAGACATTCATTAATCAACAGTCCAATTTCGTGCCCTAATATTGTAGCGATATAATATATTTACCAGCCCAAATAAGATTTAAAATAACATTCTAACCTTTAAATTTTATTGGACGTCCATCGTTGTTTTTTCTTGTGTTGACGATTAATCGACCGATAGATGACATACAATGAGTTCAGAACAATTTATGCACCAAAGGATATGGCAAGATCACTTTTGGTCAAACATTTGCTTCAATATACACTTCTGAGTTTGCCATAGTCTAAATATTAATCAATATTTTATTTATTATTGGAATAATTTGACGAAGCAAATACACATAAATAACTGTTGAGGCAATCATTTTAATAATTTGAAGTTGGAGATTTAACATCGAGCAAGGTTTCATATTTAAATTTCACTAGAACGAGGAGATGATAAGATGTGGAGTTATGAAACAAACAAATATTTTGACTTGAGATTACCTATTCAAATTAACACTTTCAATTTCAATACTTTGATCATTTTGATACAATATTATCATTTTTATTTTCTTAGAATATGTTGAGAAAGTCAAATATTTTTATTGCGTCTGTATTTTACAAAGTAAGTCTACAAACCGGTTGAACAAAATAGGTGGAAAATGTACGTTGAAAACTTGAAAATTTTGAAATGGCCCTCGAAAGTTTTGGAATTTTTCTATCGAAGTTTCAAAGAAACCGAGTATTTGTTAATAACAGTTTGTAACTTACCATATAAGTACACAACCTAATATTATGCAAAAGTTTTGGAAAAAATATGTAAAACAATAAAAAATGTTTTGAAATACCCTTTTTTTCCCAAGTTTTTGAATTTCTTGTTTATTTAATTATTATTATTATTATTTTATTCTTATATAGTATTATAACATAATATAAGAATATATGGGTTTGGCCCGACCCATCCAAGTTGTGTTGATTCAGCACAACATACTTTCTCTTTTTCATTTGGGCCAGACCCGACCCAACCAAATTTTTTGGCCCACTTCACCTTTTCTGGCCTATTTGTTTAGGTCAGGCCAGACCTGAATTTTTTTAATTTAAAAAAAAAAACAAAAAATGTGTTTGTTTGCATGCATACGGCCGGATTCCAAGATTTTTTTCATCATATTTTTTTTTTAAAAATATATGTTGCATCTTTGACATATTATGAACAAAAATTTGATATCGTAACCAGTTTATGATTATGCGTTGGAATTTGGCCAAAATATCAAAAACATTTAAAAATTACTTTTGGTTTAGCTATCTCGGTGTAAAATTACATTGTTAAGTACACCCGCAGATACTAAAAAAGGTTTTCTTTTATTGCGGTGTAAAATTACATTGTAAAGTACACCCGGAGATTTTTTTTTTAAAAATGCAGCGTAAAAATTTTTAAGTTACAAAAAAATAATCAAACAACAATGTAGCTTACCTTAGGTAGGGTGACACGTCTTCCCCTTGCACAACAAGTCTCCTTACCCAAGACTCTCGCAGACCATTGGGTTCCTAGTGACTTTAATAGTAGGTGGCAACTCTTAATAATTATAGTCATAATTTTGCGACTATAAAACAAACAATTCTATTTTCACCGCGCGTCGTTATCTCCCCAAACCCGGGGGATGACGGGGCACGAAGCAAGAAAAAATCACCATCGCAACAAGTCTCCTCAGCAATCCTCTGCTCAGCCACATGTGTGGCTTATTGACTGGGGTGCCACTAATCATATGACAGCTGATCTATCAAACTTGTCATTAAGCACTACATATCCTACAAATGACACAGTTGAGACATCAAATGAGGAAGGTTTGTTGGTTTCTCATACTCGTTCTACTGTTATTCCTACTCAAACAAAACCTCTCAAATTGAACTCAGTATTATGTGTTCCAAAATTAACTTAGAATTTACTATCAGTTCATCGCATTTGTTTGGATAATAACTGTTATTTAATATTTGATGCTTTTTTCTTTTGGATTCAGGACAAAGTTATACGGAGGGTAATGTACAAAGGGGAATGCCATTATGGACTCTATCCACTTTCATTTGTGTCCCCATCTGCTCAACACTCTTCAGTTTTCCCTCTTAGGCCTATCTTGCTCAGTTAGTATTATCTTCCACCTAGCATCGTAGACTTGGTCATCCTGCAAATAAAATTATCAATTTGATGCTACAAAAAGCAAATATTCAGTGTTCCTTAGATCATGTTTCTGATATATGTGTTAGTTGTCTTTAAGGTAAATTCACTAAGCTTCCTTTTCAGCCTAGTGATCATTTGTCTGTAACACACTTTCAAATAATATATGGTGATCTTTGGGGTCCTTCCCTTGGTATTTCTATTTATGGCTATAAGTATTATGTCATTTTTATTGATGAGTTTTCTCGTTACAATTGGTTATATCCTCTTATCAATAAAAGTGATTTGTGTTATGTTTTTATTACCTTTTATAATCATGTTCAAACTCAATTCTCACAAGCCTTTAACACAATTTCTTGCCTCAAAAAGGATTACACATCATAAATCTTGTCCATATACACCTGAACAAGATGGGTTAGCTGAACGTAAACATAGACACCTTATTGAAACTACCATTGCTCTACTTCAGCATGCTAATTTGCCTTCTTCTTTTTGGACCTATGCTTTGAATACTGCTTCTTTCCTAATAAACAGAATGTCATCTGCAGTATTACACTTCAAATCTCACTTTGAACTGTTATTTGGGAAAATTCCTTCTGTTGCACATTTACGTATCTTTGGTTGTGCATGTTTCCATTATTATGACCATATATTCAAAATAAACTACAACCAAAGACTACTATGTGTGTGTTTCTTGGACATGCCTCTCACTATAGAGGATACATTTGCTACAATATTTCTAGCAAACGTATATATGTCTATCGGCATGTTGTGTTTAATGAAACTGTGTTTCCTTACAAAGACTTGCTCACTAAAACTTCATCTCTCAGTTTCCTTTCGGCTCCTTCTTCTCCTTCTATTTTTCCTATTATTACAAATGATAATGTAGTTTCCATGCCTCCATCCCCTAATTCATTATCTTCTAATGATGTCTCATCCTCTTCATCATCCTCCATGTCCATAATGCGTGCTCCTTTGTCTCTATCCTCTGCACTTATGACCCTTGTTTCTAATGCTGAAGGTATGAATATTGAATCCTCATCATTAGGGGAATCTTTCAGAACTGAAAATTTACCGGTTGTGCTTCATATTCCCTCCATGAACTTACATTCCATGCAAGCTTGAAGTAAAAGTGGCATTCTCAAAAGGAAAGCTTGTTTCAATATCATCAAGCTAGCTAGCGAGAGTGATCCCTCTTTGATTGAACCTGTTAGTTACAAGTCTGCTATGAGAATTCCAGTTTGGTTGAAGGCTTTGGAAGAAGAGATTGCTGCCCTTCCTTCTCAGCATACCTGGGCTTTAGCTCCTCTGCCCTCTCACAGGAACTTAGTGGGATGCAAATGGATCTTTAAAGTCCAAAGACATGCAGATGGTTCCATTGCTCGACATAAAGCACGATTAGTTGCTCAAAGCTTCAGTCGAGAACCGGGTTTGGATTATAGGGAAACTTTCTGCCCCGTTGTTAAACCAACCACTGTTAGGCTTGTTCTTGCTCTTACTGCTCATTATAACTGAAGATAAGGCAACTGGATGTTAAGAATGCATTTCTTCATGAGGAGGTATACATGGCTCAACCTCCTGGATTTATAGATCCTCTTCATTCCCAGTTGGTCTGCAAACTTCATAAAACCTTATACGGGCTCAAACAGGCTCCAAGGGCATGGAATGACAGGTTCACCATTTTCTTACCATCGCTGGGTTTTATATCTACATGTGTTGACTCTTTTTTATTTGTTAAGAGTCTTGATGCTAGGATAATAATTTTATTGGTATATGTGGATGACATTGTAATTACTAGTACTGATCCTTGTGTCATAAACACGATTATTGCCTCTCTCACTAGAGAATTTGAAATCAAGGACTTGGGGAATTTACATTATTTTCTAGGAGTTCAAGTGGATCACATCAGCAGTGGTCTGTTTCTTTCTCATTCTAAATACATTCATGATTTATTATGTAAGACTACCATGACAGACGCTAAGGCTTGTAGTACTCCTTGCCTCCCCTATCAAAGATTGTCTAAAGATGATGGTGCTCCTTTTGAGAATCCCACACAATATCATAGCATTGTAGGTGCATTACAGTACTTGATCTTCACACGCCCTGATATTGCCTTTGCAGTCGATCAAGTCTGTCAGTTCATGCAACATCTAATGGTGGTTCATTTTATTGTTGTGAAAAGAATTATGTGCTATCTAAAGGGTACTGCTAATTATGGCCTAAGTTACCATCATAATTCCTTAGACCTTGAAGCCTTTAGTGATGTAGATTGGGCAAGGGATCCAAACGATCGATGTTCCACAACTGGGTTAGTTGTTTTTCTTGGTTCTAATCCTATTTCATGGTCTTACAAGAAACAACAAACCGTCTCTAGATCTTCTATGGAGGCAGAATACAAGGCAATTTCTTCAACAACATCTGAAATTGATTGGCTTGAGCAATTGATGGCCTTCATGCGTGTTCCAATTTCCCAGACCCCAGTAACTGTTTGTGACAATATGTTTGCTTTTTCTTTGTCTCTTAATCCTATTCAACATCAGAGGACCAAACATCGAGATTGATGTGCACTTTGTTCATGAGAGAGTGGCTAGTAAACAATTGAGTATGCACTTCGTCTCTTCCACTAAAAAATTTGAAGATATTTTGATGAAAGGTCTCAATGCACCCTTGTTTCATAGCCATTGTTGCAATCTCATGCTTAGTTCATCAAAGCAAGAGAGTGAGGGGGGATGTTAGAGTATAGAAGAATGAATATTCTAGAATATTATAGGTATAGTCTAGAGTATGAATGATGGTGTATAGTATGTGTATATATACTGGAAGATGCACACACGTGAATATCATGTAAAACAGAATAGCTAGACTACTAGATAATTTTGGAATTTCAGTTGCCCTCTCTTTTCTCTCTTCTCTTTCTCTACGCATTTCTAAAAACCTTTCTTCTTCCCTCAATCTCTTCAACTACCTGCAATTTCTTCCAATCCTAACAGGTGGAAGGCCGCCAAAATCTGCTATTGTTTTAGGGTGACGAGCAGAATCTATGTAAAATTGTATACAAGAGAGACTAGAGTGCAGTGGCAAAACTTTTAGTACTAGCCATGTCAAATTGTCATTACATCTTATGAGGATTCTTCTCTGTGTTTCCGGATTTGGTAGTAAATCTGTTAAAGTTCTTGAATCAACTTTAATTAGAGTGCAATTATAATTAAAATTATTCTTGAAAGATATTCGATTAGAAAATTTGTTTTCTTATCAATTGTCCATTGAAGATCGAGAGTGCTCTTGGGGCAAAAGTCATAAAATGATTGCTAGAAACACGATAATCTTGAAAATCAACTATACAAAGTTTGTTGCTTCCATAACACAACATACTGTTTCTTTCAGCAGGTGTTTACCCTTTTTAACCTTACGTCTCTCTCAATCGTATACCTCTGAGATCACGAGTTGGGGACAGCAAGATGCATATATCATCTTTAGACCGAATCCTTACATTGTAAAACCTCATATCACTATGTCAAAAAGAAATGGGGAAAGAGGTCTCCTTACATTGGCTCCTTCTTTAGACCGAATCCTTTTCTAGAAGAGCTGTTGATCAACATGACCATTTTAGAAGTGGACAAGAGTTCAAAACTTAATTTTCTCTAAAGAGAACCAAATCCCATATAACCCATAATAACATCAATATGCTCCCATAAAATTGAGTCGAAAGGTTAGTGGAAATTCACTTTTAGTAAGAACCTATGACCTCCTTTACTATGAATGATAGGAATAACCTTATTACCTATCATAAATCCACATGAAATCTAACACCTAACAATGAAAAGTGATTGGCTGACATTGTTAACATATGTCAGAAATTTTTGAAGCCTAGTAGACAAAAGTTTTGCCACTATTTTGTATAACCGATTAATCAAGCTAATATGCCAAAACTAAGAGAACTTGTTTTACCCCTTAGTCTTTAGAATGAATGCCACAGAGGAAGATCTATACCTTTGGAAGCCTCCTAGCTTGAAATGAGAGCTAACTGGCAAGACAAATGGAAAGGAAAAGGGGAGCACCTAGGAAAGGTCATGGTCGACCATTGAGGGCAGTAATTAGGAGGCAAAGATTATGTGTTTTGCAAAATAATTATCTTACATGTTGTGTTCGATGTGAATGTTTGTGCAATGAATGATTGAGCATGAAAAGAATGAGGGAAGTCTTATTTTCCCAAGGCCAAGTTTTGACCAAATGTATATGATGCAGAAGTTAGCAAATGGACATATTCATCTCTTGATTTTCAGAGAGAATTTGAATGGGAAAACAAGGGAACTAAGACCGGTTTCTTTCAATGGAGTTGCATTTCTAGATGTGTACTATCCAAGGAAACTTGTTTTATTTAATTTGGAATTTTATAAGTATAGTTAAGGGTCACCTAACGTGACTATACAGAGCTTTGGAAGTGGGGTGTTCTCTTAGGCTTCAGTAAACAGAATACCATGGCCCTGTCAAGAACAAAAGTTGAGTATGTATTAGTTTCGAAAGCAATAACACAAACAATCTGGCTAATGTTTGTCTTAGATGATTTTGGTGAAATGCAAGCTGATGCAACACCATTGTTCTGTGATAATATGTTAGCAATCTCTATGGCTAAAAATCCGGTCTTTCATTAGAAGACAAGGCACAAAAACAGAAGATATCACTTCATTAGAGAATCCTTAAAGGCTCTTCCTACATATAGACTCACGAGATAATGAGTTGGGGAGACCAAGATGCAGATATCATTAATATTAAAATGTTGCTAGCATCCTTAATTGATAACAGGTGATCATGGATTGGTTCTTGATGTAGTATTATAGCAGGAGAAAACAAAGCACAAGCATGCTGCAGCTCAGCCACTGAACAAACGAAAATGGAAAATCATCATGTGATCATGGAAGACCAACAGAAACATACAGGAGATTATTATATATTGAAAGTTGAGATCCATTAAGAAAAAAACAACCTAAATTCTCAGCGCTTGACGTTGCGCGAACAAAAGTTATTTATCGACTCTAAGTACTGATCTTGCTGGATAGAGATAATTCTTCTCAACTGCTGACGCCGGACAGAAACTAGACACGAAGATAGAAGGAGACATAACGAAAGAAGAAACAAAAGGACATGTACTCGGATCTCAAGCAAGTTTGGAAGACACCCTTCCGTCACATTTCTTTTTAACTGGAACCAACATTTCTCAGTTTCAATTTGTACCGTGCTTCGCCGTTAACCTCCTGGTAGAAAGTCACCGTATCTCCACTTGTGAGGCCAGCATCGCGAGCTAACGCATACCAACCTGTTGTAAATGCAACGTCTCCTGATCTGGTGGAGCAGTGAATTGTCACTGGGCCAACTAAACGGTTTCCGGCAGCTGACTCAAATATGGTGGACAGTTCTGTGGTTCCATGGAAAGACTGCAGGCGGTCTAGGGAACAGCGTGGTAGAACCAACCCTCTCTGAATATCCATAGCGGTGAGTTTCTTTGTGAAGATTTCCATGGCTAATGAAAATGCTATGAAATGATCAAGGTCTTACGTATTTGTAGCGAGAGGGGTGGCATACAGGTATTTATAGAGAATCTAGCAGTGAGCTTATGGTAAGCCAGCTAACTTGTTGCTTGATGTTTTGTTTCAATACTGTTATTTTTTTTAATTATTAATGGATGTGTAAACCTATTAAAAATATATTATTAATTGTTCAAGAAACAATTGATTTCCCATGATTTGTTATTCAATTCTTCCAGAAAGAAAAATCTCCATGGTTGGACGGACAAGATATTATCAACATTAATTAATGACTTTCAAAAGCAGTTAATGTCTCAAGTTTTTGGGATATAGATTCTAGATAGTAAACATCTCCAAGATATTATCCCTTTTCGGTGAGTGATGGATACGTTCATCGTCTGGTTTCTCTTCTGTTCACGATTAAGAGGTCGAAACATTAAGAAGTTGAACGATTCATGCTCGAAAGGTGACGAGTACAGTTCTCTCAGTCAAACATGATCTGCTTCCAGCTATTTTAAATCAACTAGTAATTAATTGGGTTTGTAAAGCATGCAATGGGATTATCCATTTCTAATGTCCACCGTTATCTACGGGAAATACGAACGACTGTTGCGGTTGTGTTAACTTTAATTTTTCTTCTCTTCTCTTTGAACGAGTGTGGTAGTAGTAGTCGAGCGACATGCTTGCGAGATCGAGTTTATTAGGGTGGCCAAGATACAGATTTCCATCTTTTAATTGATGTATAGACCTGTTCAACATATATAATTAAGTGTTCTAGAAACATTTTAATTCTCTGAATTCCAATGATTTTTTGAGTAAAATCTCTGTAGTCTGAACAAGCACGAAATCATCAGCAGCTAACGACTTTCGAAAGCAGTTCTTTCGAAATCTCTAGTTTTTCTGATAGAATACATGCTAGCGACCATCTCCAAGATATTATCTACATGGGGCCCTTTTCAGTGAGTGATGACTGATGAGCGTTCCAGACATTCATTAATCAACAGTCCAATTTCGTGCCCTAATATTGTAGCGATATAATATATTTACCAGCCCATATAAGATTTAAAATAACATTCTAACCTTTAAATTTTATTGGACGTCCGTCGTTGGTTTTTCTTGTGCTGACGATTAATCGACCGATAGATGACATACAATGAGTTCAGAACAATTTATGCACCAAAGGATATGGCAAGTGTTTTGGATCACTTTTGGTCAAACATTTGCTTCAATATACACTTCGGAGTTTGCCATAGTCTAAATATTAATCAATATTTTATTTATTATTGGAATAATTTGACGAAGCAAATACACATAAATAACTGTTGAGGCAATCATTTTAATAATTTGAAGTTGGAGATTTAACATCGAGCAAGGTTTCATATTTAAATTTCACTAGAACGAGGAGATGATAAGATGCAGAGTTATGAAACAAACAAATATTTTGACTTGAGATTACCTATTCAAATTAACACTTTCAATTTCAATACTTTGATCATTTTGATACAATATTATCATTTTTATTTTCTTAGAATATGTTGAGAAAGTCAAATATTTTTATTGAGTCTGTATTTTACAAAGTAAGTCTACAAACCGGTTGAACAAAATAGGTGGAAAATGTACGTTGAAAACTTGAAATTTTTGAAATGGCCCTCGAAAGTTTTGGAATTTTTCTATCGAAGTTTCAAAGAAACCGAGTATTTTTTAATAACAGTTTGTAACTTACCATATAAGTACACAACCTCATATTATGCAAAAGTTTTGGAAAAAATATGTAAAACAATAAAAAATGTTTTGAAACACCCTTTTTTTCCCGAGTTTTTGAATTTCTTGTTTATTTAAATATTATTATTATTTTTATTATTATTATTATTATTATAACATAATATAAGAATATACGGGTTTGGCCCGACCCATCCAAGCTGTGTTGATTCAGCTCAACATACTTTCTCTTTTTTCATTTGGGCTGGACCTGACCCAACTAAATGGGTTGAGCTAGAATGGGTCCGGCCCAACATCAGCTTAATTAATTACAACCACTACATGCAATGGTGGAGTTGTTGCCGCAAAAAAGAAAAAGAAAAACAAGGACAGGTGGGAGGCTTACCTTGCCGTAAAAGTTATTGATGTCACTGGAGGTCACGGAAAAGAAGGCCTAAAATGACAACTGAAATGTGGGGGGGGGGGGAATCATGGTTTAAAATGTTTGTAAGGGATAGAGACATCGAATGGACCTACACAATAAGTATTTCAGCTGTGTTTTCGAGCAAAAAAGAGAAGACAATGAATAATAAATAGGCAACACGTCGTTAGATTACTTAAGGCTTTATACTTAATTAAATCCTTCAATTGGACCCTAATTTAATTCCTAAACATATTTAATCGTTAATTTGACTTATATTTAAATGAAATTGGCACAATAAAAATCTAATCATTCTATTGGACTTAATGTTTATGGAGTTTTGTTCAATAATAAAACTAAGAGAACTTGTTTGACCCTGTAGTCTTCAAAATCAATCCACAAAGGAAGAACTATACCTTTGGAAATCTCCTAGTTTGAAAAAGGATATTTTGGCATAAGAAACAAATCAGAGCTAATAAGATTCCATACCTTTTTATAAATGAAGAATGTGTACCTATCTAGACTAGGAGCTTCCAAACCATCACAGTCTCATATTGCTTGTTTCACCTCCTTTACGATAGGAGAACCCTGTTAGGCAACCTACATGGAGATCCTTTCCATAAGAACTTGTTTATGCACATGAGTCCGTAATAAATTTAAAAAATTGGATTTATTCACCCAAATAAATATTCACCGTGAGCCATAAATAGATACCAGTCAAGAACCCTTAAAAGCCTTTAAACCACATTAAGACCACATAATACAGTTTGTCTCAAGTAAGGTGCGCTAGGAGTGCTAATATCTTCCTTACCACAAACAATCTCTTTCCCTTGGAAGTTTTGATAAGACTAATACACCCGGTTTCCTATCAACCACAAACCAAACAACTAGGTGGTGGCTTTCTTGACCCCCGACACCATGTGCCCATATTCGACATGCTCACTAAGATTTAGGGTATAAACTATAACTTAAGTGGACAAAAATGACTAACTATAGAATAATTAGGGTAATTCTCTCTATCTCTCTCTTATTAATCTTTCATGAAATTTTCTTTCTCTACTTAGTTGTAGCTTGTGTAACCGGGTTGATAAAAGATGGTTTTTTTCTATTCTGCTTCCAAATGGCTTGATGAAGATGAATTGCTGTTAGGAAATCATAGTTTCATTAGTTATTTTTTTTCGAATCACCATCTTAATTAAAAACTTAAAGTTATGAGGTGAAATCTTATAAATATTTTTAAATTATTTTTCAAAAGTACAAATTTCTTAACTTAAAACTTCCTTTAATTAAATTAGTAAAACTATTATGGAACTAAATAGATTATTTTAATATTATCTTGCAATAATATTTCTATATTATTTATTTTCTTCAGGATTGTTTGATAAACGATAAAGCTGGCTAAATATAACTTTTTATCATTTATGAAATCCAATTATGATCCAAAATCCCTCAACTCAAATCAAATGTTGCCGCAGGAGATGGGAATATAGCATGAATATGATTCAAGATATATTTACATTTCTTGATGAAATTTGTATATTTTCTTCCAAAATCACTGCTAATTCTTTAAAGGAAAATCTTGTTATACAGTGTTGGAAATGACTTTTAAAATTCAATGTTTTTGACTCATCAATAAGCAGTGGGGAATTAGTTATCCTAGAGATGGGAACTAGTTATCCTCTCTCAATATCCATAGTGGTGAGTATCATTGTGAAGTTTTCCATAGCTAATGAAAATGCTATGAAATAATCAACTTAAACAAGGTTTTGTTAGAGTATACATACAATATAAATGAATATGTGTACTACAAAGTATGTAGGTGGTTATTGTATGGTGTATGTAGCTACTGTAGACTTCTATAAATAGTGATTGTTGATCACGTGAATTATACAATGAAAAACAGAGTATACATTTCAAAATTTGCTTTTCCATCTTTTCTCTCTCTCTTGTCTTCTCTTCTTTGTAATTTGCAAGACCTTCTTCTTCTTCTTCTTAATTGTTCTATTTCTCATTGAATATTCACTATCCTAACATGTTATTAGAGCCCCAAATGCTCACCCAAATAAATTAAATCAAATTTCTCATACCTCTAGCTTTCGTAATCTGTATTCTTAATCCTCTCACTAGCGCTTCATCCTTCTCCATGCTTCGATCAATCTCTAGAGAATGGAGGTTTCTCTGCCATTTAAGAACTTCCTTCACTGAAGAATACAAAGGTTCGCTTTATTCAAAAGAATATCAACAATCGTTACAGGCTCAAAAATTTTCTTGTGATTGCTCTTCTTCGCACGAGAAGTTAGTAGAGTAAGACCAGATCGGGTGGTTGGCAGTGACGTCTATTGTCGCCAGTTCCCGGTAATCACCTTCTCTCCAAAACTCATCTCAATCAAAGCCTCCACATCATCTTCTCATCAAGCAAAAGCAAAAATCAATCTCTCAACAAAATCAAAACTCAAATCAAATTCTAGTGTATTTGCAAATCTCTTACGATCTAATCAGCTATGGCTTTACCAAGCAAATTGCAAGAAAATCCATTGGAGGTAAGGCCCCTTACAAGAAGCTGGCAACCAAGGCTGTCGGCAAATTTGCTCCTTCCATTAGAGGCGTGATGAAACCTCACTGTTTCAGGCCAGAAACTGTGGTTTTGCGAGAAATCAAGAAATCCTAGAAGAGCACTGAGCTTCTGATCTACAAGCTTCCACTCCAAAGGCTAGTGAGAGAAATTGCTCAGGTTATAGAGCAATACTATTGCAGCTCTTCAAGAAGCGACTAAGGCTTATCTCGTGGGTCTTTCTTGCAAGGACATGAATTTGTGTGCTCTTGCTGTTGTTTTCTAAGTAATAAAAAATCAAAATAAAATCATCAAGAAGTATAAAATGAATTCTTACATAGATTAAGAAATTCATCAAGTAGAATATGAAATACAATTTCTATCCCCTATCTTCCCTCTCGTCTCATTCTTCCCTCTCTTCTCAATGTCTTATACAAACAAATAAAATTTCTCCCCTTTATCTTCTCCCTTCTCTATCATTAGAGCATTCTCCTCCTCCTCCTCCTTCTTAATCTCTCAATTTATCAAATCTTCGCAATCAAATTCAATTTCATCTTTCTTTCCTTCCAATTTTCTCTTCTCATCTCCTCTCCTCTCTTTCTCTTTTCCAAATTGATTTCTATCAAAAGTGTCGCGCCCAAAAAAAAAGAATTTTGGTTTGCGGCGTCGTGACGACTGTCCCCAGTGCACGGGGAATTCAATGTCGGGGGTCTAATCTTTATTTTCGTAAAAAAAGGAGTCGCCACCTAGTTATATGGTTACTAGGAAACCTAAAACTAGTCTTTCAGAGATTCTAGGGTAAAGGACTGGTTGCGTAAAGGGAAGGTTTTAGCACCCCTAGTACGCCTTACCTAAGGTAAGCTGCTTGACGTTTTGGTTTGCTTATGATTTGTTATGACTCAAAACATATGTTAATTAAATGGCAAATGGGATATTACTCCGCCGAATATTTTGGATATTAACCCCTTAGGATTTAATTATCCAAACACCGATAGTGAATAATATCATATTATTGCTGCCGAATATTTTGGATATTAACCCCTTTAGGATTTATTTATCCAAATACCGATAGTGAATAATAGCGTATCATTTCTGTCGAATATTTTGGATATTAACCCCTTAGGATTTATTTATCCATATACCAACAATGAATAATAGCATATTATTCCCGTCAAATATTTTGGATATTAACCCTTTTAGGATTTATTTATCCGAATACTGACGGTGAATAATAAATTACCCAAAAAAAATAAGATTTTATATTTTTTGAAATATTGGCCAATACCCTTTGGATTTTTCAGACATGTTGTAAAAATCCAAAAATGCAAGAAATGATTTGTTTCTTTGTGAAATCAATGCTAAAACACATTTTTCTCTTCAAAACCCAAGATAATATATATTTTTTTTGAAACAAAAACAATTTCTTTTTTAAAAAAATGTTAGTGTATTGGCCGTATGCAAGAAAATAATACATTTTTTAAAAGTATTTTTTTCTAATAATTTTTATATATATATATTTTTTTATTTTTTATTTTTTTATTGTTTTATTTTTTTTATTGGTGGGCTGGGCTGCCAGCCCGCCTAGGCTGGGCTCCAGTTTGAATGGGTTGGAAGCCCAGTTCCTTTAGCGGTCAGGCCGGGTACCAAACCCGGCCTGATTTGACCCGACCCGGGGAGTGAATGAATTTACTCCCCCCGCATGCAAAAATAAGAAAGATGAACAGTAACAATGGCAAATTTTCGAGTGTGAAGAAATGCTTACCTGTTAACACCTTTGTGTAGAGGACATCGAGGTGGTTCTTCTGGTCATTGTCTCGTCGGAAATGGTGGCCTGAGGTGGCCGAAGTTGATGTTGGAAGTTGTAGGGTGGCGTTGCAGTTGACGATGGGTGTTGCCTCTGCCTTCGCCTGAGATGATGGCTGAGTTGCTGGAGGGACAGTGGAGGGCCTGGTGGTGATAAGGGCAAAATTGGGTGGCCTGAGCTGGCGGCCGGAGTGCTGACCGAGCAGGAGAGAGAGAGACAGAAACTCTCTAGTTTTAGAGAGAGAAGACGGTCGAATGACCGAGAGGGAGAAAAAAAAAAGAAGAAAAAGGAAAGAGAGCTGTTGATGCCGGGGCTAATTGAAACAAAATGCTTGTTTTTTTTTTCGTGGTTTCTCTTTCACTCCACTGTCTTCGTTACTCTGTAAATCCTCCTCTGTTTCTGCGTTTTTTCTTTCTCTTTTTTTTTCCTGTTCGTTTCACCGTGCACACTGCTATTTATAGCAGAGAAGACCCGAGTTTGGCCATGCATAACGTTTGGAAAGTGTATCAACATTGATAGCAATCAGCGGAGACTTAGGAAGACAAGGGAGGAGAATAAAAAAAAACAATATTGCTGGAGATAAATCAAGGAGGAAATCACGATTGATTATGAAACATTTTGATTTGTGATGGAGACGAATTAGGAAGAAGATCATGATTGATTAGGGAAAAATAAAATAAAATTCTGATCTGCCTTGCTGTGATGGAGATGAATCGGGAAGAAAATCAACATTGATGGGAAGAAAATTTGAGTTGTCTTGTTGTGAAAATTTAATGCGAGGCAAACGGAACAGTGCATGCTTATTTTATATATATATATATATATATATATTTTTCTTCCTAAAAATTTTGAAATCTGCATTTTAAATATATATATATATATATATATCTATATATATATATTTATATATATATTTAAAATGCAGATTTCAAAATTTTTAGGAAGAAAAAAATTGATTTGGTCCTTTTAAAAAAAAAATTTAATTGCACCCAATTGGATTTAAACTTCTTTTTTTATGCGATTACCCCATCAAAAATTCAATTTCAACCTTAGCTTTGCGCGATTTTTTATTCTGGTCCTTGGTTCCTGATTTTCACGATTTAATCCTCAATCGACCATTAAACTCTCAATTTATTTAATTCGGCCCTGATTTCGCACAAATGACTTAAAAAATCAAATTGATCTCTGAAAATTTCAATTTCATCAATTGAACCCAAATAAAATTTAAGGAACTGATTTCTTACTAACAAAACCCTTAGTAAAATTAATTCGACCAATATAGTTAAATCCTTCAACTGGACCCAAAATTAATTTTGAAAATACAATTATAATTTAAACCAACAATTAGATCGAATTGACCCGTAAAATATAATTATATTTTTTTTTTGCTTAGTTTTTACGCAGATTTATCTGATAATAAATTATTTCGACCTTTAATATGCGGTTTTCTTTATTTTCGGGTGCAAAAGGGATACGATCGAGTTTTCGAAAACATCCAATATTTCACCTCGATTGACTTGCTAACATCAGACCCCTTTATTTTATTTTTTTGTTATTTTCAGGTAGTTTTGGAGAGTGACCCAAAATTGGGTTAGGACAAAAAGAATTAAGTACTCCTTTGTTTTGAATTCATTGCTGCAATCCCATACTTGTTTACCAAGGCAAGCAATTAAGGAGGGATGTTAGAGTATTGTTGCGATGTCGCGGTCGCACAAATTAATTACCCTAGCTTAAAACAAATCAAACAAGATAGTATAGAGAAAGCAAGGGGTCGATCCCACAAGGATGATTTAGTTCAGATTTTCGTGCTATATGTTATGCAATTGGGGGGGGGGTGGAAGTTGTGTAGGCTAAGCTAAAGCAAACTAAGCGAAAATTATATAAAACTGAAATTTATTAATAAAGCAAACCTTGGTCACAAGTCAACATCCACCTATAGAAATCAGAACTGATCATGGGAACGACACATCAATTTATATTTTGAATAATTATCTCTTCTTAAAATTGGTTCGTTAACGGATCCGCCGTATAACTTACCCTAACCATCAAACAACCACAGTGTCCGCACTAGTAATTTGATTCAATGGCAGCATTAAAAACTAGATAAATTGATCAATTAAGAAACATAATTGTCCGCAATATATGTTTAGTTTGATTGAATGTTCTCCCTAAGATTAATAACGTAGATCCGCTACAATTACTAACTTAGTTGCTTCACAAGTTCATATATCACAACTCCGATTTTGATATCAAACTTAGCAATAGATTATCTACAACAATAACTTCGAGTCTGCTCTTAGCAATTAAATAAACAATCATAGGAAAATAAGCATAGGAGAACAAACATATTCATCATATAAACTGAAAAATTGAGGTAAAAATAGATCTCACAGTTCTTGAAATTTGAAGGTTTCCATGTCCTTGCAACCAAGAAAAAGAGCTTAGCCTTGCATAACTATTGAACAACTAAATAAAAAGATGAAAGAAAACATGATTTAGGGTTTGGAGGAGGAAGATTTGTGTTTTCTTTGCTGCTGGCCGAAATTTCCTTGCTCCTCTCTTCCTTTATATATGCTTCGAAACCCTAGTATCTATTTTACAAAATAGTCCTTCCTTAAGTTGGCAGAATTTCATTGTCCCTTGTAAAATTTATATCTCCTTCATGTGACATCATTTTGAGCTGATATTTGGAGCGTTTATAGTTCTTTGAGTCCTCAATCCACCAAAATTGCGTTTGCATCAATCGGACTTCTGTAGTTCGAGATACGATGGTTTGAATGGACAAAGGTCGACATCAACAGATTGCAAGATTTGACTTTGAAGGATGCGATTCCCATGCTCTTCCTTATTTTATTTATTTTTACTTAGCATTACAGAAAGATATGGATGTTATCTTTTTAATGCCACTAGAATCACTTCATTTCGATCTCTAGAGCTTCCGCTCTGCACAAAACATCGACTGAAGGTCAAATCTGTCAATCAGCTCCAATTACCTCCTCTTTGCATCTTTCATCCAAAAATGCCTTCAAAACATAAAACAAAGAATATTAAGGCATTTAATACACAAAACATATGCAAAACACTAGGTAAATATGTATGAAACTATCAAATAATATGGTTGCATCAAATACCCCCACACTTAACTCTTGCTCGTCCTCGAGAAAGGATAGGAAAAAAAATTTTAATTAAAAATAAGAATAACCATGATCAATTTTTTTAATCTCCCATCAATATCCAAGAATTTAAGCATTATAAATAAGAATACAATTGAGAAAGATAAAGAACATAAATCTTCATGAATTTGTTTACATGCAAACTTCAAAACTCAATTACTCTTTGGGATTTAAAAGAAATCTATGCCATGCCAAAGTGATAGGTCCTCTCATTGATATACACTCCAACACTCATGTGTTTAGGGCTTATGTGTTTAAATCTCTCAAATTCAATCAATGAATATGTTCTACCATAAGCTTGCTCTTCAATCTCATCACCATTACTAAAATATTACAAACAATGCATGAATCAAAAGGTCTTATTTTCCGGTTGTAATGGGGCTAAGGGTAAGGTGAGGTAAAAGAGAGTAAAAGAATTGGTTCAAACCAAAGAAAGTAGAGCATTCTGAAAAATGATATTTCTAACAAGATATTCCATTTAAGCACATCAATTTTCAATCTTTAAGCACCAATGCTTAGCTACTTTCGATTTCAAGCTCGTTTCTATTCTTTTTTCTTCTTTTATTTTCTTCTTCTTTTTCTTTTCTTTTCTTTTTTCTTTTCTTGTTTTTTGTTTTCTTGTTTTTTTTTTTTGTTCTTCACCTTTGGCAACTTTGCCCATCTTTTCATCAAACATCACTACTTCTTTCTTTTCACATAATTTCCAACCATAATTCCATGAGATATCATAAGTATATACTCTACTAATCCTTGGCCAGGGGAAAAGAGAAAAACATATAAAAAGTTTAAGGCTTATACATGGGTAAAGCAAAGAAAAGATAAACAAGCTCAAAAGGGGCTCATTAAGGATAATATGCTTTAGGTTGGCTTTTTGGCTCAAGCGGTTAAAATTCCTAATGCCTTTATCATCTTCATGCATATATGTAATGCGAATGTAATCTCAACAAGATATGAAGCAAGTTCTAGAGATACATATCATTGAAAGAATGCGCACTCAAAGAATATAATGTTAAAGGCTCAAAAGCTTGCACTGGTATAGCACTATCAAGTCAACATGGCATATTCTCAAAGTCAATCCCTAAACCAATTAAACATTAAAACTTGCATGCTCACTCACTCATTCAATTTATATATTCATCTATCTCACTTAATTCTCATACATAATACTCATATTCTCCTAAACCAATGGGATTTCAAAAAGATCAATCATAGATTTTTCTTTTTTTTCCTTTTTTTTTACGGAAGAATAAAGAAAACCAAAATAAAAAAACTAACATTTTCCCAATACCCCCACACTTAAAACACAACATTTTCCTCAATGTTGAAAATAAAAGAAAAGGAATATAAGAGATTGACAAAAAAGAAATAAAATGCAAAAAATAAAAGATAAGGGGAAAAGAAAGCAAATCTGATTTTTTTTTTGTGTTGGGTTGCCTCCCAATAAGCACTTGTGTTTTGTGTCATTGGCTCGACATGTGGCATGACATGCTCATTCTTCATAGAAACAGTGATTTCTACCATCCATTTTTCATAGAAAGGTCTCAATCGATGCCCACTGACCTTGAGTACTTTATTAGTATCTAAACTTGTAACTTCAACATGGGGAACGATTTGCAAAGCTTGCAAAGCCAATGCTGTTTCGTGCAAGTTTTGGGGAACACATTTGTGCCTCTCCATCTCCTCCAATTGGGTAAAATCATATCCATAACTCAAAGGTACACTTAATCTATCCACACAATTAAAATCACAAACTTGCTGCACACACTTATCAATTTGGTCATAACATGTGATAGAATAAACATTGCTATAAGGATATTTCATTGCATCATAAAACTTAAATTCAATCTTTTCATCTCCTACCTCCATAGACAAAGTATCCTTACCACAATCAATCTTTGTATTGGCAGTTTTCAAGAATGGTCTCCCAAACAATATAGGAGTGCTGGTTGATGAATCACAAGAATCATGTTCCATATCAAGAATATAAAAATCACATGGAATAACTAAACTATCAATCTTGACTAGGACATTTTCTATCACACCAAGTGGGTAAACAAAACTACGATCCGCAAGTTGTATTACAGTGCTAGTTTTATTTAAAGGCTCAAGACTAAGAGAATCATAAACATGTTTGGGCATAACACTAATGGATGCACCTAAATCGCATAAAGCTCTTTTAAAACTAGCATTACCAATAACACATGGGATAGTAAACGCACCGGGGTCTTTTTGTTTCAAAGGCAAATTCTTTTGAACAACAGCAGATACAACTTCACCCATACTTACCATTTCATGACCTTTTAGTTTGAAAGCTCTCTTGGTAGTACACAACTCCTTCAAGAATTTTGCATACTTGGGAATTTGATTGATAGCATCAATCAAAAGAATGTTGAATTCCACTTTCTTGAAAACCTCTAAGATCTCGTTTTATTTGTCTTCTTTCTTAGACCTAGAAGAACTCACAAGAAAGGGTGGAATTGTTTTAAAAGTGGAATTAATTGAGTGAGAAGTTACCTTTGGAGTGTTGGTCTTTGTTTCAGTTTGTGGAGGAGGATGATGTTCTTTCTTTGTACTCAATTCAGTTTCTATCTCTTCTTCCTCCTCCATCTCAATTTGTTTCAACTTTTTCTCTTCAAGTTCTTTCCCACTTCGCAGCATGATAGCACTAACATTCTCTTTTGGATTCAATGCTTGGGAGGGCAACTTTCCATTTATTTGTGCTTCCAATTTCCCTACACTTGAAGCTACTTGCCCCATTTGCTTCTCCAAGTTGTGAATACTTGACCTTGTTTCCTATTGAAAAGACATGACATTTTGTTGCATGGTCACAGTGTTAGAAGCCAAAGTTTTCATCATCTCACGAAGATCATCACTGGATGATGACCCCATAACATTAGAGTTGGTAAACAGAGGGGGCTGTCTTGCTTGATAATTGTGCTGGGGTTGTTGTTGAAATTCATGGGAATAGAACTGTCTCCCTTGATTGCCTTCATGAGGTGGGTTCCCATAGTGAAAGTTGGGGTGATCTCTCCATCCAGGATTGTACGTGTTAGAAAAGGGATCATACTTACGTTGGGCTTGTCCATTGAATGTTCCATCAACCGCATTCGCTTGCTCAATGTAATCTTCTTGAATTGTTAGGCATATATCCGAAGCATGTCCTTGTAAGGAGCATATGCTACAAACTTTCACCTGCTGCACATTTCCACAAGCCAAAGAACGCACAAGAGAAGTAAGATCATTAACTTTATTTTCAAGGTTAGAAATACTTACCTCATTTACTCGTTTGTTGGAGAAGTCTCCACAAGTGCCAAATTGTTTTGAGTTGGCTGCTATGTTTGAGATCAATTGGCGTGCAGCCTCAGGTGTCTTATCTACCAATGCCCCTCCACTTGCAGCATCAATGATACTACGGTCAGTATGGATCAATCCTTCATAGAAGTATTGAATGAGCAGCTGATCAGGTATTTGATGATGAGGGTATTGAATGCACAATAGCTCAAATCTTTCCCAATACTCAGCAAGTGTTTCTCCATGAGATTGTCGAATCCCACATATTTCTTTTCTTATGTTGGCAACTCGAGGTGCTAGAAAATACTTTTCAAGGAAGATCTTTTTCATGCCATTCCAAGTGTTAATGGAACCTGGGAGAATAGAAAAAAACCAAGCCTTTGCTGCCCCTTTTAAAGAGAAAGGGAAAGCTTTCAACTTAACTTGTTCTTCATCGACTCCATTTGGTTTCATGCCAACACAAACCATGTGGAACTCCTTGAGATGAGTGTGAGGATCTTCTCCTGCAAGACCATTGAATGTTGGCAGCAAATGTATAAAACCAGATTTGAGTTCAAAGTTCACATTACTATCTATGTTAATGCACAATGGTTGGTTTTCCACGTTAGGAGCAGCAAGCTCCTTGAGTGTTTGTTGTCGTGTAACAACCATGATGTTGACGCGAGCTTCTTTTCGTAACCTGCATAAAGTGTTTTCTATTTCGAGATCAACCTGCACTTGATGACTTTGGTTAGCAGAACGGGTTGTAGGCATAAATCACAAAGAAAACTCAAAAGAAACCAACCACACATGAGATTGAAAACAACGTAATCGGCAATGGTATCCCACGCTAGAAAACTAAAAGTGTCCAGAAACCTTAGAAAATGATTGAATTGGGCCTTGATAGGGTGGGGCTAGTCACTAGTTCTTCTCAAAACATCGTTTTCCTTAAAAAAAAAGAAAGAATAATACCTAATTCCACCAAAAAATCTGTTTTGAACAGTACTGCCGCAAACACAAGTATTTTTTTTTCTTTTTTTCTTTTTTTTTTCTTTTTTCAGAATAAATAAAAATAACAGCAAGTAGAATCAATCACAGCACAACACAACAACACAAGAATAAACTAAAATAACATCCCCGGCAACGGTGCCAAAATTTATTGCGATGTCGCGGTCGCACAAATTAATTACCCTAGCTTAAAACAAATCAAACAAGATAGTATAGAGAAAGCAAGGGGTCGATCCCACAAGGATGATTTAGTTCAGTTTTTCGTGCTATATGTTATGCAATTGGGGGGGGGTTGGAAGTTGTCTAGGCTAAGCTAAAGCAAACTAAGTAAAAATTATATAAAACTGAAATTTATTAATAAAGCAAACCTTGGTCACAAGTCAACATCCACCTATAGAAATCAGAACTGATTATGGAAACGACACATCAATTTATATTCTAAATATTTATCTCTTCTTAAAATTGGTTCGTTAACGGATCTGCCGTATAACTTACCCTAACCATCAAACAACCACAGCGTCCGCACTAGTAATTTGATTCAATGGCAGCATTAAAAACTAGATAAATTGATCAATTAAGAAACATAATTGTTTGCAATATATGTTTAGTTTGATTGAATGTTCTCCCTAAGATTAATAACGTAGATCTGCTACAATTACTAACTTAGTTGCTTCACAAGTTCATATATCACAACTCTGGTTTTGATATCAAACTTAGCAATAGATTGTCTACAACAATAACTTCGAGTCTGCTCTTAGCAATTAAATAAACAATCATAGGAAAATAAACATAGGAGAACAAACATATTCATCATATAAACTGAAAAATTGAGGTAAAAATAGATCTCACAGTTCTTGAAATCTGAAGGTTTCCGTGTCCTTGCAACCAAGAAAAAGAGCTTAGTCTTGCATAACTATTGAACAACTAAATAAAAAGATGAAAGAAAACATGATTTAGGGTTTGGAGGAGGAAGATTTGTGTTTTCTTTGCTGCTGGCCGAAATTTCCTTGCTCCTCTCTTCCTTTATATATGCTTCGAAACCCTAGTATCTATTTTACAAAATAGTCCTTCCTTAAGTTGGCAGAATTTTGTCGTCCCTTATAAAATTCATATCTCCTTCATGTGACATCATTTTGAGTTGATATTTGGAGCGTTTATAGTTCTTTGAGTCTTCAATCCACCAAAATTGCGTTTGCATCAATCGGACTTCTGTAGTTCGAGATACGATGGTTTGAATGGACAAAGGTCGACATCAACAGATTGCAAGATTTGACTTTGAAGGATGCGATTCCCATGCTCTTCCTTATTTTATTTATTTTTACTTAGCATTACAGAAAGATATGGATGTTATCTTTTTAATGCCAGTAGAATCACTTCATTTCGATCTCTAGAGCTTCCGCTCTGCACAAAACATCGACTGAAGGTCAAATATGTCAATCAGCTCCAATTACCTCCTCTTTGCATCTTTCATCCAAAAATGCCTTCAAAACATAAAACAAAGAATATTAAGGCATTTAATACACAAAAAATATGCAAAACACTAGGTAAATATGTATGAAACTATCAAATAATATGGTTGTATCAACTATACATACAGTACAAATGAATATATGTACTGGAATGTAGGTGGTTATTGTATGGTGTATGTAGCTACTATAGAATTCTATAAATAGTAACTATTAATCACGTTGATAATTCAATGAAAAAAAGAGTAGACAATTCAAAATATGTTTTTCCCTCTCTTCTCTCTCTCTTGTCTTCTTTTCTCTATAATCTACAACATCTTCTTCTTCTTCTTCTTTTTCTTTTCTTCTTCTTAATTATTCTATTTCTCAGTGAATATTCACTATCCTAACAAGTTTTACATATCTGTAGCGACTAGGGTCATAGTTATTTATAGAGAATTCTGTAGTGATCTTATGGTAAGCCAGCTAGTTTGTTGCTTAATGTTTTGTTTCACTCTTTTTTTGTATCCCTTTTCTTTCATTGCTATCACAAGTGATGGAATGGTGGGTGGGGTTCAGAAACTATATTCTAGAAACAATTGAATTCCCCATAATATGATGGTCAATACTTTGAGTAAGAAAGATCTCAATAGCAAGATAATATACTTAGAGAGATCAGTGGAAGACCGCCAAATTCTGCTTTTGTTTAAGAGTGATGAGCAAAATCTATGTAAAATTGTATACAAGGATAGTCCATAGAGACTAGAATGCAGTGGAAAAACTTCCATTAGCCATCTTATGAGGATTATTCACAGTGTAGATTCAATAGATTTGCTAGTAAATCTTCTCCAATCACCTTAACTTATTCTTCATCCCACGAACTCAAAACACAACTACCCATTGGTGCATGTCAAGGAACCATCTCACCTAAAAGCTTAAGCTTGTAAGTGAGGCTCTAGAATATGATTTATATTATTCTCTAACACCCCCCTCAAGTGAAAGCCCTTTGGGATTGAAACTTGCATAAGCCATATTACATTATGCTTGATTTTTATCAAATAAAATGGGGGTGGTGAGATTCGAACTAGTGACCGTTAGGTCAACAAGACTCTGATATCATGTCAAGGAACCATCTCTCCTAAAAGCTTAAACTTGTAAGTGAGGCTCCAAAATATAATTTAAATTATTCTCTAATAGTGCACATAAAATTTTATTTTCTACCTTCACGAGCATTACAACCTCTTCGCCAGTTAATTGCATTGCAACCGCACTCATAGTAAGGTAATTTTATCCTTAACCTAATTAGATTTATAAATATATTGGTGCAAATAAATGAATGAAATGATTCACTAAAAAAAATGATTTTATTTCTTTATTATTTCCTCTATGTGTTTATTGACATAAGCATTGAAGGTTTTCTAACCATGGAAGGGATTTGTTTTGCAAGAGAAAATTTTCTAATCCAGTTCAGCACTAAACCGAAATATTAGCCCAATAATTTTAAAATAATGATTTTGTGTTCTCATAGAGGCCAGCTTTACCACCTTCACCAATCAATTGTTGGTAACGAAAAAATTCCTTGACAAATTATTGGGTTCACGGGTTTATGGTGATAAAGGTGTTAGAGTGTAAATGAATGTATATTCTAGAATAATGAAAGTGTATTATAGTATATACATGATGGTAGTATATGGTATTTGAGATGTGCATATAAAGATGCTAAACACACGGTATGTGTGTGTAGAAAGATTGCAACAGAAAATAAATTCAAATTTTAGTCTCTCTCTCTCTTTTCTCTCTTCCCTTCTCAGAACACCATTCTTCTTCTTAATCTCTTCAATTCCCTGCAACTTCTCACAATCTCAACATGGTATTAGATCTATTATGCTAGCATATGAATTGATTTAAGATTCTATAATTTGATCCTTCAATGGATCATAAAAAAAAACTACAGATGAAGAAACACATCGTTCAATACAAATTTGATGTTTTTTTAAAGATTGATCACCTCATTGACTAGCGTGTATCCTTGAGTTGGAGAGCCTCTATTTCTGCTACTTTTGTTATCTTCCTCCGAATTAATAGTTACTCCTTCAATAATAGTTTCAATCTCCTCTGTTCTTTTTTAAAATATAGATCCATGTTGCTACTATGGCAACATCTAGCATTTTTCATGCCAAATCAAGGTCAGACTCTTCTTCATCTGCTTCAGCAAGATCCTCATCATCACGTCTCTCATCATCTTCTTCTTCTACTCTTCTTCTCTCCACTCTTTAAATCAAACACACAGTGTTCAAAGAGTTTGCTGAAAGCCACACATAAAAATCATAATCTAGTCTCAGTAATACTCTCAACTCTCCAGTCTTTGGGCAACAAATTACTGAATTCCAACTTTCAAATTTCAAAAAAAAACCTTTGGATCTGCTCCTTCTGTTCCAGATTCAGGTCAATGGAAATCATCTACACAGTTATCGACTATTCATCCTTCTCCATCGTCGATGGAGTCAGGTTCATGTTTGCCAAGCCCTTCCATTTTTAATTCAAGTACGCGACACCACCAAATGAAAAGGAAATGATTAGTGATGTAGTTGGCTCTTCATCATCTCCATTTCTTCAAAAGATAGGTCACAACCATCATCTTTGTCATCATCTTCATTAATACTTGCCACAAAGGTTTTTCCAGCATATCTTTCATCAACGACATCAAAATAACCTTCTTCTCTCTATTTCTCGAGATTAAACGGTTCTATTTGAATCCCCTCCATGAAATTCTCATTTTCCTCATAAGTGACTTCAGCAGCAGAGTAATCATCAATATCTCCACTAAGACCTTCACTAGTGATTAGATTGCAAAGCATCGCACGCTCCCTAGTTGCGAGATGAGGATCCTTCAAGTCTTTTGGACCTTCATCTTCAGCTTTGCCTTTTTCAACTCTTTCAAAATTTTATGTGTCGCTCTGTGAGAGAGACAAATTTATGAAGCAAATTAGAACAATCTAGCTCATGTTAACTGAAGCAATATTGAAGCTGTTGTGTCAAGCTTTTGTATGTCATTAAGGCAAGATGAAAGATGAAGTGCAAAGATTTGGTAGAGAAGAGAGAAGAGGATGAGGTGGCTGAGAGAGGAATAAGTAGAAAACCTAGATTTTGTGTGTGCTGGTGTCGTTTGTATTGTGGTGAAGCTGTTTGTTTTGTGTGTGATGTCATTTTGATTAGTTATAATAATAAAAAAAAAGAAAGAAAGAAAGAAAGAAAGAAATCATCGAGAAGTAGAAAATGAATTCTTACATAGATTAAGAAATTCATTAGCAAATGAAAAACTTAAGTAGACAAATGAAATTCAAACAAATTCTATCCCCTCTTCCCTCTCATTTCTTTCCTCTCATCCCTCTCTTTTGAAATTCATCAACAAATGAAAAACTTAAGAAAAACTTAAGTAGACAAATGAAATTCAAACAAATTCTATCCCCTCTCTTTCTTCTCGTCCCTCTCTTCTCAAATTCTCAAAAATCTTCTCAATCAAATTCAAACTCATCTTTGTTTTCTTTTCTTTCTGTTTTCTAAATTGATTTCTATTAAAAAGAATTAAGTACTCATGTGTTTGTTTTCATTGTTGCAATCTCATGTTTGATTTATCAAAGCAAGAGATTAAGGGGGGATGTTAGAGTGTAAATGAATGTATATTTTAGAATAATGAAAGTGTATTCTAGAATATACATGATGGTAGTATATGGTATTTGAAATGTGTATTTAAAGATGCTAAACACATGGCATGTGTGTGTAGAAAGATTGCAACAGAAAATGAATTCAAATTTCAGTCTCTCTCTTTTCTCTCTTCCCTTCTTAGAACACCATTCTTCTTCTTAATATCTTCAATTCCCTACAACTTCTCACAATCTCAACAAAAGGAGGGAGCTGGTTTGCGAAGTGATGTAGAACAAGCGGCAGAGGTGTACATGATCAAGAGAGAGCACCCGAAATTCAAAGGCAACTGGAATTCTGCAATCCGGGCGTTGAAGTTGGAATGACTCAAAACTCACCCAGATGATGCATCTCGGCATTTCCAGAGGAAATCAAAAGCTTTGCTATTGATGCATACTAGTTTTTGGCCTAATTCCATTGTTTAGGCCCCGAAATCGTCATTTTTGTCATTTTAGAAAAGTTTTGTTTTAGCCATAATTTTTTATTTCCAAGTCTGAATCGATTTCTACCAATTCTAGCTTGCTTAGGATTTATAGCCTTTTCAATTTCTGCATTTATCTCAAATTTACCATTTTTGGTAATTTTATTAATTAGCGTCATTTCCTTATCCAACATGGGAGGCTAGGGTTTTTGCTTTAAATATGGTTGTAAGCCTCTGACCGAATTATCTTTTGAATTATTGAATAAAGTTTTGAACTTTTTTTTGAGAGTTCCTCTTATCCTAGATTTATTTACAAAATATCGATGTTGGTCGTATTCTTTATGTTATTTACTGTGTCAATTGGTATCAAAGCATGGATTTGCCAATCTCGATGGAAAATAACAAAGCAGGAGACGAAAACTCTATTGGCGGTGACCATGGAGTAGAGGCCTTGTGGCGGTAGTGGAGGAGACACGGCAACAAGTGGCATAGATTCGTGAGATGCTTGCTGCTGGGGTTAACCTCAACACCAATAATAGGCCAATAGTTAACAGGGCTCACGTCTAAGGAATTGCCAGAGGCTAACCAGTTGATAGGAGATGCAATCCAGCACCTCGCATTCAACATGACAGCAAGGATGATTCAGATGAAGGAGATGACGTGGGATATGGTTTAGCCCCACCTATAAGGCTACCGAGAGAGCAAGATGATTATTGTCTAAAGGCAGATCTTCCAAGTTTCAATGGGAATTTATGAATAGAAGATTTTCTTGATTGGGTTACCGAAGTGGAGCAATTCTTTGAGATGATGGAGATACCATAAGAAAAGATGGTGAGATTTGTAGCAGTCAGATTGAAAGGAGGTGCTACAGTATGGTGGGATCAATTGCAGAAGAATCGGTAGCAGCAGGGGAAGACAGTTGTGAAGACATGGAGTAGGATGAAGAAGCTTATGATAGGGAGGTTTCTGCCACCAGATTATGAACAATACCTATTCCAGTTACTTCAGGATTGCTCACAAGGACCCATATGCATGTTTAATTATACTACAGAGTTCTCTAGACTTTTAGAGCGAACCAATCTGAACGAAATGGAGGTGCAGCGCATAGCCAGATATATGAATGGATTGAAATTGACGCTACGAGATAAGATTGGGTTACAAGTGGTTTAAACTGTGGAGGAAGCTCATAACCTAGCATTAAAGGCTGAGCTGTTGGAATGAATAGGAGGAATTTCAAGATTTCATAGAGGCAATCCAATTTCACCATTTCCTGGTAGAGATAAGGGTGTTCAGTCAACAATCATGTTGAACTAGTCTAAAGAAGGTGGCAACAACAATAGCCAGATAGTCTACGTCAATAGAAATATGCCTCAAAATACAAATCAGAACATGAACGCTTATGCTAGACCTGCACCTAGGGTTTGTTATCGCTATCAGAAACCTGGGCACCTCTCTAATACCTGCCCAGATCACCACAAGCTTATCAACTGGGTAGAAGAGGAAGAAGGAGATCCAGAGACTGCTGAAAATGTTAAAGAAGAAGGTGACTACTATGATGGGGTAAAGTTTCCTGAGGAAGATGGAGAACGGGTCAATTGTGTAGTGCAGCGTATATTGTACACTCTAAGACAAGAAGATGTTGGTCAGCGAAATAACATCTTCCATTCATACTGCATAATTAGTCAGAAAGTATGTGATTTGATCGTGGACAGCAAGAGTTGCGAGAACTTCGTTGCAAGGGGCCAGTAGAACACCTAACGCTACCAACCGAGAAGCACCCGAATCCATACACTATTGGCTGGATCAAGAAGGGACACTCTATGAAGGTAACTGAAATCTGTCACGTTCCTATTTCCATTGGAAAGATATACGAAGATGAAGTAGTCTGTGATGTAATTAATATGGATGCTAGCCATGTGTTGTTAGGTCATCCGTGGCAATACGATATTGATATTACATACAAGGGGCTGGATAACACTTATCTTTTTACACGGGGTAACACAAAATTGCTATAGTTCCTTACAAGAATAAAGCATTGCCCAGTGAGACTTCTAAAGTGGAGAGGCAATCCTTTTTGACGATAACAAGTTTTGACACCAAGTTTATAGCAGACATCAGGGGTGCACCAAAGTTCTATATGTTAATGGTCAAGGCCCTTGTGGTGGAAGAAGAAGAGGCTCTAGTAGCAGTTCCTGAAAAGCTAAAATCATTGATAGAGCATTTTAAGGATATCATTATAGAAGATTTGCCAAACAACTTACCACCATTAAGGGATGTTTAGCACCATATAAACCTCATACTAGGGGCAAGCTTGCCAAATCTTCCACATTATCGGATGAGTTTGAAAGAGAATGAGGTCCTGAGGGAGAAAATTGAAGAGCTATTGTAGAAGGGCTTTATCCGTGAGAACATGAGTCCGTGCGTGGTTCCTGCATTGTTAACGCTAAAAAAAGATGGGAGTTGGCTTATGTGTGTGGACAACCGAGCTATCATCAAGATAACCGTTAAGTATTGCTTCCCAATTCCTCGCCTAGATGACATGTTGGACCAGCTTGAGGGTTCAAATCTATTTTTGAAAATTGATCTTCGTAGTGGATATCACAAGATTCGGGTCAGACCAGGAGACGAGTGGAAGACAGCATTCAAAAGTAAAGATGGATTATATGAGTGGTTGGTCATGCTATTTGGACTGTCAAACGTGCCCAACACTTTTAAGTGCATGATGAATCAAGTATTGAGGCCTATTGTGGGAAAATTCATTGTTTATTTTGACGATATTCTTATCTATAGTAAGACCAAGGATGAACATGCGGAGCAATTACGGGAAGTGTTGGCAGTTCTACAAGAGAACCAACTATTCCTTAATCTGAAGAAGTGCAGCTTTATGACCAATAGCTTGTTGTTCCTAGGTTATATGGTGAGCTTGGATGGGATTCATGTGGATGAAGAGAAGGTCCGAGCAATTCGAGAATGACTAGCACCAAAGACCATGAGTGAAGTTCAAAGCTTCCACAAATTAGCCACCTTCTACTGTCGATTTATCTAGAATTTTAGTAGTGTCATGGCACCAATAATAGAGTGCATGAAGAAGGGAAAATTTCAGTGGGGAGAAGAGGTAGAAACGAGCTTTGCCTTGATGAAGGAGAAGCTATGCACCACACCAGTATTGGCCCTTCCAAGTTTTGAGAATGTTTTCGAAGTTGAGTATGATACAAGTGGTGTGGGAATTGGGGTTGTGCTATCCCATGAGAAACGACTAGTAGCCTTCTTCAGCGAGAAGTTGAGTGAGGCTCGTTAAAAGTGGAGTACGTATAATCAAGAGTTCTACGCCGTGGTCCGAGCTTTGAAGCCTTGGGAATACTATCTAGTGCAGAGGGAGTTTGTTTTGTACACTGACAATCAAGCCATGAAATTTATCAATAGCCAGAAGCACTTGGATAACATGCATGTTAGGTGGGCAACTTTCCTTCAAAAGTTCTCTTCAGCTATCCAACACAAGTCTAGAGTTTTGAACCGGGTTGCTGATGCGCTGGGCCGTTGTTCTAATCTGCGGGTGACATTGGCTCATGAAATTATGGGGTTTGAATGCCTAAAGGAGTTGTATCAGTAGGATGTAGACTACAAAGAAATATTGGCCAAGTGTATTGAGAAACATCATGTTAGTGACTTCCATGAGAGTGAAAGGTTTCTATTTCATGGATATCATTTGTGTATCCGTAGGATGTCTCTACGAGAGAAGTTAATTCGTGACCTACATGGGGGTGGGTTGAGTGAACACTTGGGTTGAGAAAAGACAATGGCTAGCTTGGAAGAGCGATATTTCTAGCTACAGTTGCAGAGAGATATGGGCAACTTTATGCAGGTATATATGTCAGGTATCTAAAGGCCAGTCACAAATTACTGGTCTTTATACACCCTTACCTATCCCTAACAATATTTGGGAGGATTTGTCTATGGATTTTATACTAGGACTACCTCACACCCAACGAGGGGTAGATTCTGCTTTCATGGTGGTTGACAGGTTCTCAAAAATGACTCACTTCATCCCTTGCCGAAAGACATCAGATGCTTTGCACCTTCACGAGCACTACAACCTCTCCGCTAGTTAATTGCATTGTAACCGCACTCATAGTAAGGTAATTTTATCCTTAACCTCATGAGATTTATAAATATCTTGGTGCAAATAAATGAATGAAATGATTCACAAAAAAAAAAACGCTTTTATTTCTTTATTATTTCCTCTATGTGTTTATTGACATAAGCATTGAAGGTTTCCTAACCATGGAAGGGATTTGTTTTGCAAGAGAAAATATTCTAATCCAGTTCAGCACTAAACCTAAATATTAGCCCAATAATTTTAAAATAATGATTTTGTGTTCTCATAGAGGCCAGTTTTACCACCTTCACCAATCAATTGTTGGTAACGAAAAAACTCCTTGACCAATTGTTGGGTTCGCGGGTTTATGGTGATAAAGGAGGGAGCTGGTTTGGGAAGGCTGCTGTAGATTCTATGGCTACTTTGATTGGAATTTGATATCTTGTGTTTTTGTGGGTTTCTTGAAAATCCTGGAGTGTCCTTCATCTTGTTTTTTTCCGGGAATCAGAGGCTCACTGTGTTGACCATGGCTGGTTCTGGACTCTGGTTTTTTTTTTTGGTTTGAACCCGAGCCCCTAGTATTCTTGTCTATGTTTTTGGGACTTGATTCCTGGGGATTTGATTGAGGAGCTGAAATTGGGACATTAGAATCTGGATTTTGTTCTGCCATTGGATTCTGTGCCAAAAATGAATTAATTGGAAACAATTAGACTAAATTGATATTAACTGGACTGAGATTGAATTATCTTGGGACTGAATTGAATCAAATTAATTCAATTGGACAGATATGAATGAAATCAATGAACTTATTTGGACTAAATTGAATAGAGTGGATTGTCATGGATTGAAATAAACATTCAGATAACAATTCCATGTTCTCATTCACTCCTTGAATTTGTTTTGGAAGGTTGATTTGTGATCAAATAAAAGGGTTTTTGTAATCTAAAAATGAAATTAGGGAGGGGGGAAGGGGAGTTACCCGACAAGTCACAATTTAAATATTACCGATGAATTTTACTGAAGGATTCATTTCATTCAGTACGTTTTACTTTTTCTTTAATTTTACATTTTTCCAATTTAATCAATAAAATATTTTTGTTGGTGTTTAATAATGGACAAGGGACTATTTTGTCGGTAAAGTTCATTGCAATCTACAATGAAAAGTTTTTATTAGTATTTATCAATTTTTTGGTAGTGATGAACTTTATTTTGTGATTCTTTTTTCACTTTTTTCTTAGTTTTTATCGAATTATTTGTTTTAAATAGTATTTCTATTTTACTTAATACTTGTGATATGTTAGAGAATAATATAAATCATATTCTAGGGTCTCACTTACAAGTTTAAACTTTTAGGTGGGATGATTCCTTAACATGGTATCAGAGCCTTGTTGACCCAGCGGTTACAAGTTCAAATCTCACCACCACTATTTTATTTGATAAAAATCAAGCACAAGGTAATGTGGGTCTATGCAAGTTTCAAGCCCAAACGACTGTAACTTGAGGGGGTATATTAGAGAATAATATAAATCATATTCTGAGCCCTCACTTACAAGCTTAAGCTTTTAGGTAAAATGATTCCTTAAACACGATATACCATACTTGATTTGTCAATCCTTACTATTAAAAGCTGATATGTAGGCTATTTCAGAATATGCTTAAGTATTCAAAATTTTATTTTGTTTTGTCTATGATATCAAGTGCTTCTTGTTAAGTATATGGTATGCATGCGTGTGAGTATGCATACGTAAGGTTTCCTTATGTGTATAAATAAGCAAGACACGTGAAGTGTATGGGTTAAGCATAGTAAATCAAAAATTTGAATTTCTCTTTTTTCCCTCCAAACTCTCTCTTCTTCTTCTCTACTCAATTCTCTCTGTTTCTTCCTTTCCTTTTCTGCATAATCTCTTCTCTTCTTTGATAATCTCAACATGGTATCAGAGCTTCAAATGCTCACGCATACACAGTAATTTGAATAATTACGTGCTTCTATAATCTGTTCTTCATCACAACTTTGTTTCTTTGTGATTCCAAACATTCATTTAAAATTCATTTACAAAGTGTTGTGCTCTTGTACAAAAATACTATGCACATTGTAGTATTCTTGAAAAATCCTTGGAAAAATCTGTTAATTTCAAGGCAATGGTGATAGCAACGCAACTTCAAATCCTCCAATCTCTGATAATAGCTCTAATTTCAACAATTTCAATGTCAATCAGTGTGAAGTTAGACGACACAAATTATCTGAATTGGCATTTTCAGATGTGATTATTGCTGGAGAGCAATTGAATCATTGGGTTTGTTGATGGTAGTCACAACTGCCCGTCTTCATCTACAATGGATGAATGTGCTACAAATATTTCTGATTCCTCTTCTTTTGGTGAATGTGATGTTGTGTAAATTTGGAAAATGCATGATAGGGATTTATGCAACTTCTTACTGCAACATTATCTCTAATAGCTATGTCATGTGCAATTGGTAGTATAAGTGCTAGGGATCTTTGGCTTCGGTTAACAAAACAATTCTCTACGGCATCGAAAACAAGTATTTTTCAACTAAAGTCAAATTTACAGAATATTAGGCAGGGTGCTGACACAATTAGCCAATATCTTTTTAAGATAAAAAAGGCTAGGGATTATCTAGCTGCTATAGGAGTAAGTTTTGTTGATGAAGATATTGTCATTCTGGCTTTGAATGGACTTCCTACTGAATACAACACATTTAAGTGTGTAATTAGGGGTCGGGAGAGTGTGATCACACTAAAAGAGTTTCGATCAAAATTGCTTGTTGAGGATAGAATTGTAGAGAATCACATTCCTGAAACTTCACCATATCTCACTGCCATGCATACTATCTCTTGGAAATCTGCTGCTTCGTCTACTGCATATAATCACCAGCCTCATCGAAATCATGCATACAATGCTTATGACAATGGGAATTATAAGTCCTTTAATAGGAATAGAGGAAGAGGAAGATTCCATCAAGGCATGCGAAACATTCAGCATAAACCTCAATATCAGGCTAAGTCACATGATATTGTCTCAATGAACTCAGGAGTGCTTAGTCCTTCTCCACCTCACTCATTTGCCTCAAGTGTGCCTATCTGTCAATTATGCAACTGTGAGGGTCATACTGCTCCAGCATATGAGTATAAATGAGATGAGAGACTCAAATGTAACATTTATGGCAAAACAAATCATTCAACATGATACTATTTCTATAATGACCGTGGTCCTAATTGTACTGGCACTAGCAACTATCCTTCAGCTCAGGCATACTCATCATCATCCCATTCAAGCTATGAACACAGTATTGCATCCATCTCACCATTCTTCTCAGATTTGGATTGCAGACACTGGGGCTACAAATCATATGACTAATGACATGTCCAATCTCTTTGTTGCTGCCCCTTATCCTACAAATGACAAAGTACAAACAGCTAATGGTGAAGGTTTGTTAGTATCAGATGTTGAGAATTCTATTATCCCTACGAGTACTGTAACTATTAAACTGAATTCAGTACTATATGTTCCATAGATTACTCAAAATTTGATGTCAGTACATCATCTGTGTTTGGATAATAATTATCTTGTGATTTTTTATGCTTTGTGTTTTTGGATTTAGGACAAGGCCACAGGGCGGCTGATATACAAAGGGCATTGCCACAATGGACTTTATCCTCTTCCTTTTGTTCCTCACAATTCTGGTCTGTCACTCCTTAATTCTCAGCCTCAATAATATCTCGGTCAGCTTGTTTTCTCTTCTACTTAGCACAACAAGCTAAGCCATCCTACAAATAGCATTGCTTCTTTAATGCTAAATAAGGCAAATGTCAAGTGCTCTTTCGATACTCCCACATCTATGTGTCATAGTTGTTTACAGGGAAAGTTTTCTAAACTTCCCTTTTATTCTTGTAATGCCAAGTTTGTAACCCAATTTCACGTTGTTCATAGTGATGTTTGGGGGCCTTCTCCTTATGTGTCCATCGATGGCTATAGATACTATGTGATATTTATTGACGAATATTCACAATTGCTAGTTGTTTTCACTAGTCAATAAGAGTTCTGTTTGTTTTGTGTTCATTGCATTCTATAACTATGTGTACACTCAATTTTCATGTTCTATACAAATTTTGCAAAGTGATGGTGGTGGGGAGTATATTAGTAACCACTTTCAAACCTTTCTCACTAATAAAGGAATTGTTCATCAAAAATCATGTCCCTATACTTCTAAACAGAATGGACATGTTGAACGCAAGCATCGCCACCTAATTGAAACCACCATTACCCTGCTTCATCATGCAAAATTACCATCTGTATTCTAGACTTATGCAGTCCACACAGTAGTATATTTGATAAATAGAATGCCTTCTCCTGTTTTACATCACCAATCTCCTTATGAAATCTTGTGCAAAACTATACCAGTGATTTTTCATCTACGCTTTTTTGGTTGTGCGTGTTTTTCTTTACTTCATCCTTACCTTGCCAATAAACTACAACCTAAGACTAAAATGTGTGTATTCTTAGGTTATGCATCACAATATAAAGGATATGTTTGCTTTGATGTTCTTAACAAGCAAACATATATATCGAGACATGTTATATTCAATAAACATGTATTCTCGTATATTGAGTTAGTCATAGGCAGTCAGTCCTCATCTAATTCCTTATCTGTGTCTTCAATCATCATGCCTGTGGTCACCGATAAGAATGTTGTTGTTGTGTCTCCACCACAATCCACTCTCCCTATCACTACTTCTCCTGCCTTGTCTTCATCTAAGTCCATTACCTTTGCACCTTTGCATGATTCATCTCTGCCTGTGGATACTGAATCCAGTAATGCAAGTACATCATTACCTAATATGCTACTAGAGGTTTCATTTAGACCTGAAGCTATATCAGTGATCTTGTATATCCCTCATATGAATGTGCATTCTATGCAAACTCGAAGTAAGAGTGGTGTTATTAAAAAGAAGGCCTATTTCACAAC
This sequence comes from Salix dunnii, assembly GCA_015731905.1. Lineage (NCBI taxonomy): Eukaryota > Viridiplantae > Streptophyta > Magnoliopsida > Malpighiales > Salicaceae > Salix > Salix dunnii. The sequence continues at coordinate 687,705 of CM027661.1, forward strand.
CTCTACTGATGCTTCTACAGTTGACTTGTCTATACTTGAGCCAACTAGTTACAAGGTTGCCTTGCAAATTCCAGTATGGCTGGCACCCATGAAAGAGGAAATTGATGCTTTAAAATATCAAGCTACTTGGAGTTTGGTGCCTCTTCCTCCTTACAAGAATTTGGTGGGATGCAAGCGGATTTTTAAACTAAAGAAACATGTTGATGGGTTTATAGCTAGACACAAGGCTCGACTGGTGGCATAAGGGTTTAGTTAGGAACTTGGCATTGATTATGGAGAGACGTTTAGTCCTGTGGTGAAACCTACCACAGTAAGGATTGTCCTGGCCCTTACTGCATATTTTGGTTGGCTGTTATGACAGCTAGATATTAAAAACACATTTCTACATGGTGTTCTTCAAGAAAAAGTATTCATGACTCAGCCCCCTGGCTTCACTGATCCTGAGCTTTCACAACATGTATGCAAACTTCAAAAATCGCTCTATGACCTCAAGCAGGCTCCACAAGCTTGGAAAGCCAGGTTTACTTCATTCTTGCCCACCTTGGGGTTTCAACACACTTATTTTGATGCATCATTGTTTGTGAAACCACTTGCTGCTGGTGTTATTGTACTGCTGCTCTATGTAGATGATATTATTGTGACTGGTAGTGATTCCACTGTCATTACGGAGGTAATTCAGTCCCTTACAGCAGAGTTTGAGGTTAAGGATTTGGGGCCACTTCATTCTTTTCTAGGGCTTCAAATTTTATCTACTTCCTCTGGTTTATTTGTGTCTCAATCCCAGTATATTCATGATCTTCTTTGCAAGACAGATATGATGGCAGCTAAACCGTGTGCAACTCCCTGTTTTCCCTCTCAGTGATTACTTAAGGATGATGGGGTGCCCTTTGATCAACCTTCATTGTATCGTAGCATTGTGGGGGCTTTACAATACCTCGCATTCATATGGCCTAATATTGCATTCTCTGTGCACCAAGTCTGTCAATTCATGCAATCCCTTATGGTCAGTCACTTTACAACAATAAATAGGATATTATGTTATCTCAAAGGCACTCTTCAACATGGGATTAGTTATCACAGAGGTTCTCTAAACATCACAGCCTATAGTGATGTTGATTGGGTTGGGGATCCCAATGATCGAAGGTCTACGATTGGCCTGGTTGTCTTTCTCAATTCAAGCCCTATTTCTTGGTCATCTAAGAAACAACAAACTATCTCCAAGTCCTCAATGGAAGCTAAGTACAGGACACTCTCCACTACCTCAGCCGAGCTTCATTGGATTAAGCAACTGTTGGTGTTTTTGGGTGTGATCTTTCCCAGCCACCTGTTTTATTTTATGATAACCTCTCTGCCATTGCACTCTCTTTCAATCTAGTTCAGCATCAAAGGACTAAAAATATTGAAATTAATGTGCACTTTGTTCGTGAACGTGTGGCTGCCAATTCTCTCATTCTTCAGTTTGTCTCTTCTCAGGAGCAATTTGCAGATATCCTCACCAAAGGCTTAAGCTCTCCTCTGTTTCACACTCATTGTCGCAATCTCAGGCTTAGTTTATTCAAGCAAGTGATTGAGGGGGGATGTTAAGTATATGGTATGCATGCGTGTGAGTATGCATACGTAAGGTTTCCTTATGTGTATAAATAAGCAAGACACGTGAAGTGTATGAATTAAGCACAATAAATCAAAAATTTGAATTTCTCTTCTTTCCCTCCAAACTCTCTCTTCTTCTTCTCTGCTCAATTCTCTCTGTTTCTTCCTTTCCTTTTTTGCATAATCTCTTCTCTTCTTTGATAATCTCAACACTTCTTTCTACAACTATTCAAATTTTATAGAATTGTACTCAAAATTCTATATATCAAACTATTTTCTTTCAACCTGTTCCATATATTTTCTTTCAATCTCACTTTCAAATTTGTTGTTATATAAAAATTCACACCAAATAAAGAAAACCTGATGGCAAATGTCTTTCAATGTATCTAATTTATGCATATGAAAATGAAATCACAACTTGATTTTGAGATATCAATCTTTCTTTTGAATGAAATAATTTAATTAAAGTAAGAATAAAACACCAATTTTCATACATATGATAACGACGCAGCCACTCCAAATTATATGACATCAGCCCAAATATCCTTTCCAAACAGTCTGATTTTTCTTTTCACTTCGATTTTGATGCATGTAGCTTGGTTTTTCATGACTTCCTCGAGAATGGTCACGCTATCATCTACTTGAAGATTCCTTTCACGAGCAAATTCAATCCACCCCACAGAAAGAAAATGTCCCACGCTCTCATTTCTCTGGATGTTGCAAGAGAAGATCCATTCGTGACCGTTGCCGTCGTGAGCATGCATGTTCATCGACTGGCCTTCTTGGAAAGGTAATGGACCAAGAGTGCAAGCAGGAATAGACAAGACATTCTCGATATCAGCCTTGGTTAGAAACTTTGAAAAGAGTGTTGTCATTGCTTGGCGCAGAAAAACAAAAAAATGGAGCTCTACTCTGAGAAATCTGTGCTTGTAGCTAAATATGAGATGCTGCTGGAGTTGCTCACTTCACTCTTCCACATGATATATATATAGGGAACATGCATGAAATCATGCTTCTGGCTGAGAAAATGCAGTCACATCTTCATGCAAAAGAACGTGGAAGTTTCCAATCTCCTGGAAAGTGAGAGACTATTGGCTAATTCATCCAAACACTTATCCACCAGGCTATTTCTGTTACGATTATTTCCCTGGAAAATTCGAGGAACGTATTTTTGCTTGGATTGAATGCTTCCAAGGCATAGAATTCGACGCGGTTCGTGTTTGAAGGGGAAAGGAAGTGTCGTACTTGGAATAAAATACTAATGGACTGCAAAGTTGAGGGCGTCAACACTTGGTTTAGACTCGGTCTTTTCTTATCTTATTCTGTACGTTGAAATAGACATGCAATTTCACATCTTTTTTTTCCCACTGTAATGATGATCAATTTTTCAGCTTTAATTAGATTATCTTCCTTATTTTACTTTCAATTTGGTTTGGTTTGAATTACTGCAAAAAAAAAAAAAAATGGAGAGCAAAAGCATAGATATGAATTTTAAAGCGTAGATGAACGTTTATCTGAGTTCAAATTAATCACGTCTAGGCAATACTGTAAACATGTTTGAAAGGAAAAACATATATTTTCTTGTATGTGATAAAGGAATTTTGAAGCCACATTTTTCAAGATCGGACACCATCTTATTTTCCTATATGTTTACTCAACTAACGTATTTATTAAAAAAAAAAAAAAAAAAACTTTGATTCCAGTGTTTTTCACTCATAAGCCTAGAAGCCATATTGTTGCTGTTAAATTTTTGATCCCCTGGTTGAAGTATTTTTTTTTAAAAAAAAACTGCAGCAACACCTCACCGATAGCCACCTCTCAACCAACATCATCCCCTCCTCAATGGATCACCATCCTTGTCATGATAGTGTTTTTTTTTATGCCTAGCGCTCTACCATCTACGGAGGGGAGATGATGCGCGGTAAAAGGGTTTTAGTCATAAAGTCATGATTATAATTCTTAGGAGTCACCACCTAATATTAAAATCACTAGAAAATATAATGGTCTGCGAGAATCTAGGTAAATGGACTTATTGTGCAAGGGAAAGATACATCACCTTCAATGCACAAAAATAATTTTTTTTTTTAAGAACATGATTTTTTTATATTATTTTTTTAATAAAAAGTTTTACTGTGCAACAAATCTGGAAATACCATCTATGTCCCTTGGAAATTTCAAAAATACCCCCTGTCTTAAGGGCTAAATTTTTTTTGTCCTATGGTAAAATGATAATTTTACCATCACAATGAATTGTAACCTGGGTCTATGTGAACAGTAACACAATGAACAAAAAAAAGGGAAGCATTTTATTTTATAGTTAATATATATATATATATATATATATATATAGATAGATAGATAGATAGATAGCATTAAGATAATAATGGCTAGAATCATCATCATCATTATATATATTTGAGCCCGTTGTTAAGGATTTTAAAATCTTTTAATTTAGTCCTCAAATTTTATTTTAGCACAACTAAGCTTAAAAAAAAACAATCAATTAGATTTTAATTTAAGCTTGATTTTGCTAAAATAAAATTCGAATGAAAAGATAAAAGATTGAAGTGTAAAATAAAAAATTAAATTTAAATTTATTTATAAAATATATTTTTATCCTCTATATTATTTTGCTATAACGTGCTTGATCCTTTAGTTTTTCATCTTGATATATATATATATATATATATATATATATATATATATATTGGGTGGCTTCGCTAAATAAAATGGAAAACTTTTATAAGAAGAGTAAAGGTAGTTATATTAAATAGTTTATTTCAAATTTAAGACGATGTGTAGTTCGGTAAGAAAAACTTATTGATAATAGTAACAAGATAAAAATAAAAAAGAGATAAATTAAGGTAGAAGAAAGATAATACATCGTAAGATATTAATCATAAGATAAAAAAAAAAATCAATGGTTGAAAATTTTGGTAATTTTAATCGTTATTGATATTTAATTTATAATATGTGAAGATTTTTGGTCATCTAATAATACGGTTACATATCAAATAAGTGACAAGTGCCTTTTATAAGAAAAAAAAATCATATTTCCCCATATAGCAGCATTGGAGCTTTCAACATTTTTCTCTGTCTGCTTTGTCACCCAAGAAAAATAAGAAAGGCAATATTAAAAACAATAGGTTTTTTAATGTTAGAAATGAACCTATTCTTGTCTATGTCCTTGTTCATTAACCTTTCAGCATTTATTAAAAAATAATACAAATTATATTCTGAAATTCTTTTAACGCGTGTCATCTCCCCTCTATAAATGATAGAGCATCAGGCCAAAAAAAAAAAAAAACACTGCCATGACAAGAGGGTGATCCAGTGAGGAGGGGATGATGTTGGTTGAGATGTGGCTATCGGTAAAGTGTTGCTGCAGTTTATTTTTAAAAAAAAAATACTTCAACCAGGGAATCAAAAATTTGACAGCAACAATATGGATTCTAGGCTTATGAGTGAAAAACACCGGAATCAAAGTTTTTTTTTTTTTAATAAATACGTTAGTTAAGGAGTAAACATATAGGAAAATAAGATGGTGTCCGATCTTGAAAAATGTGGCTTCAAAATTCCTTTATCACATAAAAGAAAATATATGTTTTTCCTTTCAAACATGTTTACAGTATTGCCTAGACGTAATTAATTTGAACTCAGATAAACGTTCATCTACGCTTTAAAATTCAAATCTATGCTTTTGCTCTCCATTTTTTTTTTTTTTTTGCAGTAATTCAAACCAAACCAAATTGAAAGTAAAATAAGGAAGATAATCTAATTAAATCTGAAAAATTGATCATCATTATAGTGGGAAAAAACAGATGTGAAATTGCATGTCTATTTCAACGTACAGAATAAGTATAAGAAAAGACCGAGTCTAAACCAAGTGTTGACGGCCTCAACTTTGCAGTCCATTAGTATTTTATTCCAAGTACGACACTTCCTTTCCCCTTCAAACACGAACCGCGTCGAATTCTATGCCTTGGAAGCATTCAATCCAAGCAAAAATACGTTCCTCGAATTTTCCAGGGAAATAATCGTAACGGAAATAATCGTAACAGAAATAGCCTGGTGGATAAGTGTTTGGATGAATTAGCCAATAGTCTCTCACTTTCCAGGAGATTGGAAACTTCCACGTTCTTTTGCATGAAGAAGTGACTGCATTTTCTCAGCCAGAAGCATGATTTCATGCATGTTCCCTATATATATATCATGTGGAAGAGTGAAGTGAGCAACTCCAGCAGCATCTCATATTTAGCTACAAGCACAGTTTCTCATAGTAGAGCTCTATTTTTTTGTTTCTTTGCGCCAAGCAATGACAACACTCTTTTCAAAGTTTCTAACCAAGGCTGATATCGAGAATGTCTTGTCTATTCCTGCTTGCACTCTTGGTCCATTACCTTTCCAAGAAGGCCAGTCGATGAACATGCATGCTCACGACGGCAACGGTCACGAATGGATCTTCTCTTGCAACATCCAGAGAAATGAGAGCGTGGGACATTTTCTTTCTGTGGGGTGGATTGAATTTGTTCGTGAAAGGAATCTTCAAGTAGATGATAGCGTGACCATTCTCGAGGAAGTCATGAAAAACCAAGCTACATGCATCAAAATCGAAGTGAAAAGAAAAATCAGACTGTTTGGAAAGGATATTTGGGCTGATGTCATATAATTTGGAGTGCATACGTTATCATATATATAGAAATTGATCGCGAATGTCTCTTTATGTAGGTGTTTTATTCTTAATAATAAAGTATTAATTGAATTATTTCATTCAGAAGAAAGATTGATATCTCAAAATCAAGTTGTAATTTCATTTTCGTATACATAAATTTGATACAGTGAAAGACATTTGCCATCAGGTTTTCTTTATTTGGTGTGAATTTACTTGTTTTGTTTTCTTTTATGAAAATAGATTAATATAACAGCAAATATGAAAGTGAGATTGAAAGAAAAAAATTGGAACAGGTTGAAAGAAAATATTTTGATATATAGAATTTTGAATAAATTTCTATAAAAATTGAATAATTATAGAAAGAAGCACTTGATATCGTAGAAAAAACTAAATAAAATTTTGAAAAAAAATAAACATATTCTGAAATAGCAAATATATCGGCTTTAAATGGTAAGGATTGACAAAATAAATATCAATTATGGTATATCACAAAGTGTTAAATAAAATAAAAATACTATTTAAAACAAATAATTCAATAAAAACTAAGCAAAAAGTGAAAAAAGAATCACAAAATAAAGTCTCAACACTACCAAAAAAATGATAAATACTAACAAAAACTTTTCGTTGGTAGATTGTGGTAAATTGTATCGACAAAATAGCCCCTTGTCCATTATTAAACACCAACAAAAATATTTTTTTGGTTATATTGGGAAAATATAAAATTAAAGAAAAACTTAAAGGTATAATTACATGTTATTTATACAAATGACATTACTGATGAAATGAACCCATCAGTAATTTTTAAATTATGACTTGTCTGGTAACTCTTGAAGTTTATAATAAATTAAAATGTTGTTTTAATACAAAATTTATGAAAAGAAAAGAAAAGCAAAAAAAAAAAAAAACCGGGGTCAAAAATTTAATTAAGAATAAATGGGACTATAAATACTCATTTTTTCCCTCAACCATGTCCAGCTGAAATGAGAAGAAAGAGGAGAGAGATAACCCAAATATTTCTTCACAAAAACTAGGATTTAACACCAAAAAGCTTGTAAACCCATAAAAGTCTTGAAATTCTAAAGTTGAGGAACACAATTTGGGGGAGGATTAACAAGAAGAAAGTGAAGAATTTAGGGAAAAAAAGAGTGGTTGGTTCTTAACAAGGAGAAGAAGGTTAAGATTCTTCCAAAACTATGAACTAAAGTCAAGATTTCATCCAAGCAAGGAGTTCTAATTCCAATTTCTATTAAATTAATCTCAATTTGATTAGAAGTTCATAATTCTTCTTGAATTGGGAATTAGGGTTTTAATACAAAATATTGGAGAAATGCATAAATGAGTAGGGTTTTCATGAATAAAGGGAAAAACATGGTTGTGATTGATAAGGGAGTAAGGATTGAAGATGAATTGGTTATGTTTCCTCTATTTTTGCAAAACAAGGCAGATCCATTCCCCTATTTCTTAGGAGATTTAGACCTTAAAAATATATAATTAAGGGAGGGCTCCTTCATAGAAGTTGTAGCTGGGAGTGTTAGCTTTCCAACAAGTCCAACACCATCTAATTTGGAGCTCTGGAACTTCAGATATGGGTAACAATCTGTGTAGAGGTCAAGCTGTCACCTATGTTGATAGTTTCGGCCAAGTTGAGAAAATAGCAAAGATTTAACCATGTTAGGGGTAGAAAATTATTCCTTTTCCTTCATAAAATGTTTCTTGATCATCAGGAAATAAAAGAAGAGAATAAATGGTGATTAAAAATTAAATTCATGATGTCCACTTGGACTATAAATGAGCCGAAAAGTTAAAGGATGATAATGAGGAATATATGTGAGAAAGAAAAGATTCGGTAAAGAGAAATGAATATTATTACCGTTTTTATTATTGTTGTGTGTGATATGTGGATTAATATGAAAAAAAAATGGTGGGTGTTTGTGGTTTCAGGAGGAACCTCGAGTGGAGGGCAACAACAACAGGGAAACGCAAGCCGAACGTTCACAGCAGGTAGGTACTTGGTACCTATATCTCCTTTATCTAATGATTATTTTTGTTTCTAATTATTAAACTATAAGATACGAATTGGTGCTTAGTGATGAGAGAAAGAAAAGGGGGTAAAAGAAAGGCTAGGGGATGGAAAAATGGATATATATGTGTATAGGAAGAAACAAGCTCGTTGATATCAGCATTACCGATATGTTGGTGGTGAGATATAGACCTTGATTAGCTATTCGATTTCAGAATAGTTAATGATATCGGTGGGTGATGTCAATATCGGCATAATTTATAAACTTGATTAGCTATTCGGTTTTGGAATAGTTGATGATATCGACGGGTGATGTCAATATCGATAAAATTTATAAACTTGATTAGCTATTCGGTTTCAGAATAGTTAATGATATCGACGAGTGATGTCGATATCGGCATAATTTATAAACATGATTAGCTATTCGGTTTTAGAATAGTTAATGATATCGACGGGTGATGTCGATATCGGCAAAATTTATAAACTTGATTAGCTATTCGGTTTCAGAATAGTTAATGACATCGGCGAGTGACATTGATATCGGCAAAATTTATAAGCTTGATTAGCTATTTGGTTTCAAAATAGTTAATGATATCGGCGGATGACGTCGATTTTAGCATAATTTATAGACTTGATTAGCTTTCTGAGATGAAAGCTAATGATGTCAAGAATTCTTGATATCGGCATACTCTAAAACCTTCTAAGGTTATAACAGAACAAAGATTAACTATTTTTGTTTTAAAAATAGTTAATGACACCAACGGTTATATTCGTGTCAGCATTTTCATGAAACTGATTAGTTGATTTCAAGTCAGGCAACTAGAGACACTATTGGAGGTCATTAGTGTCGGCTATAGTGTGATGTGAAAAAGGGAAAAGAAGCAATCAAAAAAATAAATTTTCTTTTATATAACCTTAAAATGGTATATATGGTTGTGTTAGAATCTCATATGATTTAAGTAGATTGAGGGATATGCTGTTTAAATTTTTCTATAAATTGCTAGTATTTATGTAATTGTTTTACTCATATAGAAAATCTATATTTTGCAGGATCCTCCCATTCTCACCAAGAATAGATTTTAGGCCCTTAATCCTTTTTGTATAAGTTAGGAACTTAGAAAGTTGTGATGTAATTTTGGTTATGTAGAAAAACATGTAAACTGTATAGAATAGTATATTTGTGAATTTTGGTTCTAAAAACATGTAAACTTAAATTGTGTTGTGTTGTGTGTGTGTGTGTGTGTGTGTGAAATCTTTGTGTGTGAATTGGCTCTTTTAATTCTTACCTTATGTGTGTGATGTATGATGGAGTTTAGGAACGAATATGGTCCTGAACATATCCTAGAATGAATTTTGTGGTTGATTGTATTAAACATGGATGCGATTGTGGATGAGATATGATTCAAATTGCATGCAGGTTATATTATCAATAGCTTGGGATCTCCCGATATGGGAAAAAAAATATGCTCCAATTATCCTTTATAGGGGAAAGATTAATAAAATTTTGGGGTTGTTACAACTCCCCCCCCTCCCTAATTTCTTTTTCTTCCTCCATCAGCTCTGTAACAAAATAAAAAACCCTTTTATTTTATTACATATCAACCTTCCACAACTAATTCAGTCATGCCAACACTTAGTTTGTTAACATTCCTGTTTTAATTTAATATTTGTCTTATGATTCCTTACATCAAGTAAGCAAAATTACCCCTTTTTTTATTTGAACATGATTTTAAAATGTTGATTTTTATTGTATATTTTTATAGTATATGTAGTTTGTTTGTGTGCTTACTTGTTTTATAGTTTTTTTCATTTGAAATTTATTGTATGAATGTGTGGTTTGTACATGTTAAAGTTTGTTGATATTTTGAAAGACTATATCTGTTTGCAATTTGATGAAACTGATTTTATATTTGTGACTTATGTGTTGTGTAATGAAATAAATAATAAGTATATTTTATATTTTTGTCATTTTATGTTGTCGAGTTTAAAATATCAATAAATAAATAAGAATTTTAATTTATGTAGATAATTCATAATGATTTAAGTGAGAGATTAAAATAGGTTGAATATGTTTGAGTTAAACCAATGTTAGTGAATTTATCTAGTTCATATAATTGATTAATACAACTTGGTCAATATTAATTAAATCCGAATGTCTAATTGATTTAATTAGCGATACAATTGAAAAGGAAAAGGCGACTTAGGGCAAATTGAATGCAATCAAAAACTCTAATATTCAAGGAGTGAATGAGAACAAGGAATTATTGTCTGAATGTTTATTTCAATCCATGACAATCCACTCTATTCAATTTAGTCCAAATTAGTTCATTGACTTCATTCATATCAGTCCGATTGAACTAATTTGATTCAATTCAGTCCCAAGATAATTCAATCTCAGTCCAGTTAATATCAATCTAGTCTAATTGTTTCCAATTAATTCATTTTTGGCACAGAATCCATTAATCAATGGCAGAAATAAATCCAGATTTTAATATCCCAATTTCAGCTCCTCAATCAAATCAAATCAAATCCCCAGGAATCTAAGTCCCAAAAATACAGACAAGTACACTAGGGGCTCGGATTCAAACCAAAAAAAAAAAAAAAACCGGAGTCCAGAACCAGCCATGGTCAACACAGTGAGCCTCTAGTTCCCAGAAAAAAAGACACTCCAGGATTTTCAAGAAACCCGCAAAAACAAAAGACATCAAATTCCAACACAGTGCCGGTCTTTCACCCCCAGAAATCCACCACTGGAACTGCCGTTCCAGCCCCCTTTCAGTCTCACCAAACACCCATACCAAGTCAAAACCTCCTTCACCTTCTTCCTCCTGCACAGCCTTCCACTAAAAACCGATCATAAAAAGTCCAAATAAAATACTGTGGACATGTCTAGGTAAAAGCCCAAATAAAATGCTAGGGACATGTCAAGTCATTATGAAAATCAATCATGAGGAGTTCTGATGCAAACCAAGGAGAAGGACTTGTTGATCATACACTCGCGGGTGAGGATGAATTTGCGCAAGACCCGTTGTCGCTACCAAGTGGTCCAATTACAAGACTTAGAGCCAAACGTTTCAAGGAAGCACTAAATGGGCTAATCCAAGTGATTTGGGCTGATTCTAAACAGACCAAGATGAGCTCAAATAATAATGAATGCTTAGTCCACATCATCAAACCAATTAAAGAGGCTAATAATTATCCAAAAACATTTCTAGCATGATCTGACCATCAAAGGTCATGAATTTGATGAGTTTCAAGATATTAAATAGAGGATTAAACATGGTCTTTAATGGTGATGTTAAATACATTGAATTTAGCTATTTAGCTATTTATGGTTGCCTCTAAAAGTCCAACAGGCCTAAAAACGTGGGGACTTGTTTATTTTGATGTTTGTGCTGTTTTAAAGCTTTAGTTATGACTTTTCCTATTCTTGGAGGGTTGTTCCAAGTATATAGATGAGAATTTCAAAATGAATAAACAGATTATGTTTTCAGAAATTTATCATTTTTTTTGTGAGGTCTTGTGTTCCTCTTCGTTCTTAAAAGAACTCGTAGAACTTATCAAGTTAATCTTGTGGCGTTCAAACAACCAAATTTATCACCTTGATTTTTTAGAGATTCTCACGTTTTCTAGGTGTGGCGTTTCAATCTTTCATAGTCTTGGTTTTCATCTTATTAGGTGTTGGGTCAAGGCTCAAGCAATCTTGTCTACACGATCTTGGGGTTCTAAACCATCGTAGCTATTGGGTTTCATCACAATTGTTGATGGAGTTCATATCATTTGGTATCAGAGCTTTGATTCTAAGATAAGTTTGACTATCTTTCATTTTTGTTTTTTCTTTTATATACTGTTACCTCTTACAAAAGACAAAAAAAATCTTCAAAAAAAAAACAAGAAAAAAAAATATCATGAAACAATACGGAAAAAAAAGGGTGCACGATTCCAGTAGGAAAACTTCTTTTCAATCTTGTTTCTCACCTTATTCAAGTTCAAAAAAAAAATCATGAAAAAAATTATACGATTACAGTAGAAAAACTTCGTTTCAATCTTGTATCTCATCTTATACAAGTTTTAGCCATTTTAGTTTTGGTTGTTTCTCATCTTTTGAATAGCTGTGGGATTATTTTGAATTAGTTTTTGGAAGTTCAATTAAGAACTAAAGAAGACACAAAAGAGTGGAAGAAAAAAGGCAAGAGTGCGTGAGACCATAAGAGGGTAAAAGCCGTTTAGTGTGCAAACACGAGTGTAAGTGTATCAATTCTTGAGTGAAACACGTGAGGGAGTGCCTGTGAGGATTCTAACCTTGTTTTGCAGATTTTAAAAATGTCCAATAATCAAGAAGATACAACCGAAGAAGTTCGACAACCTGCAATTCCAAGCCTCCAAATGCAAGCCTTGCTATGGGAGATGAGGCGTATGTTAAGGGCTGAATTAGAACCTATTCATGACAGGTTGGACAGGGTAGAAGCATAGGCTCCTAGGGGACATCAACATGACATTCCCAATAGGCAGCAAGGTGGGCGTGTTCCGTGGCGGAATGTTGAGGAAGAGGCGGATCGGAGTTTGAGGAGCCATATTTGAACCGAGGCAGGTTTCAGCGTGGGAATGAGAATCGAGAAGCTAGGATGGGTAGGCCTAGGAGGGATAATGATTTGGGAAATATAAAGATTAAAATCCCATCTTTTCAAGGTAAAAGTGATCCTGAAGTTTATTTGGAGTGGGAAACTAAAATGGAGATGGTGTTTGATTGTCACAACTACTCGGAGATAAAGAAGGTTAAGTTGGCTGCAATTGAATTCACCGATTACGTCATTGTTTGGTGGGATCAATTACTGATCAATAGGAAAAGGAATAGAGAACCACCAGTGGACACTTAGGAGGAGATGAAAATACTTATGAGGAAGCGTTTTGTACCCAACCACTATTATAGGGGATTGTATCACAAGTTGCAGAGGCTAAATCAAGGTTCCAAGAGTGTGGAAGAATATTACAAGGAGATGGAGGTAGCTATGATCCGGGCTAATGTCGACGAGGACCGGGAAGCCACCATGGCTAGGTTCTTGCACAAATTAAATCATGAGATTGCGAATATAGTTGAGATGCATCACTATATTGAGTTGACAGATATGGTGCATCAAGCTATAAAGGTGGAGGAACAATTCAAACGAAAAGGATTGGTTAGGAGGGGTCATCCCATGGCTACCACCAGCACGTGGAAGACAGCTCCAAAATAGGATGAGAACCTACAAAATAAGCTAAAATTTGAATCCTCTAAGAATTCCAAATCAACGACCATCACTACAGTAGGTAACATCGAAACTTCAAGTTCTAAATATGTGATATTAAGTATTTTAAATGCCAGGGGTGGGGACACATAGCCAGCCAATGTGTAAACAAAAGGGTGATGGTAATAAACGCCAAAGGAGAGCTTGAGTCGGAGAATGAGAAAGAAGTAGATGATGATGACATGCCACCTTTGGAGGATGCTGATGATAAGCAAAGTGCTGTGGTTGGAGATTTATTGGTAGCAAGGAGAGTTCTCAATATACAGGTTAAGGAGGAAGAAAGTAACCAAAGGGAGAACTTGTTTCATACTCGGTGCTTTGTGAAAAACAAAGTTTGTAGTGTCATTATTGATGGAGGAAGTTGCACGAATGTAGCTAGCACTTATTTGGTGGAAAAATTGGCCTTAACTACCTTGAAACATCCTCACCCTTATCGGCTTCAGTGGCTGAATGAATGTGGCGAGATCAAGGTGAATGAATGTGGCGAGATCAAGGTGACAAGGCAAGTATTGGTGGCATTATCCATTGGTAAATATGAAGATGAAGTGCTTTGTGATGTGGTTACTATGCATGCAAGCTATTTACTCTTGGGAAGACCATGGCAATATAATCAAAGGGCTATGCATGATGGATTCACAAATAGGTATTCTTTCACTCATAGAAAGCAACCTATTACTCTTGTGCCATTGAATCCAGAACAGGTCAGGGAGGACCAACTAAAGTTACAAAGATCAAATGACCAAACGAAAGCAAAAGAAATGAAGGTCGAAATTGAAAAAAAAAGATTTACAAAAAAAAGAAAGACAGAAAAACATTGATCAGAGAGAAAAAGAAAGAGAAGGAATTTCGGCCATAGTGAGAGCAAGAGAGGAAAAATTCAATTACATTGCAAAAAAAAGTGAGATCAAGAGAGCACTATTTTCACACCAGCCCCTGATTGTACTCATGTACAAGGAGGCTCTTTTATGTACTAATGATCTCGTCGGTGATTTGCCGAGCGATATTGTTTCTCTTTTGCAAGAGTTTAAAGATGTCCTTCCCGAAGAGGTCCCTAATTGATTGCCTCCAATTTAAGGGATTGAACATCAGATTGATTTCATACCAGGTGCATCAATTCCAAACCAACCTGCTTATAGGACTAATCCCGAGGATACCAAGGAACTTCAGAGGCAAGTAGGTGAATTATTGGAGAAAGGGTATGTGCGTGAAAGCATGAGTCCGTGTGCGGTTCCGGTGCTATTAGTTCCCAAGAAGGATGGAACATGGAGGATGTGTGTTGACTATCGAGACATCAACAACATAACGGTAAAGTATTGTCATCCTATTCCTAGATTAGATGATATGCTGGATGAATTGCATGGTTCTTGTGTCCTTATAAAAGTGGATCTTAAGAGTGGATATCATCAGATTATGATGAAAGAAGGTGATGAATGGAAAACTGCTTTCAAGACTAAATATGGTTTGTATGAGTGGTTAGTGATGCCTTTCGGTTTAACTAATGCTCCGAGTATATTTATGCATTTGATGAACCATGTTTTGCGTGCATATATTGGCAGAGTTGTCGTTGTGTATTTTGATGATATCCTAATTTATAGCAAAAACTTGAAGGAACATGTAATGCATTTGAGATCTGTCTTGGAAATTCTAAGGAAAGAAAAGTTGTTTGCTAATCTCAAGAAGTGCACCTTTTGCATGGATAAACTTGTTTTTCTTGGTTTTGTTGTTAGTAAAAAAGGAATTGAGGTGGATGAGGAAAAGGTTAAGGCAATCCAAGAGTGGCCAACTCCTACAACAATCAACCAAGTGAGTAGTTTCCACGGCTTAGCTAGCTTCTATAGACGGTTTATGCGTGATTTTAGTAGCTTAGTCACACCTCTTACTAAAGTCATAAAAAAAAATGTGTCATTTAAGTGAGGCAAAGAACAAGAAAAGACCTTTAATCTGATCAAAGGAAAGTTAACTAATGCACCTTTGCTTGTTTTACCTAACTTTGCTAAAACTTTTGAAATTGAGTGTGATGCTTTAGGAATAGGTATTGGAGCTGTTTTGATGCAAGAAGGTCGTCCGGTAGCTTATTTTAGTGAAAAGTTGAGTGGGGCAGCCCTAAATTACCTTACTTATGATAAGGATATGTATGCCTTGGTAAGGGCTTTAGAAAATTGCCAACATTATCTATGGCCAAAGGAATTTGTGATTCACACGGATCATGAGTCCTTGAAGCATTTGAAAGGACAACAAAAGTTGAATAGACGCCATGCCAAGTGGGTGAAATTCATTGAAACATTTCCTTATGTGATCTGATACAAGCAAGGTAAGGAAAATGTGATAGCTGATGCATTGTCCCGAAGGTATGCTTTACTTTCCATTTTAGATACAGAATTGCTCGGCTTTGAATACATTAAGGATTTGTATGCACAAGGTTCTGATTTTGGTGATGTGTTCAAAGCATGTGAAAAAGTGGGATTTGGTAAGTTTTATAGGCATGAAGGATTTTTGTTTCGGGAAAATAAACTATGTGTGCCTATGTGTTATCTACGTGAATTGTTTGTAGGAGAAGCTCATGGTGGTGGTTTGATGGGTCATTTTGGTGTAGCTAAGACATTAGGAATTTTGCAGGATCATTTTTTTTGCCTCATATGAAACGTGATGTGGAAAGATTCTGTGAGAAGTGCATCACTTGTAAATAGGCCAAGTCTAAGTTGAAACCTTATGGTTTGTACACCCCTTTGCCAATACATAGTGAACCTTGGACTGATATTTCTATGGATTTTGTTTTGGGATTACCTAGGACTAAGAGGGGGAGAGATTCAGTATTTGTGGTGGTAGATAGATTCTCCAAGATGGCACACTTCATTGCTTGTCATAAAACTGATGATGCTTCACATATAGCTAATTTGTTCTTCAAAGAAATTGTTTGGTTACATGGCATGCCTAGGACCATTGTTTCTGATAGGGATGCCAAGTTTTTGAGTTACTTTTGGAAGACTTTGTGGGGAAAGTTAGGAACCAAGTTATTATTTTCTACTACTTGTCATTCACAAACGGATTGTCAAACTAAAGTATTGAATAGAACTTTGTCTATTTTGTTATGTGCTATCATTAAAAAGAACTTGAAAACATGGGAAGATTGCTTGACACATGTTGCATTTGCTTATAATAGAAGTATACATTCAGCAACTAAGTTTTCACCTTTTGAAATGGTTTATGGCTTTAACCCTTTGTCACCTTTGGATTTAACTTCTTTACCTTTAAGTGAACGTGTGAACCTAGATGGCAAAACAAAGGCAGAATTTGTAAGGATGATTCATGAAAAGGCATGACTGAACATTGAAAGGAGGACTCAACAGTATGTCCAACAAGCCAACAAGGGATGCAAGAAGGTAGTGTTTTAACCAGGCGATTAGGTTTGGTTACATTTGAGAAAGGAATGTTTTCCAGAGAAACGACGTTCAAAACTTCTACCTAGGGGTGATGGACCATTTCAAGTAGCTGAACGCATCAATGATAATGCCTCAAGCTTGACTTACCAAGTGAGTATGGTGTTAGTGTAAGCTTTAACGTTTCTAATTTATCTCCTTTTGATGTAGGTGATGATTTAAGGACAAATCCTTCTCAAGAGGGGCAGAATGATGCAAACCAAGGAGAAGGACTTGTTGATCATACACTCGCAGATAGGGATGAATTTGTGCAAGACCCGTTGTCACTTCCAAGTGGTCCAATTACAAGACTTAGAGCCAAATGTTTTAAGGAAGCACTAAATGGGCTAATCCAAGCGATTTGGGCTGATTCTAAACAGACCAAGATGGGCTCAAATAATAATGAATGCTTAGTCCACATCATCAAACCAATTGAAGAGGCTAATAATTATCCAAAAATATTTCTAGCATGATCTGACCATCAAAGGTCATGAATTTGATGAGTTTCAAGATATTAAATAGAGGATTAAACATGGTCTTTAATGGTGATGTTAAATACATTGAATTTAGCTATTTAGCTATTTATGGTTGCCTCTAGAAGTCCAACAGGCCTAAAAACGTGGGGACTTGTTTATTTTGATGTTTGTGCTGTTTTAAAGCTTTAGTTATGACTTTTCCTATTCTTGGAGGGTTGTTCCAAGTATATAGATGAGAATTTCGAAATGAATAAACAGATTATGTTTTCAAAAATTTATCATTTTTTTTGTGAGGTCTTGTGTTCCTCTTCGTTCTTAAAAGAACTCGTAGAACTTATCAAGTTAATCTTGTGGCGTTCAAACAACCAAATTTATCACCTTGATTTTTTAGAGATTCTCACGTTTTCTAGGTGTGGCGTTTCAATCTTTCGTAGTCTTGGTTTTCATCTTATTAGGTGTTGGGTCAAGGCTCAAGCAATCTTGTCTACACGATCTTGGGGTTCTAAACCATCGTAGCTATTGGGTTTCATCACAATTGTTGATGGAGTTTATATCAAGTTCTAAGAGTGAGCACTAAGTGATCCTTAGTCTAGAGAACCGTCAAATACCTTTTGAGCCTTCAAATATCTTTTCTTTGTAGCCAGCAGCCTGAGCCTATACTACAAGCCTGATAAAGCCCTTTTTGATCAAATACGAGTAATTTGGATTGATAGGCAATGCTTTTCCATTCAAAACAATCCTTACAAATGCTTCACGTGACCCGATCGAAACCTTCCTGACATACAAGACATGCAAATATCATTTCACATTCTTATCAAAATCAACATAAAACCTGACAATCAGATCACTTGAATTCTTTCAAGAACAAGTTTATTTAAACAAACATCAAAATGATTTTTGGCTTGGAATGACTTTGAAATTCCAAAAATCTTACATGAAAATAATTTTTGCAAATAACCATCTCTTTCCTACAAACACTTAAAGTCTAAAACACTGGTGTGGCGTGACCTGACCAGGGCAATCAAAATGGTTTTTATGTTTGAAATGACTTTGAAAGTCCAAAAATCTTACATGAAAACACAATCTTTGCAAATAACCAACCCTTTCCTGCAAACACTTAAAGCCTAAAACAATTGTGGGCATGACTAGACTGGGGGTCAATCTATAAATGTAATTGAAACTAGCTCCATCATTCCTTTATCAAAGAATCTAGATCAAACTCTTAGGAGCATGTTGATATGGAAAATCTATCATCTCTAGTGGTCAAAATCTTAACTTACGGCTCGAATAAGTAGAAGCGAGAAGTCGTCAAAGCTAGAGATCCAAATCCCACAAAAAGAAGGCCAGGAAGAAGAAAAAGGAACCTATATGTAAAGACCAGGAATTTATATATATATATATATGCATACTACCCATATATCACGATCCATATTCATCCTCATCAGTAAACATTATCCATACAATAAACATTCCATTAAAGAAAATAAGGTTCGCATAAACATACAATATTGCAGTTTTCATAACTAAAGCTTTTGATTAGAAATATACATACATAGATATGATTTACATTCTTAATCTACTGGTGGAACCTTCCGATCTACACACAAAAAGTTTTACAAAATTATGCATTCCATACATTGCTTCCTCCTAAAAACAACTTAGTTTCGAATGCGATCTACATGATTCTTTGCCAAAAGTAGGACCCCCCCCTTTCTTTTCTTTGTTTTAGTTCCTTAGACCTCACGTGGCTGTGACGTCCCTGCAGTAGTACAAACATTTAATGAAATGCAATTACTTAATATTGGCACTAATTAATTCTAACCCAATGATCAATCAGTTAAAAGAAAAGACACTATTTAATTGAAAGTTCTGTATATACATAATGCAATTCAATTGTAAAATTTATAGGAACTCCATTCCTCTTTTTAAGCAACATTATCATTTCTCATATTATTATTTTAAGACACCCATATCAGAGATCAACCATTCTTTTATGCCGGCCATCCTTTCAGACGCCTTTAGCCGTAGCAAATCATTCATTTATCCCGGCCATCCTTCCAGACGCCATTAGCAGTAGCTAATCAATCATTTATCCCGGCCATCCTTCCGGACGCCATTAGCCGTAGCTAATCAATCATTTATCCCGGCCATCCCTTCCGGACGCCATTAGTCGTAGCTAATCAATCATTTATCCCGGCCATCCCTGTCGGACGCCATTAGCCGTAGCTAATCAATCATTTTCCACATTTACGCATTCATTAATCTAATATAAACCTCATCGTATTTGTATATCATTCAATTTACTTCTCACATGACGTAAGAATGAAGGGATATAAATCACTTACTTGTTTTACTTCGGGGTTGTTCTTGTCTGGTCGATGGTTCAATCCCGACTGCTCCGCCTGCGACATTAATGTCTAACAATTAGTATTCTTCTATTTTCAATTTCACATTCATCAACATACTTATTTCCACAAATTTCAGCCGAACAAGCTTACAATTTTTCAGTAAAATTTACCAACAATTTTTAATCGTGGACCACAAATTTTCTAGCGCAATACACACAGGAAATTTCAGTAACATTACCCATAAATTTTTCATCATAAACCCACATTTTCCAGCACAATTTATACATAAAAATTTCAGCAACATCCTCATCAATTTTTCATCATAAACCCACATTTTCCAGCACAATTTATACATAAAAATTTCAGCAACATACTCATCCATTTTTCATCATAAACCCACATTTTCCAGCACAATTTATACATAAAAATTTCAGTACATATTTTATTCAAAAATCCAACAAAACCCCCCATGAATGTCAACAGCCCCCTTAAACAAGAAAAATCATCCCCCCTTTCACATAATTTGTTAATTTCATCATCATTTTTTTTATATATTTTCTTTATTCTCCCAATTCATTTTGTTTCATCTTTTAAGAAGAACAAGAAAAGAAGAGAGTTTCATGACACTTACTTATCTTATCTTACAATTTTTTTTTTTGAAAGCTTTGATACTCTTCTTCCTCTTCTCGGCTACATCCACTATTTTCTCTAGGTCTCAACTTTCCAATACACATTCACAAAGTCTTCTCCTTTAATATTAGCTTAGGGTTCAGTTGGGAAGAGAAGAAAATAGGGTGGGAAAAGAAGGAATTTGTTTGGCTGAGGAGAAGGAAAAAATGAGGTGAAAAGGAAAAAGATGGGTTCGGCTGGGAAGAGAATAAAATGAAGTGAAAAAAGAGAAGATTTGTTCGGTTGGGAAAAGTAGAAAATGAAGTGGGAAGAGAAGGGATTTGTTCGGCTGGGAGGAGGAAAAATTGGGTGGGGAAAAAATCCTCACTCCCTCTCTCCTCTTTGTATTTATATTCATGAAGTGAGGGGGTTTGTTTGGGGTTTGGGTTAAATATGTTCTAATCCTTGTTTCGTTCTTATCTAAAACTGGCTTTGCTCTTCTTCTTTCCCCCCCCTTTTTTTTTATAAAACGAATTTGTCTTCATTTATTATATATATATATATATATATATATATATATATATATATATTTATATAATGTTTTTCTCTCGGGTGTTTACATTCTTCCCCTCTAAATATGAATTTCGTCCTCGAAATTTAAGGGGTTTAAATATTCCATACCTGATATTTCGAACAATTCTGGGTATTTTTTCCTCATCTCATCTTCTCTCTCCCAAGTTTCCTCTTCTATTTGAGCATTTCGCCATAAGATTCTGACGATAGGGATCTTTTTTGTTTCGCAGTTCCTTTTCACCCTTATCTAGTATTCTTGTGGGCTTCATTTCCAGCGTTAAGTTCTCATTGACTTCAACTGGAATTTGGGGTAGTATTCTGGTGGAATCTACATCTGCCTTTCTTAATAAGGAAATATGAAACACGTCATGGATCTTAGCTAGCTGTGGAGGTAAGTCCACCTTGTAGGCTATTGGTCCCATTCGCTGTAGGATTTTGAAAGGTCCAATGAACCGAGGGGTTAATTTTCCTCTCAAACCAAACCGCAATATGTTTTTCCTTGGGGCTACTTTTAAGTACACTTGATCCCCTGTACAGAACTCAAGGGGTCTCCTCCTCACATCAGCATACTTCTTCTGTCTATCCTGCGCGGCTTTGATGTGATCCCGAATAATTCTCACTTTGTCCGTGGTTACTTGGACCAGCTCTGCACCATATAACCTCCGATCTCCAATTTCTTCCCAACATAAGGGTGTTCTGCACCTCCTACCATACAAGGCTTCATATGGGGCCATCCCTATTGTGGCTTGGTAACTATTGTTATAGGTGAATTCTATTAATGCCAGGTGTTCCTCCCAGTTTCCCCCAAATTCTAGTACACAGGCTCGTAGTAGGTCTTCTAAAACTTGGATAACCCTTTCTGATTGTCCATCCGTTTGGGGGTGAAACGCAGTGCTCATATCCAATCTGGTCCCCAAAGCTTGCTGGATGCTGGGCCAAAGTCGAGAGGTGAATCTAGGATCTCGATCCGATACAATGGACACTGGAATCCCATGGAGTCGTACTACCTCATTTATGTAGATCTTGGCAAGCTTATCCACCAAGTCAGTCATCTTTATAGGCAGGAATAGTGCGGACTTTGTCAACCGATCTACAACAACCCATATCGCGTCATTTCCTTTTCTCCCCTTAGGAAATCCCGACACAAAATCCATTGTTATCATCTCCCATTTCCACTTTGAAATTTGTAATGGTTGTAGTGGTCCCGCAAGCCTTTGGTGTTCAACCTTGACTTGTTGACATATACCACACTTTGACACATATTCAGCTATTTCTCTTTTCATGTTCGGCCACCAGTAGAGAAGTTTCAGATCTCGATACATCTTAGTGCTGCCAGGATGTAGGGAGAGCTTGGACTCATGTGCTTCTCGTAGAACCATCCGTTTGATTATTTCATCATTAGGTACGTACACTCTTTGCCCCAACATCACGGACCCATCGTTCGCTATCCTAAATTTCATTTCTACACCAGCCTCCACCTTCCTCCTAATCTTGGATCCAACCTCGTCCTGGAGCTGAGCTTGTAGTATTTGTTCCCGATACGTTGGTCTTACCAAAAATTGAGCTACTAACCCACCTCCGACATTTACGTCTAAATTTGCACCCATCATTTTCAATTCCGCCAATTGCCGCTCCTTCCCTATCGTTAACCCTTCTAGGGTGGCTTTATCTTTTCAACTGAGGGCATCCGCCACTACGTTTGCCTTTCCCGGATGATATTCTATGATGCAATCATAATCCTTAATGAGTTCCACCCATCTTCTTTGTCGCATGTTCAGTTCTTTTTGCGACATTAGGTACTTTAGGCTCTTATGATCGGTAAAAATTTGGGTTCGAGATCTGTACAAATAATGTCTCCATATCTTTAAAGCAAACACTACACCAGCCAACTCCAGATCGTGCACTGGGTAATTCACCTCATGGGTCTTTAACTGCCTTGATGCATAGGCGATAACCCTTCCATGTTGCATTAGGACACACCCTAAACCTTTTCCTGAAGCATCACTATAAACCACAAAACCTTCTGTCCCTGAGGGAAGGGTTAACACTGGAGCGGTGGTGAGCCTTCTTTTCAATTCCTGTAAGCTCCTTTCACACTCCTCCGACCACACCCATTTCTTATTTTTCCGAGTCAGCTGAGTCAAAGGTGTTGCAATCAAGGAAAAGCCTTCGATAAACCTCCAATAGTATCCTGCAAGTCCCAAGAAACTATGTATTTCGGTAACTGAAGTCGGCCTTTCCCATTTCAAAACTACGTCAACTTTTTAGGGATCTACAAAAACACCTTCTGCCGATATAACATATCTTAGAAACGTCACCCTCCTTAGCCAAAACTCACATTTACTCAGTTTCGCATATAACTGGTGCTCTCTCAAGATTTGCAAGATTTGCCTCAAGTGTCCTTCGTGCTCCTCAAAAGACTTCGAGTACACCAGTATGTCATCGATGAATACTACTACAAACTTATCAAGACAGGATTGGAAAATCCTATTCATTAAGCTCATGAAAAAGGCTGGAGCATTCATCAATCCAAACGGTAACACTAAAAACTCATAGTGTCCATAACGAGTTCTAAATGCAGTCTTTGCTATGTCTGCCCCTTTTATCTTCATCTGGTAGTACCCTGATCTCATATCTATTTTTGAGAATACCCTTGCTCCTTTTAATTGATAAAACAAATCATCTATCCGAGGTAACGGATACTTGTTCTTCTTTGTTATTTTGTTCAACTGTCGATAATCAATACAGAGCCTATGGGTTCCATCTTTCTTTCTCACAAATAGGACCGGCGCTCCCCAAGGAGAATTACTGGGCCGTATGAACCCTTTGTCTAACAATTCTTGTAGTTGGGTCTTTAGTTCGTTCAGTTCTGTTGGGGCCATCCGGTAAGGTTGTTGCGATATGGGTGGGACTCCAGGAAAAGTGTCTATGGTCACCTCTACCTCCCGCTCTAGGGGTAATCCTGGTAATTCCTCGGGAAACACATCCGGGAATTCCCTCACCACAGCAATATCTTTCAATTGTGGGCCTTCCTCATTGGAGTTTAAAATGTACGCGAGGTATCCTACACACCCTTTTTTCAACAGTTTTTGGGCTATTACTACCGATATTAGGGTAGCCGGTTTGAACATTCTTTCTCCCTCAAAAATCTTTCTCTCTCTTTTTGGAGTTTGGAAGGTAACAGTTTTAGCATAACAATCTATTATAGCTTTGTACTTATTCAACCAATTCATGCCTAGGATTAAGTCAAAATCATACAACCCCAAGGGAATCAAGTCTATTTCTGTTTCGCACCCAGACAGGTTAATCCCCACATTTAAATACACAATATCGGTTTCAACCATGTTTCCCATTGGAGTTCCAATTAAAAATCCCCTCTCTACCATTTCTACTTCCTTTCCCAATTTAGTGACAATCTTTTTATCAATGAAAGAGTGTGTGGCACCAGGGTCAAACAACACATGTATATTAAAATCATTTAATCGTAGAGTATCTGCCACTACATCTGATGCAGCCCTGGCCTCCTCCTTTGTCAGATGAAAGACCCTTCCCGGGGTCCTATCATTCTGCGCTCTCAGTCTTCCTCGACTGGGGTTTGCTCCTGATTGAGAAGATCTCACTGGCCTGTTCACTGTGACTGACTGTTGAGAGCTCTGACCAGGCTGTCTATAACTTTGTATTTGTTTGGTGCTCCTTTTTGGGCAATCCCTCTTGAAATGTCCCTTTTCACCACAGTAATGACACTCTTGACTCAAATACTAACAATTCCTCCACCTATGCCCTTCACCTTTGCACACAAAGCATCGTCCGAGGGAAACTGAGCAGTCCCCAGGATGTTTTTGTCCACATTTTATGCAAAAAGGGTAATCTACCCCCTTGCGATCACCTGTTCCTGTTGAAACGTTTTCCTTTGAGTACGACTGCCCGATCATCACCCTCCCATTTGACTGTTGATGTGACGGAAACATCAAACTCCTTTTTTTTCTGTACTGATCATGCTCTCCGCTCTTCCCTTTTTTCGGAAATGGTGGTCTACTGCTGTAAAAATGCCCATCTCTTTTTCTGCTTATACTCTGATGTCCCCCATGGCTCTCTTCAATGCAAGCCTCCAGAGCTTGAGTAGCTTCGATTAAACCTCTAACTGTTTTAAATCGTAATGCAATTAATCCTTGTTTCAAATCTTGTCGCAACCCATCTCTCAACTTTTCAATCATATGTTCCTCTGTCGGCACATAATGTGGGGCAAACAATGATAGATCATGAAACCTCCGTTCATACTCCAATACCGACATATCCCCCTGCTTTAAAGCCAAGAACTCTTGTTCTTTCACCTTACGTTGGTATCTGGAATAAAATTGATTTTCAAACTCGGTCTTGAAGTCACTCCATACTAGTGTGTCGGCCGCACGTCTCATCTGAACCGTTTCCCACCACGTCATGGCCCTATTAGATAGGAGTTGAGTTGCACAGTTTACTTTCGAACCCTCAGGTATGCTTATTTGAGTCATGGTCTTCTCTACCTTTCTAATCCATCTCCCGGCTATTTCTGCATCATGCTCCCCCAAAAACTGTTCACAGCCCATTTCCCTCATACTTTTGACTGGACGTACCAATGGCACCACATTATCTGTGGTAGTGCTAGATATAGGGGCTACTTGTGGAATCTGTGTGGTGAGAGGCGTTCGTGTTGCTGCACTTGCCATGCCTTCCATCACTGCTTTAACTATTTGCGCAAGAAGTCCAGGGTCTACACATTGTGGGGGTACTCCAGTTGGAATAGTTGATGGTTGTGTTTCTGATTTTTCTTGCTGTTCTGTTGCAACAGGAGGTACCTCCCTGGTCTCATTTGGTTTCTCGTCTTCCCTTGTAGCCCTAGTTCCCCTTTGCAGAATTTCGGGTAACATCATTGGAGCGTGAGATGCCGTATCATCCAAAGGATCTTCATTTTGCCAGTCTTGAGCACTTTGGTTCTTGCCCCTCCTTTCAAAAGAGGGCGGTTCAGTTCGTGTTCCTTGCCGGGTGCGTACCATACTGAAATTCAGCAGGGTAATGTCATCATCATAAATCCTCAGGATCAAGACCAGGGGCTCTGATACCAACTGTAAAGACCAGGATTTTATATATATATATATGCATAATACCCATATATCACGGTAAACATTATCCATACAATAAACATTCCATTAAAGAAAATAAGGTTCGCATAAACATACAATATTGCAGTTTTCATAACTAAAGCTTTTGATTAAAAATATACATACATAGATATGATTTACGTTCTTAATCTACTGGTGGAACCTTCTGATCTACACACAAAAAGTTTTACAAAATTATGCATTCCATACATTGCTTCCTCCTAAAAACAACTTAGTTTCGAATGCGATCTACATGATTCTTTGCCAAAAGTAGGACCCCCCCCCCTCTTTTTTTTTTTTTTTAGTTCCTTAGACCTCACGTGGCTGTGACGTCCCTGCAGTAGTACAAACATTTAATGAAATGCAATTACTTAATATTGGCACTAATTAATTCTAACCCAATGATCAATCAGTTAAAAGAAAAGACACTGTTTAATTGAAAGTTCTGTATATACATAATGCAATTCAATTGTAAAATTTATAGGAACTCCATTCCTCTTTTCGAGCAACATTATCATTTCTCCGATTATTATTTTAAGACACCCATATCAGAGATCAACCATTCTTTTATGCTGGCCATCCTTTCGGACGCCTTTAGCCATAGCGAATCATTCATTTATCCCGGCCATCCTTTTGGACGCCATTACCCGTAACTAATCAATCATTTATCCCGGCCATCCTTCCGGACGCCATTAGCCGTAGCTAATCAATCATTTATCCCGGCCATCCTTCCGGACGCCATTAGCCGTAGCTAATCAATCATTTATCCCGGCCATCCCTGTCGGACGCCATTAGCCGTAGCTAATCAATCATTTATCTCGGCCATCCCTGTCGGATGCCATTAGCCGTAGCTAATCGATCATTTATCCCGGCCATCCTTGTCGGACGCCATTAGCCGTAGCTAATCAATCATTTTCCACATTTACGCATTCATTAATCTAATATAAACCTCATCGTATTTGTATATCATTCAATTTACTTCTCACATGACGTAAGAATGAAGGGATATAAATCACTTACTTGTTTTACTTCGGGGTTGTTCCTGTCTGATTGCTCCGCCTGCGACATTAATGTCTAACAATTAGTATTCTTCTATTTTCAATTTCACATTCATCAACATACTTATTTCCACAAATTTCAGCCGAACAAGCTTACAATTTTTCAGTAAAATTTACCAACAATTTTTAATCGTGGACCACAAATTTTCTAGCGCAATACACACAGGAAATTTCAGTAACATTACCCATCAATTCTCATCTTAAGTCCACATTTTCCAGCCCAATTTACTCATGAAAATTTTAGCAACATTACCCATAAATTTTTCATCATAAACCCACATTTTCCAGCACAATTTATACATAAAAATTTCAGCAACATCCTCATCAATTTTTCATCATAAACCCACATTTTCCAGCACAATTTATACATAAAAATTTCAGCAACATACTCATCCATTTTTCATCATAAACCCACATTTTCCAGCACAATTTATACATAAAAATTTCAGTACATATTTTATTCAAAAATCCAACAAAACCCCCCATGAATGTCAACAGCCCCCTTAAACAAGAAAAATCATCCCCCCTTTCACATAATTTGTTAATTTCATCATCATTTTTTTTATATATTTTCTTTATTCTCCCAATTCATTTTGTTTCATCTTTTAAGAAGAACAAGAAAAGAAGAGAGTTTCATGACACTTACTTATCTTATCTTACAATTTTTTTTTGAAAGCTTTGATACTCTTCTTCCTCTTCTCGGCTACATCCACTATTTTTCTAGGTCTCAACTTTCCAATACACATTCACAAAGTCTTCTCCTTTAATATTAGCTTAGGGTTCAGTTGGGAAGAGAAGAAAATAGGGTGGGAAAAGAAGGAATTTGTTCGGCTGGGGAGAAGTAAAAAATGAGGTGAAAAGGAAAAAGATGGGTTCGGCTGGGAAGAGAATAAAATGAAGTGAAAAAAGAGAAGATTTGTTCGGTTGGGAAAAGTAGAAAATGAGGTGGGAAGAGAAGGGATTTGTTCGGCTGGGAGGAGGAAAAATTTGGTGGGGAAAAAAAATCCTCACTCCCTCTCTCCTCCTTGTATTTATATTCATGAAGTGAGGGGGTTTGTTTGGGGTTTGGGTTAAATATGTTCTAATCCTTGTTTCGTTCTTATCTAAAACTAGCTTTGCTCTTCTTCTTTTCCCCCCCTTTTTTTTTATAAAATGAATTTGTCTTCATTTATAATATATATATATATATATATATATATATATATATATATTTATATAATGTTTTTCTCTCGGGTGTTTACATATATCTCTTAGATAAGTATACATGCATCATCTTGCATTACATCCCCATTGAGAATCTAGGAAATGTTTTAGAGGGATCGTAATTTACGAACCTTCATTCATCATTTTTGTGTACGCCTTCAAGCTCTCACCTCTTTATTTTCCTTGACTGCACTTTTCAGCCTTATCTACTTCCTGAATTCAGAAGTTAGCATGCATCGCGACCCTATGAATCTAAGAAATGTTTTTGGAGGGATTGTAATTTACAAACCTCCACTCATCGTTTTGTGTACACCTTTGAGCCCTTACCACTTTCACTCCCTTAAGTGCGCTTGCGAGCCTTTCATCAGCACAAATAGAGCGTTTTTCAACCCTATCTCTTTCTTTATTTGAGTGCATTTTTTAGCCATCAACCAACTTAGATAATGCACTTTTAAGTCCTATCTCTTTCCAGAACTCGGTGAGCTTTATAGCGACCATCAACTAAAATAGTGTGCTTTCTCGCCCTATTTTCCTTTCATCAATTCAGATAATATGCTTCCATCCCTATTTTTCCACTCGTTGAGCGCATTTTTCAACCCTCGACCATCAACTAAAATAGTGTGTTTTCCAACCCTCGACCATCAATTCAAATAGTGCGCTTTCTAGCCCTATTTTTCATTCGTCGAGTGTGTTTTCCAATCCTCAACCATCAATTAAAATATTATGATTTCCAGCCCTATTTTGCCCTCATCTTCGAGTGCATTTCCAACCCTCGACCATCAATTCAGACAGTGCGCTTCCAACCCTATTTTCCCACTTGTCGAGCATATTTTTCAACCCTTGATCATCAATTAAGAGAGTACATTTTTCATCCCTATCCTCCTTGTTTGAGTGTGTTTTCCAACCCTTAACCATTAAAAAATATAGTGGGTTTTATAATACTATTTTTCTTTCTCATCGAATACATTTTCCAACCCTCAACCATCAATTAAGATAGTGCGTTTTCCAACCCTATTTCCCCTCTTTCAGCGCTTTTTCTAACCTCAACCATCAATTTAAATAGTGCACTTTCCAGTCCTATTTTCCACTCATCAAGTGCATTTTCTGGCCCTCGATCCACCAACTCAATTGGTGTGCTTTCCAGCCTTCAAACGTGATTCAAATAGTCAGTTTCCAACCCTCAACCATAGACCCTTGATAGCATGTTTTCTAGCCCTATTTTCCATTCCATGAAATCTTCATCGTTCTCACTTGGGAAGGTCGCCCATCACAATAGGACCATTCTTGTTCCTCCTAGCATCTTCACCATCTTCAATTGGGCAGGTCACCCATTACAACAAGATCATTTGTGTTTATACCATCTTTACCAATTTCCTATTAGACAGGTCACCCATTACAACAAGACCATCCTTTTGTTTTTACCATCTTCATCCTCTTCAATTGGGCAGGTCGCCCATTACAACAAGACCATCTTTGTGTTTCTTACCATCTTCATCATTCCCACTTGGGTAGGTCACCCATTACAATGAGACCATCTTCATCATTTCCACTTGAGTAGGTCACCCATTATAATGATACTATTTTCCTGTGTCATTCACAAACATCATCATTTTTCATCCTTTTAGTGTCCTATTTAGGCCTCAATTCTTAGGTAGTGCGCTTTCTAGCCTATCTTACCATTCCTTTCTGAATGCGCTTTATAACCCTCATTCTCATTTCTGGATGGATCAACCATTTCTAGATTTGGTAAATCCACTCTCTTTTTTCTTTACAGCACTTACTATCTAAAGTCTTTTACAAAACTTTAGTCGTGAGCATTGTAAAAAGAGGGGGCAACTGTCATAACCCAATTCTAGGTTATTCCCCAAAATATACCAAAAAATTAAATAAAAGGGGTTATTGTCGGTAGAAAAATTAATATGGAAATTTTTGACATTTTCGAGAGCCCGGTCGTACCTCTTTTTTGGCCCGAAAATGAATGAAAATGCATATTTAAGGCTAAAATAATTTATTATTGGATAAATCTGTGTAAAAGTTAAGTCTCAAGACATAATTATATTTTTATGGGCCAATTCGATTTACTCTATCACGACGGTGATTTTTCACGCTTCGCGCCCCGCCATCCCCACGAGTTGGGGAGACAACAACATGCAGTTAAAATGAGTGTTTGTGTTTTATAGTCGTAAAAACTACGACTATAATTAGCAGGAGTCACCACCTAGTATTACGGTCACTAGGAACCTATTGGTGTGCGAGAGTCTTAGGTAAGGGGACTTGTTGTTCAAGGGGAAGATACATCACCCCCATTGCACCCAACCTAAGGTAAGTTGCATTGTTGTTTAATTGTTTTTTCCTAAGTCATTTTTATTGGTCTTTCCTAAGGTTCGACATAGATTTTTCTCTAAGAGAAAATATCTACCTCATTGCGGGTTGAAAGACTATCCAACAAATAAATTTCACAATGCATTTTGAAAATCACATTTTTACTATCTACGAGTGTACTTTACAGTGTAATTTTACATCATGATAGATAAAATAAAATAATTATTAAATTATTTGACATTTTGACTGAATACCAATGGATAATCATAAACTGGTTACGATATCCAAATTTTTGGTTTAAAAATATGGAAAAGATTCAACATATTTTTTTTACAAAAAATAAAGTGGGAAAAACTTTGGAATCTAGCCGTATGCATGAAAACAACATGTTTTTTATTTTCTTTGTTTTTTTTTCTTTTGAAATGCAATTTTTATGTTTCTTTTTTTTTATGCAACTCACACACCCATTATCTTTTTTCATTATATTTTTTTGGGTACATTTTACAATTACATAACATTTACGAAAATAAATGAACATACCAACAATTTAAACATAAACACAACATCCAAAATCACAAAAACAACCTCGGAAACATTGTTGACAGCTGAAGCAACGCAAGAGCAGTGGCAGCGCATTGTCCCACGGGCCACCGCCATAGCCACTGGCGGCGTGTGGTTCCACGCACCTCCACTAGAGGGACAACATGACAGTGGGGGCGTAGATCAGCCTCTCCCCTTCCTTCTCTTGCCAATAATGGCTTCCACGGTGACCTGCAATAGAGAAAGCACAACACATACACAAACACAAACAATGGCAATTGGGTTTTTCTTCAACAGATTTCAGATCTATTCGTCTCCCTTCTAATGGCTGTTGAAATGTCATGGGGTGATGAGATGGAGTGGTGCTACCTTCGGGTCAGATCTGGCTAGTGACCTGAGGAGGTGGTCGAGAAAGAGATGACATGGATGGCAGCTAGGTGGCCGATCAGAGAGCTGTGGGTGCGTGGGGATGCTTCAGTGGATGATCTGTAAAGGGCTGCTTTGAGTCGACGAGAAGGAGAGGAAAAGAGAGTTGGCTAACAGGAAAGAGATGGAAGTGAGGGAGTGAGATCGTGGGGAGGCTGAGAGGAACCAAGTCGTCGAGGCTGGTAGAGTAGGTGATGGCTATTGATGAAGGTTTTATGGTTGAAGAGAGGGAAAGCCGTCGGCGCAGAGAAGCTGGCCACCGATGGCTGGAGAGGAGGGCTGACTAGAGGGAAAGGCTGCAAGAAAGAGTAGTTGATGGTAAGGGAGAAAAGAGAGGAAACCCGCAGGAGAAGAGAGGTATGACCGGAAAACAGAGAGAAGAGAGTGGAGGACTGCCGTGGGGCTGAGGGAAAGCTCGTCGGGGAAGGCCTAGCCGAACAAAAAAAAAAAGGGAGTCACTGGAAAGGGGGGCTGCCGCTGCTGCCCTCAAGGGAGCTGGCGGCTGCAGCCCCGAAAATTGAGAGAAAGAGATTAGTTTTTTTTTCCAGGTTCTCCCCCCTTCCTTCTTTTTTTACAAGGCAATTTGATCTCTATTTATAGAGATCAAAGTTACACACCTTTTTCAATTTGATCCATAGTTTTGAATTTGTGTAATTTGATCCCAAATTTGACCATTAAAATTCAATTGTCTTCAATTTTACCCTTGATTTCACATGATTGGATTGGAAAAATTCAATTTGGTGTCTTAAAACTCCAAACTTCTCGATTGAACCCAAATTAAACTCAAGAATTTGATTTTTCATCGATTAATCAAAAAGCCAGATTTTAGGGATAAATATTAAATGGATTAATAATAGTTAAATTATTTTAACATTTTGGCCGAATGCCAATGGATAATCACAAAATGGTTACGATATCCAAATTTTCACTTTAAAAATATGGAAAAGATGCAAAAAAAATTTTTGAAAAATACGATGGGAAAAGCTTTAGAATCCGGCTGTATTCACGAAAACATATCTTTTGTTTTTTTTAAATGCAATTTTTATATGTTTTTTATGCAACACACGCACCCATTCTCTTTTTCATTAAATATTTTTTTTTACAATCTACACATTAAATAACATTTACAAAAATAAATGAACATAACAACAATTTAAACACAAAAACAACATCCAAAATCACAAAAACAATCTCGAAAACACTATTGACAACTGAAACCATGTAGGACCACTAGCGGCGCCTCGTCCCATGCACCGCCGCCACTGGGGTAAAATGACAATTGGGTGTAGATCACCCTCTCCCCTTCCTCCTCTTGCGGTGATGTTCATAGACCTGCAAAATAGACAAAAAACACAAACACAACACAAACAATGGTTCGGCCAGATCTGTTCTTCCTTCCTTAGATTTTAGATCTACTCTTCCCCTTTAAATGGCTGCTGAAATCTCATGGGGTGATGAGATGGAGTGGGGCTGCCTTCGGGTCAGATTTGGCTGGTGACCGCCGGTGGTCAGTGAGGGTTTGATCTGGCCGAGAGATGACAGGAAAGGGGCGACAGTGGTCACCTGCACTAATGAAGAAGAAGATGAAGAAGAAGTGAGGGCTGATGAGGGCTGCGACCATGGCTGCCGTGGCTGAGAGGCAGATCTATCAGCTGGGCTGCCTTAGTGGCCGATGGAAAGGAGAGGGATAGAGAGTGAACCCGTGGGGTGAAGAGTTGACGGGAAGGGAGCAATGTCGGAGGAAGATGGAGTGGAAGGATGTCGAAGGGAGGTGGAGAGGAAGTGAGATCGCGGGGAGGCCGAGAGGAACCAGGTCATGGGGGATGGCAGAGTCAATTGCCGGAGAGGGAAAGGAAACGGTAGTTGGCAAGAGAGGGCTGGTTGTGAGAAGAAAGGAGAGGAGCTGGAAGGAGAGTGAAAAAGGGAGAGGTAGCCAGAGGTAGTGAGGGAGAGAGTAAAAAAGGGAAGCTGTTGCAGCTATCCCAAAGGGGAATCGGGGACTGCAGCCCCCAAAGAGAGGATATTAGGATTTCTCTTTTAATTTTTTCATTTTTTTAGGTCCCCCCCCCTCTTTTTTCTTCAAAACAATTCATCTCTATCTATAGAGATGGAATTTGCGCGTTCTTTTCGTTTTGATCCTTGGTTTTGAATTTTTGTAATTTCATCTCTAATTTGGCCATTAAAATTCAATTGTTTTCAATTTGACCCCTGACTTCGCGTCATTAGATTGAAAAAATTCAATTTGGTCTCTGAAAACTCCAAACTTCTCAATTGAATCCAAATTAAGCTCAAGAATTTGATTTTTCATCGATAAAGCCCTTAATTAATTTGACATGACCAATTTAAAGTATAATTAAGTCCTTGAACTTAATTAAATCCTTTAATTGGACCCTAAATCAATTCTCAAACATAATTACACTTTCAAATTGGCTGATGATTAAATCAAATCAATTCTTAAAAATATAATTATGTCACGTGACTTAATTTTTACACAGATTTATCCAATGATAAATTATTTTTGCCTTAAATCTGTATTTTTCTCTAATTTTAGGGACAAAAAAGATACGATTAGACTCTTGAAAACAACCAAAATTTCCTTACTAATTTTTCTACCGATACCAGCCTCTTTAATTTTATTTTTGTTATTTTTTTGGGTAGATTTGGAGAATAACCTAAAATTGAGTTATGACAAGTGAGGTGGTCAATTTTTGAACAAAGAGTAAATAACATCATACCTGATGGTATGTGACACAAGTTTTACCTTACCCATCACAAAGATCAGCTTTCCCCATTGGCTAACAGACAAAGGAAAGGGTGGCAAAATATTTGAAATCAAAGAAATTGATTGATTTATTAGACATATGATCAGCGGCATTAGAATCAACAACCTATAAATCATGTAAATTACCAAACTCTAATGCAGTCATAAAAGAAATTAGAATACCTTGGCTAGTTTCAGATTTTGCATCAACTAGAAATCCTCCAAACTGACTAGGAAGTGTTGCAAGTCGATGTTGTCCTCCATTTTGAGTTGTTCCTTTGACATGTTTATCTTGTAGATAGCTTGCAATTTCATTGAGCATGTCAACCGGGCTAGAAGCAAAAGATTCAATAGTGTGTAGTAGAATTTGTCTTGTGATTAGTGGTTTATATCCCATTTTGATGCTTTGCAAATTTGGGCTTTAACTCTAGGTGCAGACTCCAACAACGATTAATTGAATGTCTAACATTATGGAAATGTTGACATTTGAGATCTGGATGTTTACCTTCAGAGAATGGACGAGCAAGATAAGAACGA
This sequence comes from Salix dunnii, assembly GCA_015731905.1. NCBI lineage: Eukaryota > Viridiplantae > Streptophyta > Magnoliopsida > Malpighiales > Salicaceae > Salix > Salix dunnii. The sequence continues at coordinate 722,676 of CM027661.1, forward strand.
ACATGTGGAGCACTTGGAGTAATAGAACGGGGAATAACCTTTCGACGAACTTCTCGTTAAATTGTGGCACACACATTTTGGAAAGATGGAAGTTTAGTATTCATCAAAATGTGACTACTTAAGTCCTCAAACTCTGGACTAAGGCTTGCCAATAGCTGAAAATTTCAGCAAGATTGTGCTCCATTGAATTTAGAATCAAGACATAACCAGTTGATCCTTTGATAACTGAGCTAAAATCAGGAGATTTAATTGTTCTGTTGATAAAACCCAACTTTGATCTTCCACCAAGAGCAATTGTAATTGCCCTCTCGACCAAGAAAGGTAATTAAATTCATTCAACAAAACTGAACTCAATTTATAATTTAGCAGTGTTGACATCACATCAGTAACATTGGGTAAGGAGATAACCATCTCCTTCAATCCTCCACTTTTATTGTCTGCCATGACAAGACAAAAGAAAAAATATATATAAGCAGAGAAACAAAATCACTGCTTTGATACCATGAACAAATTGAAGGTAAAGAAATACACCACTCGTATTAATCTCAAACAGAATTACATGTATATATGGAGAATTGCCTAAAAATATGGAAATATACTCGTCATCTCCTTATATAAGAAATTATCCTTACTTGCAATCTCTATTTTAGGCAACTAATATACAATCACAGGATATTTGATTACATGGTATTTCCAATACTCTTGCATCAACTAGATAAGAAAAAGATTTGTAAAGCAACTTCAATTTCTTTTTATTTCTGAAAGCTAAGAGGGTTAGATGTAGAGGTGGAAACAGTGGCAGGTGGAGGACCGGCCCTGCATAAAAATTTATATTTTTCTAGTGTCATATTTTACATAAACGAGAATTTTTAAGTTTTGGCCTCCTAGAAAATTAACCTAACTGCACTGGGTGCATGTGAGGGTTCGATTATGGTAAGGAACAGAACTCTCCTATTTAAACGGATATGGATTATGGGAGATGGTGGTGGTTCGGGTTGATATAATTTAATCCGTCAAAAGTAGAAGCCTATATTGAGAAACGAACTGCTAAGTTTTTCAATTTTACTCTCCGATTTGGAAAGCTTTCGTGCCTGCATATGCTAGCTCTGATCAATGCTCTCTTGCTTTAAGGAGTAGCTTGAGGTCTAAGATTTGTGATGGGAAATTTTGTCATGATTTTTGGATTGGTAATGTGTTAGACAATAATATAAATCATATTTTAGGGCCTCATCTATAAATTTAAGTTTTAGGTTAGATGATTTCTTGACATGATATCAGAGATTTATTAACCCAATGGTCACGAGTTCGAATTTCACCATCCCCATTCTATTTGATAAAAAATCATGCATAAGGTAATGTGGGTCAGTGCAAGTTTCAAGCTCAAAGGGCTTTCACTTGAGAGAGTGTGTTAGAGAATAATATAAATCATATTCTGGGGCCTCACCTATCAGCTTAAGCTTTAAGGTGAGATGATTCCTTGACATAATGAAGCCTTGAAGGAAGTTTACCCCATCTTGTTTAGGGTAGCACATGATCATCAGTCTTTCATAGTTAATCAAATGGGGAGATGGAGTGGAGTGTATTATTCATTAAGAGCTGGACATTTAATTTAGACAAGTTATTTTATGCAATGGGAGATGGAAGAGGAAGCAGATTTGTTAGTTGTTGTTTCCTCTTATTTACTGGATTAGTGGTTAGGGTTCATGACCTTAAAGGTGTCTGTCTACTTTATGAATATCGCTACAACTTCTTGGGTTATTTTTCTTGGCTAGAGAGAGCTCCATTCAATCAAATAAGTGGCGTTATTTGGAGCCTCTATAGGTAGAAACTCCCTTATAGTTAGCAGTACTAGGGAGAGCTATTTCCTTTTGCGAAAGAGGAATCATCACTACTGTCGCAAACCTTTGTCCTGTTAGGATTGAGAGAGTTTACAGATAATTGAAAGAGAAAGAAGAATGAGTTTAGTGATAGGAAAAGGGAGAAGAGAGAAAAGAGAGGGAAGATGAAATTTGAAAATTTACCTTTAATGATATTCTATTTTGCATACATTTGTTGTGTGTGCACCTTTCTATTTATACACATATCTCATACCATCTTTCATACTCTAGACTACAAATACAATATTCTATAATGCATCTTCTATACTCTAACATCCCCCCCTCAATCTCATGCCTTGATAAACCAAGCATGACATTGCAGCAATGGATATGAAATACATGAGTACTGAATCCTTTTAATAGAAATCACTATGTAAAAGAAAAATGAGTTTGAATTTGAATTTGATTGAGAAGATTTTTGAGAAATTGAGAGATTGAGAAGAAGAAGAATGCTCAAATGGCAAAGAAGATAGAAGATAGAGGAAGAAATTTCATTGGTCTATTTCTTGATTTGAATTTCATTTGTCTGTGTAAGAATTTGAGAAGAGAGGGACGAGAGGCAAGAAATAGGAGGGAAGAGAGGGGATAGAATTTTTTTGAATTTCATTTGATTAAGTTTTTTATTTATTGATGAATTTCTTAATCTGTGTAAGAGTTCATTTGCTAATTCTTAACTTTTTTTGTCAAAACTATAGTAAGGGACACACAAAACGGTAACAAGATCACACACAAAACAGCACAACAATACAAACAACATAATACACATCACAAAGCCTAGGGTTTCTATTTATTCCTCTCTCAGCCATGCCTCAGCCAATCCAACAACAATTTCCTCTTCTAATATTCTCTATTGCATTTGCATGCATGATTCAGAAGCGAGTTGATCGAGTGGAATCGCCACACGAGACCAAGTTGAGTTACTACTGGCACTAACGTGATCGCCTCCATTGTTACCCATATTACCAGAAATTGCTTGATTCACCTTACTTGGGTACTTCTTTATCCCTGCAACCAACCAGTGGCCATACACGTGATCATGTGTACAATCATCGAAGGACCTAGCGATCACTGCTTTGCAACCTGCGTATTTTCCTTGCAGGATTATCACGGCCTTGTTTGTCTTCAAGAACTTCACCATTGTTGTTGTTCTTTCATTTTGTGTCTCTATTGTTGCTTAGAAACGAAACCAGTAGATCTGATGGAAACACTCTTCGGCAACATCACTCTCTTTGTGCCCATGTTATTAGCATTATTCCTCCTCTTAAATGCAACATCACGATTGTTTCCCAAAGCACGGTGCTGATGTTGCATCATGGAGGCTTGAAAAGCAAGACTGACAAGCTCACTATTTGCGACTTGAGATCTGCATTTTCTCGATGAATCAACTCGAGTTCAGAAGTTAGGGTTTGGAGCTGCACGAGAGAGATATTGGAGTGATCGCTGAGGTCCTAGTACTCTAGAATCAGCCTGGAAGAGGTGGCTCTCGATGGAGATTTCATCTGCGGTGGTGTTGGCTGGAGACAGAGGCATGCTTCGTTGCTTCTTCATGATTCATAGTGATTCTCACTCTGTTGCTGTTGTCACGACGGTGATTTTTTCGCGCTTCGCGCCCCACCATCCCTTGTGTTTTGGGGAGACAACGGTGTGCGGTGAAAATAGAGGTTGTTTTATAGCCGTAAAAATTACAACTATAATTCTTAGGAGTCACCACTTAGTATTAAGGTCACTAGGAACCTATTTGTCTATGAGAGTCTGGATAAGGGGACTTATTGTGGAAGGGGAAGACGCATCACACCTAGTGCACCCTACCTTGGGTAAACTGCATTGTTGTTTGATTATTTTTTTCTAAGTTTAATTTTTTTAACAAACCACCAAAGTGCACAAATCATGACCAATTTCATCATACGACGAAAAGACTCTCTTGCGATAATTTCACTTCGTCGAGCAATGTAATCTTGTAATGCACATGCTTCGACCTCTCAGACACCAAAATAGATTCAGCAATACCATATTATCTTTTAATATCGGGATATTTTATCTTTGCTCACAGAATAACATGGTCTACTGTGCGTGGCAGCATAAAACTTCTTGATTTGACAGTGCTGCAACAAACTCCACATGATCAGGAGAGAAATCAAATTATGCTTAAATGGATTGAACAACTTCTTTGACTGATGCTTGGTCTCTGAAAATGGGTTTCTTTGGGTGAGAATTTTCCTTAACAATATCAAATGTCAAACTCTTGACCTTTCGGAGGATGATAGATCGGTGACCTCTATTTCAAATTGTGGGAATGCATGTTAAAATGTATATGCATGTTTTGTTTTTGAAAGACTTGCCCTCCAAGGAGTGACATGTGTTTGTAAAAAATGCATTATAAACAAAAACTGTGGGAATGCATGTTTTTTTTTTTTTTGACAGACTCACCTATCGAGGTGTGACTTGTGATTTTAACAATTGCATTATAAATAAAAACTGTGGGAATGCATGTTGAAATGTATATGCATGTTTTTATTTATTTTTTTACAGACTCGCCCTTCGAAGAGTGACACGTGATCATAACAATTGCATGATAAACAAAAATTTGATTTTTACTTAAACCCTACAATGAAAATTTCTTAAGTGATGACCACTATGTTACCAAAAAGTCTTGAATTTAAGTTTGTCTTAATGCAAACCAAAATTGAGTGAGCATACACCCTAATGATTGGTTCTAGTTCCTTTATGTGAGACATAGGGTAAGTTACTACTTGGTCTCTAAAAAGGGTTTCTTGCTATCCCAGTGATCACCTTTGTAAAGGCGATATGGGGGTTTAGCAGGTAGCGGGATGGTACATATATCAATCACTACCAGTCTAAACTCTCAGCAAAGAGTTGGGGTTTACACAAAATTCAACCTTGACTCAAGTCATAGGTAAGCTGCTAGTCCCCCACCTAACTTAAAGTTTACTGTGTGTGCCAAAAAAATAATAAAAGTGATGCATGACAGGATATTTTTTTCATATTCAATACGTCATGTATGATAGGATGTAAAGATGCATCCTAAAATATAAATCATTCAAAAAAAATCAACATATCATAAACAAAAAAAATTATCAAGCCTAGTCCAAAATCCCCAGTGGAGTCACCATCTTGTCGCACCCCATCACGAGAGCACGGCGTCACGGTGACCCTCCCCGTGAGCAGGGGAATCATGTGGGTGTAAAACCTCCGGCGAAAAATCATAAGTTGACTAGTTTTAGGTAAAACAAAAAAATTTGTAACTCTTGATTGGGTTATCAAAAAATTCTGAAATTTTGTGTGAAGACTTCTAATATTATAATTTAGCTTGGGTTAAAATTTCATAATTTTTAAAGAAATTCAAAAATTTGACGAAAAATCACAATTCGACTAGTTTTACGTTATTGGATGTAATTTTCAATCTGACCATCGGATTGAGCTGAAATTTTCTGATGAACCTTAAAATATTTTGTATAAAATGTGGTTAAAATTTTAATATGAATGGATCTCGGTAGTGCTAGCAAAAAAAAATCATTAAGGGCATAATAGAAATTGGCCATTGAAAACAAACATATAAGCTCTCCTTCTCTTCTAATAACTGCTGAATGGGCAGAAAACTAAACAAAAGTGAAGAGAAATAGAGCATAAACGTGAGAGAAAGAGAGAAAGAGAGAAAAGTAAGGAAAAACACAAGAAATTGAGAAAATACCTTTATAAGCTTGCAAGTTCAACTTTTAAAGCACTAAAGCAAGTGAAGGAAGGAGGATTTGAGAAGAAGAATTCAACTAACCTTGGAAGAGAAGAGAAATTGGAAGAAAAGCAATAGGTAGGCATGAGAAGTTTAGATTTCATGTTTGATTTAGATATGTTCTTAAGCTTATTTGATTAAGTTGGGAAGTAATTTCATGGAATTTTACCTTAGTTTCCCTTAAATCCTAGATTTTTGAACTTAGGGTTCTTATGTGAATTTGGGGGAAATAGGAGGGGAAGAAAAAATGATGAAATTGAAGTGGAATAGAGTGAAAATAAGTTGAAATAACAAGTAAATGAAGAAAATTTTGGAGGAGGAAAACGACACCACATTTGGCCAAATGAAGGAAAAAGTGGGAGAATGAGTTTTGATGTTAATGTTTAGAAACAAACCATGTTTAATCATGATAATTGAAAATGTAAGAAAGACTAAATGAAGAGATAACATTTAAATTGAGAAAATAATAATAATAATAATAATAATAATAATAATAAGTAAATTCAAATTAAAAGGGAAATAAACTAGTTAAAAGAAAATATGAAGACAAGATGTCTAGATTGTGTTTGAATATAGTATTTAGATAAAATGAATAATATAATGTGAGGGTATAAAGAATAGAAGAATTATTTGATGGAGGAATTATGAACACAGAGTAAGCAAAGAAGTAACTTGAGTTAAATATGAGGTTGTATGTAAAATAATAATGTTATATTTGAGAATGAATTTTTATTAGAACAAATTACAAATAAAAATATTACATGCTTTGTGTTTCAGCACGTAAGAAAAATATTGATGGACTAATGATATAATGACACTTGATTGATTCAGGAGTTGTGTCTGGAGCTGGTTATCAGACAGGAGGAGCTGGGTCATCCCGAGCAGAACGTAGGTGATTCATCACCTTATTTTATAATTTTTAGATTTCCCTAATAATCTGTGTTGTTCATCTAATTGATATTAAATGAATAAAGCAAATGAATAAATTGAGTTATGATTATGTGAATTACCAGTAAATTATGTGAAATTACCGGTTTTGTTGGTTAACAAAGAGGTTAATAGGATATGGGGTAATTCAAATGGAATTACCGGATTGATTGGCTAATAAAAGAGGTTAGCCGGATACTGGGTAATTCAAATGGAAATACTGGATTGATTGGCTAATAAAAGAGGTTAGCCGGATGTTGGGTAATTCAAATGGAATTACCGGATTGATTGGCTAATAAAAGAGGTTATCCGGATACTGGGTAATTCAAATGGAATTACCGGATTAATTGGCTAATAAAAGAGGTTAGCCGGATGTTGGGTAATTCAATTTGAATTACCGGATTGATTGGCTAATAAAAGAGGTTAGCCAGATGTTGGGAAATTCAAATGAAATTACCGGGCTGATTGGCTAACAAAAGAGGTTAGCCGGATGATAGGTAATTTGAATGGAAGTATTGGATCTATTGGTGACTGAGGAAGGAAACCAAATTTCTGAGTAATTATATGGAAGTGCTAGATTTATTTGGTAATTAAGATGAGTTAGCTGGATTTGTAAATTTTGAAAAGATTATGTAAATTAAAGGATTAAGTTAGATTGAAGTAAAAGTATTAAATTTCAAAGGTTAAGAGTAATTAATTAATATTAGAATAATATAGCGAATAAGTTACTTAATATTGTTATTGTTGAAACAGGTACATCGCGAGGTGATGCAGATCGTTAGATGTAGGAATACTCCTGTTTATAAATTACTATTTTGGAATGTAATATTCATGTCTCTACCTTGAGTGTAAATCCTTTTGTGTTGAAAAAATTAAGTAAAAGGTGTAATATGTAGTGGATGTATTATATATATGTATAGTTGTTAGTATGACCAAATCATTTTCAAAATGATAAGATAAAATTTATTATAAATATATTATGACTCTTAATCTTAATATTGTATTTATGTAGTTTAAAGGCTTATATGTAGTTAGTTAGCATTTATTACGTTTTATGATGAATTTGTTTATCCTTTGAGTTGTTTTGGTAGTACATTTATGTTAATTTACTAATTGATATTATGAGACTTGCATATATTGATAAGTATGAATATTGAGTTATTGTTTGATGAATGGAATGTGATCCAGGATGATTGGATCAAGATGGAAATCGTAATGACATATAATAGAAGTGTTGTCGATAACTTGGTATCAACAAAAATAGAGGAAACTCTGCCGAAATTTAAAAAAAAAATCCCATAATGTAGAGATATTACCCAATACTTGACATTGGTAAAGAAATGTTGGGAGAATTCATGATATTATAAAATTGAGGGTGTTAGAGTGGGGGTCTTATCTTTATTTTTGTGGAAAAAGGAGTCGACATCTAGTATTACAGTTACTAGAAACCTAAAACTGGTCTTTCAGAGATTCTAAGGCAAGGGACTGGTTGCGTAAAAGGAAGGTTTTAGCACCCCTAATACGCCCTACCTAAGGTAAGCTGTTTGAGGTTTTCGTTTGCTTATGATTTGTTACGGTTTCGATCTTTCAAAGAATATGTTGGTTAAAATGGTGATGGAGTATTATCCCCGCCGCATATTTTGGATACTACCCCCTTAGGATTTATTTATCCAAACACCGACAGTGAATAATAGTAAATTATCCCCGTCGAATATTTTAGATATTGACCCCTTATGATTTATTTATCCAAACACCGACATTGAATGATAGCAAATTATCACCGTCAAATATTTTGGATATTGACCCCTAAGGATTTATTTATCCAAACACAGATAGTGGATAATAGCAAATTATCCCCGCCGAATATTTTGGATATTATCTCATTAGGATTTATTTATCCAAACACCAACAGTAAATAATAAACCCAAAAAATAAAATTTTAATATTTTTGGAATATTGGGCAATACCCTTTGGATTTTTACAAACATGTTGTAAAATCCAAAAAATACAACAAATGATTTTTCTTTGCTAAATCCATGCTAAAATATATATTTTTTAAAATTCCAAGATAATATATATTTTTTTGAAACAAAAAGAATTTTTAAAATATGCTAGTGTATTGGTCATATGCATAAGAAACACATTTTTATTTTTAATCACTTAAAAAATATATTTTTATGTGAATTTTTATTTTATTTTTTATTTTTTATTTGATGGGGCTGGGCTACTAGCTTGCCTCATAGGTCCAGGCTAACGGCCCGCACTGGGAATGGGCTCACGGCCCACCTAATCCACTACTAGGCTTCAGCTAGTTTAATCTCGGACTGGGCTTCGACCCATCGACTTTCATAACTTGGCTCCCAATCAGACGGGCTAAAAGCCCGTCCTTCTCTCATGCTGGAAGTCTGCCTCATTTATTAGTCAGGCCGAGCACCAAGCCCGACCTGACCTGACCTGACCCGACCTGGTTACTGTTCACAGCATGTGAACAGTAAACAGGGGCTGAATGCATGGGGAGATGATGAACAGTAAAATAGAAGATTTTTTAGTGTGATGAATGGTGTACCTGTTAATACCGTTGGGTAAAGGAGGTCGAGGTGGTTCTTTTGGTCATAGTGGCGTCGGAAATGGCGGCCTGTGGTGGCCGAAATAGGGGTTGGAAGGTGACGGCCTTTTTGGCTGTCGTCGGGGGTTGTTCTGCCTTTGCTTCAACGGAAGCCACAGCCGGGTTGCTGGTGTGCAGAGGAGGATTCCGATGATGCTGAGGTGGTGCAAAGTGGCCGAAGTTGATGGCTGCTGGAGGTTGAAATGAGAGGCAAAGAGAGAGAGATGGTCTTCTGGTTTTTAGAGAGGGAAAATGGCGACAGACCGAAGGAGAAGAAGAAGAAAAAAAGAAAGAAAGGAGCCGGTGATATTGAGCTCATGTGACAAAAATGCTAGAGTTCTTTTTTGTGTGAATTCTTCCCTCCTTTTCTATGTTTCTCCATCGTGTTTCTTTTTCTCTTCTACACAAATAATTTCTCCTCTGTCTCTGCATTTATCACTTCGTTCTAATCTCTTTGTTTTTGAAATTTTTCCCTTTTTTCAATCGTGGTTGCCTGCAGTATTTATAGCCACAGAAGGTAGCCGTTGCCACAGTGGGTCACCTCCTGCGGCAGTATGCCTGAAAATATGGCTATTGGCGGCATGCACAGGGGCTTGTTGGTGGTAGTGAAGGTGCCCTTAAATAGTGCGAGTTTCAAGATATTTAAGGAGGTAAAAGTGTGATTTGGTCCCCCAATTTAAAATTACTCTAATTGATCCCTCAATTAGCTTTAAACTTTCAATTTTTGTGCAATTGCATCCCCGTTAAAATTTCAAGAGTAACCTTATCTTTGCACGATTTAACCCCCAATCGACCATTAAACTGTCAATTTATTCAATTTGACCCGCGATTTCGCATAATTGGCTTAAAAATTCAAATCAGTCTCTGAAAATTCCAATCTCATCAATTGAACCCAAATTAAATTCAAGAACTTGATGTCTCATTGACCAAGCCCTTAATAAAATTAGTTTGATCAATTTAAAGTATAATTAAGTCATCGCGTTTAATTAAATCCTTCAATTGGACCATAAATTAATTCTCAAACATAATTACACTTTTAAATTAGCCAACGATTAAATCGAAATGGCCCATAAAAATATAATTATATCTTTCAACTTAATTTTTATGCATATTTATCTGATAATAAATTACGTTAACCTTGAATCTGCATTTTCCTTCATTTCCAGGCACAAGAAAAGTATGATCGGGATCTCGAAAACATCCAAAATTTTCACCTTGATTTTTCTGCCAACCCCAACCCCTTTATCTTATTTTTTCTTATTTTTAGGTAGATTGAGGGAATGACCCAAAATTGGGTTATGATAGTTACCCCTTTCTTTGCAATGCTTACGACTAAGGTCTGGTACAAGACTTTAATTAGTAAGCGTTGTAAAGAAAAAATAGAAGTTGGTCTCGTTATAATGGGTAACCTACCCAAGTGAAATAATGAATGGTATCAGTGGTGACGGGTAACCTACCCGGATTAGATATGGGTCTCATTGTTCTAGGTGACCTGCCCAAGTTAGATCGTTAATATGGGTCTCATTATTCTGGGTGACCTACCCAAGTTAGATATAGGCTCATTATTCTGTGTGACCTGCCTAAGTTAGATTGTTAATATGGGTTTCATTATTCTAGGTGACCTACCCAAGTTAGATACGAGTCTCATTGTTCTGGGTGATTTACCCGGGTTAGCGGTTAGAAGGGTCTCATTGTTCTGGGTAACCTACCCAAGTTAGATATGGGTCTCAATGTTCTAAGTGATCTACCCAAGTTAGATATGGGTCTCATTATTCTGGGTGACCTACCCAAGTTAAATATGTTAATATGGATCTCATTATTCTGGGTGACCTACCCAAGTTAGATATGGGTCTCATTGTTCTAGGTGACCTACTCGAGTTAGCAGTTAGAAGGGTCTCATTGTTCTAGTTGACCTACCCAAATTAGATTTGGGTCTCATTGTTCTGGGTGACCTACCCAAGTTAAATATGTTAATATGGATCTCATTATCCGGGGTGACCTACCCAAGTTAGATATGGGTCTCATTGTTCTGGGTAACCTACCCAAGTTAGAAATGTTAATATAGGTCTCATTATTACGGGTGACCTACCCGACTTAGATTGCTAGAAGGGTCTCATTGTTATAGGTGACCTACCCAAGTTAGATTGTTAGAAGAGTCTCATTGTTCTAGGTGACCTACCCAAGTTAGATATGTTAATATAGGTCTCATTATTATGGGTGACCTACCCGGATAGAAGTTGGGTCTCATTATTACGAGTGACCTACCCGGATAGAAGTTGGGTCTCATTATTACGGGTGACCTACCCGGATGGAAGTTAAGTCTCATTATTATAGGTGACCTACCCGGATGGAATTGGTGAAAAGAGGGATCTCATTATTATGGGTGACCTACCCAGATGGAAGAGGGGGATACAATGAGGATGCATGTATACTTACTTGAGAAATATAGGTCCCCTTTCTCTGATGCTCCATTATCATAGGATGCCTTTACCTAATACCTAAAGCTTTATTGTAGTTCATCCACCCAACTTAAGCATATTGTTTATTCTGGGCTATCTGCGATGATCTCTACTTTCATTGTTTATCAAGTCTGAACTTGCCCCCAAGTATGGTGTTGCTTGATTAATCATGAAGGGGTGTAACAAGTCATCTATTTTTTTATTCTTTCAATAACAGTTCTTGGATTTGTGTGTGTTCTGCTAACAATCATTGCAAGACTTACTAATGCTGACCTCATCTTTGGTTGTCGATCAGTCATGGAGTTTTCATCAATTGAACTGTATTTATTCCAGCATATGTCAACATTAACCTTCATGGAATTGTCAAGTCATCTTGAATTGATGCAACTATAGTCATGCCATCTGAAACTCTTCATTGTAGACTCAATTTCTTCTATAAATTCTTCTCAGTTCACGCAAAGAATTATAATGTTGACGAGTTTTTTTTTTTCAGTGAATTGAACCTTAAGTCGACTGGCTTCAAAGCCAGTTATTCCTCAGTCTATCTTGGTGGCTTGCATACTCTTTGACATTTATCATTATGCACCTATGCAATAATATATTTTTGGAGACAACCAAATTCACGAGTCAGCCGATATTTTAGAATCTGAAAATGACCTTCAATTGTGATGCTAGTCTCAACTATCATCAGAGCTTGTTAAACCATCATATTCTACTAAACAATGTTGCCCTGAGTTGAATCTATTGGCGCTCATTGATGAATTTCACTGAATCATTGTTTACTTGTGTTTCCCTACCCCCAAGCTGATGTGAAATTATTTGCATTCCTATCAAGATTCATGTTCAGGCCTTTGACTGCCGGGCTTTTCAATGATAGTTGAAAACTTTCAAGGTCAAAGATTTTGCAAATCCGATCAATGTTTTCTTTGTTTGTAAAACTTTCTTGTTCATGACATTAAGTCACCAATTTCAAAAATCATGTGCTTCCTATCTAATCATTGAAATAAAATCAAAAAGATGTCATTTTTTGAAAATCAAATTCATTTGGTCAAATACCTAACACACGATATTCAATGCATGCAATCCTGTAATTACCTTGTATTTTGTTAACAGTAATTGACTCATTGTGAGATTAAAATCTTTTTTTTTCTTTTTTCTTTTTTGTTATTCTAACCTCTGATTTTAGGGGTATGTTATTTGACAGCACATGATGAAGTGATAATTTGTGGTTTTCAAACAATTAGAGCGTCGAATAAAGACCTGAGATTCAGTTGAAAATTTATCTCCTTTTCCAGCACTTACATTATCAATATGCATAACACTTGTAACTTACTTCGTGAAATTATAACCCTTATGGAAAAAAACTCTAACAATTTTGAGAGCGTCACTTATCAGTTAAAATTGCTTACTTGATTAAGAAAGACTTTTACAAGCATGTAATGAGGCTATGGCTCATGGCTATGACATTCATAGACTCAAAAAGGTGTTTAAGGTTTTCCTAGACCTAGGATCACTATCATCTAGTCGTTAACTCCTTTTCTCTTGTTGTCTTTGTAGAAGAAACAATATAAAAATACATTAATTATCTTAACGTGATCTTTTTTCTCTTTTTTTTTCAATCAACCAATACTCTAAGAATCTCCACAACCATGTCATTCCTTTCATTGACAATTTCAAACTTAAAAGGAAATACTAAAACTCAGACCATCATTTGTCGTCTAATGTTAAACAATCTTTTACTGGACTTAATATAGTCTAACAAAACAATTTTGCAAGATCTTCATTTGATGGATAACTTATCTTGAAGACTCAATAATCTTAATAACATTTCTTCCCACATGAGGTTTGACCAAAGATACCAACGAACATGGTATAGTTCAAATCTCTTCTTCTTTTTCTTCTTTTTTTTTTCAAATTTTTCTCTCTCTCTCTCTTTTGAATTTGTCCTTAGCATCGACTCTTGTTTTTTTTTTTGCCATGTCCTACCTCAATTCCAATGTCAGGTTTTCATTCTTAAACATCTCCCCTTTTGTTGATTTTAATGTTGTCACTGTATGCTCAAACTACAAATCTCTTATTTGCCCCCAGTGTTTGCCTCCAGTGTGAGGGTGTGATCCTGTTTGGTTTTTTTTGTCAAAGAAATATAATATCAAGCTCAAATTGGGATTAACAGGGGATACATATTTCAAGAAAAATGAAGGAAATAAACAAAGATGGCATTTTGTCATTTCAAGCAAAATTGGTTTTAACTAGTAAATTTTAACCTCAATCAGTGTAATGATTTGGACGTGAAAGAGTCATGATGCGTCTATAAATATTGAATCCATTACATGTCAATATGCATACTAATAAAGCTTAGTTCTATGATGTGGTTCAAAAACTCAATGTGTGGGCTCAAAAAAAGTTGTTTGGTCGCCCTAATATTGCTCATCATGTCTTTTAGCAAAAATTAGGGTAATTCTGCAATAAAAAAAATATTTTTAATTTTTTAGGAATGATAAACTTTAAATTTTGCATGTCGGAGTTTGATCAAAATATTTTGTCAAAAATAAAAATGTTAAACATCTCTTGATTTCAAAACAGCAAAAAAGACAAGGAATACACATGCTTCAATGAAATGATGATTTAAACCCCAGAACAAAGTGACAGCTGAGAAGATAAGAAAATTATTGACGATGCGACACTTTTCTCAACCTTTCAAACAATCATTTCTATATTGTCGTTGCTCATTGATCTTGCTTATGCTCGTGATGATTTATTGTTGACATTGCCGATAATAACACCCTCCACAAAACTTGACTTGCCTTTTTGCTGACAAACTTTCACACTTGATTACTGAAATTCTTGCAACTAGTCCCCTCTCTCATCTGGATTATGTCACAAAAGGGAAGGCATTTCTTCTTCTTTCTTTTCTTTTTCTTTTTTTTCACTCCACCGCACTCCTCATAAAAAATTAATCAAGCTAAGAAGCACTCTTAACAAACCACCAAAGTGCACAAATCATGGCCAATTTCATCATACGATGAAAAGACTCTCTTGCGATAATTTCACTTCGTCGAGCAATGTAATCTTGGAATGCACATGCTTTGACCTCTCAGACACCAGAATAGATTCAGCAATACCATATTATCTTTTCATATCAGGATATTTTATCTTTGCTCGCAGAATAACATGGTCTACTGTGCGTGGAGGCATAAAACTTCTTGATTTGACAGTGCCGCAACAAACTCCACGTGATCAGGAGAGAAATCAAATGATGCTTAAATGGATTGAACAACTTCTTTGACTGATGCTTGGTCTCTGAAAATGGGTTTCTTTGGGTGTTAATTTTCCTTAACAATATCAAATGTCAAACTCTTGACCTTTCGAAGGATGATAGATCGGTGACCTCTATTTCAAACTGTGGGAATGCATGTTGAAATGTATATGCATGTTTTGTTTTTGAAAGACTCGCCCTCCAAGGAGTGACATGCGTTTGTAAAAATTGCATTATAAACAAAAACTGTGGGAATGCATGTTTTTTTTTTTACAGACTCGCCTATCGAGGTGTGACTTGTGATTGTAACAATTGCATTATAAATAAAAACTGTGGGAATGCATGTTGAAATGTATATGCATGTTTTTTTTTTTTTTACAGACTCGCCCTTCGAAGAGTGACACGTGATCATAACAATTGCATGATAAACAAAAATTTGATTTTCACTTAAACCCTACAATGAAAATTTCTTAAGTGATGACCACTATGTTACCAAAAAGTCTTGAATTTAAGTTTGTCTTAATGCAAACCAAAATTGAGTGAGCATACACCCTAATGATTGGTTCTAGTTCCTTCATGTGAGACATAGGGTAAGTTTACTACTTGGTCTCTAAAAAGGGTCTCTTGCTATCCCATTGATCATCTTCGTAAAGGCGATATGGGGGTTTAGCAGGTAGCGGGATGGTACATATACCAATCACTACCAGTCTAAACACTCAGCAAAGACTTAGTGTTTACACAAACTTCAACCTTGACTCAAGTCATAGGTAAACTGCTAGTCCCCCACCTAACTTAAAGTTTACTGTGAGTGCCAAAAAAATAATAAAAGTGATGCATGACAAGACATTTTTTTCATATTCGATATGTCATGTATGATAGGATGTAAAGATGCATGCTAAAATATAAATCATTCAAAAAAATCAACATATCATAAACAAACAAAATTATCAAGCCTAGTCCAAAGTCCCCAGTGGAGTCGCCATCCTGTCACACCCCATCGCAAGAGCGCAGCGTCACGGCGACCCTCAAAACACCTATAGTGAATAATAGTAAATTATCCCCGTCGAATATTTTGGATATTGACCCCTTAGGATTTATTTATCCAAACACCGACAGTGAATAATAGCAAATTATCCCGGTCGAATATTTTGGATATTGACCCCTTAGGATTTATTTATCCAAACACTGATAGTGGATAATTACAAATTATCCTCGTCGAATATTTTGGATATTAACCCCTTAGGATTTATTTATCCAAATACCGAAGTGAATAATAAACCCAAAAAATAAGATTTTAATATTTTTGGAATATTGGCCAATACCCTTTGGATTTTTACAAACATGTTGTAAAATCCAAAAAATACAAAAAATGATTTTTCTTTGCTAAATCCATGCTAAAATATATATTTTTTAAAATTCCAAGATAATATATATTTTTTTGAAACAAATTTTTTTTTTTAAATATGCTAGTGTATTGGCCGTATGCATAAGAAACACATTTTTATTTTTAATCATTTAAAAAAATTATGCGAAATTTTATTTATTTTTTTTTTATTTGATGGGGCTAGCTGCTCTGCCTTAATGGGGCTGGGCTAGCGGCCCGCACTGGGAAAGGGCTCACGAGCCACCTAATCCACTACTGGGCTTTAGCCCGCTTAATCTCGGACTGGGCTTCGGCCCATCGACTTTCAAATAACTAAAAGCACATAGATGTTAATCTTTGATTAGAATCCGTGGTTAATATCTAGAAAAAATTATCTAGGAAAAAAGTAGTTTTCACTATACCAACTCGATCTAATAGTCATCTGGTTATTTTTTAATTTAAAAAAAAAACAATCACTAAAATCAAATAACTAAAAGCACATAGATGTTAATCTTTGATTAGAATCCATGGTTAATATCTAGAAAAAATTATCTAGGAAAAAAGTAGTTTTCACTAATTTGAATAATGCATTAGGATCAGATTGTGGAAGCAGAGGATTGTATTAGATCAATTAATTCATTTACGCAACTATAAAAGCTCTGATATCATGTTAGGATTGAGAGAGTTTACAGATAATTGAAAGAGAAAGAAGAATGAGTTTAGAGATGGGAAGAGGGAGAAGAGAGAAAAGAGAGGGAAGATGAAATTTAAAATTTTACTGTATTGATATTTTGTTTTGCATACGTTTGTTGTGTATGCACCTTTCTATTTATACACATATCACATACCATCTTTTATACTCTAGACTACAAATACAATATTATAGTAGAATGCATCTTCTGTACTCTAACATGTCCATCTTGTAGTGTAGCTGCACTTATTGCTGCAAAAATGGATGCAAGATGTTGCTTTGAAGGATTCTCAAAGATAACTTGATGTGCATGGAAGCATCTCATTTGCAATTTTTCAAATTTTGTTGATGACCCCCTTTCAGCATTGGGTCTTTTAAGCTTCGATTGGCGCATTAGCCTTTTCAGCTTGCAAATTTATGCAAGTAACCAGGTTGGTGGTGTGATACCACGTCGTGCCTGTAGTGACAACGATTCGCAACTTGAACTGCTGCACCGTCTTTGCTTTCAATATCCTCAACGATCATTGACAAAATGGAAGTCAAGGCACCAGCAAGCTGATGATTCCACAGCCAATGGCTTTTTTACTTTTTTTGCTAAATAATAGCGAAGTATTGCCTCTCATTCATGCATCATCACATTCTTGAATCATTGTTAGTAGTTTGATTTGTGCTATGCTATGAATGAAATATATAATTGTGTGATTTTGACATGAATATTTGGTGTGATGTTTTATTTTAAGGATATTTGATCTCAAATCACCTCCTTGTACCATTCAAATAAACACCAAAACATTTTTCTCAATGTCTAATTAATCTTGAAATAAATGTTTGCGAAATCAACATCAACTAAATAAGAGAGTATTTATTTGAGATTAAAATAATTTTATAAAAAACAAATAGAAATGAATTTATTAAATTTAAAAATAAAAATAACAGAATTTTTATTTGATATTAAAAATTATTTTAAAAAAATAAAAAATATATATTATTTTAATATATTCCTAAATTAAACACTTTACAGCGTATTTTGAAGATAAAAGGCTGGAAATTATGAAATGTTTTTGACGGATCCTTGGAATAAAAGATTGTTAGAGCAAGTCCAACGGGGGAGCAAAACAGGGGAGGCAAAGCCAAATTTATAAAAATTTGGCTATTTTTGTTAAATTTATGTCTCCAACGGGGAGAGCTAAATGGAGAGCCAAAATGGCTCTTGCATATTTCAGAGGCATTCCTACAGGTTTGAAATGCAAATGCAAAATTGAAATCCGATCTTTGCATATTACCGTTGTCATTGTCCACAATAAAATACACAGCAACACAATGAATTTAAGAATTGAAAAAACACTATTTTCCAGCCAATTTTCTAGCCAATCCGAACAAGATTTACCAACAGAATATACCTTCATCAAAATCCAACGAGCAAACTTGATCTTCATCTTCGGTTCCTGTCAAATCCTCTGCCCACTGCATCTTCGGTTTGTTTTCTAAACCTTTTTTTTGTATAAGTAGTAAGCTTTGATTTCTTCTTCGGTGATGAAATGTTTTGCAAAAAATCAAAAAAGATATGAAGCCCGAGGGAGGGGGGAGGGAGCAGGGAGCAAAAAGCAGTACATGTGTACTTTGTCGAGAATGGAGGAAACTTGAATAATCGTTCTCAAATAAGCATCTCAAATAGATGGCAAGAAATAAATAGAGAAGTTGGAAAATTTATTGGTTTTGTTACCCAAATTGAACACCGTCAACAAAGTGGAACGATTGAAGAATCAAGGGTAATGTTTTTTTTTAACATTTACTTATTAAATAATTTGTTTAACATATTTATTATATAACATAGTTTTATTTATTGAATTTGATTTACCATATTAATGATACTCGACAAATATATGCTTCAGTCGTTGGCAAACAATTTCAACTGGAACATTGTTGGGTTATCTTAAAAAAGAACCCAAGTGGCAATTTGAACGTGCAAGTCCTCATCAGAAGTCAAACAAGAAACAAAAAAATCATGGAAATGCAAGTCCAGCTTCCTCAACTCCATCAACCGCTGATTCTGTTAGTTTAGGAGAAGACAGTGACACATTTATTTACCAAAATAGACCAATTGGCCAGAAAGCTGCAAAGGAACAACTTAAACGCAGACAAGGAAAAGAGAAAGTTGGGGAGACAAGTGTAACAAATATCTTACAATAATTGAATGATACTTTTTTTGAAATTGAGGTAGAAAAAAAAGCAAGACAGAAAAATGTTGTTAGAGCAACAAGTTTTATTGATTAAACAAAACCAAGAGAAACAAGAGATGGAGATTATGAAGATGGATACTTCTACAATGGATCCAATTTCTACAGCGTATTTTGAAGATAAAAGGCTGGAAATTATGGCAAAAAGGAGTACTAATTTGTAATTAATTTGTTTGAATTATTTGTAATGGAATATATGTTAATTAATTATGTAAGAACTTATTGATTATTTGTTAATGTATTAAATTTATTTTTAACTTTTTCTAACACTCAAAATTTCAAATTTCAAATATTCTGGATCTTTTAATTATAAATAAATTCATTTTTTTATTTTTTTATTTAAATATAAATATAAATAATATTTTTATTGTTGGCGGGTTTCTCAAAAGTAATTATTTAATTATATAATTTATTCCTATTAATTAAATAATTAATTGTATAAGTAAACTATATACAAAATCATTAAATTTTATTTAAAATAAGATTAAAACAAATATCTCTCCAAAATGACTCTTTACCATTGGACTGCATATCAAATTAAAAGTCATTTATATACTATTTAAAAAACTATTTTTATAATTTGACTCTCTAAAATAACTCTTATCATTGGACGTGTTGCTAGTTGTCGCCAGCCAACTTCTTTTGGTACTGCCACAATCAAATTCATATAGAGAAATCATATACAATTAAATTAAATAATATATGAGAGAAAAAAATGGACGACAAAGCTCAAGTGATGTGATGTTGAGCCACTTGCCTATTGGAGAAATAATAATTGTGATATAATGCAATGACTGAATAACATTTAAATATTATCATAGCGTTAGCTTCACTCCCAAGGAAGTATACCTGGTATTTTCCTTGACAATTTTTCTAGGAAAAAAGCTATTTTTCATTTTACCAACTCGATCTTGTGGCCGTCTGATTATTTTTTATTAATCAGTTTTCAAGACAAGCATTGAATTTTCAACGCCTTGCAGAACAAGTTCGAATAGTTGAAGGGTGGGTAGAGTGATGACATCAGGTATCATCGACAACGTCTCCAAGGAAAAAAGCATCGGTATCATCTGCAACATCTCCAAATGATGATGTACAGTGATAAAAAATTAATGATCTCAACAATAAATTTTAAGTTCGAGCTAGAACATTTATTTTTTATTAACATGAAATAACCAGAATTTTTTAATTGTTTGAAAATAAAATTATAGTTGTTAACCAATTTATCTAGGAAAAAAGTTGTTTTCACTATATCAACTCAATCTAATGGTCATCTGGTTATTTTTTAATTTAAAAAAAAAACAATCATTAAAATCAAATAACTAAAAGCACATAGATGTTAATTTTTTATTAGAATCCGAGGTTAATCTCTAGAAAAAATTATCTAGGAAAAAAGTAGTTTTCACTATACCAACTCGATCTAATAGTCATCTGGTTATTTTTTAATTTAAAAAAAAAACAATCACTAAAATCAAATAACTAAAAGCACATAGATGTTAATCTTTGATTAGAATCCGTGGTTAATATCTAGAAAAAATTATCTATGAAAAAAGTAGTTTTCACTGTACCAACTCGATCTAATGGTCATCTGGTTATTTTTTAATTTAAAAAAAAACAATCACTAAAATCCCATAACTAAAAGCTCATAGATGTTAATCTTTGATTAGAATTCAAGGTTAATATCTAGAAAAAAATGATCAAGTTTGTCTGTAGTGTGAACAAAGGGATTTAGGTAGTATTTAAGAGTGTGATTCTAATTATTTTTTAAATATTTTTAATTTAAAAAGACTTTAAAATTATTTTTAATATCAATACATTAAAATAATTTTCACTTTAAAAAAAAATTATCAAGTATTTTTTGAAAGCACTCTTGGAGTGCTCCAAACGTCCAATTAGTTTGATTGGTGGAGAAATTAAATATAAAGATACTAATAATGTTTAAACTAGAAGAAGAAGAAAATCATTTAAAAGGTAGCGGACCCACCATCCATTATAGTTATTCGTTTATAAATACGGCTGCACTTTTTTATCAGCAACTAAAATTGTTTCCATCTCAGATACTGTTAGCACCTCCTTCTCTGTCAACATGCCGAAGAAGCTCTCAAAAACTGACATCCTATTCACAAAAACGCTCTCAAAAACTGACATCAAACAGCGGTTTTCATTTCCAATGAAAAGCCTCGAAGCTTTCCCAGTCCCAGAAGGAGAACACTCAGAAGACATCCCTACCAAAAACCAGTACTGTCTTCAGGTTCCCCAAAGAAAGGGGTCTCAAAAAACGAGATGAAGTCACCTTCTTCGTGATGGACGGCTTCAAGGGAGCTGAGGATCTGGAATTGCAAATTCAAGGGACTGCTCGTCTGTGAAGAAGAAAAAGAAGCTACTGCCTCCTGGCACAAATTAAATAATGGTATTGATGCCTATATATGCCTATATATATATATATATCTTACTTCTAGCTTGTGTGTGTGTGTGTGTGTATAATTTTCTCTTGGGAAATAAGGATGGCTTGGGGGTGTTTGATGCGTAGAAGAGTGGATCTTCTTTACCTTGCATGATTTCTCTTGTAATTACCAGAATATATATAATATATACTTGCAAGAAACATTTCTTACTTTAATGATTTTATTAAATTTTCTTAATAAGGGATCAAGGAATACTTAAGTCAACTCTTATATCATCATAACCTCTTGAATGAATTTGATGCAGGTTGATCCAGTGCAAGAGATGTTTTTATTTTTTTTAATTTCTTACCTAAAAATATCGATATGTATCTTAAACTACAGTTTTATTTTTCTATTTAATTGTAGTTTTTAATTATTTATTTTTTAAATTAATACAGATTCTCTCACTTTTTTTTGTTGTAGTTTAGTCACTTTTAATGACGGTTATGTTTTAGTTATTTTCATGTATTTATTTTCTTAAGGGATTGTTTTAATTAATTTATATTTTTTATGTTTTATATAAATGATATTTATTTTTAAAATTTTAAAATATTTGTTTTCAAATAATATTTCTAATATATATGACCTTGTATAATATTTTTCTTTGTTTTATTTTATTCAATAACTTTTCACATGCTTCTACTTCTATTATCATTAGATTCAATAAATAACTTTTTAGTGAAAAAAAACTCATTAAACACTACTAGGTCAAAAACTCGAGTTGCGAGACCAAATATTTTGGTTCATATATGCCTCTTGATTTTTACTTTTTTATTTTATTTATGATTAAGGGTTGTTTATTAGCACATATAATTCTCAATTTATTTGATTAGAAGCAAACATAAGCTTTTTAATTTTCATTAAAATTGTTTTTATGTAAAAAAAAACTTGTTAGAAAAGTCTGTAATATATTTTTAATGGACCGGGATCATAAAGATTTGTCCGATAATAATTTTCTTTATTTCTTCTTGTTTGGATTTTTTTAATTTTTTTATAAAAATAATTAGTTCTTAATCTAGTTTATAACCTGATCTAGAAAAAGAGCATAATTTAGTTTATGCTTGAAAATTTTAAATCGAAGATGGGCTCCATAATCAAGAATTAAAATAAATAAATGGATTATGGGCCCTTGCTGGCAGATTGAGTATTTTGGATTTCATACAAACATAATAATTTAGCAAGGCCCAAACAAGTTCTACGTGTAAAGGATTAAGATGGGCTAGGCGAAGGGATGGGCCCTGTTTGTTAATTTCTGACAAGGAAGCATAAGCAAGGGTACAAATACTGTATAATACAGTTAGAGATACATGTATGTATGTGTGTGTGTACATATATACCGCCCAAAACCTAGTTCTATTTATTTGACTATTGTTTTAAATATGTAAATAAAAAACACAGAAGATAAAAAAAAAAAAAAAAGAGGTTAGAAATGTACTAATTATTATTGGACGAAAATATATAACTTTTCTATGATATGCATAGGATATACATTTAGAAGAGTTTAATCATTTCTATTTAGTGTTTGTCCCAAGATTTAGGTCATGTTTGACACTACATTTAAAAAAAAACTATTATTATTTTTTTTACTTAAAATTTTTTTTTGTGTGTGTGTGTTTGCTCCTCCTATAATCTAATATTCGAGTCTTGTGATTGTTAATATAATAGTCATTGAAAACCTACAAGACTATTAACTTCATAGCTCTTGAAATTAGTCAAAATATATACAAACTTACCTAGACATCTATATATATATATATATATATATATATATATAACCCACTAATCTAGGGTTTATTTGCACATGTCTCTCCATCATACAAATAAATATTCAATGTTACTGATTTAAAACTTGAGTAATGTGGGATGGTTCTAAAGACTCATTGACAAAAAAAAACCCTTCAAAATAGTTATTTAAAATAGAATGGAGTGTTAACTCTGTTTTTTAAAATTATTTTTTTAAAAAAATATTTTTATTTTTTTAATATTTTAAATTATTTTTATATTTTTATATCAAAAATAATTTTTTAACAATAAAAAAATATTTTCACATATCCTTTTAGAAAAAAACAACTTGAAAATCAAGATAACGCTCAGTACCTCGTAAAACGTGGGCCCATGGGTCGACATTACATAAAGAGTGTGTTTAGTATTGCGGTTGTTGTTGTGGTTTGGGTTGAAAAAAAGAAGTTTCATAAAAAAAATGCTTTTACTGCGGTTCAAAATAAGCAGTGAAGTATTTGGTTTAAACTGTGGTTGAGTTTGAGGTTGAAAAAAATAATTTTATGTGTTTGGTTATCATGCTTTTAATATTGCTATCAACATTTGAAATTACTTTAAAGAACACACACACATATATATAAATTATTTTTAAAATTTTATATATTAATAATCATAACAATAAAATATAATTAATAATTCATGGAAAAAAAACAGATATTTGTTTTGGATAAAATGCAATTCTTAGATTATTTTAATATTAAAAATATATTTTTTTATATTAATATACATATATTATGTAAATATTATTTATAATTTAATTAAATTTTATATTATTTTATATTAAAAATATTTAATATTAAAATATATTAATTTTAATATTAAAAATATTTAATATTAAAATATTAAAATATATTTATTATCTCCCAACCCCAGCATTATCTCCTTTGCTTTTTTTCAATTGTCTCCCGGCCCCCCTAACCCGCTCGAGGAGACTCACCGCATGGAAAGTAATAATTTGTTGTTTTTCATAGACTTGTGTTTTGATAATATTTTGAGTAGATTCCATGACCACAAAATCTCTTTTTTATGTGACTAAATAGTAAAGCTATTATTTTTTTTCAAATCTTGGTTTGTACCTCAATACCAAACAGGCACAAAGCTGATTTATTAAAAAAGTAGAAAGAAAATCTGAAATCAATTCTCATTTTTCAAGCCGCGGGGTCTTTCTTTGTGTTATTTCTTGTTCACGCCTTGATTCTATGGTGTCGACCCCTATCTCCTATCAAAAACAATCAAACCAATCTTGATTTTTTATTGTTTTTATTCTTGTCAATCCTCTTATTACACATGTGATAAGGTATTTTCCATGGTTTCTACTTGTATTTTATATGCTTTTTTAAAATATTTTTAGTTTAAAAAATCTTAAATTAATACTCTTCATAATGATTTCTAATGATTTTGATAAAGAAATGATAAAAATAAAAAAAATAATTAATTTTAATATATTTTTTAATAAATAATTATTTTGAAAAATATATTCTCTCAATTTATTCGGGGGTGCAAATAGTTAATTAATCTAGAGGTTGAAAAATTCGAAAACCCACCATCAACAGTGTACACCAAGATTGGTAGATAAGACATTATCTATAAAACTAAAAGAGGTTGCGATTTCAAAGAGTAATAAACAGTTTTTATATTGTTTATCTAGACTCAGAGAATTATGGATTGGAATAGTGAAATTATATAATAATATAACTATTATTTTGTTTATATTTTTGCTCAGTACAATAATCATTTTGTCCCTCTCAAAAGACAAAAAACAAGTGCTATCAGGAGGGTTGCCACGATAATTACATGTTTTCAGTTCGGTTCAGTGTGGTGACCCATTCATTGATTTTTTTATATATTTTTACATAGTAAAATAACCATTCCATCTTTCAAAAAATACAAAATCAATAGTTGTCGGGAGGGGTGCCACGAGAATTTCATATTTTTTTGAAAATGACTAAATATTGATATGATAAAATTGAATAGTTGGCTGCAGGGGTATCCTAGTAATTTACCTTTTTTCATATATAATCTAACGCGGTAATGTTGGCTCCTCATCGGACGCACCGTCCATTTCCGCTTTCACGCGCGTTTCAAATAGGATGTGTGGTGTTTATCAGCATTCAAAAATACTCTACCGATATCTAGAATTATTGTCCGACATGTTCTCTTCCTCATAGAGTGGCACGTGGTAGTCTAACATGGCTGGAAAGGTGCTAGTGGTCGGATGAACATCACCCCCAGTTCTCTCTCTTGGCCGCGCAAGTAGACGCCAGGCCCCATTGTTTGTTTACTTTTCATTATATTTTCAGATCTTTCGATTGTTTTGTATGGTCCTTATTCCTGTAATATAGGTTTTGATTTTTTTTCAATTTTTCCTTTCAAATGAAATTAATTATACATTATAGTTTCATTTCGGTCCTCTATCTTTTAATTTCCAGATTGGATTGAAATCCTTAAGATTTTTTGTATTTGAGTTTTGATTTGTTTTAATTGTATCCTTCAATTCAAATTGATTATATATTTAAGTTTCATTTTGGTCCATATTCTTTTAATTTCCGATTTTATCTTAAATTATTTAATTTTTTCAGTATCAAAGTTTTGATTTTTTTCAATTTTATCCTTTAAATTTAATTTATTATATGTGCGTTTTTCATTTCGACCCTTATACTTTTAATCTTGGATTTTACTTTAATTCCTTTTTTTTTTGTAAATAATTTCTATTTTTTGCCATGTTTATATGTATATGTTCTTAGTTTTTTTTTCTATTTTTTTTTTATCATTTCCATTGTTATTAAGGTTTAAATTATTTTATGTAATGTTTGAATTTTAATTTGTGTTGGTGATCATTTGAAAATTAATATTTACCATTTTTTTTCTCTTTGTTGTTTTATTTTTAATTTTTATTTATTCTTTAGGTCAAATATTTTTTAAAAAATATAATAATATTTATTTATGTTTTGTCATATATTTTATTTTTTAATTTCTTTTCTATTAATAATGATAGGTGTTGAAATTTATAATTATTATTGATAAGGCATTCAAAATAATGATAATGATTATTTTTAAGTTTTTTTATTTATAAATAAATAAGACTAATTATATATTTTAATATTTATTTAATATTAGTGTCTGAATATATATATATATATATATATGACCTAGGATTTAAAAAAAAAAAACAAAATTAATATCATCTGATACACTTTTAATATATTAATATGAAGAATAAATTTTATAAAATAAAAAAATAATTTAATTTCTTTTGCTAACAATAATTATGGTATAATCGATAAAATGAGCAATAATTATTAGAATATGAATTATTTATAATAATATGTATAATGATAGCTACAATAATTATGATAATTTAACAATCATGATAACAACAATAGCAATAATAATTAAAATCATTTATTAGTTGCTGTTATTTTCATTAGATATTGACTTAGTTAAATTAAAATCATTCTTTTCCAGCATACATTTATCTGATGTTCGAAAATTATTTTATTTTGACTTAAAAAAAAAAATAGGAGGTGGGGGTTGGGTCTTTCTACTGTGTAGGTGGTAATTCCTTAGTTTAATTAAAATCATTTTTTTCTAGCGTACATAAAGAAAAGTCACATCAATTTTTTATATATATTTTAAGATATTAATATAAAAAAAATATAACAATATATAATTAGTATCTCCTATTTTTTAAGAAAAAAATCCCAGAAATAATTATTATCATTATTTTAAATGTTTTATTTATAGAAAAATAAATAAATAAATATATATATATATATATATATATATATATATATATATATATATATATATATATATAAAAGCAACATAGTCTTAAAAATTTTAAGTTGTTTATTTAACTCAAATGTATACCATTTAGAAAAAAAATAAAGATCATTAAAAAATTTGTTACATTTTAAAAACTTTGGTGTTGGCTATGGCGAAACATATCGCAAATTTTTATTTTATTATTATAGATAATATGGCACAATTTTCCTGTTTATCTTGTGTACGTGTGGTTTCATATATTTTTTTTGTGATATGAGATCTAAAATATCATACTTAAGAAAAAACACAGAAGTTATTTTTTACAAAAATAACATTGATCAATATATTTTCATCACAATTATTATAGCTATCATTATAAATATTATTATACATAATTAACATTTTAATTATTATTGGTCATACTATCAATGGCACCTTAATTATTGTTATAAAAAACAAATTATTTTTTTCTTAAGATTTATATCTCATATTATTATATTAAAAATATTTTAGAACATTGATAGTAAATTATTATTATTTTAAAAAAAAACAAATAGGTCATTTATATGCACACACACGCACACACATACATACACACACATATATATATATATATATATATATATATATATATATATATATATATATATATATATATATATATATATATATATATTAAGGTACTAATATTAAATAAATATCAATATCATTATCATTTTTTTAATGTCTTATCTATAATAATTATAAATTTCAACAAAAAACTATTCAATAACTAAATAAATGAAAAAATAAATAAATATATATATATATATATATATATTAAAGCGATAATATTAAATAAATATCAAAATATATAATTAGTCTCACATATTTATAAGAAAAAACTTACAAATAATCATTTTTTTTAATATCTTATCTATAATAATTAGAAATTTCAACATCTAATAATATTAAAAAAAAATAAAAATCTAACTAAATGAAAGAAAAAATAAATATTATTAGATTTGAAAAAATTAATTTGACTTGAAGAATTAAATTAAAAATAGAAAGAGAAAATAATAAATATTAATTCTCAAATGATCATCAATACAAATTAAAATTTATATATTAAAAAAATAATTTTAATAATAGTGAAAATAATAAAAAATAATAAGACCATAGTTATTATTAGAAAAAAAAATATATTGGATAAGCTTTCAACCCTGTTAATACGCAACATATAAATAATTTCTTGCACCTCACTTCTTATTCAAATTGTGGCCAATATGGCCATAAGCAAGAAATATGCCCTCATGCAAATCATGTAGAGAAAGAGGTAACAAGAGATATGGACTTGCATAGGGGTGCTATTAATGAGACCAGAAATACTGGAATTGTTTGGTAACTGGATGATTGCTGCACTGACATCTCACCGGCCGAACAGAAGATCGATGACTGAGACACCAACTACAGATGGAAGGACAGGAAGTCACGCCGATAACCTAGACGTTACCTTAAAGGCATTAAAGGATGGCAGAATTAATGTATCCAAACGGTATGATGCATTAATGACTATAAATGGCGACCCTGAATCGTGGGGAGTGGATGTTAATAAGGAAAGTAATAACGAAGAAAGAAGAACAGATGAAAGAATGGCCGAGAAAAGGGATTTAAGTCAGGAGAGAGGGCGGCAATTGAGTCGTAGGAAACAACAGGCCAGCAGGGACCCAAGTGGTTTGAAGTTGGGCCAGACTGCACAAACAGATGGGTTGCATGATGGGGGGAAAGAACGTTTGGCTGTGATCATGCAAATCAAACCGGGGAGAAAGGATGTGATGCCAGCAAGATGTGGGTTGAAGGTTACAGAGTGCATAAAAATCACGAGCGAATTCTTCAAAACATATCAGAGATATCCCAAAATTTCTCACACCTAGAAACCATGCAACCATGTCGCCAAAAAATATCATGCACAGAGGTAAAACTATACAGATACATCAGCCGGTGGAGAGGAATCTTAGACCAGAGCCTCCAGATGAAATATTACAGATGGGTGAGGGAAGTGTGGTGATTGTAGAGAATGAGAGGGTGGAGGGACAAGACACACCTGCAGGAGACATTTAAATGGAAGAAGGGGATGTCCGGGAGGCATCATCATGTTGAAGAAGTAGATCTTCTGACTGGTAAGATCAGTTTGTAAATATTCTTTTATGAATTTCTTATTTTGGAATTGTAGAGTGGCTGGAAGTAATGAATTTTGTGAAGTGGTACATGATTTAAGGAGATTATATCGTTGTAATATTTTGTCGGTTGTAGAACCAAGAATCAATGGGGTTAAAGCCGATAAAATTGTTGAGAAATTAAAATTTGAAGCTAGTTTTAGGGTGGAAACTCAGGGAATGTCAAGAGGAATATGGTTGTTGTGGAATAAGTCAAAAATTAATATCAAAATTTAGGATTTTTCTAGGCATTTTATTCATGGTATTGTGAATGAAGGGAGTATTGATTCATGGATATTTACTGTTGTGTATGCTAATCCAAATGCCAAGTTAAAGAGACAATGTTTTGGTGAGGTTGCTCAGTTGGCTAGAAATGTTAGAATGTCGTGAATGGTTATCGGAGACTTTAATGAAATCTTGATAGCTGCGGAAAAGGTAGGGGGAGTTGGTGTTGATAGTAAGAGAATCTATAGTTTCGCTAGATGGGTGCAGGATTGTCAATTGATAGACTTGGGTAGCAAGGGTCCAAGATTCACATGGCGAGGGGGAGTTCGGAATGGATATGGCAGAGTGTATGAGAGGTTGGATAGGTGTTTTGGCAATGCTCAATAGAGACAAATGTATTAGGATGCTAATGTGATAGTTCTCCCAAGGATTAGGTCGGATCACCATCCTATCCTTGTAGAGCTAAAAGAGATTAGAGGAAAGGTCCAAGACAAAGAAAGACCATTTCGGTTTGAGACAGCATGGTTACAACACAGCGAGTTTGCGACATTTTTAAGAAATAGCTGGGAGGCAGGAAATGAGATTCCAAAGGCTCTGGAGAGTTTGTCATCTCATCTAAAGGTTTGGAATAAGTTTGTTTATGGTAACATTTTTCAGCGGAAAAGAAGGGTTTTAGCTAGACTAGGAGGAGTCCATAAAGCTATAGCGTGTCATGGAAATCCATTTAATATAGACAGATTCTTCGACAGGAGGAAATACACTAGTACCAGAAATCCAGATGCCAGTGGATTTCATTTGGGGACAGAAACACTTCCTACTTTCACACAAAAACCATAATTAGAAGACAAATGAACAAAATTAAAGCATTGAAAAATGAGTAGAATGTCTGGGTGTGGGAAAAGGAAAGTTTAAAGAAGATGACCACGGAGTTTTTTCAGAAGTTATTCCGACTTGATCATGAGGAGATGCAGGAGGCTAGAAGATTGGAAGGACAACTCCCTGGCATTGATCCCAGAGACATGGAGCAATTGGTAACCCCGATTTTAGATGATGAAATTAAGGAAGCTATATTTGGGATGAAACCTTATAAGGCCCGGGGTCCGGATGGTTACCAGCCTATTTTTTATCAGTCTCAGTGGCAAGTGGTAGGTCAGTCTGTTTGCAGGTATGTGAGGAATGTGTTTACAAACAATATAAACATATCTCAAATCAATCATTCACATGTGGTCTTGATCCCAAAAATCCAAATATCTGAATACCTTCATCAATTTAGGCCAACTAGGTTATGTAATGTGATTTTCAAGGTAATTACTAAAGTGATAGTGGGAAGGCTGAAAAAGTTGCTACCAAAGCTAATTAGTAAAGTTTAGAGTAGTTTTGTTCCAAGTAGACATATTACGGATAATATCATTATTGCCCGAGAAATTATCCATTCAATGCATAAAATGAAAGGCAAAATGGGTTTTATGGCCATCAAAGTAGATCTTGAAAAAGCATACGATCGCTTAAATTGGAGTTTTATCAGAGATACTCGAACTATTGCTAGACTACCTAGTGAACTAATAAGGGTCATCATGCAGTGTATTGAATCTCCATCCCTTAATATCCTGTGAAATGGTTGTGCAACTCAGGAATTTAATCCCAGCAGAGGTATAAGGCAAGGAGATCCTTTATCTCCATATATTTTTATTTTGTGTTTGGAAAGATTAACACAATTAATCAATTGATGTGTGGAGGATACTAGTTGGAAGCCCTTTAGTGTGAGAAGGAATGGATTGAAGATCTCTCATTTATGCTTTGCGGATGACATGTTTTTATTTATAGAGGCAAGCATATAACAGCTAGAGAAAGTCATCCAATGTCTGGATATGTTTTGTTCAGCTTCAGGCCAAAGAGTTAGTGCTGTTAAGACAAAAATATTCTTTTCCAAGAATGTGTCAACCTCTTTGGCAAATGCAATCAATAGGAGGAGTGGGTTTCAAGTCACAAAAGACATGGGGAGATGCCTTGGGATGCCTTTGCTTCACCAACGGGTTACTCAACAAACTTATAGTTATTTAATAGAGAATTTGCAAAAGAAGTTAGTAGGTTGGAAATCACAAAATTTATCACTGGCAGGAAAAATCACTTTATGTAAAACTGTTCTAGCCACTATTCCTTTGTACCCTATGCAAGCTATGGTTATTCCGAAGCATACATGCAAGGAGATAGAGAAAATATACAGGAGATTCATTTGAGGACATCAAGAAGGAAGAGACAAGATTCATCTTGTAAATTGGAAGGCGATGTGTCAACCAAAAGAGGATGGTAGGATGGGATTAAGGAAAATATAACCGACGAATAAAGCCTTTATAATGAAATTGGCTTGGGGAATGCTTCAGGAAAATAGTCTTTGGGTTCAATTCTTAAAAGAAAAATATATGAGATCTAATAGAGGAGATGGTCATCCGGTGGCATCCTCTAGAGACTCGGTGTTGTGGAAATCCATATGTCGGGAATGGAATGTAGTGAATCAGAATATTAGTTGGAATTTAGGTAACGACAAACAGATTTTGTTTTGGAAAGATAGTTGGTTGGAGAGCTATGGCCCCCTAATAAATCACTTAAATCCAAGAACGCAGATAGATGAGCTCAACTATACAGTGGCGTAAATGGTGGACTGTAGGGCAAATGGAAATGGGATGTATTTTCTCACTTACTTCCTGTACAAATTGTGATGGGTATTGCTGGTTATATCCCTCCTAGGCTGGATGAGATAGCAGACAAAGTGGTGTGGAATCACTCAGTGGATAGAAGGTTCACAGTACGGACAGCTTATGTGGTTCGAGAGGAAGGGGAGATGTGGATAGAGACCCGATGTGGAGGATTATTTGGAAGTGGAAAGGAATGGAGCGCATCAGAGTATTTCTATGGATTGTAGCCCATAATGCTATTATGACCAATGAAATGCAAAGGAGAAGAATATCATATTATAGATGTTGTTATCATTGTGTTAATGAAGTGGAAACATTAACTCATGCTTTACAAGATTGCCTTAAAGCTTGAAAATTTTGGGAGGTTTTCGTCCAGTTAGAGAAACGGGAGTTGTTCTTCAGTCAAAATTGGTATGTATGGTTGATTTCAAATCTATCTCCCGGGAATAGAATTATGAGCTATAGGGATTGGCAGCTGATATTCAGCGTAGCTCTATGGTATATTTGGAAAGAGAGATGTAGCAGAACATTTGACAGAGACCAAGGAAATTAGTATGGGACTGTCCTTGCTATTAAAGGAATGGTTGGAGATAGTAAGAACTTGTAGACCAATGGATATGGAATAAATGGCAGCACAGAGGTGGAACAAATAGGATGGAAGTACCCAGCAGAGGAATGGATCAAGCTCAATGTGGATGGATGTAGTAAGGGTAATCCAAGGATGGCAGGCTGGAGGAGTTTTACGGGACCATATGGGGTCTTGGATAGGGGAGTTTGCAAGAAATATTGGTATTTGTTTGTCCATGACTGCAGAATTATGGGCTATATATGTTGGGTTACAACTTACATGGGAAAAAGGATTTAGAAAAGTAATCTTAGAGTCAGATTCCAGAGTTGTAGTTGGGATTATTAATGGGGATACTGTGAGAGTAGATAGAAATTCTAACCTTGTTATGCAAATTAAGGATATGTTGGGTAGAGATTGGGAAGTGAGAATAATTCATGTTTACAGGGAGACCAATTGTATAGCTGATTGGTTGACTAATTTTTGGGCTAACTAGAGATTTGATAGGCAGGGGGTCAGATATAATAACAGACGCTCCGGCAGGGATTTATACTTTGTTATACTATGACCTGATTGGGTCTACTATTTCTTGTTTAATTTAGAAGGGTGTAATGCCCCGATCATTACCAAAAAAAAATAATAATCTATTTTTCTTATCTATCAATCCCTTCTCTAACATCATTCCTTCCCTTTTAAAACAAAGAAAGATATTATGTATTTTTATCAAATACAAATGATCTTCTCAAGAAAACGTCATACTAAATACAAAACAGAATACAACCATTAATATAAATATATTACAAAAATAAAAGTAGAAAATCATACATCAAGTGAGGGTCGAACCTGCGATTCCCTGCTAAAGAACAAACGTCCATTCATTGAGCTACAACACTTCTTTATTTCACAAGGTTAAATTGTTTTCTAGTATTATATAAATTATTCTGATTCACAGAATCTGGGTGAACAGTGAAAATCACTATTCATTCACTGTTTAAAATTTAAATGGACAATCTATTTTAGCTATCTACTAGCTAGAGCACTTGCAACGTACAATTTTTATAATTGTTAGATTTGAAGTAATTTATAGATTTTATTAATTTAAAAATAAAATATAATATCTATACATATAAAGTTTGATATGATACAACATATCAATACACACTCCGCGACAATAATATCGAGACTTTAACATCAAAGAGATGAAAATAGGTAATTGTCTCGAAAGATTTTCAACACTAAAATATGGGAAAACACAACTTTTTTCAATATTTACGTCAACCTTCATGATATTGTCAGTTTGCACTACATTGCGGGTCGAACAAATAATTTTTATAACTGTTGAGATTAAAATAAAAAATTTATATATGTAAAGTTTGATATGATGAAACAGATCAACACATCTTATTATAAAACTGTAACATCGAAGTCTTAATATCTAAAATAATCATCACTATCACTGCCAAAATAATAAAAATTGTTAAGTTACCATGAGAAAAAATACAAAAACAAATAATAAAAAAAGAAAATACGAACAAAGACTAAAATTATTATTATTATTATTATTATTATTATTATTATTATTGCATTAATAATGAAAAAAATTAAATCAAAGACTAAAAAAAGCATAAAAACTTTAATAAAAGAGCAAATAAAAAATATATAATAAATGATAAAATAAAAATAAAAATTATTAGCTGCAAAAAATAATTTAACTTGAAAATTAAAAAAATTATCTGCCCTACGTTGCGGGCTAAGCAAACAATTTTTATAAGTTTTGTTGGATCAAAATTAAAATATATAATATCTATATATGCAAACTTTAATATATTAAAATAGATCAACACATCCTATTATTACAATAGTAACATTGAAGTCTTAACACCTAAAATTATCAATCCTATTACTATCAAAACAGTAAAAATTATCAAGTTATCCCGAGAAAAAAAACTAAAAAACATTAACAAAAGAGTAAGCAAGAAAGACAACAACAACAACAACAACAATAATAATAATAATGAAAGAAACAAAAATAAATGAAAAACTAAAAAAATCCTAAAAACTTTAATAAAAAATCAAACAAACAAAAAAAATATCATTACTATTACTATTAAAACAGTAAAAATTATCAAATTATTTTGAAGGAAAAAAATTAAAAAACATTAATAAAAACATAAACAAGAAAAATAATTATATTATTATTATTATTATTATTATTATTAATTGATCGACTACCTCATTCAAAATCAAGATGGAATTGATTGATACCTTGCTCGACCAGATAATCCAGAACCATTCTTTACCAGGAAGAAGAAAGTTCTCTCCCCTTTAATGGTTATAACTTATAACGGATAGAAAATAATATAAATTATATTTTAAAATCTCACCTAATAACTTATTTTTTTAGGTAAGATGGTTCTTTGATATTGTATTAGAGCCTTGTTTGTCCAGTAGTCAGGAGTTCGAACTTCATCACTCTCATTCTATTTGATAAAAATTAAGCACAAGATAATATGATATTGTGCAAATTTCAAGCCCAAAAGATTTTCACTTGAGGGAGCGTGCTAGAAAATAATATAAAACATATTATGGAACCTCACCTAATAGCTTAAGTTTTTAAGTGAGATGGTTCCTTAACATGGTATTAGAGATTTGTTGACCCAGCAGTTACAAATTTGAATCTCACCACCTCCATTTTATTTGATAAAAATAAAGCATAATATATTATGAGTCTGTATAAGTTTCAAGCCCAAAGAGCTTTTACTTGAGAATATTTGTTAGAGAATAATATAAATTATATTTTATAACTTTATCTAGTAATTTTAATTTTTAAATGAGATTATTATTTGATAGCAACCACATAAGCAATCTCTTTTGTATAACTACTTAACCCTATCGCAATTAGCAGGCTAGTCCATGAAACTCTCCACTCTCGAATCACCATTAAAAATGGTTAATTATGTCAATATTTATACAAAATTTATTATTGAAATTAATCGTAATTAAATTAGTCACAGACACCCCTCCCTCTCCTCATCACACCTAGCAAAAATGCTTTAAAACTTGAGCAATTTGGGATGGTTCCAAAGACTCATTAAAACAAGTTTCTAAATGTTTTGGTTGGTGTTTTAAATTTTTAATTGGAATATAATATTTTATATTTTATTTTGGAGTTGTTGTTTATGTGTGCATGTGTGTATATATATTAATTAAAAAAAATAGTTTAAATCCAAAAATAAAATTATTTAGAATTGTAAGTAAAAAATTGAAAGTTGAATTGATATACCTTGACCTACTTGATGAGTTCAAAAATAACCTGAAAAATTGATAAAAATATAGTTTAAATAAAAAAATAAGTTGACATCTTAAAAAAATATTGAAACAATGATATATTAAAAATATAATTTGTTTTTTTAATTATTTTATTTATATTTTTAAATCATTTTAATACGTTAATATCAAAAATATTTTTTAAAAATAAAAATACATTATTTTAATATATTTTAAAATAAAAATATTTAGAAAAAACAACCTTAAAACTATATAGTAAACAATCACAAATCTGAAGAAAAATAAAAGGTCTTGAAAATTAAAATAATGCTAGACAATCACGCTCAGAACCTCGTAATCGTGGGCCCGTGGGGTCGCCATCGTATGAATCTGATTTATTAAAAAGTAGAAAGAAAATCTGAAAGCGATTCTCATTTTTCAGACCGTGCCCACCTCTTTTATTTCTTTGTCTTCTTCTTCACGCCTTGATTCTATGGTGCCAGCCCCTCTCTCCTATCAAAAACATTCAAAACATTCTTGATTTTTGATTATTTTATTTTTGTCATCCCTCTAATTATACATGTGATAAGGTGCTTGCCATGGTTTCTGTTTGTATTTTTATATGCTTTTTAATAATATTAAATTGATATGTTTCTTAATGATTTTAATAAATAAATGTTAAAAATAAAATAAAATAAAATAAGTTAAATAAATAATTATATTGAAAGATATATTCTCTCAACTTATTCACGAGGTGCAAATAGTTAATTAATCTAGAGCTTGAAAAATCGAAAACCCGCTATCAACAGTGAGCACCAAGATTTCCCGAGAGGTAAACTCCGACAAACTTGTTTTTGACGTTGTACAATTTGATCTCCGACTACTCGATTATTCATTTATACCTGAATAAATAATTAAATAAATATTGTTTTTAAAGTTTTTTTATTTAAATATATTAAAATTTTAAAATCAGCACATTGAAATTAAGGCCCCGTTTGTTTCCCGGAATTCACTTTCCGGGAAACCACTTTCCAAACTTTCCTGTGTTTGTTTGTCTTCCGGAAAGTTGGTCAACGGAAAACACTTTCCGGTCAACGGAAAACACTTTCCAGTCAAAGAAGAATTTGGCTTGGTTTTCAGGAAAGTGTTTTCCGGAAAATTTGGGCGGAAAACACTTTCCGGAAATTGTGAAAAATTTAGAAATATCATTATTTGCTTATTATATCAAATTTGATCCTCAAACTTTTGATTGCTATATATAATTTGTTTTGAATATTTATTTTTCAATTCCATCTCTTAAAATTTAATTTTTATATTAATTTTGGTTCTTATTTTTATAATTGCTATTTGCTTTTTTCTTATCATTTTTTTATTGAAATTTTTTATCTATCAAATTTGATCCTCATTTTTTTTATTGTTACTTATTTTATTTGAAATAATTTATGAAATATTAATTATTATTATTATTTTAATTTATTCACCTTTTATTTTTTTAAAAAAAAAATTAGATTTGATCTCTATTATTTTGATTATTATTTATTTTATTTGAGATAATTTATGAAATTATATTTTTTTTCAATTTCATTCTCATTCAACTTTTTAATTTGTAAGATTTGTTCTTCATTATTTTAATAAACTTGAAAAAAAAAATTTATTAATAAATTATTTTCCAGATCATTTTCCATAACATAAACAAACACTGGAAAGTGTTTTCCAGTTCATTTTTTATAATATTATCAAATATCAAAATTCACTTTTTAGGAATTCACTTTACAAGAATTTATTTTCCCTGAAATTTATTTTCCAAAAAAAAATCACTTTTCAATAAACAAATGGGACCTGAATTGATTTTGGTACAGCAGCCTATGAATATACAATCTTACCCTACCAAACACTACTATAAATGGTACAGCAGCCTTTTACGACTATTTTATTTTGGTGAATGTGCGCGCTTTGAAAGAGACCGCTCTCAGTGGAGTACTAGAACTCGTTAGATGATGGTGTGCTGTTAATTATGAGCTAGAACCCATGAAAAGGACAATCTTTCAGAAACACTATACCTTTATATTCTGTTCTATTTACTGTTGTAATAATAATATATTAAAATGATATTAGTTTAATTTTTTTAAAATTTATTTTTAATATCAATACACTTCAAAACGATTTATAAACACATGAAAAATCTAACTTAAAATCTTTTAAAAGAAATTTTTATTAATCATGCTTTCTTTTTTGGTTTTTTAAATAGCCAATCGAACGAATGGTGATTATTTCTTTCTTCTTCTTCTTTTTCGATCACAATTCACGGTCGGTCAGAAAGCCGAACATATGATGACAAGATTCTGGCTTTTCTTTCTTGTCTGGGGACCCACCAATGAACGATTCACTTATTTGAACAAGGACCTTAACGTTTGCTTCGTTTTCACAGCTCTGCAGAGCGCATCACTATATATATATATATGTATATATTAATCTTCTTGCAGAGGGCAATTAAGTTGCTCATCGACTTCTTCAGAACAAGCAATGGAAAAGATCTTCACAAAGAAACTCAACAATATTGATATTGAGAGAAGATTAGTGCTATCTGAAAATCTTATAAAAGGTTTCCCGAGAGGCCATGAAGCATATTTGAAGTTTAAAGACGAGGATGGCAAAGTGTGGACATTTCGTTGTCGAGTCCCGCCAGGAGGGAGTCCAAGACCAGCCCTCTCTGGGGACTGGTTTTCATTTGTTCGTTCAAAGCAGCTCAAGGTCGGCGACGTTATCGAAATTGCCTTGGATAGAGAGAAGGATCCAGCTGGTGTGGAGCAATTCACGATCAGGTTTAAAAAAACAGCTCGAAATTAAGTAGCTAGTCGATCGCGTGCTATATCTAGCCTGTTCGATCAAACTGCATATTGAGCTTTTTCGGGCTGATCAGTAAAGAAGAAACCGACTCGATGGGTGAGTATATCTCGGACTACAAAATCTTGACGGCGGAAGCCCTTAGTATCTGCAACATTGCGCAACCGTTTACGTTATTTATACAGAGGGCTTCGACATTGTAATTCACTGTTAAGGGTTGGGATCATATCCTTATATCTGGAGTGAACTTTTGCTGTACATCTCCCGTTTTCCTAATACACTTTTGCCTTCCGATGTAAATAAAGAATTCTCGGTCAATATCTTCGTGTCTGGATAGTGTTTAGATTAAGCACAGCATCTCATTAAAGTAACCCAGTTTGGGTCGCCGTCCACCGTTGAGGTTGGGGGCGTGTTTCCTTAACTACGTATACTTTGGAGCTCTATTCTCAGCTTGACCCTCGGAATAATATCATGATTCAACCGGTTCATGGGTTGTGGGCCATTCCGGTATTACAATGATTCAATCCTAGTGGTCGAATAGCGGTCCACCAATTATAGTTAGGGGTGAGAACGATTGATTCGGTTTGGTTTGATTGAAAAAAAAAAACCAATTTTAATTAAAAGAAACAATAATAAATTAAGCGGTTTTAAATAACCAGCTCAGATTAAATGGCATGATTTGGTTTGCTTTGGTTTAATTCATTTATTATTAAAATAAAAGAAAAATCCATCCATGGATCTTTAAATTGAAGAAGGGCACGGCTTCTTCATGCTTTTTTTTATAAAAAAATAAATAATCTTTTTTTTTTATTCAGTTTAGTTTTTTTAATTTCTTAAATCTAAAATCAGATTTTTTTTATTTTATATCTTTGGACCGGTTATTTCCTATTGATTTTTTTAAAAAAAATTTAATTATTTTATTCACTCCTTAAAATAAGTATCTCGTTATAAAAAAAAAAAAAATTAATTGTAGCCATGTTTTTACATGGCCTACGTACAGCTTGAACACTGAAATAGTGGTGGTGTTTAGTGTTAGGATTGAGAAAGTTTGTACATAATTGAAATGAAAGAATGAGTTTAGAGATGAGAAGAGGGAGAAGAGAGAAAAGAGAGAGAGACTGAAATTTTGAATTTTCAACAATAAACAATTCTGTTTTTTCATACATTTCCTGTGAGTTCATATTCCTATTTATACATAACAAACTATCATACTTCTAGAATACAAATATACTATTCTAGAATATTCTTCTATACTCTAACATTTAGTATTATGTTTTAAAAGTAATTTTTTTTAAAAAGAAATTATTTTTAATTTTTGTTTTAAATTAAAAATTCATTTTGATATATTGATATTAAAAATATTTTTTAAAAAGAATATATATTATTTTAATATATTTTTAAATAAAAAATACTTTAAAAAAACAATCAACCACGGTTATAAACAAATGATTCATATGATTGAATGGATGAGTAGACGATATTTTCAACAAAATATAAAAAAGAGAGAAACAACAATATCATAAGTCAAAATGTCTGGTCGTAAGATGAGTGTGATGGTTTATTGGCTGGCAGTACATGAGTGGTCGGCTGGATTATCGAACGATTTAAATGTTCATCGCCAGGACTTGCTTTTTGTTTGCGAAGTGCATCTTCACAGTCTCGCATTGGGCAGGCAGCCAATAATGCAAATCGACTTTTTACTAATAAATTGCTATAAGATTTACTGAAAAAATATCATTTAAATGAACCAATTATATTAGGATTGAAATACTAATAGAATAATGAATTTTTAGCCATTATAGTTGAGAAAAAGATGGCAATGACGGGGTTCGGCCGGAATATTTATATACAGTTAATTAAGTATAACCGTTACTTGCAATTAATGTTTGAGAATCCAAAAAATACTTTATTTATTTATTTTAATTTTTTTTTTTGAATTTTCAGATTACTTTAATTCACTGATGTAAAAAATAAAAAATAAATATTATTTTAATATATTTTAAACAAAAAAACAATTGTTCACACTCTCAAATATGTCGTTATTATCCCTCACGTATTCGATCTAACCTGAGTTTTATATTAATAAATAAATATTAATAGCAATTCATAATAACCATCCTAATAAATTGCTGTCAAAAACTCAGATATCCAATGTTTTGAAATCGGTAGGGTCTCGTGCCGACATGCGTGCATCTCAAATATTTCGATCCCTGTCACTTTTCGGTCGTTTATTTTGGATTTGTTATAAGTTCGATGGCAGATATTTCTCGAAGCTCAACAAGACGTAAGCAAGTAGCGTCATGATTCTAGAAATGGGGACCTCCTATTGCGGGATGTGGGGTTCGATTTATCTGATTTGGTAAATAATTTATTGTATCATATCAGTAACACGAGCTACTAGGTTAACTCGGTAAACCCTATTTTATTGTACCAACTATGATCGAAACATAATTCAGCTATAAAAGGATATTGAAGGATATGATGGCGTGCTTGAAACTTTTTTGAAAATCCAAGAATTCGTTGGCATTCGTGGCGTGCTGATCTGAAAAGCTAACGTGAAAGTGATATAATTTTTCTATCATGACCCACACCAATAGAGAAAAATAAAAAAAACACGACTGATTGATGAAAATAAAAAGGTAATCAGCTGTTTTTTTCTCGGTCAACACCTTACAGACCAAGTTCGAATAATTGAAGGGTGGGGTAGAGCGATGAAATCATCGGTATCATCTACAGCTAGATTATCTATTAAACCTTGAGATTTAATATTGATCATCCGAAAACCTAAAAAAGTCAGTGGGAAATTTAACTTTGAGATTTTCAGCTTTTTTAACGTGAAAATATGAAAAAATAATAAATAATTTTTTTATTTAATATATGTATATACTGAAATTTGTGTTTTCTTGCATGGAAATCTTTGTTTCGAGATTTTATAGATATAAAACACAAAAGATTGTTGTGGGGCATGTCGCTTGTTATCTCTAGCTAGTTCTTCGTCTTTTTTTTTTTTTTTATCATCAATAATTAATAAGTATTTACAATTAAATAAAAAAGACATGAGAGAAAAACTGGCCGACAGCTAAAGCAAAAGCAATGCGATGCTGCGCCACATGCCGATAGTTATAACAGTTGAAGCATAATACCTTTATTCGCCAAAAAGTTATTCTGTGGGCTACAAATGCGTTAGAAATTGAAACCGTCAGTCAAGTCGGCTTGTCGTTCTTTATTCGGACGAGTGAGGGCTTTGCTTTCTTTCGTTCTTACCCGGGATTCTGGAGCATTGGATCTTCAGGTTGCCTGTTTCGACAAAACAAAGAGAATAAAATAAAATAAGTGTCATGTCATCAAGGCAACCTTTAATGAATATCAAGGGGTAGTCATGATATTTAAAATACATTTATTGAACATGCTAGAGCCAACTTAAAAAACTCATATCTTATAGAAATTGTTTTTCGATTTTCTTGTAGGGGATTGACCAACACACACACACACACAAAAAAACACTTTTTTGTAATTTTATTTTTATTTTTCCGGTTGAGATTATATATATACTTATTGATGATAGGTCGAAGGTACCATTTACGTAAATTTAAAAAATGAATATTTAAAGGGTAATGAGCCCTCCATCAATTAGAGTTATTCATTTATAAATAGAGCGAGGGGAATGATGCTCGCAGCTCTTTGATCGGCAATTCTAACATGAAAGTGATTTTTTTATGTATATTTTTTTCATGGGCCTACCACACCGGTAGAAACAAATTATAAACACTATTTAATGGAATAAAAATATATATATATAATTAACAGTTTTTATTGGTTAACATGAAAGATAGACAATGACGGTGTTTGAAATTAATTACTATAATTATTGATTTAGAGATATATTAAAATAAAATTTTTATTTTTATTTTTTAAATATAACTTGTAATTATTTAAAAAATAAAATCTGACCTCCATCCTCGGGCTGCAATCCCAAACGGAAAAACCATTGATTTCCAAGAGAAGTGTGACGTTTTCAATGCCCACCAGTTCAAAGACCTTTCAAAGGTGATGAAATTATCTGTATCATAGATATGAATAAACTAAATTAACCTTAATTAACGCATAGAATATAATAGAAACTTAGACCTATTGATAATAAAAACTCAGTTTTTATTGTGTTAGATGAATAAAATTTATAATAATTTTTTGATTTTCATTATATATATATATATATATATATATATATATATATATATATATATATATATATATATAAATTGAGTGTGATTTTGACATGAAAATTTGGTGAGATGTTTTATTTTAAGGATATTATAT
Organism: Salix dunnii; assembly: GCA_015731905.1. Classification (NCBI taxonomy): domain Eukaryota; kingdom Viridiplantae; phylum Streptophyta; class Magnoliopsida; order Malpighiales; family Salicaceae; genus Salix; species Salix dunnii. Next base: position 765,930 of record CM027661.1, read on the forward strand.
CTCAAATCACCTCCTTGTACCGTTCAAATGAACACCAAATCATTTTTCTCAACGTCTAATTAATCTTGAAATAAATAATTGCAAAATCAAACATCAATTAAATAAATATAATGTTTGTTTGAGATTGAAATAACATTATAAAAAACAAACATAAATGAATTTGTTAAACTCAATAGAATCAATGACCTAGATCATGAGTTAAATGAGTTAAGCCGCGTAGTTTTAATTGATCTAATACATCGATTTCTCAATATTTAAAGAAAATACACATCTTGAAAAGAAAAATAAATTAGATTGTGTTTTTTACCCTATCATCTGAGTTGGTTTTAGAATTATTGAGTTAATTAGATTATATCATGACAATCTTCGAGCTATTTAATTTAAAACTAAGATCAAGAAAAGAAATCAGCTCGGAAAATTTCAAAAATAGTTTGTCAGTCCAGATTTAATAACATTGCCACAAAATTTTAAAACTTAATTTTCTTTCTAACCTGGGGAGTCTGGAGCATTGGATTTATTAACATTTAAAAAGATAAATTAAATAAAAAGATACCATTAATGTTTAATGTAAGAAAAAAAATCATTTAAAAGGTAGCGGACCCACCATCAATTGTAGTTAATTATTCGCTTTATAAATTTGGCAAGTGAGGTTGTTTCCATCTCAGATACTGTCAGAATCTCCCTTCTCTGTCAACATGCCGAAGAAGCTATTCGAAAAGAAGCTCTCAAAAACTGACATCGAATATAGAATGTCAGTTCCGATGAAAAGCCTCGGCGCTTTCCGAATCCGAAAAGGAGAACACTTTAAAGAAATCGGTGTCACTGACATCCATGGCAGAAGAAAGAGGTTCCGGTGCTCTACAAGAAGAGCTGATCCCTACCCTAAAACAGTCCTTTCTACGGGCTGGACAGCGTTCGCCAAGGAAAGGGGTCTCCAAGGAGGAGATGAAGCAACCCTATTCGTGATGGACGACATCAAGGGAGCTGAGGATCAACTGAAGTTGTTCCCATCCCAGATACTGTCAGAATCTGTCTCCTCTGTCAACATGCCGAAAATGCTTTTCACAAAGGAGCTCTCAAAAACTGACATCGAATATAGAATGTCAGTTCCCATGAAAAGCCTCGACGCTTTCCAAATCGGAGAAGGGGAACACTCTAAAGAAATCGGTGTCACTGACATCCATGGCGAAAGAAAGATGTTCCGGTGCTCTACAAGAAGAACTGATCCCTACCCCAAACCAGTCCTTTCTACAGGCTGGACAGCGTTCGCCAAAGAAAGGGGTCTCCAAGAAGGAGATGAAGTCACCCTTTTCGTGATGGACGACATCAAGGGAGCTGAGGATCTGGAATTGCAAATTCAAGCTCGGAGAAAAATAAAGTTATTCGGTAAAGTTATCTGGACTGCTCCTCTGTGAAGAAGAAAGGAAGCTACTAGCTCCTGGTATAAATTAAATATATATATGTATGTGTGTGTATTATTATTATTTTCTTTAAAATGTCTAGCTACAACTTGGAATCATGCAAGTAGAAGAGTGGATCCTCTTTACCTTTCGTGATTTTTCTTGTAATTACCAGAAATATGTTAAATATATCCTTGCAAGAAATATTTCTTACTTTCTCTTAAATTTTAAATTGAAAAAAATACGAAGAAGAGAGTTATAACATGGATAACGAACATGGACATGGACATGGACATGAACATGAACATGAACAGGTTCAGTTCTAACATTAGAAGCTTTTTAGTCCCATCGACAGTTCCATGAACGCAAACATAAATTTTAAGAGTTAATTACGTGACAAAGCTGTCAGAGAAATATGTTGAAAGGTCCAACTCTGCTTTATGTTTCGTTTCTTGTGGAAATCTGATGTTTTTTTTTTTTTTTTCCGTATAAAAAGTGGTCTATCAACCCTGGACAAAAGTAGCTTATCACTTATTTGATAAGTCACCGTACTTATTATATGACAACAAATCTTCGCCCATTATAAATTAAATATCAATAACGATTGAAATTACCAAAATTCTCGACCATTCATTTTTTTTATTAATCATTGATTAAAAAATTATCTTTTGTCTACCTTAATTATATCTCCTTTTATTTATTTTTTTGCTATTATTATCAATAAGTTTCTCTTACAGAACTACACGTCATCTTGATTTTGAAATAAACTATTTAATAAAACTACCTTCACTTTTAAATATATGTTTGTATATAATATCAAAATGAGAAAATAAAATCCAAAAGGATTGAGTAGCTTATAGCAAAACAATATATATAACTTGGATAATATTTATTTTATGTTTCAGTCTCTTATCTTTTCATTCATTTCCTATCCATAAAAAAAATAATCAATTAGATTTTAATATATAACTTGGTTGTGCTAAAATAAAATTCAAGAATCAGATTAAAAATAATTTAAAATCCTTATATATATAATAATGGGTAGAATCATCCTCGAACAAAAGGGATAGTCATGGACCACCACATGCATGTGATGTTGAAAAATGACAAGATATATTAAAAATCAAAATCCTACAAGTTGCTCTCCATCAACAACTTCTTTCGACTGAGACGTCGAAAAGGAATAAATTATTGTGATGGTTGTAACAGTGATTGTTGGTTTTTATTTTTTATTTATAAATATATTAAAATAATATTTTTTTTAACTTTTAAAAATGAGATGGACCGTCCAAGCTTTCATATTCAATCAATATTTTATTTAGGATTCAATCTGTATTTAAGTACATAAATATATACACACATAGAGCTAATATCATTTTTTTTTAATAAAAAATATTATCTTGATTTGTCTTAAATAAAATAATAATATTTCGGATAAATTATACTTTAAAGTTTTATTATTTAAGATTGGTGCAGGGAGAGCAAAATATAATTAAATCAAACCTCAATTCAATCTAAAATAAAACCAATTTTACCATCTTATCAGCACTGCATTTAAAAAAAAATATTTGAAAAGAATTATTAATTTTTATTTTATATTTAATTTTTTTTAATGTTTAAATATTATTTTCATTATCATGTCAAAGATAACTTTTTAAAAATAAAACAATAATTTAAATATTTTTTTCTATTAAAAAAACACAATTTAAACAATCTCCATCACAATTCAGTAGCTAAATGCATCGTATTCTCTCTCGTGACAAAACTTTCTTTTGATTTTCTTTGAACGAAGTGCTGGTCTTCATTGTGGGGCCCATGCACCCTAGATTATTGAAAGAAAGAAAATATTCTCTCTCGTGCCAAACCTTTCTTCTTCGGACGGTGCTGCATTCTCTTCGCACGTTCTCTCGTCCTTTGTGTCTACAAGAGACAGAATAATAAAGTCATCGGAGCTGGCCCTTTGTATCAAATTAGCAAAAATAACCAAGACATGTTCTTCTTCTGGCGGGGCCGCAATCTCTTCGGACGTTCTCTGGCCCTTTGTATCTGCAAGAAAGAAAATAATAAAGTCATCCGAGATTGATCTTTCAAAGGCCCACCTCTTCTATCTATCTGTCGCTCCGCATTTCTTTCAACATCGATCTTATCAAGCAAATGACTTTTAATTATTTCATGATTTTTTCGTACGAACTGTATGATACAAGATTCCAAAAGTTTATCCTAATTTAAATTATTTTTTTAATATTTATAAATTTTTTAATATATTATATTAAAAATAAATTTTATAAATAAAAAAATATTATTTTGATATATTTTGAGAGAACAACAATAATAATTAATCTCAACAACAATTCAATAGCTAAATTCATTATATTCTCTCTTACGTCCAAACTTTATTTGTTTTTCTTGAACGAAGTGCTGATCTCTTTGTTGGGCCCATGCACCATCTATTATTGAAAGAAAGAAAAGCCGAAACTTTCTTCTCTGGGAGGGGCTCATTGCACGATCTCTCGACATTTGTGCTGTTTGTTATTTTTTAAAAAATTATTTTTTATATATATTTAAAAAATATATTATTTTAATATATTTATTTAACAAAAATCACTTTAAAATTAACAACATTATTGCAATTAGATTCTTTTTATAAAGAAAATAATAAAGTCATCGAAACTAGATCTTTCAAAGGCCCACCTTCTATCTATATGTCGTTCGCATTTCTTTCAACACCACCTTGTCAACTAATGATTTTTAATTATTTAATGATTTTTTTTTGTACAAATAATAGTGTATCACAAGGTTAGTTGTTTGTGCGTTGCGCTAGGTTTTTTTATAATTAATAAAAAATATTAGAAATGGTTTTTTTCATCTAAAAATATTAAATATTACTATTATTAAAACTATTTTGATAATTATTTAATTGGTATATTATATTATTAAAATCGATAAAATACTTTGAACATAAGTCATGTGCTTCGTTTAACTTACTGATTGATTGAAGTGTATGTTTTATTTGTTTGATAAATTATTTTATTAATAAAATTATAATTGATGAATTTTAACACACATGAGTGATTTGTTTTATGCAGCAAACAATTTGATTAGTGATTTTGTTTTAACTACCTGGATAATAATTTAATTGGTAGATAACAGAACTGTAATTGATCAAATTGACTAAAAATAAATTATTTATTATGTGTAATATACTATTCATTATTATTTAAAATGGATGAAACACCAGATAAAAGAAGACTAAAAATTGCAAAATCAATTGCTCCAGAATAGACCGTCCAACCAATGTCACTACCCGCTTCCACCAAGGCTGAACTTAATAAGAGTAAGAGACTTGGTGGCAACAACCACAATGAAATATTATTCAATCGTGGAAATGCCATGTTCATAAATGGGATTTATAAAGAAAAGTTAGTTTATATATATATATATATATATATATATATTTATATATATATATATATATATATATATATATTTTAAGATGTTAATATAAAAAAAATATCATAATATATAATTAGCCTCATCTGTTTTTCAAGGAAAAAGTCCTAAGATAATTAATATTTATTATTCTAAATGTATTATCTATTGTAAAATAAATACATATAAAAACTACATGATCGTAAATTTTTTAAGTTGATTATTTAGCCTAGATGTATAGCATTAAAAAAAAATATAGGACCAGAACAATTTTGTTCCATGTTAAAAATTTTGGTGTTGGCTGTGACGAAACACAGAGTAATTTTTTTTATTATAGATAATATGACACAATTTTTTCAACTTGTTTTTTCTACGTGTGGTTTTGTAAAATTGTTTTACGTGATATGAGATTCGAAATATCACACATAAAAAGTTGCAGAAGTTATTTTTTTACAAAAATAACATTGATCAATGACTTATTTTTATTATTATTCTCATTGTTACTGTTATAATTGCTAAATTATCATAATTATTATCAGTACTATTATGAATATTATTGCAAATAAGTAATATTCTAATTATCAATGGAAATATTATCGTTGCCACTATTATTATTGTTATCAAAAGAAATTAAAGTATTTATTTTTATTTTTTAATAATTATTCTTTATATTTTTATATTTTATGTGATATTAGAACATTGACATTAAGATAATTTGATATTTCTAAAAAACATAGTTCATTTATATATATATTCTAAGACATTAATATTAAACACATATCAAAATATATAATTATTCTCATTTTATCCATAAAAAATATATTTAAAATAACCATTATCATTATTTTTAAACTCATTATCCACAATGAGATGAAAATTTAAAAGAAACTAAGGAGTCAAAAGTTTTGTAGGTTGATTATTTCGTTAAGATATATAGCATTATTAAAAACAAATATTGGATTATTAATATTTTTTTTCACATGTTGAAAATTTGGTTTTGGCTGCAGTAAAACGCGGAGGAAGTGGCTCGTATATTTTTCATCGTAGATAACTTGGGAAAATTTGTCTACCCATTCTATTTATGTGTTGTCTCATTTTTTTTACGTGATATTAGATCTGAAATATTATACATAAAAAAGTTATCAAAGTAATCTTTTAACAAAAACAACATCGACCAATGGATTATTTGGATTATTATTTTTATTGTTATTATTATATGTGCTAAATTGTTGTAAAACTATCATAATTATGATATATAACTATTATTGTAAATAATCAATATTCTGATTATTATTGGCAATAATATTGTTGTCACCATCATTATTGTTATAATCATTATAATTATTATCACAATAATTATCACAATAATCAACACCTTTATTTTTATTAATATAATCAAAATTATAATTAGCATTACTTTTTTTTTTTCATCACTAATATTTTTTATATTATTTTATGACTTATTGTTATTCTTATCGTCAAAGCCATAATTATCAACACTATGAATACAATAATAATTATAATAAATAACAATTGCTATTATTATTATTATGATCATAAAAGAAATTCAAAGACTAACATTTTTTTGCATGTTAAAATATTTGTTTATGGATACGGCAAAATGGGGGGCAATTGGCTCGTACTTTTTTTTCCATTGTAGATAATTTACCTTAATTTTTTTACCCATTTCATCTACTTGTGACTTTGTATATTTTTTTTATGTGATATTAGATATGAAATATCATACATAAAAAAAGCCATAAAAGTCAATATTTAAAAAAATAACATCAACCGTTGAATTATTTCGATTAGTATTCTCATTGTTATTATTATGATTTTTAAATTATCATAATTATTATGCTCTTATTATAAATAATTAATATTTTAATTATTATTGGTCATACTATTGATGACACTATAATTATTGTTAGAAAAAAATATTATTTTTTATTTTATAAGATTTATTCCTCATATTGTTATACTAAAAGTATTTCTAAACATTGATGTTAAATTATTATTTTTAAAAAAAAAAATTATTAAATATTAAACAAATATCAAAATATATAATTAGTCTAACATATTTATAAGAAAAAAAACTTACAAATAATCATTATCATTATCTATAATAATATCTATAATAATTAGAAATTTTAACACAAAAAAATATTAACAAAAAAGAAATTTAAAAAATATAAATGACAATAATATTATTACATTTAAACAAATTATATAAATAATTTTCAAATGATCACCAACACAAATTAAAATTTAAACATTACATAAAAAACAACATTGATAACAAAGGAAATAATAAAAATTAAAAAAAAAAAGTAAAAGCATGTACATATAAGCATTGAAAAAAATAGCAACAATTTCAGAAATATATATAAAAAATAAAGAAATTAAAATAAAATAAAAAATTAAAAGTATAAGAGCATAAATGAAGAAAAAATATATAATAAATTTCATTTAAAGGACAAAATTGAAGGATTATGAAAACTTTGATACCGAAAAAATAATAGGACTGAAAAACAAATCACAAAATTAAAAGTCCGAGGACCAAAATGAAAATAAAATATATAATCAATTTGAATTGAAAGATAAAATTGAAACATATCATAACTTTGATACCGAAAATATTCAGAATTTAAAACCAATCTGGAAATTAAAATATTGAGGAATGAAATGAAATTACAATATATAATCAATTTCTATAGAAGAAAAAAATTGAACGAATCAAAACTTCTATAACAAAAATCAGGACCATATAACACAATTAAAAGATAGGGGACTGAAATGAAAACACCAACAACATCGGGGACTGCCATGCACTTTCGTTTATAGGAGAGAAAAAAGGGGGGAAAACTTTCGTCTGCCAACCAACACGTTTATGATGACCGTTGGATGCAATGCGCTCCACCATACAGTGGAGGAAATGGAGGTGCATCTGGAGACACATCAGATTAACATTTTTCACCACCTAAATGTGCCACACGGGCCTCCCGCCGGGGGCGTGAGGCCAAAAACTGACGGCGCGTTCGACGGACATGCTTGCTGTTTTCGGCAAAAAATATTATTTTTAAAATGATAAATTACATGAACACCCCTATATCCAATACTTGAATTTTATCTTTTATGGGGAGATATAAGTATTAGCACATAAATGTTATTGTTCATTCCAGAATAGATTATTATTTAAAAAATAAAAAATTACCGAAACACCCCTACAACCAATTCTTATATTTTGTTTATTTACGGGGGCAGATCAATATTTACACATGTATTTTATTGTTCATTAAAAATATGAAAGTACCGTTATATCCTTGCGGGCAAAACTTGGTTTTTATCTTATTGGGGGGTATGATGGTTATTTTATTGTGCACATAAATGTAAAAATAAAAAATATCCTTGATTCTAAGGCTAAATCAACTGTAAACAGAGGGGTAAATAGTAATTTAACTATTACAATCCACAATAAATCTGAGTCTACAGGAACAATGATTTTTACCATGCATTAGGGTTTAAAACTACGATCTCCTTTAGCTTTTAGTACAATTATTATAAATACAAACATCCTTGAAAAAATTGCATGCGCACCAGAACAATTAGCATGAACAATATAAAAAGAATACCTAAGCGATCGTTCATGGTAATTGTATGAAAAGAAGACTTAAGAGGGCATGAAATGACTATTACAATCCATAGTAAAATGAGTGTGGCTGAACACTAATTTCACGACCTCATTTAGCTATATGTATTTTTTTTTCCTGATATAATGATTTTTTTGTGTTGAAAAAATATGGTTCTGACAACGACAAAGTGCGGGTAAGTTGCTAGTATTATTTGTGATTTACAAAAATTATCTTTTTTTTCGGATCAAATAATTTTTTTGCATTGGAAAAAATATGGTTCAGACCTTGACAAAGCATGGGTAAGTGGCTAGTATTATTTATAATTTTTTTTCTTGCATGCACAGCAAAACAATTAGCTATCTTTTTTTAAGATCATTTTTTTTGCATTGAAAAAAATATGATTCCGGTTATGACAAAGTGTGGGTAAATGACTAGTATTATTAACAAAACAATTAGCTATTTATGATTTAACAAAATTATTCTTTTTTCATATCAAATGACTTTTTTGCGTTAAAAAAAATATAGTTCCATCCGCAATAAAATACGAGTAAGTGGCTAGTATTATCTATAATTTCAGGAAAAAAAATGTTTCTTGCATGCACGGAAAAATAATTGGTTATTTATAATTTTAAAAAATTACTTTTTTTGGATCAAATAATTTTTTTGTGTTAAAAAAAATATGATTCTGGTTATGACAAAATACTGGTAAATGACTAGTATTATTTATAATTTTAAAAAAATATTTATTGGATGCGGTCGTGAACATACAGCTAATATATATATAGCTAAATGAGATAGTGAAATCATTGTTCACCCACACTGAATTTACTGAGGATTTGAATAGTGGATTTCACGTCTCATTTGTTTTCTTTTGTAACTGCTAATTATTTAGCATGAGGTCCCGACCGTAAATTCTGTTTCAACGTAGCTGTTGATTAATCCTCTGTTGTAGCGTGAGTTTGTTAACTTTACAAGGATTTAATTTCAGTGTGGATGAACAGTGATTTTACGATCTCATGTAGTTGGATGTATAATACGGTCGATCATAAAGGCATCATTGGAAGGATACGATTTATATATATATCCTGCGATTTAATTAAGAAAATATGAGTTATTTAATAATAAACTGTTTAGTAATTTAACTATGTTTAAATAATCTCATTTTTGTGCTGTCGTTGTCTATATAATAACAAAGACAAAAGGTACATGTCTCTTGTGCTTCATATTTTAAAAATAAATAAACATGCTTAGATTCAAGTAAAGTCGAATTATGACTGCTTTACTCAAGTAAAATATTATAGAGAAATTTATTTATTTATCTCTCTCTTATTTTTTTTAAGTAAACATGTTTTTGTCTCTTCCATATTTATTTATTCTATCATTAATAAAATTGTCATGTGTATTTTCTGAGATCAAGTAATTATTCTTTTCAAAATCTTAAAATCATAAGCTATTAAGAATCAAACTTTTATTCCACCCCACAACCATAACATTTGTTGCAACGATGATTTTTTTTTGCGCTTCGCGTCCCCGTCGTCTCTAAATTGGAAGACAACGACATGTGGTGAAAGGAGTTGTCTTTTATAGTCGTAAAAATTACAACTATAATTATCAAGAGTCGTCACCTAGTATTATGGCTTCTAAGAAACCTTTTGGTCTGCAAGAGTCTGGGTAAAAAGATTTATTATTCCAGGGGAAGACGCATCACCTCCAATGCACTTTATATAAGGCAATCTGCATTGTTGTTTAATTGTTTTTTTTTAAGTTTAATTTTTTTACACTATATTTTTTTTAGAAAAAATATTTTTTTTACTATCTGCGAGTGTACTTTACAATGTAATTTTACACTGTGATAGATAAAACAAAATAATTGTTAAATTATTTTTTATATTTTAGGCGAATACCAACGGATAATCGTAAACTGGTTACAATATCCAATTTTCATTTCAAAATATGAGAAAGATGCAATATATTTTTTTTTACGAAAAACTGCTTGGAAAACCTTGGAATTCGGCCGTATGCATGAAAATAACATTTTTTTTTATTTTTGTTAAATATATATTTTTTGACTTTTTTTTAAAGTATAATTAAGTCATTATGTTTAATTAAATCCTTCAATTGGGCTCTCATTTAATCCTTAAATATAATTACACTTAAAATTGACTAACGATTAAATCAAATTGGCTCATAAAAATATAATTATGTCTTTTGACTTAATTTTTACACAGATTTATCTAGTAATAAATTACTTCAACATTGAATTCGCATTTTTCTTCATTTCTGGACAAAAAAAGAGGTACGAAAAGGCTCTCGAAAACATCCAAAATTTCCACCTTGATTTTTCTACCGACACTAGTCTTTTTTATTTTATTTTTAAATAGATTTGAAGAATAAACCAGAAATTGGATTATGACAACATCCATAACCCACTATTGTCATTACCATCCTAGCACTTCACATCACCGTTACTATTCCACCATTATCACTTTTACCCTTAACCATCATTATTATTACCAAAGCCACTATCATCTTTATATGATCATTATAACACATTATTTTTATTTTGTACATTACTTATCAAACATTACAAAATATTTTACATATTAAAATTAAAATGTGAGATACTTTACATTCTTAACATGCTCAATTCCTTTAAGTTTTTTTATTATTTTTATTTACTTTTGAACCAATTAAAATGACTTCAATTGTATCTATAATAATTAATTCATTAACTTATTTGTCTTGTTTGATAGTCATCATAATAAAATTAGTCAAAGAACATTTAATTTACTTCATAAGAAAGAAAGAAAGAAAACTTAGAGGTTGTTTGAGTTACATAAAATATTTTATAAGGTCTTTCTATTTTTTTCTTGTAAAATGTATTTTATAAAAAAAATCAACAAAAAATATTTACATTTTAAACTTGGTTTATTTGTTGAATACACTTTTCAATTCATTAAGTTTTATAAATTATTTTATATATAATTCACTTGTAATATTATCCAACAAGTTTAATCATCACTACCACCTCATTACCATGACATTCATCCACCATCACCCTACCCCCATAATGACCCTATTACTCTACCGCTACTATCATCACCATCATCTCTACCTCTACCTTCACATCATTGTTGTTTTATATAATTACTTTAAAAACACTTTTAAATTTTTCTATGTAAAGTGTGATGAAAACACAAACAACACAAAAAAGAATAAGCAACACAAAACTCTACTAAAAAAGGTCACCATAAAAAAAAATGATTTAAAAATTTCAATACTAAAACATTTGTTCGTAAAATATTCTACATAAATACAAGCTAAACAGACCTATTTATACCAATCTTATTCCTAAACTAAACAAGGAAAGGTATAATTTATATGTTGAATAAGAAAAAAATAACTAAAAAAATCAAAGTTTCTAAAATTAAAAATTACCAGGGAAAGAAATAACTTTCCCTATAATCCTTTTAGGTTCCTAATGCTTTAAATTTCATGTGTTGGATCAAGCTAACTCCATATAACCTTGCAAGAAGATGATTAAGTTGTTTCTTTTTTAAAATCAAACACCTTTATTTATACTATACCTAATCTTAAAAAAAAATGAAAAAAAATTAAATTTCTAAATTTAATAAGAAAAAAATAAATAAGGAAAATAAAATTTCTAAACCAAATAGAAATACAAAAAATTAACTAAGAAAACAAATAATTTCCCCTAAAAATCATCCTATATCTATTAGAACATTCACACAAAATATTTCACATCCTTAACACATTTTATGCAAAATACAAACCCTTTAATTTATAATTTTTTTTTTGCTCAAGGACTAGTAAAATATATTTTAGCCTTGCCTATGATAAAAAAAAAATCAAAATCAAATTGTTTTTCATTCTCACAAATTTATGACATCCAAAAAAGCATTCATTTATTTATATAATTAAGTATGAAACTAAAAGATGTTTCTCTTTGTATTTGTGTTGGAGTGCGTTGTTCATCCTCTCACACATTATCGTGGAGGGATTGAGCAAAGTCTTTGTTTTCTCAATTTGGTCCTAATTGAAAAAAAATTGAGTTTGATCTATTATGAAAGGGTAGAATTGAAAGAAGAAGGATTAAAATAAAAAAAGGTGTCAAACATGGTGTTGTGCCATAAGTTTTACAAATGATACACTTCGTCCATTAAACTTAAAATAACCATATATTATATGATTTTGGTATCTCAATATTTTTCAAATTGAATTTTTATATATTTTTATTTTCTAGTCTTTGGTTGAGAGAGGAGAGAGAGAGAGGTCATCAAATCTCGGTAGTAAAGAGACATCAATTTAAGTCACCAAAACAAGCGATGTTTGTGTCAAATATATTTATTCGATGAGAGCAATTCATATTGAGTGTTCTTTAATCTTTAAAGTTCATGAAAAAATTGTATCTAAACTTAGATTGATTTTTAGTTTCAGGTTGATTTTAATTTTTAGGATTTGTTTTAGGTCTTTTGAGGTCAATGAGAAGTTTATCATTGTAACTAATGTGTTTTTGGTAAAAGATAGGTTTTTCATAAAAAAAAAAACAGGATCTTGACAAAATGTGTTAGCAAGCTAGCCTAACTTACCCCGAACAACACTGTTCGCCTTTGATTTTTTTTAATTGTTTTTTTTTCTAATTATTCTTTTAAATAAATAATTTTGAAATGGTTTCTCCTCTATTTTTTTAATTTATATTTAGATTAACACTCTATTTCATTTTGTTTAAACAGTCTATTTAACATTACAATTTCTTTTGTTATGCATTTAAATTCAAAGACTTTTTCTAATTCATATATATATATATTATTTTATCTTTTGTATGGACAGAATTTATTTTTGAAAATAAAAAACTTTTATTTTCAGATAATATTTTTAATATGTGGAGCGTTGCATGATGTTATTTCCCCCTTTTATTTTGTTCAATCAATTTAATTTGTATCTCTATTTATATCATTGTTTGCTTGGATTTTTTAATAAAGTTTTTTTTAGCAAATATAACTAGGTCAATTCCCCATTTTTTTGATATTAAATATCTTGATGTACTCTTTTCTTTTGACATTAAAAATATATATTTTTTTTAATTTGAACTTAAACTTTCTAAATTGTAGAAATGCATTGAAAATTTGTGTTTTAAACTCTGAATATTTGTGTTTTTTTTAAAAAACATTCAAGATATGTTAGCGTACTGGTCGTATACATGAAAATATTTATTTATGGTATATATATATTTTCCGTGTTGTGCTGAAAACCAACTATTCTGAATATGAGATTGATATTTTTAAAATATAAAGCAAATACAAACCTTAGACTAAATATGACATAAAATCATAAATCCCTTCTTTTTATTTTATATATATATTTTAGAAAAAATAGAAAAAAAAAAAGAAAGAGCCGGGTCACTTATTTTTGTATAAAATTTTTATGACCACCTTACTTTTGTCATGTTAAAATTGATTACTATATACCTTCTTACTTTGAAGTTCATATAGATATATATATATATATGGCGGTCAATACTTTCACTACTAAAGATCTCAATTAGTTTGAACAAGGAAGATAATTTACTACTTTCAGAAAGAGAAATGGGCGGAAGGCTGCCAAATTCTGCTTTTGATTATATACAAGGAAAATACATAGAGAGACTAGAGTGCAGTGGCAAAACTTCCAGTACTAGCCATGTCAAATTGTCATTACACCTATGAGGATTCTTCTGTGTGTATCCGGATTTGCTAGTAAATCTGTTAAAGTTCTTGAATCAACTTTAATTAGAGTGCAATTATAATTATAATTATACATGAAAGATATTCGATTAGGATATTTGTTTTCTTATCATTTGTCCATTGAAGAGAGTGCTCTAGGGGCAAGAGGCAGAAATTAATTGATAGAAACATGACAACCTTGAACTATTTTGTAATGATTCGATCTTGCTTGCCGGAGATTCATGCATGAACTATTTTGTATGGATGGATTTGGCACCTTCAAAAGTGGAGGCTTTCACTTGGCTTTTTGATTGAGGGAAGTTGAACATCAGAAACTATCCCCGAGGCATTGTTACCATGGCTGCTGAGCTATGCCCTCTTCTACATGAACTTGCTTGTTTCTTTTCTAATTCAAACATCTGGAACTTCAACCGCACTGCAACAACCGCCGCCGCTGCCATCCCACCACATGCTTGTTTCTTTTCTATTTCAACCCGCACTTCTCACTCCCATTCTGTACTGTGCTCCTTCATTAAATTCCACATAGAAATATACAATGTCTCCCCCTGTAAGGCCAACATAGTGAGCAATTTCATACCAACCTGTTGTAAATGCAAGCCTTCCTGATCTCGTAGAGCAGTGAATTGTTACTGGCTCCGGTAAAGGCGTTCCTGCAGCTGACTCAACTATGGTGGACAATTCCATGGTCCCTTGGAAAGGTGGCAGGAGTTCTAGGTTAGAATCGGGTGGTAGTACCAATCCTCTCTCAATATCAATAGGGGTGAGCTTCTTTCTGAAGATTTGCATGGCCTATGACAATGCTTTGAAATAATTAAGTTAAGGAAGGTTTTGTGTATTTGTAGTGACATGCATAAGGTATTTATAGAGACTTCAATGATCTTATGGTAAACAACCTAGCTTGTTCCTTAATGTTTTGTTTCACTCTATTTATTCTTATATTAAAACCAATTTTTTAAAACCCGTATGACACAAAACCTAAATTAGAAAAAGTTTCAAAAATATATGGGGAGAATTGATGACTCATTTAAAAACTCGGAGTTTCATAGGACATAGTTAGCATAGGAATAACTTAATCAAAATCTTCTGTCTCTGTTTTTCTCTTCAAAATAATTTCATTTACGCTTTTATTTAAAATAAGAAAACCAGGCTAACGCGAGTCGATCCACCTGCGACCCAAAACATATTCCAGATTGGGTTTAAAAACTATTCCCTTAACTATACAAACAATTTCAATCCGATGATATGCTGGTCAAATACTTTCACTAAGAAAGATCTCAACAGTTTAAACAAGCTAGATAATTCACTACTTTTCAGAAAGAGAGATGGGTGGAAGGCTGCCGAATTCTGCTTTTCCTTAAGAGAGACGAGAAGAATGAATGTAAAATTATATACAAGGAGAATCCATAGAGAGACTAGAGTGCAGTAGCAAAACATCCATTAGCCATGTCAAATTGTCATTACATCTAAGGAGGATTCTTCTCTGTGTATCCGGATTTGCTAGTAAATCTGTTAAAGTTCTCGAATCAACTTTAATTAGAGTGCAATTATAAATATAGTTATACTTGAAAGATATTCGATTAGAATATTTGTTTTCTTATCAATTGTCCGTTGAAGAGAGTGCCCTAGGGGCAAAAGGCAGAGATTAATTGCTAGAAACACGAAAACCTTGAAAATCAATTGCGTTGAATTTGACTACACGAAAATGGCAAATCAATTATGTAAAGGAGATTATGAATGTCTTTAAAAACATTTGGATTTGGGAGATGAGGTGTTTCAAAAACATTCATAATCTCCTTTACATCATGGAAAACTAATAGAAACATACAAGTGATTATTTGTTAGAAAAATATGATTAGAATTGCTGAGGTGGAATAAGTTAACATTGTTAAGTGCTTTGAATTCATCAAATTTGTTGCCATTTATTTGTTTTTGCTACTATTCCATAGCTTCTGTTATTTGCATTATTATCAATCATGGCTTGATCTTAGGAGCATGATTTTAGTAGTTTGTTATGTATTCATTCTATAAATTATAATGCTGAAGATAATAAAATTATTCAATTCTTTATTCCAACATTGTTCTTTATCTCAAACATTATTTTTTGTCTTTTTTCATCCTAAATTATAACAACTATAATTAGTATCAGAGCTCTTAATTTAAAGGGACCTATGTTGAAATCAGTAGAGATAGAAGTCAACTTGTCATCAATTGCACCACCAGTGTTCAATGGAGACAATTACCAGTGTTGGGCAGTAAGGATGGAGACATACTTTGAGACTATGGATCTATGGGAAGCAATGGAAGAGGATTACAAAATCCCTAAACTTCCAAACAATCCCATCATGGCACAAGTCAAAACTCACAAGGAGAAGAAGATGAAAAAATCAAAGGCAAAGGCCTGATTGTTTGCCGCAATATCATCCATAATTTTCTCATGTCTCTAAAAACAACAAAGGAGACATGTGATTATCTCAATATTGAATATGAATGGGATGAAAGGATTCAAGGGATGCAAGTGCTAAACTTGATGCATGACTTTGAATTGTAGAGGATGAAGAAGACTGAATCCATTAAAGAGTATCCTAATAGGCTGCTTGATATTGCTAGTCGAATCAGATTACTTGGCTCATCCATGCCAAAATCAAGAATTGTTCAAAAAATACTTGCAACAATTCCTAAAACATTTGAGGCTATAATTACATCCTTAGAGAACACTAAGGATATGTCAAAAATAACTTTGACAAAAATGTTAAATGCATCACAAGCCCAAGAGAAAAGAAAGGTAAAGAGATAGGAAGATGATGTTGAAGGGCCCTATTCGTCGAGCATGGAAAGAATTACAAAAATACTAAAAGAAACAATCATCAAGGGATATCAAGAGATTCAAGGAGTTACATCGGGAGCAATACTGGCAACAAGAAAAGACCTTATCCTCCATGCCAACATTATAAAAGGAGATCTCATACGCATGTTAAATGTAGGAGAAGACCATAAGCTAAATGCAACAAATGCAATTAGATGGGGAACGAAGCTATCATATGTAAAAACAAAATCCAACAACATAGTGAAGAGGCATAAATTTCTTATGAAGATAAACTATTTGTGCCCAATTGCATCTCTGGAAGTGATTCAAGTGAGAGGTGGCTTATTAACAATGATTGTACTAACCATATGACATATGACAAAGATCTGTTCAAGGAATTAAGAAGAATGAACACTTCAAAAGTTTGAATTGGAAATGGAGAGTACCTAGTTGTAGAAGGAAAGGGAAAAATTATAATCTTGGTTCAGGTACAAAATTCATCTATGATGTGTTGTATGTTCCTGCCATTGATAATATTTTGTTTAGTGTTGGTCTACTAATTGAAAAAGAGTATAAAATGGTGTTCGAAAACAAAAGCTGCTTGAGTAAAGATGCAGATGGCCATGATATTTCAAGGTAAATATGAAAGGGAAAAGCTTTGCTCTAAATCCATTAAAGGAGGAGCATACTACTTTTCCAATCAAAATAAATATCACTGACGTTTGGCACAGGAGGCTAGGTCATTACCATCACAAAGGATTGTTGTTGATGGAATCCAAATGATGGCTATGGAATTTCCAACACTTGATGATCATATGTCCAACTGCAAGACATGTTATTCTAAAAAGAAAAGTTGGAAACCTTTCCTAAAGGTCACATGGAGAGCAATAAGGAAGCTATAATTATTTCATATAGATATTGTAGGACCACAAAGGACACCTTATTTAAATGGTAGTCTCTATTATGTTGTATTCATTGAGGATTATAGCCGTATGTGTTGGATTTTCTTCTTGAAGCACAAGTCAGAGGTAGCTTAACTATTCTGGAATTTTAAAGCCAGAATTGGAAATGAAAGTGGCTGTAAAATTCAAGCCCTCAGATTTGAAAACGGTAAGGAATACATCTCTAACACCTTCAATAAGTTTTGCGAGGAGACACATATTCATCATCAGTTAACAACTTCATAAACTCCACAACAAAATGTAGTTAGATACGAAACAAGTTCATGTTGGAGATGACAAGATGCTTGTTACATGAGAAGAACCTACCAAACAAATTGCGGGCAGAAGCAGCAAACACTACTATTTTCTTACAAAACAGGCTATTAACAAAAGCCTTGAAGGATCAAACACCCTTTGAGAAATGGTACGGTTATAAACCATTTTTGAGTTTTGTTAAGATATTTAGATGTCTCCGTTTCACATGTTTTCCACATATGAAAAGAAACAAACTTGACAAAAGATCTTGGCATATTCATTGGCTATAGTCCTATTGCAAAAGCTTATAAAATGTTTCACGCACAAACTAGGAAAATTGTTATAAGCAGGCATGTCCACTTCATGGAAGATTAAGAATGGGAATGGAATGATGCAAAAAGGCAATCCAACCTCAATTGAGCTGAAAATCAACCTTTTTGCTTCAAACATAGAAGGTCAATATGATGAAGACTGTCAAAGTGACTTGGAAGACAACACTCTTGTTAGAGGCATAAGATCACTTCTTAATTTTGATCAAAGATGCAACATTGTTGTATATGAGCCTGTAGATTTTGAAGAAGCCAAATTAAATCAAAATTGGATTTGCTACAATGAAGGAGTTACTAATGATTGAAAGAAACAAAACATGGGAGTTGGTTGATTGACCTCAAAACAAAAAAGTATTTAGAGTTAAATGGGTGTAAAAAACAAAGCTTAATGTTGGTGGCTCAATCAACAAGCATAAGGCAAAGCTTGTGGTCAAGGGTTATGCACAAATACTTGGTGTAAATTACTCGCACATCTTTGCACCAGTAGCAAGACTTGATACCATCAGGCTACTATTTGCCATTGTAGCACAAAAAATTAGAAGATATATCAACTGGGTGTCAAGTCAGCATTCTTAAATGGTGTTTTGCAGGAGAAGATTTATATAGAGCAACCAAAAGGATATGCAAATGGAGAAAAAGATAAAGTTTGTCTTCTTAAGAAGGCCCTATATGGTTTGAAGCAAGCTCCAAGAGCTTGGTACAACAGAATTGATGAACATCTGCAAAACTTGGGGTTTGCTAAAAGCCTCTCTCAATCAGCATTGTATGTCAATCAAAATGGAGATGACATTCTAATCAACTCATAATTGCTTGTGATAGGAAACAACACCAATAATATGGAGAAATTCAAGCAAGAAATGATGTATGCTTTTTAGATGACAGATCTCGGTTTGATGACCTTGTTTCTTGGAATAGAAGTTGAGCAGGCAGAATAAGAAATCTTTATAATGCAAAAAAAATATGCCAAAGATATCCTTAAGAAGTTCAAAGTTAAAGAATCCAAGACAGTTAGCATTCACATGAATCAAAAGGAGAAGTTATGTAAAGAAGATGAAGCTGAGAAGGTTGATCAAGCACAATTCAAAAAACTAGTTGGGTGTTTGATATATCTCACTACAACTAAGTCTGATATTTTGAATCTTGTGAGTATCTTGCCTAGATTCATGCATTGTGCAAGTGAATTACATTTCAAGGCTGCTAAAAGAGTAAAAAGGTTTGTCAAAAGAACATACAATTTTGGCTTCAAATACACAAGAAGCAAGGAATTCAAGTTGGCAAAGTACTCAGATAGTGACTGGGGAGGTTCTAATGATGATTTAAAGAACACATCAGGCTGTTGTTTCTCCTTAGGTTCTGGTGTTTTTTAATGGAATTCAAAGAAACAATAAATTATGGCTTAAATCCACTATTGAAGCCGAGTTTGTTCCTACAACAACTACTGTCAATCAAGCTTTGTGATAGAGGAAGATTCTAATTGATCTTAACTTGGAACACAAAGAAAGCACATAAATTCTAGTTGACAACCAAACTACTATTTCCATCGCTCATGATCCTGTGTTTCACTTGAAAACTAAGCACTTCAACATTAAATTATTCTTCTTAAGGTAAGTTCAGAAAGATGGAATCAATAACCTTGTTTACTTCAAAATAGAAGAACAAGTGAAACATTTTTACCAAAAACATTACCTATCAGCAAGTTCGAGTTTTTGAGAACAAATCTTGGAGTTGGTAGTTCCTAAATCAAGGAGGAGTGTTAGAAAAATATGTTTGGGACTGCTGATGTGGAATAAGTTCACATTGTTAAGTCATTTGAAGTCGTTGAATTTGTTGCTATTTCTTTGTTTTTGCTGCTATTTCATAGCTTTGTTATTTGCATTATTATCAATCATGGCTTGATCTTAGGAGCATGATTTTAGTGGTTTGTAGTGCCGAAGATAATAAAATTATTCAAGTCTTTGTTCCACCATTGTTTATGTCAAACATTATTTTCTGTGTTTCTTCATCCTAAATTACAATAACAACCACATTACTATATATATAAACCGCATCGTGGTTTTACTGTGCGAATCCACAGTAACACACACTATTAATATATGTTGTTGAGAATCCTAAACAAGACGTTGAGTTAGCTGAGCTAGTTATTACGCGTGAGAGCTTCCTATAGGACATGGGTTTGAATCCCGCTTGAACACCTTTATATTTTTGTTGAAATGAGAAGTGCAGGCGAAAGCAATGGAGAATTGACATAGGGGGGCTCATTTAATTTTGCTAAAATGAGAAGAGTAGGCGACAACAATGGAGAGCAAGGGATAATTGACATGGAGCTCTATAAAGGTAATTATTTGTAATAAATGATAGTATGTTAAAATAATATTTTTTTTGTTTGAAAATATATTAAAATGATAATTATTATTTTTTAATTATTTTTAACATCAACACATGAAAATGATCTAAAAACATTAAAAAAAATACAATGTTTGGACATTGTTTGTTTGCTGTCCGTATTTATTCATTTATGCTTTCAGATGATTTTTTTTTGTTTATTTTTTATTGGAGTTTTATTTATATTAGGTTCCATTCTGAAATTTTAATTTATATTGGTGATAATTTTAAAATTAATATTGCTTCTTCTTTTTTCTTTCTTCTTTTTTTTTGTTATTTTATCTGTTTTCGGATAAGATAATTTTATGATTTTATGTTTTCACAATAATAATGATAATTTTAGTGATTATTTTTTTTTGTTAAAATGTTTTGATTTTTTTTATTTTTCAGGGCAATTTAATGATTTTAATTGTTTGGTCAGTAATGTTGATCATAATTTTAACTGTTATGATAATGAAAATGACGGTAACATAGGGATTGATTTTTAATTATGTTTTCATCTTTTTGTGAATAGAAAATTGACTACTTATTTGTTATTTGATTATTGCAGGTCTTTTCAAAGTTTATATTTTGTTTTTAAATGTGATTTAAATTTAATTATAAAATAAATTAATTTTAATACAATGAATTCAATAATTCAAATATCTGAATCTTCTTGCTTTTCTAAACATGATGATAATTTTATGTTGGTTATTTCATTAAAACCTACTAAACAGATAAATTTATATCGATTTAAAATTTATATATATTTTATAGAAAACTTGCATTTCATAGGAATTCTGCATATATTTATTATTTTAACTAAATTTATAGTATAATAAAAAAACACACAATTAATATTTTTTTTGTTAAAAAATATGGTGCCGCGTGGGAAATACACTGTAGCAATCCACAATATTTTTCTCACGCCATAAGAAAAGGAAAACGAAGAATTGTTATATATATATATATATATATATATATATATATATATATATATATAATTTCTTTGGTTTTTCGTTCTTCTTGGACAATGTTTATTTTTTTATCCATATTTATGTATTTGTGCTTTTAGATTTTGTTTTTATTTTTTATTATTTTATTTTTTATCATTGTTTTATTTTTATCATGTTCCATTATAAAATTTTAATTTATATTGGTTACACTACATTTTATTTTTAAAAATTCTTTAATTGTTTTTCAGTCATAAGGTGTTGATTTATTATAGTTTTGTCATTCAATTGGAATTAATTATATATATTGTTTTTTTTTTTTGGCTCTTATTCTTTTAATTTTTTTTAGTATTGATTTTTTTTCCGATCTTTCTTGGACAATGTTTATTTTTTGTCCGTATTCATTTATTTAAACTTTTGGTTTTTGTTTTGAATTTTTATCATTTTATTTTTTATTGAGGTTCTATTTTTACTAAGTTCAATTCTGAAATTTTAATTTATGTTGATGATCATTTTAAAATTAATATTGCTCTATTTTTCTCCTTTTTTTATTTTCTATTATATTTATCTGATTTTTGGATCAAATTGTTTTATGATTTTATTGTTTGCATAATAATAATGATAATTATAGTGATTGTTTTTTATTGTTTTTTTGACAAAAAAAAATTTTGTAATTATTCAGGTCAATTTAATGATTTCCACTATTTGGGTAGTAATGTTGATAATAATTTTAACTGTTATAGTAATGATAATGACAGTATCGTGAGGATAAATTGTCAATTTATATTATTATTTTTTTGAAGATAGAAAATCAACTACTTATTTTTGTTATTTTATTAATGCAGGTTCTTTCACAATTTATATTTTGTTTATTGTGTTTAATTTAAATTGAATTATAAAATGAACTAATTTTCTTACAATATATTCAATAATTTATATATCTGGATCTTCTTGCTTTTTTTAATGATAATGATAAACTACATATATTTATTATTTTATTTAAATTTATATTATAATAAAAAAATCACACATAATTAATATTTTTTTACTATAAAAAAAATATAATTGCAGCAACAACGAGAGGCACGGGTGCCATGCTAGTTATTATATATTGAATGTTGAGATCCGTAACTAAATTTTCAGCGCTTGACGTTGCGAGAACAAAAGTTATTTATAGACTCTAAGTACTGATCTTGCTGGATAGGGATAATTCTTCTCAACTGCTGACGCCGGACAGAAACTAGACACGAAGATAGCAGGAGACATAACGAAAGAAGAAACAAAAGGACGTGTACTCGGATCTCAAGCAAGTTTGGAAGACACCCTTCCGTCACATTTCTTTTTAACTTGAACCAACATTTCTCAGTTTTAATTTGTACCGTGCTTCTCCGTTAACCTCCTGCAGGTAGAAAGTCACAGTACACAGTATCTCCACTTCTGAGGCCTGCATCGCGAGCTAACGCATACCAACCTCTTGTCAATGCAAGGTCTCCTGATCTGGTGGAGCAGTGAATTGTCACCGGGCCCAGTAAACGGTTTCCGGCAGCTGACTCAAATATGGTGGACAATTCTATTGTTCCATGGAAACGTTCCAGGGGTTTTAGGTTAAAACCGCGTGGTAGCACCAATCCTCTCTCGATATCCATAGAGGTGAGTTTCCTTGTGAAGATTTCCATGGCTAATGAAAATGCTATGAAATAATCAAACTTAAACAAGGTTTTATGTATTTGTAGCGACTGGGGTCGTAGGTATTTATAGAGAATTCAGTAGTGATCTTATAGTAAGCCAGCTAGCTTGTTGCTGAATGTTTTGTTCCACTCTTTTTTTGTATCCCTTTTCTTGCATTGTTGTCACAGGTGAATGGAATGGTGGGTGGGGTTTAGAAACTATATTCTAGAAATAATTGAATTCCCCCCATGATATGCTGGTCAATACTTCGAGTAAGAAAGATCTCAATAGTAAGATAATATACTTAGAGAGATGGGTGGAAGGCTGCCAAATTCTGCTTTTGTTTAAATGTAACGAGCAGAATCTATGTAAAATTATATACAAGGAGAATCCTAGAGTGCAGTGGCAAAACTTCCATTATGAGGATTCAACTTATTCTTTATCCCAACTTGTATTCAACTATGTATTCAGATTTGCTAGTAAATCTTGTCGAATCACCTCAACTTATTCTTCATCCCGAGAATGAAAAACACAACTGCCCATTGGTGCACATAAAATTTGTTGTTTTATTTATCCATTTTCATAAAAGAAAACAAAACAAGTGAATTTACACCAAATAAAGAAAACCTGATGGCAAATGTCTTTCATTGTATCTAATATATGTTTACGAAAATTAAATTACAACTTGATTTTGAGATATCAATCTTTTTTATGAAGAAGTAATTTAATTAAAGGAAGAAATGATAGTGTATAAAAATGTATTATATGCATACAGATCAGTATGTATACATGGGGTATTGATTGTGTATAAATAGCAAAGGATTGAGCATGAATAGTGCATGAAATAACAAAAACACAGAATTCTAGAAAGGCGATTTCAAATGCTCCTCTTCTCTCTCTAATTTTTGCAATTCTACAGCAATCTCAACAAGAATAATACATCAACATGTTGGCGTGAGCTGTACAAATAGAGAGACCATAGGAAACTATAGTTGTCATGGTCAAGTATATCTCCTATTTATGTAAATCCCGATTGTTATGGTATAGAAGTTGATTTCTTTCCAAAGATAACTAGGAAAGCTATACAGTACAATGTATATATATTATGTCTCTGAAATAAAGAAAGCAAGCTGAATTTTTGTATAAATATCTCTTTAAATTTACATGATACCAGAACTGAAATCCTTGAATTGATCTCTTGCCACAACGAAAGTTGCTACAAACAAAAGCAACATACAACAATGGAGGGAATGGAAGCATCACCAAAGCAACCAAAATATGGCTGCAAACTTTGAAGATCTTATTGTAAGATTGGCTCAAGCCATAACTCAGAATCAAACTCAGGCTCCAGCAATAATGCATAATATTACTACAACACAGATTGGTATCAAACTTGATGGTACCAATTATACTTTAAGGTCCCAAAATATTGAGATGTTCATCTCAAGAAAATGACAAGCTGGATATATAAATGGTGATCTTCCTCAACCAGGATGTTGTGACAGTTATTTTTTCACGATTTGCACCCCGCCATCCTCTCGATTGGGGAGACAACTACGCGCGGTGAAATGGAGTTATGCTTTATAGTCATAAAATTACAACTATAATTATCAAGAGTCGCCACCTAGTGTTATGGTCACTAAGAAATCTATTAGTCTGCCAGAGTCTAAGGAAGGGGATTTGTTGTCCAAGGAGAAGACGCATTGTTGTTTGATTGTTTTTTTAAGTTTAATTTTTTTATACTACATTTAAAAAAACATTTTTTTTACTATCTACAAGTGTACTTTACAATGTAATTCTACACTGTGGTAGATAAAATAAAATAATTGTTAAATTATTTTTGATATTTTGGATTAATTCCAATGAATAATCATAAACCGGTTATGATATCCAATTTTCATTTAAAAAAATGAGAAAGATGCAACATATTTTTTTTATGAAAAATATGATGGGAAAAAACTTGGAATTTGGTCGTATGCACAAAATAACACTTTTTTTATATATATTTTTGAAAATTTTATTTTTTTATATTTTTTATATGTTTTGTTATTTTCTAAAAGAAAATAAAAAGAAATGTTGTGGGCTGGCTGTCCAGCCCTGATGGGCTAGCAGACCCATCATTAGTGGGCTGAATTGTCCTTATTCTTAATTAAATCTTTTAATTGAACTCTCAATTAACCCCTAAACATAATTACACTTTAAATTAGCTGACGATTAAATCAAATTGGACCATAAAAATATAATTATATCTTTCAACTCAATTTTTATATAGATTTATCGCATAATAAATTATTTTAGTCTTGAATTTATATTTTTTTTCATTTCTAGGCAAAAGGGGTTTGGTTTGAATTAATGCAAAAAATTAAAGAGCAAAAGCTTAGTGATTAATTTTAAAGCGTAGATGAACTATTATCTGAGTTCAAATTAATTACGTCTAGGCAATATTGTAAAGATGTTTGAAAGGGGAAAAAAAAGGAATTTGAAGCCAGATTTTTCAAGATCGGACAACATCTTTTTTTCTAGATATTTTTACTCCTTGACTAATGTATTTATTAAAAAAAAACAACTTTGATTCCGGTAATTTCATTCATAAACCTAGAATTGCTGTCTAATTTTTGACCCCTTGTTGAGATATTTAAAAAAACAATTAATTATTGGCAAACTTATCCTAGTTACCAATGATTCAGTCATCCTCTATCAAATTACACTAAATTCTTAAAATATAGGATTATCCCTTCCATTAATTTAAACTAACGCATTCAACAACCATCAATTATAGAGTATTCAAGACAAGCAACAGTACTATGTAAGTGAAAGAAATCTTATTGTATCTGCCCCTGACTAGTGCCCTAAAAAATAAGGACCGGTTTCAACAAATTTTACATCTCTAGGATATACAGCTTGGTAGATTTAGGATCATAACACTTATTACTTTTCTTTGATTTTGAATATCCCAAGAATATGCATTTAAAAGCTTTAGGATAAAGCCTGTTGTTGAGTAGCCAGTAAATGTATGAAACAAGTGCAACCAAAAATTTTATGATGTGACACATCTTGCTCTTTATCTTTCAAAATTTCAAGACATTTAAAATCTAGCATTCCGTTGGGTTAGCAATTTACAAGATGAGTGGCAATAAGCACTCCATAAGACCAAAAGTGTTTTTGAACATTTATTTGGAGCATTATGGCTCGAGTTTTCTCTAGCATATCATGATTTTTATATTTAGCAATCCTATTTTATTGGGCTTATCACCAAAACTAATCTTATGCAATATGTCATTAGAGATTAAGTAATTTGTCATGTTATGGGATATATATTATGTGTCATTATCATAATGGAGAATTTTAATAATAACTAGAAATTGATTAGTAACCAATATATGGAAATCTTTGAAATATTTAAATACTTCACCTTTTGATATCAATACATGGACCCAAATAGCCCTAAAGAAATCATTAATAAAGGTTACGAAGTATTTAAAATCAAGAAGGTGTTAGAGTGTAAATGAATATATATTCTAGAATGATGAAAGTGTATTCTATAATATACATGATGGTAGTATATGGTATTTGAAATGTGTATATAAAGATGTTAAACACACGGCATAGGTGTGTAAAAAGATTGCAATAGAATAAATTCAAAATTTCCTTCTCTCTCTGAACTCTCTATCTCTCTTCTTCTCCACACAATTTCTTCACTCTTCTACTAATCTCAACAAAAGGGAGGTGGAGAAAGGTCTCCAAACATCTGAATGTACAATTTCAAATGTTAGAGGAGTTCGAGATGCTGATGATTTAAAAGGAAGGCTAGACGACTAAGAAAAATAACAAATCTCACACTCAAAAGTTCTTGTAAGCTGATAAATTTTTAATCACATCAAAATACACAATGCATCTTACCTCAAGTAAGACATGTTAGGGGTATTAATACATTCTTTTTATGCAACTAGTACTTTGTCTCTAAATTATTAATCAGACCAGTACACCTGAGTTTTTCTAGTGATCCTAAACAATTAGGTGGTGACGCGTTAAAAAAATACTCTCTTAGATGTCGTGCAGGGACGTGCGACATATATATATAAAAAAATCAATCAAGGTACTCCTTTTTCAGCACCCATTACTTCTACTTTGGTATCTTTATTTGAGTATTTCCATTAAGAAGCCTAAAATTTAGTATTCCTTAATTTATATCAACTACTATGGCAAACTCATCTTCATTGTAACTCATTATTAGTATTAGAGAATAATATAAATCATATTTCTAGGCCTCACTTACAAGCTTAAACTTTTAGGTGAGATGGTTGCTTCACATGGTATTAGAATCTTATTGACCCAGCTGTTACGAGTTTGAATCTCATCACCCCTATTCTATTTGATAAAAATTAAGCATAAGGTAATGTGGATTTATGCAAGTTTTAAGCTCAAAGGGTTTTCACTTGAAGGGGTGTATTAAAAAATAATATAAATCGTATTCTAAGACCTCACTTACAAGCTTAAGTTCTTAAATGAGATGGTTCCTTAACAATTAGACTTTTTCCCATTGGCTACATGACAAAGGAAAGGGTGGCAAAAGATTTGAAATTAAAGAAATTGATTAATTTGATAGACATATGATTAGTGGCATCAAAATCAACAACCTATAAATCATGTAAATTACCAATCTCTAATGCAGTCATTAAAGAAATTAGAATACCTTGGCTAGTTTCATACTTTGCATCATCTAGAAATCCTGCAAAGTGACTGAAAAGTGTTGCAAGTTGATGTTGTCCTCCATTTTGAGTTGTTCCTTGACATGTTTGTCATGTATACAAATTCATTTAGCATAACAACGGGGCTAGAAGCAAAAGATTCAATAGAGTGTGTCGTCGAATTTGCCTTGTGATTAGTCACTTATTTCCCTTTTTGATCCTTTGCAAATTTGGGCTTTAGTTCTAGGTGCAGAGTCGTACAACAATTAATTGAATGTCTAACATCATGGAAATGTTGATAATTAAGATCTGGATGTTTACCCTTATAGAGTTTTCCTTCAGAGAATGGACGAGCAAGATAAGCACGAACATCTGGAGCACTTGGAGTAATTGAACGGGGCATAACCTTTCGATGAACTTCTCGTTGAAGTGTGGCACATATGAGGATTTGTGTAGATCTGTTGATGAATCAAGAGGAAGAAGATGAAGAACACTGATGGTTAGGGATTTGAGAGAATGAGAGAGAGAAAGGCACAGAAAGAAAGAAGAATTAAATCTATTATTGTTCTCAACAGAATTCACATTTCATGCATTTGGTATGCTTACAATACCTACTATTTATACATGCTTCATAATATGTATTGCCATACTCTCTAACAGCACACATATTTTGGAAAGAAGTTAATTTTTCATCAAAATGTGACTTCTTAAGTCCTCAAACTCAGAAAAAATATATATAAGCAGAGAAACAAAATCAATGCTTTGATACCATGAACAAATTGAAGGTAAAGAAATACACCACTCGTATTAATCTCAAACAGAATTACATGTATATATGGAGAATTGCCTAAAAATATGGAGATATACTCGTCATCTCCTTGTATAGAAATTATCCTTACCTGCAACCACTATTTTAGGCAACTAATATACAATCACAGGATATTTGATTACATGGTATTTCCAATACTCTTGCATCAACTAGATAAGAAAAAGATCTGTAAAGGGACTTGAATCTCTTTTTATTGCTGAAAGCTAAGAGGGTTAGATGTAGAGGTGGAAACAGTGGCAGGTGGAGGACCGGCCCTGCATAAAAATTTATATTTTTCTAGTGTCATATTTTATATAAACGAGAATTTTTGAGTTTTGGCCTCCTAGAAAATTATCCTGACTCCGCTGGGTACATGTGTGGATATGGATTATGGGAGATGGTGGTAGTTCGGGTTGGTGTAATTTTATCTTTCAAAAGTAGAATCCTGTATTGAGAAACGAACTGCTAAGTTTTTCAATTTTACTCTCCAATTTGGAAAGCTTTCGTGCCTGTATATACTGGCTTTGATCAATGGTCTCTTCCTTTAAGGAGTAGCTTGAGGTCTAAGATTGGTGATGGGAATAAAGTGTAGTTAATTTTGTCGTGATTTTTGGACTGGTAATGAAGCCTTGAAGGAAGTTTACCCCATCTTGTTCAGGGTAGCACATGATCATCATCAGTCTTTCACAGTTAATCAAATGGGGGGGATGGAGTGGAGTGTATTATTCATTCGGAGCTGGACATTTAGTTTAGAGAAGTTCTTTTATGCAATGGGAGCTGGGAGAGGAAGCTGATCTGCTAGCTGCTGTTTCCTCTGATTTATTGGATTAGTGGTTAGGGTTCATGACTTTAAAGGTGTCTGTCTACTCGATGAAATATCGCTGCAAATTCTTGGGTTATTTTCCCTGGCTGGAGAGAGCTCTCAATCAAATAAGTGGCGTTATTTGGAGCCTCCATAGGTAGAAACTCCCTTATAGTTGGCAGTACTAAGGAGAGCTATTTCCTTTTGCGAAAGAGGAATCGTCACTGCTGCAGCAAACTTCTGTCCATCTTGTAGTGTAGCTGCACTTGCTGCTGTAAAAATGGATGCAAGATGTTGCTTTGAAGGATTGTCGAAGATGAATCTGTCACGTTTACCATAAACCAAGTTGTTTTACTGGTAGAATAGATCGTGCAATGAATGAGGAGCACGCCATGAAAGACCCCCACCAATTTGCTACAGAGATTTCACGAAACTGAACATTGAGAAGAGTAAACGAGGAGTTGTTTCTGACAAAAAGGACATAGCGAGTACATAACTTGATGTAAATGGAAGCATCTCATTTGCAATTTTTCAAATTTTGTTGATGACCCCCTTTCAGCAATCGAAGGATTCTTCTTGTTTCTGCTGCTGCTGCTGCTGCTGCTGCTGCTCACCTAGTAATAAATGAAGCCCATGGTTGGTCTTCTACGGTGGCCTACTCTAAAGTCTAGTTTTAGCCCATTCTGAAATTTGCTTAATGTGCCAGGGAGCACCCAAACGAACCTCATTTCACGTGTCCTTTTGTTGATTTATTTTGATGCAGAGCATGATCATGGCTTAACCCATTTCACGTTTCTTCCTCCCGTTATATATTTGAAGCTCTAGAGGATTATATATTATTAAAATGATTTAGAAATGAGCTTTTTATTTTGATTCCTGCTTAGGGAAATATTTGTAAATATATATAGCTTTTTTAATTGGTAGGCAAAATTGGAGGTAGGAATAGATCCCTGCCGCATTCAAAATCAAGATGCAGTGGACTGATACCTTGCACGACCAGATAATCCTGAGCCATTCTTTACTAGGTATAAGAAGCTCTCCCCCCTTCATTGGTTCTGGCTTGCAACCACATGAGGCATCTTTTTTATTATCTAAAGAGCTAAAACAGCTCCGATTTCCACTATTTATCATGACTCATTGTCACTATTCATTCGTAATTTGCTCCGGTGCATCGCGCGCGCACGATTGCTTCTTTTTTTTCCGCTTGGAAACAGTTTATTAACGAAAAAAAACCCTAGAAAAAGAAGAAAAAAAGGCCGCCGGTTTCAAGGGCACAATGGTAATTGACCCGTTTCGGTCCGGTCCAGCACGGTTGACCCGGTCCGGTTTTTTATTTTTTTAATCATTCATTGAACAGTGTATTAACGCTTTTGACCCTGCAAAACGACAAAAAACACGCCTGGGGATGAGGGGTTTTCCGGTAATTAGCCAATTTCTTTATTATTTTTTCGGCAGATAACTGTTGGCGCATCGCCATACGCATCGTCCGCCTCTTCGCTCACGCGTTTATTGAACGGCGTGTGCGGCCTACTCCAGCGTCCAAAAATGTTCATTCGTCGTCTGGAATAATTTTCCGGCATGTTCTCTTCCACATGGAGCGGCGCGTGTGTCCCTACGGTGACAGTATACGTGCAAATGGTCGTTTGAATTTTTCACCCCAGTTTCTCTCTCCAGCCTGCGCCAGCTGACGTCAGCTAATCTGTTTTTTTTTCAAATTTCATTTCAGTCCCTAAACTTTTTCATTGCGTTTTCTGGCCCTTATTACTATTATATAGGTTTTGATTTGTTTCAATTTCGCCCTTCAATTGAAATTGCTTATATATTGAAGTTGCAATTCGGTCCTCATGCTTTTAATTTTGCTGATTGGGCTGAAATTCTTAATATATTTGGTATCAAAGTTTTGATTGATTTCATTTTCATCCTTCTATGCAAATTTATTATAAATCCTTAATATTTTTTGTATCAAAGTTTGATTTCTTTCAATTTTATCTTTCTATGCAAGGTAATCATGGATTTCAGTTTCATTTTGGTCCCAGATCTTTTAATTTCAGGTTTTCTTTTAAATTATTTAATTTCAATGTTTACATTTACTTCAATTTTGTCCTTCAAGTTAAATATATTATTTAAAGTACGCCAAATTAATTATACATTTGTACATTTATATCAAATTAAAATATGTTAAACTAATTATATGTTTTAATATTTATTGAATGTTAACACCTAAAAATATATAGACAGAGACAGAAAATTACCTAGGATTTTTTTAGAAAAAAAATAATATCAATATTCTTAAATACATCTAATATAATAAAAAAAATATGATAAAATGAAAAATAAATTAGCTTTGAATTTTAATTTTATGCTTTTTTGTTCAAGCTTATTTCTTAAAAACAATTTACAATATTTTGATTTTTAAATATTTCAAATGTAATATTACTGAGGAAAACATACAACTCAAAAAAAAATAAAAAGTTGCCAAAATTACCTAGATTATCTACACTTAAAAAATATGCGAGTCACTTCCCGTTTCGATGACACTGTTCTTTTTAGATGGCAGATAAATAGCTATAGCACGCAAAAAAAAATTATTTTTAAAAATAATTACAATATTTTTATTTTTATCTGTCAGATGTAATGTTACTGGGGAAAAATAATAACTCATAAAAAAATAACAAATTTACCTGAGCTATCTATAATTAAAAAATATACGAACCACTTTTCATTTTTATTACTCTGTAAAATATTTTAAACTAATTATATGTTTTAATATTTATTGAATATTATCGCCTAAAAATATATAGAAAGAGCAAATAAATGACTTAGGATTTTTTGAAAAAAAAATTGATATCAATATTATAAATGACGACCTAAACCCTAAATCTTATTAAAAAAAAATGGCTTTCAATATAAATTTTATACTCTTTTGTTTATGTTCATTTTTTAGAAAATATTTACAATATTTCAAAAAATAGATAAAATATTTCGTTTTAACCTGAAATCCTTCATATTTTTAATATCAAAGTTTTGATTTATTTCAATTTTATCCTTACAAGCAAATTAATCATAAATCCTTAATAATTTTGGTGCCAAAGTTTGATTTCTTTCAATTTTATCCTTTAATGAAGATAAATTTCATATTTGAGTTTCATTTTGGTCCCACGTCTTTCAATTTCTGGTTTTATTTCAGCTTATGGAATTTCCATATTAGGATTTATTTCAGTTTTGTCCTTTAAATCAGATTTATTACAGATATTTTTTTTTATTTTATCCCTTATACATTTAATCCTATACATTTAATTTTTATTTTTGTCCATGTTTATATGTACATGCTCTTGATTATTGTTTACAATTTTCTTTATTCCACTGTTATTAAGATTTTTTTCAATGTTTAAAATTTAATATATATTGGTGATCATTTTAAAAATAATATTTATTATTATTTTTTCTCTTCAAGTTAAACATTTTCTTTAAATATAATAACATTTTCTTTAAGTTTAGTTTTTTAATATTTGCATTTTAATTTCTGTTGGTGGTCATTTGAAAAATAATATTTAAATTTTTTTTCTCTTTTCTAATTCTTCAATTCAGATAATGTTTTTTAAATCTAATAATATTTATTTTCATTTTGTCATTTATTTAGTTTTTTAATTGTCTTTTGTTGTTAATATTGTTTGGTGTTCAAATTTCTTATTATTATAGACAATGTATCCAAAATAATGATAATGATTATTTATAACATATATTTTTCTTATAATATATAAGACTATTTAAATATTTTGATGTTTATTTAATATAAGCTTAATATGTGTGTATACTATTTTTCATAAAATAATAATTTACTATTAGTATTCTAAAATATTTTTGATATAAGAATATAAGCAATAAATTTTAAAATCAGTTTCATATATAGAAAAAAAAATCTAAAAAATTTGATCAAAAAGGTTTTAGCAGTAGCAATATTCAATGACTTTTTAGTGGAAAATTTTTTTTTTTTAACATATTTGATGAAATATAATTAAAATTACAATACATAAAAAATCAATCAGTTTTCTATATAAATAAAAAATTACTGCGCATCGCGCTAAGTTTTTTTTTTAAATAAAATTAATATCATTATTCTGAAATACTTTTAATTTAATAATTGAAAAATTAAAAAAAAATATGGAATTTCTTTCTCTAACAATAATTATGATAATTGAAAAATGATTTTATTTTTTTTATTCTTTCATGCAAATAATTTTTTTAAATATAATAATATTTTTAATTTTGTCATTTATTTAGTGTTTTAGTTGATTTTCTAATAATATTGTTAGGTCTTAAAATTTCTTATTATTATAGGTACCACATTCAAAATAATAATAATTTTTATCTATAATATTTTTTTTCTTATCAATATGTGAGACTAATTATATATTTTGATATTCATTTAATATCAACACCTTCATATATATATATATATATATATATTATTCTAAAAAAAATTAATATAATAATATAAACAATAAATTTTACAATTTTTTTTTAAATAGAAAAAAAAATTATCAGCATAGTTTTGGCGATAACAACATTTAGTTGTTTTTTAATTAGAAAAAAATATGTTTCTAACTAATATTTTCAATTACAATTTTACTTACTAAATATTAAAATAAAAAATTATAACAAATATAAAGTCAACCAATTTTCTATATAGATAAAAAAACAAACTCAGTGCAACACGCAAATATACCGCTCGCTTATAGCTAAAGGAGAATGGAAAATTATTGTCCATTTACTATTCACTGCCAATTTCACTCCCTGCTTCGTGATAGTATGTGTTTTTTTTTTCCTTTGGGTTATATTTTTCATTTTTATTTTTATTTTTATTTGCTTCTTATTTTTTACTTCGGATTTCACTTTTTTTTGCTCTTTTTTTTTCATTTACTTCCTTTTTTTTCGGGTTATATTTTTCTTTCTTTTTTTAATTTTTTTTTTGCTTTTTATTTTTTACTTCTGAGTTATATTTTTTTATGTTTGTTTTTTTTTACTTCCGGGTTACATTTTTTATTTCTATTTCTATTTTTTTGTTTTTATTTTTTTTACTTCCGAGTTACATTTTTCTTTTTCTTTTTTGTATTTTATTCGTTTCTTGCTTTTTTTTCTTATTACTTTTTTTTCTATTTTTTTTTCTTTCTTGCCTTTTTTTCTAATTTTTTTTCTTATTTTCCCATTACAAAAGAGCCAAAACAAAATGGGTCATGTATTGTTCACACACAAACAAAACACTGTGTACTGGATATTTGATCCGCTGCATCGCGCTTACATGAGCTCGATTTTTTTTTTTTTATAAAAGAATTCTTTTTATATATTTGTTGAGTAGATATGACAAAACAGTGGCTATAGCCAAATGGTTCACTGCGAGTTAATGTATGGAAAATTAATGTATGGAAAAGTTGCTTTCCTCTTTTTTCTTTTTTCTTTTCCACTGATATATTTTTTATCACTTTTTTTTTCTACTTATATATTTTTTTCACCTTTTTTTCCATGACCGGGGTGTCCGAGTTAATTTATGCACACCACAATTTTTTTCTCATTATTGTTCAAAAAGATGCTTTCCCCTTACACCTGTTTTTATAACCGGGTATTTTTTTTTTTCATAAATGAGGACCTTTTTTAAAAAAAAAATAGAACCAGGGTGTCCAGGTCAGTTTTTTTTTTTTTAACCGGGCTTCTTTTGTTGTGTTTTTTTTAACGAGGGTATCCGTAACAGCTTACGTGCACTACGACTAATTTCCGGATCAATTTTTTTTTTATATTTTTTTTCAACTTATACTGTTTTTCTCATTACTGTTTTTTTCCATAACTAGGGTGTCTTCATCAATTTACGCGCATCACAATTTTTTTCTCATTACTATTTGAAAAAGTTATTTCTTTTCTTAAAAACTGGGCTTCTGTTTTGTTTTTTTACAACAAGATATCAGGGCTAGCTTACACACAACACGATTAATTTCTTAACCCACTTTTTTAATACATTTTTTTCCTGGTTTTTTCCACTTATATATATTTTTTGGTTTATTTATAATCGGAGTGTTCAGGCCAGCTTACGAACACCATGATTTCTTTCCCATGTATATTTTTTTTATTATCTCTGGATCCATTTTTTTATGTTTTTTTTTGCTATTTTTTTCTCATTTATATATTTTTTTATAACTGTGATGTTTGAGCCAGTTTACGTGCACATTGATTTTTTTTCCATGTATACAGTTTTTTTTATAACCAGGGTGTATAGGACAACTTACGCACATCATTAATAATCCTCGGAAACACTTTTTCTTTAACATTTTTTTCCTATTTTTTTCCCATTAGATTTTTTTTATATAATTGGGGTATACGGGTCAGCTTACGAGCACCACGACTATTATTTTATAGAATGGCTAAAGAATATCACAATTTCAAATAGTAATGAACATTTATTTCAACTATGGTTTTCACTTTTCATTACTTTTTGAAAAAAATATTCTTTTTTTATATATTGTTTACATATTTCTTATTTCTGTCCATGTTTATATGTACATGCTCTTAGTTTTTGTTTCTATTTTTTTTATTCCACTATTATTAAGATTTTTTTAATATTTAAATTTTAATTTGTGTTGCTCATCATTGAAAAAATAATGTTTGTTATTATTTCTCTTTTTTTAATTTTTCAATTTAAATAATTTCTTTGAATATAATAATATTTATTTTTTTATTAATATTGTTAGGTATTGAATTTTCATTATTTTTAAGTTTTATTTTCTTTTAAATATATCATAATAATTATATCTTTTGATATTTATTTAATATTAGAGCTTTAATATTTATTTTCACTTTTTGGTAGAAAAAACATGTTTTTAGCAGATTTTATTAATTATAATTTTACTGATTAAATATTAAAATCACAAATACAACATGTATAAAATCAATCAGTTTTCAACATAGATAAAAAACAGCTCAGCGCATTGCGCGGGCCAATTCGCTCGTATACTCTATAACCCTATCGCAATTAGCAGGCTGATCCATGATCTCTCCATTCTCGAATCACTATTAAAAATGGTTAATTATGTCAATTTTTATACAAAATCTATTGTTGAAATCATAGTTAAATTAGTTACACAAATCTCTTTTTCTCTCACCCCCATCACACCTAGTAAAATATCCCCTCTAAATCATCTAGTATATAACATAATGATAAGAGTTTAGAACTATAATGTTTGTTTCTTCTGTGAATGCAATATAATAGTCATATGAGACTTATATAATTATTAACTTCAAGATTCATAGAGTTAGTTGAAATACATATAAATTGACCTAAATATTTATGTTAATAAAAAAAAAATATACCCACTTGGGTTTATTTGCATCTCTATCTCCATCTCCATCATACAGATAAATATTTAATGCTAATGCTTTAAAACTTGAGCAATCTAGGATGGTTCTAAAGACATAAAAAAAAAAACTTCAAGATAGTTATTTAAAATGGATTTTAACCCTTAAATAACTATAATAATAATAAAAAAAGTCTCGAAAATTAAAATAATGCAGAATCTCGTAAACGTGGGCCTGTGGGGTCGGCATCATATGAAGCTGATTTATTAAAAAGCAGAAAGAAAATCTGAGATTGATTCTCCTTTTTCAGACCGTGCCCACCTCTTGTCTTTCTTTGTCTTATTTCTTCTTCACGCCTTGATTCTACGGTGCCAGCCCCTCTCTCCTATCAAAAACATTCAAACCATTCTTTATTTTTTATTTTTGTCATCCCTCTTGTTATGCATGTGATAAGGTGTTTGCCATGGTTTCTGTTTGTATTTTTATATGCTTTTTCAAAGTATTTTTAGCTTAAAAAATATTAAATTGATATATTTTTTAAAGATTTTAATAAATCAATGTTAAAAATAAAATATAATAATTTAAATAAATAATTATTTTGAAAGATATATTCTCTCAATTTATTCACGAGTTGCAAATAGTTAATTAATCTAAGCTTGAAGAATCGAAAACCCACTATCAACAGTAAACACGAAGATCAGTAGATAAGGCATCAAAATTCTAAATAAGGTTGAGTGGTTCACTATCACTTGGAGCGTCGGGATATGGTAAACTCTGACAATCTTGTTTTTGACATTGTATCATCCGATCTTTGACTGTTTAATGATTCATTTATGCTCGAATAAATAATTAAATAAATATTATTTTTTAAAATATTTTTTATTTAAATATATTTAAATAATATTTTTAAAATCAGCGCATTGAAATTAAAATGATTCCATATATATTTTTTAATACCAATTAAAGTTGCGTATAGGCGCCGATTGAAAACGTACCCTAGATAACGTTTAGGGTACCAACTAATTTTTTATATTTTTAGATATTAAATATACTATTTTAATACATTTTTAAATATAAAAAAAATATACAATCTTACCCTACCAAACACACTACTATAAACGGTACAGCAGCCTTTTATGACTATTTTATTTTGGTGAATGTGTGCGCTTTGAAAGAAACCACTCTCATTGGAGTACTAGAACTTGTAAGATGATCGTGCGATGTTAATTATGAGCTAGCTAGAACCCTTGAAAAGGACAATCTTTCAGAAACATTATACCTTTATATTCTGTTTTATTTACTATTGTAATAATAATATATTAAAATAATATTATTTTTATTTTTTAAAATTTATTTTTAATATCAATATACTGATCAAAACGATTTATAAACACAGGAAAAATCTAACTTAAAATCTTTAAAAAGAAATTTTTACTAATCATGCTTTCTTTTTTGGTCTTTTAAATAACCAATCGAACGAATGACGATTATCTCTCTCTTCTTCTTTTTTATTTGGATCACAATTCACGATCAGTCAGAAGATGAACATATGATGACATGATTCTGGCTTTTCTTTCTTGTCGTGGACCCACCACTGAACCATTCACTTATGATTTTTCTTTCTTGTCTGTGGACCCACCACTGAACCATTCACTTTAGGCCTTTTCTTTCTTGTTTGGGGACCCACCAATGAACTATTCACTTACTTGAATAAGGACCTTTACATTCGCATCGTTTTCACAGTTCTGCAGAGCGCATCACTATATATATTGATCTTCTTGCTCATCGACTTCTACAGAACAAGCAATGGAAAAGATCTTCACAAAGAAACTCAACAATATTGATATTGAGAGAAGATTAGTGCTATCTGAAAATCTTCTAAAAGGCTTCCCGAGAGGCCATGAAGCATATTTGAAGTTTAAAGACGAGGATGGCAAAGTGTGGACATTTCGTTGTCGTGTCCCGCCAGGAGGGAGTCCAAGACCAGCCCTCTCTGGGGACTGGTTTGTATTTGTTCGTTTAAACCAACTCATGGTCGGCGACGTTATCGAAATTGCCTTGGATAGAGAGAAGGATCCAGCTGGTGTGGAGCAATTCACGATCAGGTTTAAAAAAACAGCTCGAAATTAAGTAGCTAGTCGATCGCGTGCTATATCTAGCCTGTTCGATAAAACTGTATATTGAGCTTTTTCTGGCTGATCAGTAAAGAAGAAACCGACTCGATGGGTGAGTATATCTCGGACTACAAAATCTTGACGGCGGAATCCCTTCGTATCTGCAACATTGCGCAACCGCTTTCCTAATACAATTTTGCCTTCCGATGTAATTAAAGAATTCTCGGTCAATATCGTCGTATCTGGATAGTGTTTAGATTAAGCACGGCATCTCATCAACAAGGATAACCACAGCTTGATGAATTTACATAAAAGCAACTCAGCTTGGGTTGCCGTCCACCGTTGAGGTTGGGGGCGGGTTGTTAGTATAAATGAGTGTATTTTAGAATATATATGATGGTAGTGTATGGTGTATATTACATGTGTATATATAGAGTTGTTGAACACACGGTATGTGTGTGGAAATAATACTGAACAATATTCAAATTCAAATTCCAGTATCTCTCTCTCTCTTCTCTCTCTTCCCTTCTCTGAACACCATTCTTCTTTTAATTTTTTCAATTCTCTACAACTTCTCACAATCTCAACATGGTATCAGAGCTATATGCTTGCACATGAATTGATCCAAGTTTTTGCAATATGATCCTTCAATGGATTATTCAAAACAAAAAATTATGCAACCGAATAAAACATGTCATTCAAGACAAATTTGATGTTTACTTTGTTCTTATTTGAAATAAATCCGTGTTGTTGCTCTGGCAACATCTAGCATTTTCCATGCCAAATCAAAGTCAGACTAGCCTTCATTTGCTTCAGCAAGATCCTCATCATCACTTCCCTCGTTATCATCTTTTTCTGCTCCTCTTCTCTCCACTCCTTAAATAGAACAATCAGCTTTCAAAGAATATGCCGAAAGCTGCAAACAAAAATCATAATCTAGTCTCAGTAATACATTTCAAATTCTTAACTCTTCAATCTTAGTGCAATAAATTATTGTA
The DNA here is from genome assembly GCA_015731905.1 of Salix dunnii. Taxonomy (NCBI): domain Eukaryota; kingdom Viridiplantae; phylum Streptophyta; class Magnoliopsida; order Malpighiales; family Salicaceae; genus Salix; species Salix dunnii. The sequence goes on from CM027661.1 coordinate 806,196, forward strand.
TTCAAATTGTGCACAACAAAAATGAAGCTCAAACATAGCAACAATAGAGCGAGGGGAAAAAAATAAAACTTAAACAGAGCAGTAGCAAAGCGAGCACCATCGTGCATTGTAAAAAGGAGTGCACACACATAGAAGTCTCACTTCAAATCATGCCATTATTGCACGGGCCACGGATGAGAGTTCACAACTTGAGTAGAGCTCAATTATCTCAAGCACAAGGTGGAACTTAAGGACATCATTTATAAACTAAAACAACATCGTTTGGTAGAGCTTCGTGCTCATAATCAAGCTCTTGGACAACATCCTACTTCACAACCTGAATATACAAGAGCTCCTGATTCAGCTCTAAAACCTTATTCAATTCCTGATGGAAATAAAGCAGCTACAAAACCATATCCAGCAACCGTATATTTGTATTCTCAACAGTTGTTCCTGACTGCCTTCCAAAGAGGCCATTTAGATTGGGTTCTTAATTGTGACCAACACCTTTGTCGATGATATGGCACTAAGCACACTTAGTCTTAAAGATCTTCTCTCCGACTTTATAATCGCAAGGAGGTGCTTCAGCAAAGGACGCCATTTCTTCTGGTTTGCAAGTAGAAAAGGCGACTACTGAGAGAGGAATAAGTTGAAACCTTAGATTTTGTGATTTGTATTGTGTTGCCACTTTGATTGGTTGAAATAATATAAAAAAAATGAATAAAAAATCATTGAGAAGTAGAAAATGAATCCTTATACAGATTAAAAAATTCATCAACAAATAGACAAATGAAATTCAAATAAATTCTATCCATTTTATTCCTTCATGTTCCACTCTTCTCAATTTCTTACAAAAACAAATGAAATTTAAATAAATTTTATCCCCTCTTCCCTCTCGTCCTTCTCTTCTCTATTTCTTTCACAGTCAAATGAAATTCAAATCAAGAAATAGACAAATAAAATTTCTTCCCTTTATCTTCTATCTTCTTTGCTATATGAGCATTCTTCTTATTCTTCTTCTCAATTTCTCAAAACTTCTCAATCAAATTCAAATTCACCTTCTTTCCTTCCTATTTTCTCTTCTCTTTCTCTTTGACATATTGATTTATGTCAAAAGGATTAAGTACTCATGTGATTCATATTCATTATTGCAATCTCATGCTTGGTTCATCAAAGCAAGATATTGAGGGAGGATGTTAGAGTATAAATGAGTGTATTCTAGAATAATGAGTATATTCTAAAATATACATGATGGTAGTGTGTGGTATATATGACATGTGTGTATATAAAGTTGCTGAACACATGATATGTGTATAGAAGTAATATTGAACATTATTTAAATTCAAATTTTAGTCTTTCTCTCTCTTTTTTCTCTTTCCTTCTATGAACACCATTCTTCTTTTTAGTTTTCTTCAATTCCTAGCAACTTCTCACAATCTTAACAAGGGTTTTCCTAACTACCTAAACTTTGAAGCTCGATTCTCAACTTGATCCTAGGAATAATATCATGATTCAACATGGATTGTGTGCCATTCCGTTATTACAATGATTCAATCCTTGTGGTTGAATAGCAGTCCTCCAATTATAGTTTGGGGTGAGAATGATTGATTCGGTTTGGTTTGGATGGAAAAAAAATTAATTAAAAAAAATAATAATAAATTGAGCAGTTTTAAATAATTAGATCATATTAAATGGTATGGTTTGATTTGGTTTAATTAATTTATTATTAAAAAAAAGGTTCATCCACGGATCTTTTACTTGAAGATGGGCACGACTTCTCAATGCTTTTTTTTAAATTAAAAATAAATAACTTTTTTGTTTAATTCGGTTTAGTTTTTTTTAATTCTTTAAATCTGAAACCAGATTAGTTTTTTAAAAAAAGTTCACTTTTTTTTTTCAATTTTATATCCTATTAATTTTATATTCATTTGTTTTTTAAATTTTTTTTGGATATTTCATTCACTCCTGGAAATAAGCATCTCGTTATAAAATCACAAAAAGAAAAATACAAATTGTAGCCATGTTTTTACATGGCCCACGAACAGTATGAACACTGAAATTCATATTATTGAATGGATGAGTAGACGATATTTTCGACAAAATATAAAAAAGAGAGAAACAGCAAATATTATAAGTCAAAATGTCTGGTTGTAAGATGAGTGTGATGGTTTATTGGCTGGCAGTACATGAGTGGTCGGCTGGATTATCGAACGATTTAAATGTTCATCGCCAGGACCTGCTTTTTGTTTGCGAAGCGCATCTTCACAGTCTCGCATTAGGCAGGCAGCCATAATGCAAATCGACTTATGGATGAAAACAATTTATTAATAAATTGGTATAAGATTTACTGATAAAATATTTTATGAAAAAAAATCTTTTGATATACGCTAACAGAAATGTTTTATGGGTTATACTGAGAAAATTACAATAAAAAATAAACAGTGAAAAAAATAATAATATTAAATTGTTTTTAGTCTCATCACAATAAATCTAGTAATCTCGATACCCAGTCTATCATCTTCTATGTTCTAACTCAATTTGTTTGTACGTAGGCTCTCCCATATGAAATATGCAAAATTACTAATTATGTTATTTTAACTTATTTTTAAAATGTTTTTTTTTTTTGGTATTTTGATTTATTATATATAGTTTATTGGTTTATTTACTTGTTTTATATTTTTTTCTTGAATTGTTTTTTTAAAACAAATTAATATGGTTTTATTAATTGATGTGTATTTATAGATAATCAAATTTTATGAAGTCTCTCATATAAGAGAGGTCCAACAACTAATAGATCATCGAGCTTTTATCACATATGATATGCTTTTTTTTACATACAATGGCCTATGATGATTCCATTAGTTTAATGATGGAATTAGTTTTAGATACCATGGCGTGATATTTGACAGATTTGGAATTGAATTGACAGATCCACCTATCGCACAAATTTGTCAATGTTATCTCACTAATAGGATTGAAAAACCAATAGAATAATGAATTTTTAGCCATCATAGTTGAGTTGCCATGATGGGGTTCGGGCTGAATTTTTATATACAATTAATTAAGTTAACCGTTACTTTCACCTAACTAAAGGGGTGTCTGAGAATCAAAAAAAAAAAAAAAAAAAAAAGCATTTTTTTTAAAAAAATATATATTTTTTCAGATTATTTTGATGTCGTTATGTTAAAAATAATTTTAAAAATATTATTTTAATATATTACTAAATAAAAAAACATGGAAAATCCATAGATATTCAATTGAATACAAGTAATTATATGAAGTGCCGTTCCTATCCTTCACGTTCGATCTAACATGAGTTTTGTTTTTTTATTAACAAAACATTATTAAATATTAATAGCAATTCATAATAAAATACTGCCAACAACCCAGATATCCAATGTTCGTTTATTTTTGAAATCGGTAGGGTCTCATGTCGTGAATCTCAGCGCCAATCTTTCGACCCCTGTAGCTTTCCGGTCGTTTATTTTGGATTTGCTGAAAGTTCGGTGGCAGATATTTCTCGTAGCTCAACAAGCCGTAAGAAGTAGCGTCATGATTCAAGACGATTTATCGGAATCGAACGACATGGTTTCTATTTATCATATTTTCTTTTGTATCAGATTAAACCTCACGTTTTATATATTTATATAAACGATTAAAATTGTTATTGATTAAAATTTTTATAAAAAAAACATATTTTAATTTAAACTCAAAACCCGTTATTCAAAATATAAATCTTTATCATAACGTTTTTATAACTTATTTTTCATATCTATTACAAGTATCATTGACAATAAAAAAAAATGATATTAAGTTGTAATTTAATCTGCCATTTATCACTTGGATGAGTAGGTAATGAGTCATGATGTTGTAATAGTGTTTTGATTAATTCAAGAATTGTCAAGATGAGACAAAAATATATATATATACAATTTAGTTATTTATTGTTTTCAAGTATTAATGTCTTGCAAGGACAAAAACAGCATGCAACTTATGTCATAGCTACCCAGCCCATTCAAGATTTGACTTATAAATACTTTATTGTATCATAACACGTGCTATTAGGTTAACTTGGTAATTCTCTTACAAAACATTGAGTTGTGTGTGTGTATATACTTATATATTTGTTTTGATTTAATTAAATTTGTATTTAGTTTATCTAAATCAACTAGATTCTGAATTAAATCATCCATATTTAACTAAATTACTATCAAAACACAAATTCAACTGAATTAATATCAAAATAAACTAAAATTGAGACCTTGCACAGATTTGTTTAATCAATCTTTCAAGTTGATTTAATGACCACGATGTACCAAAATATTACCAACTATGATTGAAACATAATTCAGCTATAAAAGGATATTGAAGGATATGATGGCATGCTTGAAACTTTTTTGAAAATCTAAGAATTTGTTGGCATTCGTGGCGTGCTGAACTAAAAAGCTAACGTGAAAGTGATATAATTTTTCTATCAGGGCCCGCTAACACCGATAGAAACAACTTATAAACACAAGTGGTTCATGAAAATTTTAAAAAAAAGAAGAAAAAAAGGTAAGCTGTTTTTCTTGGTCAACATCTTGTAGACCCGTTAATTAGTTTTCAAGAGAAGCATTGAATTTTCAACACCTTGCAGATCAAAGACCTTTCCAAGTTCGAATAATTGAAGGGTGGGGTAGAGTGATCACATCATCGCTATAATTACAGCTAATGGCAAAGGATTTGTTAATCAAGGGGGTGTAATTACAAAAAAATTATGATTTATATAGAAAGTTTAGAGTTTAAATCAGTATATATATTTTTTATAAGAGTTTAAAATAATCAAGATTTTATTTATTCATAAATTATGTTTTCTAGGAATTGATGTTTTCTCACATAAAAAAATATCTATTACAATTTTTTAACATAAACAATATGAAAAAACATTAAATATTTTTGTATTTAATATATATATATATATATATATATAATTAAATTTGTGTTTTTTTTTTCATGAAAATCTTTGTTTTGAGGTTTTATAGATACAAAACACAAAAGATTGTTGTAGGGCATGTTGCTAGCTATCTCTATAGCTAATATCTTCTTTTTTTTATCCTCGATAATCAGTCAAATTCATAATCAAAAGTATATACAATTAAATAAAAAAAGACATGATAGAAAAACTGGTCGGCAGCTAAAGCAAAAGCAATGCGATGCTGCGCCACATGCCGATGGTTATAACAGTTGAAGCATAATACCTTTATTCACCAAAAGATGTTCTGTGGGCTCCGAATGTGTTGAAAATTGAAAACGTCAGTCTAGTCGGCTCGTCGCTCTTTATTCGGACGAGTCAGGGCTTTGCTTTCTTTCTTTCTTACCCGAGATTCTGGAGCATTGGATCTTCAGGTTGCCTGTTTAAACAAAACAGAGAGAATAAAATAAGTGTCATGTCATCAAGCCAACCTTTAATGAACATCAAGGGGTAGTCATGATATTTAAAATACATTTATTAAACATGCTCGACTCAACTTAAAAAAAACTCATACCTCGAAGTATTTATAGAAATTGTTCTTTCATTTTCTTGTCCGGGATGACTTTAAAAATATTTTAAAATTAAATGCTTTTCACTAAAAACAAGTGATCTGAATTAAACCGGTGCTAATTGTATTGACCCACAAAAAAAAAAGCACTTTTTTGGATTAATCCCTGAGCCAACTCTAGCAATTATAATTTTAGAAGGTATGTTTTATTTTATTTTTATTTTTTCGGTTGAAATTATATATATTATTGACTTCCCTGAAGTTACTAAATTACACATAGGTCGAAGGTACCATTCATGTAAATTAAAAATGTACATTTAAAGGATAATGAGCCCTCCATCTATTAGAGTTATTCATTTATAAATTAGAGCGAGGAGAATGATGTAAAATAAAGTTTATAAATGAAGCAAGAAGAATTCTGCAGAATTTGTATTAAAACTGGAATTACAATTCTTGAGTAATTCTTACATATTCTTGCATGTATTTATAGCTTTATACAGGATTTGTATATTAAATACAGAATAAATTAGAGATTACAAATTTGAATTTCAAAAGTGCTGAAATCAGGTGATCTCCCTAATCTTCTCTGCAATCAATTGGTCTCCGAGATCTCCTCTGCAATGATCTTATCTGCAATTGTGAATATATTCAAATATTCAAATGTGCTGCAATCAATTAGTCTCCGAGATCTCCTCCTCTGCTGTCAACACTCTCCTCCTCTGCTGTCAATACTCTAACATCTCCCCTCAAACTGTAAGGGAGGATACACAATGACAGGTTGCTTCGAAGAAATGAAAAACGAGTTGCAGAGTGACCTTTTGTAAATATGTCTGCAATTTGATCAATTGTAGAAATGTGTCTGACTTGAATATCTTGATTAGTGACCTTCTCCCGAATAAAGTGATAATCAATCTCTATGTGTTTTGTTCTAGCATGAAACACAGGATTTGATGATAAGGCAATTGCACTGACGTTGTCACACCACAGATTTGGTGCTGAAGGTAACGTAATGTTCAAATCATGTAGAACCATACGAAGCCAATACAATTCCGCAGTTGCATGAGCCATGCTTCTGTACTCAGCCTCAGTGCTTGATCTAGAGACAACCCCTTGCTTCTTACTACTCCATGAAATGAGATTTCTGCCCAAAAACACACCATAACCAGTGGTACTCCGTCTGTTATCAGGATCTCCTGCCCAATCGGAATCACAGTAAGCATTGAGTCTTATATCTCCTGGAACATAGTGTAACCCAAGATCAACCGTGCCCTTGAGGTATCGCAGTACACGTTTCACGGCTTTCCAGTGGTCATCACGAGGACAGTGCATGAATTGGCATAATTGGTTTACAGAATATGCAATATCTGGTCTTGTGATTGTGCAATATTGAAGAGCACCTACCACTCTTCTATAGGTTGTGGGGTCAGGTAACACATCACCAGTATCAGCTGACAACTTCGGCCCTGAAGAAGAGGGGCAATTTAACGGTTTTGCACCAATCATGTCTGTCTTTTGCAGCAAATCAGTGATGTATTTAGCTTGGCGCAGGTGTAGACCATCTGAATTTCGTAATGCTTGAATTCCCAGGAAGTAACTCAATTCACCTAAATCTTTAACTTGAAACTCCTTTTTCAGTTGATCAATGAAATGTTGAATTGCTGTAATGTCAGAACCTGTGACAATGATGTCATCAACATATACTAACACAAACATTCGTAAAGTGGCAGTAGTGTATGTAAACAAGGAGTAATCAAGTTTTGATTCCGAAAAACCATATTCAACCAATTGCTGAGAGAGACGCTGGAACCAAGCTCTCGGGGCTTGCTTAAGGCCATAGAGTGACTTATGTAATCTGCATACATGATCTGGAAAATCTCCATCTACATACCCCTGTGGTTGCTCCATAAATACCTCTTCATCTAAAATGCCATTAAGGAAAGCATTGGAAATATCCAGCTGTTTGATATTCCATTTTAGAGAGATTGCAAGAGACAAAATTAGCCGAATTGTGGTAGGTTTAATCACGGGAGAGAATGTGTCATAGTAATCTGTTCCAGATATTTGATCAAACCCTTTGGCAACAAGCCTTGCCTTATTTCGATCAATACTGCCATCAGTGTTTCTTTTAATCTTGTAAACCCATTTGTTCCGAACAATACGCTTGTTTGGTGGTCTTGGACAGGGAGACCATGTTCCATTAGCCATCAATGCATCAAATTCACAACCCATAGCTTCCCGCCACTCTGATTTAGTCATAGCCTTTGTAAAACAAGTAGGTTCAGATTCAACCATAACACTGGAAAATGCACACAGGGGATGACGTGTAACAAAGAAGGTTTTGAAACCAGGAAATTCTTTGGGTTTGAGTTTACCTGTCTTAGACCTGGTAACAATTTCTCGATGTTGGGTAGGATTATTTATGGATGAATTAACTGGTGACAGTGTAGACAAAATGGGTGCAGGTTCGGGTGGTGAGTCATTGGTATTGTGATGATCTTGTGATATAAGAGAAGGGACAGGTGTAGTGGTTGTTGTGATGGGAAAAGGGATCGTGATATCAGATGTTGATATTGTGGATATGGGAATTACTCTTGACGACTCTGAACATGTATTTACAGCAATAGTATTGCAGTTTTGACAGTTTTGAGTAATAATTGGTAAAGAAAGAGGTAGAGTTTGAGAAGTCATACCGGTAGAATTGTTGCTCGTGGGGCTGGCAGGGGATGTATTGTTACGGCATGGAAATGTATTTTCATCAAAAACTACATGTCTTGAAATAAAAACCTGACCTGTGCTACGTTCCAAGCAACGATATCCCTTTTGTTGATTAGAATATCCTATGAAAACACATTGTTTACTTCGAAAAGCTAATTTATGTTTTTCATATGGTCTAAGATAAGGGCAGCAAGCACATCCAAAGACTCTAAGTTCAGAATAACTGGGCATCGATTTATTGAGGACAAAGTATGGTGGGAGCATGTCAAGAACTTTGGTGGGTAGGCGATTTATCAGGTAAACTGATGTTAGAAAAGCATCTACCCAATAACAATTTGAAAGACCTGCTTTAGCTAAAAGTGTTAAACCCATTTCTTGAATATGTCTATGTTTACGTTTTGCTACACCATTTTGTGGGGATGTATGAGGACATGTTAATCTGTGAAATATGCCATTGTTTTCTAAAAATATTTGAAACTCTTTTGATAAATATTCTCCTCCATTATCAGATTGCATTTGTTGAATAGAGCAAGAAAATAAATTTTCAACAAGAGTTTTATATTTTTGAAAAACAGAAAAGACATCACTTTTGAGATGCATGGGATACATCCACGTAAAACGGCTAAAATCGTCAACGAATAAAACATAATAGCGACATCCTCCAACTGAAGTGATGGGAGATACCCATACATCGGTGTGAATTAAAGCTAATGGTCTTGTGGATTGCCTGGTAGAACTTGAAAAGGGTAATCGTTTTGCTTTTCCTAACTGACAGGTGCAACAAATACTGGTTTTGGTTGCTGATTTCTTTATTTGCAAGAAAGTAGATAAATACTCTAATGTAGAATTGGCAGGGTGTCCTAGGCGATCATGCCATTGTTCACTTGTAGCCTTTGTTCCTAATGTTGAAGTAAAACAACGGAATTTATTGATGAAATTCTTAGTCCCATTTATTGGATAGAGTCCACCCTCAACCAGCCCGTGTAGCAGCAATCTGTCGGTCTTGTTCTCCTTGACACAAAAATCCATTCCAGTTAGAATAAAGTAACAATCATTATCAAGACAAAGTTGGTTAATGGATAAAAGATTGGTTGCAGCTTGTGGACAATGAAAGATTTTATTTAGCTGAAAAGAAGTGTGATTTGTGTGCAGAGTAGTGGAACCAGTGTTGTTTATGATCAAACCTGAACCATTGCCCACTTCGACTGTGTCATGATCATCATACGGTTGCAGGGTTGTGAGGTTTGCTATATTGGCAGTAATGTGAGCATTAGCACCATTGTCAGCATACCAAGTTTGTTGTTCAAAGGTATTGTTGGATTCGGCAGCCATGGCTGCTAATTCAGAAGGTGGCCTCCGACCTTGAAAAGAGAAGTTAAAACGCTGGAAGCAGTCCAAGGCAGTGTGATTATGCTTGTCACAGATCTGACATTTGGGTCGTTCATGTGGAGCTCCCCTATCACTGTTAGAGTGATTTCTGGGAGTTCCATGAGATTGTGATGACATGATAAATTGTGGAGATCGTAATCCAGTACCTGCAGGTTTTCTTTTGGGATAATTGGTGTGTTTGGCAGCAAATGCAAAGTTTTGAGTTTGCATTGCAGGTGGAGCATCAACCAGTGCTTCAAAGCTTAATAGTTCAGATTGAAAATCATCAAGAGATAATTCTTTATCCCTGCAAGCAAAGTTATAAGATGTAATAAATGGAGTATAGGTGGTGCGAAGACCACCAAGCAAGAAGGTGATGAAGTCTTGGTCATTCACTGGTTATCCTGCAGCAGCAAGTGTATCAACCAATTGCTTGGCATGTTCAAGGAATATGGAGCATGGTCGATTTCCTTGAACAATAGTTTGAAGTTGTCTCTTAAGAAGAGCAATACGAGACCTTGATGTTGCTGAAAAACGAGTCTGAAGAGAGTCCCAGACCTGCTTGGAAGTTTGAAGACGGAAGACAGTGGATACTAGCTTTTCAGAAATGGATGCTAGCAACCAGCTTAAAACACAATTGTCTTTTCTGAACCAAATTGTGTAAGATGGGTTTGGAGAATCATCTGAAAGAAGTTTAGATGGAACTTCTTCAGAACCATCGATCATACCATTCAGATCGTGGCTTCGAAGGAAAACTTGAAACTGAACACTCCATGTCAGGTAATTGTGTCCTTCAAGTTTGCTGTTGACAGGTTGGGAGATTGACTGATAATGTTGTGTAGATGGTGAGAAAGTCTGTGTGGTATTAGAAGAAGTCATGAAGACTGGTAAGTATAGTAGGGTGCGGAAACGATTTGGAACTAATGAGGCGTTTGCCTATAGCTCTGATACCATGTAAAAAATAAAGTTTATAAATGAAGCAAGAAGAATTCTGCAGAATTTGTATTAAAACTGGAATTACAATTCTTGAGTAATTCTTACATATTCTTGCATGTATTTATAGCTTTATACAGGATTTGTATATTAAATACAGAATAAATTAGAGATTACAAATTTGAATTTCAAAAGTGCTGAAATCATGTGATCTCCCTAATCTTCTCTGCAATCAATTGGTCTCCGAGATCTCCTCTGCAATGATCTTATCTGCAATTGTGAATATATTCAAATATTCAAATGTGCTGCAATCAATTAGTCTCCGAGATCTCCTCCTCTGCTGTCAACACTCTCCTCCTCTGCTGTCAATACTCTAACAAATGATGCTCGCAACTCTTTCATCGGCAATTCATAAGTTTTTTTTTTTTTAAATGAACTTTGTTTTTTAACTCTAAATAAAAAAATTAATATTTTGATATTAATTTGATATATTAATATTTAATGGGGCGTGCTTTTCTGAAAAGCTAACATGAAAGTGGTTTTTATTTATTTATTTATTTCATGGGCCAACAACACTGGTAGCAAACAAATTTTAAACACTATTTAATAGAATAATAAATATATATAATCAACTGTTTTTATTGGTTAACATAAAAAGTAGACAGTGATGTGTTTTGAATTACTATAATTATTGATTTAGAAATGTATGATATTTAAAAATATATTAAAATAAAATTTATTTTTCATTTTTCATGATGTTTAATTAATCTTGAAATAAATGTTTGCAAAATCAAACATCAATTAAATATTGTATGTTTAATTAAGAAAAATAACCTTATATAAAAAATATTAGACTCAATAGAATCAATGTTCAAGGTTATAAGTTTGATAAGTTTTAGATAATAAAATTTTAATTGATTTAATATATTGATGTTTTAATACTTTTAAAAAATACATATTTTAAAAAGAAAAATAATCTAGATCATTTTTTTTTATTTATTATCCAAATTGTTTTTAAAATCGCTAAGTTAATTGGATTATATTATGACAATTCTCAAACTATTTAGTTTAAAACTAGATCTAGAAAAGAAATCAGCTTTCCAAATTAATTTGTCATGCCGAATTCAATAACATTGCCAAAAAAAAAAAATGTTGTTTTTCCAAATTTTTTTATGATTATGTCAACATTTTGCTGGTTGTCGCCAGCCAACTTCTTTTGTTAAGGAATCAATCAAATTCAGAGAGAGTAAGTACATACAATTAAATTAAAAAACATACGAGGGAGAAAAATGGACGACCGCTAAAGCTCAAGTGATGTGATTTTGAGCCACTTGTCGATAGTCGGGACGTCAGTTCATCGGCACGCCGTTCGTTTCTCGGGCGAGGCTTATAGGGTGTATTACGTTTTAAAAATGTTTATAAGAAAAATTTACAGATGATTTTTTTTCTTTTTTACAAACAATGACCTCTTACTATTCCTTTAATTGAGTGATGGAATTAGAGAGTGTTTGGGACTGTGATGTGAAATATGATGTAAAAAAAATGAATATTTTGCATATTTAGTTAATATAGAAATAAAAAAAAATATTAAGCCTAATCTTTAATTTATTAAACCCGTGATTCACGGAAATCAATAAATTATTACTTTCCATGTGTTTGGTAGGTGGCCCGGGATGTTAGGAGAGAGAATGAATATCTATTAATATTTTTATATTAAATATATTTTTAATATTAAAATCAGTTAAAAATTAATTAAAATATAAATAATGCACACATAATATATGTGTATTAATATAAAATATATATTTGTAATATTAAAATAATATAAAAATTAATTAAAATCTAAATAATTTTTACACAATATATGTTTATTAGTATATAAAATATATTTTTAAAGTAATTTCACAAATTAAAAATAATATAAAAAAATTGGTAATCAAACACTTGAAACTATTTTTCATTAGCCTTCAACTCAATCAAAATTATAACCAAATATTTTAAAAATTATTTTCAACTATAACTAAGTATTTTTCATGATACTATTATTTAAAATCTCAATCATAAAAATAAAATTAATATCAATCTTAGTTTTAGATACATGGCGCGATATTTAACAGATTTGGAATTGAATTGACAGGTCCACCTAGCCCATAAATTTGTCAATGTTATCTCACTGGCATGGGGCGCATTTAAATGAACCTTTTATATTCGGATCGAAAAGCTAATAGAATAATGATTTTTTAGCCATCGTAGTTGAGGTGGCAAGGATGGGGTTCGGGCAGAATTTTTATATACAATTAATTAAGTGTAACCGTTACTTGCGCTTAATTAAAGGGGGTCTTTGAAAATCCAAAAAAAAAAAAACAAAGCAATTTAAAAAGAAAATTGGTTTTTTTTTTAATTTTTAAATTATTTTGATGTACTAATATTAAAAATAATTTTAAAATTAAAAAAATATAATTCTAATTCTAAAAGAAAAAATAACATCAACCATGTATCTAATCTCACCCGAGTTTTTGTATTAAAAAAAAAAAAGCATTATTAAATATTAATAGCAATCCGTACTAAATTACTGCCAAAAAACTCAGATATCCAATGTTCTTGTTTTGAAATCGTTAGGGTCTCATGCCGACATGCACGAATCTCAGCGCCGATCTTTCGATCCCTGTAACTTCTCGGTCGTTTATTTTGGATTTGTTAAAAGTTCGGTGGCAGATATTTCTCGAAGCTCAACAAGATGTAAGCAAGTAGCGTCATGATTCAAGAAATGGGGACCTCCTCGTGCGGGTGTGGGGTTCGATTTATCTTAATCGAACGACTTGGTTCCGATTTACCATATCGATTACAAATAGCATTTACAATTAAAAAAATATTATATATTAAGCTGTAGTTTATTCTGCCATTTATCACTTGGATCGGTAGTTAATGAGCCATGATGCTGTCATAGAGTTTTCAACATCAATCAATTGCATAAAGTTTTGATTCATTCAAGAATTATCAAGATGTGACGAAACAAATATATACAATGTAGTTATTTATTGTTTTCAAGTATTATTGTCTTGCAAGGACAAAAACAGCATGCAAACATATGTCATAGCTTGATTTGGTAAATAATTTACCGTATCATATCAGTAACACGAGCTATTAGGTTAACTCGGTAAACCCTATTTTATTGCACAAACTATGATTGAAACATAATTGAGCTATAAAAGGATATTGAAGGATATGATGGCGTGCTTAAAATTTTTCTGAAAATCTAAGAATTCGTTGGCATTCGTAGCGTGCTGATGTGAAACGCTAGCATGAAAGTGATACAAATTTTTCTATCATAGATCCGCTCACACCGATAGAAAACAAATTAAAAACACAAGTGGTCAATGAAAATAAAAAGGTAAGCAGCTGTTTTTCTTTATCAGCATCTTGTAGACCCGTTAATTAGTTTTCAAGAGAAGCATTGAATTTTCAACACCTTACAGACGAAGTTTGAAGAATTGAAGGGGTGGGGTAGAGTGATGACATCATCGCTATATGCATCGTTATCATCAACCTGAGATGATGGTAAATGATTTATAATCTATATAATAAATTTTTAGTTTAGATTGAGATGAATATTTTTTGTAAAAATCTGAATAGTTAAAGTTTTATTTGTTTATTTGAATTTAGAAAATATACTTTTCTGATAACAAAGTTTCTAACATAAAAAAAAAATATAATCTATAACTTTTTTTAATGTGAATAATATAAAAAAAATAATGATAATTTTTTATTTGATATACATATATCATGAAATTTGTGTTTTTTGCATGAAAATCCTTGTTTTGAGGTTATATAGATACAAGTGATCTGAATTAAACCGGTGCTTATTGGATTGACCCGCACAAAAAAAAGCACTTTTTGGATCAATCCTTGAGCCATATCTAACCATTATGATTTTAGAAAGTATGTTTTATTTTTATTTTTTCCTGTTGTAATTATATATATTATTGAGTTCCCTGAAATTACTAAATTGATATAAATAATACATCCTTGAATTTATTTGGAGAAAAAGATTGGGTTTTGATTGATGACAGGTCGAAGGTACCATTTATGTAAATTTAATAAATGAACATTTAGGGGTGTTTGGAATTGCTGTTGTGGTTGCTTTTCAAAAAGTTTTTCGTGCTTAAATACATCAAAATGATATTTTTTTTATTTTTTATAAATTATTTTTGACATCAGCACATCAAAATGATCTAAAATATAAAAAAAAATTAATTTTTATTGAAAAAAAATTACACCGCAGCCAAACACAAGTTTCACCGGAATGTCAAACAGTCACTAAAGGGCAATGAGCCCTCCATCAATTAGAGTTATTCATTTATAAATAGAGTGAGGAGAATGATGCCCGCAGCCGAAATCAATCAACCGGAATTAAATAATTTTTAATAAATAAATATATTTTTTAAAAAAAATCAACCGGAATCATAATTATAGAATAATTTAAGTATATATTATTTTATTGCATAGATAAAAATAACGTGCAACTCATGCGTGGCTTACCATCAGATCACCAGCTATCATCCATCAGCTATTGAGGCATGAAGAGATGAAGAACATGTTGGCTTTAATGTGGCGTGCTTTTCTGAAAAGCTAACATGAAAGTGTTTTCTATTATTATTATTGTGGGCCTACAACACCGGTAGAAAACAAATTTAAAACACTATTAGATGGAATAAAAAATATATATAATCAACTGTTTTTATTGGTTAACATTAAAAGCAGACAATGATGTGTTTGGAACTACTATATATATATATATATATATATATATATATATATATATAATATGTTTTTTATTTTTTAAATATAACTTGTTATATTAAAAAATTAAATTTTGACCTCCCTTCTTGGACCGCAATCCTGAACAGAAAACCATCGATTTCCAAGAGAAATGTGAAGTTTTTTAGTGCCGTACAACAGTTCAAAGACCTTTCACAGATGATGAAAGTATTTGTATCGTCCCCGCGCATAGAATAACTAATCTTGAAATAAATATTTGCAAAAGCAAAGATCGATATTAAAATAATTTTATAAAAAACAAATATAAATAAATTTATTAAACTCCATAAAATCAATTATTGAAATCATAAATTAGACAAGTTAAGCCACAAAATTTTAATTGATATAATATATTGATATCTTAATCCTAAAAAAAATTAACAGCTTGAAAAGAATAATAATTAAAAATTTTTTTTTATCTATTATCCTAGTTGTTTTTAGAATTACTAAGTTGATTGAATTATATCGTGACAATCTTCAAAGTATTTAATTTAAAACTAAATTTAAAAAAGAAATCAATCAAATTAAGATTATGAGAGAGTAAGTATATACAATTATATTAAATAACATATGAGGGAGAAAAAATGGACCACCGCTAAAGCTCAGGTGATGTGACGTTGAGCCACTTGTCGATAGTCGGGACGTCAGTTCGTTAATCGGGCGAGGCTCGGCTTGCGTTCCCACCTGAGGACTTTCGAGCATTGAATTTATTAATCTTTTGGTTTTCTGTTTCAATAATAATAATAATAAATTATAGTTGTGAACCAATTCATCTAGGAAAAAAGATATTTTACATTGTATCAAGTCGATCTTGTGGTCGTGCAATTATTTTTATTAAAATCATATTATTTTATTTTATTTAAAAAAAGATAATTAAAAAAGATAGTTTTAAAGGTAGCGGACCCGCCATCAATTATAGCTACTCGTTTACAAATAAGGCTAGTGGGTTTCAGCAACTGAAGTTGATCCCATCCCAGATACTGTCTGAATCTCTCTCCTCTGTCAATATGCCGAAAAAGCTTTTCACAGAGAACCTCTCAAAACCTGACATCGAATATATGTCAGTTCCAACGAAAAGCCTCGACGCTTTCCGAATCCGAAAAGAAGAACACTCTAAAGAAATCGGTGTCACTGACATCCATGGCAGAAGAAAGAGGTTCCGGTGCTCTACAAGAAGAGCTGATCCCTACCCTAAAACAGTCCTTTCTACGGGCTGGACAGCGTTCGCCAAGGAAAGGGGTCTCCAAGGAGGAGATGAAGCAACCCTATTCGTGATGGACGACATCAAGGGAGCTGAGGATCAACTGAAGTTGTTCCCATCCCAGATACTGTCAGAATCTGTCTCCTCTGTCAACATGCCGAAAATGCTTTTCACAAAGGAGCTCTCAAAAACTGACATCGAATATAGAATGTCAGTTCCCATGAAAAGCCTCGACGCTTTCCAAATCGGAGAAGGGGAACACTCTAAAGAAATCGGTGTCACTGACATCCATGGCGAAAGAAAGATGTTCCGGTGCTCTACAAGAAGAACTGATCCCTACCCCAAACCAGTCCTTTCTACAGGCTGGACAGCGTTCGCCAAAGAAAGGGGTCTCCAAGAAGGAGATGAAGTCACCCTTTTCGTGATGGACGACATCAAGGGAGCTGAGGATCTGGAATTGCAAATTCAAGCTCGGAGAAAAATAAAGTTATTCGGTAAAGTTATCTGGACTGCTCCTCTGTGAAGAAGAAAGGAAGCTACTAGCTCCTGGTATAAATTAAATATATATATGTATGTGTGTGTATTATTATTATTTTCTTTAAAATGTCTAGCTACAACTTGGAATCATGCAAGTAGAAGAGTGGATCCTCTTTACCTTTCGTGATTTTTCTTGTAATTACCAGAAATATGTTAAATATATCCTTGCAAGAAATATTTCTTACTTTCTCTTAAATTTTAAATTGAAAAAAATACGAAGAAGAGAGTTATAACATGGATAACGAACATGGACATGGACATGAACATGAACAGGTTCAGTTCTAACATTAGAAGCTTTTTAGTCCCATCGACAGTTCCATGAACGCAAACATATATTTTAAGAGTTAATTACGTGACAAAGCTGTCAGAGAAATATGTTGAAAGGTCCAACTCTGCTTTATGTTTCGTTTCTTGTGGAAATCTGATGTTTTTTTTTTTTTTTTTTCCGTATAAAAAGTGGTCTATCAACCCTGGACAAAAGTAGCTTATCACTTATTTGATAAGTCACCGTACTTATTATATGACAACAAATCTTCGCCCATTATAAATTAAATATCAATAACGATTGAAATTACCAAAATTCTCGACCATTCATTTTTTTTATTAATCATTGATTAAAAAATTATCTTTTGTCTACCTTAATTATATCTCCTTTTATTTATTTTTTTGCTATTATTATCAATAAGTTTCTCTTACAGAACTACACGTCATCTTGATTTTGAAATAAACTATTTAATAAAACTACCTTCACTTTTAAATATATGTTTGTATATAATATCAAAATGAGAAAATAAAATCCAAAAGGATTGAGTAGCTTATAGCAAAACAATATATATAACTTGGATAATATTTATTTTATGTTTCAGTCTCTTATCTTTTCATTCATTTCCTATCCATAAAAAAAATAATCAATTAGATTTTAATATATAACTTGGTTGTGCTAAAATAAAATTCAAGAATCAGATTAAAAATAATTTAAAATCCTTATATATATAATAATGGGTAGAATCATCCTCGAACAAAAGGGATAGTCATGGACCACCACATGCATGTGATGTTGAAAAATGACAAGATATATTAAAAATCAAAATCCTACAAGTTGCTCTCCATCAAGAACTTCTTTCGACTGAGACGTCGAAAAGGAATATATTATTGTGATGGTTGTAATAGTGTTTGTAGGTTTTTTTAAAAGTATTTTTTATTTATAAATATATTAAAATAATATTTTTTAATTTTTAAAAATGAGATTGACAGTCCAAGCTTTTCATATTCAATCAATATTTTATTTATTATTCAATCTGTATTTAAGTACATACACACACACACACACACAAAGCTAATATCATTTTATTTTTTTAATAAAAAATATTATCTTGATTTGTCTTAAATAAAATAATATTATTTCGGATAAATTATATTTTAAAGTTTTATTATTTATGATTGGTGCAGGGAGAGCAAATTATAATTAAATCAAACCTTAATTCAATCTAAAATAAAACCAATTTTACCATCTGTATAGTAGTGTATTTTAAAAAAATATTAATTTTTATTTTATATTTAATTTTTTTAATATTTAAGGATCATTTTCATTATCATGTCAAATATCATTTTCAAAAAAATAAAACAAATAATTTAAATATTTTTTTCTAAAAAAAAAAACACAATTCAAACAATCTCCATCACAATTCAGTAGCTAAATGCATCATATTCTCTCTCGTGACAAAACTTTCTTTGATTTTCTTTGAACGAAGTGCTGGTCTTCATTGTGGGGCCCATGCACCCTAGATTATTGAAAGAAAGAAAATATTCTCTCTCGTGCCAAACCTTTCTTCTTCGGACGGTGCTGCAATCTCTTCGCACGTTCTCTCGTCCTTTGTGTCTACAAGAGACAGAATAATAAAGTCATCGGAGCTGGATCTTTCAAAGGCCCACCTCTTCTATCTATCTGTCGCTCGGCATTTCTTTCAACATCGATCTTATCAACAAATGACTTTTAATTATTTCATGATTTTTTCGTACAAATTATACGTTCGATCACAAAGGCATATGTGCTCTATTTCGTTCGATAATCGGAAGGATATATGTTTCAAAATAATCTCATTTTATGCTATCGTTGCCTGTATAATTGCAAGAAGATTTCGATATTTGAAATATTAAATTTATTGTATTATGATTATTTTATTTTATAATTTAATTTAAATATAATAAATAAAATATAGATTGTGAAAACACCTACAATAATCAAATAATAAAAATAAAAAGTTAATTTTCTATCTTCAAAAAAAAAAAATTGAAAATTCATCCCCATGTTACCGTCATTATTATAACTATAACAGTTAAAATTATTATAATATCATTGCCCAAATAGTTAAAATCATTAAATTGACCTGAAGAATTTTAAAAAAAATACAAAAAAAATGATAAAAAAAATCCTGAAAAATAAAATAGTAATTTAACTGTAACAATCCACATTAAACTATGTTTAGGTGAACAGTAAAAATCTTTACAGGAAAAACACCACAATATTTATATTTTAGTTACTAGGTAATGCCAAGCAAGCTCAATTCCCCCCCCCCCCATTTTATTTTTCCATATTTGCTTTTCACACTCATAAACCCAAACAGGATCCAATTATTATCTTTGATCATATTTGCTTTTCACACTCGTAAACCCAAACAGGATCCAATTATTATCTTTGATCATATTTGCTTTTCACACTCGTAAACCCAAACAGGATCCAATTATGATATAAGGAAAAGCACAATGAATTGCTACAGTATTTTTCTGACACTATTTATATTATAGGTAATATTTACTTATGTTGTTTTAATTATATTTGAATAAAATAATAATAAATCTCATACTTAAGAAGTTAGTCGGGTTACTAAAAAAACCTTGTAAGAAAATAAAAATAAAACAAGGGTTTATGCTTGAAAAGTTTAAACCGAAGATGGGCTCCATAATTAAGAATTAAAAGGCTCCATAATTAAGAATTAAAATAAATGAATGGATTATGGGCCCTTGCTCTGACTAATATCTGTGTATTTTTGCTGGGTTTTCATAGAAACACAGTAATTTAACAAGGCCCAAACAATATTCCACATATTAACCGATGTGCCACCCAAGGGAAGTGCTGTATGGTTTCTACATGCAAAGGATTAAGATGGGCCGGACAAAGGGATGGGCCCTGTTTGTGAATTTCTGATAAGGAAGCATAAGCAAGGATACAAAATACAAATACTGTATAATACAGTTACAGATAGATGCGTGCATGCATGTGTGTGTGACATGTATACATCCCGAAGCCTATTTCTATTTATTTGACTATTGTTTTAAATATATAAATAAAAAATACTGAAGATGAATAGAAGAGGTTAGAAATGTAATAATTATTATTGGACGAAAATATATAACTTTTCTATGATATGCATAAGATATAGAATTTAATCATTTCTCTTTAGTGTTCTTCCCAAGATTTAGATTGTGTTTGAGACTACATTACAAGAATATTTTAAGAAAATAAATTATTTATTTTTATTTTAAATTAACAATTTTTAGTATTTTCAAATTATTTTTATGTGTTGATATCAAAAATAATTTTTAATAAATAAAACTACATCATTTTAATGTATTTTTGACCAATAAAAACTTTCAGAATAAATTTCAATCACACTTTCAAATATATATTTAATCTTGAAAAAATCAAGATGTAAAGTATATTTTTTTTTTTACCAAACCCTTTAGATTTTAAAAAAGTTATAATAAAGAGTATATAACTTAAAGCAATGATCATAGCAAGAACACCAGCCCAAAAAAGAAATAAAGAGTCTAGAAAACATCATTAACTTAGCAACCAAAGCTTAAACATATTTAAACAACTCACTTTAACCATCAAAATGACAAGAAATAGAGAATTAAAGGCTAAATAATACCCAAAGCTAACTAAAAGAACAAACAAAGATAGCATCTTCTTAATCAAAAACATTGTTCTCTTGAATAAAATCATCTCAAATTTTAAAACATATGCCTACAACTTCAATAAACCCAATAGGCTTCTAACTTAAAAACAACCTAAACCATAAAAACTACAATACCTAAAAGATATTACTATAACTTCGAAAACAATGATTAGCCTAACATTGAAGCATGCAAAACACCATTTTATATTAACAATTAACACCTTACTGAATGATTCTTATAATTTAACCAGGCTTAAAACAAAACATACATGCAATAAATTATATCATAAATAATCAATCAAAAAAATAATAAACACTAAATGCATAAAAACTAACAAATAATAGAAAAAAGGAATGTATAATGAATATTTAATACATACATCTAACGAACATAATGAAAAGAAAGGGGACAATGTTGTCTTTTTTGCTTAGGATTTCATGCTCCTTCCTTAATATTCTAATCCTGTAGTATTTATGCTTAAACTCTTGAATTGAAGAAATTTGCCTTTTGCCTCTTTATTTCCATTTCTTATCAATCTTTCATAGTCTTTCTATCAAGAAACTGTTTGGTGATTTAACTCTCCAATTTTTTTTTCTAAGATTCTTTTTTCTATTTCATTTTTCTCTTTGATTTATTCTCCTTTTATAGCCTCAAAGATAGTTGGTTGTGAAACTATTTGTGAAGCCATTTCTCAAAACTTAATCATAAGAGAATATTTCCTCCCCCCCCTCCCCCCCTCTAATGTGTTAGAAATGATTCCTCTTTCTTGTTTTTCTATTTGTTTTTCTCCTTGTATCTATAGCATACTCTTAGAGCTTTTAGAAAATTTATGCATACTTCATAAATGAAACTTGACAAAAAATGATCGACTAATAATACACTTCTACTCATTAATCATGGTAAATGAGAAATTATTAATGCCATCCATTATGTAGAGGAGTGTTATTCTTCAATTAGGATCAAACCATGACTGATCTAGTGATTTGTAGCTTTTCCATTATCAATTCAAAATGAGGTGCAACAATGCAAACTTTGGCTAAGTTAGACAATGTAGCATTAGGATAAAATGTTGAGGTTTTATGTGGAACGTAAGATACAAACAATGAATAAGGGTGACATAACCTTGTATAAGAGAATATTTTTGACGAATTGTGGTAGTTAGAGTTATTAAGATGATCAAAGATGCCACACTAATTCGTTTGAATATAGGAACTCAATCAACCTTCTTAGTCAAGAAAGACAATAAAATAAGAATTGACAACATCTCACTCAACCTTTTCATTAAAATGAATAACATATCTTCTACTTAAACCCTAAGAATTTTGATAAATTCATTGATAAATTTCAATTTGCTCCATGTTATTGGTTCAATTTAAGATTAAATGTCTTTAATTGAGACAACACTAACTAATTTCATGCAATTAGGCCCTTGTTAAGAATCAATTGAGATCCCTCAAGTCGATGTCTTTGACAAAGCAACCTTATTTTTCAATTTCTTCAATTTTTCTCTAATTAAGCTTTTAAACTTTTATTTTCTTTAATTTAGTCTAGAAAAAGTTTGACATGGCCCCAATATTCCATGTTTTTATGTAGAAAGATCCAAATTGAACCATTAATTGCAACAATTTAGCCTTTAAAAATTATGTCCATAATCTTCTAATATCTTCCAAATGATTTGAATTAGGCTTCTAACTTGATTTTTCTTTAATGAAGTTCTTAATTGAATCCATAAAACTTGTTAGAAGTTCAATTAAACTGTTAAACTTAATTAATTCTTTCAAATTTAATCAAGTTCGGATTTCAACCTCATTATTCTTTTTTTCTTCATCCTATTTTATCAAAAATATCTTAACTTAGATATTCTTATGGGATTTTCGATGCGTTCCATCTTGAAGGTTTATCTCCTCGTACCCAGAAGATTGTAAGGTTCTCGATTGTTTTTGGATTTTGTAATGAAATTATTTATATATTATTATTATTTTTCTATTAAGAATTCTTTTTGAAAAGTTCAAAACTGTTTCATGACATATTTGTTGATCGTTTTATAGAATTGGAGGCTGATAGAATTAGCGCTCAAGTTCTAAATGGAACGTGCGATTTTTTATTTTAGTATCAAGTTGGTGTGCGTGGGCGGTGGAGACAAGCATTTAAGAATGTGAAAACTAAAAGATAATCTTATAAATAAAAGAGTATTGCTGGCATGGAATCATCAATCCCTTTTGACCACTGCCGGCGTAGTTAATTCACTATTTTTATTAGGGATAGCAAGCCCAAGGTTTTTATCTATAAATATATTTTGGATTATATATACTTTATTCTTTATCTAACCTGAAAAAGTTTTAAGTGTTCATATCAAACTCTAAACTCTAAGAGCATGTACAATGCAAGTAATTATTTAGAAGAGTATAAATATGATTGTTTTTCTTATGGATATTCCAATGGAAAAAAAAAGTCATTTTTATTACCTATTTATATTTTAATATTAATACTTTTGATATTTTATAAAAATTAGAAAAATGTTGAATTGAATTGATGAAAAAAATATTTTATAAAACGCAATGCCCTTCTTCTAGTTTTGGTGAGAAATTGTCTACGTGTGGAATATTATTCATCAAATTAAGCAGCACTTTTGTGCATTCAAATTTTATGGAAACCAAGTTCTGTCTCCTTTTTTCAGGACAGAAAAAACTAATAAATATTCTTGGATCGTATGAATACTTATGAATTGTTTATTGTACACTTGCATTCTATGGCATATCCACACACATACACACACACATAACTAAGTCATATTCTCATATTTTATTGCTCCAAAAAGGGTCCCATTTCTTGCACCTAAGGTCGACTTCTACAAACAATATTAAATCTTCACTATCAATTTGCCATGAAAAAAAATCAATACCACCATACTATATGATAAAGATCTTTCAATATTAAACATCTAGTGGATAGTTCAATACTAAGAGTTTAAGACTAGGAAATTTATTTTTTTATAGTTTCAGATTCAAGTCTCATGGTTGTTAATATGATAACAATTAAAGGTTTATATAATCGTTAATTTAATTACCTGTAAAATTAGTTGAGATATATGTAAGTTAACTCAGATACTCATATTAATAATAATAATAAAAAGATCTTTCAACTCTTGCGCTCATAGTCCTCCAATTTCTTCCCTGTGATTCGAATTGTTGTTGAGATAAGTAATTAAAATTAAAGAATAGATAAATAAAATATTTGAGACATAATATACCTACTGTGAAGTTAATATTGGAGACAAGACTCGACCCGGTTTAAGGTTTGGGATACAAACTTGGCATATCAACATACAAATCGACAAAATCATTTAGGTGATTTAATGGTATAATTTTAAGATTAAGAGGGTTGTTGTTCTTAAGATATAAAATTTGAGTTATATGATTGCTAGTATAATAGTTATTGAAAATTTAAATAATTGTATTAATTTTAAAATTTATAAAATTAATCGAGATAAACGTAAACTAACCGAATACCATATTAATGAAAAAACATGCAAATCGACAAGTTAGCTTGTATCCATTATAATTTTTTAATAAAACAATATTATTTTGAATATTTTTTATCACCATACTCGTGTGTGTAGATTTTTCATCATCCAATGTATATATGGAAAAGTTTACAGAGTCCTGAGGAGATACAACTCGATGACTTTTGCTGGAAATCCCAAAATTCACGTGACATCACATAGCACAATGGGACCTGCATAGTTCAACAATACTCATTGAATATATATATATTTTTTTTCTAGCAGCAAGGATGTCATGTCTCGCCAGTAGGGTAACAATTGACAAATCCTTCCATTGATGAGAAAAGAGCATCTAAACGTTTTGTTCTCTAAATTCTGTTGTTATGATTAAATAGAGTTTTTTAAATAATAAAAAATTTATAATATTAATTATATTTTTTAATATGATGGTTAGATTGAGATGAAATTTTATAAGGAATCTCTTGATATATTTATATATATTATATTAAAATTTCAGAGCAATCAGATAATATAATAACTTTGCGATATTGATGATGATATTCTCGTAATATCATACATGTTTATAATATTGTTCGGAAAAATTATTTTATTGTTTTTTATATTAAATTGCATAATTCTAAATAATTTAATTTTTAAATTTGAACTATTTTTTAAATTAATATATATAAACAATACAACCCCGAAACGACGCTTCAATACTAAAATATTTTATTCTAATTAAAAAAACAAAGCTCAAACCAAAACGATATTGATAACCTTGATTTATAGAAATAGTATACACTGAAGGCAGATAATAATGGAAAACTTTCAACTTTCTTTTCTTGCACATCAAGAAAAATTATACAACTAAACAACACCAACTAGGGATGAACACACCTCTCTCTTTGCTACTTTAAATATATAACAAGACATGATATATTTAATCGCAAGGGTTAGCTTAGTGATAAGGGTTGAATTTCATTGGCCATATTTTCTTGAGGTCATACTTTTTTCTCGTAAAACTAATGACTTATCCTGTTCTTGTGGGTAATTTCTATGAACATAAATACCAGAGCGTGAAGATTTAATTGAAGTACACCGAACACCCGGTACAAAGAAAAACGATACATTTTCATTCTCTTCTATCCTTAATTACATAAAATAAAATTAAATGTATATAATCCACTCAAAAAAAGAAGAAAAAAACAGCAAGCCGGTCTCTTGAGCCTGCTAAACGTACAACAGATAGCCTGCTGGATGGCATAGCTGTCTAGCTAGCAACACTTCATCTTCTTAATTCTGTCGAAATAAAAAGAGGGTTACAAAGGCATTAGAAATACAATTGAAGTGCGATGAAAATGTTTAAAAAGAAAGAGTATTCCATCTTTCGAGTCACCGAACCCCATTTATATGATTGCTTGATCTAAAGTTATTGAGGTCCCAATATTTTATTTGATTTCGAGCACAAATTTGACTATTTTATTCATTTAATTTTTTTCAACACATGCCATTTTATACAATTTTATTTATTTAACCGAGTTGACTCTATATATCAATCTAAGTAACTCACGACTTGACTCAAGACGGGTTTTAAAATTAAATCAATTGAAAAAGATTTAATATTTATCTTGATGAAAACCTAATTTAATTTTTGAAGAAAAAATGTCTTTAAAACAACTTGATCTTTAATATTTGTTTAAAAAATAAATTATTTTTTTATTGATTAAAGCTAGCTTAATTTAACCTATCAAACCCATAACTAAAGTTGAGTTTAATAGCTTTTATTTTATAACAAAAATATTATAGTAGCAGATGAATTAACTTTTGAAAACATAAACAACGTTTTAGTTAAAGAACATTAATTTAAAAAGAAAAAGAAAATGATAATCTGTAAACATATACCTTCAAACCCTTCCTTGTATATCTCTGCCAAATAGCTTGATCTCTTTAATGACTTCTACTTTGTACTCGGTCCCCATTTCTGTGTCATTCTCCCTAACGAAAATTATCGTATTTCCAGGTTTCAAGCCCTTGGCATGAACAAATTTACGCCACCCCTTAGAGATGACAGGTTTGAAGTGCTTCCCTTTGGTTCGAACAGAAAAACCAAAGTACTGAACTTCTCCACTTAGATCCTTAACTGGTAAATCTAATTTATTTTCACCTTCAAATCGAGAATACAAGTTTTCCCTGAACCATTTACTCGGCACTGAAAATCTTACCTCGACGTCAGTTTCAGATAGAGTTTTCCTGAGATTTGCCATTATAGATGGTTGTTGATTTATAACTGCAGATTTTTTTAAAAAAAATCAGAGAGAGTACGTAGAGTGTTTGAAGAACGGGAAAATCTCGTTCCAAGAGAAGTTATCTAGCAGAAAGAATGCAAAGAAATCACTCAGCTTGAAGGGATTTCTTGGACTTGCTAGGGTTTATATATACATGAATATGGGCACGCAGTGTGGACCTTCTTTTTTTGTTTTTCTCTATAGAATAGATAATATACTTGCGTATTTCACTCGAGGATTAGGATATCGAAGGACGGTGGAGAAGATTGACCAATGCAAATTGCACAAGAAAAGCTATACAACGTTTGATCGTGACCAGCGGAAGAGGAGATAAATTTAAGCTGTAGTGTTGATTTTTCTCAAGACTAGGTCCAAGTACCATAAATTTGTAAAGCACAACTTAATAATTAATCTTTTAAAATCTTGATTAACACAATAATTAATCGGATTGGAGTGTAGCTTAATTTACCATTAAATATATAAAAAACATATAACATTACCTTTCTGGAAATTTTAGACATGACAGTGCTGGTTTGTAAGGAAACACAATATCTTATTGGTTTTGCTGTCGGAAAAGAATTATTACAGCATTTCTTTGCACGAATATTCTGCTCTAAGTGTCTCACTGGCTTAAATTGCACTACAGGTGGCGTGATTTTAGATGGAAGAATGCATGGACTTCTAATAGACCTCTTTAGCAAATAAAAATTATAGCTTTTTTCTTTAAATGGATTAATATTAGAGATTCTTTTTTAATGTCAAGTATAAATTAATTCTTTATCCTCCTTAAATCTATATAAGATTCTAAGTTCAAAGTTGTATTATGATTATAATATATAGATTACTTATTTATTATTATATTTAAGTTTTAATTAATAGAATTTTTATATCTGTCAAAAAATCGACCTAGCACATAAATTAATGGGGGGAGTGTAGTTTAAGCGGGCAGTGAGTAGAGTTATTAAACCTATTAAGGTTTAAGCTCGGGATATAGGTTCAATCGAGTTAATCGAAATCAATACAAAACATCATTTTAAAAAATCAAACTAGATTTAACTAAAGTCCATTCTCGGTTGTTGTTTTCTTAAAACCTATCTCGCTTGGGCTAAGTTTTGGAGTAATTGGTTCTTGAATATAGTCGCGGCACCCAGTTTACTAACGTTGGCATTTGAGAAGACTCGGTATTATATGTGATTGAATGATGAATTTACAATGAAGCTGGAAACATTATGCATCAGCATCTTCCTCTCAATAATACAAACAGTAACAGCTTCAACATTTCAAACATGGACAACAGCAGTAACATTAATACGCTATTAATAATCCATGCAAATGTCAGTTTCTTTAGTCATTCGAGGACGTACGTAGTTCATCATGGAGTATGCTGGGTATGCATAAATGTGTGTGTATAATTGCCTGATGGATAAAATCATGCAAGGTGTTGATCATGAATTTGTTCAGATGATCAAGGGTAAACCAAGCTGGGATTTCTTAGTTTTATGATCTTGTTTACGTAAAACCAATCTTATTTCCAAGAAAAACTTAAAATTTCAAAACCCAACAAAACACACAGAAAATCTATTCAAACATACATGTGGATGGGAGGTGTTTGATCAATCCACATTTAAACCCTACTTTTTACCCAAAAACTAAAGACAACAATTCAAACATACCCACCACCTCCCGGTAGACCAAGAAGGACAACCAAACAACACCTTTAGAGTAGGTAACCATATATTTTATCTTTATATTTAAGTGCCCTCATACCTATAGTAGACATGTCGAATATGAATTTTCCATCCATTATTCTGTAAATGTCTCCCTAATCACTTGGTTGGATCAAGGGTCAAAACTATGTAGGCTGGACTAAGCCCAATCCATATAGCTAGGCTAGGTCTTGTTTGGATCCTTAAGACATGTTTTCCAAAGACACCTTTAAGAATTTCTAATGCTTATAATTTTAGGTTAAGCGTGAGATCGATAAACACACCCTAGTATTTTTTTTCTTCTTTTTTCTCTTAGTTTTAATTTGTTCTTATTTTACGGTATAGCCAAATAGGCCCTTAAATATAAAAAAAAAAAATAGAGAAAAAAATAAGGATCATATTAAAAATATCTATGGGTTTCTCATAAGACTTTTTAGTATTTTTATCTAATATCGGACTATATATTTACATTCTTCGATATAGAAAATACATGATTTTTCTTTGAGATTTTAAAAAAAATCTCAACGAGTCAAAAAAAGGGTGATAAAAGAATTCTATAATGTATTTTTATATTTCTAAAAGATTCTAAAAGTGAATTAAATTATATGCAAAACCATGTCTAGAAAAATAAGGAAAATGAGTTAATAATCTAAGATTTTGAGTTCAAGTTATCTTTTACTTTTTTTTATGAATGAATATGTCATTGATTATTAATAAACCAAAGCAATTTGATTATAAGGATGGGAGTTGGGACAATATACCAGCACCATAATACAAATAATATAAATTAAAAAAAGTTCTAGTTTTTTAAAAGTGAATCATAGAGTGTAAAGTTGTTTTTTTTTTGTTTGTAAATAAATTAAAATAATATATATTTTTTTTAAATTATTTATAATATATCACATAAAATAATTTAAAAATATTTATTTTTTAAAAATCATTTTTTAAATGCTTTTAAATTGGTTTCCAAAGCCCTTGGAGGGGAGACTAAAACCGGAGATACTCGGAGTGAAGAGGCCCAAAACAAAATGGCTGCCTCTGCTTCACTAACCTCGTCGGCGACAGAAGAAGAGCTAACGCTGACTGTTAAATGAAGCGGAAAGGAGTACTCTGTCCGAGTCTGTGGCGACGAACTCAGTAGCCGGGTTAATTCAAATATTATGAGTTTTTTTAATTATATTTAAATTCATTTTTTTATTTAAATATAATTTTAAAAATAATTTAAAAAATAATTTTATTATTTGAGAGTTTTTCAAAAACAATTATTTAATTATATAACTTATTCATATTAATTATATAATTAATTGCATAATTAAACTACATACAAAATAATTGCACTATATTTAAAATAATACAAAAAAATAACTTTTCAAAATGGCTCTTACCATTAGAGCACACATCAATAAAAAGACCATATAAATACAATTTAAGGAGCCATATTACAGATTTAGCTCTTAAAAATATTTCTTACCATTGGACTTGCCCTAACCTCGTCGGCGACAGAAGAAGAGCTAACGCTGACTGTTAAATGGAGCGGAAAGGAGTACTCTGTCCGAGTCTGTGGCGACGACTCAGTAGCCGGGTTGAAGCGCCGTATCTGCGAACTCACCAACGTTTTGCCCAAGAGACAAAAGCTTCTTTACCCCAAAATTAGTAAAACACTCGCTGATGACTCCTCTTTCCTCTCTCAATTACCCCTCAAATCCTCTCTCAAGATGACCATGATCGGGTAACAAACTCTCCCTCTCTCTTTGCATACCAAAGACTAAGCAAAAATTGGTTTCTTTAGTGATCTATGTTCTTGTTTCTTGATGGGTTTTTGATGATGATGATCTTGTGTTGATTTATGGGGTTTTTGTTTTTGTAAAATGGAGTGGTTTCTGTGTGTTTTCAGAATTTCCTGTGGAAAAGACAGCGTTTTTGTGTCTGCATTTGTTTGTCTACTTAGAAAGAACGAAGAGAAAGTGGTTTAGCTACTGTGTTGGCGAAGCTTATGTTTCTTAGCTCAAGAACCAATTATGAAGTTGGTCCCTTACGTGTAAAAAGTTGATCTTAATTTTGCAATGGTAAAAGCTCTTTCGACAAAGAGCTTGTGCTGGATTCTCCCCTGAAGACCAGGGCTGAATCTTGCTAGAAAACTAGATAAAGAACTTCTGAGGAAGAGCTGAATAGAGATAAGAAGTGGCGAGGAAGTAGATGGATGGGGCTTTTTGATTGAAGAGAATTTGACAGGTTCCTAGGAAGTACTCGGGAGGATTTTAAAATAGTTGCAAGGTAAATTGTATTACTTGCTTGAATCCTTGTGCACTGCATTAATAGAAGTTGCTCTATGGTACTGTGTCATGAACAAAGCACTGGAGGATGATAAGTTCTTTCGCAAAATGAAGCACCGGATTCTTATTTATTAGTTTTGAAAATGGTTTGATTCTCACAATATAGATGTTCGAAATCCAAGTCAAGAAATCAGTAATAGCATTAATTTAATTTAATTAAATCCACCCCTTATCGCATGCTTTACTGTTTCTGAACATGATTTCTTTGAGAGTCTAGTCCTGCTGGAGGTTGGAGTTGAACATGTAAAACCTTTTTATTCTCCTTTTGCCCTTTTCTTCTAGGATACTTGCTCGGTAGTCAAGCCTTCTTCGATTTAAGGTCTTCCTCACTGAATTAGTATTGCATTGGCAATATGTAATGGTATTGTAGGATACCTTCTTTTTTTTCTTCCTGCACATAGCAGTCATTTGGACTGAAAATTAAACTATTGAGAAAGGCAGTGATGTAATAAGGGTGCTACATTTTGAACTAGTTTAATATAAGAATTTGTTGTTGCTAAAAAAAAAGAGTCACGTCACATTTGTTTAAGTTTGTAATGACAAGGAGCCAGTTTGAGACGTCAATGACATCTTCAATTTATTATATTGTGATGTCAATCATAAGAGATTATTAAACTTTTAATTTTAATTCCAATTGAAATGGATACTAAATACCACTACAGAACTGTTGAAGATGATATAATAGTGAATCAATTGGACTCTCCAGAGATTGTTGATGATTTTGAACTTGGGCAAGATGAAGCGGTTGACATTGAAGATGTTGAAGTCAATAAGCAGAAACTGAGGAGGCGTATTGATCAATACAAGGTCATCTTTAAAAAACTCTTGGTTAATTAATTAAGTGAATTGTACCTTGGGAGTTCTATGGGAATATAATATCTGCTTGGATTTATCTTTTGATTTTGGATGCATAATACTCGTGCATGTATGCTTGATAAGAGATCTAAACCTTCCTATGCTATTTGTCCATGAAACATGGTGTCAAAATATGACTGCATTTGTCATTCACCTTATCCCATAGCATGATGAATCTCATTTTACCTTTTCATTTAATGATTTGTTTGTTGCTCACTTTCTCCTAAAACACACCTATCATCCTCTTGTTGCTCACTTTCTCCTAAAGCATGCCTATCATCCTCAAGGTAAACCCGTGCCGATATATAGATTGGCAGTAATGATGCCACTCAAACTTTTTCAAACTAGTAGGACACCAAAGTATTTAGTTTTAGTGACATGAGATGCTGAATGCATGGCTAATATTACTATTCCTTATGAAGCATCTCTAGTGTGATAGATATTATTTTTCTTAACCTTGTTATGCAGTAAAGTTGCAGGGTCTCGCAGTGGAGCTTCTGTACTGGATGTTCTTTTCTAGGGTGGTGGTTATCCTCCTATTGTTTAATCACTTTTTCGTTGAAAATAACCTGCTTTTTTGTTAAAAACAAGGGGGGGAAAGCTTTGCATGAACTCCAAATTTGTACTTCCTGTCTTTCTGCTGCCAGTTTTTATACAAAATTGAAAAATTTCTTTGGTTTCATATGTTGAAGCTTTCCTTTTTGTCATGATTAATCTGGTCATCATGTATATCTGAAAATCATATGTTGCATGCATGCATGCATGCGTGCGTGCATGGATGGATGGATGGATGCATGCATGCATGAATGTTGGTTTTTAAGTAATAAAAGTTGATGTCAAGCTTTCTTTAAAATGATGATTTTAAGTGCATGATGAAGTTTTATGAAATCTATTCCATGGCACTACCACTTTCTCATTTGTCTGTGGCTGCAAAATTTGAGATTTAATCAATATCATCATTGCATGTGCTTCAGTTGCTAGACAATTTAGTCAAATTATCTTTGGCTTTTTACATTATTCTCTTGACGTTCAGTTTTTGAAAGAGGATAAAAAAAAAGGAATTTAATTGAGTGGAAGGTCAAAATGTTATCGAGTGGTATATGTGGGCATGTGTCTGCTCTCAATGGATTGGGAGATCTTAAAGAAATTTTGTGAAAGGTTATTGATTTCATTGTTTGGTCTCTATTTTGATGGAGAATGGGATCTGATAATTGGAGTGCATTTCTGTTGAGGTGAAATGTTCATCTAGCTGGTGCATGAGTGGTGCCTGGTGAATATAGTAGCCAAGCTGCTTATCCTCTATATTTCCCTTCATTTGTTTTCTTTGCACAGAAGATTATAACAAGTGCCTATTATGTACCTAATCATAAACAAGGACACCTGAGTTTTATCTACTAAGTATGGCATGGCACTTCTAAACTGACATTAATTTGAATGCATGATTTGATACATCTTTTTTCTGCACAAAGCTTGTGAGTAATGTCCATTTTTGTTGTGTTCTGATCTGTAGATTGAACTTAAAAACCCATGTCGTCCAGGGAAGAAACTGCTTGTTCTGGATATTGACTATACGCTGTTTGATCACCGATCCACAGCAGAGACTCCACTTGAACTCATGCGCCCATGTAAGTGTCTAGGTTGTAGGAATTTTTTGTAACTGGTAATTTGTAATCTTCTCATCTGGTGCAGATCTTCATGAGTTTCTCACTGCTGTTTATGCAGAGTATGACATAATGATATGGTCTGCAACCAGGTCAGAGCCTCAATTTACTTTGATTTTTTCTCTTTCTTTGCGCCGGCTTTCTGCTTATTATCCTCCTCTTCCCAAGCCCAAGAAATGAAGTGATAGAGACAGTTGTGAACACATGAACAAAACATTCAAGAGAACCAATTCTGTGAAAAACTCAATTTATTTGATTAATCAATGTTCACAACACAACTAGCATATTTATTGGTACCAACCGAATAGAAATAGGAAAAGTAGATCCTATTAAAAATTGGAAAACATACTAAATAAGAACTCAACATTCATACTGTATTACTAAATTGTAAATATTAATATTCCTAAATAATACTAAAAACTAAAATGACTAACACAATATAAAATTCCAAAAGAGTCAAATACTCTAATTGTACCTCTTTTCTACAACATGAAGTGAGTTGAACTGAAGATGGGACAGTTGGGTGTCCT
This sequence comes from Salix dunnii, assembly GCA_015731905.1. Taxonomy (NCBI): domain Eukaryota; kingdom Viridiplantae; phylum Streptophyta; class Magnoliopsida; order Malpighiales; family Salicaceae; genus Salix; species Salix dunnii. The sequence goes on from CM027661.1 coordinate 840,098, forward strand.
CGACGATCCTAACTACAAAATCACAGCTCTTTTAGACCACTCGGCAATGATTACAGTTCAGTCAGACTTGTGGAATCTTTGAATGCAAGCCGCTTGGATTGATTTGGGCTAAATTTCCAGAGGTGCAATTTTAAGACACGTGTGTGTATTATGTGTTACCCATGTAACAGTGACATACTGTATTGCATAATGTTTTAATATTTTTCATATACCGTGGAGAAAATAGAACCATTTTGTTTCTTGCATGAAGTTTAATTGCAAGAATCACAATTTGATGGACGTTTTTTTTTTGTTGTTGTTGGTTCAGTTTTACAGTTCAAAAAACACCATAATCTTTTGATGATCTGCGAAGAAATTTCATGATGAACCTCCAAAATGGTTTGGTAATCAGTCCATTCCGTAAGGCCCATGCAAACCGAGATAATGATCTGGAGCTAGTGAAGCTCGCACATTACTTGCTCGCCATTGCAGATCTTGATGACTTAAGTGTCCTGGATCATAAAATCTGGGAATTCTTTGCTGAGGAACTGAGTGATGTGCCTGAGTGACGTTAATGAATTTTGAAACCTTAATGTTCTTTTTGAGGTAGGTAGTTTATGTTCTTTTGCTTTTAGTTATCATCTCTGTCATGCCTCACTTGTTATTGCTGCTGAGAGCGGGGGAATGTGTGGTTATATTGAAGCTTGGTAAAAATGTAGATATACTTTTGCTTTTTATCTCATTAGGGGGATTTCAAAATATGATGGAAAATTTATGGCTAACTATTAATGATATACATACATAAATTGTTACCTAAGTTTCTCATTGCAGATCTATGGAAATCATATGAAAGAGATCGAGTTTTTTAAAGCAATCAGTGCTATATATGATTTAATTATTATAGCAATGGTGTTCAGAATTTTTGTGTTGTCATCATGATGGAGCATGTTGAGATTATTATTACAATAATAATGCCAACAACGATAGTGGATGGTGTTATGCAAACATTGATGAAGTGAATGCCATCCAACCATGGAGATGATTGACAATGTTTGATTCATTAAAGTGTTGTAATTTGCATGATTTGTTGTTTTCAGAGACCAAAGTAGAGAGGGGGGGATGATGAAGGAACAGGTATATGGATCCTTCATGAGGTGTAGCTCACGTGGAAGTGGTAGTTCTAGATGACTGATGTTACATTCAGCGTGAAGTCATTGGTCCTTTTAGTACCTTACCAAGGGATTGTTATTGGGTCATCTGGCAACATTATAAAAAATATTGTGCATAAAAAACTGAAAAAGTGCTAACTGGAATTTGAAATTATAAACTACGCAGTTTCACATCTTTGTTCTGTTTTACCCTTGTAATTTCTAATTAGATCTTCCATTTCAGGGATGCCAAGGTTGGGTTTGGATTTATAGCAAAAAGACAGCCTGTTTGTATTCCTTTCTGTGTTCTATAAATCACAAGAGTTGAACAGTCTCGGAGGATGCTGGAGAATGGCTTCAGATGAAATTTTAGAATTCCATGCCTTGTTCTATCCCAACTCCCAAGGTAGCCCCATTACTTCCTTTCTATTAGACCTGTACATCTGTCAAGTGTAAGTACTGAAGAACGTATAAACGATAATTTGATGCAAGTTCCTCAACTTGTATGCAATGGCCAGGGATAGCTCTAAATTTCTAATTCACAGACACTTTGAAACTTGTATGGTGGTTAGTAATTGAGCAGTTCTCGTGGGATGGAAACCTCAGTAGAGATAATTGTGCATTTGCTTGTGTCTGGTGGGTTAGTGCAAAAGAGTTGTCAGATTTACAGAGTTAGAGGCCCTACAGTGTTTTCAAGGTTTTTAAATCATGTTTTTCATTTTTTTTTCCCCTATTCCTTCGTAGCTTGTTTTCTTTAATTAAAAAACAAAAATCAGAGAATAAAACAGCTTAGATCTTCCCCTGCGTAATCCAGTACAGTTATCAACCTTAAACCTAAGCCTAGAAGGCCATCGCATGAGCGGCAGCTCTATTGTCAGCCCGATGAACATGATTCAGTAGACTTGAACGGAAGGGAAGAGCCCATTCGGCCCACCTTATTTTGAACATCAATGGCAACATTAAAGTTGAACCTCAACGTCTCCCCCGACCAGATGGTTGTGTCCATTTTTGATGAGCAGGAAGGTTCCAGACTTGGCATCTCGTCTGGTCAGGTTTCATGTTGAACCATGACTTGATTAAATATAGTCAACCTAGTTAGTTAATTTTTTAATCTGGTCAAAACTTGAGTGAGATTCTTTTTTTTTTTAATGATATGTTTCGTTTTAACTTGTAAATATTATTTTTGAAACGATATTGTTGACTTGGAATCATGGCAAGTCTCTTTTCTTTTATTAAACTTCATCAGGTCTGCCGGTTCAATCATATGATTTCTCGTCGACTTTCAAAGTGAAGGGTGAGCAAGACGACATGACGGGTGCATCTACAATTTTGTCTACCAAACTTAATGTTGATTTGCAGATTCCGTACATAGTATTTTTAACATTCCCATAAAAAAAATCTATAATATAATTTAAGAGCCGTGAAAAAATTAAATACCATGTTAAGACGTTTATGTTACATTGCATTTCAAACAAAATTAAAAATAAATAAATATATATTTTGTTGTTTTCTAGCGATTCAATTTTTTTTTCTTTCAAGCTCAGAGATTAAAATATAAACAAGGTGGGATTTTGGATTAAAATATAAAAGATTCAAGTTGAAGGACCACAAATGAAACAAAAAAAATTATAAAGGCAGAACTTCTAAAAACACGAGGGATGAACAATTAAAAAGCCTTCATTTTTTTGTCACCGTCAATCTTGGTCCTCGTATTTTTATTTTCTCATAAACAATTTTTTGCAAGATTGAGGATTTTCAAAGGAAGAAGAGAGAGTATTGCTGTAACTTGTTTCCCCTCACAATCCGCGATACAAAAACTGATCGATAACGAGTCGTTTAATTTCTCGAGGTGATTAGGTAATTGATCTTGATATCTGAACACGCTATGATTTTCTTGGTCACTAACCACGTGTCTTGCAGAGTGCACGAGCTCTCTGGATTGGCCCAGAACGTTTGATATAATAGAACAGGACTATTCTTCTTTTAGCCATGATCTCAAGCTTCGTAGATAGAGGGCGTGAATATTGGTGGTGAAGATTCATGATAGACGACAAGTCATCAAATTATTATTTAAATTTTGGATGTATGTGAATAATTAATCTCTCTTTATGAATTGAATTTTAAGTGAAATCTTTCCTTAAAAGTAATTATATAGAGAAAGAAAAGTACATGTAATTAATAACGATCTGTTGCCTAAGTACTTTGGTCTGATCACATGTTACTTCTGTTTATAGTATAAACAGATTAGTCATACCGGGACATGTAATTAACTGTTCAAGAGGTGTCGTAACTGAATTTGCTATTATTTATTCTGAACAATTTAATCATATCCTACCCCCTTTTTTCTATATATTAAATGTTTTTTCTTCAATTTAAAGCCGAAAAATGACCAGAGATAATATATTTGAAGAAAATAATTGCTTCTAATTCTTTCTTCTACGCGCTGAAATTAACTGCCAATGAACCAATGAAGGAAAAACTGCGCACCATGTTTAGCGAATTAAGGGATTCATTTTTCTATAGGAATATTTATGTATGTCTCACCTGATTAATTAAGTCCTGAGAATTTGTTTTCTTTTCTATAAATGGCCTTCTTTTTAGGCAAGAAATAATTGTATATATGCCATATAAATTGGATATCATTCCAAGGATAAAACAGCGATCAGATGCTGATTAGGTAAGATTTTTTTTTGTCAACTAATTAGGCCGACAGAAAAACTAGCTCAGTCCACGAGTTGACTCATAAAAGGGCTACCCTCGTTAAAGATATGGGGTAATTTTGACTTATCCGTATAGCAATATTACTTTAATTTTAAAAAAGAAATTTCTTTGGTGAGATTGAGTTGGACCCATTACTAAAAACGTAATTCAATAACTAAATTTAACCACGTCAATATTTATTCCGATTCAATCCAAATCCTCCATATCCATAAACAGAAAGGGCTTTACCCAAGTTTTACCTTAAATTCAAATATATTCTTACAAAGACATGTCCATGGTATTGCCAAATATGAGATTAGTCAAGTGAGGCAGAGACAGTCACACTTCATGTCTCCAACGGGAGCAGCCTCATGTCAATAATTCGGTAGAACGGAGTGGGCTGATACCATCTCGAGTTATTTTTGTTACCTTTCATCGTACCCTTTCTATTCCAAGCTCATAGGGCACCGAGGATCATGCAAACAGTAAGAAGAAGAGGGAGGAAACTTGGAAACCAACCAAGATATTAATCACACGGATATTGTAGTCGAACAGGAAAACATATACAGCAGTTTCCATCGATGACTACTGAGCAAACTATTAAACATAATTATAGTCCAAGATCTATTGTATTAACGTTACCATGAAGAATTAACTGCCAGTTCAGTGGACCGTACAGGGGAAGATCGTCGGCATCAGCCCAAACATCTTGCCCCATCAACATCATCACTTTTCGCTGAGCTCTCACCCTGTACCTCCTGATCATGCCATCAGCTTCACCTGATCTCTCCATGAAGAAAGCAGCCCTGTCTCCGGGAACAAGGCCTTTCTGCTCTACGAAAGGATGCCAAGAAGATTTTAGAAGAACGGGTTTTTGGTATCTTCCAGTCTGACGGGTTGATAAAGAAAACCCCCATTCATTACCAGTAGCATCGACCGCTTCAAATCTCATCCCATGGGCTCCTTCAGGAAATGAAAAGGCCACAAGGGCATGGGTTGGAAATGAAAGAGCATGGCTGATATCGGTTGGTTTTAGTTTCTTCGTGAATAGATGTATTTGTTCCATTCCTTTTTAGGAGGTAATGAGGAGTTTCTAGAGAGAGAGAGAGAGAGTTAGGGTTCGTGGGAGCAGAGATTAGCTATATATATACACACATACACACACGCATCCAACGTACTTATATACACATACACACAACCCTAGCTATTCCCACCTGATCAAAGACTTTCTCGACCATTGCGTTAGCTATTATGCTATCACTTACCTATCACAATCCCAATCCAGATATATATACACACACACACACTTGGAACTGAAAGTCTGCCATCAGGTGGGAGTTCTGGCTAGGGTTGTGTAGGGACTTTCAGTCATAAGTGTGTGTGTGTGTGTGTGTGTGTGTGTGTATAACATGAAGCATGATCTTTCTAGCTACAATGCAATAGAAAAATAAACGAATCTTACTTTTCCAAATCCAGATGTTGACATGCATTATACGACATGCATTATACTAGGTTTCCAAATCTAATCCCAATTGATGAGCAATATGCATTATAGTATATGTAAAATATCTAAAAAACAAATATACAGAACCTAGATTAGTCATCAACCAACCTTGCTGTATAGCTCTATCGATCCATGTTGTGAAAACGGTGACATTAAGAATGCAACATTATGGTCAACTAAGCTCCTCATTTAATAGGTCACATTAATAAATAATGATAAAATGGAGCTCCAACAATTCATCAATTATAACCTCTTCCAACACGCAATAGGTACATATTAGTGCAGCATTTGAAACAGTTTAGATCCCGTTATCTTTTACTGAAATTAATTTGATTCGTATAATTTAAATAAATTATAGGTAAATCATGAGTTAATCTCAAAGAGCCTATGGTTTTTCTACTCAAAGAACCTTTGGTTTTTCAATTTTTATTTTTTCAAGCTTTTAGATTTCAAAATCCAGTATAAAAAGGAGGGTGAATGAAGAGCTTTCTGTAATATACTTTATAAGTAAATTTGAATGTATGCTTTTATTTTACGCTTCACTCTTTTATCTTTTCCATTCATCTCCCATCCATAAAAATATAAAATCAAATAGACTTTAATTTAAGCTTGGTTGTGCTAAAATAAAATTTAATTACCAAATTAAAAAAAAAAATCAAATCCCCTTCACAATAAACCTGCATCTATACCGACGGGTAGAATCATCCTTGGAAAAATCAACGAACAAAAGGGGTCGATAATCATGGACCACCTCATGCATTTGATGCTGAAAAATGAGAAGTATAGTAAAAATTAAAACCATCCAAGTTGCTCTATATTTTATATACCGATTAGATGGGCGGTCAAAGCTTTCATATTCAATCCATATTTTATTTATTTATTTATGATATCTGTATTTTGCAAAATTAATCATGTATCTATCACATTCTCCATGTATCTATCAAATACTCCTAGAGCTTCTAGAAAACTTTTGGAAACTTTATAAATGAAACTTGGTCAAAAATAACTGACTAATAATGCACTTTCTATGAATTAATTATGCTAAATGGGAGATTATTAAAGCCATCCAAACCATAGATCTTGTAGAGGGTGTTATTCTTCAATTAGGATCAAACCATGATTGATCTAGTGAATTGTAGCTTTTCCACTGTCAATTCAAAATTGAGTGTAACATTATAAACTTTAGCTAAGTTAGACAATGTTGCATTTGGACAAAATGTTGAGAGTTTCATGTGGCAAGTGAGATACAACCATTGAACAAGGATGGCAGAACCTTATATAAGGGAATATTTTTTTACGAATGATGTTAGTTAGAGTCATTAAGATCATCGAAAATGCCACAATCATTCACTTGAATGTAGCAACTCAATTAGCCTTCTTAGCCGAGGAAGATAATAGAATAAGGTTTGACAATATCTCATTCAACCTCTTCATTAAAATGAATAGCATATCTTCTACTTAAACCCTAAGAATTAGGGTTTTCAAATTGGAATTTTGATAAAATTCAAATTGGTCCATGTTGTTGGTTCAATTTAAGATTAAATGTCTTTAATTAAGACAAAACTAGCTAATTTCATGCAATTAGGCCCTTGACAAAATTCAACTGAGATCTCTCAAGTCAATGTCTTTTACAAAGCAGCCCTTATTTTTCAATTTCTTCATTTTTTTCCCAATTAAGCTTTAAGCTTTGATTTTCTTTAATTTAATCCCTGAAAAAGTTTGACGCAATGCCATGCATTTTTTTAGAAAGATCCAATTTGAACCATTGATTGCACCAATTTAGCCTTCTAAAATCATGTCTATAATCTTCTAATATCCTCCAATTGATACAAATTAGGCTTCTAACTTGATTTTTCTTTAATGAAGTTCTTAATTGAATCCATAAAACTTGTTAGAATTTCAATTAAGCTCTTAAAGTTAATTAATTATTTAGAATTTAGTCAAGTTTGGATTTCAACCTCAATTTTCTTTTTTTCCTCATCCTATTTTGTCGAAAACATCTTAATTAAGATATTCTTATGGGATTTTGATGCGTTCCATCTTGAAGGTTTATCTCCTCGTACCCAGGAGATTATAAAGTTCTCGATTGTTATTGGATTTTGTAATAAAAATAGGTATATATTATTATAATTGTTGTTTATTATCTAACTTGAAAAAGTAGCAAATATTTATACCAAACTCTGCAGTAATTATTTAGAAGTACGACTTTTTTCTTATATGACTTCCATGGGAGATTATAAATACGACTCTTCAAGAGTATATTTCAATGGAAAGAAAGTCATTTTAACTACCTATTTATATTTTAATATTAATACTTTTAATTTTTAATAAAAAAAAATTAAAAAAATGTTGTATTGTATGGGATACAAGCTAGGCATATAAACATACAAGTCGACAAGTTAGCTTGTATCCATTATAATTTTTTAATATATATGCAAAGGTTACAGAGTCATGAGAAACAACTCGTTGAGCTTTAATGGAGTTCCCTAATTTCACGTTTGACAAATCCATCCAGTAATTTTAAAACAGCGGCTGCCTGGGTTTATAGAAATGGTATACGGTGAGGGCAGAAAACCTTCAAATTTCGCTTCTTGCACATCAATAACAATTATACAAATAAACAGCACCAACTAGCTAGGAATATATTTAATCGCAAGGGTTAGCTTAGTGACAAAGGTTGAATTTCATTGGCTATGTTTTCTTGAGGCCATACTTTTTTCTTGCAAGAGTAATGACTTGTCCTGCTCTTGTGAGGCCATACTTTTTTCTTGCAAGAGTAATGACTTGTCCTGCTCTTGTGGGGCTAATTTCTACGAACATAAACAGTAGAGCATGAAGATTTAATTGAGGTACACCGAACACCCGGTACAAAAAAAAACGATACATTTTCATTCTCCTCTACCCTTAATTACATAAAATAAAATTAAATGTATAATATTCCACTCAAAAAAATAGAAGAAAAAAACAGCAAGCCGGTCTCTCGAGCCTCTTAAATGTACAAGACAGATAGCCTGTTGGATGGCATAACTGTCTAGCTAGCAACACTTCATCTTCTCAATTCTGTCGAAATAAAAAGAGGGTTACAAAGACATTAGAAATACAATTGAAGTGCGATGAAAATGATTAAAAAGAAACTAGTATTCCATCTTGCGAGTCACCGAACCCCATATATATATGATTGCTTTAATAAGTCATAGCTAAATATCCAGTATTTGTTGTAGAAGATCTTTTTTTAAAAAAAATATGCAACAATTTCTTCATGTGTTGATCTAAAGTTATTGAGGTCCCAATATTTTATATGATTTTGAGCACAAATTTGACTATTTCATCCATTTTATTTTTTTCAATACATGACATTTTATACCATTTTATTTATTTAACCGGATTGACTCTATATATCAATCTATTAGCCCACAACTTGACTCAAGAAGGGTTTCAAATTAGGTCAAGTGAGAGTTGATTTAATATTTATCTTGATCAAAACTTAATTTAATTTTTAAAGATATTTTTTAAAACAACTTAATCTTTAATATTGTTTTTTATTGATTATAATTAGCTCAATTTAACTCATCAAACTTATAACTAAAATTGAGTTTAATAGTTTCTATTTTATAACAAGTAGTATTATTAAATCTTACTCATTTGGTGTGTCGATACATGTCAACTTAAGACTCAATTGAATTCTAGAGTAAATTATATAAGAGTTGACATAGTCAAACATTATTGACCTAACATATCAATTATGTAGGAAATGTAGTTTAAGATAGATTTTGTAGTGAAGTAAAATAAAAGAAAGAAGTAATGTTTAGATGTATCCATAAAAGGGTTATTTATACTTTGATGGTCCGAATAAGTTTTATTCTAGAGATTTTCGATGTGAAGAGTGAAGCTATGAAATTCATAAGGATAAGTTTCCCAATTTAAGCTAGAGAGATTACGGGGACACTAGCTTAAACGAGTAGTGAGTAGAGTTATTAAACCTATTCAGGTTTAAGCCTTGGAATACAAACTAGATTTTAATTTGATAAACTTAGTTGCGAGTTGACTTATTGAGTCATTTGAGTTTGACTAAGTCAATTCTAGATTGTTTTTTTGTAAACCTAGCTCACTCGGGCTAAGTTTTGGAGTAATTGAGTCTTGATTTTACTCACGGCACCTAGTTTTCTAACATTGGTATTTGAGAAGACTCACTTTTATATGTGATTGAATGATTTTGCAATGAAGATCGAAATATATATCAATGTTTATGTTTTTGTCCTACTTGTTAAAAAATATAGTCATTTCCCGTATCGGCAAATAACCAACTTAACCAAAAAAAACCCTGCAATATTCAATGTCTATAGATAGTTATAGCATCTACATAGTAGATTTCTAGTGTAAATGGTGGCAATCCTATGAAGTGAATACTGATATTGATAATTAAGTAAACCTTTTCGATCCATATTAAAAAATTTATGTATTTTGTGTCATTAGTTCATGGTGGTTTGCACATCATATTTTATATTTTTATATATAAAACATAATTAATAATCTTTACATTCAAGTAGTATTATTAAATCTAACTCATTCTAGTGGGTCCATTCAGCGACTTGTCAATTTGAGAATCAATTGAATTTTAAATTAATTTAGATAAGAGTTGACATAATCAAACCTGATCGATGTAACAGATCAATTCTCGATCCAATCAAAACTTGATTTGACTATAATAAGTTTTAAGCTAATGTCTGCAAAATTGAGGATAACGAAAATGTTAACACAATGTTATTTTAAGAAGTAGCAAACGATCATAAACTAATTTTGGTTCCCCAAAAAATACCGTTTTCTTTTGAAAATAATAATAAAAAATATTGACAATTTGATAAGAGCAAATTGGGAAGAGTTTCAAATATATGGAGGAACTAAGCTAGAATTTTGGTCAAAATCAGGAGCCTGATTATACCCCAATTATATCCAAGATTAAAAAAAAGTTACAGATTCAACATAAAATTAAATGATTATTGAATGAATCTGTATAAAAATCAAGTTCAAGGACTTTATTAGAGTTTTAGTGGGCCAATTTTATTTAATCATGAGCCCAACTAAAAATTTAACTATGTTTAAGAATTAATTTGGGTCAAATAAACAAATTTAATTAAGTGTGAGAAATTAATTTCAATTTTAGTGGGTCAAATTAGTTTTATTAGTGACTTAATTGATGAAAAAATAAATTTGAAAACCTTTTTTAAGTTTAATTGAAAAAATAAGACTTTTAGAGAACTAAGTTTAATTTTTACAGGTCAAAAAGGCTCAATGATCTTTTTGGGTGGAATAAAGGATAAATTGCAAGAAAATCAAAATTTAAGGTCATTTAAGGATTAAATTGAGAAAAAAAATCTCAACCAACAATATTATTGAAAAAAACTCTAAACTACGAGGATTCAATTAGGTTGAGGAGATAGGAAAATTAAAGTAATTAAACGTTTAAAAGTCAACTAAGGATTAGTTTGAAAAGATCGAAGACCAATGATCACTTTATAAAATTCACAAAACTTGGAGGGCCCAGTCAAATAAGGCCAAAGGTGAAATCGAAGAAATCTAAAGGATTAGAGTTGATTGACAGTTCTATTACCACGTGCCAGAGGTCAAGGATTCAAATTAAAATATACCATAATTTCACTATTCACATCTTATTCTGATTAAAACAAGAGAAAAAGATGTAGGTGGCCATCTTTCAGCCCTAATTTCTCTCTCCCCCCTTCATCATTCCATACAGATCTTAATCATCTGATACCTTAATATTTGCCCTTCACTTTAGTCAAATTCCAGCTCTAATGGAACTAAAAACACTTGCAGATTCTTCTAAAAATACCACCCAACATTGTTATGTCTGCAAAATAGCTTTGCTCATCCATTTACCAATTGCAGTGAAGTACTGGACTTTGTTCATACCAAACAGACCTTGTTCCAACTTATACCTAGATGTTTATACTTCACTCTATGACAAAATCGTATCTCTAAGAGCACCAAAAACACTTGCAAATTGTCTCTTAAAAACACTACTCAACATTGTTCTGACTGCAAAAACAGTTTCGGCCCTCCCATTGTGAGTTGCAGAGAAGGATAAACCTTTGCTCTATTGAGTGACTAAGATTCATTCACCGTCATTAAGGGTAGAGATCCCATTATTCCATAAGCCCCAAAGCCTCCCCATTCCAGGATCTGGAACAGAAAAGAAGAAGAAAAAGCCAAAGGGAAATAATTCATCTCCACAAACACTACTGTGACATCCTCTCTATCAATACCATCGTGTTTTTTATGCGAAGAAACCTGAGATTGAGATTCAGAATGTGAATAAATCCTGGTTATTTTATGTTATTATATGGTACATATCCTGATTTATTGTGTAGATAGGAAACCTTTTGAGATTACCCCACGTCGATGGGAACAACACCATCGTGTTCCTTCCATCTTCCATCACATAGCTTACACTCATGTTTCCTCTCATTGATGAACACCTTCATCACCACTGTTGCAGATTTGTAACAATGAGCTTTTATTCTTCTCCAAAGTCAGCTCCAACATTTTAAGCTCAAGGGAAATAATTCATCTACACAAACACTGTGACTTCCTCTTTATCAACACCATCTTGTTTTTTAAAGGAGCAAATCACCTTGAAAAATATATTTTATAAATTTAAATAAATAAAATTTTAATTATTCAAAACTTTTACAAAATACATGTTCTCGTTCGAGTTTAAAATCTATTATACAAATAGTAAATCATTTATCATAACACCTTGCAATTGTAACAACACCATCGTGTTCCTTCCATCTTCCATCACATAGCTCACACTCGTCAGCTTTGTACCAATTAGCTTTTCTTCTTCTCCAAAGTCAGCTCCAACTTTCTAGTTATTCGTCCTCAATAGTGCATCTATGAGCCTTTAAGTACACTTCAAGAGGTGACATATCATAAAATCATATATGCATTGGCGCGTTCGTAGCATCTTCCTCTCAATAATGCAAGCAGTAACAGTTTCACTAGCTTAACCTCATCTCTTCTACTCCAGCATCCATAACCACCCTAAAAAGCTACAATCTTGAGTACAGCATCCATAATCACCATAAACATCTCCAGTTAAAGTTGTTTTTTTATTTATAAATATATTAAAATAATATATATTTTTTTATGGAAAAAAATCATTTTTCTTAAAAAAGCTTTTAAATTGGTTTCCAAACCCCTTAGAGTGGAGACTGAAATCGGAGATAATCGGAGTGAAGAAGAGACCCAAAACAAAATGGCTGCTTCTGCTTCACTAACCTCGTCGGCGACAGAAGAAGTGTTAACGCTGACTGTTAAATGGAGCGGAAAGGAGTACGCTGTCCGAGTCTGTGGCGACGACTCAGTAGCCGGGTTGAAGCGCCGTATCTGCGAACTCACCAACGTTTTGCCCAAGAGACAAAAGCTTCTTTACCCCAAAATTAGTAAAAAACTCGCTGATGACTCCGCTTTCCTCTCTCAATTACCCCTCAAATCCTCTCTCAAGATGACCATGATCCGGTAACAAACTCTCCCTCTCTCTTTGCATACCAAAGACTAAGCAAAAATTGGTTTCTTTAGTGATCTATGTTCTTGTTTCTTGATGGGTTTTTGTTGATGATAATCTTGTGTTGATTTATGGGGTTTTTGTTTTTATAAAATGGAGTGGTTTCTGTGAGTTTTCAGAATTTCCTGTGGAAACAACAGCTTTTTTGTGTCTGCATTTGTTTGTCTACTTAGAAAGAACGAAGAGAGTGGTTTAGCTACTGTCTTGGCGAAGCTTATGTTTCTTAGCTCAAGAACCAATTATGAAGCTGGTCCCTTACGTGTAAAAAGTTGGTCTTAATTTTGCAATGGTAAAAGCTCTTTCGACAAAGAGCTTGTGCTGGATTCTCCCCTGAAGACCAGGGCTGAATCTTGCTAGAAAACTAGATAAAGAACTTCTGAGGAAGAGTTGAATAGAGATAAGAACTGGCGAGGAAGTAGATGGATGGGGCTTTTTGATTGAAGAGAATTTGACAGGTTCCTAGGAAGTACTCGGGAGGATATTAAAATAGTTGCAAGGTAAATTGTATTACTTGCTTGAATCCTTGTGCACTGCATTAATAGAAGTTGCTGTATGGTACTGTGTCATGAACAAAGCACTAGAGGATGACAAGTTCTTTCGCAAAATGAAGCACTGGATTCTTATTTATTAGTTTCGAAAATGGTTTGATTCTCACAATATAGATATTCCAAATCCAAGTCAAGAAATCAGTAATAGCATTAATTTAATTTAATTTAATTAAATCCACTCATATTGCATGCTTTACTGTTTCTGAACATGATTTCTTTTAGAGTCTAGTCCTGCTGGAGGTTGGAGTTGAACATGTAAAGCTTTTTTATTCTTCTTTTGTCCTTTTCTTCTAGTATACTTGCTCGGTAGTCAAGCCCTCTTCAATTTAAGGTCTTCCTCACTGAATTAGTATCGCATTGGTAATATGTAATGGTATTGTAGCATAGCACATAGCAGTCATTTGGACCGAAAATTAAACTATTGACAAAGGCAGTGATGGAACAAGGGTGCCTATCCTCTGTGATACAGAATATGCAGAATGTAACTATGATAACTGCTATAAATTTCAGCAAATAGAGTGTAGGGCTGTATAGATTATTCATTTATTCTACTGTGAGATTTTGTACATTTTCATAGCTTCAGCATTTTATTCCTAGCAACTTGTTTTAAAAAATTGGTGGAAGCAGAATGCATGATACAAGCTGTACATTACTACATTGAAATGAAATCTAATTTTTCCTAGTGTGCTCTAGTTTGAATTTGTCTGATATAAGAATTTGCTGTTGCTAAAAAATAAAGTCACTGTCACATTTGTTTAAGTTTGCAATGACAAGGAGCCAGTTTGATACGTCAATGCCATTTTCAATTTATTATATTGCGATGTCAATCATAAGAGATTATTACCCTACTAATTTTAATTCCATTTGAAATGGATACTAAATACCACTACAGAACTGTTGAAGATGATATAATAGTGAATCAAATGGACTCTCCAGAGATTGTTGATGATTTTGAAATTGGGCAAGATGAAGCGGTTGACATTGAAGATGTTGAAGTCAATAAGCAGAAACTGAGGAGGCGTATTGATCAATATGAGGTCAGCTTTAAAAAACTAATTAATTAAGTGAATTGTACAATGGGAGTTCTACGGGAATATAATATCTGCTTGGATTTATCTTTTGATTTTAGATGCGTAACACTCATGTACATGTATGCTTTATAAGAGATCTAAACCTTGCTATTTGTCCATGAAACATGGTGTCAAAATATTACTGCATTTGTCATTCACCTTTACATTTAATGATTTGTTTGTTGCTCACTGTCTCCTAAAACACACCTATCATCCTCAAGGTAAACCCGTGCCAATATATAGATTGGCAGTAATGATGCCACTCAAACTTTTTCAAACTAGTAGGACACCAAAGTATTTAGTTTTAGTGACATGAGATGCTGAATGCATGGCTAATATTACTATTCCTTATGAAGCATCTCTAGTGTGATAGATATTATTTTTCTTAACCTTGTTACGCAGTAAAGCTGCAGGGTCTCACAGTGGAGCTTCTGTACTGGATGTTCTTGTCTAGGGTGGTGGTTATCCTCCTATCGTTTAATCACTTTTTTGTTGAAAATAACCTGCTTTTTTGTTAAAAACAGGGGGGGGAAAGCTTTGCATGAACTCCAAATTTGTACTTCCTGTCTTTCTGCTGCCAGTTTTTATACAAAATTGAAAAATTTCTTTGGTTTCATATGTTGAAGCTTTCCTTTTTGTCATGATTAATCTGGTCATCTTGTATATCTGAAAATCATATGTTGCATGGATTGATGGATGGATGGATGCATGCATGGATGGATGGATGGATGGATGGATGCATGGAAGTCAAGCTTTCTTTAAAATTATGATTTTAAGTGCATGATGAAGTTTTATGAAATCTATTCCATGGCACTTACCACTTTCTCATTTGTCTGTGGCTGCAAAATTTGAGATTTAATCAATATCATCATTGCATGTGTTTGAGTTGCTAGACAATTTAGTCAAATTATCTTTGACTTTTTACATTATTCTCTTGACGTTAAGTTTTTTAAAGAGGATAAAAAATAAGGAATTTAATTGAGTGGAAGGTCAAAATGTTATCGAGTGGTATATGTGGGCATGTGTCTGCTCTCAATGGATGGGGAGATCTTAAAGAAATTTTGTGAAAGGTTATTGATTTCATTGTTTGGTCATTGTTTGGTCTTTATTTTGATGGAGAATGGGGTCTGACAATTGGACTGCATTTGTGTTGAGGTGAAATGTTCATCTAGTTGGTGCATGAGTGGTGTCTGGTGAATATAGTAGCCAAGCTGCTTTTCCTCTATATTTCCCTTCATTTGTTTCCTTTGCACAGAAGATTATAAAAAGTGCCTATTATTACCCAATCATAAACAAGGACGCCTGAGTTTTTTCTACTAAGTATGGCATGGCCCTTCTAAACTGACATTAATTTGAATGCATGATTTGATACATATTTTTTCTGCACAAAGCTTGTGCGTAATGTCCATTTTTGCTGTGTTCTGATCTGTAGATTGAACTTAAAAACCCATGAAGTCCAGGGAAGAAACTGCTTGTTCTGGATATTGACTATACGCTGTTTGATCACCGATCCACAGCAGAGACTCCACTTGAACTCATGCGCCCATGTAAGTGTCTAGGTTGTAGGATTTTTTTTGTAACTGGTAGTTTCTAATCTTGTCATCTGGTGCAGATCTTCATGAGTTTCTCACTGCTGTTTATGCAGAGTATGACATAATGATATGGTCTGCAACCAGGTCAGATCCTCAATTTACTTTGATTTTTTCTCTTTCTTTGCGCCGGCTTTCTGCTTATTACCCTTATCTTCCCAAGCCCAAGAAATGAAGTAATAGAGACAGTTGTGAACACATGAACAAAACATTCAAGAGAACCAATTCTGTGAAAAACTCAATTTATTTGATTAATCAATGTTCACAACACAACTAGCATATTTATTGGCACCAACCAAATAGAAATAGGAAAAGTAGATCCTAATAGCACAAGAAATTAAAGCATGCCTATAAAAATTGGAAAACATACTAAATAAGAACTCAACATTCATACTCTATTACTAAATTGTAAATATTAATATTCCTAAATAATACTAAAAACTAAAATGACTAACACAATATAAAATTCCAAAAGAGTCAAATACTAACTGCACCTCTTTTCTACAGCATGAAGTGGGTTGAACTGAAGATGGGACAGTTGGGTGTCCTCGACAATCCTAACTACAAAATCACTGCTCTTTTAGACCACTCGGCAATGATTACAGTTCAGTCAGACTTTTGTGGAATCTTTGAATGCAAGCCGCTTGGATTGATTTGGGCTAAATTCCCAGAGGTGCAATTTTAAGACACGTGTGTGTATTATGTGTTACCCAGATAACAGTGACATACTGTATTGCATCATGTTTTAATATTTTTCATATACCGTGGAGAAAATAGAACCATTTTGTTTCTTGCATGAAGTTTAATCGTCAAGAATCACAATTTGATGGACGTTTTTTTTTTGTTGTTGGTTCAGTTTTACAGTTCAAAAAACACCATAATGTTTGATGATCTGCAAAGAAATTTCATGATGAACCTCCAAAATGGTTTGGTAATCAGGCCATTCCGTAAGGCCCATGCAAACCGAGATAATGATCTGGAGCTAGTGAAGCTCACACATTACTTGCTCGCCATTGCAGATCTTGATTACTTGAGTTTGCTGGATCATAAAATCTGGGAATTCTTTGCTGAGGAACTGAGTGATGTGCCTGAGTGACGTTAATGAATTTTGAAACCTTAATGTTCTTTTTGAGGTAGGTAGTTTATGTTCTTTTGCTTTTAGTTATCATCTCTGTCATGCCTCACTTATCCATTGCTGCTGAGAGGGGGTAAATGTGTGGTTATATTGAACCTTGGTAAAAATGTAGATATACTATTGCTTTTTATCTCATTAGGGGGATTCCAAAATATGATGGAAAATTTTATGGCTAACTATTAATGATATACATAAATTGTTACCTAAGTTTCTCATTGCAGATATATGGAAATCATGTGAAAGAGATCGAGTTTTTTAAAGTGATCAGTGCTATATATGAAGTCATTGGTCCTTTTAGTACCTTACCAAGGGACTGTTATTGGGTCATCTGACAACATTATAAATAATATTGTGCATAAAAAACTGAAAAAGTGCTAACTAGATTATACTCAAGTACACATCTTTGTTCTGGTATACCTTTGGAATTTCTAATGAGATCTTTCATTTCAGGGATGCCAAGGTTGGGTTTGGATTTTAAGCAAAAAGACAGCCTGTTTGTATTCCTTTCTCTGTTCTATAAATCACAAGAGTTGAACAGTCTCGGAGGATGCTAGAGAATGGCTTCAGATGAAATTTTAGAATTCCATGCCTTGTTCTATCCCAACTCTCAAGGTAGCCCCATCACTTCCTTTCTATTAGACTTGTACATCAGTCAAGTGTAAGTACTGAAGAACATATAAACGATAATTTGATGCATGTTCCTCAACTTGTATGCAATGGCAAGTTGAGCAGTTCTAAATTTCTAATTCACAGACCCTTTGAAACTTGTATGGTGATTAGTAATTGAGCAGTTCTCGTGGGATCGAAACCTCAGTAGAGATAATTGTGCATTTGTTTGTGTGTCTGCTGGGTTAGTGCATAAGAGAGTTGTCAGATTTACAGAGTTAGAGGCCCTACAGTGTTTTCAAGGTTTTTAAATCATTTTTTTTCCTATTCCTTCGTACCATGTTTTCTTTCATTACAAATTCAAAAATAAGAGAATAAAACAGCTTAGATCTTCCCCTGCGTAATACAGTACATTTATCAACCTTAAACCTAGCCTAGAAGGCCATCGCATGAGCAGCTCTATTGTTAGCCCGATGAACATGATTCAGTAGACTTGAATGGAATGGAAGAGCCAATTTGGCCCTCCTTGTTTTGGACGTCAATGGTAACATTAAAGTTGAACTTCACCAACTCTGCCAACCAATCAAAATGGTTTTCCATTTTGGATGAGAAGGAAGGTTCAAGATTTGGGATCTCGTCTGGTCAGGTTTCAAGCTGAACCATGACTTGATTGAATTTGTTCAGCCTAATTAGTTAATTTTTTTGATGTGGTCAAAACTTGAGTGAGATTTTATTTAATTTTCTCAATGATATGTTTCGTTTTAACTTTTAAATATTATTTTTGAAACGATATTGTTGACTCGAACTTAACTTGGGATTTAAATTTTGGATTTATGTGAAATAATTAACATCTCTTTATGAATTGAATTTTAATTATACACGCACGCACGCACGCTGCTGCCATTACCACCACTTTTCGACCACCTCAATCCATGAGTTGACCCATAAAAGGGTTGCACTCGTTAAAGATATGGGGTTAATTTTGAATTATCAGTAAAACAATATTGCTTTAGTTTTTAAAATAGAATTTTCTATGGTGAGATTGAGGTGGACCTATTACTAAAAATGTAATTCAATAACTAAATTTAACCACTTCAATATTTATTCCGATTCAATCCATATCCTCCATATCCATAAACAGGCAGGGCTTTACCCAAGTTTTACCTTAAATTCAAATATATTCTTACAAAAACATGTCCATGGTATTGCCAAAAATGAGATTAGTCAAGTGAGGCAGAGACAGTCACACTTGATGTCTCCAACGGAGGCAGCCTCGTGTCAATAATTCGGTAGAACGAAGTTGGCAGATGCCAACTCTCGAGTTATTTTTATTACCTTTCATCGTACCCTTTCTATTCGAAGCTCATAGGGTACCGAGGAGCATGCAAACAGTAAGAAGAAGAGGGAGGAAACTTGGAAGCCAAGCAAGATATTAATTACACAGATATTGTAGTCGAACAGGAAAACATCTACACCAGCTGACATCGATTACTGCTAAACAAATCATTTAAACATAATTATAGTCCAAGTTATATATTGTATTACCATGAAGAATTGGAAAGCACTGTATATATTCGTATCAGCAGCTCAGACGTCAAGCTCTTCAGAGACCGTACAGGGGAAGATCCTCGACATCAACCCAAACATCTTGCCCCATCAAGATCATCACTTTTCGCTGAGCTCTCACCTTGTACCTCCGGATCATGCCTTTAGCTTCATCTGATCTCTCCATGAAAAAAACAACCCTATCATCGGGAACAAGGCCTTTCTGCTCAACGAAACGATGCCAAGAAGAGCGTAGAAGAACAGGCTTTGGGTATGCTCCAGTCAGACGGGATGATAAACAAAACCCCCATACATTATCAGTAGCATCGACCGCTTCAAATCTCACCGTATGGGCTCCTTCAGGAAATGAAAAGGCCTCAAGGGCATGGGTTGGAAATGAAAGAGCATGGCTGATATGGGTTGGTTTTAGTTTCTTCGTGAAGAGATGTACTTGTTCCATTCCTTTTCAGGAGACAAAGAGGAGTTTCTAGAGAGAGAGAGAGCTAGGGTTCGTGGGAGCAGAGATTAGCTATACATATACACATTAAGAAACAAACTTAATGGTTACAAGAGAGGCTTCATGCAGCATACACACACAACAACATGCGTACTAAGAAAAAGTTTGCAGACTTTCCATGTTTGGCTCTCAAGTCTCAAGTCCTCAACCACGCTCGAAACAGGCCATGAGAAAAAGTTTCCAATTATTTTAATGGCCGGAAAATTCTACGAAAGTGTTGGTACAAGTTTTCAGTGTCCCACCACACATCACCCTAGCTAGTAATCAATATTCCTGGGTGAGCTGAAGCAGAGTGTCTACTTTGATACATAACTGGTGTACCCTGCCTACCATGTAAGTTCAAAATAGACCACTTTTCAAGTCAATGACGTCATTGAAAAGTCAAAAGGGGACCGCATGGAGGGATCTATAGAGATAATGAGGTTGGGATTCGACTATTTTCTAAAATCACTATTTATAATTGCGAGAAATTGGGATTTTGATAATTAAGAAGAGATGTGCTCGTTCCATTCCTTTTCAGGAGATAAAGTGGAGTTTCTCCGAGGAGATAGAGCTAGGGTTAGTGGGAGCAGAGATGAGCTATAAACGAGGATATTTGCTTGAGTGCTGCATTTATTTATTTTTCACGTAGAAAACTAAATGTTTATATATATTTTAATTAATTATTTTAATATTTAATTAGTAAAATTATAATAGATAAAATCTGAGTTTTTTTGTTTAAAAGAACATTGTAATCGAAACACAGAGAAAATAACTTATATATTTTTTCATTGTAAATAACATAAGCAAATTTGTCTACCCATTTTGTTTATGTGATGCCTTTTTTTTTTATTTAAGTAATATTAGATCTAAAATATTATATATAAAAATATTGTAAAACTATTTTTTAAACAAAACAACCTAAAATTTAAAAATTAAATTTTTCTAAGAAATACAATCTAAGCAAAAGAGGAAATAATTACAATTAAAAACCAAAATTAAGAGTGTATACATATAAACATGGATAAAAATATGGACTATTTAGAAATATATCTAACAAATAAAAGAGTTAAAATAAAGAATTAAATGTATATGGGCCAAAATGAAACAAAATATATAAATAATTTAAAATGAATGATTAAATTAAAAAAAATTAAAAGTTTTGTAAGGAAAAAATAAATAATTCTTTTATTTGTTTATTTCCTTTTGATCCCTTTATTTTTTTCAGTAATTTTGGTATAATTCTAAATAATTTATTTGTATTAATATATCTATACTATTAGTTTTGACTTTTAATTTTTATTAGACTTTATCTTTGTATTAAATATAGCTTTGGTGAAAAAACAGAATAAATTCATCTTTGGTGGTGTTAAATGAAAGTAAAACACTCTCTTATACATTTATAGTCAGTCTTCAATTGCTAGTTATTTGTTATATTTTTTAAGTCGTTAATAGTAAATAAATATCAGAATATATAACTATTTTAAGAGAGAAAAACCTTTAAAATAATCTTTCTCATTATTTTAAATGCATTATTTATAATAAAATAAATATATTAAAAAACCAAATAACTAAAAGTTTTGTTAATTGATTATTTCGCTCTAATGTATAGCATTATTAAGAAAATCAAGAACCATTAATATTTTTTGACATATTATAAAATTTATTTTGTCTGCAATGAAACGCAGAGCAAATGACTCATATATTTTTTATGTGTAGATAATTTATAAAAAAAATCACATGTTTTGTCTATGTATACTTTCGTATATTTTTTATTCATGTAATATTAAATCTGAAATATCCTACATAAAAAAGTTGCAAAAGCAATTTTTTCACAAAAAACAACATTGATTAATGAATTATCTTAATTTTTATTCTTATTGTTATTATCATGATTATTAAATTGTCACACTTATTATAGCTGTCATTATAATGATTATTATAAATAATTAATATTCTATTCATTACTGATAATATTATAGTTGCCATTATCATAATCGTTATAAAAAAATAATTTTTTATTTTTCAAAATTTATTCTTCATATTATTATATTTGAAGTATTTCAGAATACTAAAATTAAATTAATTTGAGAATTTTTTAAAAACTTCATTTATTTAAAAATTCTCAAATTAATTTAATCTTAGTATTCTGAAATACTTCAAATATATAAAGGAGTTAATATTAAAAAAATCAAAATACATAATTATCTCTATGAGAAAAATCCTTTAAAATATCGTCATCATTATTTTAAACATATTTTCCATGATAAAATGAATATATAAAAATCTAATATACAATTATTATTATTATTATTATTATTATTATTATTATTATTATTGTAAATAATTTTACTATGGTAAAAACCGAAAGTTTTGTAGGCTAATTATTTTGCTCAAATATGTAGCACTATAAATAACATCTACGACTATTAATATTTTTTTCGCCTATTCAAAAAATTGTTTATGGCTACGGCTAAGTGGGGGGCAATTGGCTCGTATATTTTTTTATTGTAGATAAATTGCCCTAATTTTCTACCCTTTTTATCTACATGTGATTCTTTATATTCTTTTATTTATGTGATATTAGATATGAGATATCATACATAAATAATTTATATTCTAATTATTATTGTTCATACTATCGATGAAACCATAATTATTGTAAGAAAAAAAAAATTATTTTATAGGATTTATTCCTTATATTATTATATTAAAAAATATCATATATATATATATGTATGTATATGTATGTATGTATGTGTGTGTGTGTGTGTGTGTGTGTGTGTGTGTGTGTGTGTATGTATGTGTGTATGATATTTTTTAATATAATAATATTAAGGTGCTAATATTAAATAAATATTAAAATATATAATTAGTTTCACATATTTATAACAAATAAAACTTACAAATAATCATTATCATTGTTTTGAATGTCTTGTGTATAATAATTAAAAAATTCAACACCTAACTATATTTAACAAAAAAGCAATTAAAAAAAATGACATAACAAAAATAAATATTATTATATTGAAAAAAATAATTTGACTTGAAAAATAAATAAAAATTAAAATTAAAAAACATAGAGAAAAAATAATAAATATCAATTTTCAAATGATCACTAACACAAATTTAAAGTTAAACATTAAATAAATAAAAACTTAATAACAATGAAAATAATAAAAACTGGAAAAAAAAATTCAAACCATGTACATATAAACATAGATAAAAATAGAAACCATTTAAGAAATATATATAAAAAATAAAAAAAAAATTATAATAAAATATAAGATTAAAAGTATAAGGGTTAAAATGAAAAACGCATATAATAAATTTCATTTAAAAGATAAAAATAGAAGTTTGAATTCAAATAAGTCTTTTGAAGCTAAATTTCATCATCATCATCAAATACATTCACTGGAGATTTAAAAGTATTTTTAAAAAAAATTAAATTTTATTTTTTATGTTTTAAAATTATTTTTTTGTATTAATATTAAAAATAATTTTTGAAAAATATATAAAAAATATTTAAATACATTTATAAATAAAAAATAATTTAAAAAACAACCTCAAACAAACTAATAAATTATAAAAAGTTTCCCATGATTTTAATGGCCGGAAAATTCAATGAATATGAATTAAAAAAAGTTTCCCATTATTTTAATGGCCGTAAAATTCAACGAATGTGTTGGTACGATTTTTCAGTGGCCCACAATACGTCAACCCTAGTGATCAATTCCTGGGTGAGCTGTCTCAGAGCGTGTAGTTGGATACATAAATTTTGTGTGCCTTCAGTCTCCCATGTAAGTTCAAAATAGACTACTTTTCAAGTCATTGACTTAATTTAAAAGTCAAAAGGGAGCCCACAGGTAGGGATTCGACTATTTTCTAAAATCAGTATTTATAATTGTGAGAAATTAATCCAAAAACAAGGTTTAGTTGTTGAGTAAGAAGTAAATCTATGGGTTATTAAATTAATTTAGATTAATATTTTTACTAAGATGGATTTTATTTTTAATGATTTATTAGCATGGTAAGCTATGATTTTGGTTTAACCAAATCAATTAAAAATCAAAAAAGTTTCGCTATATTAATATTTTATCTAATTCAGTATTTAAGAATCTAACTCAAATTAGATTTTAAATCTGAATTTTTTGATGCATGCTAGATTCGAAGATAAAGGACTATGAAAAACACAACAACAAAATTTGGTTTTTTCTAAACTTGAGGCTAAACATGTACTTTGGTCCTTTGACTTTTCCAATTATAAAACATTAACCCTTAAACATTTGACATTAAATTATGGTTTGAAACTTTATTTATTTTTTATTTTCTGGTCTCTAGTTTGATCGAGAAAAGAGAAAGTTTATTAGATTCTGCTGAATGAAAGGACAAAGTCTATGTAAAGCTTTATATAAGGTACAAGTAAAAAAAGAATAATAATCAAAATATTACGTAGTCTTATTAAAAAAAGGAACAATAATCACAATTTATTTTAGTTTATTTATTCTACTGTAAAAAAAATGGGAAACAAAAGCTCCATTATTTATTTATTTTTTAAATAATATATATAATAACTAGTCAATGCCCCGTGTCTCGTCGCGGGCAGCATTATATTTTTTTAATCCAAAAAATATTAATTGTGTGTGTGTTTTTTGCTATAATATAATTTTAGTCAAAATAATAAATATGTGCAGAATTCCTATGGAGTAAAAGTTTTTTATAAAATATATAAATTTTAAAAAGATATAAATTTATCTGTTTAGTAAGTTTTAATGAAATAACCAGCATAAAATTATCATAACATTAAAAAAACAAGAAGATTCAGATATTTTAATGATTGAATTCATTGTATTAAGATTAGTTCATTTTACAATTAAATTTAAATCACTTTAAAAATAAAATATAAATTGTGAAAAGATATGCAATAATCAAATAACAAATAAGTAGTTAATTTTCTATTTACAAAAAGATGATAACATAAATTAAAAATTCATCCTTACATTATCATCATTTTCATTACTATAATAATTAAAACTATCATCAACATTACTATCCAAACAATTAAAATCATTAAATTACCCCGAAAAAAAATCAGAACATTTTAACAAAAAAGATAATTACTAAAATTATTATTATTATTATTATTATTATTATTACGCCAACAATAAAATCATAAAATTATTTGATCCGAAAAATAGATAAAATATAGAAAACATACAAAAAGGAAAAAGGAGCAATATAAATTTTAAAATTGTCAGCAGCATAAATTAAAATTTCTAAACGGAACCTAATAAAAAAAAACCTCGACAAAAAATTAATCAAAAAAAAAATCTCAAAGTATAAATGAATAAATATGGACAGAAAACAAACATTGTCCAAACATTGCATTTTTTTAATATATTTATATCATTTTTATGTGCTGATGTTAAAAATAATTTTTTAAACAAACAATTATCATTTTTATATATTTCTAAACAAAAACTATTTTTGCTTCCCAAAGAATTAAAATCATTAAATTACCCCAAAAAATCAAAAAATCAAAAAATTTTAACAAAAAAATAAAAAAATAATCACTATAATGATGATTATTATTATTGCACCAACAATAAAATTATAAAATTAATTGATATGAAAAATAGATAAAATACAGAAAACACAAAAAAAAAGGGGGAAAGGAGAAATATTAATTTTAAAATTATCACCAATATAAATTAAAATTTCATAACAGAACCTAATAAAAATAAAACCCTGACAAAAAATGAATTGAAAAAAATAATAATATAAAAGCAAAAATAAATAAATACGAATAGAAAACAAATATTGTCCAAACAATGTATTCTTTTTTTATAGTTTTTTGATATTTTTATATCATTTTCATGTTCTAATGTTAAAAAGAATTTTTTAAACAAACAATTATTATTTTAATATATTTCTAAACAAAAAATAGTTTTACTGCCCAAACAATTAAAATCATTAAATTACCCGAAAAAATAAAAAAAAACATTTAAACAAAATAATAATAATAATAATCACTAAAATTATTATTATTATTATTATTATTATTATTATTATTATGCCAACAATAAAATCATAAAATTATTTGATCTAAAAAACATATAAAATACAGAAAACACAAAAAAAAAAAAAACAAATGGGAAAAAGGAGCAATATTAATTTTAGAATTATCACCAATATAAATTAAAATTTTAGAACAGAATCTAATAAAAATAAATTCCCAATAAAAAATTAATAAAAAAAATAATCTAAAAGAAAAATGAATAAATATGGACAGAAAACAAACATTGTCCAAACATTGTATTTTTTTAATATTTTATAATGTTTTTAAATCATTTTCATGTGCTAATGTTAAAAATATTTTTTTAAATAAACAATTATCATTTTAATATATTTCTAAAAAAAAAATATTTTTATTGCCCAAAGAATTAAAATCATTAAATTACCGTTAAAAATTAAAAAAAAATCAAAACATTCTAACAAAAAAATAATCATTAAAATTATCATTATTATTGCGCAAAAAATAAAATCATAAAATTATTTGATCCGAAAAACATATAAAATAACATAAAACACACACACAAAAAAAAGGTAAAATTATTTAATCCGAAAAACATATAAAATAACATAAAACACACAAAAAAAAGGAGCAATAGTAATTTTAAAATTATCACCAATATAAATTAAAATTTTAGATTGAAATATAATAAAAATAAAACTCTGACAAAAAATGAATCGAAAAAAAATAATCTAAAAGCATAAATAAATAAATATGAACATAACACAAACACTGTTCAAAAATTATTATTTTTTTTAATGCTTTTAGATCATTTTCATGTTTTGATATTAAAAATATTAAGAAAAAACAATTATCATTTTAATATATTTCTAAATATATTTTTTAAAAAAAGAAATCAACCATATTTTGAAGCAAAATAAAAATCTGTTGATCGCTGGATGCAAACCCACGCCTTTTCTATTAATCTCGCGTGCCCTAGACCAACTCTGCTACGTGAACATCTCATTCATTATTCATGAAAATATATATTACTAGTAAGTTAGAGTAAAACCAGTACGCAAGTAAAATAAAAATCTGTTGAGAGTGGGATTCGAACCCACACCTTTTCTATTAATTTCACGCGCCTTAGACCAACTCAGCTACTTGAACATCTCGTTCAATTTTCACAATAATATATATTAATAGAAGGTTACTGTGAATTTACATAGTAAAACCGGGAGGCGTTTTATATATATTTATAATAATTTGTTTTTCCTTAAACTTGTTTGAAATGACAGATTTGAACCCTAAAAGAATTTTAATTTTCTGGTTAATTATTAGGTTTAAAGCTAATTTTTAGGTTGTTAGAAGTTATATATATATTTTACATAATGTTTTTTTTTTTGTCAAATTATGGTTAAAATGGGCTTCTTTTGGTCTGAAACAATGCAGACAATATGTCTCCAGCTATGTTTTTTCAAAGCATTCTTGACATTCACTCTTTAAGAAAAAACATGAAGCTTATGCATGTGGGTTGCTTCATCCCGCATGCTTACGCCTTTATCTAGAGGCTCATGAGCTGTAGGCCTTTTAACTCGAGAGACTATGCTTTTTTTTTTCTTTTTTTTTATCCATTATAATTTCATTTTTTTCTTACTATTTTTTTCTCAATTTCATAACTTAATATTTGATTTATTATAGATTAGACAATGTAATTGGTTTCATCAGTTTGATTTTTTTCCAATGGCTTTGATTTTTTTTGGTTTTTAATTTATAGGTGTCTATTTTAGATAAATAATAATAATTATAATAATTATATATGTATATAAAAAAACTGTTCAACTCAATGGAGTCCATGGCTTGAGTCATAGGTCTAGATGATTAACTTTGGTTAGATAAGGATTGGGATTGATGATTTTTTTTTATTCCATAAATAGCTCTCAATTTATTTAATTAGATGTATGCATTGACTTTTTTGAATTATACTTTGAAATTTTTGCTTACAAAAATACATTGTAAGAGTCTGCATATACATTTCGAAAAGATTTTTTTAACTGGATACGAAGTATGGGTCATATAGCTAGTATTGGTTATGATAAATGAGGCTAGTACTATTTCAATTCTCTATGATAAACGATGATTATACTCTATGGACCAACTTTAAGCCTTAATTTTCATCTTTTTATTGTATGGAAAAATAAGTTTATCCTATGTGATTTTCAAGTTTAGAATGTGATGTTTTTAGATTGTTCAAACATGCATATATATTGGAGTTTTCTACAAAGACAAATATGGTTGTAAAAAACACTAATAACTTCACTCATTTTCATGGTATAATTTGGATTCTCAGATTAAGTATGTCCATCATTATATTGTCACAATAATATAATAAATAAATAAATAAATACATATAATTTGGATTCTAGTTATTTTAATTTTTCTTAAAATGTATCTAGATATTAATATCTCAAGCAATAGCTAGATTATATATTGTGTCATGATGATGATTATATCAATTCAAACAACTTTGACACATGATAACGCTTTTTTTTATTTGTTCCTAATCAATTGATATAGTATAATTAATACTTACGGTGTTCACGCTTCATAATTAAGTTGAGTTACTTTTTTTTGCATAAAAAATGATATATTATATATATAAAAAAATGTGTGACTTAGATCGTACACCTAATTAAGTTGAATAAGATGATTCTATTTCAATGAGAAGAAAACAAAATAGAAAATGGCAATATATAGATTGACCAAATCTAAAAAAACAAAGTGATAAGGAAAACTTGAAGACAAAATTAAAAAAGGAAAAATAATGTTTCTCAGTTTAAAGAAAAAATGACTAAAAAAAGAAAAAAATTTGGTCATGGTCCGCTTGAGTTAACATTTGTGTTTTGGATGCAATGAAATCCTACCCCTCAGAAAATGTATTTATAAATCTAAGTGAACAGGTAAAATCTCGACTATCCCAAATTTTTATAAAAAATAAATGACATAATTTAAACTTGAGATCCACAATACAGATTATAAATTATTTATCATCACGTTATATTCTTTAAAAATAAACTTGTAATCCTAGTAATGGAAGTGGAGTCAACTTGGATAGTATGCATAGTGTGTGTGTAGATAGTTTTGTTGAGCACCTCACTAAAAGTTTGGTGGAGCAGAGGGAGTTTCCAGGAACCTTCCGACTGAGAAGTCTCCTCGATCTTTTCCTTTATTCATGGAAGAAAGTTGTGGCACCCATAGAAGAGAGTTGTGGCTCTCATATTTACATAAAAAACATGGACCCAATAATCGACATATAAATCCCCCAATTATTATTGTTATCCACTGCCTTGAAAAAGATTAGCTAACTCACACTGAAGCATATATTGTCTTGACATTTCACGTCGACTTATTTGCAAATAATTTTACACATGATATACGTTGACATTTAAGGTTTGACTGGCAGGTAAAGACATGCCTTCTCATTCATGGAGATTGAACGATAAAATCTTTGTCTTCTTGCAAACTCGACTCCATATATTGCGGTTGTTATTTTTACTGAAGAACATAATTAATTAATTAATTAATTAGCTTCCATGTCAATTCAATTAATTAAATTTCAACTTTCTGTCAACTCATTCAATGAATTAAATGGCTCCCAGGTTCATAGTTTTATGCACCGCCCAAAGTGTAGCATAATAGTGACAGAATAACATATCAGTATTAAAATATTGATAAGAAAACACCTAGTAACATAAATATGTACGGTGAAAAAATAATTGTGGGTTATTTCTATCATGTTGGTACGTCACTTGGTAATATACTCACTGATGAATTTAAATGATTTAAGGATTTACAAAATGCACTAATCAAAAAAATAATCGTAGCATATCTTCGATTGAAGAGATTATGTGTAATTTTATCAATAATTAAATTCATATTACCGATGGAATTAACTCATCAGTAATTTACATATTGTCAATGGGTTATTCTTCAAATTTATCAAAAATAAAAATAAAAATAAAAACAACATAAATAAAAAATAAAGGGACTTGCATGGTATAAAAAGAAAAAAATGAAGTTGAAGAATTCAGACAAAGTTGAGAGTCCGAACACACTTCATTGTTATTTTATTTTATTTTATTTTTGTTATTTTTTGGATAGATTTAAGGAATAATCCAAAATTGAGTTATAACATTTATTATCCAGGCTAAGTTGCATATTCATCGATTAATCCCGCAAGTCTTAAAATTAATAATTATATAAATCTCTAATAACTCTAAAAAAACTTGAACTCGTGACCGGAGCAAACTCAAGAAGACTTGACTAGTTGACCTACCCCTCTTAGTTCTCTTTAACACTTCTTTGATTGTATAGCATATTGTATTTTAGCTATATATGACCTTATGAAGACATGTACACTAATTGTATTCTTGGGGGTATGATGGTCTTGAACGGAATGGACAGACGAAATCTTTATCGAAAATCTTCAAGAACCAAACAACACAACACAATTATGAACATATCATTAATACTAATTAAGTATCTAAATAATATTATTTCAAACAATAACTATATTATAATATTCCATTGGCAAGCACTCTCCCGTAAGATAGACAATTTTTTTATTAAAATATAAGAAAAATATTAAGAGTGCGGAGAGTTTTTTTATTGTTATTAAATCTGGCTTGATGAGATAATCTTAAAATATCGCGAACTTAACTCTTTGCCTAACGTTGTCACTGTGGAAAATCTCCTGGAACCTTCCCTTTGTTCTTTCCACGATATGATGTGGTGGAACCCATAGAAGAAACTTATGGCAACAATTGTCAACGTGGAAAAATATTCCATTTCTAAAATTAATTTCTATCGGCTTGTTGCCTGACCAAGATACCGTTGACATCTCTCACACGCGTTTGGGCAACAAATGACTTGTTGTTTATTTAATTAAAAAACTAAAAATAAAGCGAATGACATGTCATTCATCTCTTCTCTTTACTGAAAAAAAACAAGAAGCTTGAACTTGCATGCTTGCATTTCCAAGCTTGACATGCAGTATCATTCTCTCGGTGAGTCCAAGTGTCTCACCTCTTTTCTTTAGTCTACTTTAACCTTTTCATAATCCTTTCTTTTCTTTTTTGAAGATTTGAAATATAAAAAAATAATGTGTTTTAATATATATATATATATATATACACACACACACATGGGATTGGAAAGTAGGACATACCTCATTGTTAGTCCAACTACCTATGGTTGATTTTGTAACTCACGTGTTGAATTAGTTAGAGATCTAATGCTTTCATTTATTTCAAAGAAGTTGATGTTTCGAGGAAGTTTCAAAGAAGTTGATGTTTCCCTCTGAACACGTTGATCTAATTTCTTGGTTTTTCTCTTCAAAATTTGTTATTTTCACATTATTACATTAAAAATAGACTCCAAAGAATTTCAATTTATTATTTTTATATTTTTAATACATCTACAACATAATTATGAATATATTATTTATTATTATTATTATCTTTCTTATGATTCTCATATTTTTATGGTCCAACAATTAAATATTTTGATAAAGAGAAAAGGTTGCCAAGAAATAAATAAATTTTAAATAACAAACTCTATTCTATTAAAAAAAAAAAACTTGAGTGCATATTTTTTTAATTTGTATTTATTTTCTTAAATTGATGATCTTTCAAAGAAATTTCTATAATTTATCTGTATTTTTTCCTTGTGTAAATAAGTTTTATATATGTAAAACTAAAATTCACATGTTCTTTTTTTTTTAAGATTAAAAAAAAATGTATACATTTGTAATTAAAAAATATAATATTTGAAAAGGCATTCTTTTATTAATTATATTAAAAAAAAAAACTAGCATTATTTTAATTGTCTTATGTAAAAATAAAGTGTACGGTGCACCCTAGCTACATCAGAACATGTTGATGGGCACAACTTTGGATCCTCTGCTCTTGTGACTGGGCATATTTTGGTGTACCTATTTGCATTTCCCACATGATTGAGGACCAACATGAATAGTTGGCGTAGAAAGATCGACGACTAGGAAGCTCTAGTGGTGATTGTTGGGACAACACACTAAAAACTATTTACTGTAATGGTATGATTACTAACTTGTCCTTGAAAAAAACATTGAAGCATTTGCACAAGGTTGTCTTTCGCTCGGGATGTTTTAGTCTTTTTATTTATTTTAAAATAGAATTTTTTTTAATGATATGTTTCGTTTTAACCTGTAAATATTATTTTTGAAATGATATTGTTGACTCAAGCTTAACTTATGATATTGTACTCAAATTTAATTACACTCACACCCACGCTGCTGTCATTACCACCAATTTTCAACAAGCTCAATCCATGAGTTGACCCATAAAATGGCTGCACTCGTTGAAGATACGGGGTAATTTTGAATTATCAGTAAAACAATATTGCTTTAGTTTTAAAAAAGAATTTTCTTTGGTGAGATTGAGTTGGACCCATTACTAAAAATGTAATTCAATAACTAAATTTAACCATTTCAATATTTATTCCGGTTCAATCCAAATCCTCCATATCCATAAACAGGCAGGGCTTTACCCAAGTTTTACCTTAAATTCAAATATATTCTTACAAAAACATGTCCATGGTAGTCCCATATATGAGATTGGTCAAGTGAGGCAGAGACACTCACACTTGAAGTCTCCAACGGGAACAGCCTCATGTCAATAATTCGGTAGAACGAAGTTGGCAGATACCAACTCTCGAGTTATTTTTATTACCTTTCATCGTACCCTTTCTATTCGAAGCTCATAGGGCACTGAGGAGCATGCAAACAGTAAGAAGAATAGGGGGGGAACTTGGAAGCTAAGCAAGATATTAATTACACAGATATTGTAGTCGAACATGAAAACATCTACACCAGTTGACATCGATTACTGCTAAGCATATTATTATACATAAATATTGTAGTCCAAGTTATATATTGTATTAGCATTACCATGAAGAGTTAACTGCTAGTTCAGTGGATCGAAAGCACTGTATATATTCGTATAAATCAACAGCTTAGACGTCAAGCTCCTCAGAGACCGTACAGGGGAAGATCCTCGACATCAACCCAGACATCTTGCCCCATCAAGATCATCACTTTTCGTTGAGCTCTCACCGTGTACCTCCTGATCATGTCATTAGCTTCGTCTGATCTCTCCATGAAGAAAGCAACCCTGTCGTCGGGAACAAGGCCTTTCAGCTCTACAAAACGACGCCAAGAAGAGCGTAGAAGAACGGGTTTGGGGTATGCTCCAGTCAGACGGGATGATAAACAAAACCCCCATACATTATCAGTAGCATCGACGGCTTCAAATCTCACCGTATGGGCTCCTTCAGGAAATGAAAAGGCCTCAAGGGCATGGGTTGGAAATGAAAGAGCATGGCTGATATGGGTTGGTTTTAGTTTCTTCGTGAAGAGATGTACTTGTTCCATTCCTTTTCAGGAGATAAAGAGGAGTTTCTAGAGGAGAGCGAGCTAGGGTTCGTGGGAGCAGAGATTAGCTATATTTATACACACATTAAGAAACAAACTCAGGGAATGAGAAAGAGAGATGATTCATGATTCATGCTACATACACACACAGCAAGATGCTTCATATTATAGAGAGAGATTGAAATTCTTCTTATTTGCCTACACGACCCTACTCCTCCCTGATTGCACTTTTATTCCACACACCACGTTTGAGTGTCCCTGTAATGTTTGTACTCTTTTACACTATTTGGGAATCGATTCGTAATATGTTTGACATAATAATATCTTTACAGTACATATTAAATTCAAATCAGATATATATTATTTATAAAAACTTAAAATAATCACAGTTTTAATCACTCAATTATTTTTATAAAATACATTTTCCAGAAATAACATTTCCTTTTATCAAAATAAAAAAAATATATGTCTTGAATTATACTGAAGACATAGGTAGTGTAATTATTCCTGAAAACTATACTAATTGAATCAAGTTTTAATCGAGTTATTACTATACATATCATAGTTAAAAAAATAGATGAAAATTTAGAAAAATGATACAAAAATAGAAGTTTGAATTCAAACAAGTCTTTTCAAGGTAAATTTTGTCATCATCGAATACATTCATTGGAGATTTAGAAAAAGCTTGATTTCAATGGCCGGAAAATTCAATGAATGTGTTGGTACAATTCTTCAGTGACCCACAACACATCACCCTAGCAATCAATTCCTGGGTGAGCTGTATCAGAGTGTCTACTTGGGTAGATAAATTTTGTATGCCAGCAGTACACCATCTTAGTTCAAAATAGACTACTTTCCAAGTCATTGACTCAGAGGGTAGGTGGGATTGTGGTGTAAAAAAGTTAAGGATTTAGATATTTAATTAAGATAAAAATTTGAAAATAATTTAAAAATTAATTATAATAAATAAATATATTAGAAAAAAATCACGATATAATTTTTATTTCTTAATCCTAATTTTATTTCAGATGATATTTTACTATATGTTATTTTGGGATTACAGAGGTCTTCACAATATAGATTTATAATTTATGATGAAATTACAAGTAGTTTAATGGGAGAATAAAATCAAATATCTAATTTACTTGAATTATTAATTATATTTTATTATTATAATTATTAAATATTAAATATTTAAAAAAAACAATATATATATACATACATTTTAAAATAATTTCACAAGTACAAAACAATATGAAAATCTTAGTAACAAAACACTTGAAACTACTTTTTATTAACTTCAAATTCAACCACAGTTTTAATCAAACACTTTAAAAATTATTTTAAACTTCAGATAAAATATTTTTTATAAAATTATTTTTTTAAGTATTAACCATAAAAACAAAAATAATATCAAATATGTTTCTAATTAAAAAGTCAAAAGGAACCTACAAGTAGGGATCTATAGAGATAATGAGGTTGGGATTCAAACTCTTGCACAACAGGCAGAAAGTACATAAACTTTATTTCATTTCCTTTAGAAATCGAAACAAGAATCTCAATGTAATTTATGGGTTATCTACTTGTAAATGAATATAATAATGTTAAAGACATTAAATTAAAGAAAACAAATGAAGGCATTATTAAAAAAAAACTTTAAAATACGTTGGGAAAATATAATTTTCATCACGTCACTCGTCATTGTTTACTAAAGAATAAATTAATGTGATTTGCTATTGTTATTATTACTTATAGAGCCAAATTAATTGCCAGTTAAAATTTATTTATTAAAGAAGATGAAGATTCAAAGACAAAGGACCATGAAAAACAGGAGAAACGTTTTTGGTTTTTTCCTAAACTTTAGGGTAAACCTGCATTATAAAATACTAGTCCTTAAACATTTAAAAATTATATGTATATATATATATATATATATATGTATATATATATATATATAAACCATAAACGGTTGAAGTCAATGCAGTCTATGGCCTGAGTTTAGCTGATTGACTTTGGTAAGACAAGGATTAGGATTGATTATTAAACGGTGTTTGGGAGTGCTGTTGTTATTGCTTTTCGAAATGTTTTACATGCTGAAATATATTAAAATGATATTATTTTTTATTTTTTTAAAATTATTTTTAATATCAGCACATCAAAATAATCTAAAAATATCAAAATATATTTATTTAAAATAAAACAAAAACTTTTAAATTTTGACAAAACACCTGTTTAAAAATAGTGCCAAACAGGCACTAACTTGAAGCTCTAGTGGTAAATGCTGGGACAGCACACTAAAAATTATTCATTGCAATGAGATGATTATTAAATACTTGTCCTTGAAAAGAAATATTGAACGCTACTCATTGTAATTGTATAATTACTAACCTGTCCTTGGAAAAAAAACGTTGAAGCATCTGCACAAGGTTGTATTTCGTTCGGGATGTTTTAGTCTTTTTATTTATTTCAAAATAGTATAATTATTTTGATATTTTTAGAGAAAGAAGCAATACAACTCTTTTATAGGGTTTTACTGTAAGCTCAAAGTTTTCTCAATGGTATTGCTGTAATTCACATGCATTAAATATTATTCTTAAAAATACTTGATGGCACTGTATGTGCCCTATTGTTTTAGTGCCTATTTGGCACTGTGATCAAATCTGTTTTTTTATTTTAAATAAATATATTTTTATATTTTTATATTATTTTGATATGCTGATGTTAAAAATAATTTTTAAAAAATAAAAAAAATATTATTTTAATATATTTCGGCACGAAAATACTTTAAAAAATAATTGCAACCACACTCCTAAATAACCCCCAATAGCCCTCATATCCTTTTGGTGGCATATGTGATGTTGTCCGACCACCACCTTGCAGTTATTCTTGGGTTAACTCTCTATTATTTTTTTAATTTCACGCCTAACTGTTTTTAATTTGTCAATAGTATATGAAATTACAAGTATTTTATATTTTCACCCCCTATGATTTCAAAATGTTTAAAATTTAATCTATATTTTTTGGAATAATTTTTTAAATTGTTTTATTTTATCAAGTTTCATCTAGGGTTTTTTCTATCATTTTTTTTTATTTTTTTTCAAGTTAATTTTATTAATATTTTTTACATGATTTAAACCTTGAAGATTGAATTGGTTAAGAATTAAGTTTCTTGATTGAACGTGAAACTAAGATTTCATGAGTTACAAATTTTAGAGATTAGATCATGTTTAGGAGGCTCGTATGGGTTTGGTGCTTGTTTTTCTCTCTCTTTTTTTTAAGCAAATATTTCTTATTTTTAATTATTTTTTTCAATTTTTCTTATTTTTAATACAAGTTTTGTATTTTCTCTTATTTTTATTTGTTATCTGGATCAGATGATTTTTATAATTTTACTATTTGTGCAATGATAATAATAGTTTTTGTGATTTTTTTAATTGTTTGTTTATAAAAAGCTTTTGTTTAGTTTTTTTAATGATTTTTCAGGGAATTTATTTATTTTAATTGTTTTAATAATAATATGAATAATAATGTTAACTATTTATTACTATAAAAACTCACACTTCACATGATTTATGTAAAAAATTATTATTTTGGCTAAATTTATAATACAATAAAAAAACCATATAATTAATATTTTTTATAGTGAAAAAAATATGATACCACCCATAACGAGGCGCGGGTCATTTGTCTAGTATATATATATATATATAATGTCATGACCCCAATAAAAAAGGAAATTGCATGGTGGACATCGACAATGCAATGAATAGTGGACGTTATTCATTTTCTTTATTTTATTTATAACATAATATAATTGTAATCGCAATCGTAACAGTAACAGTAATGCAATGTAATTATAACAAGCGATGCACTTGAAAATCGAACAAAAACTCAGAGAATCTCATTCTTTACTGTATACGTCTTCTTCTCCCTCTCCTTTTATCGCATTTCTTTTTCTCAACTGATAATGATTATAAATATTAACAAAGTTAGCCTCGTAGATTTGGCTTCCTATCAGAAAAAGTTTAGAGAAACATGATATTTTCTTTGAGAAGCTCAAGGATTTTCAACGGGGATCAATTGCTAGAAAGAAAGCGAGAGAGGCAAGAGAGATGACGAATATACCAAGGAAAATGGTAATACGATGTTAAAACCTATCCATAAGTAGGGCAGCCAGGTATATATCAGGTTGAAGGCTCAAACGACCTATGATCAAAGCAAAATCAACCTAGAAGAGAACCTGTTGATTCTGTAAACCAAATACATCCTGAGCGAGGTGTCAGGTAAAATGTTAGCCCTTCCCAAACATGTGCAAAAGCAGTTGTACCCGAGATAGCTTTCTCATCATTTAAACAGTGCAGGAACCAAACATGGATTTAACTGAACAGATTTTACAGGAAAGCATCCCCTATTAACAACACATTACAGACAATGCATGCATATCCAACATTCCCTAACGATCCTTCGCAGCTTCACGAGATTCCAAATACTGAATCATCTAAATGGGTCAGAAATGAATACAAATTTCCTGATTTCTGATAACTTGAACATACAGGAGAGGCCAAAATAGGAACCTCTTTCTTAGTTATCACCTCCGGTAAGTCATCTGCCTGATCAATGACCACCAGGTGCACGTGAAGATATTAATCAGATTAACAAAAGAAGAGAAACAAAATGTGTGAATCAGGTGGTGAATAGGATGAAAACGGGCCTTTATCCCACTCAATGGTAAAAACAATTATGGTCATATGGTAGCAGCTAGACTTGGCAAGCCCTGCGCAGGAAAAGCAGTGGCACGTCAAATCTCATGGCTAGAACATGTCTAAATGCGGAGCGAACCAGTCAGAGGGTCTCGGCTAGAATTGGCATTCAATGAGAGGTTTGAAAATTGGGAATCCAGGTCCCTGCTGTTACTACGGCGATGGCTAGAAGGTTTCTGGTGTTGTGGCTGCTGCTGCTGATACAAGGCTCGTAGCCTTCCAATCTCCCTCTCCAGAACTTCATGCTCCACTGAAAACACAACACGAAAAGTTTAGGAGTAAAAACATGAAAAAGAATATATACATAAAAGCATATTCATTCATGATGATCAATAAACCTGTTCTCAATCCATTATCTTCTTATCTCTGTCATCTAGCTACATTACTTCTCTACCCTAAAATTTTCAGAATGGGACTATCCTAAAAGGTGTGCTTTCAAGAAGCACCAAACCAAGCTTCTGACATCATGCTCTCCTCCACCCCCATGGTCTCAAACCCCTCTCTCGAGAAGCAAAAAACTGAAGCATTGCATTTTCCAAACTCTTGCCACAATCATCAGAAAACTTTTTAGTTGCACACAACAAAATCTGTTGTCATTAAACCCCTTGCCAAGAGGAAACATTTCAGTGACATGTTCTTATGCCACATACGGCAACCAAATGTCCATTACACAGTTAAAATATCTTGTTGGCTTTGATAGATAGGACCAGTTGATATTGTACTCTATTTTCTACCACTACCTAGTATTTTAGCTTAGACTCCAAACAAGACCGCCTCAACTAAATTTTTACTAAGCATAAGGCCAATTCATGTGAAACAAAACATGCTAGTCAAGAGCAGTCCACCCCATCTTCCTGCTCGTTCTCACTAATCTTCTGAAAGGGTGCACAACATGATGGCAATATAAGGAATACATATATTACAAATACATTGCACACAAAAGAAAATATAAATATATATCTGTACAGTTTTTAAGATTGCAAAAGCTTCAAGAAAAGTTGGAAGTGAAAAGAAAATTTGACGCTTTCGAGCTGAAGATAGGTGAGCACAGCTGCTAATCAGCCCAAACATGAGTTGACTGAACAGGAGTTAAACTAAGGTTGTAACAACCTTCTATTATAATTAATAAGCGCAAGAGGACAAGGCCAGGGAGTGCGGAAGTGAAGCTGGATTTTTTATTTTTTTCAGGAAAGCTGGAGGATGTTATACGCCTGTCTCTGTTGTTAGTACGAGAAACTCAACCAAACCTCAGCAACTCAATCTGAAACTTGTTGGAGTTACATGGATTCACTTTCTCAATATTCTTTCTTCTTTTTCCTTTCTTTTTTTAGGCAAGATATGAGAATTTAAACCTAAGGACCAGTAGAGTTATTATTGACTGGTGATAGCAGCAGAAATTGCTTCTAAGAGGCAAAGCTATAAAGATATCATTTCACTAAGAGAAAACCATGTTATGGAGTCAGCACTTTCCAAGAGATCAAATTCTCTATAAGAACTTACGCAAGACATTCAAGAGAGAAGTATTTCCAATTTTTTATTTATATGGAAAAACCATGCCAACTGACTTGATAGTTAAACCTAAAACCCTGCCTTTAGCCTCCAGTGTCAAAGAACCACTCAACCTTCTTGAGACAGGAAGCCCCATGATATGTTCTATAATATTCATTAAAAAACCTTTTCATGTGAAAACTTTATGTAGATGCTTCCCATTTAACAAAATGTTTTATAATATTTAGTGCTTACAGTATTTGATACGCTGTTCCTGGGCCAAATTTTCTAATCGTTGCTTAAGAGCTTTATTCTCCATGCTTAGAATAAGATTTTGCTGATTAAGAAATTCAAGCTCAGCTGAAACTTCGGATCCTTCTGCCTGTGAGGTACATTATGACATCAGAAAATCTTGCAATTCATTCAACACTCTTACAAATGAAATGGAAATTACACCTCACGTCAGCTTCTACAGAGATAGGGATACTTGCCTGCAAAGCTTGTACATTTCTTTCCAGCTCAGCTATGTACTGAAGTTTACGGACCCTGGAGCGCTGTGCGAACTGCCTGCATTAGATATCAGTTCAAGTGCTATAGACAAAGGTATCACTTTTTGACTTTTCAACTCATTGTAGAGTACATGAACTTTCTCAATTCTGCATATCATTCATATTATAAGTGGCGATTCTAGCTTCTACAAATATGTCTAAAATAAATACTAAACAGCAACATCTAGCAGTCATAGAAATCATACCAAATTGTTATTAACAGATCAGAAATGTAGAAATAGCACAAGCCACTGCATGTTCATAGATTCAATTCAGAGAAAGAAAGATATTTGTCGCCCAAAGATATAATTACCAAGGAAGTCAAGTAGCAAATGCAGAGGGAAGAAACACATCCTCCTCAACAAGATAAAAAAAATGTTGAGTTACGTTTAGGAAAGAATAGGATCTTATCTGAATCTAACCTAGACCAGTAAACAAGCACAACAGAATGCACCGAGAGTTGGTCACAAGTTCATATACAGTAGACAGAATAAACTGTGATATGGATCTTATTTTTATTTTTTTGTATTAGTCTATTCTTTATGGAAACGTTTTCATTCTTGAGTTTAATACTGCAAAGATTATTTGGTGCTTTATTTTAGTAGGGTCAGGAGTGCGTTGAGTCTATGGATATCATGCTTGTAATGCTTTGTATTAAGAATCAGAGTTTATGAATCGGATCTCCAGTAATTATGCTTTAAGGTTGTGTCATGTAATCTACCTACAGTATG
This sequence comes from Salix dunnii, assembly GCA_015731905.1. Lineage (NCBI taxonomy): Eukaryota > Viridiplantae > Streptophyta > Magnoliopsida > Malpighiales > Salicaceae > Salix > Salix dunnii. Next base: position 881,011 of record CM027661.1, read on the forward strand.
ACTCTAAGTACACCGGGTGTAATGGTTGGGTTTTTCTCTTTCAAGATGCATTGACTCCTAGTAAACCTAAAAGTGTAAAGCGATTTCAAAACCATAGCCCACCATTAAACACTAAGGCCGCAGAAATCTCCTCACTGTCCTGGATCACAATGATTTCGCGAATCCTAATTTCATCTGGATTCAAAAAGCACCCCTTCTGGATTTCAAAGATTAGCCTAGAAACTTCTAGGTTTTCTCTATCCTTCCATCAATCCCTTCTATTCATTCTACATCAAGAAAGTTAAATTTGTTTAAGAAGGAGCTGTGGAGCTGTGATTTGGTTGTTCTCTTTTTAAGTTTCTCTCCCTCTCTTTTTTTCTTCTCAGTCATGCAAGGCCATTTTCAGTTAGAAAATATGATTGCTCCTTTTATTCACCGCCAGCAGGATTACAGTGTTGTTGAAAGTGCTGCTTGCTTTCAGTTATTTTATTTGTCATTAGTAATTTTTAGTTTTTAAAACTCTATTATAAGTAGTGTTTTCATATATTTAATTGTGCTATTTCCCTGTCAAATGCATAATCCTTGCTCCAAGATGGAGGATAGAACATCTCACCTATAATTTTGCGGTAATTCATAGCTCAGATCATGGCAGAAACTGACAATTAACTCAATCCAATTTTAATTACATTACTAATGGTAATGCATCCTTACAATAATACACATTTGGACACACCAATAATGGGGGCTTCATCCATCCATTGCATCAAAGAAATATGCAATGAACATAGAAAGGAGAGGAGGGCACTAACAAGATTAAATGATGAAACAAATATCATGATTTCATTCATGCTCTTTGTCCAAGTAATATATCAAAGTAAGCACGATGTATTGAATAATGAAGAAGAGTAATAAAGGGCATACTGTTTAGCACGTTTTGTATCAGTATCTGATGCAGAAGACCTGGAATTTGAGCTGTCCTTTTTTTCAAATGAAATTTTTTGATCATAAGGACCATCAAGTGGATCTTGCTTTTCACTCTCCGAAACACAATCTGCTTCCCGTGGGGCACATGATGATCCTGAACTCTGCAAACCAGCAATCTCCCTGACAGAGGAAAAACTACTTGGAAAGGTTGGGGCATTTAAAGATGAATCCCAAGCCCTAATCTTCTGTTTTGTCAAGTTCATTTCAGAATAGAGAGAAGCTTGCCTGACATCTTGGTGATGATCAAAATCATGAGATCCCCAAGAAGGTATGGATATCATGTTTTTATACATGTACTCATCTTGTGCTGCATAATCTATGTTAGAAGCATTAGCTACATCTATGTATGCAAAGGAGTCACTTGATGAACGCCTATGACCTCCTCTACGAACAGGTGTCTCTGGCTCATTAAGAAGATCATCAAGCCATGATGGCTGCTCCTCTATGAAGAGAGTCTCAGAAGAAGTTCGCTGATGATGTGTGTTTCCCTCTCTAGGCTTTTGAACAGTTTTTGATCCGAAACTATTGCTGGGAACATAATCAATGTAAGATGGCGAAATACTAGGAAAAGGACTTTTAGGAGGAAGTAATGGATGTTTCCCTGGGTACATCAAATTTCTTATGTTCGCTGACCCCTTGGAATTTGCCATAGCCAAAGCACTAACAGTACCTGTCAAGGAATTAGATGAAGAAAACAAATCAGGGTTTTTAATGGTAATTTGGTGAAATTTTTTAATGTTTTATGTTCTATCATACAAATCCACACAGAGGCCTCAAAGAGAGCAATACAGATAACATATAACAAATATTTTTAAAACCCATATTATCTAATAAAGGAAACCACAATGAACAATAAGGGGACAACATCCATCCACCAAAATTTGTTCTCTACATTTCTCAATACATTAAAGGCAGGCATATTAATAATAGCATACCAGATCAAAAGCAGGAAAAATAAATAAATAAATTAGATGTCACAAATCCAGTGATGAACTTTAATAATCACCGGTTACCATCCATTGGATTTTGATGATCAAAGATTTACGCTGACCCTCTTTAATAAGACAAGGATTCAAAAGAGTAAATCAGACCTGAAAGCAACACATGTGCTATCTTTCTAATTTAATCAACCCTCCTATGTTCAATTTCATCAACCCTGTTGGTGCCAGGCCAACATGCAATCTTACGAAAACTAATTTTACCAGGCTATCAATCCAAAACCAAAAAAATAAAATAAAAAGAACAATCAAGAAAAACGCAAACAGCAATTCCTTGCAGCCTCTTTCACAACTTAAAACTTAAGTTAACAACAGAACACTCAAAAGAAAAATACTGCATTACAGCCCTCTGATTGTAGAGTTTTTCTTGTTTGGTTGCCATGAAAAGGAGAAGAAAAAAAAAGATCAGTAAGACTGCAAACTTATTGACTTTCGTCAATCTGTAAGTAAAGTTCGCGTTTTTTCAGCTCCTAGACAAAAAAAGAAAAGAAACCCACGATTTAAAATAGCAAATTTCTCTTGATTTCCAAATTTTCTGAGCAACCAAATAGGAAAAACTCTATAATCAGAAGCATACAACATCTGAAATTAAAAACAAAATTTGTGGTTTATTTTAACAAATTATTGCAATGTGTGATAAAAAAAAAAGAGCTAAATTGAATCAGAATCTCAACTTTTCTTTATGAGAATCAAAATCAAAAACAGATTCGTTTGGAAGCAGAAAAAAAATTACCTTTTTGGTGGATTGAAGAAATTACGATCTCTAAATGCAATTCAAAATAACGAGATGAGAAATCAAATAAATTGAACAGTGTCTTTCTAATTTAGGGGTTTTTTTTTTTGTTTGTTTCTTCAATGCTGAGAAGGGACTTCTGCTCTCTCTCTTCTTGTTCAAATGGGCTTGGATTGAGAACCTTGACAAGTGGAGTAGTACATTCTTTATATTTCACTTTATTATTATTATTATTATTATAGCAGTATAATTTATTTTTATTATTACTATTACTATTTGACGTAAAAGATATTTGTGTATATTAAACTAATTTTACTTCCCAAGCGATTTTAAAAACGCTTCTTCACATGCATTAATGTATTTAAAATAATCTAATTTTTTTCTAAATATTAAATAAATCTTTGGTGATATTTAAAAAGTAAGAAACTCTGTAAATCAGTTTAAAAATATCTAAAAATTAATTTTTAAGTAATTTTTATTAGTGCTTGTCACGTTGATTTGCCATCCAAGAAATTGAATTTCTTTTCCTTCTTGTTTGTTTTATATATATATATATATATATATATATATATATATATATATATATATATATATAAGATGCATTTTTATGCCACGTAACTTATCATTAATGTCAAATTTATTTCTGGAATATTTTTAAAATACATTATACATCAGTTTAATGCATTGATTAAAAAGAATATATTTCAAAACTTGTAATTCCAAGGCTGCAGCTCAATAATAAATTCATGAAAAACCCAGTCTCTAGGGTTTCGTTATTTGTTAAAGATTAACAAAAGTCTACTCTACGCGCTAAATATTGACCAGGACGCCTTAAACTTTGAGCAAAACGTTATGATGAAGCGGGACATGGCTGGCTCTCGGGCATGAACTGGATCCATGAAGGAAGCATGTAGCCTGGTCGGCATCAAGTAAAAAATGATGGGATTTTCTTAATAAAACATGAGAGATGAGATGAGTTGAGCTCATTACGCGTAAAGGGCTTGCAAGTAGCTGATAGAATATGATAATTAGGGTTAAGCGACATTATTATATAATAAAGTGGTGAAGAAGCCAACTCCCAGAAGAATTCCAGGCGTATAAAATCCAGCACGTCTCCGATCCCCAAGATTATATATCAACACTTGTAGGTCTGGTCCAGCTGAAGCAAGCAAGCCAGGCCTGCATGCAAGTGGGGCGCCAGACGCTGCTGCTGCTGCTGCTGCTGTGATTCTCCTGGTAATAGAAATTCAAACCCCAACTTGTGAAAAACATCCTACTCCCGGTCGGTTCCAGAGTGATATGTAGCTCACTTGGCCACCATTTTTATTTTATTTAAAAAAAAGAAACACTTGAACAGTGAGGACCGGAGGCCATGTTGCAAAGGTTGCTGATCATCTTCATTGCTGAAGAAAAGAGGAGTGCATTTCGATCCACTGATCGAGCATCTAGAATCACAAGTAATATTCCTGCAAGCCTACTCTTGATTGTAAGAATATTTCCCTATAGAGTGGCCGATGTATTAACGGTCCGATCATTAAAGTTCAAGTTCTTTGTAAAGTCTACGGAATCTAATACGTTAAAGCGAAACCGTGATGGATCGGTCTCAATAAACGAGTATTAGAATGGGTACGTTGAGACCCTCTCCTCTAACCATAAAATAAAATCTATTCTCATAAGGTTGTATACATACATATATTGATGGTTTTAAATATATGTATGTGTATAAAATAAAGTTATGGAATTAAAGCAATGTCTTTAATTCCATTTAATTAAAAGACACAACTCTCCTTTTTAGAGACACCCATTGGGTGGGTATAAAAAGGAGGGTGGTTATTCATTTGAAAAATAACAAGAACATTAGAAGTAAAAGAGAATAGAAGAGAAAAACCGAAAGTAAATTCCTCTCCATTAAAGGGATTGCCGAAAAGAAGAAGGTGTAGAGGAGAAGATCAACAAAGTGATTAGCAAAGGATTTTATGCAAGAGTTAAAGTGCAAAATGGATAATGGTAAGTTTTCAATTCTCCATTGTTCTAGCATTGAAGTTTTCATCATCAATATATAAGATTAGTGGGATTAAATGGTCTATGTGCTAGGGGATAGATTTCGTGATAGAAATCAGTAAAGATTATAATTTACATGTGGTATCAGAGCCTAATAGAACCCATTGATCTCCCATTAAAGGATTGGTGATGAATTCTGTGCAATTTTTATTTTATGAAACATTGATCAATTGAAATGTATGAAAACGATTATATCAATGTATAGAGACTGATATTATCTTTCCATTCATTAAGTAGATAAAACGTTATGATCTGTTATGAAAATTTCTGGTTTTAGTGGTGGTTTTCGTCAAAGATGACGATGAACAGTAACCGTCACAGACCAAGCGGTCGACCGGTTCAGTCCAACCGGTCGACCGGTTCAATTGGTGACCGGTACAAGTGCCCAACCGGTCGACCGGTTAACTTGGTAAAAGTGAACCGGTCAACCGGTTCAATTGGTGATCGGTTCATACAGAAACCCAAGGATTAAAATGTTTCCGTTGCAAACCGTAAAGTAATTAAGCTAATGTATTACGAAATGTTAATACATAAAAGCTTATTAAAAGTAGTTCATATTACGTATAACTTGTTAATCACCACAGTGATCTAGTTATATTTAATGTGACGGTAAAGTAAAGATTCATAATTGATCTTGATTAAATGATGCTTAAATGACATGAAAGGTTTCGATTGATCAATTAATTACTTAATATATCCTAGGAGATCACCCACAGGTGGATCATTGGGTGTACTAAGTAACGCCTAAAGTATTAATCATTTATGCTACGGTCGATAATGTGTATACCCACAGGTAACATTGTTATCGGTTGTATGTATGACTTGATTAATTATTAAAGAAAATCTAAACAAGCATCATGCAAAGTGTATGTATTTAAAGTATTGCCCACAGGTTGCTTAAATACATACAAGTAAAGAGTTTAGATTTTATTGGTTGATGAATCTATTAAAGTTTCAAAGCACTAACGGTAAGCACGTTGAAAATTTTGCAGCTTCATCCAGTTTGTTTGCTTCTGCAAATTCTGTGGTAAAGTTCAATGGACTCAACTATGAGGAATGGTCTGAACAGATAAGGTTTTCTTTGGGTGTAATGTCCCTAGACCAAGCCATACTCACTGATGAGGAGCCAGCAGCCATTATAGAAGAGAGCTCAGAATTGGAAAAGTCTCGTTATGAGACGTGGGAGCGCTCTAACCGGCTGTGCCTAAACTTACTGAGGATGTCGATGGCAGAAAGTATAAAGCCATCTATGCCTAAAACAGAGAAAGCAAGGGAATTCATTCTGAAAATAAAGGCACAATCCCAATCGGATGTGGCTGACAAATCGATTGTAGGCAGCCTAATGAGCGAACTGACTACGAAGAGGTTCGATTGGTCTCAGACAATCCATGAACATGTCACGCACATGTCTAATCTGGCATCACGGTTGACGTCCATGGGGATGGAGGTGCATGAATCATTCTTGGTTCAGTTTATCATTAACTCTCTGCCTCCAGAGTATGGCCAGTTCCAGGTGAATTACAACACCATAAAGGATAAATGGAACTTTTATGAATTGAAGGCCATGCTCATACAGGAGGAGGCGAGGTTAAAGAAGCAGAAAAATCAAGTTGCACTCATCGTTGGACTAAACAAAGCCGGTAGCAGCTTTAAGAAACCAAGTATGAAGGACAAAAGGAAGGATAAGCGTATCTTCAAAGGACCTGAAAGTAATATCCGTAAAGTGGTCAAGTGTTTCTTCTGCAAGAAGGAGGGACACATGAAGAAAGACTGTCCTAGAAGGAAGGCATGGTTCGACAAGAAAGGTACACAACATTTATTTGTTTGTTCCGAATTAAATCTTGTAGAAGTGCCTAAAAATACTTGGTGGCTTGATTCTGGTGCATCTACTCATGTATCTCATATTAAACAGGGATTCAGTACGATCCAGCCTTTAAAAGGAACTGAAAGTTATTTGTTCATGGGAAACAGGATGAAAGCGCGGATAGTAGGCATTGGGACGTACAGATTGATCTTTGACACTGGTTGTTATATAGATCTTGAAAATTGTCTCTTTGTACCTGAATGTGCTAGAAATCTTGTTTCAGTAAGTAGGTTGGATGATTTAGGATTTGATTTTAAGATTGGACATGGTGTATTTTCTTTGTACCGAAAAGACTACTTTTATGGTAATGGTACTTTGGTTGATTCACTGTACAGGTTTAATCTTGATAAATATTTTTCTGAATCTTTGTTTAATGTTGAGAATCAAGGAATTAAACGTAGTGCATCAAATGAAAAATCAGCTCTCTTGTGGCATAAAAGATTAGGTCACATATCTAAAGAAAGGATGACGAGGTTAATAAAGAAAGAATTATTACCTCCATTAGATTTTAGTGACTTAGATGTGTGTATAGAATGCATTAAAGGAAAGCAAACCAAACACATCACAAAGAAACCCGCCACAAGAAGTAGTCAACTTTTAGAGTTGATACACACGGATATTTGTGGCCCATTCGATGCTCCGTCATGGAGTGGTGAAAAATACTTTATCACTTTTATTGACGATTACTCACGTTATGGATACACTTATTTATTGCATGATAAAGCTGAGTCGGTGAATGTACTGAAATTATTCATTGATGAAGTGGAAAGGCAATTAGAAAAGAAAGTGAAAGTAGTGAGATCGGATAGAGGTGGTGAGTTTTACGGTAGATTCACCGAAAGTGGACAATGTCCAGGTCCATTTGCAAAACTTCTAGAAAGTAAAGGTATTTGTGCGCAATACACAATGCCGGGAACACCTCAGCAGAATGGTGTAGCTGAAAGGCGTAACCGTACATTAATGGAAATGGTTAGAAGTATGTTAAGTAATTGCAAACTTCCCATGTCGTTGTGGATATACGCATTAAAGACTGCGACGTATATATTAAACCGGGTTCCTAGTAAAGCGGTTCCAATGACACCATTTGAACTATTTAAGGGAAGGAAACCCAGTTTAAGACATTTACGTGTTTGGGGATGTCCAGCAGAAGTAAAGCCGTATAACCCACATGAAAAGAAATTAGACTCAAGGACGGTCAGTGGATATTTTATTGGCTATCCGGAAAAGTCTAAGGGATTTGTCTTTTACTATCCTAGTCATAGTACGAGAATTGTCGAGACGGGTAATGCTAGGTTCATTGAAAATGGTGAAACTAGTGGGAGTTCAGAATCTAGGGGAGTGAACATAAAAGAAATTCGGGTAGAAGATTCTTCACCCGTAGTTCCGACCCAAGTTGTTATTCCTGTTGTTGGTGTACAACCAAATACCGAAATAGAACAACAGAATGAAGAACATACGGTCTCACTAAACCAGGAATTCGAAAATGAACCTATCGCAATTCAAGAACAGCACATCGTGCCACAAGTACCATTGAGGCGATCTATAAGGGAAAGAAGATCCGCCATTACAGATGACTATGTGGTTTACGATGTTGAAATTGAATGCGACCTTAGTCATGATGAAGAACCGAAAACATTCAGAAAAGCCATGGAAAGCGAAAATTCTAAAAAGTGGTCAAATGCTGCAGAAGAAGAAATTTCTTCTTTAAATGTCAACAAAGTGTGGGACCTAGTAGAGTTGCCTGATGGTTTCAAAACTGTTGGGTGTAAATGGATATTTACGACCAAACAGGATTCTAAAGGTAACTTAGAAAGGTACAAGGCTCGCCTTGTTGCTAAAGGTTTCACTCAAAAGGATGGCATTGACTATACGGAAACCTTCTCTCCAGTTTCAAAGAAGGATTCCTTAAGAATTGTTTTGGCTTTGGTGGCTCATTATGATTTAGAGCTTCACCAAATGGATGTTAAAACCGCCTTTCTGAATGGAGAGCTTGAGGAAGAAATTTATATGGACCAACCTGAAGGTTTTGTGGCCACAGGAACGGAAAATCTTGTGTGTAGGCTGAGAAAGTCAATATATGGGCTGAAACAAGCTTCCAGACAATGGTATATAAAATTTAATGATACCATATTGTCATATGGTTTTGTAGAGATCATCGTTGATCGATGTATCTACATGAAGGTTAGTGGGAGCAAGTTTGCCATTCTGGTATTATATGTTGACGACATATTAATAACTGCGAATGACATGGGAATGTTAAGTGACGTAAAGAAATATCTCTCGAGTAACTTCGAAATGAAGGATATGGGTGAGGCATCTTATGTGATAGGGATAGAAATAATCCGTGATAGATCACAAGGACTGTTAAGTTTGTCTCAGAAAGGATACATAGATAAAGTCCTAAAGAGATATGGGATGGATAAATGTTCCATTGGAAAGGCTCCAATTCAGAAAGGGGATCAATTCAGCAAAATGCAATGCCCGAAAAATGAATTGGAACGTAAAGAAATGGAAAGAATTCCGTATGCTTCAGTGGTTGGGAGTTTGAACTATGTTCAAACATGTACTAGGCCAGATATCAGTTTTGCTGTTGGTATGTTGGGCCGGTATCAAAGTAATCCCGGAATGGATCACTGGAAAGCTGCAAAGAAAGTTCTCAGGTACTTGCAAGGCACCAAAGAGTACATGCTTACATACAGGAGATCCGACAATATAGAAATCGTCGGATACTCAGATTCAGACTATGCCGGCTGCGTCGACACTAGGAAGTCGACGTTTGGCTATCTGTTCCTATTAGCTGGGGGAGCAGTCTCATGGAAGTGTGGAAAGCAGTCTGTCATTGCTACTTCCACCATGGAGGCCGAATTCGTGGCATGCTTTGAAGCCACGGTTCAAGCATTGTGGCTGCGAAACCTTATCTCAGGGCTTGGAATCGTTGACAGTATAGCCAAGCCGCTGAGAATTTACTGTGATAATTCCGCAGCAGTCTTCTTCTCAAAGAATGACAAGTATTCGAAAGGTGCTAAGCACATGGAAATTAAATACTTGTCTGTAAAAGAAGAAGTGCAGAAACACAGAGTGACTTTTGAGCATATAAGAACAAACATGATGTTGGCAGATCCTTTGACGAAAGGATTACCGCCCGGTATATTTATTGGCCACGTAGAGAAAATGGGCATAATAGATAAGACCTTGCTACAATAATTTGTGCTCATGTAAAATTGTTACTCAAAGATGATGTCATTAAAGTTTGTGTTTTCTGTAATTAAAGAATGTTATCATAATAGCTATGCATGTAAAGTTTTTAGATAACATATAAAGTTGAGAATTTTGGTTTCTCTCAACATAAAGGTTTTTGAGAATTATAGTGAAATCTCAATAGAAAAGAAGTAGTAAAGTTGGAGTTGGTGTGTGGTGCTTGGAAGGGACCCCATCGCAGTAAATGATGGGCAACCGCCATGACTCGACTAATTCTGGTTTTATGGCACTTACTGAATATTGAACTTGATGTAAAGATGCGCATGAAAGGGAATTGGACTATAAAGTTAACACAACGGCCAAGTGGGAGAATGTAAGAATATTTCCCTATAGAGTGGCCGATGTATTAACGGTCCGATCATTAAAGTTCAAGTTCTTTGTAAAGTCTACGGAATCTAATACGTTAAAGCGAAACCGTGATAGATCGGTCTCAATAAACGAGTATTAGAATGGGTACGTTGAGACCCTCTCCTCTAACCATAAAATAAAATCTATTCTCATAAGGTTGTATACATACATATATTGATGGTTTTAAATATATGTATGTGTATAAAATAAAGTTATGGAATTAAAGCAATGTCTTTAATTCCATTTAATTAAAAGACACAACTCTCCTTTTTAGAGACACCCATTGGGTGGGTATAAAAAGGAGGGTGGTTATTCATTTGAAAAATAACAAGAACATTAGAAGTAAAAGAGAATAGAAGAGAAAAACCGAAAGTAAATTCCTCTCCATTAAAGGGATTGCCGAAAAGAAGAAGGTGTAGAGGAGAAGATCAACAAAGTGATTAGCAAAGGATTTTATGCAAGAGTTAAAGTGCAAAATGGATAATGGTAAGTTTTCAATTCTCCATTGTTCTAGCATTGAAGTTTTCATCATCAATATATAAGATTAGTGGGATTAAATGGTCTATGTGCTAGGGGATAGATTTCGTGATAGAAATCAGTAAAGATTATAATTTACATTGATCTCTCTTCTTCTTTATTTTTTTATAACTTTGCTCGTGCAATGATTTTCTCAAGGATCGATGGCGATAAAGATCTATGAAGATGCAGCGTGTATCCTCGTCCCTGTCTCCGTAATAGCTTACGAATCTCCATGGCCGATTGAAGAAAGTTTATATATCAGAGTTTGAGTATATGCCAAAAACATCTTTCGTTGTTTGCATCCAGTTTGCTCTCACTGTACATACGGCATGCCATGCAAGCAAAAATTAATTTAAAACGAATAATAAATCACTAAAAATATTTTGTTTATTTATTTATTTATTTATCTTGGTTACTTTTTTTATTTCCACTGAAAAAATACAGTATTTCCTTATTTAATTTCACAGGATCCATATTCTATTCTATGATTTGAAATACCTTCCAACATAACAAGTACTACTGGGAAAAATATTGGAAGTGAGGCATGGTTGAAATTGCATATTTTGCTTCGATGATATTTTATACCGTTTTAGTGTCTGTTTGGCACTGTGATTGTATTGTTGATTGCAAAAAATTCATTTTTTTATTTTAAATAAAAAAAATTAATGTTTTTATATCATTTTAATGTGCTGATATTAAAAATAAATTTTTAAAAATAAAAATATATCATTTTAATATGTTTCTAAACGAAAAACACTTTCAAAAACAACCGCACTTCCAAACAGGCCCTTAGATTTATCAATAATTTTCATAAATATCACCAAAAACTCTCTTAAATCTTCATAATAATAATAAAAAAAAAAAACCAATTTATGGCACTTTTTAAACCAACTTTTTCAAACTCAAATCATAAAATTATTTCAAAAATATTTAAAAAAATTAAAACAAATATTTTTTATTTTAAATTAAAAAATAGTATTTTTAGATTGGTTTTATGTATTGCTATTAAAAATAATAATTTAGAAAAAAATATTTTTTAATAGAAAACAATTTCAAAAACAAAATTTGCATCTCCACTTCACACGGTAAACATTACTAACTTCCTTGTGTTGATAGGGAGCAACAAAACTTGGCATCAAGCTCCGATCTCCGTCACTGGAATTGTACCCTATTCCTAGTTGGCTCTCAATTTATGGAACATGACATCAGATTGTCCGAGGCCGCAGAGCCGCGACTCTACAAACTGCCAAAAACACAGCAACGTACATGGCCGAACATATACATATAGGAAGAAAGTGCGTTTAGCAGATTAATTATCTTCTTCAAGCAATCAAATTGTCAATACAGAACCCAACAGCATTTTCTTTGGATTGCTAGGAAGTCTAACTTCTATGTTCATGAACTTGTCACCAATACAAACCCATCCTGGTTCAGAATGAGAAGAAAGCTTGTTCAAACTAAAGCAATTACATCAGATGTCCAGGCAAGCACTTGGAAAAGTCTATTCAAATGAGTTTCAGCCACCCCGAGCTTCCCTTCTCGTGGCATCATGAAGCAGATCAACATCCACACCCTCTGGAGGAAGTTGAACATATCTCACTACTGATCCCCTTATGAAACAGTTCCTGACAGAAAGCTGAAATTTAACACAAAATCATTAGATCCAGCTAGCACAATCTTATGGAAAATCCCAAAAACAAACACGACTGTCAAATGGTAAATGTAAAGCATTATAGATATTGGAACTTGAAGTAAACACAAAACAGAGAAAATAAACTCAGGGAAATTTTCCATAGCATAACATCAATAACCTGGGTTCAACACAATCTTAGTCCTTGAAACATTCTTCAAGTGTGTTTGTGTGTATGTCAACACCTGAAGACACACATCTTCATACATTTATACAACGAACAGCACACACCCTCAAATGCAACATGCATAAATATAGAGGACTAGTCAACCCTCAAATGCTTTTGTGTTGGAGATTGGCTTATATCTCTTAGGAGAAACAAATGAATATTTTTTGTTATCCCTATGTAGAAATTTTATATTTGCAGACATTTGTTTACTTGTTTTTATAGCAAAACTATAAATCATTGGCCAGATTGACAGGAATGATATCCAAATACCAAAACCAAACTCTTCGTGACCTTGTTGAAATAGAAGAAAATGAGAGAAAGAAAAGAGAACGAAGCAACTCTCTCTTCTATTCATAAGAATACGAATATCAAAACAGCAGAATAAAAACTCATTGAAGGTAGCAAGCACGGATACATATGGTTTTTTAATCTTATAGAAATCTAGGAAGCAGATAATGACATCACCGTCCCTTTGCAGATTAAAATCTACCTGCTTTCATATCATCCATCATCCTTAAAACAAATTCCCAAAACTCTAGTAAATGGTTACTTGATGATACATGTAAACTAACATAATTATGATCTTCTAGAAGAATATGAAGTTGAGTCAATGACTGATGCAATCTATAATCTAACTTTAAATATAATCTACAAACTGTATATCTACTCATAATCCAACTTTATATGAGCAAGTTAAATCTCTATAAAGAGAGGGTTTTGATGCATAACTTGGGGTATGCACACACTCATTTGCTTTAAAATCTATCACAAGCTATTTCTCAACAACAAGCTTGCTAAGTTGGGCATCAGAATGGTCTCCAAAGAACAAATCCCAGGTCACCCAGAGGTTTCAACTGTTTTGCACGGACAACACTCAGGTACAATGATATTGAGTAGCTCATAGCCTTAGTCAACCATTCTAACACGTCAATAACATAGCTGTTTTTTTTTTCTTTTTACCAAAAACAGTTTCACCATGTTCAAGGGAATAAACATAATGAAAAGTCATGACAACATCAAGCTATACAATTGTTGTTGATGCTTCACCATTGCTCCCTGTTAATTTAAATAAATCCCTTGTCAACACCAAAAAGGGGGACAAAACAATCATAAAACCTGATTCATCACGATAACCACCATGAATAACCACATGGGGGTGACAACCAATTTTCACCAAATGACTTTCAGATAACCACAGCTCAGGTCACCCACTTACCAGCTTCCATTATCAATAATGCACACATTGTACGCAGTTCTTGAAATTACATCAAATCAGCATAAAACCACAACATGTGTTTCTGTGTGAATCTTTAAAACAGCTATAAAACCTCAATTACTACACATTCTACGCAGTTCTTGAATCTACATCGAATCAAGTATAAACCTACAATACGTATTTCTACGTGGTTCTATGACTACACATTCTATATATTTCTTGAAATCACGTAAAATATGTACTTGTATGAGGTTTATTGATTTTACATCAAGCCCCCCAGTACCTAGTTATAGATTTAGGGTTTGAAAAGAATTGGAGGAAGAAGAGAGTACAGTACCATGTGAGGATACTTGTCTTGATCGACAACGCGAGTGTTTTCGAGCTTGATGTTGAGGTACTGATCCACAGAGTGAAGAGTCCCTCTTAAAGCCAAATCATTCTTCAGCTCTACCGTCACTTCTTTCCCTACCAAATCCTTGAAATACGAAAAAAACAACTGCACCCCGCCATAAACCCTAAATCAAATCATAGTATTTAACTTATAATCACAAAACAGATGAGGAAAATAGAGATTAATTACCATCTAATCTTATCAGCTCTATTGTTTTCCTGCTCTGCTCTGCTCTGCTCGAGTTTTTTTTATAGAGGGCTTGTTTTGCCTTAATGGGATTTTGGAGTCCTAAATGAGCCGCTGTCGAGTGTCGACTCTACTGGTCCTTATATTCTACGGAACGTATCCTAAAAGTTTTCTTGAGAAATTATTTAAAAAAAATGTATGTATGTATGTATATAAAAAACAATTTTAAAAGTTTAAAAATATATAAAAAAAAAACATTTAAAAAAGAATAATCAAAATATATCTTTTTTTATCATTATTTATAATTTTAAACGTTTCTATTTTAGGTTTTTTTAATCTATCTTTCTTAAAAATGAATTATTAAAATAAATTAAATTATTTCCATGACATTTAGAAGGTGAGTTTCTTCACATTTGCATAAAAAAATCAAATTTAATAGTACAATTATATTTACGTAATAATTAATAATGTATCAATTATAAAATGATAAGGATAAATTCAATTATATTTGTTTGATTCATGATCTTAGATGATGAATTAGTTTTATCTAGTAAATTATCATAATAATTGCATGTATTTAAATAAAAATATTAATGGATGTCATCATTCCCGTAAAAATGTTTATTATATTTTGTATAATTTTTTTCTAACTTGGTTTCAATTTTTATTGGTTGAAATTGAGCTTATAAATTTTTCATCCAAAGTTAAAATTAAAAAGGTAATATTTTTTTAAAGGAACTATATAATATATTTTCTAATTTGATATTGATTATATTTTTAATTATTCATATTTAAAAAAAATAAGATTGTATCATTTAATTTTATTAAACCAAATTAATTGAAAAATAATAAGAAATCAAATAATATATAATTTAACTCTTATACCATCATAAAAATAGCTTGAAAGATTTTAGAAAGTTGGTTTCTTGATTATTGTTTTTTTTTAATTTCACATCTTACTGAAAGATATTTAAAATATATCTTAAAATAAAGTTTATTATATTATTTTTCTATTAGATTAAAAATATATAATAAATCTATATCAAGCTTAAAGTTTATAAATAAAACATTGCATAATAATAATAAAAAGACGACCACAGTGGGAGTCGAACCCACGACCTTCTGATCCGAAGTCAGACGCGCTAATCCACTGCGCTATGCGGTCCCGTTCGGCTCCTAGCCTGAAAATTTCATAATAAATAATAAATTTTACGCCGAGGATCGGAGATTCATGATAATTTAATAAAAAAAACAAAAAACAAGGCAGTTCGCACGGATATTTCATAAATGAAGTCTTCGCCCAGTCATTGGCACGCTCCATCAAGAGAAAGACAGCCTTAATTTTTCTCTACAGATTGCAGCACTTTCAAGTGATAGATATATTCTTATGTATTTAAGAATTTATTTGTTCACATGAATCAGAAACGTATGTGTGCATGTTTGATGTTTCTACAATGTTGTTACATAAATTATCCCCATTTTCATGCTTCTTCCCGTGTATTGCACCAGGCTTTCTGCATCATCTGCGTGAACTTCGCAATTCAAATTGAGTTATACATGGTGGACTCCATAACCTCAAAGCTTCAACTGAATCTATGTGGTTAGAACATCCGGAAGGTTGGTGGATGCTCCGAGAACTTTTCCCCCGACATCAGGAAATGTTTCATGACCTTGTATGGCACTCACTTTTCCACTTCTGCTCACTTGGATTGGATATTGCATCAGGTTCCCCCTCATTTCCTTGCTCTCCTCGGAGACGTATGCTTTCCAGTTCTGCCTGGAAGTCCTGTTGACAATTTTCATGCATTCGAGGTTCTGTGGCTCGTCGAAAGCTTTCTCCAGGATACCTAAGTGCTCTGCCCAGAGAGACATCCGGTAACCATATACCTGCATATTCAAGCAATCAATTATGAGGATATGGAATACAACATTCGCAATTGTAATGCTAACTATACCCTTTTTCAATGACACTCGATCGAGACATGATCATGATGGATCCAAAACAAGATTTGGCAAGTGCATATTAAGATTATACATGGTTACTAAACCTCCACTCTTGCTGCAGACTGAGTCAATGATAATAGAAGATGCAGCTCAAGTTGCAGACTGAGTCACTGAGGAGCTCCATCATCATAGACTTGGTTTTTGACAGCAGTAATATGCTCTCAATTTGTGACAGATTTCTTTATATTAGGACTCTTTTCATGCATGGAAGAGCAATTCCTAGTTGCATCATTTGATCATATAGTGAAGTTGGGTTTATATTAATTTCAAGTAGCGTTATATACATAAAAAATAAGAGCTGAAGTTTCAAACCTGTCCATGTGGATGAGAATTTTTCCTGGCCCATGTGTGTGTCGGTTGGTAAGCCCCCATGGCGATTTCTGTGTCCCTTGAACCATCCAAGGATCTCTGGTTAATGTTTGCTGATCCCATGATTACGTATTCATCATCGACAATCATTCCTTTTGCATGTACATATATCATAAATCTCCGAAACTTTTGGGCTGCTGCCTGTAAAGAAAATCAAGAGGAACGCCTCCTCCTTGTCACGTTATGTTTGATAATAACATGTAAGAATGACTAGCGCGATCAGTTCATGCAGCAATCATCACCTTGATTACTTAACACATGCCTTCAGCATTTAAGAATGGCTTCAACATTGATTGTACATCAACAGATAACTTCATGTTAAGAGACAGAAACAGCAAATTTTTATATAATTCTTCGAATATATGCCATACCAGTGAACGATTTTCAGTTTGCTGATTCATCTCGGAAGATTTGTTTGGAGAATTTTCACGTTTGCCGAGGCAATAAAAGTTCAAATAATCTTGTGGATGATACTTATGGGAAAGCCCTGCTTTTTCAAGTTCGTTCGCAATAATCGTGTACATCATGGTCATTGTTTGTCCCTGCAGTCATTCAATCATCATTTAGCTTCAGAAATCACAACTCAAGGTGCATAGATAGGCAAACATGTCATTTATACGTATTTTTCGACAAATAATACATCAAAATGATAAAGATAATGGTTACAGCTGTTAATAGAGATAATGAAGGAGGAGTATGAGCGCTGATTCATAGCAAGAGATAATGAAGGAGGAGCAATTTATGTTCAACTATGATTCTGTAATCCCTAGAAAATAGGCTTCAATTACTCGTGTAATACTAGTATAAATACATGTTAATAATATAACCAGTGTGGGATTTTTTCCTGTATTTGTTTCTTTGCCTAAATTCTACACAAAACACCAAAAAAAAAAGTTGGAACCTCTTGTTTTCCCAGTTTACTTTTGTACAATTACCATGGATGGGGATGGTTCGTAGAGATTCTAGCTCCTAATTAAACATGTGCTTGACTGCCTTGCTAAGAAAAGAGATAAGACTTGAGGACTTGAAACCACTCCATCACCGAAATGATACATAGCTCGCCCACGAGCAAAATTAAGGTAAACGTGGAATCTTGCATGAGATCGTAAAGGGGTGATCAGCAAACCTAACTTAACCATGCACAAATGATATGAAGCTAGAGAACAAACCTTGTGATTTGCAGAAACAGATGGTTTTTTTAATAACACAGAAAATGTTTGCCATGTAAAAGATAGTTATTGCACAAAATCAAAACTAATCTAACCTGCCAATACAAAATTTCCTGCACAGGAGCACTGGTTGGAACACCCTCTGGCCACATTGGTATTACTATATACACTGAAAACCGCTCATTTGCTCTGATTTTGCCAGCAATTTTCAGTGCTAGTTCCATGGGGACTAAGTTATCAGCTCCTGTCATAGAGGATGAAGTTAAAAGAGAACTTTCCTTGTCATATATCCAACCAAACAATAATATAGAAACCAAAACACTATTCCGTGAGAAGTTTTTATTTATTTATTAGATAGCATTCGATTACTACTTCAAGACAAAAGAGATGGGCACGGTGGAAATACAGAGGACAGGTTTTTCTATTTTGAAAGGATACAAATTCATTTTAAAATTGTCCTAGAGATATCTTTATATGATGTCTGTCTTCATCCCTCGAACCACACATGTTTTTGTCCTGCTCTATATCTATTTTTTCTGTCCTTGAACACTAATGAAATGCCACCTTGGTGTCTTTTGAAGCAGCAATCAATAAATTTCATCACATTTAACTAGGAAAGGAAATTAACCTTGTCCACTTTATACCTGCATTTTTGTATGATGGCCAATAATAGGAAGATCCAAGGAAATATTGATTCTCTATGTATATGAAGTGCTGTGCTGATCTTATTGCGTTTACATATGCTGTATGAATGCTCTTATCTACTTTCAAATTCTTTCCACACGCAAGATTCTGCAAAAAAGGAGAAAGGTTATTGAAATAGGGTAGTTCTAGAGTGTTATCATATAAACCTAAAACTACAAGCATAAACTTAGTTAATATAAATCTGGTATACCCTCATCAAGAGACGGATTAACTCTGGTATTTATTAGAAGGCTAATCATAAAGCTAGTTCTTACCTGAGCCACAGCTTCTTGAGTAGACTTTGGAAATCCCTTCACAGATCCTGAATCTATAGATCGGAATACCTATAAAAGAGAACAATAATTATAATTTTCGATGGCTCCAATAAACGGGTTAACACATGCAAATTATCTTTAGTAAAAAACAGCTAATGCAGACCTGCACATGCCAATTCTCAGGATCTCCTTCATCAGTGACATGCACAATTTTATCACCATCAGGACCAGAAGATGGAGTGAGTATCCATGAAATCCGTTCTAGCTTTATCAAGGCATCATCATGCCAGCGAGTGACCTTTTTTATCCTACGCCATTTTGTGGCTTTTTTCCACCTTTGCTCAAAATTTGTCAATATATCATAAGCAGCTGGACCCTCAATTTTGCAATGCAAGTCATGCCATGGTTGCCTTGGGCTTTTGGTATTAGACTAAACATAACAGAGAAAAACTATCATTATTTGAACAAGAATAGATAATTCCTTCACTATCTCATCTCATCACATTACTTGAGTTATACACAAAACCTCAAAAAGTTATCTAGGAATACGAGGTTGGTTTTTGGTTATGAGGGTACATTTATTGTTCTGAAGACAAAAAAAAATCACTAAATTGACACACTTTCGAGACATAAATGGTTTAACGAATATGCTTCATGGAAATCAGAAATGACATTGAACAAGATATCTATATATCGTACACAAAGTACACTCACAGTGGAAATTAAAGCATTAAACCAGTTCTCTTCTATGAATTCCATAATTTTACCGCTTACAAAAATTGTGGTTTCTTTGTGCAAATGAACCATAAGGTTGATACTAGGATACCTTTAAGCATCTCTTCTGTTTTATTGAGTAGAGGAGCTGAGCAAAAACCATCCAACAGGATTGTTTTACCGTAAATCTAAAGTTTCATTTTTAAATGAAAATCCTGTAGGCCAGTCCCATTTTCAAATGAAAAATCTTATAAAATGAACCGATGATATCGTGCCCAAAAACGAAAGCTGAGATGGTTGCTTAAAAACGCTAAGTTTATTGCTTGCATAACGAGGTGCAAGCACGCAATGGACACTAGAATGTTTGAAAAATTTCTTGGTTTCTTCATCATGAGTTTGCATGACACCATCCTGGATTTAAACACATATGATATTATTAAAATGGATGTAAATATAATGTGCACGTGGGAAAAATTTATGCCTATCCAAAGTATGATTTTGGAACTTGACAATCATAATAATCGCTAATGTTGATCCAGAAGTTGCTAAGACGACTCATTGCATTAGTAATAATTATGTTTGCTGAGTGTGTAATAAATTCTTAACATGAAATCTCTGCCATGTTTATTAAGGTTGTGGAAGTACTTGCCGTTTTCAGACAGAATGTGTCATGTGAAGTTTTATCGTCCCATATTGTAAAACATTTTCTCATATTTTCTGAAGCTAGATCCATATTTGGAAGAGATTTAGCTTCTAAGATCCATATGTCCAATTCACCATGCAAAAAAACAGATTTTTTAGAAGACCGGGTTGCAGTGGATTGAGTCTTCCGAGGAGCATTGGTTTCTGTACTCATCTTGTCTGGTTAACTTTGCAAACACCAAATTTTGCCTGAATGTGTCATGGGTCTGTGTCCACAAAGAGGTGAGTAAGACCCACACATAGTAAAACATTTTCTCATATTTTCTGAAGCTAGATCCATATTTGGAAGAGATTTAGCTTCTAAGATCCATATGTCCAATTCACCATGCAAAAAAACAGATTTTTTAGAAGACTGGGTTGCAGTGGATTGAGTCTTCCGAGGAGCATTGGTTTCTGTACTCATCTTGTCTGGTTAACTTTGCAAACACCAAATTCTCAAGGGCCCTCCTATAAAACTATACTCAAATTTAATCAATCAGATGCTAGCGTTATATTGTAGATAGCCAGCCCCCCGAGAGATGAATCAAGTCTATGCCACAATTCCTTTTTCCATGCAAATATAGCTCGCATTTACATCACAGAGCTTGTGAAATTCACTTTGCAAAAGGAACAAGCAGCATAATCAGCCAGAAAATATGGAAACACAGTGTTCTGAGTTGCGCCCATCAGATGCATTATGCAGAGATTGCAGTCTCCATAGGTTGACCCCAGGAATCTTCCCCTGTCAGGGAATGAAAGAAAGAAAAGGAGAACCAAAAGAATCAGATTTAAGACCACAAACACGTACCATAGTAATTAATAATTCATGTCCCAAGTTTTTTCATCTTTCAAGTTCGTGGATCAACTTTCCCAAGTGAAACAACAAAGAATAAATCAAGAGCGTATCAATCTCTCATAACAAACAATCAAAAACAAAATCCAGATCGAGTTCGGATATGAATGTCCTGCTTAAAAAATCCAATCCAAAAAAATTCCTAGTCACGTTGAATGAAAACTAGTTGAGATGCTCTAATTATCATTAGATCATAATATATATATATATATGCAAAATAGTGTGTTAAAAGAAAGAGAAAATAGTTTAACGATTAAGAAGATAAGAATCAAAGTGGTGAGGTTGATAATAATGCATGGTTACCTTGAGAGAAGAAGCAAGGAGGAAGATGTAGGCTGGATCGGAGAATGGACAAAACGGAGGATAATGAGAAAGGTACAAAAGTGGTGCAATGGCCTGAAGCAGTGCCAGCCACCATCTTTGCAGGAAGGAGGAGGGCAGCGAAAATGGCGGGAAGTCTTGAACGTTTTTATGAGAATGACTATTATTAGCTGTTCTTTAGATTTGTTTCGGCCATACCCACAGGCCTTTCTAGCTTTCTCGAATATAATTAACGACTGAGTAGTAATATTATTTGTTATTTAAAAACAATATTATTTAATTATTAGAACTCAAATACAATATTTTTATTATTACAAATTATAATTATAAAATAAATAAAAGACTAGACAATTTTACCGTTATTCTACTATAGAAAATTTCTATATTTTTTAAACATTATCTTGTATTAAGAAAAAAATAATTTTTAAATGACTTTTCTTTGACTCAGCTAAAGAAAATCTAATCTTCATATTTGATATCTTTTAAGGAAAAATAAGCCTTAAAACTAGATGACAAAAAGATGAACATCTCCAAAAAATTAATTTTTCTTATAAGTTTTTAATAAGTAAATTGTTATTATATTATTTTAATGATACTGCTTTTAATTTTATTATTAAAAAATATTATTGAGACGTGGTTTCATAATTATCGAACATTTTTTTATTAAAAATTAATTTTTCTTTTTTTAAAACCTAAAATTAAGGATCAAAATCCAAGTTGGAATTTCAAAAAAAAAAAAATCCATGCGTTTACTATTTAAATGATGTTGAAATGTCCAGTTCAGTCCCTCAAGTTTCATATTCTTCATATCAAGTCCCTTTTCTTTGGGATCTTAGAGAGAGAGAGAGAGAGAGAGAGAGAGGCTCTTGATGGTCAAATTTTAGTTACTAATAACTATGATTTTATTTGTTTATACTCATCTCTAAGAAGATAACTTGATGAGTGTTGTTTTTATCTTCATTGATGTTTGATAGAGTATATTAGAGCTTAAAAATAATTTTATTTGGTTAGATTTAATTTTTTTATCAAATATAAATGTATTTTGTGGTTGAGGATGAGATATTTTTATTAATATAGATATTTGAGGCAACTTACATGTATCTCGATTAATCTCACGAGTCCTGGAATTAATAAATATATAAGTATTTAATGATCAATGAGATTTTAGAGATTCATAAGATAGTTTTTTTCATATTTTTTTTATAAAAATTAATAAGATTTGACATATGATAGTTTTTTCATATTTTTGGATAAAAATTAATAAGATTTGACTTATAAAATCCAAAAAAACTATTATATCGTTTATGAAAGTGAACATCATAGTCTATGCTATTAAATGTGTGTGTGTGTGTGTGTGAGTGTTGTGTGTGTGTGTGTAGGAATAGACGACATGTCTATCCTTTAAAAAAATAAATAAATAAATAAAATCAAGCGTGTGACATGTCCTTCCATCTCCGAGCATCAAGCAGGCCTAGGCGGTAAAATTAACATTAAATAAGACTTTAAATATGTTTAGCTTTGGGGGGGGAAACAGCCCCAAATTTATTTATTTATTTATTTATTATATGATATACTTTAAATAAGACTATTCAAATAATATATAACAATTATTTATTATGTCATAGTTTTCAAATAATATTATACCTTTTACGGTATAATATTAACAATTACATTTTTAATACTTGTAGTTATACATGAACTTAATATGATTCATTTAAAAAACAAATTTCTCATGAACATCAGATGCAATGAGATATTTTTTATTGTGAATTTTAAAATATTCGGTTTCCATGTTACTATATCTTTTTAACAATTTATATATTTTTTTAAATTACGATATCTTTTTCTACTAGAGACTTATCGTAGCATCGACAGTTTATTTCCTAGTAGCTCAGAAAGTTGGCTGACTGCAGAACTCTTGCTTTCTAGTAATTAGACGTATGGTATGGTGAAATTACAGCCCATACACCCGTAAAAAAAAGAGCCCACACTGTTTTCTTTCCTATTCAGACAGTTTCCATTGAAATTGTGGAGAAATGTTGACGACAGATTGCATGAACACATATATAACATGGTAACCTCAAGAACAGTTCGCGCAGTCCGACAGAACAAGAAAACCGTCGCATTCCTACTTTCTTTAGTCTCATATAGACAACAACAAACACATGACTATTTGCCAAAACAGACATCGAAAGTTTATTTCATGCTGACTTTTGACAATGAAAATTGAAAGACGATAGTGATCTCCATTCTCTCCTCCACTTCAAAGAACCATAAGAGTCTTCTCAGTATCCTCCCTGCAAAACCCATCAAGGATGAGTGAATTAAGATGATATGGTAAATGAAAAAAAGGAGTTGAACTCTTTCTCAAAGTTGATCGTTTTCACAAGAAATGATAGTGGAGTAAACTCTTTCTTAAAGTTGATCATTTCCACTTGAACTGATAGTGTTCAACTTCTTCTCCTCGTGTTTCACTTCACTTTGAAGCATCCAGTTTCCCACGAGAGATTGGTAATTGCATAATAGCAATCACAAGACTCTTGATGAAACTTTCCTGTTATCTAACTTGTAACCAGTCACCAGCTAACCTAGTAACACAAGATGGCATTTTAATCTATCAACCTGAAAACAAACCTTCACGTCATACATGTATGCAAGGCTCTCTCTGTGCACCATCCTTCCTCCATCTCTGGTGTCAAACCAATACGTATAGTCTAAAGACTAAAAAGAGGTTCCAATTAATTACTTAATGGGGGAGTGCCTTACTTGATCTGACCACCCTGGTTTCCCTGTTGGTGCATAGTTCCCTTGCTCTCCTTGCGTGCTCCTCTGCTCCATTTGTGTGGACCTCGGACCATCTCCTAGGTTACGTTGTCCAAAGCCAGTATTTCCACCTTGCCCAAAGTTTCTAATGGGGGGGTGCCTTGGTTGGTCCGACCACCCCGGTTGCCCTGTTGGTGCGTAGTTCCCTTGCTCTCCATGCATGCTCCTCTGCTCCATTTGTGCAGACCTCTGACTATCACCTAGCTGATTTTGTCCAATGCCAGTATTTCCGACTTGCCCATGGTTTCCAACATTAATGGGAGAATAATTCCTGTCACCTCCCCTATAATCTCTTGGACCAGGAGATCCATGATTACTCGGATCTCCTTGCATGAAGCTCCTTTGATCTGGAGCATAATGATTTCCCTGCTGTCCTTGGTTGTAACCCTGCTGTCCCGGGGGGTAAAGATTCCCCTGTTGTCCTTGGTTGTAACCTTGCTGTCCCGGGGGGTAAAGATTCCCTTGCTGTCCTTGGTTGTAACCTTGCTGCCCTGGGGGATAAAGACTCCCCTGCTGTCCTTGGTTAGGGTTCCTCCCTCCAGGGGAAAGATCCCTGTTGTTCATTGGCATACTTCCACCTGGCACTGGAGGACCACGATTTTGCTGTGGGGGGTAATTTTGTCGGGGCCCATAGTTACTACCACCTCCTTGCATATGCCCTTGTTGACTGTACTGTGGTGGCGGCCCTTGATGATTTGGCATTGGACCTCCTTGCTGGTTAAATCTAGGTGGACTTCTATTCCGGTCATACCGTCTTTCTCCCCCTCTATGAACTGGGGGTGGTCTCGGAGTAATCAATCCATTTTCATACTTGTCTCCTGCAAAGCAGATTGCATCGGTTTAAATCACCATCCTAACAGACCATATCATTCTAAATTTTGACTAGCTTGTGCAGTAACCAAACTACCATTAGTAAAGGACTAATACAAGCTTAAACAAGTAAAACAAAAACCCAAATACAATTTAACTACTGAGCAGAGCAAACGAATTTTAATCGCAAGGAGAAAAACCCGACCTCCGTATTCCTTGTTCACCGGATCAATATATGAATCTGGTAGTACGAAAACAACCCCAGGAACATCTGTTTAAACCATCATACATAACAAGTCAGCAAGCATTCCAGACTAACAATGCACAAACTAAGAACGCTAAAAACAGAGACAAACCGACGGGCAAGACCCGACCTTTAAACTTTTCTGACTCCTGTTCAGACATCAAAGCCTGAAACCCTTGATAAGTAGTTGTGCTACAAGCATAAATCTTCTTCTTCGCCTCCTCAATACTTCAGAAAACATCACAGCTGCATCAGTTATATATAGATTTCAAGCTAAAAATAAGTAAATAAATAAATAATAACCTGATGTTGAGTCCTTGGGCACAAATTCGTTCATAAGTAGCGACCATTTCTTCAGGAGAGGGTTTGGGTTCTTTGGGGAAATCAACGGTGATGAGCCAATGATTATAATCACAGCCTGGGAACAGAATTGTGTCCTCAGTGATTTCGTCCCCGTCCTCGTATAGCTTGTATTTTTTCTCTGGTCTTGTCGTCGTCGTCGACATCATCGACCCTCTCGTTCCCGTGAAAACCTGCGATCGGGAAATGATTGTGGGAGACTGTGTGGAAGATGGTGCGATTGGGACAGGAGTGGAGAGAGGGCGTTGCAGTGTGGAAGAGAGTACAGTTAGGGTTCGACGGAGGCGGAGGAGGCGGAGCGCCATGTCGTAGTCGTGATGGCTAGGGTTTTGGAGCGGGTTTATGAATTTCTATTCTTTTTTGTAAAACACTCGCCCCCTCGCTCTTGTACCTGACTGAGTAGCTGTTTTTCAGGATTAATTACACATGCAGTCCCTATACTTTGCCTACCGCTTCAAGCAGCACCTCTATTATTTCTTGGATTCTATTTGGTACTTAACTTGATATGTGTTTATACTTCGGTCCCCTAACTTAATATGTTAATATTAAAAATAATTATAAAAATATTTCAATATATTTTTAAATAAAAAAATACTTTAAAATATTTTTTATGTCCGATTTATCTCATGATATTTTGTAAAAACTCAACCCCTTCATCTTTTATCTCATGATATTTTTTTAATTGAGAATATTAATTTAAATATCGAAATATAATCAAAGAAAAATCCTAATATCATCAACAAAAAAAACTTATTTTTATGTGAAATCTTTTCATGATTTTATTGAGTAAATTATCTCCATTCATGAGATACTAACATATTAAAAATAAATTAAATTTTATCAATATTATATTTATTTGAAGTCATGGAAATAAAAACCATAAATTTATCCCAAGTTAAACGAGTTCACATGAATAAAGAACCACAACAATAATTTTATTTTAATCGAACATCACCTGCAGTCTCATTACCAAACAGCAGCTAAATCATGGCTATTACAAGGAAAATCTTTAGTCTTTATATTTTTCATATAGGTTTATAAATCAAGTCAATTAGATCATTCGAGCGAATTTGCCCGCTCTATTGGGCCTTTTTATATACGTAGACAATTGATTGATTTTATAAATATTGTATTTTGTTATTTTAATATTTAATTGATAAAATTGTAATTGATAAAATATGTTAAAAATGGTTTTTTCAACTAAAAAATGATTGAATATTGCTATTGCTAAAAATATTTTGATAAAATTTGTTAGAAAATTTACTAAGAAGGTGAAATGATTTGTTAAAAACTTGTTGTCACGGAAACTCTGGTTAAAAAAAACTCAAAAAAAGAAATCGGTTTAAAAAAAAGACTTGAACACGACGGTTATTAAAAAATAAAAAACAAATGTGAAAAAAAGATTATCGTTTATTAAAAGAACAAAAAAAAGAGTATAAAATAGAAATTTAAATTCAAAGCTAAAGCCAAAGTTATATTTATAATATTTATTAATCATATTATTATATTAAATGTATTCAAGAATACCGATATTAATTTTTTTTTGCAAGAAATCGTAGGTCATTTTTTTCTATCTATATATATTTTTAGGCGATAATATTCAATAAATATTAAAACATATAATCAGTCTTACATATTTTATAGTGTAATCGAAATGGGAAGTGGGTCGTAGATTTTTTAATTGTAGATGATTAAGGTAAATTTGTCAAAATAATTTTATGAGTTGCCTTTTTCCTCTTGTAATATTAGATCTAACACATTATAAATAAAAATATTGTAATTTGTTTTTAGAAATAAGCCTCAAGTTTTTTGCGTGCTATAATTACTTATCTTTGTCAAAAAACAAGTCTTTCTTTTATTTAATTGTAAATATCGTAAATTTATCATTTTTTTAGTTTTTTTTTGCCCAGTAATATTAGATATGGAATATTAAAAACCAAAATATTATAAATATTTTTAAGAAATAAACTTTCAAAAACATAGCACAAAATTAAAATTCAAGACTTTTTTTTAAGATTTATTCTTTGTATTATTATATTAAATGTATTACACTATAAAAAAAAAAAAAGGTAGAAAAATTAGGCTTGATGCATCGAGCAAATTGTCAATGAATAGTGACTATGAGTCACAAATTTGTTTTAGCTCTTTAGGTAATAAAAGACAATAATGAGCCAGGATTATTCAGGCGCACTCGGGCTAGGAAAAAATATACTTGGAAAAAGAAGAACGTGTAAGCTAACGGGCACCTCGGTTAAAAAAAAATATATAAGTAGCAAAAAAATATATAAAAAATTGATCAATGATTAGTGGTGCCTTGATAAATACATGTGATGAATTGAGTACACCCCAGTTATAAAAAAAATATAAGGGAGAAAAAACAAAAAAAAATGTTAAAAAAATAGTTCCGGGGATTATTCATGGTGTGCGTAAGCTGTCCTAGAGATCATGGTTATAAAAAAAATATATACATGGAAAAAAAATCATGGTGCACGTAAGGTGGCTCGAACACCAAAGTTATGAAGAAAAATGTATAAATGAGAAAAAAAACAGGAAAAAAATGTAAAAAAAAAATGGATCCAGAGATAAAAAAAAATTATACGTGGGAAAAAAATATGTGTGCGTGAACAATGGCTAGCTACAGTAAACGATCCATTTTGTTTGAGCTTTTGTTGTAATTATTCTCTTTTTTCTTTTTATTTATTCTTCAAGTTAAATAATTTTTTAAGATCTAATAATAGTTTTTTTTGTTTTGTCATTTATTTTATTTTTTAATAAATTTTTTTTAAGAAAATATTATTAGGTGTTGGAATATCTAATTATTGTAGATAAGGCATTCATAATAATAATAATAATTAACTGTAATTTTTTTTCTTATAAATATGTTAGACTAATTATATATTTTGCTATTTATTTCATGTTAGCGCCTTAAAAATAATGATAATAATTAGTTGTAATTTTTTCTCTGATAAATATGTTAGACTAATTATATATTTTGCTATTTATTTCATATCAGCTCCTTAAAATATATATATTCATAACTTTTTGGAATTGCGATCTCCTTTAGGTATTCTATAAAATAATAGTAGTTATAGTACGTGTAAGATAATCCGGACACCCTGATTATATATAAAAAATGTATAAGTAGGAAAAAGAAATAGGAAAAAATATTACAAAAAAATGAGCTAAGGGATTATTCACGGCGCGCTCAGTTGGCCAGGAAAAAAAATATACTTGGGAAGAAACAATCGTGGTGCGCGTAAGTTGACCCGGACACCTTGGTTAAGAAAAAAAATATATAAGTGGCAAAACAAAAAAGGGAAAAAAAAATGGATCCGGAGATTAGTCGAGGTGCACGTATGTTGGCCTGGACACTTCAGTCATTAAAAAAAATCTTGTTTTTTGGGAAAAAAAAACCAGTTATTAAAAAAAAAACAACCATTTTTTAACAAAAAAAAAAATGGATCCGGAGATTAGTCGTGGTGCACGTATGTTGGCCTGGACACTTCAGTCATTAAAAAAAATCTTGTTTTTTGTAAAAAAAAAAAAAAACAGTTATTAAAAAAAGCAACAACCATTTTTTAACAAAAAAAACCTTTTTTTTTCAAAAACAACCCGTTTTCTTTTAAAAAAGGGATCTTCATTTCCATGGGCCAACGGGTGAATGCTAAACTTTTCTTTAAAAAAAAAAAAAAAAACAAATGACATTCGATGTTGAGGCTCTGAGCGGTCGAACTCGCGCGCGCCTATGTTGGCAGCGCGCGGATGACCGCTCGGCCAAAGGTATTATTTTGTTAATTTTACCATAAAAAATAAAAAAAGAAGCCCTGTAAAAAAAAAGAAAAAAAAAAGAACACATGCACGCGAGAAGCACCGGAGCAAATTGCGAGTCCACAGTGATTTGTGTGTGTGTAAACAGTGAAAAGCTACAGTGAACAGGGCCATTCTGTTTTAGCTATAAGGTAATTTCATGAGGTGTAATTTAATTTTACACTAGGCCCAGTAAAGAGTCGGGTTGAGAAGTTTTTTTCCATTTCTTTTTTTTTTAAATTCTCTCCTTCAATGTTTTTTAACAGGTTGGTCGGGTTATTTTTAGACCAATCAAATTATTTGGATTATATCAAAATAATGCCCATGTTTTTTTCCCTTTTTTATATATTTTTTTCCTTTTGTTTTCTTAATTTTTTCCTCAATTTTTTTTTTTTTACAGTCATCTAGGTTAATTTTCAACAATTAAGTTGTCTTCACTCGAGGAGAACTCAAGTACGATTTAACTTAATGTTGGTTTAGGAATATGATTGAAATTATTTTTTAAAATATTTTTTATTTAAAAATATATTAAAATAATAGTTTTTATTTTTAAAAATTATTTTTTACATCAATAATTTAAAAATATAAAAATAAAATTTAAAATTAAAATAAAAATTTTCAATCATTTTCAGAACACAATCTCAAACATCCCCTTGAAATTCGGTAAGGATTCGGGGTAGGAGATTTTTTATTTATCAATTTCATTTTTTTTTCTTGAACTGGGTTTAATAAATCAATTGGTTTAGACATCAACGAGGGCATCCAAAAGTAAAACAAAACTCCGAAATATATTTAAAAATCAATTTCAAACATAGTTCGAACGCATATATGATTCGATCAAGTCGAGGCTACAAATGAAGGAAGAAGAACTTGGAAAAATCCAATTGCATGCTCAATAACAAGAAAGATTAGCAAATTACGAATATCTCCCTCCCTCGAACACTCGACCTAAGACACAAACAAAAACAGATCTAAGTTTATGATTAAAAAGCACCGAACTCTTCCTCTTTGTGTGTCTCAATGACAACATCAGACGTCGGATAAGCAACGCAGGTGAGAACCCAGCCTTCCGCCGCCTGGGCTTCATCAAGGAAGCTACCATCAGACTGATCCACAGTCCCTTGCACGACCTTGCCGACACATGAAGAGCACGCGCCGGCCCTGCATGAGTACGGGAGGTCCATACCACATGCCTCCTCGGCATGGTCAAGGATGTAGACGCTAGTGGGGCAATCAAACTCCTTCTCGCCATCAGGAGTGATGAGCTTCACCTTGTGTGCAGCCATTGCTTTAACACGCCCTCCTCGGCCGGCTTTTAAGCCAAAAAGAGCCTCCCCCGCGCCGGGAAGAGCCCGCAGGCTTCTTACTGGCTTTCGGCTAGCAAACGAGCTGCTAATCATGGCGCTGGTACTGAGGCCGGCTGCTGTGGCTGCCATTCTTCTTCAATTCTCTCTCTCTTACAAACAAGGGTTACAGATAAAAGTCTCTCTCTCTCGAAATATGGGAGTCTACTCTAGAGGCAGTCGGAGAGGGCACTGGAATTTGAATGATAAATCGGAGGTGAAGTGGCATGGAGCTGAACCCTATCTGCCACGTGGCAACCTTCTGTGGCTTTCGTTATCTTTCTGATATCTTTCATGGTGTTAAACGACAAACACCGTATAGGTTGTAGCTCATTTTATTAATTAATGTGCCATGCTATCAGTATATATAAGCAATTTCAAAAATAACATCGCTTTCTTGGATACTCAAATTGAATTGTGATTATTATAAATTGTCGTTTTTAGTTTTTTTATTTTATTTTGTCGGGGACTCTACTTTATTTTTATTTATTTAATTAATTATAAACACATCACCAATATGAGAAAATTAAAAAAACAAATTGAGTACGGGAAATAATGGGATGGAAAGAGGTTTCGAGTGTAATTAAAAATGAATCAATCTAATATTCAGTTATTATTTTTATTTCTCTTCTTATATTTATATTTTCTAATATAAGAAATAATTTAAAAAATAAAAAATATTAATTTAATATATTTTTAAATAAAAAATGTTTTTAAAAACAAGTAATCATTCACAAATAAGCTAGCCACGCCGGACAAAATTGCATACGTGTAACTCTTGTCTATTTTTGTAATTTAACCTGCATTTTATCCCAGTCACATCACATGTTGAATCCCATTCGGTAACAGGCTATCTATTTGATCCCATGCACTTGTTGCGAATTGAATTTATTTATTGTTATTTTTTAAAAAAAATACTAATTCAAAGAAAATCAATCAATTTAATGGATTCAAAAAAATTTTAAATATTAATAAAACTATGATATGATAAAATGCAAATAGATAACTCACAGTGCGAGTGGATGCGAAGAAAGAATATTTCTTCTGCATCTTTTAACTTTAAATATAAAATGTATTTTTGATAATTAATCTTAATTTTGGATAATTTAAAATAAATAAAATTCACCTAGCTACACAAGTTTTTCACTTCGATAATTAATCTTTCAATTCAACCATCCCTTCAAAAGAAAATATGAAATTGAGTGTTTAAAAAAAGCTTTGATTGTACAAAGAAAAAAATTTTAGGGTTAAAATAAAAATTTATCAAAAAATATTATTATAATTCACAATATGAGAATTTACAATAAAAAAAGTCATGTTGTTTATAGACAATTTGTTACACTTTGTTTATATTTTTTGTGCTCAATCAAACAATAATAATAATAAAAAAACATATTTAATTAAATAAAAGGAAAATAAAAATATGAAGCATTACAACACATTATAAATATTATATGAAAGTAAAAATTATTATTTGTTAAAAATATAATTTACCAACTTAAAACATAAATAAATATTACTCTTAAATATAACATTTTACATTAAAAAAAATGTCCATGTGACTGAAGCTTTTCTTTTTAACCATTGTTTTTAGGTCAGATGTCTCATGTTTTTTTTTTTAAAAAAAAAAAAGAAAATTAGCAGACATCTCGTTGTTTCATCTCTTTTAAATTCACAACAGTGATTGGAAAATCAATGCTTAAAAAATTTAATCTAAGAACTTGTTTTTTAACCAATGTTTTTTTTATTATTAAAAATTGATATGAATAATATATATGGTTCTTTATTACCAAACCCAATGATCACTCTTTTGCTAAAAATAAACTTTTATATCAATAATATATTTAAAAATATTGAGCATCAAAAAATCACTCACTCAGGTGTGTTATTAAAAACAAAATTCACTATTCTTTCAATATCAATAGCCAAATTGAAAATATATAAAATGATTGTGGATGAACTAAAAAGGTTGTCCATACCATTCTATTCTGATTGAAATGGCCAGAACATTCCGTTCCATTAAAAAAACCGAGATAAAACGATATCGTTTTCATTTTGATTTTAATTCCGATCCATTCCTGAAATTCCAGCTAAATTTTAACTAGAACATCTCAGTACCGTTCCGGATGTGCCGTTCCAACCTTAACATCCTTTTTATTTTAATTAACTTGTAATTTTTTTTAATTTTGAGATTATATTTACTTAAATTTAAATTTATATTATATAATTTAATGTTAATTCATCTTAAATTTTAATTATACTTCTTCACTTTATATATATATAAACATTATAACCCCGAAACAACACACCAAAATGCTTAGAAACCGAAACGTTTTATAACAATAAAAAAACCGGAACGGCAACCAGAACAATATTAATAACTTTGAGCTAAACAGTGAAAAACCCACTTTTTAGTTTTTTAGGTGATAGTTTTGAAGCAGAGCTAAATGCATTTCCAGAACCTAAACATGGCGATTCTTCCCAGGATGAGTAAATAATAAGAACAAATTCAACAACGAAAAAAAGAGCGTGAAAATAGGCAGCAGTCCTTTGTATAGCGCACCTACTTCCACGAGAAAGCGTATTATAACAAAATGAAAGGTGTCTGATATATTTTTCTAGCTTAACAGATTACAAAAACAATCTCTTAATTCTAAATTAAGACCTTCACTTACAGCCGGGGAAGAAAGCCAAAAAAACATCTCAGGGCTTCCCTTTGTCCAGGGAAAGAAGAACAGATCCCCCATCCCAAAACCCTGTTATATCTGTGCATTGTTGAGTCCCATACATGACCCGAGGCTTCATCTCAAAAATTGTTGTCTCGACAATAAGAACAAGCTCTGAGGAAGCACGATGAGGTCTGGATTTCCTTGCTTAAGTTCTAGTCGCATTTTATGTTCTTGTAGATCCTCCTCACAAACAAATTAGAGCCTAAGTAACCAACAGCTCCTGCACATGAAAAATAATAATCATATCAATCATTAAAAGAAAGAACCGTAAAAAGGGCTGATAAGGGCATCCTTGATCTTGATCCCTGATTCATGGCTAATTCAGTTTTAAATTGTATCTATTACAAAGAACAAAAATTGCTGGTATCTGCTATCAACCAGCAAAAAACAGTATCAGGGGCCTCATCACGATTTGCTAGAGGACAAAACTACCAGCATGTATAATATGTTTCCCATGAGTAGAAAGAAAGAAGGGAAGATTTAATGAGAATGGACACTTAATTAGTCAGCACCAAGGCTATAGCAAATAGGGCATGGTGCAGAATAGTAACAACAGCAAAAATACCAAACTCACCACATAGAATTCCTAATCCAAGACAGAACATCAAGGTGTATCCAAAATAGAAGCTTGTCTGGAAGAAACCCGACATCTTAGTCTTCACATAGTAGTAATATATTGAGTACAAGTACACATAAACAGCTGTTGAGGCAGCAGAGAAGAATGAAGTCCACTGCCAGTGATAGTTCTCAGCATTAAGCAAGAAATATGTTCCCACAATTGTCACGCAAACTGTTACAATAATGAGAATCAAGAAAACCAGCAGCATAAACCCGTATACATAGTAGACCTGTCAACCAGCAGCAGGAGCAAGGTTAGTAAACTGTCAAGGAGAAACATAGCTTAATTTGTATCATTCATTTGTTTTTTCAGTTCTCATCCATGAAGACAAAAAATAAATAAATAAAGTCATCAGAAATATTTTAATAAACACAAAACCAATCTAAACAGGCCTACCAGTCAGTTAAAAGGCAATAATAAACTAGAATAGGATACCAGAAAAAACTTGCAAGTTCAAATTAGATTTGAAAACAGCACAGTTCGTATATAATATATTTGCAGCATGCTTTTTCTGGGTAGGAAAAGAATTTTGTTTAAGTTTTTCATTTGTTTCAAAAGATCTGGTCAGACATAGACAAGCATGTTCATGCTGTTATGAAACAGAACTCAACAAGTCATGAGACAAGTTTTCCTAGAATCAAACTTGCTTGAAGTCAGGTGAGTATCAAACCACCGCCATACACTTTTAGATGACAGTTTTATGCCCTAGAACTGATACAAAATTTGCACTGCATAAACATAATGTGAAAATCAAGGGTATCGAGAAACAATCATCATACATGAGATTGAGCCAATCAACAATAAAACAAAAGATTTCACCTTGTAATTCCAGAAGGATGTGAAGACAAAGTACATCTCAATGAATATGCTGCCAAAGGGCAAAAGTCCACCCATCATCGAAACCACAGATGGTGTGAGGTACCATTTCTTCTCAGGAATTGGACGGGGAATGGTTTTCACACGACATGGATTGTTTGGAGCACCACTCCAATTTCTTCCAACAACAGTGCCAAGAAGAGCCAGAGGGAAGGAAATAAAAGCCCAAATTACAAAAACTACCACAATAGTGCCAAAGGGTATGGCTGCCAAAGAC
Organism: Salix dunnii; assembly: GCA_015731905.1. Classification (NCBI taxonomy): domain Eukaryota; kingdom Viridiplantae; phylum Streptophyta; class Magnoliopsida; order Malpighiales; family Salicaceae; genus Salix; species Salix dunnii. Next base: position 916,305 of record CM027661.1, read on the forward strand.
CCGTAGAAAATCGCAATTGTGTTCAGGATGAAGCCAATCCCAAAGCACATAAATGGAAATAGACAGGCAGTGAGAATCATCGACTTGATCCAGTTTTTGCCTGGAAACGACAGTAGAACCATGAGCAAATGATAAAGGAAGACAGAAAACAGAAAAATCAGCTGACTGATGGAAGAAGATACATACCTCCATGGCGAGAGTACATCCCTCCGCTCACATAACCAGCAATGAATGATGTGAGAGCATAACATATTATGAATGTCGTGACAATCGCTCCTCTCCTGCAACACATAAATACCACCAAACTTTACCACACAAAACCAATGACTGGAAGGGAAGCAAAAATTACACCAAAAAGAGCCCCTCCAAATAAAAATATTATAAGAATCACTGGTTACAGTTTACATAACTAGGTTCAAGACATTCAGTCTCCAACCAAAGACCAAAGTAGAGAGGATAATGTTACAATATCATCAGGATAAAAGACAGATCAAATCACTCTTATATTAAAAGTTCTTTCACAAATGTCCAGCATATCCTTTCCCTTAGACAGCATTCTCAGCAGCCAACCACATCCAAATCCAAACGAATTCAACATAACCATAAATTTGTGATACAATCATATAAAGATGAAAGCACTCATTCAAGACCAATATGCATGATTCATTATCAAAGGATATTGAAGTTATATTTGAAAAGCTCAAAACACAAGTACATGCCTCTCAATTTCAGTAACAGATACACCACAATGAACAAGTGAGAAAGAACAATAAAACTAAATTTGTTGCTAGCTAATGCGGCATTAATTCCAGTCATTGAGCTCAATCCCGGCACAAAGCCATGGATACAGACATAAAACTAAATTTGTTGTTCACCAATGACAGCAGAATATCATTCATGGCCATGGATACACCTTTTACAAATCCACGCAACACTATTTTTCAATCCATCATTAGCAAGAACACGGTCAATGGGATTCTAGATCAGCTCAACTAAGCCTTCACTCAGATCTCCCTGCTGATAAAGTTTAGTCCAGGAGAATATCATAGTTTTGGGATAACAAGTAGGGGGTAGTTGAAAAGTACAGGAAAAGAGTACATGTGCGCTACATGGATTTGTTGGGGAAAGATTACATGCAAAGAGATGCATGCCCCTTGGAAGATTTTTGTTTGTTTTGGTTTGGTGGTTTGTTCAATGAGAAAAAAGAGAGGATGTGACATGTTAACATTGTTTGAATTAAAGTTGTTTGAATCAAACAGAAAAAAGATATAACAAGTACATCATAATTGCAGATTGTAGACATCCTAAAGAAGATGAAAGGAGGGCATATTGATTCCACATGAAGAATAAAATTGAACTTGACAAATCTTTGGCAATTGTTTTAACATGTAGCTTGCATGACAAATTTTATACAAATCTTAATTGGACACCACGTAAAGAAGACAGTGCAGAGTGTAACAAGAGGAGGAATTCAAGGGAACTTCCAGGAAATTGCAACCAGTATGAATCCCAGCAATATAATCCAAAGAGATAGCAACCATGATAGATTGTAAGGTCAGATATCAAATTTACCTGCTAATTAACTACCAATGATAGGTGCAAAACATATGACTATGATAATTTGCATGAGATAATAGAGACTATCTGAGTTGACAAAGGTTAATCCGTGTGTTTCAGAGTAATATCTCAACATACCCGACATACAACGTTCCAACAATTGCCATCAAGATGACAAGAAGCACAAGCAACACTAGCTGAGCACCTGTTCCAACAACAGCTGAGAGAAGAACCAAACTGCGAGGAGGCCGGAAAACATCGCCATGAACAAGTTTCCAGCCAGTCTCCTCACTAACATCCCTTTCCTGAGAAAAATGTCAGAATAATTAGCACAATTTCAAAAGTTACAGTTCTATTGCAGTTACATACATGATGAAAAAATATATCAGTGTAAAATAAAAACAGAAATCTGACAACAAGAATCTACTAGAATTCAGTATTTAAAAAAAAGTCAAAGATTAAAAATTATTCTCAGTAAACCATCAAATAAATGCTAACACTAATAATACCCATGAAATTAGAAAAGAGAGAAGCATTACCAGAGACTCCACCAGGTCATCATCATCCCGAGCATATTTTGCATAGTCATTTCGAAGAGTCCGCATCAAAATCATTGACACTAAACCGGTGAGAAAGATGACCATCATGAATGAATTGAAGATGGAAAACCAATGGATCTGCACTTTCACATGCATTCGCAGCAAAATAAGTAAAAGCTAAACAAATTACAATTAAACAACCAATGATCCAACAAATAATTGAAATGCTTTTGTAGAACTAATGATACATTGTAAATGAAGAATAACAATCAATGGGAAGCACAAAATTGAACCAACATTACTTTTTACCTGATGCTCAAAGAAGGGGTAGTCCAAATAAACATCAAAGCGACGTGCAAAACTGACATTAGTCAAAGTCCATTTGACAGAGTATGTTAAGTCCAAAATTTTCCCAGATTCAAGTGGCTTTGCATTTTCTTGTGTAAGATTGACGTGAATAATCTGTAAGCAAAGATGTTTTAACATTGATAAAAAAAGAGTAAAGAAGCCATTAATAGAAAGTCATATGGAAGTTCAGGATCCATAAACCTGATCTTTATTATACTGGATAGTGATGCTCTTGTGCGTGTAAAGGACATGCTTTCCATTTTCACCATTCTTATCAGGATGCAATTCACCAACAAACCCTAAAATATAAATAAGGATAAATACTAAGAATAAATTATCCAATCACGTTGAGAGAAAATTACAGCAGTACAAGTCCTGTGAGTACATACCCCATAATGGTAGATCATCTGAACTTGCAATCAGAATCCCAAAGATCATGAACCATGAGAAAAGAGGTCAGAAAAGTAAACCGTGAGCATTCGAGCATGCAGAGGCAACTTAGTTTAATGATATAATTCAAAAGATGACATAAAAATCAAAATTATAATAATTGTTCTCAATTGCACCCTTGAATTTTTAGAGGGGAGCGAAGGGAAGGATGTGCAGAGAGTACAAGAATTGTGAGCATTAAATTAACAGAAGCCTGAAAGCAGTGATATAGAATAAACATATACACCCAATGTTTTCACCGACATAAGGAGCACATCTGAGAATACAGCTCAGAACATACCCACAAAGAATTCAAACCAATAATTGTTCTCAATTGCATCCTTGAATTGTTTGACCTTTGCATCGTCAAGTTCAAGCTGACATATGACACCTTTGTCCACATTCTCTGTTAAAGCAAAAATATGAGGGAAAATAGGTGTCAAAATAAAGGCAACAAAAATTTCAGGACACATTCCACCAGACAAATTAATGTGCAAGAAAAGAATTTACATACTTCCGAACTTCATGTCAACCTGGCTATCAATAAGCTCATTGCCACCAAGGACCTCACCGAGCCCACCCCATTTGTGTGTAGCATCACCACCAGATGGATGACAAAATGGAAGGCTGTAATAATTGTATGTCTCTTGTGGATTGTTATAAGGACCCACTTTATTTACCCAGAGTTTCACCGGTTCCTCTTGTCCATACTGTAGACACAATTTAAAAAACGAAATTGCGATTGGGGAGTAAATTAAAGGCATATAAGTGATTGATTAAAGAATGCATTTCATTTAAATAAAAACCAACAGGAAAATCATTTGACTTCGGATCATATGAGAAAAGATTGAGCCACGTTAGCTCACACCAAGTCAGAAATCACATCTTATTATTAAAAGATTAAGAGAAGAAATGTCAGTTTACTACAGAAAATGGAATGTCTCCCCCACTCTACATGGCCAGTAACTCTTTCTAGTATTCTCTCATCATCCAAACTCATGCATAGTCAATAATTTTCAATCCCCGAAAACATATATAAAAATAAAAGCTTTAAAGCAAACAAAAGATGCAAACCACTTCAGCATACTAAGTCACAAGTCCACTACAGCTAACATTTGTTCCCAAAATCTTTCACCAGCAAAACCAAACTCGATGGATCCTAAGCTCGTTCATCTCATCCACAAAACATAACACATTGAACCCAAAGTGAATTGGCACATCAAATCTCACAAACAAACATAACACACACAAAGCACCTTTCACAATGTAATGCATAAACTGTCATTTGCGAAATCAAAACCCAATCCACGAACATTAATTAACCTGACAATTTGAATCCATTGCGTTAATGTTTTTAGGGTATCAAGTCTGAATAAGTAACAAGGAATGTTTCCTAATGAAAATCCAGTAAATAATTCCCTAAAATACAATCGAAAAAAGATCAGGCCATATTCAGATCCAATTTTTCAACAATTCAATAATCTAAGCATCTTATACACGAAAACGACGCCAAAACTAACAGATCTGAGTCAAAATCGGGAACGACACATGTCAAACCTAAATAACGAGATCTGCGAGAAACGACTGACTGAGGTGGGCACACCTGAGTCAAAACGAAACGAAACAAAGCAAATAGGGTTTGAGTTATCAAATCTTCCGTTTACCCTGTGATCTGCGTCGAAGGCGAGAGCGGGAGAGAGGAGAATGAGGGAAATGAATGCGAGGAGAGGAAGGGATCGAGCGGTGGTTGCTGAGGACATGGCGATCGCCGGCGACGGTGGGATCTGATGCTGCAGATTCGATCAGTCTAATCGAATCTAATCGATTTTTTATCGTAATTTTTTTTTCAAGAACAGATGGATTCTCTCGCTTGACTCTGAATTTTATTTTATTTTTTTCCTTCCAGATAGAGAGAGAGAGTGGAGTGAGAGACAGTAACGTAAGGCAAGGAGAGACTTAAGATTTGCGACGGGCTTGTTAACGCTATTTTATTAGTAGGTAGACGGTTTATTTTATTATTTATGTCCATATTAATACTAATATATATATATATAATAATAAGTGAATATATTTTCTTTTTTTATACGCCCATCCATTCCGTGGAATTATAGTTGATAACTTGATTAGGAGTAGGGTTTTTTTTCGCATATCAAAAAAAAAAAAAAAGTCCACAACAATATTAATATATATATTAAAGTATTATAGCGATTCTCGTAAAATACAATGAATAGAAATAATGATTTTCCACTTATAATATATACTAGCCAAATGTCATCACGTCTCTTTGTAGGCGGCACCATATTTTTTTCAATATAAAAAATATTAATATATATTTTTTCATAGTATTATAAATTTAGCTAAAACAATAAATTTATGCAGAAATCCTGTAAAGTGCAAGTTTTCTATAAAATATATGAATTTTAAATCGTTATAAATTTATCTGTTTAGCAATTTTCAATGAAATAACCAGGATTGATTTATCATCATCATCAAAAAACCAAGAAGATTCGGATATTTGAATTATTAAATTCACTGCATTAAAATTAGTTCATTTTATAATTCAATTTAAACCAAATAAAAATAAACTATAAACTGTGAAAATACTTGTAATAATCAAATAACAAAAATAAATAGTTAATTTTCTATCCACAAAAAGTCAAAAACATAAATTAAAAATTCATACTCACGTTATTTTCATTATCATTGCTTTAACAATTAAAATTATTATTAAAACAATTAAAATAAATAAATTCCCTGAAAAAACATTAAAAAAATAAACAGAAGATTTTTATAAAAAAACAATTAAAAAAATCACAAAAATTATCATTATCATTCTCCAAATAGTAAAATTATAAAAATTATCTAATCCAAATAACAAACAAAAATAAGAGAAAACACAAAAAAAAAATGAATAAAGGGAAAAAGGGAGTAATATTAATTTTAAAATAATTACCAACATAAATTAAAATTTCAGGCCTGAACCTATTAAAAATAAAACCCCAATAAAAAAATAAAAACTAAAAGCATAGAGAAGAATAAAGAATAAACATTATCCAAGAATTAAGAAAAAACCTAAATGAATTAACAGCAAATAAAAATCTACAATAATTGAATAATAAATATAAATAGTTAATTTTCTATCAATAAAAAAATGAAAACATAAATTGAAAATTCATCCTCACGCTATTGTCGTTATCATTGTTATAACAATTAAAACTATCATCAACATTACTGTCAAAACAATCAAAATAATTAAATTGACCTGAACAATGATTAAAAAAACAGCAAAATATTTTTACAAGAAAACAATAAAAAATTAATTAGTAACATTATCGTTATTATTGTGCAAATAATAAAATTATAAAAATCATTTAATCCAACGAGCAAATAAAAATAACAAAAAACAAAAAAATAAAGGGAAAAAGAAAGCAATATTAATTTAAAATATTATAACAATAGCAACATCGGAATCTTAACATCTAAAATTATTATTGCTATTACTATCAAAACAATAAAAATTATCAAATTATACCAAGGAAAAAAAATTAAAAAGCATAAACAAAACAGTAAGCAAGAAAAACAATTAAATTATTATTATTATTATTATTATTATTATTATTATTATTATTATTATTATTATTAAGAAAGAATAAATAAATAAAAGATTAAAAAAATTATAAAAACTACAACAAAACATTAAACAAAAAAATACAATAAATAATAAAAATTATCATTGTTATTACTGTCAAAACAATAAAAATTATCAAATTATTCTGAGGAAACAAAAAACCTTAAAAACATTAACAAAAGAGTAAGCAAGAAACACAATTAAATTATTATTATTATTATTATTATTATTATTATTATTATTATTATTATTATTATTTATTTTAATTTTGTGTTAATAATGAAAGACTAAAAAAATCCTAAAAACTTCAAGAAAAGATCAAACAAAAGAATAAAACAAAAACAAAAATTATCATTGTTATCAATGTCAAAACAATAAAAATTATCAAATTATCCCGAGGAAAAAAATTTAAAAAAAATTAACAAAAGAGTAAGTAAGAAAAACAATTAAATTATTATTATTATTATTATTATTATTATTATTATTATTATTATTATTATTATTATTGTGTTAATAATAAAAAAAATAAAAAAAATAAAAGACTAAAAAAATCATAAAAAAAATTAACAAAATTAAAATCATAAAAAAAATCAAGGGATTAAAATAAAAAATTAAAAGTATGAGATCCGAAAGGAAAATCAAATATAAAGGGATTAAAATCCAAAATTAAAAGTACAGGGGCCGAAATGAAAATCAAATATATTATCAATTTCAATAAAGAACAAAAATGAAAAAATTGAAACTGTTATACCGAATAAATTAATATTTTTCAACCCAGTCCTGAAATTAAAAGGAGGACCGAAATGAAACATTAACATTGAATTAATTTCAATCGAATGACCCAATTGAATTAAATCAAAACTTATATAACAAAAATTAGGACCATACACAAAATTCAAAGTCCCAGGACCGAAGTGAAAAAGACAGAAAATTGGGCGACTCTCCTGCACTTTTACGTGCAGGAGAGAGAGAAAGGTGGTCAGCGGCTTTAACCGGCCACCGCTGCGTCCACGGTCGTCCGTTGCCAAAATGTGCCGCATCGGGAGAAAGACTACATGGAGACGCATCGGGAGAGACTCCAGTAGACCGTCTCCGGTCACCACATGTGCGCGCACGCGCCACCAAAACAGAGCATGAGGCGGAAAACCATTGGGCGCGTGCCCCTCACGCTCTGACAGTTACTGAAAGAAATAATAAAAAAATGGTCAATTACTATTTTATCTCTGTGCCGAATTCATCATTTTTGTCTTATTAAGGGCTATATCCATATTTAGCCAATTTAAAAATAAAATAAAAAATCAGAAGGGCAGCGAACCGGACCGAACCGGGTCAGATCGATATGGGAAATGACCGCGGAGTCCCTCAATCCAGACGGCGTGTTTTGTCGTTTTCTAGTGGCATAATCGTTAATACACTATTCATAAACAGGAAAAAAAAAAGGTGAATGTACGCGCACGAAATACCGGATCAAATATCCAGTCCACAGTAATTATACTAACAATCTACAGTGCACAGTAATTATACTAACAATCTACAGTGCATGAACAGGAAAAACACCACACCACAACGTTTATTTTATAGTTACTATATATATATATATATATATATATATATATATATATATATATATATATATATATATATATATAGTAATTAATTATCATTTCACTGTAGCTGAAATCATTTTTTTTTAAATGTAAAATAGAAAATTTATCTGTAGTTGTTTTCATTGCTTGCACATTAATAATAATAATAATAATAATAATAATAATAATAATTGTTTTTTTATAATTATTTTCTTGCTTTCTCTTTTGTTATATATATTTTTTTAAATAATTTAATAATTTTCATTATTTAAACTTTATATAGTAATAGTGAATATGATAATAATGATGATCATGCAAAACTATTTTGTGTTGGTTTGATTGCCTGTGAAAACCTGAGTCGATACTTGAATATAAGATGATTTAAAATTGGCATGTTAAGCAAAAATTGTTGTTGTTTATCATGCATCCATTTCAACAAACATATTATCAATGTATTTCAAAATCAAGACGGTTTATGCTGGCTTGATTGCCTATGAAAAACTAAGTCAACGCTTGGATATAAAGTAATTAGAAATTGACAAACCAAGCAAAAAATTGTTGTCAATCACCATGAAATTGTTCGAGAAAGCATCCTATTTATGAATAAAGCATTTTTAACAAATCATTGCGACTATTGAAGTTTTATCATAGGACACTAACATTAAACGAAGACCATTAGATATTGGTTAACTTGTTGATGAAAACCTAAGACTACACCAGAATAGAACGTGATGGATTATTGTCATATAACGCAAAACCTGTTGCAATCCATTACAAGCTAGCAAAAAAAATTTTTGAGAATGGACAAGGTATTTTCAAATTAATTATCCAAGCTAACAAAGTTTCATTCAAGGGTTTCAATCTCAATTCCAAATCAATTTATTTAGGTTCAATTGATCAACAAAACCTCAAATGGTGGCAAAATATAAAGTGCTTGAGATATTGACATATTATACATAAATTGTAACTGTATGAAAAATAAAAAATATAGTAATAGAACCGGGCTTTTATTGTTCTTCGTTCATCGTGAGCAAACCCACACAAATGTGTCAAAGACACTAAAAATCTCCTAAATATTATCCCGGATAATCAAAAACAATTTTCATATATATCATGCTCGTGCAACCTAAGCCATTTGGCCTTGCTATATGAAGATCAAAGAAAAAGTGAAAGAAAACAAAGACCTCGTTCAATTAAAACTAAAAAAAAAGTTAACCCACCCTTTCGCATCACTGGCTCACCAAATTAAGTTTTGATTAAAAATAAACATCAAAACCAAAATGGCATCGAACACCAAAATCACACTATAAGTCCAAGAAGACAACAATTTAGAATTAAAATTTTAAGAGCAACACAATCAATAAATTCCAAGCACCCAAATACATCTCTAATATAATTTGTGAAATATATTAGCCTACGAAACAAAATACTTTGTCACAACCAACAAATTAATCTATGTTTCAACTTAATTAAATCAATTGCCCAACAATGAAAAAAAATACCAACCAAAACAACAAGGTAAAAGAGAAACAAGAAAAAAAAACAATAATTAAAAACAAACCCGAATGTAAGGAAATCAAAGAAAAACAACCCAAATTCCATCTAAACACAAAGGAGTCAAACCAACAAACCAAACCAGCACACAACTGAACAAACCACCATCTAATTCCAATCCAATCAAACCAATTACCCAACAACCAGCACACCAAAATCACGAAACCAAAGCAATTTCAACTCAATCAAACCAATTGCATAGCACTCATCACACAAAAATAACAAAATTCAACCAATACTAACCTAATTAAACCAATCACCCATTACATAAAACATACAAATCACAAAACCCGAGAAAGAAGAAGCAAAATAATAGCAACCAAAAAAAACATAAAGCATCCAAAGACAGAACCCATTAACGCAGCAAACCCAAGCAAATGCAAAACCCGACCACGAGACTAAAAAACCAAACAACACACGAATCAAACCTCTGACCCCACACAAAACAGTGGTTAGAACCATACCTCCAACGCAGCAACGAAACTAGCCAAGAAAGCCACCACACTCTAGCACCAGCACCAGACTGAACTGAAAATAGGCCAGAACCTCTTGTCTCTCATGGTTCTTCAATGGTTGTACTGGTCTCAACCAAAATGAAACCCCCCACCCTTATTGTCTGAAAATGCCAAAAACTTCTAAATATTCCCTATGTTTCAAAGAGAGGAGGACGAGTTATTCACATTTCATTTCATGGTTAGAGGAGAATTGAAAGTTAAGCAATGGGAATTCTATAGAATCATAAGGGGAAATAAAGACGTTTGCAGTGTTATAATTAAATGAAAACCAACAAACACCAATAACATCAAATTAAATGTAAAACTCAAAATCGCCCCTAACAAAAAAAAAAAACAACCCGAATCACTTAAGGACAAAGTTGTCTTCACATTGTTGAAATCCACAGTGTATTACCTCATAGTCTACAGTGGACCAAACAATAAAACTTCTACAATGTTTATTTTTTAGTTAATATTTTGCGGTTAATAACTCGATTGAGAGTGGGTTTTTTTTGCATTTTAAAGATTTTTTTTAAATAATTTATTTCAATGTATTTTCAAATGATTTTTTATAAAAAAAAATAATAACTAAAGCAATTTCAAATGACCTCTGATTATCTAAAGCTAAAACAAAAAAAATATATAAATGCATCGATTTTATTTTACAGCTTATAATAAGGTGGTGCAAAAAGTATAGTTTAGTCCTTTAATGATAACAAATAAAGCTATTTAATTCCTTAAGTTTTTTTTAAATTATTTTTTTTATATAAAATTGTATTTTTATTACTTTCAAATCCCTAATCTGGGAAAGAAATAACATTCCAGATTCCAGCATAAAAACAAAAAATCATTGTTTTTACATGTTATAACCATTAAATTGATTTAATTTACCTTAATGTCCAGGGTTCATTTTCCTTTTTAAAACAATAAAAGCTTTTTTTTTATTGGCTGTCTTTCTATTACATCATGGCCACAACGTTTAATTGCAGATTTGCGCTATTTAGTGATTGTTTGGATATTGAAATTATTTTTAAAAATATTATTTATTTAAAATTGTATTAAATTAATATATTTTTATTTTTTAAAAAATATTTTTAATATTAATATATAAAAATGATCTACAAATATTAAAATAATATTTTTTTTAAAAATACTTTTAAAACCTATAACCACGCGTTAATCTTAGAGTTCCAGGTTGAGAAAACAATAATAATCTGCTTTGACTTATGGGTAGTAAAGGCAAGTAAAAGTTTAATAATAATTATTCTAAAAAACAAATTTATTTAAATATATATTAAAATAATCTTTTTTTTTAAAAAATCATTCATAGGACGTTCCGCACCGCTTTCTAATCACAAGGACGAGGGTTGTTTAAAAACCATTTAAAAAATGTTTTTTTATTTTAAATTATTTTTTAAAATGTTTTTATTTCATTTTTATATATTAATGTTAAAAATATTTTTTAAAAAAAATTAAATTTTAATAATAATTTTTTAAAAATAAAATTTTAATATATTATACACATAAAATAATTTTAATCACACTTTTAAATAACATAAATTTTACATGCCAAAGGTTTTTAGGAACCATTTATAAAATATTTTAAAACAAATTGATTTTTTTATTTTAAATTATTTATTAAAATGTTTTTAAATTATTTTTATATATTAATATTATAAATAATTTTTCAAAAATAAAATTTTTAACCCATTAAAATCATAAGATAATTTCAATCACACATCCATGCGGGGAAAAAAATTGTTGAAGAAAAAAAGCCACCATGAAAGTGAAATCCACATAAAATATATTCCACTAGCCGATGCCCCCGCTCCCCGTCAAATAATAATTATGTGTGTTTTTTATTATAATATAAATTTAGATAAAATAATAAATTTATGCATAATATATGTTAATATTAAAAAGTAAAGCATTTTAACAAAAAAAAACACAATAGAAAATAACCACTAAAATTATCATTATTATGGTGCAAATAATAAAATCATAAAATTATATGACCCGAAGATAGATAAAAATGACAGAAAATATAAAAAAAGAACAAAGGAAAAAAGAGAGCAATATTAATTTGAAAATGATTACCAACATAAATTAAAATTTCAGAACTTAACCAAATAAAAATAAATCTCTAATAAAAAAATAAAACAAAAACTAAAGGCATCGATGCATAAATACAAATAAAAAATAAACGTTGTCCAAGAATGACAGAAAAAACAAAAGAAATTAAAAGCAAATAAAAAATTCAACACAAGAAGCTCCAAAATGAAAAATATAATATATAATTAATTCTAATTGAAGGACAAAATTGAAACAAATAAAAATATTCGGACAGAAATAAATAAATAAATAAATAAATTTTAAAAATTATTGTGTAATTTTGTTAAAAAATTAAAAGAATAATGATTGAAATGAAAAGTAGCATACATGATAAATTTTAATTGGAGGACACGGTCAAAACAGATTAAAACAAACTATATAATTAATTTCAATTGAAGGATAAAATTAAAATAAATAAAACCTTAGGAACGAAATAAATAAAGACATTTAAAACAAAATTGTTGTGTAATTTTTTTTTTTATAAAATTAAAAAGAATAAGGATTGAAATGAAATATAGAATATGTGACTAATTTCAATTGGAGGACCTAATCAGAAGCAATTAAAACATTTATACCAAAATAATTAAAATAAACAAAAACAAATCAAAAATCAAAAGAATAAGGACTACATTGCAATCCAATATATAACATCAGTTTCAATTAAAGAGCACAATTGCAATAAATAAATAAAAATATTGAAAACAACAATAATATATCGGACACGCACCGCACAGGGAGGAAAAGTACATTTCAGCACACCATGCGACTCGATAGAAGCCGGTTTCGAACCGCTGTGATGAGGTGGACGCGGCGCCCGAATGGTGAGTGCGCTAGAAACATTGCAGATGCATCCGTACGACGAGCCTGCAGTGTCAACGAGAAATAATATACAATTACCTCCACACTCTTTGACCCACCGATAACTATGAAAAACTATTGTGAAAAATTCAGAAACACCCCTGGATCCAACGCCTAATTTTTTTCATTATCGGGGGTTAATTTTGTAGTTTTACTGTGCATAAATTCGGAAATATCATGCATGTCCTTTGGAAATTGCTAAATTACACCGTTTCGAATTGTTTTCTTTTATTGTTTTCAGGGGTTATTTTCATTGTTTTACTGTACAACAAATCTAAAAATAATATATTTATCCCTTTTAAATTTCAAAAATATAAAATTAAAAATTTTGAGTCCTGAAGTTAAAATAATATTTTTATTGTTATAACAGATCAGTCAATTACTGTAGTGTGAGTGAAAATACTGTAGAGTAAACATTTGTTCTCCATACTTTGCGGGCGTACGTGAGCTTTTGCATTCAATTTTAAAGAAGAAAGGTTCCTAGGCGATGTGTTGGTTGCTCAAAAGTCCAAAATTCACAAGGCGTATTTATTTTCATGCCGAGAAACGTTATTTGATCGATGACAACTCTACTTTGACCTTTGTGGAAATCTCACCTGACTTCTCTAGATTTCTCTTTTCTTGATTCTATCTCTCGGGACTAACCTCCCTTTTAATTATCATTTACTATCACATCTTTGAACACATAATTAATGTATACTATATTCACACCATCACCAACATCTCACTTTTATTGCTTGGTTGGTATTGTAATTTCAGTTATTTTTAAAAGTATTTTTTATTTAAATATATATTAAAATGATATTTTTTTTATTTTTTAAAATTTATTTTTGATATTATCATATTAAAATAATATTAAAATATTAAAAATATTTAATTTAAAGTAAAAAAAAATTCTTCCCAAAAACGTTTTTAAAACACAACGTCAAATATCTCCTTGGAGGCGTTTTACAATGTCTTAAAACATTATCTTAAAAAAATAATTTTATTATTTTTATTGTAAATTAAATTAATTTTTTGTGTTTTTAGGTCATTTTCATGTGCTGATTCTAAAATAAATTAAACTATATATAAAAAATTATTTTAATGTATTTCTGAATAAAAAATCTAGATATTATGTTTCACAAATATTTTTAAAAAAATTAAAAATTATTTATTTCGATAATTCCCGAAAATAACTCTAAACCACTTGCTCCCCAATTACCACATCCACATTTGACCGCAATTATTGTTGCATCTATGATGTGTATACACTGCATCATCTCCATGAATATATACACACACTAAAACAGATCAGTGGTTCGGTTACTGTGTGTTGTGCGTTTTTACTGTAGCGATTCATTGTAGCATGTATCTGTTTTCACTGTAGATTTAAAAAGTATTGCTCAATTTTTGGATCGGGTCGTTCAGGTGGTCGGTTCGCTGGTTTTTTATCTTTTTGTGAGGCGCAATGTCTGTTTTAACCCTCGAAGAAGATAAGACAAGGCATATGGGCGGACGGGCTCCTGGGTAATTGTGCGTTTCGGTTCAGTTCGGTCCGGTCCGCCGCACTTCCTAATTTTTTTATTATTTTATGGAAATGGCTAAATACAGATATAGCCCATTATAAGATAAAATTGATGACTTGGGCACAGGGGCAGTCTGGTAATTGCCATCATTTTTTTATTATTATTCCTAATTTACTGTCGGCACGTGCGGAACACGTGACCCGCAGCATTGCGCTTCACGCCCTGTTTAGGTGGCGCGTAAGGGGTTATGCGGTGGAATCAGATGGGAGATCGGCGTCTCGGTTGATGCGCCTCCGCGTGGTCTCCCTCCCAGTGCGGCGCTTTTGAGACTCCAATGGACTTGGACGCGATAGTGGCCTGTTAAAGCCACTAGCCCCTTTCTCTCTCACCTGCACGTAAAAGTGCAGGAGAGTTATGACCTTTGCACTTCGGTTCATGCGCTTTTAATTTCGTATATGGTCATGATTTCCGGTATATAAGTTTTGATTTAGTTCGATTGGGTCTTTCAATTGAAATCAATTAAATGTTCAAGCTTCACTTCGGTCCTCCTTCTTTTAATTTCCGGATTGAGTTTAAATAGCTCAATAGATTCGGTACACAAGTTTCAATTTTTTTAGTTTTGTCCTTTGATTGAAATTGATAATATATTTGATTTTTATTTAGGCCCTTACACTTTTAATTTTTTATTTTGATCCCTTTATTTTTTTATATTTCTTGAAGAATCTCCACTTTTGTTCATGTATATATAAGTGTGATCTTGACTTTGATTTTTAATTTTTTTGATTTTCTTATTTGTTGAAGTGATATTTTTTTTAAAAAAATAGCTCTTAAATTTTATTTTGTATCTATGATCATTTGAAAATTGATATTTCTGTTTTTCTTCCTCCATCCATTCTTTCTTTTAGTTTTTTATTGGTTTTTGTTTTTTTATTATTTCCAAGTGAAATAATTTTTTTTACCTCATAATTTTTATTTTATTTTTTTGTTTGATCTTTTGTTAAAGTTATTAGGATTTTTTTAGTCTTTCATTTATTTTTGTTTTTTCATTCTTAACACAATAACAACAACAACAACAACAACAACAACAATAATTTCAGCTATTTTTCCTACTTATTCTTTTGTTAATGTTTTCCAGTTTTTTTCTCTTGTGATACTTTGATAATTTTTATTGTTTTGACAATAATAGCAATGATAATTTTATATGTTAAAACTTCGATATTGTTGTTTTTATAATAGGATGTGGTGATCTATTTTATTACATTAAATTTTGCATGTATAAATATTATATTTTAATTTTGAACTAGCAAATCCTATTAATTTCTTTAATCCAAAGAATTATTAAAATTGCTTGCCCAGCAGGCAACGTAGTACGATCCATTTTTTTTAATTTTCACGTCAAATGATTTTTTCCCATTTAATAATTTTTATTTATGTTTTATCATTTATTTTATTTTTTTATTTGTTCTTTCTTTTATTTTATGTTTTTTTTATTTTCAAGTCAAATGAATTTTTTTTACCTCATAATTTTTTTTTATTTGATCTTTTATCAAAGTTATTAGGATTTTTTTAGCCTTTCATTTATTTATTTATTTCATAATAATAATAATAATAATAATAATAATAATAATAATTTCAGTTATTTTTCTTCTTACTCTTTTGTTAAAGTTTTTCAGTTTTTTTCTCTTGGGATAATTTGATAATTTTTATTGTTTTGACAGTAATAGTATTGATAATTTTATATGTTAAGACTTCGATGTTGCTGTTTTTATAATAGAATATGGTTATCTGTTTTATTATATTAAATTTTGCATGTATAAATATTATATTTTAATTTTAGACTAGCAAATCCTATTAATTTCTTTAATCCCAACAATTATTAAAATTGCTTGCTCAGCCCGCAACGTAGTACCATCCATTTTTTAATTTTCAAGTCAAATGATTTTTTCCCATTTAATAATTTTTATTTATGTTTTATCATTTATTTTATTTTATTTTTTATTTGTTCTTTCATTTATTTTGTGTTTTTATTTTTTTTATTTTCAAGTCAAATGAATTTTTTTTACCTCATAATTTTTATTTTATTTTTTTGTTTGATCTTTCGTTAAAGTTATTAGGATTTTTTTAGCCTTTTATTTATTTATTTTTTTCATAATAATAATAATAATAATAATAATAATAATTTCAGTTATTTTTCTTCTTACTTTTTTGTTAATGTTTTTCAGTTTTTTTCTCTTGGGATAATTTGATAATTTTTATTCTTTAACAGTAATAGCAATGATAATTTTATATGTTAAGACTTCGATGTTGCTGTTTTTATAATAAAATATGGTTATCTGTTTTATTACATTAAATTTTACATGTATAAATATTATATTTTAATTTTAGACTAGCAAATCCTATTAATTTCTTTAATCCCAACAATTATTAAAATTGCTTGCTCAGCCCGCAACGTAGTACCATCCATTTTTTAATTTTCAAGTCAAATGATTTTTTCCCATTTAATAATTTTTATTTATGTTTTATCATTTATTTTATTTTTTTATTTGTTCTTTCATTTATTTTATGTTTTTTATTTTCAAGTCAAATGAATTTTTTTTAGCTCATAATTTTTATTTTATTTTTTTGTTTGATCTTTTGTTAAAGTTATTAGGATTTTTTTAGCCTTTCATTTATTTATTTTTATTTCATTATTAACTTGATAATAAAAATAAGCAAAAGAATAATAATTTCAGTTGTTTTTCTTGCTTACTCTTTTGTTAATGTTTTTCAATGTTTTTTCTCTTGGGATAATTTGATAATTTTTATTATTTTGATGGTGATAGCAATGCTGATTTTAGATGTTAAGATTTCAATATTGTTGTTTTTATAATAGGGTGCAATGCTCTGTTTTATTATATTAAATTTTACATATATAGATATTATATTTTAATTTTGGACCAGCAAATCCTATTAATTTTTTAATTCCAACAATTATAAAAATTATTTGTTTAGCCCGCAACGTATTACTGTTAATTTTTTTAATTTTCAAATCAAATATTTTTTTTCCAGTTAATAATTTTTTTTTTGTTTTATCATTTGTTTATTTGCTCTTTCTTTTATTTTTTTATTGGCTTTTTTTATTATTTTAAAGTCAAATGAATTTTTTTTACCTCATAATTTTTATTTTATTTTTTTGTTTGATCTTTTGTTAAAGTTATTTAGATTTTTTTAATCTTTCATTTATTTTTGTTTTTCTTCATTATTAACAACAACAACAACAACAAGAATAATAATAATAATAAGAAGAAGAAGAAGAAGAAGAAGAATTTTAGTTATTTTTCTTACTTAATCTTTTGTTAATATTTTTCAGTTTTTTTTCTCTCGAGATAATTTGATAATTTTTATTGTTTTGACAGTGATAGCAATGATAGTTTTAGATGTTAAAACTTTAATGTTGCTCTTTTTATAATAAAATGTGATGATTTATTTTATTATATTAAATTTTGCCTATATAGATATTATAATTTAGTTTTAGACCAGCAAATCCTATTAATTTCTTTAATTCCAGCAATTATAAAAATTGTTTCCTTAGCCCGCAATATAGTGCGATAAATTTTTTTAATTTTAAAGTGAAATGATTTTTTTCAGTCAATAATTTTTATTTTTTTATCATTTATTTTATTTTTTTATTTGCTCTTTTGTTAATGTTTTTAGGCTTTTTTTAAGCCTTTAATTTAATTTTTTTCCCCGTTCTTAACGTAATAATAATATTAAGAATAATAATAATAATTTTAGTTTTTGTTCTTACTTGGTTTTTTATTAATTTTTTCTGTTTTTTTCTCAAGTTTGTTTAATAATATTTATTGTTTTGACAGTAATAGTGATGATAATTTTATAAGTTAAGACTTCGATATCACTTTTGTTATGATAAATTTTATTATATCAAACTTTATTTATTAAAATATTATATTTTAATCTCAATAATTATAAAAATTATCTGTTCTACCCGCACTACACCCGCAACATAGTGCGGGCCATTAACTAGTTATCCTATATACTAAAACGCATCAGAGTCGGTTACTGTAGAGTGGATATTTGCAAAATATACTGCACGCGTGTACGTGCGCCCTTTTTTTTTGTTTTTTCCGGTTGTGAACAGTGTATTAACGATTTTAGCCCCCAAAAACGACAAAAAACGCCGCCAGAATCAAGGGCGCCTTCGTCATTGCGCACTTAGGACCGGACCGGTCCAGTCCGGCCCACCGGTTTTCTGCTTATTTTATTATTTCTTATCGGGGCTGTAAGGGCGTGCCGAGCACGCGCCAGCCCGTTTTCCGCCCCACACTCTGTTTAGGTGGTGCGTACGGCTTCATACAGTGGCCGGACACGATCTACCAGCGTCTAGAGCGATGCGCCTCCTCATGGTCTTCCTCCCGCTGCAGCGCGTTTCTACAATGGATGTACGTGGACTCGGCAGTGGCCGGGAAAGACGCCGGCGACGTCTCTCTCTCTCTTGCACGTACAAGTGCAGGAGAGTCCCCCGAGTTTTATACCTTTACACTTTGGTTCCTTCAGTTTTAATTTCATTTTTTTTCCATATTTCTGGTATATAAGTTTTGATTTTATTTGATTGGGTCCTCTGATTGGAATTGATTGAACGTCCATTTTTCAATTCGTTCCCGCTTCTTTTAGTTTCCGGATTGGATGGAAAAAGATTAATTTATTCGGTACAGTAGTTTTGATTTCTTCAGTTTTGTCCTTTAATTAAAATTGATAATATATTTGATTTTCATTTCGGCCCTTATACTTTTAATTTTTTATTTTAAACCCTTTATATTTAATATTCATTTCAGCTCTATGACATTTAATTTTTTATTTTAATACCTTTATTTCTTTTTATTTCTAGAATAATCCTTACTTTTATACATGTACATATAAGTGTGCTTAGCTTTGATTTTTAATTTTTGTTATTTTTTTATTTGTTGGGGTTGTATTTTTTTCGAAAAAAATTACTTCTTAAATTTTATTTTATATCCATGATCATTTGAAAATCGATATTTGTATTTTTTCTCTGTTTATTCTTTATTTTAGCTTTTTATTTGTTTTATATATTTATTTTTACGTCATATGACTATTTTTGCCTCATAATTTTTATTTTAGTTTTTTTTTTACCTTTTATTAAAGTTTTTATGATTTTTTTAGTCTTATATTTTTTTTCATTATTAACATAATAATAATAATAATAATAATAATAATAATAATAATAATAATAATTTAATATTTTTTCTTCCTTACTCTTTTGTTAATATTTTTTAGGTTTTTTTCCTCCGGGGATAATTTGATAATTTTTATTTTGTTAACAGTTATAAGAATGACTATTTTTATTTTTATTTTTTTTATGTTTTCTTAAAATTTTTAGGATTGTGTTTAATATTTTATTTTTTTTCCTTTCATTATTAACACAAGCAAAAATAGTAATAATAATAATAATAATTTAATTGTTTTCCTGTTTTACTCCTTTGTTAATGTTTTTTAGGTTTTTTTTCTTGATAATTTGATAATTTTTATTTTTTGACAGCAATAATAATGATATTTTTATTTTTATTTTATTTTTTTGTTTGATCTTTTGTTGAAGTTTTTGCGATTTTTTTAGTTTTTCATTTATTTATTTATTCTTTCATAATAATAATGTTTTAATTGTTTTTTTACTTACTATTTTATTTATGTTTTTTTTTCCCGGGTATAATTTCCGGATTGTATTGAAAAAGATGAATTTATTCGGTACAGTAGTTTTAATTTCTTCATTTTTATCATTTGATTAAAATTGATAATATTTTTTGTTTTCATTCTGGCACTTATACTTTTAATTTTGAATTTTAATCCCTTTATATTTAATGATCATTTCAGCCATATTACTTTTAATTTTTAATTTTAATCCTTTTATTTCTTTTTATTTCTAGAATAATCCTTACTTTTATCCATGTACATATAAGTGTGCTTAGCTTTGATTTTTAATTTTTGTTATTTTTTTATTTGTTGGGGTTGTATTTTTTTCGAAAAAAATTACTTCTTAAATTTTATTTTATATCTATGATCATTTGGAAATCGATATTTGTATTTTTTCTCTGTTTATTCTTTATTTTAGCTTTTTATTTGTTTTATATATTTATTTTTACGTCATATGACTTTTTTTGCCTCATAATTTTTATTTTAGTTTTTTTTTTACCTTTTATTAAAGTTTTTATGATTTTTTTAGTCTTATATTTTTTTTCATTATTAACATAATAATAATAATAATAAGAATAAGAATAAGAATAATAATTTAATATTTTTTCTTCCTTACTCTTTTGTTAATATTTTTTAGGTTTTTTTTCCTCCGGGGATAATTTGATAATTTTTATTTTTTTAACAGTTATAAGAATGACTATTTTTATTTTTATTTTTTTTATGTTTTCTTAAAATTTTTAGGATTGTGTTTAATATTTTATTTTTTTTCCTTTCATTATTAACACAAGCAAAAATAGTAATAATAATAATAATAATTTAATTGTTTTCCTGTTTTACTCCTTTGTTAATGTTTTTTAGGTTTTTTTTCTTGATAATTTGATCATTTTTATTTTTTGACAGCAATAATAATGATATTTTTATTTTTATTTTATTTTTTTATTTGATCTTTTGTTGAAGTTTTTACGATTTTTTTAGTTTGTCATTTATTTATTTATTCTTTCATAATAATAAAGTTTTAATTGTTTTTTTACTTATTATTTTATTTATGTTTTTTTTTCCCGGGTATAATTTCCGGATTGTATTGAAAAAGATGAATTTATTCGGTACAGTAGTTTTAATTTCTTCATTTTTATCATTTGATTAAAATTGATAATATTTTTTGTTTTCATTCTGGTCCTTATACTTTTAATTTTGAATTTTAATCCCTTTATATTTAATGTTCATTTCAGCCATATTACTTTTAATTTTTAATTTTAATCCTTTTATTTCTTTTTATTTTAGAATAATCCTTACTTTTATCCATGTATATGTAAGTTTGCTTAGCTTTGATTTTTAATTTTTGTTATTTTCTTCTTTGTTGGGGTGGTATTTTTTTCCAAAAAAATTAGTTCTTAAATTTTATTTTATGTTTATGATCATTTGAAAATTGATATTTGTATTTTTTTTTCTCTTTTTGTTATTTCTTTTAGCTTTTTATTCGTCTTTTATATTTATTTTTACGTCATATGACTTTTTTTACTTCATAATTTTTATTTTAGTTTTTTTATTTAATCTTTTGTTAAAACTTTTATGATTTTTTTAGTCTTTGATTTTTTTTCTTATTAACATAATAATGATGATGATGATGATGATTTAATGTTTTTTCTTACTTACTCTTTTATTAATGTTTTTAAAGTTTTTTTCCTCTCGAGATAATTTTATAATTTTTATGACTATTTTTATTTTCATTTTTTTTTTGGTGTTTTGTTAAAATTCTTAGGATTATTTTTTTCTTTTATTTTTTTTCCTTTCATTATTAACACACACATAAAAAAAAAATAATAATTTAATTATTTTTCTATCTTACTCATTTGTTAATGTTTTTTAGATTTTTTTCTCCTAATAATTTGATAATTTTTATTGTTTTAACTGTAATAATAATGATAATTTTTATTTTTATTTTATTTTTTTGTTTGATCATTTATTGAAGTTTTTAACATTTTTTTAGTTTTTCATTTATTTATTTATTTATTCATTCTCTCATAATAATAATGTTGATAATTTTTTTAGTTTTTCTCGGTATAAATTGATAATTTTTATTATTTTGATAGTAATAGCAATAATAAATTTTAGATGGTAATACTCCGATTTTGCTATTGTTATAATAGAACATGTTAATCTATTTCTGTGAATTAAAGTTTGCATATATAAATATTATATTTTAATTTTGAGCAAGCAAATCTTATAAAAATTATTTTCTTAGCCCGCAATGTGGAATGAACAATTTTTTTTAATTTTCAAATGATTTTTTCCAGCTAATAATTTTTATTTTTGTTTTATCATTTATTATATTTTTTATATGCACTTTTATTAAAGTTTTTTTTAGTCTTTCATTTATTTTTTTCCATTATTAGAGCAATAATAATATTAATAATCATCATAATAATAATTTTAGTTTTTGTTTTTATTTTATTTTCTGTTTTTTTTTCTCGGGCTAATTTAATAATTTTTACTATTTTGGCCATGACAATGATGATAATTTTAGATATTAAAACCTTGATTTTATTTTTATTATAATCAAGTATGCTCATCTATTCCATTATATCAAACTTTTAATCTCAACAGTTATAAAAATTATATATACAACCCGCGATGTAGTGCAAACCGACAACATCACAAAGATTAATGTATATGTTGGGAAAAAAACTATGTTTTCCAACTTTTTCTTTAAAAAAACTTTCTAGGCAGTTACTTATTTTCGTCTCTTTTATGTCAAAACTTAGATATTGTTGTTACGGTGATGTGTATTGATGTGTTGTATCATATGAAACTTTACATATGTAAATGTTATATTTCATTTTTAAATTAGTTAAATCAATAAATTACTTCAAATACAACAATTATCAAAATTGCTTGCTTAGCTCGCAACATAGTGCAATCTATTTTTTTTATTTTTCAAGTCAAATGATATTTTTTCCTATTAATATTTTTTTTTGTTTTGTCATTTATTTTACTTATTTTATTTGTTCTTTCTGTTATTTATTTTATTGTTTTATTATTATTATTTTCAAGTCAAATGATTTTTTTTCTCATAATTTTTATTTTATTTTTTTGTTTAATATTTTGTTAAAGTTATTATCATTTTCTTTTGTCTTTCTTTCTTTTTTGATTATTAACACAATAATAATAATAGGAAGAAGAAGAAGGGAGAAAAATTAGTTATTTTTCTTACGTACTCTTTTATTAATATTTTTCAGTTTTTTTTCCTTGGGATAATTTGATTTTTTTTATTGTTTTGCCAGTAACTACAATGATATTTTTTTATGTTAAAACTTCGATGTTCCTATTTTTAGAATAAGGTGTGGTGATCTTTTTTATTATATTAAATTTTACATATTTAAATATTATATTTTTATTTTGGACCAACATATCCTATTAATTTCTTTCATCCCAACAATTAAAATTATTTTTTACTCGGCCCGCAATATAGTGTGGTATTTTTTTTTATTTTTAGTCCAAGTAATTTTTTTTTCCAGTCAATAATTTTTATTTTTTTTTCATTTATTTTATTTTTACATTTGCTTTTTTGTTAATGTTTTTAGGCTTTTTTTAAGCTTTTAATTTAATTTTGTTTTCTTCCCGTTATTAAAGCAATAATAATAATTTTAGTTTTTGTTCTTATGTGTTTTTTTATTAATATTTTTTTTGTTTCCCTCTCAGATTTGTTAAATAATATTTATTGTTTTAATAATGATAGTAATGATAATTTAAGATATTAATAGTTCAATATTACTATTATTATAATAAAATATATTAATTTTTTTTATCATATCAAATTTTATATTTTAAAATATTATATTTTAATTTTAATAATTATAAAAATTATTTGTTCCATCCATACTATTCCGACAACGGAGTGCGTGCGGGCATTTCACTAGTAAATAGTAAGCGAAGTCAATGTTAAAAGTAAGAAAGTGAATAGGAAAAAACAGACGCGTTTTATTTTATAGCTAATTTCCAAGTAGCTGTTCCCTCTCTCCCGCACAGAACACGAGACAGAAAGCGAAAAAGAGCGACGCGGTTACAGATTCCTCATGCTATTTATTCTCCCTTTTCAATTCCATTTTCTTTCAAATTTCACCCTCAGATTTTGTACTTTCCTTCAAATCTCTCCCTCCGCCGCGGCGCTCTCTCTTGCTCTCTTCCTTCGCAGTATATAGTTTTAGTTTCTGTAAATGAATTGAAGGTATAATTAATTGGAGTTGATTTTTTAGGGTTTTTGTAATTATCAAGCGATTATTAAAAGAAAATCAAGGGGGAAGAAAAAAGGAAATGGAGAATTACGAGCTGGTGAAAGACATAGGATCTGGTAATTTTGGAGTGGCAAGGCTGATGAGGCACAAACAAACCAGAGAACTGGTTGCGATGAAATACATCGAGCGCGGCCCCAAGGTCAGTAGAACATAATCAAATATATTTTTATTTATTTTAAAGAGTAATTAGAGTGCAAGTGTAGTTTTAGCTGCGGCCTAATTGAGATCTGATTTTGGTGATTAGATTGATGAGAATGTGGCAAGAGAGATTATCAATCACAAATCGCTTCGCCATCCTAACATAATTCGGTTTAGAGAGGTTATTTTGTATTTATTTATTTTATTTTAATTTATTTCGGTGCTTCTTGTTCAGGGATTTTTTATTTTTTTGTTCAGGTAGTGTTGACGCCAACTCATCTTGCTATCGTGATGGAGTATGCTGCCGGAGGAGAGCTGTTCGAGCGAATTTGCAAGGCCGGACGATTCAGCGAAGACGAGGTTTTTTTTATTTTCTGTTGTTTTTGTTATTAAATTAAAAAGGTGCTGAACAAGTTTCATATTTTATTTATTTTCAGGCGAGGTATTTTTTTCAGCAGCTTATTTCTGGAGTTAGTTACTGCCACTCTATGGTAAAAGCAAAATATTATAATTTATTTATGGGTTTTGGTTGCTGATAGAGTTTTGGTTGGTTATATATTTTAATTTTAATGATTGGCAGCAAATATGCCATAGAGATTTGAAGCTGGAAAATACGTTGTTGGATGGAAGCCCAGCACCACGGCTAAAAATATGTGATTTTGGTTATTCAAAGGTTGTTCGAAAAAGCCAAATTGTTGCTATTTTAGGTTTTTGTTTTGGTTTATTTGTGGTGTTTGTGAAATTTTTATCTTATCCACAATATTTGTGTAGTCATCTTTGCTGCATTCAAGACCCAAATCTACAGTTGGTACTCCAGCTTATATTGCTCCAGAGGTTCTTTCTCGGAGAGAATATGATGGCAAGGTAAAACCTGGACTAGTATTCATGTATTCGTTTTCCTGTTAAGTACACACAACTTCTTTGATGAGACACCACTGCTACTTTGCGTTCACCTACTAAAGCACTAATACCCAAACCAGGAACCAGCAATAATCTGAGATCATTGGTTGAACAGCTTCTATGTTTGTTTGGACTTTTACTTTGATTTAAGTGACAGTGGACATGTTAGATTGTATTAGTCAGTGAATTGGAGAAGAAGTTTTCCTGAAATGCCTTATTTGCATCTGCTGATAGTTTGCACACAAGCATATCTCATAAAAAATTAGATGTTTATTCCCATTTATGCTTGACCATGTTGTACATAGGAATGCTCAAGACCATTACAGTTGCATTTCCTTTTGCTTTGCTTCAATTGTTTTCTTTGCAATATAAACATGACAAATTTGTGCTAATGATTTGCGGTTTTCATGTTTTGAATGAAAGATTGTCATTTTATGCTATGCTCCCAGGGTAAAAAACATCCATCCGAGCTGGATGGAATTGACTTTTTGAAGCTACCTTTGTTGTTCAGGAATTTAAAGTTTGTATTAAGGATTGTCGTTCAGGGTTCAAGTAGAGAAGAATTTCATGGACGTTTGAATGGATTTACCTTTATGGAACTTCATATCATTTATCATCAGGATATTTGTGTGCGTGTGTGATATCACCAACTAAAAGTTATGATTTAAATAAGTAGTTTTCCTACAGAGAACATTATGATTGGTTTATGCTCCAAATATATGGTAAACCAACTGCTCTTCAGGTTGTAAATTTGAATCTAATAATGTTTAGATTTAAGCTTTAGAGACTTGAGCGTTGGAAAATAATATAAATCATATTATGGAATATTATCTAATGACTTAAGCTTTTAGGTGAGATGACTCATTGACATGGTATCAGAACCTTATTGACCCACAAGTTTGAATCTCACCGTTCTCATTCTATTTGATAAAAAAAATTAAATACAAGGTAGTGTGAGCTTGTGCAAGTTTCAAGCCCAAAGGGCTTTAACTTAAAGGAGTGTTGGAGAATAATATAGATTATATTATGAGGTCTTACTTAATAATGTAAGCTTAAATGTAAAATTAAAACGACCTTATTTGTTTGATGTCCCTAGTGAACCCTTTCCATTTAGAACCCAAAGCTAGATTTTGCTTGGCAATAATGTATGGCCTATGCTACAAGGCTATAATTATCATTCCTATGGTTTGTCAGAATCGCATGCACCTCTTTGCTTCTTATGCATCTATCAGGTTTTTGGTTGAAGTTGTACTTCTGTCATGTGTTTCCTCTTCTTTGTCTTCTTATTTCAATTTCATTTTTACTTTTAGTGGTCGACCATTGTGAAAGGCAAGATTATGCATTGTATCAACAATGAAGACAGAGAAAAAAATTGCACATGTCAATCAAAAATTTGTTTTCTTCTTCTTCTTATTAGCATGTAGCTTCAATTAAATATTACATGTTTGCATGTGATACATAGTAAATAAACGTACTTGAACTTCAATTGTGACTCAGAAAGAACTAAGATATGTAGATTTAAGATCTAAATATTTTGAAGGTCCTCTTAGCGGAGGACATGATCATGTCTCACCTTGCAGATTTTTTATAATTTTTATTTTTGTTTGTTTAGTTGGCGGATGTTTGGTCTTGTGGGGTGACTCTGTATGTTATGCTAGTGGGAGCATATCCATTTGAAGATCATGAGGACCCAAGGAATTTCAGGAAAACTATCAATGTATTATATTCTCTAGCATCTCTCTTCTATTCAAATTATCCTTTATTTTTCATTGTCCATGAATTTTGTATTGTTTATCTGCAGAGGATAATGGCAGTTCAATACAAGATCCCTGACTTTGTCCACATATCTCAAGATTGCAGAAATATCCTCTCTTGCATATTTGTTGCAAATCCATCCCGGGTATGAATGAACAAACCTTGTCTAAGAATGACAATCGACTTATATTATGAAGGAAACTCATACCACTATGCGTTGGTAGATGTCCTTTCATTGAGTTACACATGAGTTTTATACTGGGAAATTAATGTTTCTTTGGATTTCCTTTTCGTGTATTGCTGTTTTGATGGAGTACTTTGATATAAGCCTACTTTCTTTTGCATTCATCGTTGTTTAGATGTGATTTTAATCTTGTTTCACCCTCAATAACATGTCCGCTTACCATATAATTCTGCATAGTTTGTTTTTTATGGTGGTGGGCACCTGTTCAATAGCTGTAAAGTCACTTAATGTTGTGTCAAGAAACTTGAAACTGTATTCCACAAACACTCAGAATTAGAGAAACTAATGGACCCCAAAATAAGTAAATAATCAAGGAAAATGAATGAATGATTGTTCAGTTGACATAAATTAAGGATATTGAGTATTGTGTCATTCTGTGAAGAGGGAAAATAAGCTTGTTCATGAATGATGCAGGGTCTATTGAACCCCGAGTTTTTTTTGTCTGGGCAAGCTGATGAGTGTCCATCAAGCACCACGAGAAGAAAAAAAATGAAACCCTTATTGAAAGCCAAGGGTGTAGAAAATCTTTAGAAAACATTTATTGAATTTGTTTGTTATGAGAGAGTTAAAATAAAACCATTCTTGAGGCCTCGGCTCTCTTTCTTTTGGGGATGCAGAAAATTGTAAAAAAAAACTGCTTTTATGGTTTGTTTATAGCCCGTAGATCATGTGTTCTTATTTCTCGACACGCGTCTTAAGTGATGTGTGCATCATTGATGGTTTCCTTCAGTATGTGCAAATGTAACATTAGCTCCAGCCTATGATCATCCGTCTCTTCAAAAAACGAAGAGAAAAAAAAAAGCCTTTGATCATCCATCGTTATCATTTCATGTTCTGTTTTAATCACTTTCTTTATAATGACTCCCTTAATTGAGTATCTACATTTCTAAACCATTCTTGCGTTTACAGAGGATCACCATTAAAGAAATTAAGAGCCATCCATGGTTCTTGAAGAACTTGCCAAGGGAACTGACAGAAGCAGCTCAGGCCATGTACTACAGGAAAGAAAATCCCACCTTTTCTCTTCAAAGTGTTGAAGAAATCATGAAGATTGTGGAAGAGGCGAAAATTCCCCCACCAGTATCCAGATCTATTGGAGGCTTTGGCTGGTTAGGAGAAGAAGATGATGGGGTGAAGGAAGATGATGCAGAGGCTCATGAAGAAAAAGTCGATGATGAAGAGGATGAGTACGAGAAGAGAGTTAAGGAGGCACAAGCAAGCGGGGAGTTTCATGTGAGTTAAGATTCATCCTCTGTTTCTTGCACATCCACGGTCTTAAACTTCACCTTTTGGATATCAATAGGATCCTTTCAAGCTTTGTGTAAAACTGTGTGTCTATGAGCTGGTCCGGTAAATCCTAGCTTATCGGTTAGGATGGGTGTGAAATTAGAGTGATCATCGGAGTCATAGACTCTGAATCCAGCTGTGATGAGCAGGAAGGACGTCTAGCTGTTTAGATCCTTCAATTAGGAGGAGGTTCTGAAATACCTATCAGAGTTATTCATATAGATTATGGTTTTTGTTTGAAGGGGTTACTATGATTAGTGTGATAATTTATGGGCTTTGTAAGGATGTCTCCTTGAGTACATATACATTACTATTATTAAACTAAGGTTGGTAATTACCGAAACTACTTTTTTTTCTTTTTTTTTCTGAAACCCTTTTGTTTATAATTTCTCGAGATGGTTTGAAATTGTGAAAGAAAGACAAAATTGAAAGAGGGATTACCAAAATATTTTAAATACTCCATCTCCACCCATTTCAATCATTTTTTGTTTTTGGAAATTTTTATTGTATTTTTTTTTTTAAATATTGATTTTAAGAAAGGTGAGGGAAAGTCGTCATAAAAGGATAAAGAGGAGAGAAAGTGGTCAGGTTACATTTAGATAATAAAAAAATAGATTTTAGTATCAGCAATTTAAGAGTTTCAATTAGATGAAAGAAGTTTTTTGAAGCTGTTTTTATTCTTTTATCTTGCTTGAAAAGAGAGGTCATGCTTGGAATATGATTTTCTCCGATTTGATTTTGTTTGTAGATCAATTTAATAATATTTTGAGTTGATATATTAATTTATTGTTATGATATTTATACGTTGAAGAATAAATTTTAGGATTAAAAAAATCCAAGTGGCTGGGAATTAGACGTGTAGATGAAATCATCTGCTTTTGTTTTATTTTAAAAAATGGACAGAGCTAGAGGAAAAAAAAAGGTGGGTGGCGTGTCGATAGCCTCTTTTACCACAGAAAAAAAGCAGCGAGGTGTAGACCATGCATGTAACTGTAGGTACTTTTTTAAAATAGGCACCTTTAAAATATAGATTAGGTGCGATGAGTCACTCAAGCTCAAGTCTCTGGCCTCTGTTAATTCGGTTTATTATGTTTTTTTTTTTACTTAAAATAAATTACTTTAAAATATATTAAAAATAATATATTACAGTATTTTTTTCTATGAAATTGTGGGGTTTTGTTTTTGCCATCTCTTATGATTTATTATATACAAAAAAGAATTGCATTTTTTTAACTATTATATGATTAAATAAAAAAATTATTATTCTAGTATTTTTTTAATATATTTACAGCATAGTAACGAAACCTTTAATTGTTTTTTTTTATTGAATTTTGTTTTTATGATTCTATTAAATCTGAGCTTCAAGAACGAAAGATTTTGATAAATAAATTGTTAGAAAAGGATCGTATTATTGTTTTTTTTTTTTTAGTTTTAGAGTTTATTGGATATTAATTTTAATCACCTTGGTTTATTGTTATAAAAAAAGTTATAATCTTTTGTTGAAAAAATAAATTAATAAAGAAAATGAGCCATGCTAATTTCTAATAAGATTTTAATTATTAATTGTCTTATAAAAAAATTAATTGCTATCTTATTGAACTCATGAACTCAAATATAGCTTTTGTAGTCAGAATTATAGTTATGGTTGTTTTTTAAAGTTTTTTTTTATTTATAAATATATTAAAAAAATCTAAAAAAATTAAAAATATTTAATTTAAAATAAAAAAATATTTTTGAAACGTAAAGCTAAACACTAACTTTAAAGGTGAACCACTTTGAAATGTCTTAAATTAAGTGGTTGTTTGACTCTGCAATGACTTCTGTGGTTGAGGCTCACCACAGAGCTAAACACAATTTAACCAAATGAGACCCTAGTTTTGTACTGTGGGTCCCATCTAAAAACTTGATGTTGAGCCACAATTGCAAAAGCATTTGAGAGATGTTTTTTAGAGCCTGTCTGATATTGCGGTTGTTATTGCGAATGAAGTTTTAAAAAAACTCTTCCATGAAAAGCACTTTTAGTTACGGTTCATAATTGAAATTGAATTTTTTTGGTTAAAAATATGGTTAGAGTGTAATGAAAAACAATTTTGTGTTTTTGGATACCAAGTTTTTCATATTGTTGTCAATTTATGAAATTATTTTTAAGGACACACACATACGTACATATATATAAATATATTTGTTTTTTTTATTTTATAGATTTAATAATCATAATAAAAAATATAATAAATAATTCTAGTAAATTAGACATTGATGTTTTATTATTTCATCAAACTGCTTACAATTCCATCACAAACTAAATTCATACGTGAAGACCTCTACGATCCTTGACTATTTAATCAAGAACATCTAGTAAAATATCTTCAGGAATAAAATTAGGATTGCGATCATATTTGATAAAAGTCATATAATCTTATTTTAATATAGTTATATAGTGTCATTAATGCAACTACAATCTTCACTTGTGTTTTGTATTGATAAGCAGATATGTTTTGTAAAATTTATCACCCTTGTTTTCATATGCCAAATGAACGTTCTATCACATTACGTAGTGATAAGTGTACACGATTAAAAATTTTCTCGCCACCACTTGGTTCTCTACGACGCTTAAACTCTTGGAAATGATGCATGTGACTTTTATAAGGATCTAAATACTCATACTCATGGGGATATCAAGCATCAACACGTAGTACTTGCCTACAAAAATGAAGAAAACACAAGAATCAGAAATTGACGAAGAATATTATTAAACTGAATTTACCAACTCTTAAAATGTGTATGAAAATACAACCTTTTGGTGCTTTGGGAAATTTGATATTGTTAATAGCCTCTATAAAAATACGTATGTCCTGTGCACTGTCTTCCCATCTTACCCACACAAAGGTAAATTGCGTGTCAAAACTACAAGCAACTATAACATTTTGGATGGGTACACCTGTTTTTCTAATAAATGAAACTTGATTTTCGGCTTATATGCAAGCATGAATATGTGTTCCATCAATTGCACCAACAACTCTACATGAAAAAAGTGAAAAGTCTCATTATTTTGTCCATGAATAAAAGAATAAAAATTCATTTTCACATGATTAAAATAAAAACACTTGATCTTAAAATATGGCATATATCTTGGATTCATTGTAATTTCTCTTGGGGTATTTGTAAATTTTGAATTTGTTGGTTTTATGACATTTACAGCGAACAAACATGCTGCTTCAAGAACTTCATTTATGCATCTACTAATAGTTTCGCATGAATATTGGAATCTCCCTTACACTTCCCTATTAGACGCCTTAACAACTATAGTAAAAAGAAACATTGCAACCTTTTCCATCATAAATGTGTCTTCAAGGCTTCAAACCATACTATGTTTCTAAATCTACACACAAACTCGTCCAAATGCTTGTGTCCATCCTAAACGTGTTAACACATCGTTTCCCATTACCTCTTAGTAATTCGGTCAACCAACGCATACTTATATTGTATGAAACTATACATGGTTTTTTTTATATATAATTTATATAATACAAGTCTACAATTTCAGTTGTATATATAATAAATTTCTCCTTCTGAAGTTGTCTCTTAAAAAATTTTATTTCGTTGTCGATGTCGTCGTCGTCGTCACTATTGTCATTATCATTAGTACGTACTATCATCTTCATTGTTATTGTTTTCATCATTGATAACCCTATCGTCACCGCCCCATCAACGTATTAGCACTTTCAGAGGCATAGTAATTAATTTGTTCTATAACACGATTCATAATCGCCATCAAAATCTCCGTTCACTATATATATTGTTATACCATGGATCATTCATATATTAAAATTTCATGGAAAAAAAAACTTTTAAATACACTTTAAACAAAAAACAATTTATAGTGTTGAAGAGAATAAATTAAAATTGCAAGAATTTAAGATAAAAAAAATTACATAAACCTGTAAATTGAATAATGATATTTCTCTTGCAAAGTTGATATTCAAAAGATGTTTTTGAGATTGTAAATATTTTAGGAATCACTCATTTATATAGAAAAATTGATTTATAAATTGTGTAATTTTTCACATGTTTGTCATATTGTGTAATTTGGCATATGAAAACAGGGGTGACAAATTTTACAAAACATGACTGCTTATCAATACAAAACACAAATGAAGATTGTAGTTGCATCAATAACACTACATAACTATATTAGAAGAAGATTATATGACTTTTATCAAATATGATCGCAATCCTAATTTTATTCCTGAAGATATTTTATCAGATGTTATTCCTCGATCAAATAGTCAGGGATCGTAGAGGCATTCATGAATGAATTTAATTTGTAATGGAATTACAAGTAGTTTGATGGGAGAATAAAAACAAGTATTTAATTTACTTGAATTATTTATTATATTTTTTTATTATGATTATTAAATCTAGAGAAAAAAATATATTTATATATATGTACGTGTATGTCCTTTAAAATAATTTCACAGGTTACCAGCAATATGAAAAGCATGGTAACCAAACATACAAAATTATTTTTCATTAAACTCAAACTTAATCATATTTTTAAGCAAACATTTTAATTTTAATTATAAACTATAGCTAAAAATAATTTTCATGAAAGTATTTTTTTAAATCTCAACCATAATAATAATTGCAATACCAAACATGTGTTAAATGGTCACGGGTGAAATCTGTTTTAAAGGAATATTATCGTACCCCCAAAATTATTCTTTAAATGACTTTACTTTCATAGCTATCAAATATTCCATGTCCAGAATAGCTTTGCTCGTAGTGTTGGATTATATATATATATATATATATATATATACATCAAAAATAATTTTTGATGTACTTGAGATAACATGGCAATGTTACAACCACGGGAATCAGAATAGAGTTAATTTGGGGTATCCAGTAAAATTTACAGTCTAAATGATAAAATTAGAATAATCTATTAAAAAATAATTAGGATTATAAAACTATTTAAAAAGAAGTTATCTTTTCAAACTTGTTTATTAAGATCATAAACACCTAATATGAAAAAATCATGGAGTTCAATTACCAATTTGAAAAGAAAAAAATTATGTTATAAGAAAAGATTAAAAAATAGAGTTAAGAGAATGATGCTAAAAATTAAAAAATAAATTTTATATTTGATTGAGAGAAATTTTTGAAAAGAAGAATAAATTTAGTTAAAGGATAAAAAAAAATTAAAAGAATAAAAATAAAAATTGGCATAGAAAACAAAAATAATGTTTCGATAAAAATATAAAATTGAAAAGAATAATAACTTTACAAAAAAAAAGTCAATAGAAAAAATCAAAATCAAAACAATAAGAGTCAAATAAAAAAAACATAATATCATCAATATGAATTCAAGTTTGCAATTAAAAACAACTAAAAATCTTACAAAATAATCTAGAAAAAAAATTATAGATCCAGATAATAGGGGATGGAAGTGGTGAATCTAATATATTGATCAATTGTGATAGCATGATTAAATTTAAAAAAATAGGAACTTTTACAAAATAATTAAGATAATAAATTTTACAAAGTATATAGATCCAGATAATAGGGGATGGAAGTGGTGAATCTAATATATTGATCAATTGTGATAGCATGATTAAATTTAAAAAAATAGGAATTTTTACAAAATAATTAAGATAATAAATTTTACAAAGTATACTTGAAATATCAACAAAAAAAAATGTAATTTAAATAGGAGAGAAAAAAAAAAGCTCTTCGGAGATATATCAAACCAAAATCATAGACATACCTCATCAATAGTTAAAAAAATTAACCATGTTTTCAAAGACACGATGAAATGATATTTTTAAATATTAGCATACACCACAAGCATTATCCAAAAGGCATGTGCACCTTCCACACTCCTTTGAGGGCGTCATATGTTATTATTCTTTTTCTTCTTGATTTTTTTTTAAATTAATCATATTTTAATTATTTCACTATGCTTTTGATTTTTTATATTTGATTAGTGACAAAATTACCTTTTATCTTACAAGATAATATTAAGAAAAAATATTTTAAAAATACCAAAATACCCATCAACCACGTTATTGAGATTTCTACTTTTAAGAGTATTTGTCTTTTTATTATGATTTTAAAATAAAAAAGAGATATAATGGCCCTGAACAGTTTAAAAATAATAAATACACCTCATGAAAACACTTGCCTAATAACGTTGGAGGGAAAAACATATTTACATTGTTTAAATGTTCCTACAGTAATTTTCCCATCAACTTTAGCTTCTTTTGATATATTTATTTAACACTAGTTGCAATATTGGATACATTTCTATTCAAGTAAACAAAAAACACTCATCATATTTAATTAATTATATCTTTTGATAGAGATAGAAATCCATCCAATATTACACCCTCTCATCCCTCTTGCCCCTCACTTCTCTCGTCCTCACTATCTTTGCAATAGATCCCCTTCATAAAACATCATCTCGTCCCTCCTCTCGTCATATAGGGTGTTCAGCTGGGTGATTTTGTATTGTAGTATGTATCCAATATTGCAATATTACACCCTCTCATCCCTCTTGCCCCTCACTTCTCTCGTCCTCACTATCTTTGCAATAGATCCCCTTCATAAAACATCATCTCGTCCCTCCTCTCGTCATATAGGGTGTTCAGCTGGGTGATTTTGTATTGTAGTATCTTTGTTTTCTGTTCACCAGAGACGAGGTGTGACACTTAGGGATACCATGGATGAACAGGAAAAGAGAACAACTTGCCATGTAATGATGATACAGAAAATCTAATGGTCATTCATTTCTACCACCCAACACTACTTTTCTAAATTAAAATATTTTCTTTAACCTGAAAATTGGGGAAAGCCTATCTTTTGATGAAGTTGTCATGATTGAATTCATATATACAAGAAAAAAAAACAATGTTTTTGGCCTGTATAATGTTGCTAGAGCCCAGGCCACAAGTTTTTAGTGCACTAAAGAGGTTAGAAAAATATTGTTCTTGGAGACAAATCTTTTTGTGGATTGGGTTAGTGGAGCTATACAAAAATGAAAAAAAAAACAAGTGGTATCAAGAATAAATGATAAAAAAAAAAATGAGATCTTAAATAAATGACATAAAAAAACAAAATGGACGTGATTAATTGACATTAAAAAATAAAATAAAAAAAATTGGGAACTTGAATAATTGAAAAAAAATATATTTATGTCCTTTAAAGTAATTCCATAAGTTGACAACAAACTCAACCATAGTTTTAACCAAATACTTTAATTTCAGTTATGAATCGCAGCTAAAAATGTTTTTCATAAAACTGTTTTTTTTAAACCTCAACTATAACAGCAACCACAATATCAAACACACCATAAGAGTTTATCCAGAATTGAACAAAAGAAAAGCCTTACCAACAAAGACTGGTCCATACTTGGAATTTATTGCATCTTCGATGGTGCCTCCATTAATAACGCATGCAACTTCTTGGTCTCTACCAAAACATTTTCCCTGTCAAATAGAGCCGAAACAACCGCGACACCTTTGAGATTCGGTACCCTCATCTGCATCACAATGCCTGCATTCGAAGCATTAATACCACCAATTGCGACCACAGGTAACTTAGAAGCCGAGCAAACAGTTTTTAGTCCATCCAAACCGATGGTGGGATTGTTTGCCTTGGTGTTGGTTGAATATACTCCACCGCAACCAATGTAGTCCGCACCGCCAATCCATGCTTGCTGAGCTTGCTCTATCGTCTTGCATGATACACCGATTATTTTCTCTGGGCCCAGAAGAGTGCGAGCCACAGTGGCAGGCATGTCTGATTGGCCAATATGTACCCCGTCAGCATCACTTGCAAGGGCTACATCGATACGGTCATTTATCAATAGCGGAACTCCATGGGAACGACAAACTACAAGACACGACTTTGTTGTTTCCAAAAAATCCCTTGTTTCAACATCCTTCTCCCTGTGAAAAAAAAATTACAAAATTATATTCCTATGCAATTGCAAATTATGCATCCATGCTGAGACCAAGCTATAGGCAAAACTCTACTCATATTCATGGCGACCTAGACTTTTATGCAAAGCAACCTTTGAGTGCGAATTAAAAGTCAGTGGAGGACAGCACCTGTTCAACTGCAAAAGGGTGATTGCACATAGACCAAAAAATTGCTTTAGACACTTCAAACTAGAGATCCATTATGATGCTCACGTACATGGAAGTCCAAGAAATATAATCAATAGAGAAATGCATGAGACAGCTAAGAATATGTAAAGCACTGGATGTTTATATTTTTTAAAGTAACAATTAGCTGCTTCTAAGTGAATAATAATAAATAAAAAAGAGAGTGTAACACCAAACAGTCAAACCTCAATTGAACAATGGTAGCCCCTCCTTGTATGGCTTCTGCAACAGCATCTTCCATAGACCGTCCCCACTTTTTATTCATCCCTGAATCTGTAACTGCATACAGAAACAAGTCACTTGGATTGAATGCATCTTTTCTACGGAAGCTGTGAGAGTCACTCTTAAGCCTTAGAAGGTGATCGAAGGGACCTTGAATCCCATTTCCAATCAAAATGTCTTTGCTATATTCCAAGGCAGTCTCAACAAAGCGCTTCGCCACCTGCCACAATTAGGGTATATAAGAATGCTGGTGCACAAAACACAATTAGGGTATATAAGAATGCTGGTGCGCAGAACAAAAGACAAGAAAGAAAATCAAAAGAAAGAAATGAAAATGGAGTGGGTAAGAGGTGGAGAACACTCCAGGCATGTAACTGTAAATTGCAAGTCAGAATAAATGGCCCGCTAAGTTATCCAAAATTACTCTAAACTTTGGATCGAATTGAACTTAAACCATAAGCTTCGTTTATATTTATTTTTATTGGAGTACCTTGAACTATTGTTTTTTAGATAAACCTTTCCATTAATTTTGACCACAAGTAATAGTCTATATACATGATACGTCATGAAAACACATTATTTGAGAAGACAAGGTTAACAGAGGGACAGAAACCTAGGCAGAGGGGATTTTTTTACCAGAAACTAGTTCATGGTACTCAAATTGAAAAAATTGAAGTTTACGGACTAAGTTCAATTTAACTCAAAGTTCAAGATAGCTTTGGATAATTTAGCCTAAATGGTCCATGGACCATAATAACTCTCTCTCTAGGGCGAATGGTAAAAGGATAGCATCATTCTTAACATCCAATAAAACATCTGAACAATATATATATAAAAAAAAAAAGCAGCATAAATCAACTCAATTTGCATTCCATAGTCAAATCTTGTATTTACTGATAAAGCTTGGTGAATTCAAATAAATAAATACATAAAATGATGTTTTAGCTCATTATGAAGTCAAACTTGACTGTACAGCCTGAATCACTGAGTATTCGAAGTTGGCTACGAATCAAAACCACAAAATCTTTATACTTACCCTAACAGCTGTGAGCATTGGAGAACCTTTTGCCAGCTCAGCTGCTATACATGAGGCCAGAGTGCAGCCAGTACCATGAGTATTGTGAGTTTTTATGCGAGATGAGCGCAACTCATAGAAGTGTTCACCTGCAAAATTTTTGCTGGTGTTAGATTGGCTTTAAAATGAACATTGCCCATGATCACGGACAAAATATAAGAAATACCATTATTATTTAACAAGTTTAGTAAAATTGAAGCTCACCATTAAAGAAGATATCAACAGCATCCAAAGAACCAGGGAGATCACCACCTTTGACAAGCACATTTCTGGAAAACAAGATTAACAACTATAATCATGCAACTCTCTAAGCTCAGAGCACTGGATCTATTCTATTCCTCATGCTGCACAGTGATACACCCTTTTTGTGATAGATTTTCTCCTAGACTAAATCCAGTGTCATAGACAACACTGAAAACAATTATTTACATCAGAGAAGCAACAGATTAAATATTTGAGTTCAATTTGTTGTAAGAAAACATGGGACAGCAACATGTTTACATGGTAGAATAACCCTTAATTTTCAACCTTGAGGGCTTTCCTACATTATGTTTGGCATCATAGTGGTTCAATAGCATGATTACATGCATGGGAGAACTTACAAGGGCAAAATGACTAATGCCCAATGAGATGAGTTGTTATTCAAGCTGTTAGAGCAGCTTTAACAACTTGCATGCCAGTTTCCAGACATTAGAAAAAAACCAAAAAAAAATCTAGGCAGGTTCTAGGTGGGAGCCATGTTAGCTATCGCATTAAGTTTTCCCCTATCTTCACAGAGTACCGAGACATGTTAACTTTGAGAGTTTGGTTTCTGCATTAAGAATCCCATAACCGGTACATAGCTCATAATCATGGGTGCTATAGATGCCACATTATTCTCCTCAACCTATTTGAAACAACAAAGACCATTTTGATAACAAATGACAACAAAGGACTAACCAACCATAGAGGACCTGCACATGAATGTCACATGATACTTTCTGTAATCTAGCTATTAGATAATTGTACTTGCAAGTTGTAACAGCTACAGTTTTGTCTCCTAACTTGACAGATAACCCCGGAAACAAACAGTTTCTTGTATTCTTGACAATAAGATCCAGGACATAGAAAAAGCTCATGCCTTGCTTATAGCATTTTCCCACCTTTGAGGGTGTAATAACTTTCTAAATCTAATGCTATTGAATAGAAAATGCTGCAATTTGAACAAGAGGTAAACTTACCACCTTGTCAATAGCAGAACTCCTAATGTGAGCCATTTCATGGACTTAAAGAAATAAAAGCACATAATAGTTTTATAATGTTAGCTCCCATAAGCAAGCGAAGGACAAAGTCAAATTCCATGAACTAACCGCGGACCCAGTGCATGCAATAGTTCAGCTGCGTTGCGCATGTCAGCAACCGTTTCAAGGCGCATACCACCAAGTAGAGCAGATGCCTCTTTTATATTTGGGGTTACTATGTCAGCCATGGGAAGGAGCTCCTCTCTACATTCAAGAACCAGAAATTTGAAATTATTGCAAATATTCAACATTGAAGTTCACAGGGGGAAAAATGGTAAAAACAAAGCAACTCTCAATAAGTTAGTGATGGCCAGCACACGTATAAGGTCTTTATGGAAAAGGTTGCTCATCTAGGATAAAATTGCCAGCCATACCTATGCCTCGTCTACAGCTCCTCAAAGAAGGCAATTCCACCCATAAATACTTATTCAGTTAGCCACGTGCTCCTTCCTTAGAGGATTGC
Organism: Salix dunnii; assembly: GCA_015731905.1. Classification (NCBI taxonomy): domain Eukaryota; kingdom Viridiplantae; phylum Streptophyta; class Magnoliopsida; order Malpighiales; family Salicaceae; genus Salix; species Salix dunnii. Next base: position 956,448 of record CM027661.1, read on the forward strand.
CCTCAAAAGCCTTCAGCAGGGCACACGACATGATTTAACCAGGTCCCAGTATGGATGGCTTAAGACATGATCTGATTTTTGCATTGTTCTAGACATTGATTAAACAAAGATGAAAGTACAGGTGTTAAAAGTTGCAAGGCAACATATTTAGACAAACAGTAAAGTGGACTTAGATTTTCCCAACAAAATGATCACTGAAATCAGGCAGAGATAGCCTGCACTTGCTGAAATTGGTTGGCTGCATAGAAGTTAATGGAGCACCACTCAGAAATAGAAATATGAGAAGAATTTGGAGCCTGGATGGTAGATTTGGTTATATAGAAATGTGGCCCTTGGAAATGAAAGAAACCAAAAAATACTGTGCGGCAGATTTCTAACCATTGCAGCTGCAATTTTTGAATATTTTATCCAAGAATATCAACTTCACTGTTGGTGACGTAATGAGATAAAAAATACTTTGCTTTGACACGACTTCTAGTAGATAGATAGCGGTTCATTAACTGGCTGTTTGTTGATGTTCTTAACAGCTTATAAAAATCTCACAGCCTGAGAGAAGGCGCGTGATACTACTTGACTGAAAATAAATCTTCTTTCTATAAACACAAGTCTCACATTGTTCAACGATCTCCACCACAAATAAGATGTAATTCAATACGATTCATTTCCCATCTTCACAAATTAATAACAGCAAAATTGCTCGACAAACGCCATTTCCTATTGCTTACACTCCCCACCACCGCTGTCCCAGTGTAACAATGGCTCATCATCCACCATAAAACTCTCATCATCTCTCAAAATAGAGTGCTTTCTACGCTAGAAGAATAATCAACAAAAAGAAAAACCAATAACGACTGCTAAAAACAAAAACTACAGCAACTTACCGAAAAGTGGAAAGAATGGAAGGACCGGCAAGCACGTCTCCACTGGTAGAAACCATGACAGGATCAACCACCAAAGCTGCCTTTAATTTAATTATTACGACATTAAACTCGGTAAAATCACAAATTAAATATAAAAAATTCGATTTTGTTTCCTTTTTTTTACCTCGAACCGAAAACTCAGTGAGACTCTGAAGAAGAGCCTTGACTACCCCCACAGAAGGCAGCATCCCACTTTTTACCTGAAAAAAATTAATCGCAATCAATTTTAAACAAATTTGAAGGACCAGTTGAAATGTTGGGAACTTACGACATCAACTTGCATATCTGAAAGCACTGACTTCAGCTGCTGAGCAACAAAATCCTCCGGCACAGCGTGTACTGCCTGAACTCCAACGGTGTTTTGTGCAGTAACGGCAGTTATCACTGTCGAACAATAAACTCCGCGTGCGGCACAAGTCTTGAGGTCGGCTTGGATTCCGGCGCCGGCACCGGAATCCGAACCGGCTACACTCAGGACGTGCGGGATTGAAGCACCGCCGTTTTTCTCTAGCACTCTTGAGCTCATAACTATGCGTTTTTGGTAGAAGGAGAGGGAATTGGAGAGGATGACTCCACCGTAGGCCATTTCAAGATGCAACAACTTATCTAGTATGACATTATAATGTTACTGGGGTGGGCTCAACAACAACTTATCTAGTATGACATTATAATGTTACTGGGGTGGGCTCAACCCGGCCCGGATTAGCAGCTCGGGTCTCTAGAAAGAGGAAAAAAAGAATATCGACGTTAGATGTTTGTAAATGTTTACACTTAAGTCCTTCCAGATCATTTATGTTGCATTTAGGTCCTTGATTATAATAATGGACCACCAAATTACCTTCCTTTTCTCGTTGCAAATTCAAAATATCGGTTTGGTGAATAGAAATATAAGACAATAATTTCACCATAAATATATAACTCTATACTATCATTTGTATTTTTATCATCTGTATACACACACACACACACAGCATGATTATATTTAAAATAACTAGAGTATGTATCAATTAACAGGGCGTGTCCAAAATTTCCAATTTCTTTGATTGAACTAATTTTTTAAAAATGTTTTAAAAAACTAGCTTGAGTATTTTATAATTTACTATAATTTAAAGGTTAATAATGATGGGCAAAAATAAAATAAAAATTATTTACTTTTTTGTCATTGTATTTAATTTAATAAATGGTCAATTTATATTTTTTAATCAAAATTAAAAAAAGAGAGAGAAAAATACAATTGTTGTAACCTGAAGGATTCGAGTTACTATTTCTAGGCAAACCAGGATAGTCTTGGCAAGTAAAATTTTGTTTTTTCATTTAAATTTAAAAATTAAATTGATTTATAATATTTTTAATTTTTAAAATAATAGAAACAAGGTGGTGTTTAGGGTAGTTTTTCTATCATTATAACTTACCTCGTAATATTTATTAATATAGTTAATTAACCCTTGTTGTATTAAAAATAGCTAGATTGACCATCCTTGAATTAGTATTTTTCATCATACATTTGTTTCTCTAGGTCCAATATTTTTGTTCATATCATACCCATTGAATAAACCAATGAGGCTTCAGTTAATTGTTGGCCTTGATGAATGCCATTGAAGAAGATACTTGTGAGAATAATCTAGAATAATAGAAGCAAAATGATATATCAAGGCCTTTCCCTACGAGGGGGGAGCTCTCTGTCTTAGTTTAGCTAAGCAAGTAAAATCTTAATAGTTTTTTACAAGAAATATGTATCCCGACTTGAACTCATGACTTGATGTACAAGTTACAAACCCTTTATCATCTAGCTTAACCGTTTTATCAACACTATCTTGCAAAAATTAGGACTAAATACATAAATAATTTGGTTTTCTTTTTCGTTCTCCTATTTTCCTTTTGGGATCTTCAACGGATTTTAATTGTCCACAAATCATAATAAATTTATAAGTAAATAAAAAAATTATGAAAGAATTTAAGCTAAGTTTTTAAGAAGTTATAATCCTATATTTCACAATCAACTTTAATTACTAGGAAAAATTTAGTATTTGGTCGGAATATGATATAATTAGGCGTAATTCTTTTTGCAGTGAGTGATAAAAAATAATTAAATTATATTTCTTTTAATTTCAAGTTAAAAAAATCAATGACAACAAAGGTTCCATTTTTTTTTTTTGGGAAAAATACGTTAAAAAAACAAATGTTCCATCATAATTGGTTGAATCAACAGTTATGATCGAACAATAACTTGTTTTCTCTTCATCTCGTAATGTGCCAAAAATCCCCCTGTTCAAGACTAGAGATCTAAAAATAATAAAAATAAAATTGTGTGCTATAATTGAATTTTTAAAAAACATAAGGGACCAAAAGGTCTGTTTATAAATGGGTGATCAAGTTATATTTTTTCACATCACCTGTTTTTTTGTATTTTCTGAGTTAGTCCCCTATCTTCCAGTTCTGTCCCTGCCTGGTAAAATAAAAATCAAGATTATCAATATCGTTTTAGTTGCCGTTTTGTTTTATCTATTGGTACGAAATATTTCGGTTTCGGAGCATTTCGGTGTGCCATTTCGGGGTTGTATTATTCATATATGATTAATTAATTATATATGTGAAAAAACTTACAAATAAAAAAATAAATATAATTTTATTTTTTATAAAATCAAAGTTAATAATAATTTTTTTATAATATATATTTATTAAATTTAATTATTTGTATATTTTCAATGCATTTCATAAATAAAATTATATAATATATATATATATATATATATATATATATATATATATATATATATATATATTCATTGGTCACATCACTAACATTGTGATGTGACCACCAACATAACTCCCGCTCAAATGAATTTTTCATGTCACCAAAATGGTACACTAGGGGCCCGTTTGTTTGCTAGAAAGTAGTTTCCTTTTGGAAAATAATTTATTAATAAATTAATATTTTTTTCAAGTTTATTAAAATAATGAGAAAAAAATCTTACAAATTAAAAAGTTGAATGAGAATAAAATTGAAAAAAATATAATTTCATAAATTATCTCAAATAAAATAAATAATAATCAAAATAATAGAGATCAAATCTATTAAAAAAATAAAGGTGAATAAATTAAAATAATAATAATTAACATTTAAATTATTTCAAATAAAATAAGTAAAAAAAATGAGGACCAAATTTGATAGATAAAATATTTCAATAAAAATGATAAGAAAAAAATAAGAACCAAAAAAACAAACACAGGAAAGTTTGGAAAGTGGTTTCCCGGAAAGTGAATTCCGGGAAACAAACGGGGCCTAGGAGTAATTCTAGGTGTTTCGGTTTATATTTGACCGGTATTTCCGATATAGACCAGTATTTAAAATAAGACAAAAATAACGTTGTTTTATTTTGTTTTTTTACCTGATACGAAATGTTTTCGTCGAAACAAAACGATATCAATAACCCTGATAAAAACAAATGATGTTGATTTTACAATTAATAGATTCGGCTAGAAAAAAACTCAAGGGACTAAAGTGAAGAAAAAAAAGAAGAAGCATTGACCCTGTCCATAGGGTGTTGTGGGTGCATGAACATTGTTTATCATTGCTAAAAAAACCTTTACGTTTTAGTTTTATACCAGTTAATTGCCTGTATTGTATTGCAGATCGAGCAAATATTTTTTATGATTGTTGTGATTGAAATAATTAATAGATTTTATCAATTTAATAATAAAAATATAACATATATACATGCAAGGTTTAATATAATAAAACACATCAACACGTCTTATTATAACAACAACAAAAATATCGAAGATTTAACATCTAAAAATATTATTACTATTATTGCTAAAAAAATAAAAATAATTAAATTATTCTAAGGAAAAAAAACTAGAAAATATTAATAAAAGAGGAAGAAAGAAAAAAAATAAAAATTATTATTACTATTACTGCATGAATAATGAGAAAATAAATTAAGTAAAAGAATTAAAAAGCCCAAAAAATTTAACAAAACAAAAAAATGAAATAAAAATAAAAATTATTAGCTAAAAAAATCATTTGAAGTGAAAATTATAATAAAATAATACAAAAAAAAAGAAAAAAATAAGAAATATTAATGTTCAAATAATCGTAAATAAAAACTAAAGTTTAAGAGTAAAAGTTTTGAAAAAAATGTTATCTCAACAAAATAGAAAATAATAAAAATTAAAAATCAAAACTAAAGGCACATATATGTAAACATGGACAGAAATAGAGAACATTTAAGAACAATTAAAAATTAAATGAATTAAAATAAAAAATTAAAAGTATAAGGGCCGAAACAAAAACCATATATATTATCAATTTCAATCAAATGAAAAAATTAAAAAAAAACAATTAAAGCATAACATTTATGCATGAAATGTTTGATATAATGAAACAAATCAACAAACCCTATTATAATAATAAAAACATCGAAGCCTTAATATCTAAAAATTCATTACTATTATTGCTAAAATAATAAAAATTATCAAATTACCCTAAGAAAAAAAATAAAAAAACATTAACAAGAAAAGAAGAAAAAAAACTAAAATTATCGTTGTTGTTGTGTTAATGATGAAAAAAAAATTCAATAAAAAAAAATCATGTTGCAAGCCTGACAAATTAACTCAGGTTTAAGTTTAGTTGAATCGATGTGTTCTCATCTTCTTTTTTTAAAAAGAAAAAAAATATCATTATGAAAGTTTTTTTAAATGTCAAGTCATGTTTTTTTAAGCAATCAAAGTTTCTTTTAAACTGGTACTTTAACTTACTTGTATCAGAATAATTTCTATATAATTTAACTTGAAACTTGAGTTGGGTAGAGATTCTAGTCAGGGTATTTTGAGTTTGGCCATTCAAATTGAGTTTAATGCTATCAAAGATTTTCCACAAAATTTAACATTTTTTTTTACACATGATAAAAAAAACTCATGTATCTAAGTATAGATTACAGTACATGTATAATATTTATGTTATGTACATACTTCATATATACATATATATAGTACTATTTTTTGACTTAGTTAAATAATGAATACTCGTATGAATATTCAAAACTCGATGAATATCATATAAAATTCTTAATTTTTTAATCCAATAGATAATGAGTAAAATATAAATACAAGGAGTGAACATCCAATGCCATCCTCACAAGCTCTAAAAAAATTAGATAAAATATGAAAATAGATTAATATATATATATATATGATAAAATATTATATCTTTTGTTTTTAATTATGTTGTTTATTATTCAAAACTCAACGAATATCATATAAATTTATAATTTATAATTATGTGTGTGTGTGTGTGTTTTGTTTTTAAATATATTGTTTATTACTGTAAATATCTTATTAAATAACTTAAAGAGCTAAAACAGCTTGCTCTTTCACTATTTAGTCACTGTGCACAAACACTCATTGTCACTGTGGACTCACAATTTGTATCGGTGCATTGTGCGAGTTCATTCATCTTTTTTTTCTCTTGTCCATGAATAGTGTAATCATGCTATTGTCCCTCAAAAAGGACAAAAAAATGGTGCCTGGTTTGAGAGGCTCCACAGTCATTGCGCGTTTTCGGTTCGGTTCATTTGACCTGTTTTTGTTCTTTTTAGTATTTTCTTTGAATAGTGAAAGCACCATTTTAACCCTCAAAAAGGACAAAACACATTACTAGGAGGGAGGGGCAATATGGTAATTAAACATTTTTTATTCTTTTTTCGCCGGGTTACTGTGTGGCGTCGCGCCGTCCGTTTCCGCCCTCACTCGTGTTTTGGACGACGTCCAAAAATGCCCAACCAGCGTCTAAAATGATTTTTCGCCATGCTCTCTTCCACATGGAGTGGCGCGTTTATCTAGATGATGTCCGGAGACGTGTCAATGGTCGTTTGAATTCCCCCCCTCATTTCTCTTTCCTCCCTCGCATGTTGACGTCGACGCAACTGTTTTTTTTCAAATTTCATTCCAGTCCCTGAACGTTCGAATTTGTTGTTCTGGCCCTTATTGTAATTATATAAGTTTTAATTTGTTTTAATTTCATTATTTAATTCAAAGTAATTATATAATGTAGTTGCAGTTCAGTCCCTGTGCTTTTAATTTTGCGTTTTGGTCGGAAATCCTTAATAGTTTTTGGTATCAAAGTTTTGATTTATTTCAATTTTATTTTTCCAAGCAAATTTATCATAAATCCTTAATAATTTCGGTGTCAAAGTTTGATTTCTTTCAATTTTATCTTTCCATGCAAATAAATTACGTATTTGAGTTTCATTTCGATCCCAATTCTTTTAGTTTCTGGTTTTAGTTCGAATTATGAAATTTCAATATTAGGATATATTTTAATTTTGTCCTTTAAATTAAAATTATTATATATTTTTTATTTTATTTTATCCCTTATACTTTTAATTTTTTTATGTTGTTTTGAAATTTTTTCATTTATACTGAGCGTTTGTTATTTTTTTTCCTTTAGCTATGTCAAATTATTTTTATTTCTGTATATTTATGTAATATAAACGTTATATATATATATATATATATATATATATATATATATATATATATATATATATATATATATATATTATGGAATTTCAATATTAGGATTTATTTCAATTTTGTCTTTTAAATTAAATTTATTACATATTTTTTTATTTATTTTATCCCTTATACTTTTAATGTGATATTTTTATTTTGGTTCATTTATTTCTTATACATATTTCTTGCATAGTTCCTATTTTTGTTTATATATATATGCTTTTCATTTTTCTTTTCAATTTTATTTTATTTTCAATATCATTAAATTTTTTTATTTAATTTCCAAATTTTCATTATTCACTATAGGCTAGATATATATTTTTATATTTGTTTAATATTAACGTCCTTATATATATATATATATATATCCTATTTATTATTTGCAAATAAAATCATAGTTGATGATAAATTTTTTCAAGTAGTTCTAATATAATGAGAGAGAGAGAGAGAGAGAGAGAGAGTTTAACCTTAATTTTTTTGAAAAACAAAATATCTTTAGTCCATATCATCGGTTATAAATTTGTTATCTATTAATTAAATTATTGTCAAATTAATTAAAAAAACACCAATCAAATTGTTTGGAGCATGTATATATATGTGTTTGTGCGTGTTTGACCTGAATTTTTTTGAAAAATAAAATATCTTTAATCCATATCATCGATTGTAGTTTTGCTGTCTACCAATTAAATTATTGTCAAATTAGTTAAAAAAACACCAATCAAATTGTTTGGAGTCTGTATATGTGTGTGTGTGTGTGTGTGACCTAGATTTTTTTGAAAAATCAAATATCTTTAATCCATATCATCGATTGTGGTTTTGCTATCTACTAATTAAATTATTGTCAAATTAATTAAAAAAACACCAATCAAATTGTTTGAAGCATAAAATAAATCACTCATCTGCGTTAAAATTCGATAAATGTAATTTAACTATTTGCTCACGAAAAAATTCATAAAACAATTAAAACATATATAACAATCAATCAGCATGATACACGGAGCCCATGACTCATTTGAATAGAATTTTTTCAATTCCAATTGTATAATCTACCGATACAATAATTATCAAAATAGTTTTAACGACGACAACATTCAATCACTTTTAGGTAGAAAAACAACCTTTCTAACATATTTCATTAATTATAATTTTACTGTTTAAATAGTAAATTAACCAGTTACAACACGTATAAAATCATTCCATTTTCTACATAGAGAAAAACCTAAATAAAGTATTCAAAATAATGATAATAATTATTTTTATATTTTTTCCTTGTACATATGTGAGACTGATTATATACTTTAATATTTATTTAAAATTATCACCTAAAAATATATATAAAAAGAAATAAAATGGCCTAGGATTTTTTCAGATAAACATATTCATATTAATATTTTAAAATACATTTAATATAATAATATGATAAATCAATCTGATAAAATAAAATAAATATTTTTATGTATAATATTCTAGATCTTATGTTACTGGAAAAAAAACAACTAAAAAAAAAACAGGTAAACGAATTTACCTAGGTTATCTGCAATTAAAAAACTATATAAACCACTTCCCGTTTTGATAACATTGTTCCTGTTAGGGAAAAAAATCATTTCTAACATATTTTATCTGATACAATTTTGCTAATTAAATATTAAAATAACTAATTATAGCACGCAAAAAATTTAAGTTTATTTTTTCAAAAAATAACAATAATTTTTATTTATAAATATTTATTCATATATATATATATATATATATATAATCTATTTATTATTATTCTAAAATATTTTTAATATAAGAATATGACTAATAAATTTTACAATCAGTTTTTGACATATGAAAAAAAATCAATTCTAACAGTTTTTATCAAAAGAATTTTAGCAGCAACAACAGTCAATCGCTTTGTAGTGGAAAAAAAAACGTTTCTAATAAATTTTATCAACTATATTTTTACTTATTAAATATTAAATTAACAAAATATAATATATATAAAATCAATTGAATTTAAAAAAAATAAAATAACCTATCACATCGCGCGGGCTAATCCGCTCGTGTATAACTAGAGTAATACCTCTCAATATATAAAATACACGTGGTTTAAAAAATAAGGAAAAACATATAAAATAAATCTTTTTGTAAAACACTCATGAATTGAATTTATATATTTTTTAAATAAAAATACACTCAAACATGTCCTTCCTGTAAACACTACCTATGAATGTTTTTGTTTTTGCCCAATACTCACTTTCATAAGAAATAAAAACAGGGGGGGAAAAACAAATTAAAATAAAAAATATCCCGCCATGTTCCTTCGAAGAGCGCGCTCTCTCTCTATGGAACTCACCGTCACCTTCGATTACCCAATACTTCCCGGTTATTTCTTCTTCCTCGCCTCTCTCTTTCAATGATCCAAAGTAAGAATTTTTTCTCATACACTCACTCTTGCTACTGCTATCAGGTTTTTCATTCTCGAGAAACGCCGTGTTTTAGCGTTTGGAATCACAAACAAACGATGCTATACTAACCGCTGCGTAATATATCTCGAAAAAGAAAGCAAATTGTTTGAAATTCAAAGTATAAAAAGAAAATCTTTTGTTTTTTTTTTGCATTTGACAAGTTCCCATTTCAAAATAATCTTTTATTCTCTATAATGCCAGGTTTTCAGAGTCGAGAGACGATTACCAGATAGATCGGAGCGATGCTGATCGAAAAGCATACGAAGCAAAAGTAATCTGGTGTTTTCTACGCGTTTGTATTATTTTTTTATATTTTTTTACATTTATGTATCTGGCAGAGCAAGCAATCTAAGCGAAGGTCGGAAATATGAAGACGAGATGCATCCTAAAATGAATTGGTTGCAACACGCCAATGCACTTGATAATATTTCTTCTAGAAGGAAATTTTTGAGTTCGAATTTCCTTTACTCGCTCGATTCGCAAAAACCAATGTCCATGAGGTATAATATTGTTTATGATGTTGACATCATATTCGCATATGATTAAGTAGATCTCCGATTTCTTTGCTTAAAATCGTAATCCCATTCTTCACTGTGCCTTGGCTTTTGTTTCTGTTGTCTCAAATTTGAATATTTTCATGGAGCTGTAGAATTTAAAACCCTTGTTATTGTATAATTTTTCAAGCATTATAGCCTTTTATCAACTGTCACTGGCGGAAGGGTATTGGGGAATTTGTTGTTACTACCTAACTACTAAGCTATTCACTTGTGTAACTAATTTTTTAGTTGTGTCATTCAGGTTAAGCGCCTGTGCTGTTCAGAATCCTCAAAGATTGCTGAATTCACAAGTTGAAAAGGTAAAAATGTGCTTTGTGAGTTTATTTTTTGGCTGGTGTGTCAGTGTTTACTGTTCATATTAGTACAATTGGCACTGTTCTATTTAAATCTCCTCATGGTTGCTCCAACCCTGGCTGGTCTATTATGGGAGCACTCTGCAATGCAGCCCTGTCAAATGACATGAAAAAATGATCTCTGCTTTTTGAGAAGGGAACTGCCCTGTAAGCTACATGCATTGCGTGAACACAGACTCTAACCTCATGTTTTACTTCAAAGTTCACGTAGCAAACATTTAATATCTTAACTGATATGGGCAGTTTATGGAAAATCTCAGTTTGCATTGGGTTTTTGTGTGGAAATCATTTTGCAGGCTTGGCATGCTCTGTCCACGCTTCAGATTTCTTCCAGGAACTACATTAGACCTGGTAAATCTGGTCCAGTAAAGAATGTTGGTGAAGACTTGTCGGGCAATGCAGGGCAAAGACCTACCTTTCAAAGCTCATGCAGCAAATATTCTGAAGGTGTGTATGCACAGAAAAACTTGAGTGGAAAGAACAGTGAAGCTGCAAAGCATATGGGCAATGTTATCTCAGCAGACAATGCTAGCTATGTGCAATCTAGAAACAATCAAGGGTGGCCAAGTTATATTAAAGCATCATCAGGGGCTGGCACTAAACAGTCTAATTTTTTAGACGGTTCGTCCGTCAATCACAATGTGAAAACTTGTCAAACAAAAGAGTTCGTGGAAACTTCAACTGACTACATTGATGATGATGACCTGATCGAGGTAATTGATACTTAGCTTCTCTTAGCACTGCCAACCAAATCAAAACTTGTCCAGCATGAAGAGTAACTGTGAATCAAGTTAGGTTGTTATAACCCTTGGGTTTTGAATGAGTAAACAAAGACTACTCAACATACAATGACAATGAGTTCTCTTCAAAATGCATTAACAGTTGTATCAAGTTCAGCTACTTTAAATTCATAATTTCACCTCACAGATACCATAATGAAGAGAGCTTAGTCATTGGATTTTCGGATGTTGTTTTGTTGATCACTTTTGTTGAAAATGATTATCCTTTTTACTAAATCAGGCTAATTCTGTGGTTCTATTTGCTTTTTGTAAAGTAGACCACGAACAAGTTCCACAGTTTTACCAATCTTAATTTTGTCGTCATATTTTATATACTGATGAGCGTTAATCTCTCTGTATTAATCTATCTCACATGCTAGCTTTGTGGCAGAGTATAGACGTGGACCAAATTGTTCTGGAGCACTACCAAGCTACCTGCACACCGCAACCACCAATTTCCAAGTTTCCACCAATAACTCCAACTGCAGATCAAAATAGTTTTACAAGGCCAGAAGAGATTTCTGTGCCACCTGAGCTGTGTTCAAACTGTAGTCATGGACTCAAGGTTTCGGCAATACATGCACTCTGTTCATTTATGCTGTTCTATTCTATTCCCATCTTGATCTGTCTGACTCCTAAATCACTAAATCACTACAGCTAGGACTCTGCCCAGAAGCTGCCAAACATTTACAAGAAATGAAGGATATGCTGATTGCAGTATCAAATGATCTACTTGACAATGCTGCTGAACTGAGTCAAGCGCAGATAGATAAGCTTCGTCAAGATAGGTTGCGCTTCTCCTTTTTCTTCATCAATGATATAACACTACCTTTTGATGCATGAAATTTTTTGGTTCAATGGAGCCACAAAAGATGAACTGAAGTTCATAGGAAGAATAGAATAACAGTATGGCAAAGGAATTCTGGGGTTACGTGGAAGGAAATATAGTATGATAGACATGACTAATATGCTCCATTGTCTTTTTGCATTTTGTAAAACACTCAGCTCCTATTCTTGGGAGATAAGCTTGAATAATTGTTAGATTTGCTCTCTTATGCATATACATTTGTGTTTTCATAAATAGGTTACAGCTCAATAAGCAAATCCAGCAACTTGAAAAATATCTTCGTGATGAAGAAAGACAGAAGTCACACTTTTCTGCATCCACATTGGTTCGAAATTTGCAGTATGAAACACCTCAATCTGCTGCATGCAAAATGGATCCCATGAGACTTGATGCCAATGTTCATCTACGAAATGACCTGAATGGATATGAAAAGTGGAATGCACCATCAATTTCATTCTCTTCCATCGATAACTGTGGTGTTTCTTCTGTTCCTTTGGAGAGAGAACCTTACATTCCAAGCTTTGTTGAAGTTAATTATATCGAAGGCTCAAATGATCCAAAGTGGAGCAGCACAAATTTCCCATGGACCAAAAAGCTGGAGGTGCTCTTTTGATTTAAATCCTTACCCATTTCTTTGAATTTTATCAATCACTAGTTTCATTACCTCCTATATTACTGCTTGCTTGGTTTGCTTCTAGGCCAACAACAAAAAAGTGTTTGGAAATCACTCGTTTCGCCCCAATCAAAGAGAAGTCATCAATGCTACAATGAGTGGGTATGATGTCTTTGTTTTAATGCCGACTGGAGGTGGAAAAAGTCTGACATATCAGGTAATTATATAGTTACAATCATAATTATATAGTTACAATCAAGTCTAATTTTGTTAGACAAAGCTTTAGTTTCATTTAATGTCTATTATTTTGCTGTTTCGATTTGTGGCAATCTGCTTAACTTCCAGAGTCTTATCTGTGGCAATATTTTCCAGTTGAATAGATGCTAGTATATCAGCTTTGCTTAATTTTCTTTATCTTTGAATTTTTGATGATACTGGGGAACTAAACTTTTCTTGGCTCACAGTTTAAACAATGGGACTCACATTATTTTTTTTCTTCTAATGATTCAAGCAGCTTCCTGCTCTAATTTGTCCTGGAGTAACCTTGGTAATTTCCCCACTCGTGTCGCTGATCCAAGATCAAATAATGCACCTTTTGCAGGTATGCTTGCTATCTTTCTATTTTAGTCAAGCATTTATTCTCTTTTGGTCACTACAAACTGCTCATTTAGTGGCATGCATTTTTCTTACCTGCTAGTTTGTGCTATAGGCAAATATTCCTGCTGCTTACTTGAGTGCCAACATGGAGTGGACTGAACAACAGGAGATATTAAGGGAACTTTGTTCTGATTATTGTAAATACAAGCTGTTATATGTCACACCAGAGAAAGTTGCTAAGTGAGTGTCATTCACTTTACCAGTATTCTAGCAAAAATTATCAGTTGACATTGCCTTCTGCTTATAAATTTGAACCTTCAAATTTTATGAAATTCAGGGCATCTTAAGAATTGGTTTCGTGTTTTCTGGTTTGATATACTGTCAGAATGGGTACATACAATGGAAAATAGTTTCTCTGGTGGAACTTATGGAATGGTGGCATGGTGCTGTTGACTTTAAGTACTTCTAATCCAATTTTTTGCAGTATGTTTTGAAATGGTGAAAAACTTTTGGTGGCAAAGGTTTAAAATCCAGTTGGCATCAGCTCATTTTTTTGTGGAATCCAGTGTTCTTGTTAATTCTGCATGCAATTGATTATAGTATTTGTGATGTATTTCCTCTGCCCAGCTCTTGGTTTGTATTCCTACTCAACAGTTGGATTTTGTTCTTCAAACTAATCTTGAAAGCCTCTGTGCATTTCCTTTTTCATTGTTCGAGGGATCCCCTTATTAGTCAATATTTAAACTCTCACATCCCCAGACCATACACTGCTTGCCCTCTTATAGTAGGCTTAGCTGTTTTAACGTCTTGGATGGAGATAGATAACATAAATTTTTGTATTGGGCTATAATTTTATTTTCAATGATATTATCAATGAAAGAAAGGTAAGATTGGTAAAGTGCTTTCATCTATTCATCAGGAAAGATTGATAATCATATCGGTCAAACTGAGCGATCTATTAACTTGTATTATAATGTGATCCTGGAGAGCTGATATTTTTATGCAGTTCTAAGTACTTCTTTCCACCTGTTCTGATTTCAGAAGTGATGTTCTTTTGCGAAACTTGGAGAGCTTAAATGGTCGTGGATTGCTTGCCAGGATTGTTATTGATGAAGCACACTGTGTGAGTCAGTGGGGGCATGATTTTAGACCAGATTACAAGGTTGTGGCCTTTAAATCATAATCAAATGTGCACTTCATTTCACAGCGCTTCTGTCTTATGCTAATCTATTCTGTAAAATATCCAGGAACTTGGTATCTTGAAGAAGAAATTTGAGAAAACTCCAGTGTTAGCTTTGACTGCTACTGCAACGGCCAGTGTAAAAGAAGATGTTGTGCAAGCTCTTGGTCTTGTGGACTGCATTGTTTTCCGGCAAAGCTTTAATCGCCCCAACCTATGGTTAGTATTAAATTAAAATGAACTGTCACTGCATTTTATATCTTTACTCATTGTGAACATGACAGGTATTCTGTAATTCCCAAGACAAAAAAGTGCTTGGAAGACATTGACAAGTTCATCAGAGAAAATCATTTTGATGAATGTGGAATTATCTACTGTCTTTCAAGAATGGACTGTGAAAAAGTTGCTGAAAAACTGCAGGTTGTTTTTCCATTAAGTGTTTTTATTGTATTGCAGAGATTTATCATTTGCAAAACAATCAGAAAACTCTTTATTTCTTAGCGAGAAACTTTGCTTGCAGACTGTTCATAATTGTCCACAAGTACTTGATGAGTGTGCTTTTGTTGTCCTACAATTGCATTGCGTCTTTATCAAAATGAATATCAAACCAAAGCTTTTTGAACTGAGGGACGTAGCAATTATAGTCTTGTGTTGATAGCTGCATTCCAAAGTTTGGCTGTGTAAGCTGTGATAATGGTGAACACTAAAAGAAGACTTGGTTGTTACCAAAAGTGCAAGGCAACATCCAATACAACTCAACACAATTAAAGTGAGCCTTAGACCCAAGCTAGTTGGGGCTAACTACATGAATAAGTATATTGCAGATCATAGTTAATTTGGGGTCTTTGTTGCTGTACATAGAAGGCTGTAGTTAATCTTTGATCTTGCAATTACTAAATGCGAGCCTTTCACTTTTTGGACCACCTGCTTGTATTTGGAAGAGCAACATTTAGACCTTATATAAATGTGTTGATAATTGAAAGTCTGGTGAATGGTGATGCCATTAAAAATATGTTTTCAAGGTAATCAAAACAAATCATCATTAATTGTCTAATTGTACAAAATTAGTTTCTCATGCAACAAATTATAGACATCTACACCATGCATGTCCATGAATTATGTTGGAGTAGCTAAGATTTAGGATGAGCTACCATGATCACCTTTTTCTTCATCTTAATTTTTTTTCTTCATCTGATTTATGTTCTCTAAGTGCATTAGAGAAGCTTTTAACTTACCCCATCGATCTTGCACTGTGTTGTTTCCTTCGGGTATTGTGGAATGTGATCAAACTGTAAAAGAAAATCTGATATTGATGTGATGGTGAAATTGACATTTCCACTCCCATCCTTTTAGTTTATGTTTGCTCAAGTTAATGCTTTAATGCACAGGAATGTGGACATAAAACAGCATTTTACCATGGTAATATGGATGCTGCACAACGATCCTTTGTTCAGAGGCAGTGGAGCAAAGATGAAGTTAACATCATCTGTGCTACAGTGGCGTTTGGAATGGGTATAATTTATTGTTTCTGTTCACTGCCTTGATTAACCGAGAAAACCATGTACTAACTGGTTTGTTTTTGCAGGCATCAACAAACCAGATGTCCGCTTTGTGATTCACCATTCTCTTCCAAAATCGATTGAAGGTTACCATCAGGTAATCATATTCTTATGTTTTAAAGCTTTTCACATTACAACTGTTGAATGTTCAGAATCGAGGTACAAGTATTTGGTTCCATGATGACCACAAGCTAGTAACAATTTCACAAAATTTTCCAGGAGTGTGGTCGTGCTGGCAGAGATGGTCAACGTGCATCCTGTGTGCTGTACTACAGCTACAGTGACTATGTAAGCTAATTTCGCAGGTTTCATGTATCTTCTTGTCTATTGTAGACTCTTTTTCCCTTTCTTTCTTTTTTCCATGTAATAATAAATGTGATTTATTGACCTTTCTTGTTCATTGTTATCTTTGATTCAATTACTTATCTATTTTCTCATCCTTTGTAGATACGAGTCAAGCACATGATTATACAAGGTCAAGCAGAGCAAAGTCCCTGGACAGCTGGGTGTGGTCGCAATAATATGAAAAACTCAGATAGGATACTGGAAAAAAATACTGAGAATCTGCTGCGAATGGTAACTGTTATGAAATGTTTTGCTATTGTATTGTCTGCTGATAGTATATCCATCTATTTTCTAACTTAATGCGTTCTAAAATATGACTATTCCTGCTGCTTCAGGTCAGTTATTCTGAAAATGATGTCGATTGCAGACGTCTCTTACAGCTTCTGCATTTTGGAGAAAAGTTTGATTCTGGAAACTGTGGGAATACATGTGATAATTGTTCAAAGATCAAAACTCTAGTAGAGAAGGATGTCACTGAGAGCGCAAAGCAACTGGTTTGAAACTGTTTGTTTCTTTTGTTAATTTGGCTGTGCCTGCTTGAAAATAGTAGCTGTTATTTTATGCTGGCATAGTGCATTTCTCGCTTCCTTATTCATTCAACTGTGAATTTTGTCTTGTATAGGTTGAGCTGGTCAAGTTAACTGGGCAGCATTTTTCATCATCTCACATCTTAGAAGTCTACAGGGGTTCCTTGAGCCAATTTGTATGCCCTGAGAACAAAAAGACATGCCTATTTTATCTAGCTGTCATGTCCTTGAATAACTTCATGGTGCTACTGTCTGAACCAGGTCAAGAGACACAGGCATGAGAGTTTGAGCCTTCATGGAGCTGGAAAACACCTAGCAAAGGGTGAAGCTTCCCGTATATTGCGTCATCTTGTTATTGAGGATTTTCTTGCAGAGGATGTTAAGAAAAGTGACATTTACGGATCTGTATCGTCAGTGTTAAAGGTGCTTGTGTTTTTTGAGCTCTACAGTGCTTAACTCATTGTGATCGATCGATCAATTCTACCATTCTCACTGTTTAATTTCTCATGTTATTTTTTTTTTATAATTATCATTTTAATTTCTTTCAGGTGAATGAATCCAAGGCATACAATCTACGCTCTGGTGAGCAAAGGGTTGTTTTAAGGTGCAGCCTCTCACTCAGCATGCTTCTTGAGCACATGTTTCATTAGACTTATGCCAATGTTTTATTGCCAAATGCCAACTACTTTTACTATATAACTTGATTATTCTCTGAAGAAGCATGTGAGTATTGAGCCTAAGAGAAAATAGAACCGACATCAGGTCCTAGTTCATTTGGGTTGAATTGTTCGGTCTAAAGCATACCCTTTCATTGGGCAAAACCAATGCAAAAGAAATTTTTTTGCAAAGCAATTCAGATGAAGCAGTCAGAAATCTGGTCGAGTCAGTTTTGTGCTGGTTGGTCCAGACGCTTAACTTTGGAGCTACTGGTTATGAAATTTAAATTTACACATGGCATTATCAAGGGTGGCTTTGATTGAAATACGGAGACTGAGAGTTGGATGAAGCCAGCAAGCTTAGCCTAGTGCTTTGCGTAGCCTCGCATATTATGATGCTTCGGAAAAACCATCCTCATTTGCCCTTTCTGTTTTTCACAGCTGAAATGAATAGCTAGGATGCTGATTCTGGTATATAATATACCTTGCAGATTCCCATCCTCTGTAAAAGTTTCTAAACAGGGCAAAACTGAGGTTACTTCAGCAAAAGGCTCGCTCCTGTCGGGGAAGCCAAGTCCTCCACAATCTGGTAGTCCTGCCCAACCTCAACCCGAAGTGGACTTGGTATGATTATGTCTTGGATTTCTGTTCTCTTCATTCACCATGATTGATGGGATCCCCAACCATCTATTTAACTTTTAACATGACAGAACCTGTCAGCCAAACTATTTTCCGCTCTGCGTTTGCTTCGAACTGTTCTTCTGAAAGAAGCTGGAGATGGTGTTATGGCATACCACATATTTGGGTGAGCTAAAACGTTTTCAATCCTTATTCCTGTACAATAACACACGCACACATGTATATTTATATATTGAAATCAGTCATGCTGAAATTGAAAGGAGCCATGATTGGAATATTTGTCCTGATATGCCCCCTTTGTTTCCTTGGTAGTAATGCCACGCTGCAACACTTGAGCAAGAGAATTCCCAGATCGAAGGAAGAACTCCTGGAGATCAATGGCATTGGAAAGTAAGTTTTGATTTTAGGTAGTGTGGTGATTATTTTGCAGGCATTCTCTCCGTTATTCAGGGATGAACGTGCATTTTTCCAATATTCAGGGCCAAGGTCAGCAAGTACGGAGATCGTTTGCTGGAAACCATTGAATCTACCATCAGGGAATACAATAAGGCAGAAAGAAATAGTAGCAGTAGCAACGAAAGTAGCGATTCAATAAAGAGGAGAAGAGATGCAAGTATGGCTCCAAATGGAAGCATGGAAGAGGATGATGAATTCACCAAAAGCACTGGCCGGTCAAAGAAACGGACGGCGACCAGGCAGAACAAAGTTTCCGGGGCTCATAATTCTATGGAGCCGGTTAGCTGCAACCGATTCCTAGTTGATGACCTGGATATAAACGATTCCTATCACGATCCGGAAGCTAATGCTTAGAAGTAAAGGATTGAGAGAGTTTTACTGGAAGAGCTGTCATCCAGGCAAGAAGGTGCCGGATTCTAACAAAGAATCGTGTCAAGGATATGCATTCAACAGTCACGTGCCTTTCATCTCCAGGCTGGTGGGACAGAAGCACTCCTTGTATACAGTTTTGGATTAATCTTGTCATAAGTCATAATTCTTTCAAGAGGATGATCATGGCATTAGTGGTGAAGCACTTCAAGTTGGAAGGTTTAAGCAGTTGCGTTTGAAGCTCAACCGTGTAAATTGAAAAACTGAGTGCATAGGTGTGATCATAATCAAATTAAAAAAAATTGAAATCTGAAACCTGATTAAACTGACCGGCTTTGTTTTGTTTTGTTTTGGTTTTTTCAACTAAAAAACTGAAAAATAGTTTCGATTAAAAAACTGAAATCATTTTGGTTTTTAATTTTTTTTTTTACTTTAACTAGGTTTTTCTTTTCTTCCATTCCACTAAAATATAATCAGGCTAAATTTTTTGAACTAAACTGTAAGAATAAGTTTAATTTTTTATAGTATATATTTTTTTGATTTGAACTGGTTTGGTTTGATTTATTGATTTTAACCTAAAAAATTAAAACCGAACTGGATTATTTTCTTTTTTAAATTTTAATTGATTTAATTGATTTTTTTTAAATGGGTTGATTTTTCTTAGCAATGTTTTTTTTTTTTTTGTATAATATTTGTTTTTCTTGTTTTTTTCACTTCTCTTGTGCAAAATAATTGCACGTCCACAGTACTGACAGTCTCGGTCGATAGAACAGATATCATCCCGTGTCTCATATATATATATATATATATATATATACTAGCCATATGCCCTCGCGCCTCGTCGCGGGCGGCACCATATTTTTTTCAATGTAATATATATATATATATATATATATATATATATATATATATATATATATATATATATATATATATATATATAGAAAAAGCTGAAAAACATTAATAAAACAGTAAGTAAGAAAAATAATTGAAATTATTATTATTATTATTAGTGTTGTTGTTGTTGTTGTTATTATCGTATGAATAATGAAAAAAAAACTAAAAAAATCATAATAATTTTAACAGAAAATCAAACAAAAAAATAAAATAAAATTATGAGGTAAAAAAAATTCATTTGATTTGAAATATAATCATAATAAAACAATAAAAGAAATAAAAGAAAGAACAAATAAAATAAATGAAAAAAATGAAAGACTAAATAAATTATAATAGCTTTAACAAAAGATCAAATAAAAAATTCAAATAAAAATTATGACGTAAAAAAATTTGATTTGATTTGAAATTAATAATAATAAAAAAATAAAAGAAAGAACAAATAAAATAAATGATAAAACAAAAATATAAAATATTAACTAGGAAAAAAAATCACCTGATTTGAAAATTAAAAAAATAGACCGCACCACGTTACGGGTAGAGCAACCAATTTTGATAATTATTGGATGTGAAGTAATTTATAGATTTTAATTAAAATATAATATATGATAAAAGAAAAATATAAATTATTAGTTGAAAAAAATTATTTAACTTGAAAATTAAGAAAATTGTCCACCTTACATTGCGGGCTGAGCAAATAATTTTTATAGATTTGCTGGATCAAAATTAAAATATAATATTTATATATGCAAACTTTAATATAATAAAATAGATTAATATACTATATTATAACAACAACAACATCGGAGTCTTAACATCTAAAATTATTATTGTATTACTATCAAAACAATAAAAATTATCAAGTTATACCTACGAAAAAAGTAAAAAACATAAACAAAATAGTGAGTAAAACAATTAAAATACTACTACTACTACTACTACTACTACTACTACTACTACTATTATGAAAGAATAAATAAATAAATGAAAGACTAAAGAAATCGTAAAAACTTCAACAAAAGATCAAATAAAAAAATAAAAGAAAAAGAAAAATTATCATTGTTATCATTGTCAAAATAAAAAAAATTATTAAATTATCCTCAGAAAAAAACCCCTAAAAAACATTAACAAAAGAGTAAGCAAGAAAAATAATTAAATTATTATTATTATTATTATTATTATTATTATTATTTGTGTTAATAATGAAAGAAAAAAAATGAAAGACTAATAAAATCCAAAAAACCTGAACAAAATATCAAACAAAAAAAAAATATTGTTATTACTGTCAAAACAATAAAAATTATCAAATTATTCTGAGAAAAAAAACCCTAAAAAACATTAACAAAAGAGTTAGTAAGAAAAAAAATTATTCTTAATCTTATTCTTATTATGTTAATAATGGAAAAATTAAAATAAATGAAAGATTAAAAAGATCTTAAAATTTTTAACAAAAGATAAAAAAAAAATGATCAAATAAAAAAAAGTCATTTGCCATAGAAATAAAAATTATAAAACGAATAAAAAACTAAAAGAAAAAAAAAATGGAGAAAAAAAAACACAAATTTAAATTTTCAAATGATCATAAATACAAAATAGAATTTAAGAGCTAATTTTTTTGCAAAAAAATATCACCTCAACAAATAAGAAAATAACAAAAATCAAAATCAAAGCTAATAGAACACTTATATATACATGGACAAAAGTACAATTTATTCTAGAAATAAAAAGAACCAAAGTGATTAAAATAAAAAAATTAAAAGTATAAGGGCTGCAATGAAAATCAAATATAAAGGGATTAAAATCCAAAATTAAAAGTATAAGGGCCGAAATGAATATTAAATATATTATGAATTTTAATCAAAGGATCAAATTGAAGAAATCGAAACTTCTGTACCGTATTTATTGAGTTATTTAAACCCAATCCGAAAATTAAAAAAAGAGGACCGGAGTGAAACATTGACATTCAATCAATTCTAATAGGAGGACCCAATCGAATTAAATCAAAACTTATATAACAAAAATCAGGACAAAAAAAAAATTGAAAGTGAAGGGACCAAAGTGAAAAGTAACCAAAAAGGGGGGACTCTCCTGCAGTTTTATGTGTAGGAGAGAGAGAATCGTGGCCAGCCCGCTTTAGACGGCCGCCGCAGCTGCGTCGACGGACATATCCTGCTGAAACGCGCTGCCGCGGGAGAAAAACCACGTTGAGGCGCAGTGGGAGAGACTCTGGCAGCCCATATTCGGACACTGGAGGACGTCGCAGGCTCCGCCTAAACAGGGCGTGAGGCAGAAAACGGTCTGGCGCGTGCCGCTCACACTTTGACAATTACGGAAAGAAATAATAAAAAATAGGTCAATTACCGTAATGCCCCTGAACCCAAGCCATATTTTTTTGTCTTATTAGGGGTTAAAACCGTATTTAGCCAATTTTGAAAATAATAAAATAAATAGAAAGCTGGTGGGGCGGGCCGGACCGGTACGGTTCGAAGTGCCTAATGACCACGGAGCCCCTTGGTCAGGCGGCGTGTTTTGTCGTTTTTGGGGGGCATAATCATTAATTTATTGTTTACAAAAAAAAAAAAGATAGACGTGCACACGAAGCACCGGGTCAAATTGCAAGTCCACAGTGATATTATTATTATTGTTATACAAAATTTATTGCTGGCCTTGAATTGAAGGCATGAAAGAATTTGGCCTTGAACAATATCGTGCACCTTGTTGCTTATTCGAACGGAAACCTCGCCGAAATCTCAAGAAAACGCAGGATGTAGCTCTCCCTCTCCGTGGGACCCAATTTTGGGTGGACTTAGGAACTTATCTACTGCGTAGATGCGGTTATCGTTGTTCTTTTTATTTTTTTTATTTTTTAAAAGCAATTATTTTTGATATAGCATATAAAAATAAAATAATTTAAAAATAAATTTAATTTAAAATAAAAAATAAAACATTTTTAAAAGACAGTCATGGATATGAACAATCTTTATCTAGAATTTCAAGAGCCATTATAATAATGGTAAAATACAATTAGCGGATAACAGATTTTATGCCACGTGTTATATATAAATCCCCATTTTCACACTGTAAAGATTATATATTGAGCATAAATAATAACTACATAATTAATTATTACATCTATTTGTTATCGCTCAATACTATAAGCAAAGTGAGGAGGGAAAGCCTCATCGCTTAACAACGCCATGCGAACGAACGAGGTGCCCGAGAGGCAATACGAGCGCACCTCCCGACTCCTTCAGTCTTTGCAAATAATAAACGAAGTCTGAAGCTCGCGTTTCTCTTGTTCTATCTACAAATAATCCATCGATGATTTAAATAATAAACGCCATGCGAAATCGATCGAATGAACGAGATTTTCGAAATCTCTTGCTCGCTCGCTCGATGTCTGTCTTTCTACCGTGAACACAGTAGCTTTGATCCATTATAAATCATCAAGCTCGCTGCAAGAAACTATCAATCCAACTCATAGCTTAAACATAACCATTTCTATCTTTTAGTTTTTCACGACCCTTGAAGAAAAAAAATGCAGATCTTCAGCAAAGAGTTGAAAGATACCGATGTTCGTGTTCGGTTCTCATTCCCCACTCATTGCTTAGAGCATTTAGATTTCGCTGGAAATAATTTTGTTGATTTGCGTGTTAAGGATAGCTGTGGCGAGCTTCGAGTTATTCGTTGCCTGAAGAGGAATGGAGATTATGACAAGCCGGTGCTTTCTAAGGGCTGGCTCAAATTTGTTGCTGATTATGGACTGAGAGTTGGTGACAAGGCTGTTCTTCTTCGCGAGGATGACCATAACCTGGGGTCACAGTTCAGGATCGAAGCTAAGAGGAGAATCGTGCTGTTAGGTAGGGAGGCTTGGGGTGATGTGACACGAGCTACTTCGTAGCTCTTATTCGCATGGAGAGTATATATGTATATATATTTATAGAGAGAGAGAGAGAGGAAATAACTTCCTCAGTTTGGTGTTTTTGTTTTGTACTGTAAACTTATGTATGTGCTTATGTTGGAGTGTTTGTAGTGATGATCAATGTCATCGAATGGATATGTTGTTGTTCTTAGTTTCTTGAATATGTATTAGATGCATGTAATTCTCAGCAATAATGGATTTAAATATATATGATCAGATTATATGATGTACTTTCATGCATATATTTCCAGGTTTTTACATTTCCAGGTTTCTTAATCATCACGAGGTATCGTTGTTCACTATTAAAGGCCTTAGTTTTTCTATTCATCAACTAATTCAAGTTTATACCATATACCAATCCTTCACTCAAATATAAGTAATGTCTATTTTAGGATGCCCTCAATAATTACAGCTTTTTTTGTCGATCAAGCTTGACCATGCCTGTCATTGTCATGACCCGATTTCCAAGTTTTCATACCTATACGAACCCCAACTTATCATTTAAATAAGTTAATCAGAGTTCAGCGCGGATATAATAACAAAATTTACTTCATAATATAATTTGATTGTTTTAATACAAGAATTAAATATAAACTTTTATAATTGTCGAGCATTAACTAGTCATGAGAAAAAAAATATTGATTACAACCAAAACATAAGGTTTGAAAGCACAACAAAAATGACATGCTAACAAGCTAAAAGTATGAAATTGATATATATTGAGAGGGCGAGTTCAACAACTCAGTTAGTGAATAACGTTCAATACATATATACATGATAATACATCAATGAAAAATATATTTACGAATATTACTTTAAGTTACAAGAAACTTTCTCATATTGGTCATAACAAGAATATTATGAGGTAAGCTTATCAAAAAATCAAAATGCAATGAGCATGGAGCTATGTACCGAGGGATGATTAGTCCACACAGACTGATGACTCCCCCGACAACCTAGGGTTTCAGATATGATGTGCACAAAGACTAACACTATCCTGTTACCATGAATATTCTGACCGCTATACTATAAGTTTATATCATAATCAAACAAATATATTTATATCTGACGGCTCAACTCATCACATCAATCAAATGAAAAGTTTAATTAACAAATCAATTCAAAAGTATATATCGGCTCATATCAAGAACTTAGATTCAACAATTGATTATGTTTTGTCATGACAAAAAAATTGATAATCAACATATATATTATCAAGAAGCATAATCTAATCCGTATTAGCAATTAATTTTTTTATAATATTTCTCATGCATTTTAAAAATTATCAGCTCACCTATCTCAAAAGCGAACAGAATTCTAAAGCAAATACAAAAGTAAATCCTATTGTTGCTCCCCATTTGGGATAACCTTCAGTTCAAGTCCCCCACAATATATTTTGTATTATTATTTATTATTTTATTCAAATTTATATTATAATAAAGTTTTTTTTATATAAGTAATATATTTTGTGTTGAAAAATATATGGTTTTGATCGCGTCGAAACATGAGAAAGTAGTTATAACACACACACACACACATGCGCCGTGTAATTGGAATCAGGCAAACCAGAAATCCAAAAGCGATCACAAGATTTTAGCATAATAATAATACAAAATATATTGTGGGGAACTTCAGTATACAATTGTTTTTCATTATATTTGAATTCCTTAATAAATAAAGTTGCTATACAATTGGTTAAAAAAATACGATCATGGTAAAATTACATACTAAAATGTTATTGTTGGATTTTGGCCCTGTTCATTTGATTTCAGTTTTATTCATGATTTATTTGGAAATTTTAATTTGTTTACAATTGTGTCCTTCAATTGAAACTGATTATATATGTTGGTTTTCAATTCATTCCTTGTTCTTTTTATTTTTGGTTTGCTTTCGGTTCCTTTAATTTTTTCGGTATGCAGGTTTTGATTTGTTTCAATTATGTCTTCCAATTGAAATTGGTCATATATGCTACTTTTCATTTCGGTCCTTATTCTTTTAATTTTTCTAAAGAAAATTACACTGCATTTTTCTTATTAAAGTACTTTTATTTGTTTCGGTCCTAAGGTTTTTAATTGTTTCAATTTTATCCTTGGATTGGAACTCATTATATATTTTGTTTTAATTTATTTTGCACACAAGGTTTTTATTTATTACAATTTTGTTCTTCTATTGGAATTAATTATATATTTTGTTTTGATTTTTTAATTGTGTACTCCAATTGAAATTAGTCATATATGCTACTTTTCATTTCGTTACTTATTCGTTTAATTTTTTAACAAAATTACACTGTAATTTTATTTAAATACCTTTATTTGTTTCGATTTGAATGTTTTTTTGTTTCAATTTTTTCTTTTGAATGAAATGAATTATATATTTTATTTTTCATTTCGATACTTATTCTTTTAATTTTTTATTTGATATTAATTCATTTTGTTTTTTCGGTCATTCTTGGACAACCTTTATTTTTTTTATCCGTATCTATGCTTTTAATTTTTGTCGTTTTATTTTTTATTGGCGTTTTATTTTTATTCGGTTCGGTTTTAAAATTTTAATTTATATTGATGATCACTATAAAATTAACGTTGCTCCTTTTTTTCCTTTATTTTTTTTTATTTATGTTTTTTTTTGTGGATCAAATGATTTTATAATTTCACTGCGTGTAAAATAATAATAATAATAATATATTGCGGGCCTTGAATTGAAGGCATGGAAGAAATTGCTCTTCAACAATATGGTGCACCTTGTTGCGTATTCGAACGAAAACCTCGTAGAAATGCATGGAGCGAGCATGTTCTAGCCAGATCCATATATATATATATATATAGAAGAAAGAACTTCCCAAGTTTGGTGCTGGTGTCTCTGTTTTGTTGTGTAAGTTTATGTATGTGCTTAATTATGTTTGTGGTGATGATAATCAGTGTTATTAAATGAATATGTTGTTGTTCTTAGCTTCTTGAATATGTATTAGATGCATGTAATTCTCAGCAATAATGGATTTATATATATATATGATTAGATTATATGGTGTACTTTCATGGATTTATTTTCAACGTTTTACATTTCCAGGTTTTTCAATTTTGTTTATGTTTTCTATTATGTGTTTTTGTTCAGTGTTTGAAAATGAATTTTTTAACTGTGTCACACCCTCCACAAGAGAGCCCGGCGACCCTCCCCTTGAGCAGGGGAATTCATGTCATTTTAGTTTTGTTTTGTAAAATGGAAGTCCCCACCTACTATTACGGTTACTTGAAAACCTAACTGGTCTTCTAGAGATTCTAAAGCGCGGGACTAATTGCGTAAAGAGAAAGTTTTAGGACTCCTAATATGCCCCACCTAAGGTAAGATGTTTGGTGTTTTGGTTTGCCTTATGGTTGCTATGGTGTTGGTTTTATTTAATCAATTTTCCTAAGTTAGGTCTACAAGGAAAATAATACAAAATTTTGATGACAAATTTACAACCTACGCATTAAGAGACAACTACAATAGATATCTAAGGAGATTCAATCGGCTTGAAATCTCATTTTGCCCTCAAGTATTTCAAGTGTTCATGACTCGTAAATCGCAAGGAAAAGGAACAAAAATTAGAAATCTAAGGAAATTCCAAGCGCTTTAAAAGCGTATTTTTGCCTTAATATTTCATACTTTTATGGCTCGTAAATTGTGGAGTAAAAAATTTAAATGTCTGTAATTATAATCATGGCTTCTTTCAAAGATGTGTTGACTAAATAATAATGACTTATTATTCATGGAAAAATATTTTGAATATTTATCACTCTAGGATATCTTTATCCAAATATTAATTGTGAATAATAGGGAATTATCCCCACTAATGTTTTGGATATTAACCCCTTTAGGATTTCTTTATCCAAATAATGATAGTGAATGTATTTTTTGGAATATTGACCAATACCCTTTGGAATTTACAAAAATATAAAAACAAATAATATATATCGGCTCAACTCATGAAATCAATCAAATGAGAAGCTATCAATTCAGAAATCAATTCAAAAGCATATATCGGCTCATACCAAGAATTTAGATTCAACAATTGATTATGCTTTGTTGTGACATAAACTTGATAATCAACATATATATTATCAAGAAGCATAATCTAATCCATATTAGCAATTACAATATTTATAACATTTCTCATGCATTTTAAAAATTATGAACTCACCTATCTCAAAATCGAACGGAATTCTAAAGCAAATACACAAGTAAATCTTATTGATGCCCTGCAAGTAGAATATCAGGATTATCTGAATATAAAAAAAGACATACTAAAAGACAAGTCAAAAAGAAAGTAAAATTCATTCAATAAATTTATCCTAGAGTTTTAACTCATAATCCTATGTGTTTTTGAATCACACTATTTCATTTCCTCAAAACCTAAAAATTTAACAGTTTCTCTCGAAATTTAATTCAAAATAAGTAATTTGTAAAATTGGTTACAGTTCACCAATAATCCTCAATTATCAGCAATAATGGGTTTAAATATATATGATCAGATTATATGATGTACTTTCATGAATTTATTTTCAAGTTTTTATATTTCCAGGTTTTTCAGTTTTGTTTATAAACTTTTTAATTGTTTCTTTTCACACATGAAAACAATATCATGGAAAATATAGATTCTGCAAAACAAAAGGACATGTTCAAGAATGGAAAATCATATTTCATCTTGAATGATGAAGGAATCGACTGCTGAAGATAGAGAAGTTTTAAAAGAGATGTTTTGCTTACCTTTTTACATATATAAAAAACAAAGTAGGTTTATGTCATTTTTCTTCCAGATTGCATGGTTTAATTGACATTTCCTCATCGTGGGGTTTGAACTTTGTTTCCTTGCTATCATAGATCAATGATTCATCAAAATCCTCTTAAATTCCAATTTATTTTTTCCCTAAAAAACTCAACAACATATATGCAATATTTTAGGGTTATATGAAATGTATGCATTTGATTGGTTTGGAATATAGGCCCCTCTATTCAATGCTTAATCATCATAGGGTATCGTTGTTCACTATTCAATCCTTCATAGTTTTTCAATTCATCAACTCATTCAACTTTACACCGTATGCCAATCCTTCATTAAAATATAAGTGTAATGTCTATTTTAGGATGCCCGCGATGATTAGTGCTCTTTTGTTGATCAAGCTTGACCATGCCTGTCATTGTCATGACCTGATTTCAAAATCCATGACTGGCACATTGGCATGACCCCCCTCCAAGATTCCACACATATGCGAACCCCAACTTATCATTTAAATAAGTTAATCAGAGTTCAACGCTGATATAACAACCTAGGGGTTTCAAATATGATGTGCACAAAGATTAACACTACCATGTTACTATAAGTATTCTGACCGCTATACTATAAGTTTATATCATAATCAAACATTCATATCTCAAGAATCAACTCATGCCATCAATCAAATGAGAAACTATCAATTTAGAAATCAATTCAAAAGTATATATAGGCTCATATCAAGAATTTTAGATTCAACAATTGATTATGCTTTGTCGTGTCAAAAACATTTGTAATCAACATATATATTATCAAGAAGCATAATCTACTTCATATTAGAAATTAAAATATTTATAATATTTCTCTTGCATATTAAAGATTCTCAACTTACCTATCTAAAAAGCGAACAGAATTTAAAAGCAAAAACATAAGAAAATCCTATTTATGCTCCTCAAGTAGAATATTAGGATTATCTGAATATAAAAAAAATACTAAAAGACAACTAAAGAAGAAAATAAAATCTATTCAATAAATTTATCCAAGAGTTTAAATTATAATTCTTTGTGTTTTTGAATCAAACTATCCATTTTTCTCAAAACCTAAAAAGTTAACAATTTCTCTCAAAATTTAATTCAAAATAAGTAATTTGGAAAATTGATAATAGCTCACCAATAATCCTCAATTATTTACCAAACCAATATGAAAAACTAATATTTCATCTAGGAATCATCTTGTAATTTTCTCAGATTAATAGGGGTTAAATTGTGATTCTATCAAATTGAAGGACTAAATTAAAAACATCATAAATTCACAGTTATACTAAAATTTTTCCCATGCTTCATCATCAATTTTGTCCAGAATCTCGAATTTCACTCCAGGGATCAAATTGTAATTTTCTAAATTTGAGGGACTAAAATGAAATGTTCATAAACCGAGGGAAAAACTGAAACTTTATTATGTTCAGCCTCCAGACTACTGTCCTGATTTCCAGAAAATGTTTCTCATCATTTCCCAATATTGGTTTACACCTAACACACCAATTAACTTTAAAATCATTTACAATCCAATCAATTAAACCAATAACCAACATATTTAATCTTTAACATCTCAATCAATTCATTAATCAAACCTGAAACAAGATCTTCAAACTCTAATCTTTAATAAATTCAAAATCTTAACTAATAATAATATTTATACATATTAAAACATAAACATAATTATACAGTTCGTACCAAAACACCTTACAAGCATTTAAATTCGTTATTCTTTCCTTTTATTTTTATAACATTTACCGATCAAAATGTCATCATAAACTCTTATTTTTAACATAACTTGTTTATTTTCCTTAAACGCATGTATCTTCCTCGCTTCGTGACCTCCCACTTCTTTTTTTCTATCTCAAATCTACTCATAGAGGTTGCATTCTGACCTCTACTTGGTTTTTTCACTATCACTGGAGTTATAGAACTCTGTTTTGTAGGAAGTTCATCTCGTTGGAAGCTAAAATACAACTCTCCTGAAAGGAGAAAAACTTATATTTGCCTCAAACATTCACAAATTCATCGTCAATGTAGTAAACCTTCTGCCATGTAGAGTTTGCCCTGCTGAGCCACATTTGATGACTTAAAATTGGAGTTCTAAAATTCAAAATTAAATGAAACCAATTTCCCTAGATGATAAACAACCAAAATACAATTCCTAAGAAGAAAATCGATCCTAATTCCCTTATTTTCCCACTCAAATTCTATCTGAAAATCAATAGACAAATATGCGTAATATGTTAACTGATGCTTAATATCATCTCCCCCTTTCTTATACATATTTGGACAAAACTTGGCTTAGGGAATGAGACTTCCCTCTTTCTTTTCATGCTCAATACATTCATTACACAAATATTCAATGTATGCTTTTATTTCCTTTTTGTTTTCATGATTCTAGTTGTTTAAAATATTTTTTAAAGATAATTTTATATAGCAAATAAAATTTTAGATCTACAAATATTGAGGATGTGAGAACAATAACAACCACCTTTTAAATTATGAATGGAGATTCCATTCCTTCACTAGAGCCAAATCTCCACAAAATCCTAAATGGAGACCGCGTGCATAGTGCATGGTTTACAATGTTCAATGTTATAATGAAATTAATTATTTATATATTATTTTAATATATTTACTTTGTCAAATTAATGAAATTTACTCTCTAAATTTTTACTCCAAGGAAATATTTGATTGGGAGGATGCTAATGATGATGTTGTGAGGACGGTGTGGGAGAATCACGCTGCAACTAGGTAATTATGGTGATGTTGATAATTTTTTTTTCCAAATAGTATAATTTTATTTTCCAATTACTAAATAATTCATTCGTACAATATAGTTTGCGTGATTTCTGGTACAAGGAGCATAAAAAACAAAAACATATGTGCGAATAAAAGAGCTTTTAGAATGGAAGAACGTGGCAATCTAGAATGAAATCATGCTGCCATACATCTCACAGGCAACATGGGCATATTACATTTAGCATGTGATATTCGAGTGTTTCACGCGATACTTGCATTCTAGTTCACAAAATTGGAATTGGTGTTTTCTAGGTTCCATTACTACGCGCACTAATAGTTTCGTGCCGTTCATTTTGCATGGGAAACAAATGGTAAATTTTCTTAATATTTGTAATTATTAACTAAAAATGTTTTTTTCTTGCAGGCTACGAGTCTTGGACGAGATCCATTACTGATGAAGCTTTTTGTTAACACACATGAGCAAAGTAGAGACCACTAACAAGGAGTGGAGCCATAATTTGTGGATAGTTATGCTCATCAATTTGTGGTATGGTGGTATTCTTCAATTTATTTTTCTTAAGTTATTTTTTCATTGGATTTTTTTATAATTTTTTCTTTCTAGGAAATATATAAGAACCAGTTGAAGGGGAATTACAAAGACGATCCTTCAAACGATATAGATTTTAATGCGAATGTGTGATTGGAGACAGGATTGTCAGGCTCTCTATCAATACGATTGAGAATTTATGATCGACTCGTAGTGTTTTGACCATTGGAACATTCTTCAAATCAGTCTTAGTCACATAAGATCTAGAGTTTCAGACGTCTTTAGATGAGAAAGTTTGTGACGAGACAGCTTAACTTCATGATGTGATGATAAGATTTCATGCTGACGTGCTGTGTTTAATGGTTATGCAGATGCAATCATGTTAGGGTGATCCATGTACTCCTCCTTTTATATCTTGTGGTACCAGCCACCATCCTTCTCCAGCGCCGCCTCTATTTTAGATTTAATGTATTTGAATTTGGAATGTTAAAAATTTAATAATTTGGTATAAATATTTGAATTTTACATTAATTTAGTCTAATTCAAAATGTATTTCAATTTTTAATTTGTTTTTAAAAAAAGTTAAAATAGTAGCGATGAAATCACAAACGGAACATTCCATCGGTATTTTCCAGAGAGTTGAACATAAATTACTCAAAATGCCATTG
This sequence comes from Salix dunnii, assembly GCA_015731905.1. Taxonomy (NCBI): domain Eukaryota; kingdom Viridiplantae; phylum Streptophyta; class Magnoliopsida; order Malpighiales; family Salicaceae; genus Salix; species Salix dunnii. The sequence goes on from CM027661.1 coordinate 989,369, forward strand.
TTACCGATGACTCTATTGACAAAATATTTTGTTGGTATATTCTAGAGACTTGAACATAAACGACTCAAAATGCTACTGTTACCGATGGCTCTATCGATGTAACAATCCGTCGATAATTTTAGAGAGTTGGACAGAAATTACTCAAAATACCACTATTAACGACGACTATACCGTTGGAATCACTAATAGAATGTCAACAATGACATCAACAAAAAAATATACCGATGAAATTACAGTTGGTGTTGCCATTAGTATAATCAAGTGTTTCCATCGGTGAAGTCAATAGTGATGGAGGCACTGACGGATGCTTCCCGTCCGTGTATTGATCGGGAAACGGATTACCAATGAAAATAACATTTCAATATCGACATAAATTTCTGTCGATAAAATAGTTAATTCTGGTAGTGAGGTATTGTCAATAGAATTGTTTCTGTCCACGTTAAAAACTAGAATATCCTTAAGATTGTTATAAAATCAATACAAAGAATAAAAATTAGAGCATATAAACTTGCGACATGCATAGAGACTGTCCTTAAGGATAGTTTTCCTTAACAACAGAGCTTCTTTCAAGATCCAACAAGTTCTTTCTCTATAAAAAGAGTCATAGAAACAATCTGAACAAGTGTAAGAGAAAAGACACTACATCAGCAAGTGCACAGAAAAATAAGTCCATGTCATGTGTGTGATTGCGAAAGTGCATTGTATTTATAGTTAGTCATTATGTAACATCCATTTTAAAATTATTATGGAATTAATGAGCTCTTAAAAAAGCTTATAAAATATAACTGTTGGAAAACTAAATAGTTCTAGCTGTTATAACCATTAAGAGTTTTAAAAACAAAAAGAGTTCTTAATATTTTATTTTTCAGGTGTTTGAATTATTATGATTTCACTTTAAAAGTCATAAAAATTAAATTAATGCTGTAGATAATTTTTTTTTAGAAGGTATAGATATTGGTATTTTAAATGTGGGATAACCTTCAATTCAAGTCCCCCACAATATATTTTGTATTATTATTTTTATTTTATTCAAATTTATATTATAATAAAGTTTTTTTTCACATAATTAATATATTTTGTGTTAAAAAATATATAGCTCTGAACGCGGCAAAGTATATATAGACACACACACACACACATGCACCGAGCATTTGGAATCACTCGAACAAGAAATCCAAAAGCGATCACAAGATTCCAACATAATAATAATACAAAATATATTGTGGGGGACTTGAGTATACAATTGTTTTCTGAGTATATTTCAATTCTGTAATAAATAAAGTTGATATACAATTGGTTAAAAAAATATTGTCATGGTAAAATTACAGATTAAAATGTTATTGTTGGATTTTGATCCTGTTCATTTGATTTTAGTTTTATTCGTGATTTATTCAATGAAAATTTTTGTTTTTTTTGTCATTGTGCCCTTCAATTGAAAATGATTATATATGTTGGTTTTGAATTCAGTCCTTATTCTTTTTATTTCTGGTTTGCTTTCGGTTCCTTTAATTTTTTTGATATGCAAGTTTTGATTTGTTTTAATTATGTCCTCAAATTGAAATTGATCATATATTCTACTTTTCATTTCGATCCTTATTCTTTTAATTTTTTTAAAGAAAATTACAATGCAATTTTTTATTTATTAAAATGTCTTTATTTGTTTTGGTCCCAAGATTTTTAATTGTTTCAATTTTATCCTCGGATTGGAACTAATTATATATTTTGTTTTAATTTGTTTCGTGCACAAGGTTTTTATATATTCCAATTTTGTTCTTCGATAGGAATTGATTTTATATTTTGTTTTGATTTTTTTTAATTGTGTCCTCCAATTGATATTATTCATATATGCTACTTTTCATTTTGGTCCTTATTCGTTTAATTTTTCAACAAAAGTACACTGTATATTTTTTAAAATACTTTTATTTGTTTTGTTCCCAAGGTTTTTTTGTTTCAATTTTGTCATTTGATTGAAATGAATTATATATTTTATTTTTCATTTCGGTTCTTATTCTTTGAATTTTTTATTTAATATTAATTCCTTTGGTTTTTTCAGTCCTTCTTGGACAATGTTTATTTTTTATCCGTATTTATGCATCTATACTTTTAGTTTTTGTTTTTAATTTTTGTCATTTTATTTTTTATTGAGGTTTTATTTCTATTCGGTTCGGTCTTGAAATTTTAATTTATGTTGGTGATCCTTTTAAAATTAATATTGCTCCTTTTTTTCCTTTATATTTTTTGATTTCTATTATTTCTATTTTTTTTGATAAAATAATTTTATGATTTTTTTCTTTTTGTAGGTTTATATGAAACAATTTATATTTGATTCAAATAAAAATTAACAATTTATATGAAACTCACACTCTATAAAAATTCTACACATATTTATTATTTGATTCAAATTTATATTATAATAAGTTTTTTTCATATAATTAATATTTTTTTGTGTTGGCGTGAAAGTAGCTAGTATGTACGTGTGTGTATAACACATGCACCGTGCATGTGTAATTAGTAGAGCCCGAAAGTCAAAAGCGGTCACAAGATTCCAGCATTATTATTTATAATTAATTTGATAATTCAGATATTTGAATCTTCTTGTTTTTATATGAAACTCGCATTCCATATAAATTTTATATATAATATTATTTTATCTAAATTTATATTATAATAATTTTTTTTTAATATAATTAATATTTTTTATATTAAAAAAAATATATTTCTGATCTCACTGAATCACGTGAAAATAGCTATTATATGCGTGTATAGCACATGCACCGCGGAATTGGAATCAGTCGAAACCGAAATCCAAAAGCGATCACAAGATTGCAGCATTATTATTAGTGTAATAATAATAATAATAATAATAATAATATATTGCGGGCCTTGAATTGAAGGCATGCAAGAATTTGCCCTTCAACACTATCGTGCACCTTGTCGCTTATTCGAACGAAAACGTCGCCGAAATCTCTCTCACTGTGGGACCTAATTTTGGGTGGGCCCTGGCCAAGAGCCGCCATCATCTAAAATTACAGATTTTATGCCACGTGTCATACATAAATTTCCATTTCCAAACCGTAAAGATTAAATATACCGACCAATTTTATAAGCAAAGGGAGGCGGGAAAGCCTCATCGCTCAATAACGCCATGCGAGCGGACGAGAGGCAATACGAGCTAGCGTACCTCCCGGCTCCTCTAGTCTTTGCAAAAACGTAGTCTCAAGCTCGCGTTTCTCTTGTTCTATCTACAGATAATCCATCGAAGATTTAAATAATTAACGCCATGCGAAATCGATCGAATGAACAAGATTTCGAAATCTCTCGCTCGCTCGCTCGATGTCTGTCTTTCTACCGCGAAACACAGCAGGTAGCTAGCTAGCTGGTTTTGATCTATTATAAATAACATAAAGCTCCCTCAAGAAACTATCCATCCAGCTGATAGCTTAAACACCACCATTTCTGATCTCTTTTTATTTTTCACGACCCTTGAAGAAAAAAAATGCAGATATTCAGCAAAGAGTTGAGAGATACCGATGTTCGTGTTAAGTTCTCATTCCCCACTCATTGCTTACAGCATTTAGATTTCGCTGGAAATAATTTTGTTGATTTGCGTGTTAAGGATAGCCGTGGCGAGCTTCGAGTTATTCGTTGCTGGAAGAGAGAAGGAAATTATGACAAGCCGGTGCTTTCTACGGGCTGGCTCAAATTTGTTGCTGATTATGGACTGAGAGTTGGTGACAAGGTTGTTCTTCTTCGCGAGGATGACCATAACCTGGGGTCACAGTTCAGGATCGAAGCTCAGAGGAGAATCAAGCTGTTTGGCCGGGAGGATTGGGGTGAAGTGACAAGGACTACTTATTAGCTCTTATTAGCATGGAGCGTGCATGTTACGGCCAGATCCAGATATATATATATATATATATATATATATATATATATATATATATATATATATATATATATATATAGAAGAAAGAACTTCCCAAGTTTGGTGCTGGTGTTTCTGTTTTGTACTGTAAATTTATGTGTGTGCTTGTGTTTGTAGTGATTATCAGTGTTATCAAATGAATATGTTGTTGTTCTTAGCTTCTTGAATATGTATTAGATGCATGTAATTCTCAGCAATAATGGATTTATATATATATATGATCAGATTATATGGTGTACTTTCATGGATTTATTTTCAACTTTTTACATTTCCAAGTTTTTCAATTTTGTTTATGTTTTCTATTGTGTGTTTTTGTTCAGTGTTTGAAAATGAATTTTTTCACTGTGTTGCACCCTCCGCGAGAGCCCGACGACCCTCCCCTTGAGCGGGGGAATTCATGTCATTTTTTTTTTGTTTTGAAAAATAAAAGTCGCCACCTACTATTATGGTTACTTGGAAACCTAACTGGTCTTTTAGAGATTCTAAAGCACGGGACTGATTGCGTAAAGGAAAAGTTTTAACAGTCCTAATGCGCCGTACCTAAGGTAAGATGCTTTGTGTTTTGGTTTGCCTTATAGTTGCTGTGGTGTTGGTGTTATTTAATCAATTTTCCTAAGTTAGGTCTGCAAGGAAAATAATACAAAATTTTGATGACAAATTTACAACCTATGCATTAAGAGACAACTACAATAGATATCTAAGGAGATTCAATCGGCTTGAAATCTCATTTTTCCCTCAAGTATTTCAAGTGTTCATGACTCGTAAATCGCAAGGAAAAGGAACAAAAATTAGAAATCTAAGGAAATTCCAAGCGCTTTAAAAGCCTATTTTTTCTTTAATATTTAATACTTTTACGACTCGTAAATTGTGGAGTCAAAAATTTAAATGCCTCTAATTATAATCACGACGTTTTTCAAAGATGTGTTGACTAAATAATAATGACTTATTATTCATGGAAAAGTATTTTGAATATTTATCACTTTAGGATATCTTTATCCAAATATTAATGGTGAATAATAGGGAATTATCCCACTAATGTTTTGGATAGTAACCCCTTTAGGATTTCTTTATCCAAATAATGATAGTGAATGTATTTTTTGGAATATTGACCAATACCCTTTGGAATTTACAAAAATGTAAAAACAAATAATATATATCGGCTCAACTCATGACATCAATCAAATGAGAAGCTATCAATTTAGAAATCAATTCAAAAGTGTATATCGACTCATACCAAGAATTTATATTCAACAATTGATTATGCTTTGTCGTGACATAAACTTGATAATCAACATATATATTATCAAGAAGCATAATCTAATCCGTATTAGCAATTAAAATATCTATAACATTTCTCATGCATTTTAAAAATTATGAACTCACCTATCTCAAAAGCGAACAGAATTCTAAAGCAAATACATAAGTAAATCCTATTGATGCTCCACAAATAGAATATAAATATTATCTGACTATAAAAAAAGACAAACTCCTGAAGGGAGAAAAACTTATTTTTGCCTCAAACATTCACAAATTCATCATCAATGTAGTAAACCTTCTGCCATGTAGAGTTTGCCCTACTGAGCCGCATTTGATGACTTAAAATTGGAGTTCTAAAATTCAAAATTAAATGAAACCAATTTCCCTATATGGTAAACAACCAAAATACAATTCCTAAGAAGAAAATCGATCCTAATTCCCTCATTTTCCCACTCAAATTCTATATGAAAATCAATAGACAAATATGCGTGATATGTTAACTGATGCTTAATATCATCTCCCCCTTTCTTATACATATTTGGACAAAACTTGGCTTTGGGAATGCAATACTTCTCTCATTCTTTTCATGCCCAATCCATTCATTACACAAATATTCAATGTATGCTTTTATTTTCTTTTTGTTTTCATGATTCTAGTTGTTTAAAATATTTTTAAAAGATAACTTTATATAGCGAATATAATTTTAGATCTACAAATATTGAGGACGCGAGAACAATAACAACAACCTTTTAAATTATCGATGGAGATTCCATTCTTTCACTAGAGCCAAATCTCCACAAAATCCTAAATGGAGACCGTGTGCATAATGCATGGTTTACAAGGTTCAATGTTATAATGAAATTAATTATTTTAATCTATTTACTTTATGAAATTAATGAAATTTACTCTCTAAATTTTTACTCCAAGGAAATATTTGATTGGGAGGATGCTAATGATGATGTTGTGAGGACGACGTGGGAGAATCACGCTGCAACTAGGTAATTATGGTGATGTTGATAATTTTTATTTTTTTCCAAATAGCATAATTTTATTTTCCAGTTACTAAATAATTCATTCCTACAATATAGTTTGCGTGATTTCTGGTACAAGGAGCATAAAAAACAAAAACATATGTGCGAGTAAAAGAGCTTGCAGAATGGAAGAACGTGGCAATCTACAATGAAATCATGCTGCCATACATCTCACAGGCAACTTGGGCAGAGTACATTTAGCATGTGATATTCGAGTGTTTCACGCGATGCTCACATTCTAGTTCACAGAATTGGAATTGGTGTTTTCTAGTTTCCATTACTACGCGCACTAACAGTTTCGTGCTGTTCATTTTGCATGGGAAACAAATGGTAATTTTTCTTAATATTTGTAATTTTTAACTAACAATGTTTTTCTTGCAGGCTACGAGTCTTGGACGAGATCCATTACAGATGAAGCTTTTTGTTAAAACACATGTGCGAAGTAGAGACCACTAATAAGGAGTGGAGCCACAGTTTGTGCATAGTCATGCTCATCAATTTGTGGTATGGTGGTATTCTTCAATTTATTTTTCTTAAGTTATTTTTTCATTGGATTTTTTTATAATTTTTTCTTTCTAGGAAATATATATTAACCAGTTGAAGGACATTACAAAGACGATCCTTCAAACAATATAGATTTTAATGCGAATGTGTGATTGGAGACAGGATTGTCAGGCTCTCTAACAATACGATTGAGAATTTATGATCGACTCGTAGTGTTTTGACCATTGGAACATCCTTCAAATCAGTCTTAGTCACATAAGATCTAGAGTTTCAGACGTCTATAGCTTAGAAAGTCTGTGACGAGACAACTGAACTTCATGATGCGATGATAGGATTTCATGTTGGCGCACTGTGTCTAATGGTTATGCAGATGCAATCATGTTAGGGTGATCCATGTACTCCTCCTTTTATATCTTGTGGTACCAGCCACCATCCTTCTCCAGCGCCGCCTCTATTTTAGATTTAATGTATTTGAATTTGGAATGTTAAAAATTTAATAATTTGGTATAAATATTTGAATTTTACATTAATTTAGTCTAATTCAAAATGTATTTCAATTTTTAATTTGTTTTTAAAAAAAGTTAAAATAGTAGCGATGAAATCACAGACGGAACATTCCATCGGTATTTTCCAGAGAGTTGAACATAAATTACTCAAAATGCCATTGTTACCGATGACTCTATTGACAAAATATTTCGTTGGTATATTCTAGAGACTTGAACATAAACGACTCAAAATGCTACTGTTACCGATGGCTCTATCGATGTAACAATCCGTCAATAATTTTAGAGAGTTGGACAGAAATTACTCAAAATACCACTATTAACGACGACTATACCGTTGGAATCACTAATAGAATGTCAACAATGATATCAACAAAAAAATATACCGATGAAATTACAGTTGGTGTTGCCATTAGTATAATCAAGTGTTTCCATCGGTGAAGTCAATAGTGATGGAGGCACTGACGGATGCTTCCCGTCCGTGTATTGATCGGGAAACGGATTACCAATGAAAATAACATTTCAATATCGACATAAATTTCTGTCGATAAAATAGTTAATTCTGGTTGTGAGGTATTGTCAATAGAATTGTTTCTGTCCACGTTAAAAACTAGAATATCCTTAAGATTGTTATAAAATCAATACAAAGAATAAAAATTAGAGCATATAAACTTGCGACATGCATAGAGACTGTCCTTAAGGATAGTTTTCCTTAACAACAGAGCATCTTTCAAGATCCAACAAGTTCTTTCTCAATAAAAAGAGTCATAGAAACAATCTGAACAAGTGTAAGAGAAAAGACACTACATCAGCAAGTGCACAGAAAAATAAGTCCATGTCATGTGTGTGATTGCGAAAGTGCATGGTATTTATAGTTAGTCATTATGTAACATCCATTTTAAAATTATTATGGAATTAATGAGCTCTTAAAAAAGCTTATAAAATATAACTGTTGGAAAACTAAATAGTTCTAGCTGTTATAACCATTAAGAGTTTTAAAAACAAAAAGAGTTCTTAATATTTTATTTTTCAGGTGTTTGAATTATTATGATTTCACTTTAAAAGTCATAAAAATTAAATTAATGCTGTAGATAATTTTTTTTTAGAAAGTATAGATATTGGTATTTTAAATGTGGGATAACCTTCAATTCAAGTCCCCCACAATATATTTTGTATTATTATTATTATTTTATTCAAATTTATATTATAATAAAGTTTTTTTTCACATAATTAGTATATTTTGTGCTAAAAAATATATAGTTGTGATCGCGGTGAAGTACGGTAAAATAGCTATAATATATATATAACACATGCACCGTGCAAATGGAATCACTCGAACAAGAAATCCAAAAGCGATCACAAGATTCCAGCATGATAATAATAATAATAATAATAATAATACAGAATATATTGTGGGGGACTTGAGTATACAATTGTTTTCTGAGTATATTTGAATTCTGTAATAAATAAAGTTGATATACAATTGGTTAAAAAAATATGATCATGTTAAAATTACATATTAAAATGTTATTGTTGGATTTTGGCCCTGGTCACTTGATTTTAGTTTTATTCAATGAAATTTTGTTGTTTTTGCCATTGTGTCCTTCAATTGAAAATGATTATATATGTTGGTTTTCAATTTAGTCCTCCTTCTTTTTATTTCTGGTTTGCTTTCGGTTCCTTTAATTTTTTTTATATGTAGGTTTTGATTTGTTTTAATTATGTGCTCCAATTAAAATTGGTCATATATGCTACTTTTCATTTCGATCCTTATTGTTTTAATTTTTTTTTAAGAAAATTACAATGAAATTTTTTATTTATTAAAATGTCTTTATTTATTTTGGTCCCAAGATTTTTAAATGTTTCAATTTTATCCTCGGATTGGAACTAATTATATATTCTGTTTTAATTTGTTTCGTACACAAGGTTTTTATATATTACAATTTTATTCTTCGATTGGAATTGATTTTATATTTTGTTTTGATTTTTTTTAATTGTGTCCTACAATTGAAATTAGTCATATATGCTACTTTTCATTTTGATCCTTATTCATTAAATATTTTTAACAAAATTACACTGTATTTTTTTGAATACCTTTTTTTCGTTTTGCTCCCAAGGTTTTTTTGTTTCAATTTTGTCCTTTGATTGAAATAAATTATATATTTTATTTTTTTATTTCGGTCATTATTCTTTGAATTTTTTTATTTAATATTAATTCCTTTGGTTTTTTCAGTCCTTCTTGGACAATGTTTATTTTTTATCTGTACATATGTATCTATGCATTTAGTTTTTGTTTTTAATTTTTGTTATTTTATTTTTTATTGAGGTTTTATTTTTATTCGGTTCGGTCTTGAAATTTTAATTTATGTTGGTGATCTTTTTAAAATTAATATTGCTCTTTTTTTTTCCTTTATATTTTTTGATTTCTATTATTTTTATTTTTTTTGATAAAATAATTTTATGATTTTTTTCTTTTTGTAGATTTATATGAAACAATTTATATTTGATTGAAATAAAAATTAACAATTTATATGAAACTCACTCTATAAAAATTCTACATATATTTATTATTTGATTCAAATTTTTATTATAATAAGTTTTTTCACATAATTAATATTTTTTTTGTGTTGGCGTGAAAGTAGCTAGTATGTACGTGTGTGTATAACACATGCATCGTGCATGTGTAATCAGTAGAACCCGAAATTCAAAAGCGATCACAAGATTCCAGCATTATTATTTATTATAGTGAATTTGATAATTCAGATATTTGAATCTTCTTGTTTTTATATGAAACTCGCATTCCATAAGAATTCTATATGTATTATTATTTTATCCAAATTTATATTATAATAAATTTTTTTAATATAATTAATATTTTTTGTATTACAAAAAATATATTTCTAATTTCACCTAAGCGCGTGAAAGTAGCTAGTATGTCTGTGTACAGAACATGCACCGCGGATTTGGAATCAGTCGTACCTGAAATCCAAAAGCGATCACAAGATTCCAGCGTTATTATTAGCGTAATAATAATAATAATAATAATAATATATTACGGGCCTTGAATTGAAGGCACGGAAGAAATTGCCCTTCAACACTATCGTGCACCTTGTTGCTTATTCGAACGAAAACGTCGCAGAAATCCCATGAAAATGCAGGACGCAGCTCTCCCTCACTCTGTGGGACCTTGTTTTGGGTGGTCCAGGGCCCTGGCCAAGACCCGCCATCATCTAAAATTACAGATTTTATGCCACGTGTCATATATAATTTCCCATTTCCATTTCCACACCGTAAAGATTAAATATACCGACCAATTTTATAAGCAAAGGGAGGCGGGAAAGCCTCATCGCTCAATAACGCCATGCGAGCGGACGAGAGGCAATACGAGCGTACCTCCCGACTCCTCTAGTCTTTGCAAAAACGTAGTCTCAAGCTCGCGTTTCTCTTGCTCTATCTACAGATAATCCATCGAAGATTTAAATAATAAACGCCATGCGAAATCGATCGAATGAACTAGATTTTCGAAATCTCTCGCTCGCTCGATGTCTGTCTTTCTACCGTCAACACAGTAGCTTTGATCTCTATAAATAACCAAGCTCCCTGCAAGATTTTATTGTTAAAGTGATTGCCTCTCTGCTAAACACTCACCTCTAATAAACACTCTGATATTTCCTTTAATCTGAGCAATTGATCTTTATTAAATGGTAAAAGTGGCTTATATAGCCTTACAGAAAAAGAAGCCACTCACGTGTAACACAAGTTACTGTGGCAATTAACAAACTCATAACATTGATAACAGAAAAGCAACAAACTTAATAACAACAAAACAGATTCTTTTAACAGATTCTCAACAATCCCTCCCTTAAACTAGATTGTCCATGCAACTAGTTTAACTCAGGTGCTTTGCAGACTCCCAACTCACTTCTCAGTTTCTGAAATGATTCCAATCATCCACACGGCCTGACATGCACATGCTGCAGCAGCCACGAATTCTGCCTCAGTTGTGCTAAGAGTAACAATTGGCTGTTTTCGAGATGACCATGCCACTGCCCCTGAGCTGAGCATAAAGGAATATCCTGAGGTGCTCTTTCTATCCTCCATGCAACCTGCGTAGTCACTGTCCGAGAAGCCAATCAACTCTCTGTTTCCTCCCTTCCTGTAAAGAATCCCGAAGTCAGTTGTTCCTTGTAAATAACGCAAAATTCTTTTGGCTGCCATGAGATGCAGCTCTGTAGGCCTGGACATATATCTGCTTGTCAAACTAACAGAAAACATAATATCGGGTCGAGTAGCTGTTAGGTACATCATGCTCCCTACCAGTTGCTTGTATGCAATATCATCCACTTCCACCCCATTTTCATCTTTGAACATCTTGAAACCAGGGATGATTGGATTCTGAACTTCATTGCAATTTTCCATCCCAAATCTCTTCAACACTTCCATTGCATACTTCTTTTGATTTATAAAGATTCCATCATCTAATTGTATCACTTCAATGCCAAGGAAATACTTCATTTTTCCCAAGTCTGACATGTCAAATTCCTTCATCATTGAGCCTTTGAATTCACTCATCATAAGCTCATCATCTCCTGCGTAGATTAGGTCATCAACATATATACTTACAATCAACCTTTTACCTTGATTGTTTCTTTTGATGAAAAGAGTATGTTCACTGCCACACCTTTCAAATCCCTCCTTTATGAAATATGATTCAATTCTACTAAACCAAGCCCTAGGTGCTTGCTTTAGACCATATAAAGCTTTATTGAGTTTATAAACCTTATGGATTTCATCCTTCACTTCATATCCTTTAGGTTGTTCCACAAAGACATCTTCTGTCAATTCTCCATGAAGGAATGCAGATTTCACATCAAGTTGGAAGATATTCCAACCCTTTTGAGCAGCATATGCAAGTATCATTCTGACAGTATCCATTCGAGCCACTGGGGCAAACACTTCTTCATAATCAACTCCATATTCTTGTGCATAACCCTTTGCAACTAGGCGTGCTTTGTATTTCTCAACCTCCCCAAGCTCATTCAGCTTTGTTTTGTACAACCATTTAAGTCCAATCCTTTTAGCTCCTTTTCGTAAGTCTGTAAGAAACCATGTTTTGTTCTTTTCAATTGACTTCATCTCCACATCCATGGCTTGCCTCCATTTGTCTGTCTTTTTTGCATCCTCATAGCAGATTGGATCAGTGCTGATCAATAAAGCCAAGTTCATGCTAATGTCTTCATCAGACAACTCAAGCCCTTTACCAGTTTCATAATCTTTCAGCCATAATGGTGTTCTTCTAATTCTACCTTCACCTGAATTAGATGATCCCCTGCTCATTGAATTAATTTGATTTTCACTACTGTGTGTTGTGCCAAATTGATCCTTGTCAGCACTAAAGTGTGTTGACTGCAACAATTCATCACTAGAAATTGGCAGCAGTATCTCCTCACTACTGGAATTCGGCACCACCATCTCCTCACTACTGTCAATTCCACTTTCGTCTGCATTTTCATTCTCAGAACTGACAGAATTGCCTAACTCACTCTCTTCATCTTCCTTATCTCCCCATTCTAAGTCCAGTAGAATTTGACATTCTAAGTTCTTGTCCCATTCCCATTTCTTATCTTCCTCAAACACTACATCACGGCTAACAATAACCCTTTTAGATATAGGATCATATAACCTATTAGATTCCTCACTCACACCCAGTAGGATACAACTATGACTCTTAAATTCCAGCTTTGTTCTTCTAGCTTCAGGAATATGCACATGTGCTATACTTCCAAACACTCTAAAGTGTTCTACTGAAGGTTTAACTCCAGTCCATGCCTCCTCAGGAGTCATGTCTTTTACTGATAATGTAGGACACCTATTCAACACATAGATTGTCCAATTGACAGCCTCAGCCCAAAAACTCTTAGGCATCCCTTTTTCAGACAATAAACATCTCACCATGTTCATTACAGTTCTATTTTTTCTCTCTGCAACACCATTTTATTGCGGTGTATAAGCAGTGGTTAGTTGCCTTTTTATCCCATGATTTCTGCAGAAATCATTGAATTCTCCTGACACAAACTCTCCACCCCGATCTGTCCTCAAGCACTTAATAGCTAACCCACTTTCTTTTTCTACACAATTCTTAAAGATTTTGAAAGAGGCATATGCATCTGATTTCTCAACAAGTAGATATACCTATGCTTTTCTACTAAAATCATCAATGAAGCAGATTACATTCCTTTTATGGCTGCTAGATGCTGGAGATATTGGCCCACATATGTCAGCATGCACAAGTGCTAACTTCTCTGTTGCTCTCCATGTACTCCTTTTGGGAATAGAATCTCGAAATTGTTTGCCCTTCAAACAATCTGTGCAGACAGTGCTGGGTTCTGTTAAATTGGGCAAGCCTCTGACCATGTCTTTGCTTTGCAAAGTCTTGAGACCTTTGTAATTCAAGTGGCCAAATCTGCGATGCCACAAGTGAGCCAAGTCTGTAGTGGTTGTTTGCAGACACAATTCCTTCTTTGTGTTCACCTCAATATTTTGAGCTGTGGACAGCAATACAAACATTCTGTTTGTAGTCATATCAGTTTGGATTATCAATCCTCTTAAAGGATGATAAATTCTGCACTTATTGTCTTGAATTAGAATGGCTAAACCTCTTTCCTATAGCTGGCCTATGCTGAGAAGGTGATTCTTCAATTCAGGGACATAGAACACATCTGCTACTGTAATCTTCAATCCATCAATGCATAACTTCACAGTGCCTTTCCCAGCCACCTTCATCTTCGTGTTGTTGCCTAATTTAACCATCTGTTTGAACTCAGTATCTAGCTCATCAAACAACACTTGATTCCCACACATGTGGTTGCTACACCCACTGTCCAGAAACCATACTTCATTTCTGTCAGCTCCATGCTCCTCTACATAGGCCATAAGAAGCATTTCGTCTGTGTCATCCAGTTCTGCATAATTAGCCTGTTTATTCCATTGTGGACACTCATATTGATAGTGTCCAATTTGATGACATTTGAAGCACTCAATGATGGATTTGTTGTAAGGTTGACGACCTCTTCCTCCTCTAAACACAGCTCTGCCATGTCCTCTTCCATGGTGTCTCTCCTCATGTGTAATCCTGAGAGCATGTTCTTCTCCTCGGTTTTTATGGAATTTCTGCTCATGTACAATGAGTGAACTTTGTAGTTCATCAATTGTGAGAGAATCAATGTCCTTGGACTCTTCAATTGAGACCACTATGTAGTTGAATTTCTCAGTTAGAGTTCTGAGAATTTTTTCCACAATTGTGACTTCTTTCATTTGTTCACCATTGCTCCTCATCTTGTTGGCAACACCCATCACTCGAGCAAAGTAATCTGTGATTGTCTCACTCATCCTCATCTCCAGAATCTCAAAATCTCTCCTCAATGCTTGCAGAACTGAGCGTTTAACTCTAGCATTCCCTTCAAATTTTTTCTTCATTGAGTCCCATATCTGCTTTGAGGTGTTTTTCTTCAGGATTTGCTCAAGAATTGGCCTGTCAATAGCTTGGAACAAATAATTCTTTACCTTGAGGTCTTTGGTTATCAGCTCTTCCAGCTGCTTTTGATGTGTCTCACTCGATGCAGCTGCTGTCTTTATTTCTTCATACCCAGTCTCTACCAGGCTCCAATATCCTTTGGATCTCAGTAGATTTTCCATAAGCATGCTCCAATGGTCATAGTGACCATCGAAGCGTGGAATTGCAGGCTGCACATAATTCTTCTCTTCACTCATTCTTTTCTTGTTCTTGACAGGTTTTCTTTCTTAGATTTCCCACCCACGCTCAGATTTTCCACCCACGCTCTGATACCACTTGTTAAAGTGATTGCCTCTCTGCAAAACACTCACCTCTAATAAACACTCTGATATTTCCTCTAATCTGAGCAATTGATCTTTATTAAATGGTAAAAGTGGCTTATATAGCCTTACAGAAAAAGAAGCCACTCACGTGTAACACAAGTTACTGTGGCAATTAACAAACTCATAACATTGATAACAGAAAAGCAACAAACTTAATAACAACAAAACAGATTCTTTTAACAGATTCTCAACATTTATCAATTCACCTGATAGCCTAGACACAACCATTTCTGATCTCTTTTAATTTTTCACGACCCTTCAAGAAAAAAAAATGCAGATTTTCAGCAAAGAGTTGAGAGATACCGATGTTCGTTTTAAGTTCTCATTCCCCACTCATTGCTTAGAGCATCTAGATTTTGCTGGAAATAATTTTGTTGATTTGCGTGTTAAAGATAGCTGTGGCGAGCTTCGAGTTATTCGTTGCCTGAAGAGGAATGGAAAATATGACAAGCCGGTGCTTTCTAGCGGCTGGCTCGATTTTGTTGCTGCTTATGGACTGAAAGTTGGAGACAAGGTTGTTCTTCTTCGCGAGGATGACCATAACCTGGGGTCACAGTTCAGGATCGAAGCTAAGAGGAGAATCATGCTGTTTGGTGGGGAGGCTGGGGTGATGTGACTAGAGGTACTCACTAGCTCTTATCAGTATGGAGCGAGCATGTTCCAGCCAGATCCACATATATCTATATATATATATATATATGTATATATATAGAAAGAAAGAACTTGCCAAGTTTGGTGCTGGTGTCTCTGTTTTGTTGTGTAAGTTTAGTATGTGCTTAATTATGTTTGTGGTGATGATAATCAGTGTTATTAAATGAATATGTTGTTGTTCTTAGCTTCTTGGATATGTATTAGATGCATGTAATTCTCAGCAATAATGGATTTAAATATATGTGATGTCCTTCATGAATTGTTTTTCAAGTTTTTACATTTCCAAGTTTTTCAATTTTGTTTTATTTTTTTCTATTTTGTGTGCTTTTGTTCACTGTTTGAAAATGAAAATTTTCACTGATTTGATTTGATGGATAAATAAATCGGAAAGAATATGAAATGGATAAAAAACATAAATAGATTTGAAACCTTGGAGCGTGTGTGTGTGTGGTGTATCAAAAGAAGACAAGTTTGAGGTGAAAACAGTTCTGTCTTCAACCATCGCTAGAATGTCCAATAGTAGTCATTGGTCATCTCTTGTACATCTTTAACATCACTTGACTGATATGCGAAGCGTCTGTCATTTATAACTTCTGAATGAAACTGGGGAGCAGGAGCATGCATGGTTGCTGGGATGAAGGGAAGAGATTAAACTCAAGCCTTACAGTTTGATTTCATATTTCAATGTCATCCCATCAAAACAGAGTAACCATGTAAAAGGCCTTCACGGTCATAAGAGCATCAGAACTTCAACAGAAATACATCCGGCGGCTTTGGCTGGTGGTTCTCAGGCTTCTCCACCACCCAGAACACTAAATAGCACCGCTTCCTGTCTGTTTGTGCATCTTCACCATACAAAATCAATTCAGAACTGATCAAATACAGATCCGGAAAAATTAAGGAAAAGATGTACAAATAATAAAACTCCAGGAGCGATCTCAATAATTATATGAAATCCGATAAATAGTACGGAAAAAAGTTAGATGCATGTATAGTTTACCATGAACCTTATCTTTGATATCTAACTAAACATAAACAGCCTGAATATGTACACTTTATGTTTCGGCATGATAGAAATTGTAAGATTAACTTCCCACGTTTTCAACTGCAAATCCCAACTACCTCCTTCCAAGCATAGATAAAGGCAGGGTGCAAACAAGAAATATAATCCCATCAGTAAAATAAATCCCACCAATAAAATCCAGACGAAAAAAACACCCAGCAATTTTCCCCCTAAAAATCACAGTCCCCAGCCAAAGTAATTCAAAATTAATGATTTCAGAGATGTTAAAAAAAAATACTTACCTTCTCTACACATGCTTAATCCAAAAAGCAAGATAACCCTGCACAGATCACAACCAAGTCCAGTTTTATCGGGACAATTCATCGTAATCACAGCCAGGCTTCTCTGCTTGACTTATTACAACAACATCCTCGTGCAAAATCCCCCTTCTCACTGCTGTCTCTTTCTCTCTCTGCCTTCAAGGAGAAAAAAGCAAGATTTAACAAGAAGGGTTTACATTTTGAAGTTTCCCCCTTCCTTTTCGAGTTCACTTCACTGTCTTCACATCAATTCAACAAACCAGAATAAAAAAACCCTAACATCACCACACTAAAAAAAATCTAGAAATGTGACAAGAAAATTATGGGGGCTAATTGTGTCGTTTCATTGTGTAACAAATTCGAAAATACCATCTGTGTCCCATGAAAAATTCAAAAATACCCCTGGTTCCAGAGGTTAAAATTTTTTGGACCTGGGGGCAAAATAGTCATTTCACTATAGCAATGAATATTGAACTGAGTCTAGGTGAACAGTAGAAATTTGCACAATAAAAACACCATAGCTTTTATATTATAGTTAATGTATGCATGTGTTTAACTTGTTTGGAATATAGGCCCCTCCAATGCTTAACATCGTAGGGTATTGTTGTTCACTATTCAAAGCATTCTTAGTTTTTCAATTCATCAACTCATTCAACTTTACACTGTGTACCAATCCTTCA
The DNA here is from genome assembly GCA_015731905.1 of Salix dunnii. NCBI lineage: Eukaryota > Viridiplantae > Streptophyta > Magnoliopsida > Malpighiales > Salicaceae > Salix > Salix dunnii. Next base: position 1,007,139 of record CM027661.1, read on the forward strand.
CTGAAATATAAGTGTAATGTCTATTTTAGAATGCCCACTATTATTATTGTTTTTTTGTTGATCAAGCTTGACCATGTCTGCCATTATCATGACTTGATTTCTAGATCTATAACTGACACATAGGCGTGGCCCCCTCAAAGGTTCCATACATATACGAACCCAAATTTATCCTTTAAATAAGTTAATTAGAGTTCAACATAGATATAATAACGAAATTTACTTCATAGTATATTTCAATTGTTTTAATTCAAGAGTTAAATATAAACTTTTATAATTATCGAGCATTAACTGGACATCAGAAAAAAATATCGATTGCAACCAAAATAGGAGGTTTGAAAGTACAACAACAATGACATGCTAGCAAGCTAAGAGTCTAAAATTGATAAAGAATGAGAGGGCGAGTTCAGCAACTTAGTGAGTGAATAACGTTCAATACATATATACCAGCTAATACATCAATGAAAAATATATTTACGAATATTACTTTAAGTTCTTACAAGAAGCTTTCTCAAATTGGCCATAACAAGAATATTATGAGGTAAAACTCGTCAGAAAATCAAAATTCAATGAGCATGAAGCTATGTACCGTGGGATGATCAGTCCACATAGGCTAGTGACTCCCCCGACAACCCAGGGTTTTAGATATGATGTGCACAAAGACTAACACTACCCTGTTACCATGAGTATTCTGACTGCTATACAATAAGTTTATATCATAATCAAACAAACATATCCATATCTCAAGGCTCAACTCATGACCTCAATCAAATGAGAAACTATCAATTCAGAAATGAATTCAAAAGTATATATCAGCTCATATCAAGAATTTAGATTCAATAATTGATTATGTTTTGTCGTGACAAAAAATTGATAATCAACATGGATATTATCAAGAAGCATAATCTAATTCCTATTATAAATTAAAATATTTATAATATTTCTCATGCATATTAAAATTATCAACTTACCTATCTCAAAAGCGAACACAATTCAAAAGCAAATACATAAGAAAATCTTATTGATGCTCCACAAGTAGAATATCATGATTATCTGAATATAAAAAAGATATATTAAAAGGCAACTAAAGAAGAAAGTAACCATGTAAAAGGCCTTCACGGTCATAAGAGCATCAGAACTTCAACAGAAATACATCCGGCGGCTTTGGCTGGTGGTTCTCAGGCTTCTCCACCACCCAGAACACTAAATAGCACCGCTTCCTGTCTGTTTGTGCATCTTCACCATACAAAATCAATTCAGAACTGATCAAATACAGATCCGGAAAAATTAAGGAAAAGATGTACAAATAATAAAACTCCAGGAGCGATCTCATGTTTCATTAGCTATCTCAATAATTATATGAAATCCGATAAATAGTACGGAAAAAAAGTTAGATGCATGTATAGTTTACCATGAACCTTATCTTTGATATCTAACTAAACATAAACAGCCTGAATATGTACACTTTATGTTTCGGCATGATAGAAATTGTAAGATTAACTTCCCACGTTTTCAACTGCAAATCCCAACTACCTCCTTCCAAGCATAGATAAAGGCAGGGTGCAAACAAGAAATATAATCCCATCAGTAAAATAAATCCCACCAATAAAATCCAGACGAAAAAAACACCCAGCAATTTTCCCCCTAAAAATCACAGTCCCCAGCCAAAGTAATTCAAAATTAATGATTTCAGAGATGTTAAAAAAAAATACTTACCTTCTCTACACATGCTTAATCCAAAAAGCAAGATAACCCTGCACAGATCACAACCAAGTCCAGTTTTATCGGGACAATTCATCGTAATCACAGCCAGGCTTCTCTGCTTGACTTATTACAACAACATCCTCGTGCAAAATCCCCCTTCTTAATAATAATAATAATAATACAAAATATATTGTGGGGGACTTGAGTATACAGTTGTTTTTTGAATATATTTGAATTCTTTAATAAATAAATTTGATATACAATTGGTTTAAAAAATACAATCATGGTAAAATTACATACTAAAATATTATTGTTGGATTTTGGCCTTGTTCATTTGATTTCAGCTTTATTCATGATTTATTCAATGGAAATTTTGATTTTTTTTGCAATCATGCCCTTCAATTGAAACTGATTAAATATGTTGGTTTTCAATTTAGTCCTTATTCTTTTTATTTTTGGTTTGCTTTTGGTTCCTTTGATTTTTTCGGTATACAGGTTTTGATTTGTTTAGATTATGTCATCCAATTAAAATTAGTCATATATGTTATTTTTCATTTCGATCCTTAGTCTTTTAATTTTTTAAAGAAAATTACACTGCAATTTTTTTATTAAATTGTCTTTATTTGTTTCGGTCCTAGGTTTTTTAATTGTTTCAATTTTATCCTTGGATTGGAACTAATTATATATTCTGTTTTAATTTGTTTCGATCCCAAGATTTTTTTATTTCAATTTTTTCCCAAGATTCCAGCATTATTATTAGTGTAGTAGTAATAATAATAATAATAATATATTGCGGGCCTTGAAATGAAGGCATGGAAGAATTTGCCCTTCAACAATTTAGAAAATGCAGGCCTTAGCGGACCTTATTTTGGGTGGACTTAGGCCCTGGCCAATAGCCGCCATCATCTAAAATTATGCCACGTCTCATATATAAATTCCCATTTCCATCAAGAAACTATCCATCCAGCTGGATAGCTTAAACACAAACATTTCTGGTCTCTTTTAACTTTTCACGACCCTTGAAGAAAAAAAATGCAGATCTTCAGCAACGAGTTGAGAGATACCGATGTTCGTTTTCGGTTCTCAATCCCAGCTCATTGCTTAGATCTTCTAGATTTTGCTGGAAATAATTTTGTTGATTTGCGTGTTAAGGATAGCTATGGCGAGCTTCGAGTTATTCGTTGCCGGAAGAGGGATGGAGAATATGACAAGCCGGTGCTTTCTAGCGGCTGGCTCGATTTTGTTGCTGCTTATGGACTTAGAGTTGGTGACAAGGTTGTTCTTCTTCGTGAGGATGACCATAACCTGGGGTCACAGTTCAGGATCGAAGCTCAGAGGAGAATCAAGCTGTTTGGTGAGGAGGCTTTTGGAGTGATGTGACAAGAGCTACTTACTAGCTCTTATTTGCATGGAGCGAGCATGTTCAGGCCAGATCCACATATATATATAGAAGAAAGAACTTCCCAAGTTTGGTGCTGGTGTCTCTGTTTTGTTGTGTAAGTTTATGTATGTGCTTAATTATGTTTGTGGTGATGATAATCAGTGTTATTAAATGAATGTGTTGTTGTTCTTAGCTTCTTGGATCTGTCTTAGATGCATGTAATCCTCAGCAATAATGGATTTAAATATATGTGATGTACTTTCATGAATTTATTTCCAGGTTTTTACATTTCCAGGTTTTTCAATTTTGTTTTATTTTTTCTATTTTGTGTGCTTTTGTTCAGTGTTTAAAATGAAAAATTTCACTGATTTGATTTGATGGATAAAGAAATCGGAAAGAATATGAAATGGATAAAAAAATAAATAGATTTAAAACCTTGGAGAATATATATATATATATATATATATATATATCAAAAGAAGACAAGTTTGAGGTGAAAACAGTTCTGTCTTCATACATACATCTCTTGCCTGACATGCGAAGCGCCTGTCATTTATCACTTCTGAATGAAACGTCTGGCATTATCATTGGATCTATCAGCAAAACTAAACCCTGCTGCAATTAGTCTCTTAAATGCAGATTGTAGTAAGCTTTGTAGTAGCATTAATATATGATTATTTGAGTGAATTGCTCCAAAAAGAATTGCCATTTACAAAGAAGAATGGTGTGATCAACAAGAGATCGAAGCTGCTGCATATTAACAAACGATGAGCACTCTCTTGGTGGGGCGGGACCTGTGGCAAGCTGGTTCGGTATGCAGCCCAACTCCTGCCACCAAGAATTTGCTAAGCCCTCATTGGTGTCCTGCCTGCCAAAAAAGAATGAAATAACGCAATCAAAGAATGAAACCAACGCTAGAATATCCAATTGTAGTCAATGGTAATCTCTTCTACATCTTTAACATCACTTGACTGACAGGCGAAGCGTCTGTCATTTATCACTTCTGAATGAAACGGGGGAGCAGGAGCATGCATGGTTGCTGGGATGAAGGGAAGAGATAAAACTCAAGTCTTACAGTGTGGTTTTCATATTTCAATGTCATCCCTTCAAAACAGAGTAATTATGTTGTGAATCTCAATGCTTCCTGGTGTCAATCAGGCATAAATATAGAGAAACAATATACTTCATATAGAAAACTCCTCCTCCCAAGTTCTCAAAAGATTTCAACAGGCATACACTTTTAGAAATATTATACTCCTATAGAGCAAAAATCCCAAGGCAGGCAGAATCGATTTAAAAGGTGGCACAAATTCTCCAGAATGAAATTCCAGATTACCATGTAAAAGGCCTTCACGGTCATAAGAGCACCAGAACTTCAACACAAATACATCCGGCGGCTTTGGCTGTTGGTTCTAAGGCTTCCCCACCGCCCAGAACACTAAATAGCACCATTTCCTGTCCGTTTGTGCATCTTCACCATACAAAATCAATTCAGAACTAATCAAATACAGATCCGGAAAAATTAAGGAAAAGATGTACAAATAATAAAACTCCAGTACCAATCTCATGTTTCATTAACTATCTCAAATAATTATATGAAATCCGAAAAATAGTAAGGAAAAAACAGTTAGATGCATGTATATAGTTTACCATGAACCTTATCTTTGATATCCAACAAGACATAAACAACCTAAATATGTACACTTTATGTTTCAACATGATAGAAAATGTAAGATTAACTACCTACGTTTTCGACTGCAAATCCCAACTCCCTCCTTCCAAGCAGAGATGAAGGCAGAGGGCAACCAAGAAATATAATCCCATCAGTAAAATAAATCCCACCAATAAAATCCAGACGAAAAATACACCCAGCAATTTTTTCCCTAGAAATCACAGTCCCCAGCTAAAGTAATTCAAAATTAATGATTTCAGAGATGTTAAAAAAAAAAATACTTGCCTTCTCTACAAATGCTTAATCCAAAAAGCAAGATACCCTGCACAGATCACAGCCAAGTCCAGTTTTATCGGGACAATTCACCTTAATCACAGTCGATTCTCCAGGCTTTTCTGCTGGCCTTATTACAACAACATCCTCGTGCAAAATCCCCCTTCTCACTACTCTCTCTCTCTCTCTCTGCCTTCAAGGAGAAAAAAACAAGATTTAACAAGAAGGGTTGCTTTTGTTTACATTTTGAAGTTTGCCTCTTCCTTTACGAGTTCACTTCACTGTCTTCACATCAATTCAACAAACCAGAATAAAAAAACCGTAACATCACAATACTAAAAAACAAATCTAGAAATATGACAAGAAAGAGGCCAGAGTTCATGAAATCCAGCCACCAAATGGAGAAGTGCATTTTGCAGAAGTTGAAGAATTAGAAAACTAACCTTGAGCAAGTGTTGTTGAATGAGCCGGACATCAGCCATCAGATCCAAGAAACGCCGAAGACGTCGACGAGCCTGCTGTAGTGCTGCACTGAGAAGCTGCTAAGGTTACGATTTGAGAGAAAAATTAGGCAAATGAGGGCAAGAGAGGAGAGGACGAGAGGTCTGAGACTGAGAAGAGAAGACAGTAAGATGAATGAACGTGAACAGTGCACAAGGCAGCATCATAGAATTGTTCTGATTCGACCTCATTTTATGATGTTATCCGATTTTACCGAGTCGGAACCAATTTTAATAGGTTTCGCGTTTTTGAACCGATTTTGCAAGGTTTATAATGCAATTTTAACAAAAATGGTTATATGAAATTAGCCATGGGATCCGCGTCTCGTAACGGCCACAACCATATTTTTTTAATATATAAAAATATTAATTTTATATAATTTTTTTATTATAATATAAATTTGGGTAAAATAATACAGTTATGCAAAAATCTTGTAAAGTGCAAGTTTTCTATAAAATATATGAATTTTAAATTAATATAAATTTATCTGTTTAATAGGTTTCAATGAAATAACCAATATAAAATCATCATTATCATTAAAAAAAAACAAGAAGATTCATATATGAATTATTGAATATATTGTATTAGGATTAGTTCATTTTACAATTCAATTTAAATTAAACACAACAAATAAAATATAAATTGGGAAAAGCTTGCATTAAACAAATAACAACAATAAATAGTTAATTTTCTATCTCCAAAAAGAAGAAAGCATAAATTGAAAATTCATCCCCTTATTACTGTCATTATCATTACTATAACAGTTAAGATTATTATCAACATTACTATCAAAATAGTAAAAATGATTAAAATACCCCAAAGAATTATTTTTTTTTGTCAAAAAGCAATAAAAAAAATCACACAAATTATCATTATTATTGTATAAAATATAAAATCATCTGATCCGAATATCATATAAAAATAACATGAAAAAAAGAACAAAGAAAAAAATAGAGAAATATTAATTTTGAAATGATCATCAACATAAATTAAAATCTCAGAATTAAACCAAATAAAAATAAACGCCCCCCAAAAAATGACAAAAATTAAAAAAAAAAAAGTATAAATAAATGAAGACGGACAAAAAAGAAACACTGTAAAAAAAATTCGAAAAAAAGAAAGGAATCAATACTGAAAATAAAAGAATAAGTGCCAAAATGAAAACCCTAACAAAAAGTAAAATGAATTAAAATAAAAATAAAATCTAAAAGCACAAATGTGTAAATATGGATAAAAATAAAAATTGCCTAAGAAGAACAAAAAACCAAATGAATTAATAAAAAAAATTAAAAGAATAAGTGACAAAATAAAAAATAAAATATATAATTAAGTCTAACTGAAGGATGAAAATGAAACAAATCAAAATTTTGGGACCAAAAAACAATAAAAGAATTTTAAAAAATCAATAGAGTTTAATTATTGAACTAATTAAAAGAAGAAGGACCGAAATGAAAAGTAATATATATGACCAATTTTAATTTGGGGACAAATTTATAACAAATTGAAACTTGCATACCAAAATTATTAAAAGAACCAAAAAGAAATAAAAAATCAAAAGATGAAGGACCGAAATGAAACTTACCGTATAAAATCAATTTCAATTCAAGAGCATAATTGAAAAAAAATGAAAGTTTCATTCACAAATCAGTAATAAAAATAAAATCCAAAGATTAGGGACCGAAATTAAATACATTCAAATATGAGGGATTGTCTTGTACTTCACTAGCAGCAGGAGAGAGAAAAGAGAAGGGAGAAGAAAAACCATCCACCGGAGATCACACAACCCTATTTGATTTATAAGTGCCATGTGTAGAGGAAGATCACATGGCAGTGAACCATCAGAGATGGCGGAAGAACATTTTTTGATGACGAAGTACACTGCACGCACCACCTGAAAAGCTCGTGCGGCCGGAACACTGTTGACGTGTATGGATGACATGCTTGCAGTGTTCCGAATAAAAAATAATAAAAATTGGTCAATTACCCAAATAGCTCTTGACCCCAACCATAATTACAAACAAATCAGGGATGAAAATTTGGAAATACCCCTAGGTGCTGGCGGCGTGTTTTGTCATTTAGGGGGGCTAATTGTGTCGTTTCACTGTGTAAAAAATTCGAAAATACCATCTGTGTCCCATGAAAAATTCAAAAATACCCCTGGTTCCGAAGGTTAAAATTTTTTGGACCTATGTACCGTGGGATGATCAGTCCACATAGGATAGTGACTCCCTCGACAACCCAGGGTTTTAGATATGATGTGCACAAAGACTAACACTACCCTGTTACCATGAGTATTCTGACTGCTATACAATAAGTTTATATCATAATTAAACAAATATATCCATATCTGAAGGCTCAACTCATGACCTCAATCAAATGAGAAACTATCAATTTAGAAATGAATTCAAAAGTATATATCAGCTCATATCAAGAATTTAGATTCAATAATTGATTATGTTTTGTCTTGACAAAAAATTGATAATCAACATGGATATTATCAAGAAGCATAATCTAATTCCTATTATAAATTAAAATATTTATAATATTTCTCATGCATATTAAAATTATCAACTTACCTATCTCAAAAGCGAACACAATTCAAAAGCAAACACATAAGAAAATCTTATTGATGCTCCCACAAGTAGAATATCATGATTATTTGAATATAAAAAAGATATATTAAAAGGCAACTAAAGAAGAAAGTAAAATCTATTCAATAAATTTATCCAAGAGTTTAACTCATAATCCTATGTTTTTTTAATCAAACTATCCATTTTTCTCAGAACTTAAAAATTTAACAGTTTCTCTCTAAATTTAATTCAAAATAAGTAATTTGTAAAATTGATAATAGTTCACCAATAATGCTCAATTATTTACCAAACCAATATGAAAAACTAATATTTCATCTAGGCATCATCTTGTAATTTTCTCGACTTTATGGTGGTTAAATTGTGATTTTATCAAATTGAAACACTAAATTAATAACATCATAAATGCACAGTTATACTAAAAATTTTCCCATAGCTCATCATCAATTCTATCTAGAATCTCTAATTTCACTCTAGGGACCAAACTATATTTTTTCTAAATTTCAGGAACTAAAATGAAATGCTCATAAACCAAGGGACAAACTGAAACTTTATCATCTTCAACCTCCAGACTACTGTCCTTATTTCTAGAAAATGTTTCTCATCATTTCCCAATATTGGTTTACACCTAACACACCAATTAACTTTAAAATCATTTACAATCCAATCAATTAAACCATTAACCAACACATTTAATCTTTAACATCTCAATCAGTTCATCAATCAAACCCGAAACAAGATCTTCAAACTCTAATCTTTAATAAATTCAAAATCTTAACTAATAACAATATTTATACATATTAATACATAAACATAACTATACAGTTCGTACCAAAACAACCCCACAAGCATTTAAATTTTTTATTCTTTCTTTTCATTTTTATAACATTTGCCAATCAAAATATCATCATAAACACTTATTTTTTAACATAACTTGTTTATTTTTCTTAAACGCGTCTATCTTCGTCGCTTTGCAACCTCCCACTTTTTTTTTCTATCTTAAATCTACTAGCAGAGGTTGCATTCTGACCTCCACCTAGTTTTTCACTATCACTGGAGTTATAGAACTCTGTTTTGTAGGAAGTTAATATCATTGGAAGCTAAAATACAACTCTCCTGAAGGGAGAAAAACTTATTTCTGCCTCAAACATTCATAAAATTCATCGCAAATGTAGCAAACCTTCTGCCATGTAGAGTTTCCCTTGATGAGCCGCATTTGATGACTTAAAATTGAAGCTCTAAACTTCAAAATTAAATAAAACTAGTTTCCCTAGATGGTAAACAACCAAAATACAATTCTTAAGAAGAAAATCAATCCTAATTCCCTTATTTTCCCACTCAAATTCTATATGAAAATGAATAAACTAATATCTGTAATAAGTTAACTGATGCTTAATATCATCTCCCCCCTTCTTATACATATTTGGAAAAAACTTGGACTTGAGAATACAAGACTTCCCTCATTGTTTTCAAGCTCAATCCATTCATTACACAAATATTCAATGTATGCTTTTTTTTTTTCATGATTATATTTGTTTAAAATATTTTTAAAAGATAATTTTATTTAGCAAATCAAATTTTAGATTTTAGGTAATTGTGGCGATGTTGATAATTTTTTTTTTTTGCAAATAGCATAATTTTATTTTTCAATTACTAACAAATAATTCATTCATACAATATAGTTTACGTGATTTCTAGTACAAGGAGCATAAAAAAGCAAAAACATATGAGTGAATAAAAGAGCTTCCAGAATGGAAGAACGTGGCAATCTAGATTGAAATCATGTAGTCATTCATCTCACAGGCAATATGGGCAGATTACATTTAGCATGTGATATTCAAGTATTTCACACGATACTCGCATTCTGGTTCAAAGAATTGGAATTAGTGTTTTCTAAGTTCCATTACTATGCACACTAACGGTTTTATGCCTTTCATTTTGCATGGGAAACAAATGGTAATTTTTCTTAATATTTATAATTTTTAACTAACAATGTTTTTTTCTTGCAGGCTACAAGTCTTGGATGCAATCCATTACTGATGAAGTTTTTTATTGACACACACATGCGAAGTAGAGACCACTAATAAGGATTGTAGCCACAGTTTGTGGATAGTTGTGCTCATCAATTTGTGTTATGGTGGTATTCTTCAATTTATTTTTCTTAAGTTATTTTTTCATTGGATTTCTTTTATAATTTTTTCTTTCTAGGAAATATATAATAACCAGTTGAAGGAGAATTACAATGATGATCCTTCGAACAATACATATTTTAATCTGAATGTGTGATTGGAGGCAAGAATGTCAGGCTCTCTAACAATACGATTTAGAATTTATGATCGACTCATAGTGTTTTGACCATTGGAACATCCTTCAAATTAGTCTTAGTCACGTAAGATCTAGAGTTTCAAACGTCTTTAGCTGAGAAAGTTTGTGACAAGACAACTAAACTTCATGATGCCATGATAGGATTTCATGCTAACGCACTGTGTCTAGTGGTTATGCAGGTGCAATCACGTTAGGGTGATCCATGTACTCCTCTTATATTTTGTGGTACTAGCCACCATCCTTCTCCAGCTCCGTCTCTGTTTTAGATTTAATGTATTTGAATTTTGAATGTTAAAAATTTAATAATTTGGTATAAATATTTCAATTTTACATTAATTTAGTCTAATTCACAATGTATTTCAATTTTTAATTTATTTTTTAAAAAAGTTAAAATAGTAACGATGAAATCACAGACGAAACATTCCATCGGTATTTTCCAGAGAGTTGAACATAAATTACTCAAAATGCCATTGTTACCGATGACTCTATTGATGAAAAATTTCGTTGGTATATTCTAGAGACTTGAACATAAATGACTCAAAATGCTACTAATGCTGATGGCTCTATCAATGGAACGATCCGTCGGTAATTTCCAAAGAGTTGGACAGAAATTACTCATAATACCACTATTATTGATGCCTATACCGATGAAATCACTAATAGAATGTCAAAAATGACATCAACAAAAAAATAGTTAATTCTAGTTGTGAGGTATTGCCAATAGAATTGTTTTTGTCCATGTTGAAAACTAGAATATCCTTAAGATTGTTGTAAAATCAATACAAAGAACAAAAATTAGAGCATATAAACTTGCCACATGCATAGAGGCTATCCTTAAGGATATTTTCCCCTAACAACAAAGCATCTTTCATGATCGAACAAGTTCTTTCTCATTAAAAAGAGTCATAGAAATAATCTGAACAAATGTAAAAAAAAAAAAACTACATCAAACAAGTGCACAGAAAAATAAGTTCATGTCATGTGTGTGATTGAGAAAGTGCATGGTATTTATAGATAGTCATTATGTAACATCCATTTTAAAATTATTATGGAATTAATGAGCTCTTACAAAAGCTTATAAAATATAGCTGTTGGAAAACTAAATAGTTTTAGCTGTTATAACCGTTAAGAGTTTTAAAAATAAAAAGAGTTGTTCATTTCATGATTGTTATATTTTATTTTTTAGGTGTTTGAATTATTATGATTTCAGTTTAAAAGTCATAAAAATAAAATTAATGTTGTAGACAAAAAATTTAGAACGTATAGATATTGGAATTTTAAATGTGGGATAACCTTCAATTCAAGTCCCCCACAATATATTTTGTATTATTATTTATTATTTTATCTAAATTTATATTATAATAATTTTTTTTCACATAATTAATATGTTTTGTGTTGAAAAATATATGGTTTTGATCGCGTCGAAGCACGAGAAAGTAGCTATAATATATATATATATATATATATATATATATATATATATATATATATATATATATATATATAACATATGCACTATGCATTTGGAATCATTTGAACCAGAAATCCAAAAGCGATCACATGATTACAACATAATAATAATAATAATAATAATAATAATAATACAAAATATATTGTGGGGGACTTTAGTCTACAATTGTTTTTTATTATATTTGAATTCTTTAATAAATAAAGTTGATATACAATTGGTTTAAAAAATACAATCATGGTATAATCACATACTAAAATGTAACCAAGTTGGATAGCGTAACCAATTTATGATTATCATTCAGAATTTGGCCAAAATATATATATAAAAAATCATATTATTTTGTTTTAATTATTGCGGTGTAAAATTACATTGTAAAGTACACCTGCATATAATAAAACAAAAGGTTTTTTAATATGGTGTAAAATTTTTCAAATTTTAGAATGGTTAGGTTTTCAACTCCAATGAGATAGAGAATCTCCCACGAAAAGAGATATACCTCAAGTTTTAGGAAAGACCAACGAAAAAAATCAAACTCAGAATAACAATCAAACAACAATGCAACTTGTCTTAGGTAAAGTGCACTGGGGGTGATGCATCTTTCCCTTGCACAACAAGTCCCCTTACCTAGACTTTGTAGACCATTAGGTTTCTTAGTGACTTTAATATTAGGTAGCGACTTTTAAAGATTTATAGTCGTAATTTTACTATTATAAAACCCCTCTTTTCTACGCGTTGTCTCCCCCTCCAGGGATGATGGGGCACAAAGTGTGGAAAAAACACCATGCAACAATAAACATTCATTTTTTAACATAACTTGTTTCTTTTCCTTTAACGTGTCTATCTTCGTTGTTTTGCAACATCCTACTTTTTTTACTCTCAAATCTACCGGTAAAGGTTGCATTATGACCTCTATCCGGATTTTTCACTATAATTGGAGTTACAGAACTCCGTTTTGTAGGGAGTTCATCTCATTGGAAGCTAAAATACAACTCTTTGAAAAGAGGAAAACTCATTTTTGCCCCCAACATTAATGAAATTCATCGCAAATGTGGAAAACCTTCTGCCATGCAGAGTCTGCCTGGTGAACTCCATTTGATGACCCAAAACTGGAGTTCTAAAATTCAAAATTAAATGAAACCATTTTTTTTAGATGGTAAACAACCAAAATACAATTCCTAAGAAGAAAATCGATCCTAATTCCCTCATTTTTACACTCAAATTCTCTCTCTGAAAATCAGTAGACTAATATGTAGAATATGTTAACTGATGCTTAATATCATCTCCCTCCTTCTTATACACATTTAGCCAAAACTTGGCCTTGGGAAAGCAAGACCTCCTTCATTATTTTCATGCTCAATCTATTCATTACATAAATATTCAATGTATTTTTTTTTCATGGTTATATTCGTTTAAAATGTTTTTAAAAGATTATTTTATTTAGAGAATAAAATCTTAGATTTACAAATATTGAGGATGGGAGAACAATAACAACAACCTTCAAATCATCGATGGAGATTACAATGTTTCAATGGAGCTAGATCTCCAAAAATCCTGAATGGAAACCATAGGTCAATGTATGGTTTACAAGGTTCAATGTTATAATGAAATTAATTGTTTATATATTATTTTAATGTGTTTACTTTATCAAATTAATGAAATTCATCTTTTTGAAATTTTTATTTCAATGGAAAATTTGACTGGGAGGATGTTAATGCTAATGTTGTGAGAAGAGGGGGGGATACGCTGCAACTAGGTAATTGTGGCGATGTTGATAATTTTTATTGTTTTGCAAATACCACAATTTTTTTTTCATTTACTGACAAATAATTCATTCGTACCATATAGTTTGAGTGATTTCTAGTACAAGGCGCATAAAAAAGCAAAAAGATATGCGTGAGCAAAACAAATTCTAGATTGGAAGAAAGTGGCAGTCTAGAAGGAAATCATGCTGCCATACATCTCACAGGTAATATGGGTGGATTACATTCATTGTTTGGCACTGTGTTTTAAAAGCGTTTTTGAAAAGAAAAAAAAATGTATTTTTAGATCATTTCATTCGCTTTTGAAAAAGAATTTTTATTTTATTTTTAGATCATTTCATGTGTTGCTGTCAAAAATAATTTTTAAAAATATATAAAAAAAATTATTTTGATGCATTTCTAAACAAAAAACATTTTCAAAAACAACCTCAACCACACTGCTAAATAAACACTTAATATGTGACGTTCAAGTGTTTCACACAACGCTCAAATTTCGATTTGCAGAATGTGCCTGTCATAACCCAATTCTAGATTATTCCCCAAAATTTACCAAACATAAAACAAAAATAAAATAAAAAGGATTTGTGATGGTAGAAAAATCAATGCGGCAATGTTGAATATTTTCGAGAGTCCGATCGTATCTCTTTTGTGCCCAAAAATAAAAAAATAAAAAATAAAAATAAAAATAATTTAAGTGCAGACAAAGGATTGTTTTAAGGTGCAGCCTTTCAGCATGCTTCTTGAGCACATGTTTCATTAGACTTATGCCAATGTTTTATTGCCAAATGCCAACTACCTTTACTATATAACTTTCAGATTATTCTCTGAGGAAGCATGTGAATATTGAGCCTAAGCGAAAAAAGAACCGACATCAGGTCAGTGTTCATTTGGGTTGGATTGTTTGGTCTAAAGCATACCCTTTCATTGGGCAAAACCAATGCAAAAGAAATTCAGATGAAGCAGCCAGAAATCTGGTCGGGTCAGTTGTGTGGGTTGGTCCAGATGTTTAACTTTGGAGCTACTGGTTATGAAATTTAAATTTACACATGGCATTAGCGAGGGTGGCTTTGACTGAAATATGGAGAGCGAGAGTTGGATGAAGCCAGCAAGCTTAGCCTCGTGCTTTGCGTAGCGTCACATATTATGATGCTCTGGAAAAACCATCATCATTTACCCTTTCTGTTTTTCATAGCTCAAATGAACAGCTAGGATGCTGATTCTGGTATATAATATACCTTGCAGATTCCCTTCCTCTGTAAAAGTTTCTAAACAGGGCAAAACTGAGGTTACTTCAGCGAAAGGCTCGCTCATGTCGGGGAAGCTAAGTCCTCCACAATCCGGTAGTCCTGCCCAACCTCAACCTGAAGTGGACTTGGTATGATTATGTCTTGGATTTCTGTTCTCTTCATTCACCATGATTGATGGGATCCCCGACCATCTATTTAAATTTTAACTTGGCAGAACCTGTCAGCCAAACTATTTTCGGCTCTGCGATTGCTTCGAACTGTTCTTCTGAAAGAAGCTGGAGATGGTGTTAAGGCAGACCACATATTTGGGTGAGCTAAAACCTTTTCGATCTCTATTCCTGTACAATAACACACGCACACATGTATATTTATATAGTGAAATCAGTCATGCTGAATTTGAAAGGAGCCATGTTGGAATATTTGTCCTGATATGCCCATTTTGTTTCCGTGTAGTAATGCCACGCTGCAGCACTTGAGCAAAAGAATTCCCAGATCGAAGGAAGAACTCCTGGAGATCAATGGCATTGGAAAGTAAGTTTTGATTTTAGGCTGTGTGGTGATTATTTGGCAGGCATTCTTTCCGTTATTCAGGGCCAAGGTCAGTAAGTATGGAGATCGTTTGCTGGAAACCATTGAATCTACCATCAGGGAATACAACAAGTCATATTAGAGAATAATATAAATTATATTCTGATGCCTCATTTACAAGTTTAAGTTTTTAGGTGAGATGATCCTTAACATAGTATCGGAGTCTTATTGACTCAGCAGTCACGAATTTGAATCTCACCACCCCCATTATATATGATAAAAATTAAACACAAGGTAATAAGTCTGTATAAATTTTAAGCTCAAAGAACTTTCACTTAAAGAATTTCAACTATTCCTATCATGATCCGGAAGCTAATGCTTAGAAGTAAATGATGAAGAGAGTTTTACTGGAAGAGTACTGTCATCCAGGCAAGAAAAAAATGTAATGACCTTGAAAACATTTTTGTAAAGGTTAATCTAAGTTCTTGATTTAATATATTATTATTTAAATATTTCTTTAAAATATTAATTTGATTTTTTAGTTAAATTATATTTTTATTATTTTTGAGCTCATCAACTCTTTTTTTTTTATTTATGTTAGAAATTTAAATTATATACTTTTAAATAATTTTATTTTTAAATTTTATTTTTTTTAATTATATATATATATAAAACAGTACAACTTCAAAGCAAGTATTACAGACCTTTCAAAACTAAAACATTAATAGAATACCAATTAAAATGAAATTGATAACCTTATTTGGAATCAATCGAGCCCGAAATCCAAAAGCGATCACAAGATTCCAGCATAATAATAATAATAATAATAATAATACAAAATATATTGTGGGGGACTTGAATTGAAGGCATGGAAGAATTTGGCTTTCAACAATATCTAAAATTACAAGAGCCGATTTAATAATGGTAAAATAGAATTATCTGATAACAGATTTTATGCCACGTGTCGTATGTAAATATCCATTTCCACACCGTAAAGATTAAATATACCGACCGAGGGATCGGACGAGGTGCGCGAGAGGCAATACGAACGTACCTCCAGACAAATTATCTATTTTTTTCAAAATCTAAAAATTTAATGTTTTCTTCGAAATTTTATTCAAAATAAATAATTTGTCTAGAATATTTTTTTTTCATAGTTCATCCTCAATTTTATCTAGAATATCGAATTTTACAAGAACCAAGCTGTAATTTTTCAAAGTTCAAGAACTAAATTATAATGTTTATAAATTGAGGGAGCAAACTCAAACTTTATCATCTTTAACCTCCATACTACTATCCTGATTTCCATAAATGTTTTTCATAATTTTTCAATATTGTCTTACACCTAGCACACTAATTAACTTAAAATCCAATCATTAAATCATTTCCCAACACATTTAATATTTAATATTTTAATTAATTCATCAATTACACCAAAAACAACATCTTCAAACCCTAATCTTAAATAAATTCAAATACAAAATCTTGACTGATAATAATTTTTATACATATTAAAACATAAACATAATTATACAGTTTATAATAACCACACCAAAACAATCTCATAAGCATTTAAATTCGTTATTATTTCCTTTTATTTTTATAACAACATCTGTCAATCAAAATATCATCATAAATACTCATTTTTTTACATATTTTTTTCTTTTCTTTAACGTGTCTATCTTTATTGCTTCGTGACCTTCCACTTCTTTTTTCCCTCTTAAATCGACCTAAAAAGGTTGCATTCTAACATCTATCTAGATGTTTCACTATATTCAGAGTTATAAAATTTTGTTTTATATAAAGTTGATCTTGTTGAAAAGATAAATTACAACTCTCTTGAATGGAGGAAAACTCATTTTTGCCCCTAACATTCACCAAATTCATCGTAAATGTGGCAAACCTTCTGCCATACAAACCCATGAAAAGTTTTTTTTTTTTCCTTTTAATTTTATTCTTCAATTGGAATGAATTATATATTTTATTTTTTATTTTGGTCCTTATTTTCTGAATTTTTTATTTGATATTAATTCCTTTGGTTTTTTGGGTTGTTCTTGGACAATGTTTATTTTTTTTTATCTATATTTATGCATCTATGCTTTTAATTTTTATCATTTTATTTTTTATTGAGGTTTTATTTTTATTTGGTTGGGTCTTGAAATTTTAATTTATGTTGGTCATCATTTTAAAATTAATATTGCTCCACTTTTCCCTTTAATTTTTTTTTTAATTTTTTTTTAGAGTCTTTGGGAACAAGTTAATGATTTTAATTGTTTGGACAATAATGTTGATAGTAATTTTAATTGCTATAGTCATGATAATGATGGTACTGCATGGATGAATTTCCAATGATGTTTTTTTTTCTTTTTATAGATAGAAAATTAACTACTTATTCTTGTTAGTTGATTATTGTAGGTGTTTACACAATTTATATTTTATTTGTTGTGTTTAATTTTTTTATTATATAATAAATTAATTCTAATATAATAAATTTGATAATTCACATATTATTTTTTTTTATATGAAACTCGCACTCTATATAAATTCTATATATATTTATTATCTTGAAATGAAGGCATGGAAGAAATTGCCCTTCAACACTATCGTGCACCTTGTTGCTTATTCGAACGAAAACGTCGCAGAAATCCCAAGAAAATGCAGGACGCAGCTCTCCCTCTCTCTGTGGGACCTAATTTTGGGTGGTCCATGGCGCTGGCCATCATCTAAAATTACAGATTTTATGCCACGTGTCATATATAATTTCCCATTTCCATTTCCACACCGTAAAGATTAAATATACCGACCAATTTTATAAGCAAAGCGAGGCGGGAAAGCCTCATCGCTCAATAACGCCATGCGAGCGGACGAGGTGCACGAGAGGCAATACGAGCTAGCGTACCTCCCGACTCCTCTAGTCTTTGCAAAAACGTAGTCTCAAGCTCGCGTTTCTCTTGCTCTATCTACAGATAATCCATCGAAGATTTAAATAATAAACGCCATGCGAAATCGATCGCATGAACTAGATTTTCGAAATCTCTCGCTCGCTCGATGTCTGTCTTTCTACCGTCAACACAGTAGCTTTGATCTCTATAAATAACCAAGCTCCCTGCAAGATTTTATCAATCCACCTGATAGCCTAAACACAACCATTTCTGATCTCTTTCAATTTTTCACGACTCTTGAAGAAAAAAAATGCAGATATTGTTAATGTATAAGCTGCTCTGCCCACGTGGACTTGAAGTGTTGAAGAAAGAAGAAGAAGAAGACTTATGCAGTAACAGAAAAGTTTGGAACAGAGTATAATGCATGTTAATTCAGTTGTAATAAGTTGTAACAAACACGTGTAGAAGAGATGTAACTAACTAATTCTTTAGTAGTTATGAATCAGTTAGAAGTAGTTACAACAGTGTGTAAAGCATGGGAATTGCTCAGTATATAAACTGGCAATACATCGAACATCTTACAAGCAATAAGAGAATATACGAAGTTAGTGAAGCTGTGAGTTACCTTTTTTCCTCTCTAATCCTGATCTTCTTCTTCCTCTCATCTCCCACAAATTACCCAACCAAATAACCTGCAACAATCAATTAAACAGAAGTTAATTGAAAAACACAGAATCAAACATGGTATCAGAGCACCTAAACTGATCCTAGTAGGGGCGTAATCTGTGAACAATTTTTTCAAGCAACACAACAGCAAAATCAAAGCAATTCAGCAGCAAAGACATGACTGGATCATCAGACCTTCGAACACCACAATTTAATGGTGAGAACTATGATTTTTGGTCAGTTAAAATGAGAACAATCTTCAGAGCTTATGATCTATGGGATGTGGTTGGATGTGGTGATACATCAACACAAGTCTCCAATGAAAGTAGTAGTGGAGAAGCTTCTGGTTCGAAAGACAAGAAAACTGAATCAGGAGAGGCTGCTGCTGAGACTAAAGAAAGAAGAATCAAAGATGCCAAGGCTCTAAGTATTATCCAAGGAGCCTTGACTGATGATATTTTCCCTAGAATAAGAAATGAAGAGACAGCAAGAGGAGCTTGGGATCTGTTGAGGAGAGAATTCAGAGGAGATGATAAAGTTAGAGAAGTGAAGTTGCAAGCTGTAAGGGCAGAATTCGAGTATATGAGAATGGCTGAAGGAGAAAGCTTAGATCATTACTTGACTAAGTTCTTTGGAGTAATAAATGACATGAAGTCTCTCGGAGAAGAGATAACTGAAGCAAGGATAGTGCAAAAGACTTTGATGAGTCTTAGCAGAAAATACAAATCTATAGTCTCGATTATTGAAGAAACAAGAGACTTGAAAACACTTAGAAGTGAACAAGTTATTGCTTCAATTAAAGTGTTTGATAGAAGAGAAGATATGTATGATGAAAGGGAAAGATTTGTGAATACTGAAAGAGCATTCAGTAGCCTAAGAATAGGGGGGAATAACTACTCTCACAACAATAAGGGCTCACCTGGCAGATCACATCCAAAGTGGCAGAATCAACAAAGGAAGTCTGTAAATTGGAGTCAGGGTGGAAGTCTGCCAAATCTGCAAAATGCAAACTGGAATCAGAAGTCTGGAGTGAATTATAACAATTTATCCAATTCACAGTATAGAAGTGGAAGTAGTTTCCAGTCAAGCACAAAGCCGAAATGTAGCACCTGTCAGAAATTACATTTTGGCACCTGCAGATTCAAAGGAAAACAGAAATGTGAAAAGTGCAACAGATTTGATCATAGTCAGAATGATTGTAGTTTCAACAAACAATTGGCTAATTCTGCAAAAGAAGAAGAAACGACCACGGGAACAATGTTTTATGCATGTCATGCAGCAAGCATTGTGGATGAAGATGTGTGGTTTGTGGATAGTGCATGTAGTAATCACATGACTTCACAAGAGTCAAAACTGATAAATATTGATAGATCAGTAACTTGCAAGGTAAAGATGGGTTCTGGTGACCTTGTGCAAGCAGCAGGGAAAGGGACCCTTGTAGTGGACACAAAACAAGGGGTAAGACACATTCAAGAGGTATTGCTAGTGCCTGGATTGGATGAAAATCTGTTGAGTGTGGGACAGATGATGGGGCATGGTTATTATATCTTGTTTGGAGGAAACAAGGCTACAATCTTTGATGATGAAACACTCACTAATGTTGTTGCAAAAGTGATTATGAAAGGCAACAGATGCTTCCCTTTAACACTAGAATCAGTGGTGTCTGCAACAAGAAAGGCCTCTATTTCAGAAGGTGTGTGGATGTGGCATAGAAGGTATGGGCATTTGAATTTTGAGAGCATGAAGAAGATGCAGCAGATGGACATGGTGACAGGGCTGCCTAAGGTGATGAATGTGGATGCTGTGTGTGAAGGGTGTGTGCTGGGCAAGCACAAGAGACAACCATTTGATAAAGATGCTGCATGGAGGGCAAGTCAGCCACTATAATTGGTCCACACAGATTTGTGTGGACCTATGCAAAGTGAATCAAATGGAGGTAACAAGTACTTTATCACATTCATTGATGATTTTACAAGAATGTGTTGGGTATATTTCATTAGAAACAAATCAAATGCTTTAAATATGCTTAAGAAATTCAAAGTTCTAGTTGAATTGCAAAGTAACTATAAGTTGAAGAGGCTGAGAAGTGACAGAGGTGGAGAGTATACCTCTTCAGAATTTCAGGAATTCTGTTCTGACCATGGAATTGAAAGGCAGCTGACAGTTGGGTATTCTCCTCAGCAAAATGGTGTTGCTGAGAGAAAAAACAGAACCATTTGTGAAATGGCTCGATCTATGATGAAGGATAAGAACATACCTGTTGAATTCTGGGCTGAAGCTGTTAACACAGCTGTGTATTTGTTGAATAGAAGCTATACAATTTCAGTGACAGCCAAGACCCCAATTGAGAAGTTTACAGGGAGAAAACCTGGCATTAAGCACTTAAGGGTGTTTGGGTGTATCTGCTACACCCATATTCCAGATGCTCTTAGGCAGAAATGGGATAACAAGGCTGAAAAAGGAGTTTTTATGGGGTATGGTGGCTGTGAGAAGGGTTACAGGGTTTATATCCCAAAGACAAAAAAAATTGTATTGTCTCGAAGTGTGGTATTTGATGAAGATAGCACTTATGCATGGGAGACATGCAATGAGAAGTTAACCTCTGCACAGTTTATGTTTGAAGGCAGAAATGAAGACATACAAATTGAAATGACTCAACTAGAAAATGGTGAACAATCTCAGGAATGTGTAGAAGGCAGAAGTGATGATGAAGACAGTAGCACAGATTCAGAAATTGATTCACAAACACCAGTAAAAATTAGAACTTTGGAAGATATATATGCTAGGTGCAGTGTAAGCATGATAGAACCTGAAAACTACACAGAAGCAGCTGGGAATGCAGCTTGGCAGGATGCCATGAAGGCTGAGTTGAACATGATTGAGAAAAACAATACATGGGAGCTAGTTGAAAGACCCATTGACCAGCCTGTTATAGGAGTCAAGTGGGTATATAAGGTCAAGCTAAATTTGGATGGTACAGTGAACAAATATAAGGCTAGACTTGTGGCAAAAGGGTATGCACAAAAGCCTGGAATTGATTATAATGAAACCTTTGCACCAGTTGCAAGGTTGGATACTATCCGAACACTTATTTCTCTAGCAAGCAAGAAAAACTGGAAACTATTTCAGTTGGATGTTAAATCAGCATTCCTAAATGGAATGCTTGATGAGAAGGTGTTTGTTGAACAACCCGAGGGGTTTAGTGTTCAAAGGGCAGAAAATAAAGTGTACAAGTTGAATAAGGCTCTATATGGACTTAAACAAGCACCTAGGGCTTGGTATAGTGAGATTGACACCTATCTCATTATGAGTAAGTTCAAAAGAAGTGTAAGTGAACCTACTCTATATACAAGGGCTGACAGTGAGGGAAATCAGCTTATTGTGTCCATCTATGTAGATGATATTGTGTACACTGGAAGTAGTGATAGATTGATGGATGAATTTAAAAAGGAAATGATGTTGAGATATCAAATGACTGACCTTGGTCTTCTCCATCATTTTCTGGGCATGGGTGTGATACAATCTGATCAAGGCATTGTTATCCATCAAAGCAAGTATGCAAGATCCTTGCTTGTGAAGTTCGGGCTGGCTGATTGTAAACCAGTCTCCATTCCTCTAGCAACTGGTGAAAGGCTGAGGAAGCAAGATGGAAGTGAGTTAGTAGATGCAAATATCTACAGAAAAATAGTGGGAAGCTTGCTGTATTTGACAGCAATAAGGCCTGATCTAATGTACACTGCAAGTCTGTTATCAAGATTTATGAATCAGCCAACAAAGAAGCACATGGGAGTGGCTAGAAGGGTTCTTAGATATGTCCAAGGCACATTGGATTATGGAATTGAATATGCAAGGCAGAAATCAGCAACACTAATGGGGTTTTGTGATGCAGACTGGGGTGGAAGTGAAGATGACAGTAGAAGCACTTCTGGATATGCATTTGGGTTTGGAAGTGGTGTGTTTTCATGGGCTTCAGTGAAGCAAAACACAGTGGCATTATCAACTGCAGAAGCTGAATATGTTTCAGCTTCTGAAGCAACTGCCCAGGTAATATGGCTGAGGGCTATACTTGATGATCTTGGAGAAAAACAAGTAAAAGCTACAAACCTATATTGTGATAACATGTCAGCTATAGCAATGGCAAAGAACCCAGTATTCCATCAGAAAACAAGGCATATTAACAGAAAAGTTCATTTCATAAGGAAGGCAGTGCAAGGAGATGTTATCGACATTAAATTCTGCAGCAGTGAAGAACAGTTAGCAGATATATTCACTGAGGGATTGTCTAAAGACAGATTCTTTGAACACAGATCAAAGCTTGGTGTTAAAATCATAAGCAGCTTAGGAAGGGGTGTTAATGTATAAGCTGCTCTGCCCACGTGGACTTGAAGTGTTGAAGAAAGAAGAAGAAGAAGACTTATGCAGTAACAGAATAGTTTGTAACAGAGTATAATGCATCTTAATTCAGTTGTAATCAGTTGTAACAAACACGTGTAGAAGAGATGTAACTAACTGATTCTTTAGTAGTTATGAATCAGTTAGAAGTAGTTACAACAGTGTGTAAAGCATGGGAATTGCTCAGTATATATACTGGCAATACATTGAACAACATATATGCAATAAGAGAATATACGAAGTTAGTGAAGCTGTGACTTATCTTTTTCCTCTCTAATCCTGATCTTCTTCTTCCTCTCATCTCCCACAAATTACCCAACCAAATAACCTGCAACAATCAATTAAACAGAAGTTAATTGAAAAAACACAGAATCAAACAGATATTCAGCAAAGAGTTGAGAGATACCGATGTTCGTGTTAAGTTCTCATTCCCCACTCATTGCTTACAGCATTTAGATTTCGCTGGAAATAATTTTGTTGATTTGCGTGTTAAGGATAGCCGTGGCGAGCTTCGAGTTATTCGTTGCTGGAAGAGAGAAGGAAATGATGACAAGCCGGTGCTTTCTACGGGCTGGCTCAAATTTGTTGCTGATTATGGACTGAGAGTTGGTGACAAGGTTGTTCTTCTTCGCGAGGATGACCATAACCTGGGGTCACAGTTCAGGATCGAAGCTAAGAGGAGAATCATGCTGTTTGGCGGGGAGGCTTGGGGTGATGTGACAAGAGCTACTTACTAGCTCTTATTTGCATGGAGCGAGCATGTTCCGGCCAAATCCGAATATATATATATATATATATATATATATATATATATATATATATATATATATAGAGAGAGAGAGAGAGAGAGAGAGAGAGAGAGAGAGAAGAAATAACTTCCCAAGTTCGGTGTTGGTTTCTCTGTTTTGTTGTGTAAACTTCTGTATGTGCTTCTGTTTGTAGTGATGCATGTAATTCTCAGCAATAATGGATTTAAATATATATGATGTTCTCTCATGAATTTATTTCCAGGTTTTTACATTTCCAGGTTTTTCAATTTTGTTTTATTTTTTCTATTTTGTGTGCTTTTGTTCAACCTAAATATGTACACTTTATGTTTCATCATCATAGAAACTGTAAGATTAAGTACCTACGTTTTCAACTGCAAATCCCAACTACCTCCTTCCAAGCAGAGATGAAGGCAGGGTGCAAACAAGAAATATAATCCCATCAGTAAAACAAATCCCACCTATAAAATCCAGAAGAAAAAAACACCCAGCAATTTTTTCCCTACAAATCGCAGTCCCCAGCTAAAGTAATTCAAAATTAATGATTTCAGAGATATTAAAAAAAAAATACTTACCTTCTCTACAAATGCTTAATCCATAAAGCAAGATAACCCTGCACAGATTCTCCAGGCTTCTCTGCTTGACTTCTTACAACAACATCCTCGTGCAAAATCCCCCTTCTCACTGTTGTCTCTCTCTCTCTCTCTCTCTCTCTGCCTTAAAGGAGAAAAAAGCAAGATTTAACAAGAAGGGTTGCTTTTGTTTACATTTTGAAGTTTCCCTCTTCCTTTTGGAGTTCACTTCACTGTCTTCGCATCAATTCAACAAACCAGAATAAAAAAAACCCTAACATCACAATACTAAAAAAAAAATCTAGAAATCTGACAAGAAAGAGGCCAGAGTTCATGAAATCCAGCCACCAAATGGAGTGATGGAGTATAAATACAATATAAAAATATATGTATACGTTCTAGAATATATGTGCATGTTCTAGAATATATGTGTAGAAGTTTGTTAGAGGTAAATGTAAGAAGTGTATAAATAGAACAGTAGCTCACAAGTTTAGTGTGCACAATATTTTAATATACAAACATTTGAATTTTTCATTTTCCCTCTATTTCTCCTCTAATTCTTATCTCTCTTCTTTCTCTCTCAGCTCCTTTGCAGAATTCTTTTTCTTCTTCTTCTGCTTGAATTTATCCAATATATACATAATATTTCAATCTCAACATAGTATTAGAGCACATTAATGTTCACACAAATTGATCTAATTTCATTGCTTCTACCAAAATCAATTTCTCCAAAATATTGTTCATTTGCCAAAATTTTCCCAAAAACAATCAGTGATCAATTTACACTAATTGAAACTCTACCTTCAACAAAAAATCTCTACAATCTCTTAATTCTACTAAACCATTCACACAATAGTGACAATTGCTCAATTATAGATTCTTCAGTCTCCAATTGCAAGCCTCGTCTTCACCATCTCTGCATCAATGAATGTTAAATTAGATGAATCTAATTACTTAAACTGGCATTTCCAAATGCAACTTCTACTAAAAAGCAACGATATATTTGGATTTGTAGATGGTTCTCATCCATGTTCAGTGTCTATAGCTGAATACGGTACAAATGCTCCTATCTCTCCTTCTTCTGATGATGAGTGTGATTATTTATTTATATGGAAAATGCATGATAGAGCTGTTATGCAACTAATTACTGCCACTTTATCTCCCATAGCCATGTCATGTGTCATTGGTAGTAACAGCTCTAAGGATCTATGGCTGCGACTAAAAGAACAATTTTCTTCTGTTTCTAAGACTAGTATCTTCAAATTAAAGTCTAATTTACAGAACATTAGGAAAGGAACAGATACAATAAGTCAGTATTTGCTGAAAATTAAAGAAGCCTGAGACTATCTATCAGCAGCAGAGGTACATTTTGCTGATGAAGACATTGTTATTTTGGCCTTAAATGGTCTTCCTACTGAATACAATACGTTTAGATATGTTGTTAGAGTAAGAGAGAGTGTGATTACATTGAAAGACTTTCGTTCACAATTATTGGCTGAGGAAAGTATTGTAGAGAATAGCATGATTAATCCCACATACCTTGCTGCAATGAATACTACTTCAAAATCACCTGCATCTCAGTTTGCTCAATCTTCACGAGGACAACATAGCTACAACACATATGAGAATGGTGGTTATAAATCTTTTAATAGGAATAGGGGCAGGGGTAGATATAATCAAGGTCAGAGAGGTTTTTCTCAGAGAATACATCAGCCTAGTAAAACAAATGTAATGCCAATCTCATCGTCACCTGGTGTTCTTGGGTCTTTACCTGTTCCTTTATATAATTCAGTAGATGGGTCTAATGTCTCTATATGTCAGTTATGCAATACTGAAGGACATACTGCTCCAGTATGTGGGTTCAGGGGTTATGAACAGCCTAAGTGTCATTTGTGTGGCAAAATGAATCACACTACATGGTTCTGTTTTATAATGCAAATGGCCCCAATTTCATTGGCAATGGTAATGGTTCAACAGCTATTGCATCTTCTTCAAATTAGCATCATGCTTTGTATACTATGCAGAATGCTTATTCATCCTCGCAGCAGCCATCGACACAAGAAGTATCTCTAGTATGGATCACAGATTCGGGTGCCATAAACCACATGACCCCTGACTTGTCTAATCTGACATTATGCTCTCCATATCCTGTAACTGACAATGTCAAAACAACCAATGGTGAAGGTTTGTCAGTATCTCATGTTGGAACTGCTATTATTCCTACATCTACTCAATTTATAAAGTTGAATTTTGTGTTGTGTGTGCCTAAACTATCTCAAAATCTACTGTCAGTACATCAACTTTGTTTGGATAACAATTGTAGGGTAATTTTAATGCCTTTTGTTTTTTTGATTCAGGACATAGCAACAGGAAGACTCATGTATAAAGGGTTGTGCAGCAATGGACTATATCCTCTTCCATCAATTCCTACTCATTCTGCTTTCACTTCTCTTAGTTTTCAACCATAAGCTTACAATGGTTAGTCCATCTTGTCTTCTACCTGGCATTATAGATTAGGCCACCCTACAAATAAGATTGTCAAGTTAATGCTACACAAAGCATGTATTCAATGTCCCCTAGATAATTTTTCTGATATTTGTGTTAGCTGCCTACAAGGCAAATTTTGTAAACTGCCTTTTCATTCCAGAACTCATAAATCATCAACACCCTTTCATATCATACATAGTGATCTTTGGGGCCCTTCACCTAGTATCTCAATTGATGGATACAGATTCTATGTAATTTTTGTTGATGATTTCTCTAGGTTTTGTTGGTTATTTCCTCTTATCAATAAAAGTGATGTCTATTCTATTTTTGTTGCCTTTTATCACCTTGTTCAAACACAATTTTCTCATTCTATTAAGATTCTACAAAGTGATGAGGGGAGAATATGTGAATAAATCACTTCAAAATTTCCTTGTTGTTAAGGGTATTATCCATCGCAAATCTTGTCCATACACACCTGAACAAAATGGTTTAGCAGAACATAAACACAGACACCTTATTGAAACTTCAATTACATTACTTCAGCATGTAAAATTACCTTCATCTTTTTGGACTTATGCAGTTCATATTGCCACCTATTTGATTAATAGAATGCCTTCGGCTGTTCTATCACATAAGTCCCCTTTTGAACTGTTATTTGGAAAAGTTCACTTATTTCTCATTTAAGGGTGTTTGGGTGTGCTTGCTTCCCATTATTGCGTCCTTATCTCCATAATAAACTGCAGCCAAAGACAACAATGTGTGTATTTCTCGGATATGCCTCTAACTACAAAGGTTACATTTGTTATGATTTTGCTAAGAAATGTTCTTACATTTCCAGACATGTTGTTTTTAATGAGATTATGTTTCCATATTCAGAGTTAGTAACCACACTTCCTCACCCCAGTTCTACTTCTATGTCTCCTTCTCTGTCATGTCCTCCTATTGTGACTCCCACTAATGTTGTTGTCGTTCCTTCCACTTCTGTGGTGCCTCCTATTCATAATGATATTGTATCATCTTCTACTCATCATGATATTGTATCTCCTTCCTCATCATCATCTGTGTCTATTGCTCCTCCTGCTTTATCATCATTCTCCTTTGTTCCTATGTCTCCTGAATCTAGTAAAGGTATGCATTCTGAACCCTTACCTTCAGCAGAGCCTTTTAATCTTGATGCTATTTCAGGTGTTCTTCACATTCCATCCATGAATGTACATCCTATGCAAACTCGTATTAAGAATAGTGTGACTAAGAAGTATTGCTTTACCACAGCTACACCCTCTATTGCTATTGATTTGTCTCTGACTGAACCCTCTAGCTACAGGGTTGCTTTACAATCTTCTGTTTGGCTTGCTGCTATGCAAGAAGAGCTTGATGCTCTTCATTCTCAGGGCACCTGGTCTTTGGTTTCTATGCTTCCTCATAAAAATCTGGTGGGATGCAAATGGATATTCAAAATTAAGAGGCATGTTGATGGTTCAATTGCACGTCATAAGGCTCGTCTTGTGGCTCAGGGTTTTACCCAAGAACCTCACCATGATTATGGGGAGACTTTTAGCCTAGTGGTGAAGCCTGCAACTATTAGATACAGTTGAAAATATATAATTAATTAAAAGAATTACAAGAATAAGTGTCAAAATGAAAAACAAAATATATAATTAATTTCAATTGAAGATAAAAATGAAACAAATAAAAATTTTGGGACCAAAAAACAATAAAAGGATTTTAAAAAATCAATACAGCTCAATTATTGAACTAATTAAAAGATAAGGACCAAAATGAAAAGTAATATATATGACCAGTTTTAATTTGGGGATAAATTTACAACAAATTCAACATTGCATACCAATATTATTAAAGGAACCAAAAAGAAATAAAAAATCAAAAGATGAAGGACCGAAATGAAACTTACCGTATATAATCAATTTAAATTCAAGGGCATAATTTAAAATAATCGAAAGTTCTATTGAAAAATCAGTAATAAAAATGAAATCAAAAGCTTAGGGACCGAAATGAAATGCATACAAAGATGAGGGACTGTCTCGTACAATACCAGAAGCAGGAGAGAGAAAAGAGAGGAGGGAAGAAAAAAAATCCACCAAAGATCACACAGGCTGATTTGACTGACTCGTGCCGCTTGTGGAGGAAGAGGACATGGCTTCGAACCATATGAGATGGCTAATCATATTTTCCGATGCCCAAGTACACTACTAGCGTGTTCAGATGATGCGCCTGCAGTGTTCCGGATAAAGAAATAATAAAAAATTTGTCAATTGGCCATATACCCCTTGAACCAGCCATATTTATGAAAAAACCTGGGGTGAAAATTCTGAAATACCTCCGGGTCCAGGTGGCTTTTTTTTGTCATTTAGAAGGGCTAATTGCGTCATTTCACTATGCAATAAATTCGGTAATACCATCCGTGTCCCCTGGAATATTAAAAAATAACCCTGGTCCCGAGGCTAAAAATTTTCGGTCATGGGGGTAAAATGATCATTACACTGTAGCAATAAATAGTGAATTGAGTCTTGGTGAACAGTGAAGAAATCCACAGTAAAAATGTAATGCCATTTATTGTATAGTTAATTTTAACAACAATGGTTATATGAAATGTATGCATTTAACTGGTTTGGAATATAGGTCCCTCTCTTTAATGCTTAATCATCATAGGGTATTGTTGTTCGCTATTCAAGGCCTTCTTAGCTTTTCAATTCATCAACTCATTCAAGTTTACCATATACCAATCCTTCACTCAAATATAAATGTAATGTCCATTTTAGGATGCCCGCGATGATTACTTCTTTTTTTGTCGATCAAGCTTGACAATGCTTGTCATTGTCATGACCCGATTCTAGGATCCTTGATCGGCACATAGGCGTGACCTCCCTCCAAAGTTCCATACCTATATGAATTCAAACTTATCCTTTAAATAAGTTAATATGAGTTCAACGCAAAATTAATAGTAAAATTTACCTCGTAATACAATTTGATTATCTTCATATAAGAGTTAGTTACAAACTTCTGTAATTATGGAGAACTAACTAGAAATAAGAAAAAATATTGACCACAACCAAAATAGCAGGTTCTGAGAGTACAATAAAAATTACCTGATAATAAGTTAAAAGCCTGAAATTGATAAATAATGAGAGGGCAAGTTCAGCAACTCAGTGAATAGATAACATTTAATATACATATATAAGATAATACATCAATGAGAAATATATTTACGAATATTACTTTAAGTTCTTGCAAGATGGTTTTTCAAATAATTCATAACAAGAATATTATAAAGAAAACTCCTACGAGGGTCTTTACTGTGGGATGATCAATCCACAAAGCTTGGTAACTCCCACGATCAACTAGAGTTTCAGATACAGTGTGCACAAAGACTAACACTATCATGTTAGCATCAATATTCTAACTGACATACTATAGGTTAATATCATAATAAAACACATATATTCATATCTCAAGGCTCAACTCATGACATAAATCAAATGAGGAGCTATCAATTCAGAAATCAATTCAAAAGTGTATATTAGCTCATATCAAGAATTTAGATTTAACAATTGATTATGCTTTATTGTAACAACAAAAATGGTAATCAATACACACACACACACACACACACACACACACACACACATATCAAGAAGCTATTCTAATTCCTATTAGAAATTAAAATATTTATAATATTTCTCATGCATATTAAAGATTCTCAGCTTACCTATCTCAAAAGCGAACATAATTCAAAAGAAAATCCTATTGATGCTCCGCAAGTAGAGTATCAGGATTATTTAAAAAAAAAAAGACATACTAAAAGACAACTAAAGAAGAAAGTAAAATCTATTCAATAAATGTATCTAAGAGTTTAACTCATAATCCTATGTGTTTTGAATCAAACTATCCATTTTTCTCAGAACCTAAAAATTTAACAGTTTCTCTCAAAATTTAATTCAAAATAAGTAATTTGTAAAATTGATAATAGTTCACAAATAATCCTCAATTATTTACCAAACCAATATGAAAATCTAATATTTCATCTAGGAATCATCTTGTAATTTTCTCGGATTTATAGAGGTTAAATTGTGATTTTATCAAATTGAAGTACTAAATGGAAACATCATAAATCCATAATTATACTGAACTTTTTCCCATAGTTCATCATCATTTATGTCTAGAATCTTGAATTTCACACCAAGTACCAAACTATACTTTTCTAAAGTTCAGGGACTAAACTGAAATGTTCATAAACTGAGGGACCAAACTAAAACTTTATAATTTCAACCTGCAGACTAATGTCCTGATTTCCAGAAAATATTTCTCATCATTTCCCAATATTGGTTTACACCTAACATGCCAATTAACTTCAAAATCATTAACAATTCAATATATTAAACCATTACCCAACACATTTAATCTTTAACATCTCAATCGATTTTTTAATCAAACCCACAACAAGATCTTTGAACCCTAATCTTTTATAAATTCAAAATCTTAACTAATAACAATATCTATACATATCAAAACATAAACATAATTAGACAATTCATAATAATCACACCAAAACAATCCCACCAGCATTTAAACTCATTATTCTTTCCTTTTTTATTTTTAAACAACATTGGCGAATCAAAATATCATCATAAAAGTCATAACCTATTTCTGGGTTATTCCCTCAAATTTACCTAAAATAAAATAAAAGGGGTTGATGTTGGTTGAAAAAATCAAAGTGAAAATTTTGGATGTTTTCAAGAACCCAATCATACATCTTTAATGCCCAAAAATAAAGGAACATGCAAATTCAAGGCTAATATAATTTTTCATTGGATAAATTTGTATAAAAATTAAGCCAAAAGACACAATTATATTTTTTATAGGTCAATTTAATTTCATAGTGAGCAAATTTAAAGTATAATTATATTAATAATAATTTATTACGGGCCTAAAAATGAGTAACAATACACTGATTTGATTTGATTTAATTTGATGGATAAATAAATCAAAAGAATATGGAATTGATAAAAAATAATTAGATTTAAAACCATGGAGAATATAATACATTGTTTTTGAAATCATGGGAACTAATTCATTGGGGAAAAAAATCGATTGATGCAAATCTTATGGTGTATATAATTGAGCAAATTCAAAAACATATATGCAATATTTTAAGGTTATATGAGATGTATGCATTTAACTGGTTTGGAATATAGGCTCCTCTCTTCAATGTTTAATCATCATAGGACATCGTTGTTCAAGGCCTTCTTAGTTTTTCAATTCATCAACTCATTCAAGTTTATACGTTATATCAATCCTTCACTCAAATATATGTGTAATATCTATTTTAGGATGCCCGCGATGATTAGTGTTTTTTTGTTGTTCAAGCTTGACAATGCCTATTGTTGTTATTGTTAGGATTGAGAGAATTTGCAGATAATTGAAAGAGGAAGAGGAATTAGTTTAGAGAAGGGAAGAGGGAGAAGAGAGAAAAGAGAGGGAGACTGAAATTTAAAATTGTGTTGTATTGATTTCTGTTTTGCATGCCTTTGTTGTGTGTGCACTTCTCTATTTATACACATTCTTTCATACTGAATACAAATACACTACTCTAGAATATTCTTTCTTCTATACTCTAACAGTTATGACCCAATTCCTAGATCCATGACCGACACATTGGCATAGCCCCCCTCGAAGGTTCCATATCTATGTGAACCCAAACTTATCATTTTAATAAGTTAATCAGAGTTCAACGCAAATATAATAACAAAATTTACTTCATAATATAATATGATTGTCTTAATACAAGAGTTTAATATAAACTTTTATAATTGTCAACCACTAACTATACATAAAAAAAAAATATTGATGACAACAAAAATATCAGGTTCTAAGAGTACAACAAAAATGACATGCTAACAAGTTAAAAGTCTGAAATTGATAAATAATGAGATGGTGAGTCAACAACTCAGTGAGTAAATAACATTCAATACACATGTACAAGATAATACATCAACGAGAACAATATTTACGAATATTACTTTAAGTTCTTACAAGAAGGTTTCTCATATTTGTCATAACAAGAATATTATGAGGTAAAGCTTGTCAAAAAATCAAAATGAGCATGAGGCTATGTACCTTGGGATGATCAGTCCACACAAGCTGGTGACTCCCTAAACCAACTAGGATTTCATATATGATGTGCACATAGACTAACACTGCCCTGTTAGCATGAGTATTTTGACCGACATACTATAAGTTTATATCATAATCAAACAAACATATTTATATCTCAAGACTCAACTCATGACATCAATCAAATGAGTTACTAATTCAAAAATATATATCAGCTCATATCAAGAATTTAGATTCAACAATTGATTATGCTTTGTTGTAGCAAAAAAAAAAAAATGGTAATCAGCATATATATTATGAAGATGCATAATCTATTTCGTATGAGCAATTAAAATATTTATAACATTTCTCATGCATTTTAAAAATTGTCAACTCACCTATCTCAAAAGCGAACAGAATTCTAAAGCAAATACAGAAGTAAATCCTATTGATACCCCGCAAGTAGACTATCAAAGATTATTTGAATATAAAAAAAAGACATCCTAAAATACAACTAAGAAAGAAAGTAAAATCTATTCAATAAATTTATCCAAGAGTTTTAACTCATAATCCTATGTGATTTTTAATAACACCATCTATTTTTCTCAAAACCTAAAAATTTAACAGTTTTTCTTGAAATTTAATTCAAAATAAGCAATTTGTAAAGTTGATTATAGTTCACCAATAATCCTCAATTATTTACCAAACCAATATGAAAAACTAATATTTCATCCCGGAATCATTATGTAATTTTCTCAGATTTATAAGGTTTAAATTGTGATTTTATCAAATTAAAGGATAAAATTAAAAATATAATAGTTCATCCTCAATTTTGTCCAAAATCTTGAATTTCACTTCAGGGACCAAACTCACACTTTATCTCTTCAACCTCCATAGTAGTGCCCTAATTCGAAAAATATTTTTCATAATTTCCCAATATTGTTTTACACCTAACATACCAATTAACTTCAAAATCATTTACAATCCAATCAATTAAACCATTACCCTACACATTTAATCCTTAACATCTTAATCAATTCATCAATCAAACCCAAAACAAGATCTTCAAACCCTAATCTTTAATAAATTCAAAATCTTAACTAATAACAATATTTATACATATTAAAACATAAACATCATTATATAGTTCATAATAGCCACACCAAAACAATCCCACAAGCATTTAAATTCGTTATTCTTTCCTTGTTATTTTTATAACAACCATTGTCAATTAAAATATCATCATAAACACTTATTTTTTTAACATAACTTGTTTATTTTCCCTTGACTTGCCACTTTTTCTCTCTCTCAAATCTACCAACGGATGCTGCTCTCTTACCTCTACCCTATTTTTTAATATATAGTTTTATTTTGCAAAGAATTCAGAAATACTATTTATGTCCCCTGAAAATGTTGAAAATGACTCCGGTCCTAGGGATTAAATTTTTTCGGCTATATAAGCAAAATAATAATTTTATTATCGCTATCTATATTATATTGTGATCATGTGAAATGTGAAAAATTGCACAATGTTTCGGTCACGCCTATTATATTATAAGTAATGTATGCATTTAACTGGTTTGGAATAGGATTGTTTGGCATTGTGATTGGAAAATTTTTTATTTTTATATTTAACTTTAAATTAAAAAAATTTAGTATTTTTAGATCATTTTGATATGCTGATGTCAAAAATAATTTTTAAAAAATAAAAAAAATATCATTTTGATGTATTTTTAAACGAAAAACACTTTCAAAAGCAAAACCAATCAGACTCCTAAATAGGCACTTAGCTTTTCGATTCATCAACTCATTAACTTTACACCATATACCAATCCTTCACTTAAATATAAGTGTAATGTCTATTTTAGGATGATTATTGCTTTTTTTGTTGATCAAGCTTGACCTTGTCTGTCATTGTCATGACCTGATTTCTAGATCTATGACTAGCACATAAGCATGCCCCCCTTAAAGGTTCCATACATATGCGAACCTAAACTTATCCTTTAAATAAGTTAATCGAAGTTCAACGTAGATATAATAACAAAATTTACTTCATAATATAATTTGATTGTCTTAATACAAAAGTTAAATATAAATTTTTATAATTGTCAAGCATTAACTAAATATAAGAAGAAAAAAATATTGATTACAACCAAAATAAGAGGTTCTGAGAGTACACCAAAAATGACATACTAACAAGTTAAAAGCCTAAAATTTATAAATAATGAGAGGAAGAGTTCAACAACTTAGTGAGTGGATAACGTTCAATACACATATACAAGATAATACATCAATTAGAAATATGCTTACAAATATTACTTTAAGTTCTTACAACAAGATTTCTCAAAGTGGTCATAACAAGAATAGTATGAGGTAAAGCTCGTCAGAAAATCAAAATGCAATGAGCATGAGACTATGTATTGTGAGATGATCATTCCATTCGGGTTGATAACTCCCCGACCAACTAAGATTTCAGATACGATGTGCACAAAGACTAACACTACCTTGTTAGCATGAGTATTCTGATTGGCATGCTAGAAGTTTATGTCATTATCAAACAAATATATTCATATTTCCAGGCTCAACTCATGACATCAATCAAATGGGTAGCTATCAATTTAGAAATAAATTCAAAAATATATATTGGCTCATATCAAGAATTTAGACTCAACAATTGATTATGCTTTATAGTAATTAAATATTAGTAATCAACATATATATTATCAAGAAGTATAAACTAATTCATATTAGTAATTAAAATATTTATAATATTTCTCATGCATATTAAAAATTGTCAACTCACCTATCTCATAAGCGAACAAAATTCAAAAGCAAATGCAGAAGTAAATCCTATTGATGCTCCACAAGTAGAATATCAAAATTATATATATATATATAAACATACTAAAAGACAACTAAAAAATAAAGTAAAATCTATTCAATAAATTTATCCAAGAGTTTAACTCATAATCTTATATGTTTTTGAATCAAACTATATCCATTTTTCTCATAATCCAGTTTAACTCATAACAGTTTCTCTCGAAATATAATTCAAAATAAGCGATTTGTGAAATTGATAATAGTTCACCAATAATCCTCAATTATTTACCATACCAATATGAAAAACTAATATTTCATCTAGGAATCATTCTGTAATTTTTTCAAATTTATAGGGGTTAAATTGTGATTTTATCAAATTGAAGGACTAAATTGAAAATATTATAGTTTATCCTCAATTATGTCTAGAATCTTGAATTTCACTGCAGGGACCAAACTGAAACTTTATAATCTTTAACCTCTATACTACTGCCCTGATTTTCAAAAAATATTTTGCATAATTTGCCAATATTGTTTTACACCTAACACACCAATTAACTTCAAAATCATTTACAATGCAATCAATTAAACCATTACCTAACACATTTAATCCTTATCATCTCAATCAATTCATCAATCAAACCAAAAACAAGATCTTCAAACCTAATCATTAATAAATTCAAAATCTTAACTAATAACAATATTTATACATATTAAAACATAAACATTATTATACAATTCATAATAACCACACCAAAACAATCCCACAAACATTTAAATTCGTTATTCTTTCCTTGTTATTTTTATAACATTTGCCAATCAAAATATCATCATAAACACTCATTTTTTAACATAACCTATTTCTTTTCCTTTAATACGTCTATCTTCGTCGCTTTAAGACCCACCACTTCTTCTTTTTTCTCTCTTAAATCTACCAGTAGAGGTTGCACTATGATCTCTACCCATATTTTTCACTATAACTATAGAACCTCGTTTTGTAGGAAGTTGATCTCGTTGAAAAGCTAAAATACAACTCTCCTGAAGGAAGGAAAACTCATTTCTGACCCTAACATTCACGAAATTCATCGCAAATATGGCAGACCTTCTACCACGAAGAGTCTGCCTTGCTGAGCCACTTTTGATGACCTAAAACTGGAGTTCAAAAATTCAAAATTAAACAAAACCAATTTTCTTAGATGGTAAACAACCAAAATACAATCCTCAATTTCTACTCAAATTCTCTCTGCAAATCAAAAGACTAATATGCCTAATATGTTAAGTGATGCTTAATATCATCTTCTCTCTTCTTATACACATTTGGTCAAAATTTGGTCTTGAGAAAACAAGACTTCCCTCATTATTTCATTCTCAATGCATTCATTATACAAACAAGACTTCCCTCTTCTTCTCCAACGCCGATGTCAAGCAACAACAACAACACAAAAAATCCGCCTTCTAGTGCTTCTTCCAGCCACCATTTCCAACGCCACCACTACAGGAAGAACTTCCTCGGCGTCCTCTACCAGGCGGCAGTGGCAGGTAAGCCTCTCATTACTGTCGGTCAACCACCTTGTCACTATTCACAAAACACGTTAACAGTGCAAGAGTGAATTAATTCACTACACTGCTCACTGCTCACGCATGTGAATAGTGCAACATTTTCCCTTTTTTCTTTTATACTTAGTCTTTGGGCTAGATCTATTCCTGGCTCAAGTCCAGTAGAGTTAGGCCTTTTGGCCCACCTTAGCTGAGTCGACCCATTTAGTTGGGTCAAATCTAATTTGATTTTTTTTATTTTTTATTAAAGAAATGTGTTACTAAAAAAACAAAAAAAATATGTTATTTTTGTATATACAGCCAAATTACAAAGTTTTTCCAAGCATGTTTTTCATAAAAAAAAACCAAATATACCATATTTCTCATGTTTTCAAATGAAATTTGGATATCGTAACCAATTTATGATTATCCGTCGGAATTTGGCCAAAATATCAAAAAAATCATATTATTTTGTTTTAGCTATCGCGGTGTAAAATTACATTGTAAAGTACACCTACATATAGTTAAAACAAAAGGTTTTTTTAATATGGTGTAAAAATTTTCAAAATTTAGAATGGTTAGGTTTTTGACTCCAATGAGGTAAAGAATCTCTCACAAAGAGAGATCTACCTCGAGCTTTTGGAAAGACCAACGAAAAAAATTAAACTAAAAAAAACAATCAAACAACAATGCAACTTACCTTAGCTAGGGTGCATTGGGGGTGATGCGTCTTCCCCTTGCACAACTAGTTCCCTTACCTAGACTCTCGCAGACCATTATGTTTCCTAGTGATCTTAATACTAGATGGCGACTTCTAAAGATTTATAATTGTAATTTTACGATTATAAAACCCCTTTGTTCCGCGCACTGTCTCCCCCTCCGGGGATGGTAGGGCGCGAAGCTTGAAAAAAATGCCACGAGACAATAAACGTTCATTTTTTAACATTACTTGTTTCTTTTCCTTTAACGCGTCTATCTGTCGCTTCGCGACACCCCGTTTTTTTTTTACTCTCAAATCTACCAGTAAAGGTTGCACTATGACCTCTACCCAGATTTTTCACTATAATTGGTGCTACAGAAGTTCATTTTGTAGGGAGTTAATCTCGTTGGAAGCTAAAATACAACTCTCCTAAAAGGAGGAAAACTAATTTCTGCCCTTAACATTCACGAAATTCATAGCAAATGTGGAAAACCTTCTGCCATGCAAAGTCTGCCCTGGTGAGCCCCATTTGATGACCCAAAACTGGAGTTCTAAAGTTCAAAATTAAATTAAACCACTTTTTTTAGATGGCAAACAAATAAAATACAATTCCTAAGAAGAAAATCGATCCTAATTCCCTCATTTTCCCACTCAAATTCTCTCTCTGAAAATCAGTAGACTAATATGCCTAATATGTTAACTGATGCTTAATATCATCTCCCACCTTGTTATACAAATTTAGCCAAAACTTGGCCTTGGGAAAACAAGACCTCCCTCATTATTTTCATGCTCAATCCATTCATTACACAAATATTCAATGTATTCTTTTTTTTTCATGGTTATATTCGTTTAAAATGTTTTTAAAAGATAATTTTATTTAGAGAATAAAATCTTAGATTTACAAATATTGAGGATGGGACAACAACAATAACAACCTTCAAATCATCGATGGAGATTACATTGTTTCACTGGAGCTAGATCTAAAATCCTGAACAGAGATCGTAGGTCAATGTATAGTTTACAAGGTTCAATGTTATAATGAAATTAATTTTTTATATATTATTTTAATGTGTTTACTTTGTCAAATTAATGAAATTTATCTTTTCAAAATTTTTATTTTAAGGAAAAATTTGATTGGGAAGATGCTAATGATGATGCTGTGAGAAGAGGGGGAGGGGGAATCACACTGCAAGTAATAGTGACGATGTTGATAATTTTTTTGCAAATACCACAAATTTATTTTTCATTTACTAACAAATAATTCATTCGTATCATATAGTTTACGTGATTTCTAGTACAAAACACATACAAAGGCAAAATCATATGCACGAGTAAAAGAGATTCTAGAATAGAAGAAAATGGCAGCCTGGAAGGAAATCATGTTGCCATATATCTCACAGGCGGATTATAATCACTGTTTGGCACTGCA
The DNA here is from genome assembly GCA_015731905.1 of Salix dunnii. Lineage (NCBI taxonomy): Eukaryota > Viridiplantae > Streptophyta > Magnoliopsida > Malpighiales > Salicaceae > Salix > Salix dunnii. The sequence continues at coordinate 1,046,945 of CM027661.1, forward strand.
TTTCAAAAACGCTTTTGATTTTTTTTTTTTTAGATCATTTAATGCTCTTTTGAAAAAAAAATTGTATTTCTAAATCATGTCATGTGCTGATGTCTAAAATGATATATATAAATATATATTATTTTGATACATTTCTAAACAAAAAAACACTTTCAAAAGCAACCTTAACACTTTCAAACAAACACTTAGTATGTGACGTTCAAGTGTTTCACGCAACACTTACATTTTGATTCTCAGGATGCAACTGCTCTCCCTCTGTGGGAACTTATTTTGGGTGGACTTAGTCACTGATAGTTTTAAGTGTGGTTGTTTTTTAAACTATTTTTTTTATTCAGAAATGTATTACAATAATATTTTTTAAAATTATTTTTTATATTAACATATGAATAATCTAAAATCACCAAAAATAATTAATTTAAAATAATAAAAAAGATATTTTTTGAAAATATTTTTAAAACACAGTGCTACATGTTGTGAGGAGCCATCTTCATCTACAATCACAAGAGCCAATATAATAATGGTAAAATAGAAATAGCTGATAACAGATTTTATGCCATGTGTCATATATAAATTTTCATTTTCACACTGTAAAGATTATATATTGAGCATAAATAATAAAGACATAATTAATTATTACATCAATTTGTTAGCTCTCAGTATTATACCGACCAGTGTTATAAGCAAAGTGAGGAGAGAGCCTCATCACTTAACAACGCCATGCGAGCGAACGAGGTGCCCGAGAGGCAAGACGAGCGGCCCTCCCGAATCCTTTAGTCTTTTGCATAAACGTAGGCTTAAGCTCGCGTGTCTCTTGTTCTATCCACAGATAATCCATCGAAGATTTAAATAATAAACGCCATCCGAAGTCGATCGAATGAACAAGATTTTCGAAATCTCTCGCTCGCTCGCTCGCTCGATTTTTAGATTTATATTATTGAAGTTTTCTTGCAAGAATTTATTGAAATGATTTTGATGTTTAATGGTTGGCTACTGACTCTTCATGTCTCTTTGAAAATGTTGTTGATGTTGTTTTTTAAAGTGTTTTGTGTTTAGAAATACATTAAAATAATATATTTTTATTTTTAAAAAATTATTTTTGACATCAACATATAAATATAATCTAAAAATACAAAAAAAAATTAATTAAAAAAAATTTCACTTTAAAAAAAAAACAATTTTAAATCCCTAATCAGACCAGTAGTGATTCTAAATAATTAGATGATGCCACTCCCCTTCCAAGACTCACGGCAACTTGCAAAAATACATTTACTAAATTAAATTCAATCTCGGGCCTCAAATTTATAACTCAAAGATTTATTTACCATTACATTTGAAACAAGAGCCCTTTTTTTTCATTTTTCTTTTTTCCCCTTTCATTTGGTCTGGAGCCGACTTCTGCGAGTTTCATATTCAATCTCGGATTATGCTGATGTGTTTGTCCTTCCTTAGGCTTCTAGCTTTATCAAATTATTTGCAAACTATTTTCATGCAAAACCCCATGCTCCTACCAAATTTTAAAGGATTATTTATTTTTTCAAGTCCTGATAAGAAATACTTTCAAACTTTGTTTGAGATCAGCTCAAAATGGGTTTTCTGGTTGAGGGACCCTGTTTTAAATTGATATGTGGCTTCATAGGGTTATATTATAACTAAAAGATCCAAACTTTACAGAAGGTTTAAGCAGTTGCGTCTGAAGCCTAACCGTGTAAATTGAAAAAACTAATCTAATGGTGAGTGCATCGTAATTGCACGCCCACGTTGCTGACGGTCTCAGTCGATAGAACAGACATGACCCCGGGTGGTCAAATATTACTTAAAAGATAAAAGTCGTCATTTATCAATGTCCACCTAGACATATATTACTGTGGATTTTGACACTAAAATTACTACTTTACTCTTCAGATGATGGATAAATCTATATTAATTTAAAACTCATATATTTTATAAAAATAATGCACTTCACACGAATTCTATATAAATTTATTATTTTGACTAATTTATATTATAATAAAAAAATCTTAACCGGTTAATATTAACATTTTTTTGAGTTGAAAATTGACGAGTAAGTAGCTGTATATATATAACACATTCACCGAGCATTTGGAATATATTGTGGGGGAGTTGAATCGAAGGCATGGAAGAATTTGGCCTTCAACAATATCGTGCACCTTGTTGCTTATTCGAACGAAAACCTCGCAGAAATCTCAAGAAAATGCAGGACGCAGCTCTCCCTCTCTCTGTGGGACCTTATTTTGGGTGGGCTTGGGCATTGGCAAGACCCTCCATCATCTAAAATTACAAGAGCCGATTTAATAATGGTAAAATACAATGAGCTGATAACAGATTCTATGCCACGTGTCATATATAAATATCCATTTCCACACCGTAAATAAATATACCGACCGAGGGAGCGGACGAGGTGCGCGAGAGGCAATACGAGCGTACCTCCCGACGAATTATCAATTTTTTTCAAAATCTAAAAGTTTAATATTTTCTTCGAAATTTTATTCAAAATAAATAGTTTGTAAAATTGACAATAGTTCACCATCAATCCTTAATTATTAACTAAACCAGTATGCAAAACCTAAAATTTAATTTAAGTATCATCTTGTATTTTTGTCAGATTTATAGGGGTTAAATTGTAATTTTATCTAGTTACAAACATCAAATATTTTTTCTCATAGTGCATCCTCAATTTTATCTAGAATATTGAATCTCACAAGGACCAAGCTGTGATTTTTCAAAGTTCAGGGACTAAATTATAATATTCATAAATTGATGGAGCAAACTAAAACTTTAGCATCTTTAACCTCACTACTATCCTGATTTCCATAAATGTTTTTCATAATTTTCCAATATTGTCTTACACCTAGCACACCAATTAACTTCAAATCCAATCATTAAATCATTTCCCAACACATTTAATCTTTAATATTTTAATTAATTTATCAATCAAACCAAAAACAAGATCTTCAAACCCTAATCTTTAATAAATTCAAATACTGTAAAAACCTTCGGGCAAAAAATCATAAATTGACTAGTTTTATGTAAAAAAAAAAATTCATAACTCTTGATTGGGTTATCTAAAAATTCTGAAATTTTGCGTGGAGCCTTCTAATATGATACCTTAGCTTGGGTTAAAATTTCAGAATTTTTAGAGAAATTCAGAAATTTGACGAAAAATCACAATTCGACTATTTTTACGTTATTGGATGTAATTTTCGATCCGACCATCGGATTGAGCTGAAATTTTCTGAGAAACCTTAAAATATATTGAATAAAATCTGGATAAAATTTTAAGATGAATGGAAGCTCGGTAGTGCTAAAAAAAAATTTTATTAAGGGTATAATAGTAATTTGCCATTGAAAACAAAACATATAAGCTCTCCATCTCTTCTATTAACTGTCGAATGGGCAGAAACAAAAAGGTGAAAAGAGAAACAGAGCATAACGTGAGAGAAAGAGAGAAAAGTAAGGAAAAACAATAAGGAAATTGAGAAAATACATTTATAAGCTTGCAAGTTCAACCTATAAAACACTAAAACAAGTGAAGGAAGGAGGATTTGAGAAGGGGAATTCAGCTAACTTTGGAAGAGAAGAGAAATTGGAAGAAAAGAAAAAGGTAAGCATGAGAAGTTTAGATTTCATGTTTGATTTAGATGTGTTCTTAAGCTTGTTTGATTAAGTTGGGAAGTAATTTCATAGAATTTTACCTTAGTTTCCCTTAAATCCTACATTTTTTAATTTAGGGTTCTTATGTGAATTTGGGGGAAATAGGGGGGGGAGGAAAAATGATGAAATTGAAATGGAATAGAATGAAAATAAGTTGAAATAACAAGTAAAAAAATTTGGGGGAGGAAAAAGAAACACCACATTTGGCCAAATGAAGGAAAAGTGGGAGAATGAGTTTTGATGCTAATGTTTAGAAACAAACCATGTTTAATCATGAAAATTGAAAATGTAAGAAAGACTAAATGAAGAGATAGCATTTAAATTGAGAAAATAATAATAATAATAATAAGTAAATTCAAATTAAAAGAGAAATAAACTAGTTAAAAGAAAATATAAAGACAAGATGTCTAGATTGTGTTTGAATATAGTATCTAGATAAAAATGAATAATATGATGTGAGGGTATAAAGAATAGAAGAATTATTTGATGGAGGAATTATGAACATAGAGTAAGCAAAGAAGTAACTTGAGTTAAATATGAGGTTGTATGTAAAATAATGATGTTATATTTGAGAATGAATTTTTATTAGAACAAATTACAAATAAAAATATTACATGCTTTGTGTTTCGGCACGTAAGAAAAATATTGATGGACTAATGATATAATGACACTTGATTGATTTAGGAGTTGTGTCTGGAGCTGGTTATCAGACAGGAGGAGTTGGGTCATCCAGAGCAGAAGGTAGGTGATTCGTCATCTTATTTTATAATTTTTAGTTTCCCTAATAATCTATGTTGCTCATTTAATTGATATTAAATGAATGGAGCAAATGAATAAATTGAGTTATGATTATGTGAATTACCGGTAAATTATGTGAAATTACCGGTTTTGTTGGTTAACAAAGAGGTTAACCGGATATGGGGTAATTCAAATGGAATTACATAATTGTTTGGCTAATAAAAGAGGTTAGCCGGATGCTGGGTAATTCGTATGAAATTACCGGATTGTTTGGCTAATAAAAGAGGTTAGCCGGATGCTGGGTAATTCAAATGGAATTACCGGATTGATTGGCTAATAAAAGAGATTAGCCGGATGCTGGGAAATTCAAATGGAATTCCGGATTGATTGGTTAACAAAAGAGGTTAGCCGAAATAAGAGTAATTCGAATGGAAGTACTGGATCTATTGGTGACTGAGGAAGGAAACCAAATTTTTGAGTAATTATATGGAAGTGTTAGATTTATTTGGAAATTAAGATGAGTTAGCTGGATTTGTAAATTCTGAAAAGATTATGTAAATTAAGGGATTAAGTTAGATTGAAGTAGAAGTATTAAATTTCAAAGGTTAAGAGTAATCAATTAATATTAGAATAATATAATGAGTAAGTTACTTAATATTGTTATTGTTCAAACAGGTACACCGCGAGGTGATGCAGATCGTTAGATGTAGGAATACTCCTGTTTATGAATTACTATTTTGGAATGTAATATTCATGTCTTTACTTTGAGTGTAAATCCTTGTGTGTTGTAAAAAAAAAAAATAAGTAGAAGGTGTAATATGTAGTGGATGTATTATATGTATGTATAGTTGTTAGTATAACCAAATCATTTTCAAAATGATAAGATAAAATTTATTATAAGTATAATATGACTCTTAATCTTAATGTTGTATTTATGTAGTTTAAAGGCTTATATGTAGTTAGTTAGCATTTATTACGTTTAATGATGAATTTGTTTATCTTTGAGTTGTTTCGATAGTACATTTATGTTGATTTACTAATTGATATTATGAGACTTGCATATATTGATAAGTATAAATATTGAGTTATTGTTTAATGAATGAAATGTGATCCAAGATGATTGGATCAAGATGGAAGTCGTAATGACATATAATAGAAGTGTTGTCGATAACTTGATCCCAACGAAATAAAAAAAAATCCCATAATTTTAGACATATTACCCAGTACTTGACATTGGTAAAGAAATGTTGGGAGATTTCATGATATTATAATTTCTGGGTGTTACAAATACAAAATCTTAACTAATAATAATATTTATACATATTAAAATATAAACATAATTATACAGTTTATAATAACCAAACCAAAACAATCCCATAAGCATTTAAATTCATTATTCTTTCCTTTTATTTTCATAACAACATCTGTCAATCAAAATATCATCATAAATACTCATTTTTTAACATAATTTTTTCCTTTTCTTTAACATGTCTATCTTCATTGCTTTGTGACCTCCCACTTCTTTTTCCCCTCTTAAATCTACCTAAAAAGGTTGCATTCTAACATTTATCTAGATGTTTCACTATAATCGGAGTTATAAAACTCTGTTTTATATAAAGTTGATCTTGTTGAAAAGATAAATTACAACTCTCTTGAATGTAGGAAAACTCATTTCTGCCTCCAACATTCACAAAATTCATTGCAAATGTGGCAGACTTTCTGCCAAGCAAACCCACGAAAGGTTTTTTTTTTCTTTTCAATTTTATCCTTCAATTGAAATTAATTATATATTTTATTTTTCATTTCGATCCTTACTCTTTGAATTTTTTATTTCATATTAATTCCTTTGGTTTTTTCGGTCGTTTTTGGACAATGTTTATTTTTTATCTGTATTTATGCATCTATGCTTTTAGTTTTTATCATTTTATTTTTTATTGGAATTTTATTTTTATTCGGTTGGGTCTTGAAATTTTAATTTATGTTGGTCATCATTTTAAAATTAATATTGCTCATCTTTTCCCTTTGTTTTTATTGTTGTTATTTTTATCTTTTTTCCGGTTCAAATGATTCTATGTTTTCATTGTGTTTTTTTTGTCAAAATATTTATCTTTTTTTTATATGCTTTGGGGGCAAGTTCATGATTTTAATTGATTGGACAGTAATGTTGATAATAATTTTAATTGTTACAATCATGATAATGATGCTAATGCATGGATGAATTTCCAATGATTTTTTTTTCTTTTTATAGATATAAAATTAACTATTTATTCTTGTTATTTGGTTATTGTAGGTGTTTTCACAATTTATATTTTATTTGTTGTGTTTAATTTTTTATTTAGAATAAACTAATTCTAATATAATAAATTTGATAATTTAGATATTCAAATCTTCTTGTTTTTATATGAAACTCGTACCCTATATAAATTCTACATATATTTATTATCTTGAATTGAAGGCATGGAAGAAATTGCCCTTCAACACTATCGTGCACCTTGTTGCTTATTCGAACGAAAACGTCGCAGAAATCCCATGAAAATGCAGGACGCAGCTCTCCCTCTCTCTGTGGGACCTTATTTTGGGTGGGCCAGGGCCCTGGCCAAGACCCGCCATCATCTAAAATTACAGATTTTATGCCACGTGTCATATATAAATTTCCATTTCCATTTCCATTTCCAGACCGTAAAGATTAAATATACCGACCAATTTTATAAGCAAAGGGAGGCGGGAACGCCTCATCGCTCAATAACGCCATGCGAGCGGACGAGAGGCAATACGAGCTAGCGTACCTCCCGACTCCTCTAGTAATTGCAAAAACGTAGTCTCAAGCTCGCGTTTCTCTTGTTCTATCTACAGATAATCCATCGAAGATTTAAATAATTAACGCCATGCGAAATCGATCGAATGAACAAGATTTCGAAATCTCTCGCTCGCTCGCTCGATGTCTGTCTTTCTACCGCGAAACACAGCAGCTAGCTAGCTAGCTGGTTTTGATCTATTATAAATAACATAAAGCTCCCTCAAGAAACTATCCATCCAGCTGATAGCTTAAACACCACCATTTCTGATCTCTTTTTATTTTTCACGACCCTTGAAAAAATGGAGATTTTCAGCAAAGAGTTAACAGATACCGATGTTCGTTTTAAGTTCTCATTCCCCACTCATTGCTTAGAGCATTTAGATTTTGCTGGAAATAATTTTGTTGATTTGCGTGTTAAGGATAGCTGTAGCGAGCTTCGAGTTATTCGTTGCCGGAAGAGGGATGGAAAATATGGCAAGCCGGTGCTTTCTAGCGGCTGGCTCGATTTTGTTGCTGCTTATGGACTCAGAGTTGGTGACAAGGTTGTTCTTCTCAGCGAGGATGACCATAACCTCGGGTCACAGTTCAGGATCGAAGCTAAGAGGAGAATCATGCTGTTTGGTGGGGAGGCTTGGGGTGATGTGCCTAGAGGTACTCACTAGCTCTTATTAGCATGGAGCGAGCATGTTCCAGCCAGATCCAGATATATATATATATAGAAGAAAGAACTTCCCAAGTTTGGTGCAGGTGTATCTGTTTTGTTGTGTAAATTTATTTACGTGCTTAATTATGTTTGCAGTGATGATAATCAGTGTTATTAAATGAGTATGTTGTTGTTCTTAGCTTCTTGGATATGTATTAGATGCATGTAATTCTCAGCAATAATGGATTTAAATATAGATGTGATGTACTTTCATGAATTGTTTTTCAAGTTTTTACATTTCCAGGTTTTCAATTTTGTTTTATTTTTTCTATTTTGTGTGCTTTTGTTCACTGTTTGAAAATGAAAATTATCATCACTTGATTTGATATGATGGATAAATAAATCGGAAAGAATATGAAATGGATAAAAAAAATAAATAGATTTAAAGAAGACAAGTTTGAGGTGAAAACAGTTGTGTCTTCATACATACTTAAACATCGCTACAATATCCAATAGTAGTCATTGGTCATCCCCTCTGCATCTTTAACATCACTTTGTTAGACTATACATACACATACGGTATACGTAGATATGGGTACTGAAAATATGAAGGATGTATTGTATAGGTACTATAAATACCAACTGTCACTCACATGTAGGGTGTAAAGAAATAATAACAGAATATACAATTTCAAAAATTTCCTTTTCCCTCTCTTTTCTTCTCTGTCTTTCTCGTCTCTTCTTCCTCTTCTAATATGCAAGATTCATCTCTTCTTCTCTTCAATTAATATATTTCTCAGTGATTCTTCACCATCTTAACATGGTATCTGAGCTAAAATGATTCAATCTACGCTTCTGCAATCGCAATCTGTTTCTTCAAATGCACTGTTCTTATTCTCATAAAATTCAAAGTTTCACTGATTCAACATTATTGAATCAATCTTGAAAATGATCTTCTAGTCAACTTCACTGAGGTTGATATTTGTACTGATTCCCCTTCTTCTCTTCAAATTTATGAGAATTAATCGCAATTTCTTTCAAAAATGGTCACAGCTGCACAATTGCAGATTCTTCAATCCCCAATTACAAATCTCATCTCCACCATTTCAACATCTATAAATGTTAAGTTAGATGATTCTAACTATTTGAATTGGAACTTTTAAATGCAACTCCTATTGAAAAGCAATGGCATCTTTGGATTCGTTGATGGTTCTCACCAGTGCCCTGCTTCTTCTGATGATTTTGGTTCAAATGCTTCTAACTCTCCTTCTTCATCTGATACAGAGTGTGATGATATGTTAGTGTGGAAAATGCATGATAGGGCAGTTATGCAGTTAATCACTGCAACTTTGTCTTCTGTAGCAATGTCTTGTGCTATTGGTAATAGAAGCTGTAAAGAACTTTGGCTGAGATTGATAGAGCAATTTTCTATAGTTTCTAAGACAAATATATTTCAAATGAAGTCCAATTTGTAGAATATTAGGAAAGGGATGGATACTATAAGTCAATATCTTCTTAAAATCAAAGAGGCCAGGGACTATTTGGCTGTTGCAGGGGTATTTTTTGCTGATGAAGATATCATGATTTTGGCCTTGAATGGATTACCTTCTGAGTATAATACCTTTAGGTGTGTTGTTAGAGGGAGTGAAAGTGTAATCACCTTGAAGGAATTTAGGTCTCAATTGCTTGTTGAGGAATGTATTGTAGAGAATAACATATTTGCCAGTTCCACCTACCTTACTGCCATGCACACAATTTCCAAAAACCAGTCTCCTTCCACACAAGCTTTTCATTCCTTTTCTCGGGGTCAACATGGATACAATTCCTATGATAATGGTGGATATAAATCTTTTACTAGGAATAGGGGCAGGGGAAGACCTAATTACAATAATCAGAAAAACTTCCCATCGAGAGCTTCCCTTCATAATAACCACATATTCCAGGTGTGTTAGGCTCATATTCCCCTTTTTCATATCCCTTATCATCTTCTTCCAGTAATGTTGTGTGTCAATTATGTAACAATGAAGGGCACACAGCTATTTCGTGTGGCTCTAGAGGTTATGAGAGAATTCAGTGCACTATCTATGGAAAACCAAACCACTCAACTTGGTATTGCTTTTATAATGCCAATGGCTCTAACTTTGTTGGTTCTGCAAGTGGTTCTTCTACAAGTGGTCCTTCAGCGCCTCAAACTCAGCATCTTGCTCTGCATACAATGCACAATACCTGTCAGCCCTCTCAACCAGCCTCAGATCACAACTCTCCTTCAGTGTGGATTACTGATATAGGAGCTACAAATCACATGATAGTTGATCTGTCAAATTTGTCATTAAGCTCTTCCTATCCTGCCAATGATATGGTTCAAACAGCCAATGGAGAAGGTTTTTCAGTATCTCATGTTGGTTCTGCAACAATTCCTACATCTCCTAAACCTCTTCATTCGAATTCTGTGTTATGTGTTCCTAAATTGACACAAAATCTACTGTCTGTTCATCGTATTTGTTTGGATAACAACTGCTACCTAATTTTTGATGCATTTTGCTTTTAGATTTAGGACAAAGCCACAGGGAGAATCATGTTCAAGGGACAGTGTAGCAATGGTCTCTATCCTTTGTCGTTTGCCTCCTCTAAATCTCTTGGCAGCTTCCAGTCTCACGCCTACATTGGTCAGTTGCTTGTTTCATCTACTTGGCATCATAGGCTAGGTCATACTTCCAATAAAATTGTCAATCTCATGTTACAGAGAGCTAATATTCATTGTCCTTCCAAGTTTACTGATAATGTCTGTGTTAGTTGTATTTAGGGTAAGTTTTGTACACTTCCCTTTTCCTCTCGTATAAATACATCTGTAACTGCTTTTCACACTATTCATAGTGATCTATGGGGTCCAGCACGAAGTATATCAGATGATGGATATCGGTATTATGTAATTCTTGTTGATGAATTCACTAGATTTTGTTGGTTGTTTCCTCTTGTCAATAAAAGTGATTTCTATTCAGTGTTTACTACCTTTCACTCTTATGCTCATACTCAATTTTCCAATTCCATTCAAGTGTTTCAAAGTGATGGGGGGGAGAGTTTGTTAGCAAGCCTTTTCAGAATTTTCTTAAAGAAAAGGGAATTATACACCATAAATCTTGTCCATACACACCTGAACAAAATGGATTGGCTTAACGTAAGCATAGGCATCTCACTAAAACCTCAATCACATTACTTTAACATGCTCAATTACCCTCCACATTCTGGACTTATGTAGTGCATGTTGCTTCTTAGTTAATCAACATAATGCCTTCTGCTGTCATAGCACACATATCACCATTTGAGTTCTTGTTTGGCACCATACCTTCTATAACTCATTTATGAATTTTTGGGTGGGTTTGTTTTCCATTACTCCGATCCTATCATCAAAATAAACTTCAACCCAAAACTAACTTGTGTGTGTTTCTAGGCTATGCTGCTCAATATAAAGGTTACATTTGTTATCATGTGTCTGGCAAGCATGTCTATGTCTCTAGACATGTTATTTTTCATGAACATATCTTTCCTTACAAAGATTTAGTTCACAAAAGTCAAGCATCTGTTGTATCTCCTCCTCCCACTTCATCTTTTATAAGGCCTATTGTCACACACAACAATGTTGTCACCACTCCCCCTATCGAGTCTTCTACTACTGCTACTCCATCATTAACTTCTTCATTGTCCATTACTCCTGTATCCTCCCTCATGCTCTTCTCTCCTTAAGGCCTCTGCATCCTGTAATCTAGGTATGAATGATGACTTCTTGCCTGCTGTTGAACCCTTTAGGCCAGAGGCCATATCAGTTGTTTTGAGAATTCCTCCAATGAACCTGCATTCTATGCAAACTAGAAGCAAAAGTGGTATTATCAAGCGAAAATCCTTTCTACACATAGTTATAAATTCTGTTGTCCTTGATTGGTCATTGACAGAGCCTAGCACTTATAAAATGGCTATGAAAATACCTGTTTGGGTTACTGCTATGTAGGATGAGATACATGCTCTTAATTCTCAGGGTATTTGGAGTCTAGTGCCTCTACCTTCTCACAAGAATCTAGTAGGTTGCAAATGGATTTTTAAAATGAAGAAGAATGTTGATGGTTCTATAGCTCGGTATAAGGCTAGATTAGTTGCACAGGGATTCAGCCAAGAACTTGGGCTTGATTATGGGGACACTTTTAGTCTAGTGGTGAAGCCTTCTACAATTAGACTTGTTCTAGCTTTGGCTGCTCATTTTGGTTGGGTGTTACCATAGTTAGATGTAAAGAATGCTTTCCTTCATGGCATTCTTAGTGAAGAGGTTTACATGGCTCAGCCCCCTGGGTTTGCAGACATTAATCATTCTGACCTTGTGTGCAAACTTCACAAGTCTTTGTATGGCCTGAAGCAGGCCCCGAGAGCATGGAATGAAAGGTTCACCAGTTTTTTACCAACGTTGGGATTTCAGGGCACTTACTCTGATTGTTCTTTATTTGTTAAACACTTTGATGATGGTATTATCATTCTATTGGTTTACATAGATGATATTATTATTACTAGGAGTCAGTCTTGTGAGGTTTAGAAGATTATTCATGCTCTTGCTGCTGAATTTGATATTAAGGACTTGGGTGATTTACATTATTTTTTAGGCATTTAGATCACTCATATCTCACATGGTCTATTTCAGTCTCAGTCTCAGTATGTTCATGATCTCTTAGTCAAAACTGATATGTTAGAGTCCAAAGCTTGTGACACTCCTGGCCTTCCATATTAGAGAATGCTCAAAGATGATGAAGTGCCATTTGAGAATCTCACTTTATATCGTAGTGTTGTTGGGGCCTTATAGTATTTGACATTTACAAGGCCTGACATTGCATTTTCAGTGCATCAGATTTGTCAATTCATGCAAAAACCCATGTTGATTCACTTTACTGCCGTTAAACGTATATTACGATATTTGAAAGGCACTGCTGCTTATGGAATCAATTTTGAGCATTGTTCTTTGGACCTTCATGCCTTCAGTGATGCAGATTGGGCAAGTGACCCAAATGATAAGCATTTAACAACTGGTTTGGTTGCTCTTATTGGTTCCAATCCTATCTCATGGTTCTCTAAGAAACAGCTTACTGTGTCTCGTTCATCCACAGAGGCAGAGTATCGAGCCTTGTCCTCTAAAGCTACTGAACTTGACTGGCTTAAGCAGCTATTGGTGTTCATGAAAATTGTATTTGTGCAGCCTCCTATCATCTTTTGTGACAATCTTTTAGCCATTGCACTAACTTTCAATCCTGTTTAGCACCAAAGGACCAAGCATATTGAGATTGATGTGCACTTTGTACGTGAAAGGGTGGCTGAAAATCAATTGTGTGTGCAATTTGTCTCCTCCAAAGAACAATCTGCTGACATTCTCACCAAGGGGTTGAGTGCTCCTCTGTTCAGGATCCATTGGTGCAATCTCATGCTTGGTTTACTAAGGCATGAGATTGAGGGGTGATGTTAGAGTATACATACACATACGATATACATAGATATGGGTACTGAAAATATGAAGGATGTATTGTGTGGGTACTATAAATACCAACTGTCACTCACATGTAGGGTGTAAAGAAATAATAACACAATATACAATTTCAAAAATTTCCTTTTCCCTCTCTTTTCTTCTCTGTCTTTCTCGTCTCTTCTTCCTCTTCTAATCTACAAGATTCATCTCTTCTTCTCTTCAATTACTATATTTCTCAGTGATTCTTCACCATCTTAACATGACTGAAATGCGAAGCGTCTGTCATTTATAACTTCTGAATGAAACTGGGGAGCAGGAGCATGCATGGTTCCTGGGATGAAGGGAAGACATAAAACTCATGTGGTTTTCATATTTCAATGTCATCCCATCAAAACAGAGTGATTATGTTGTGAATCTCAATGCTTCCTGTTGTCAATCAGGAATAAATATAGAGAAACAATATACTTCATATAGCAACTCCTTCTCCCAAGTTCTCAAACGATTTCATCAGGCATACCTTTTTTGAAATAATATCCCAAGGTAGGTAGAACCGATTTAAAAGGTGGCACAATTTCTCTAGAATGAAATTCCAGATTACCATGTAAAAGGCCTTCACGGTCATACGAGCACCAGAACTTCAACAAAAATACATCCGACGGCTTTGGCTGTTGGTTCTCAGGCTTCCCCACCGCCCAGAACACTAAGTAGCACCGCTTCCTGTCAGTTTGTGCATCTTCACCAAACAAAATCAATTCAGAACTGATCGAATACAGATCTGAAAAAATTAAGGAAATAATAAAACTCTAGGAGCGATCTTATGTTTCATTAACTATCTCAAATAATTATATGAAATCCGAAAAATAGTAAGAAAAAAAAAGTTAGATGCATGTATAGTTTACCATGAACCTTATCTTTGATATCCAACTTAACATAAACAGCCTGAATATGTACACTTTATGTTTCAGCATGATAGAAATTGTAAGATTAACTACCTACGTTTTCAACTGCAAATCCCAACTACCTCCTTCCAAGCAGAGATGAAGGCAGGGTGCAAACAAGAAATATAATCCCATCAGTAAAATAAATCCCACCAATAAAATCCAGACGAAAAAAACACCCAGCAAGTATTTCCCTACAAATCACAGTCCCCAGCTAAAGTAATTCAAAATTAATGATTTCAGAGATGTTAAAAAAAAATACTTACCTTCTCTACAAATGCTTAATCCAAAAAGCAAGATAACCCTGCACAGATCACAACCAAGTCCAGTTTTATCGGGACAATTCACGTAAACACAGTCAATTCTCCAGGCTTCTCTGCTTGACTTCTTCCAACAACATCCTCGTGCAAAATCCCCCTTCTCACTCTCTCTCTCTCTCTCTCTCTCTCTCTGCCTTCAAGGAGAAAAAAGCAAGATTTAACAAGGGTTGCTTTTGTTTACATTTTGAAGTTTCCCTCTTCCTTTTGGAGTTCACTTCACTCTCTTCCCATCAATTCAACAAACCAGAATAAAAAAACCTAACATCACAATACTAAAAAAAAAAAATCTAGAAATCTGACAAGAAAGAGGCCAGAGTTCATGAAATCCAGCCACCAAATGGAGTGATGGAGTATAAATACAGTATAAAAATACATTTATACATTCTAGAATATATGTGCATGTTGTAGAGTGTGTAGAAGTTTGTTAGAGGTAAATGCAAGAAGTGTATAAAAAGAACAGTAGCTCAAAAGTTTAGTATCCAGAATATTTGAATATACAAATATTTGAATTTTTCATTTTCCCTCTCTTTCACCTCTCAGTCTTATCTCTCTTCTTTCTCTCTCATCTCCTTTGCAGAATTCTTCTTCTTCTGCTTGAATTTATGCAATATATACATAATATTTCTGTAACGACCCGAAATTTATATATATATATATATATATATATATATAGATATCTAGCACACATGGTGCTGGTAATCAGTGAACCTGATCCCTCACGTCATCATAATACAATCCATACAATCAGCATTTCATTTAAAAGTATAGCTTTCATAAATACGAAATATTATGGTTGCATGATTAGAAGTTCCTATAAAAAAATATACAAACATGGACATAACTTTACATTCCTAGCCTACTAATAGTCATTACGAATTTGAACAAAAGGATCTAATAAAACTATACGTTCAGTACATTGATTCATACAAAATACATTGTAATTTAGAATGCATCTACATGATTCCTTGCAAAAATAGGTTCCCGTGTATCGGGTTCCCTAGACATCTCGTGAATGTGTCGTCCCTACTACAGTACAAAATATTTAAGACAATATAATTATATAATAATAATAATAATAATGATAATAATGATAACTAAACGGTCTGGCAGTTACATGAAGCATTGACATTTATAATTTATTTATGTACTTGGTATAAACAGCTTATAATGCATATAAATGCCTAATCTCAAACTCAGCTATCCTCTTAAGGCATCACTTACTGAGGTTAACCGTTCACTCACCGCCAAAGCTAATCATTCATTTGTCCCGACCATCCTTTTGGATGCCATTAGCCGAAGCTAATCAACCATTTGTCCCGGCCATCCCTACGGATGCCATTAGCCGCAACTAATCATTTATCTGCTAACATTTGAATGTTCAATCATATCATATCGATTCTAACACAATATGGTAATATGCATGTTAAGGTATTTCATTATTCAATATATGAAAAAGGAAGGTGTAAGTCATCTACTTGCTCCACCTGCGGAATGTTCTTGCCTTGACGATGGTCCAATCCCGACCGCACCACCTATGACATCAATGATCATAAATCAGTACATTTGTATTTTTGAATCACATTCGTCACCACACATATTTTCAAGAATTCATATGTTCACATTCAAGTGTCCACATTTCACACCATCATACCATGAAATTATTACTAGCATTTAAGTCATTTTTGCCGAGGAGGCTATTGTAGAAATCGGCAGCGAGAACTGGTCCTCAAACAATAACATGTCCTAAAACAGTTATAGGTCCTGAAACAGTTATAGGTCCTGAAACAGTAACAGGTCGCAACAATACAGGTCTTAAACAATAATAGGTGTTGAAATAGTAATGGGTCCTGAAATAGTAACGGGTCATAAAATAGTAACAAGTCCTGAAACAGTAACAGATCGGAAATAGTAATAGATCGCAACAATAACAGGTCCTGAAAAAGTAACGGGTCCTGAAACAGTAACGGGTCCTGAAACAGTAACAGATCTGAAATAGTAACAGGTCACAACAATAACAGGTCTTAAACAAATCCCAACTAAACACACACCTTGAAACCATCAATCTCAGCACAAAATCCTTTACCAAAACACAACAGAACACACACATTGAAACCATCAATTTCAGCATAAAATCTTTCAACAAATCACAACAGAACACACACATTGAAACCATCAATCTTAGCACAAAATCCTTTAACAAAACACAACAGAACACACACATTGAAACCATCAATTTCAGCATAAAATCTTTCAACAAATCACAACAGAACACACACATTGAAACCATCAATTTCAGCATAAAATCTTTCAACAAATCACAACAGAACACACACATTGAAACCATCAATTTCAGCTTTCTTTACAACTAGCTTAGGTTAATTTCCTTAGGGTTTTCTTCCTTATTTCTGTTTCGGGTCTTAAGGAGAAGAGGAAGGAAGTTTCATGACCCATACCTTTCGAATCTAACTAAGTTTGAGGAAGGTTTGACATTATTCTTTATCTTCTTCTGGTGGTTCTCCTCCTTCTTCCTCTCACGTTTTCCAGCCCTCTTTGTCCTTTCCTCTAGGTAGTTGTCCAATCTTCTCTCAAGGTCTCATCTTTCCTTCACACTTATATAAAGCACTCTCTATTGGTTTGGTTTAGGGTTTTGTTGTGGAAAAGGAAGGGAAAAACGTAGTGTAGCTGCTGGTGTTTTGATCTATCAATAACCGTTTTTTTTTTTTGGGTGTTTACAATTTAAATCTCAACATGGAGAAGTGCAGATTGCAGAAGCTAAGGAATTAGAAAACTAATCTTGAGCAAGTGTTGTTGAATCAACCGGACTTCAGTAACCAGATCTAAGAAACGCCGAAGACGGCGACGAGCCTGCTATAGTGCTGCACTGAGAAGCTACTAAGGTTACGATTTGAGGGGAAAATTAGGCAAATGAGGGCAGGAGAGGACAAGAGTCGAGAGGTCTGAGACTGAGAAGAGAAGACAATAAGATGAATCAACGTGAACAGTGCAAAAGGCAGGATCATAGAATCGTTTTGATTCGACTTGATTTTATAATTTTATCCCATTTTATTGGGTCAGAACCAATTTTAATAGGTTTCGAGTTTTTGAACCGATTTTGCAAGGTTTATAATGCAATTTTAACAACAATGGTTATATGAAATTAGCCATGGCATCCGCGTCTCGTCGTGATAGGAACCATACTTTTTTAATATAAAAAATATTAATTTTGTGTAATTTTATAAATTTAGGCAAAATAATAAATTTATGCAAAAATCTTGTGAAGTGCAAGTTTTCTGTAAAATATATGAATTTTAAATGGATATAAATTTATTTTTTTAGTAGGTTTCAATAAAATAACCAATATAAAATTATCATTAAAAAAAGCAAGAAGATTCAGATATCTGAATTATTAAATACATTGTATTAGGATTAATTCATTTTACAATTCAATTTAAATTAAACACAACAAAAAAAAATATAAATTGTGAAAGAACTTGCATTAATCAAATAACAAAAATAAATTGTTAATTTTCTATCTCCAAAAAGAAGAAAACATAAATTAAAAATTCAGCCCCTCATTACTGATATTATCACTACTATAACAGTTAAAATTATTATCAACATTACTATCCAAATATTGAAAATCATTAAATTGACCTGAAGAATTAAAAAACATTATTGCAAAAAAAAATCACTAAAATTATCATTATTATTGTGCAAATAATAAAATCATTTGATCCAAAAATCAGATAAAAATAACAGAAAAAAATAGAGCAATATTAATTTTGAAATGATCACCAACATAAATTAAAATTTCAGAATTGAACTGTAAAAAATAAAAAATAAAATGAAAAAAATTCAAAACAAAAACCAAAAGTATAAATGAATGAATATGGATAAAAAAAGAAAAATTGTCTAAGAAAGATTGAAAAAAAGAAAGGAATTAATGCTAAATAAAAAAATAAGAGAATAAGCGCCAAAATGAAAACCCTAACTAAAAATAAAAACAAAATCTAAAAGCACAAATGCATAAATATGGACAAAAAATAAACATTGTTCAAGAAGAAAAAAAAACCAAATGAATTAATTAAAAAAATTAAAAGAATAGGAGCCAAAATAAAAAATGAAATATATAATTAATTTCAGTTGAAGATAAAAATGAAACAAATAAAAATTTTGGGACCAAAAAACAATAAAAGGATTTTAAAAAATCAATACAGCATAATTATTGAACTAATTAAAAGATAAGGACCGAAATGAAGAGTAAAATATATGAACAATTTTAATTTTGGGATAAATTTACAACAAATTCAACTTTGCATACCAAAATTATTAAAGGAACCACAAAGAAATCAAAAATCAAAAGATGAAGGACCGAAATGAAACTTACCGTATATAACCAATTTAAATTCAAGGGCATAATTTAAAAATAATCTAAAGTTCTATTGAAAAATCAGTAATAAAAATGAAATAAAAAACTTAGGGACCGAAATGAAATGCATAGAAAGATGAGGGAGCTCTCTAATAATACAGTAGAGAGAAAAAGCGAGGGAAAAAATCAATCTCCACGCATTGATACTGACGTCGTGCTGTGTGGAGGAAGAGGACATGGCTTCGAACCATATGAGACGGCGAATCATAATTTTTCTGATCTCTTTTAGTTTTTCACGACCCTTGAAGAAAAAAAAATGCTGATCTTCAGCAAAGAGTTAACAGATACCGATGTTTGTTTTAAATTCTCATTCCCCACTCATTGCTTAGAGCATTTAGATTTTGCTGGAAATAATTTTGTTAATTTGCGTTTAAGTTCTCATTCCCCACTCATTGCTTAGAACATTTCTCATGCATTTTAAAAATTATCAACTCACCTATCTCAAGCAAATACAGAAGTAAATCCTATTGATGCTCCGCAAGTACAATATCAAGATTATCTGAATAAAAAAAAAGGACGTACTAAAAGACAACTAAAAAAGAAAGTAAAATCCATTCAATAAATTTATCCAAGAGTTTTAACTCATAATCCTATGTGATTTTTAATAACACCATCTATTGTTCTCAAAGCCTAAAAATTTAACAGTTTCTCTTGAAATTTAATTCAAAATAAGCAATTTATAAAGTTGATTATAGTTCACCAATAATCCTCAATTATATACCAAACCAATAGGAAAAACTAATATTTTATCCCGGAATCATTATGTAATTTTCTTAGATTTATAAGGTTTAAATTGTGATTTTATCAAATTGAAGGACAAAATTAAAAATATCATAGTTCATCCTCAATTTTGTCCAAAATCTTGAATTTGACTTCAGGGACCAAACTCACACTTTATCCTCTTCAACCTCAATAGTAGTGCCCTCATTCAAAAAATATTTTTCATAATTTCCCAATATTGTTTTACACCTAACACACCAATTAACTTCAAAATCATTTACAATCCAATCAATTGAACCATTACCCTACACATTTAATCCTTAACATCTTAATCAATTAAACCATTACCCTACACATTTAATCCTTAACATCTTAATCAATTCATCAATCAAACCCAAAACAAGATCTTCAAACCCTAATCTTTAATAAATTCAAAATCTTAACTAATAACAATATTTATACATATTAAAACATAAACATCATTATATAGTTCATAATAACCACACCAAAACAATCCCACAAGCATTTAAATTCATTATTCTTTCCTTGTTATTTTTATAGCAACCCTTGTCAATTAAAATATCATCATAAACACTTATATTTTTTAACATAACTTGTTTATTTTCCCTTGACTTGCCACTTTTTTTCTCTCTCAAATCTACCAACAGATGTTGCTCTCTTACCTCTGCCCATAATTTTTTTAATATATATATATAAACATTAAGCATGACATCAAAACATTTTAAAAATGAAATATTTTATTTCAATTAAATAAACAAAATACCAATTCATTGATAACCTTGTTTGGAATCAGTCGAACCTGAAATCCCAAAGCAATCACAAGATTCCAGCATTATTATTAGTGTAATAGCTAGTTAATTTCCCGCACTACGTTGCGGGCCGAGAAATATTTTTTATAATTTTTTAGATTGAAACAATTAATAGATTTTGCTTGTTCAAAAATAAAATATAACTTTTATATATGTAAGGTTTGATATAATGAAACACATCAACACACTCTATTATAACAATAGTAACATCGAAGGTTTAACATCTAAAAATATCATAACTATTATTATTAAAACAATACAAATTTAAAATATTCCGAGGTGAAAAAAAACTTGTAAACATTAATAAAATTATTATTATTATTATTATTGTGTGAATAATGGGAAAATAAGTTGAATAGAAGAATAATAAAGCCCAAAAATTTAACAAAGGAGCAAACAAAAAAAAAAATTTAGCTAAAAAAATCATTGACGTTTAAGAAAAAAAAGCTAATAAAAAAACCAAAAAAAAGAAGAAAAAAATATTAATTTTCAAATTATCATAAACACAAACTAAAGTTTAAGAACAATTTTTTTAAAAAAAAATGTTATCACAACAGAAAAAAATTGAAATTAAAAACTCAAAACTAAAAGCACACATATATAAACATGGGGAAAAATAGGGACTATTTAAGAGCTACAAAAATTTAAAGAAATTAAAATACAAAATTAAAAGTATAAGGGCCGAAATAAAAACCAAATATATTATCAATTTCAATTAAATGAAAAAGTTGAAAATAATCAAATAAAGTATAGCATCTATACATGCAAGGATTGATATAATGAAACACATCAACATACCCTATTATAATAACAGAAACATCGAAGCATTAACATCTAAAAATATTATTATGATTACTACTAAAACAATAAAAATTATTAAATTCTCTCGAGGAAAAAAATAAAAAAATATTAACGTAAGAGGAAGCAAGAAAAAACTAAAATTATTATTATTATTATTATTATTATTATTATTATTGCGTTAATAATAAAAAAAATCAATCAAAGAAAAAAAATAAAAAATTTAACAAAAAAGCAAAAAAAAATTATTAGCTTAAATAATCATTTAACATGAAAATAAAAAAAAATAACAAAAAACAACCAAAAGAAAAAACAAAAAAAATGCATGGGGAAAAAAATAATAAGTGGGGAAAAAATGATCAAGAGGAAAAAAGTGAAGAAGAAAAAAGAATAACTAAGGTCCCGTTTGTTTCCCGGAATTCACTTTCCGGGAAATCACTTTCCAAACTTTCCTGTGTTTGTTTGTCTTCTGGAAAGTTGGTCAACGGAAAACACTTTCCGGTCAACGGAAAACACTTTCCAGTCAAAGAAGAATTTGGCTTGGTTTTCAGGAAAGTGTTTTCTGGAAAATTTGGGCGGAAAACACTTTCCGGAAGTTGTGAAAAATTTAGAAATGTCATTATTTGCTGATTATATCAAATTTGATCCTCAAACTTTTGATTGCTATATATAATTTGTTTTGAATATTTATTTTTCAATTCCATCTCTTAAAATTTAATTTTTATATTAATTTTGATTCTTATTTTTATAATTGCTATTTGCTTGTTTCTTATCATTTTTTTATTGAAATTTTTTATCTATCAAATTTGGTCCTCATTTTTTTTATTGTTACTTATTTTATTTGAAATAATTTATGAAATGTTAATTATTATTATTTTAATTTATTCACCTTTTATTTTTTTTTAAAAAATTTAGATTTGATCTCTATTATTTTTATTATTATTTATTTTATTTGAGATAATTTATGAAATTATATTTTTTTTCAATTTCATTCTCATTCAACTTTTTAATTTGTAAGATTTGTTCCTCATTATTTTAATAAACTTGAAAAAAAAATTAATTTATTAATAAATTATTTTCCAGATCATTTTCCATAACATAAACAAACACTGGAAAGTGTTTTCCAGTTCATTTTCCATAACACTGCCAAACATCGGAATTCACTTTCTAGGAATTCACTTTCCAGGAATTCATTTTCCCCGGAATTCACTTTCCAAAAGAAAACCACTTTCCAACAAACAAACGGGGCCTAAAAGCATAATAATGTGGGGGGAGGAAAAAAAAATTAGGGGAAGATGAAGCGGTAAATAGGTTCGAACTCCATAAACTCCATAGACGAAAGAACTTCCCAAGTTTGGTGCTGGTGTCTCTGTTT
The DNA here is from genome assembly GCA_015731905.1 of Salix dunnii. Classification (NCBI taxonomy): domain Eukaryota; kingdom Viridiplantae; phylum Streptophyta; class Magnoliopsida; order Malpighiales; family Salicaceae; genus Salix; species Salix dunnii. Next base: position 1,069,699 of record CM027661.1, read on the forward strand.
TGTGGTGTAAATTTATGTATGTGCTTAATTATGTTTGTAGTGATGATAATCAGTGTTATTAAATGAATATGTTGTTGTTCTTGACTTCTTGGATATGTATTAGATGCATGTAATTCTCAGCAATAATGGATTTAAATATATATGATCAGATTATATGATGTACTTTCATTGAATTTATTTTCAAGTTTTTACATTTCCAGGTTTTTCAATTTTGTTTATAAACATCATTATACAGTTCGTACCAAAACAACCTCACAAACATTTAAATTCGTTATTCTTTCTTTTTATTTTTATAACATTTGTCAATCAAAATATCATCATAAACACTTTTTTTTAACATAACTTGTTTATCTTCCTTAAAAACATCTATCTTCATCACTTTACGACCTCCCACTTTTTTTTTCTTTCTCAAATCTACCAGCAGAGGTTGCATTCTGACCTCCACCCAGTTTTTCATTATCACTGGAGTTATCGAACTCTGTTTCGTAGGAAGTTCATATCAGTGGAAGCTAAAATACAACTCTCCTGAAAGGAGAAAAACTTATTTCTGCCTGAAACATTCACAAAATTCATCGCAAATGTAGCAAACCTTCTGCCATGTAGAGTTTGCCCGGCTGAGCCACATTTGATGACTTAAATTTGGAGCTCTAAATTTCAAAATTAAATGAAACCAATTTCCCTAGATGGTAAATGTAAACCCCGGGAAATAAAACATTTAAAGGAGATGGAGGGCCTAAGTGCAATAAGAGAAATTGAGGAGTATAAATACCCCTCTTTTCTCTCATTTCCTGCAAAATGAGTGGGAGAAAGGGAGGAAGATTTTGATATTCTCTTGCTCAATTGAAGAAAAATTTCGAAGAGAAAGTGAGATTAAGGGTTACCAAAACATTAAAACATCAAAAACCTAAAGATTTGGAGCATTATTGGAAGAAGAAAATGGAAGAAAAGGAGTATTTGGGCTGGCAGCAGTAGGAAGAGAAAGAGGAGAGGAGGATATTGTGATTTCACAAGCTATTAGGATATTAAATCTCTCTTGGTATGGTGTTTCTTATATGCATCTAAAAGATTATTGACTTTATGGTTAAATTGCATGATTTTTCTTTATGAATTTTGGGTTAGGGTTCTTGAAACATTTAGGGGGAAAATGTGAGTGTTTGTGTGATGACTGATTAAGCATGAAAAGAATGAGGGAAGTCTTGTTTTCCCAAGGCTAACTTTCGGCCAAATGCATATGTTGCAAAAGTTAACAACTTGACAGATTCATCTCTTGATTTTCATAGAAAATTTTGAGTGGGAAAAAAAAGGAATTAGGATCGGTTTCCCACATAGAAGTTGAAGTTCTGGATGTCTACTATCCAAGGAAACCTGTTTCACTTAATTTGGAGTTTTATAACTCTAGTTAAGGGTCACCAAGCGTGACTATTCAAAGTAGACTCTGCAGAACAGCAGGTCTGTCACTTTTGTGATGCATTTTGTAAATTTTATGGGTAGAAATGGGTTCTCTTCCCTTCATAAGAGTTGTAATACTATATGTTAGCTTTCTAAACAGATAAATTTTGTACAAAACAGAGTCCTACAACTCCCATTATAGTGAAAACTCTAGGTAGAGGTCAGAATCTAACCTCTGTTGGTAGCTTTGAAAGGAAAAAAAAAGGGGGAAAGAAGTGGGAGGTCGTGAAACGATGAATTTCCATCAAAGGAAAAGAAACAAGTTATGTTTGAAAATGGGTGTTTATAATGATATTTTGATTGACAAAAGTTATCAAGAATAACAAATTTAAAGGCATATTGAAATTGTTCGGTGTGGTTGTTATGAGGAGTGTCGGTGGTTGGAAACAATTTATGAGAATTTCCTGTAATTGCAGGGGGGAACACAAGTGTAGTGCCACAACAGCAAAAAGGGACCATAAGCAGAGCATCTACAGCAGGTAGGTGATTCATGCCTATGTTTTTAATTTAATTTTCAAAGTGAAAATATGTGATTTATACTTAAAGTTTTGGTGGAAGTTTGAGAAGATATGATGTATCAATAAGAATATTTAAAGCATGTGTATCAGTGAAATTTGGAAATTTCATGAACAAAACATGGCGGTTGCTAGTATACATTTAGTGTATGCTATGATCCCGGATAAAGAGATCGGCAAGAATGGCTTAGTGTATGCTAGGATCTCGGATAAAATGATCGGTAAAAATGACTAACATACTTTAGTGCATGTTAGCATCCTGGATAAGAGGATTATCATGAATAACTGTCATACATTCAATGTATGCCAGGATCCCGAATAAAGGGATCACCAAAGAAAATGGCTAACATACATCTTAGTGTATGTTGGGATCCTGGGTAATGGGATCATCATGAATAACTGTCATACATTCAATGTATGTCAGCATCCCGGATAAGGGGATCACTATGCACAGGCTAATATACATTTAGTGTATGTTAGAATCTCGGATAAAAGGATTGTGGTGCAATGCTTAAACACACATTCATGTATGTCAAACTTTCAAAAGAAAAATAAAAATATATGAGCTATCTTACGGACCTTGGAAGGGGTCTTCTCTGATTTCTAATGTCGTTGGGGAGATAAATGTATCGAAAATGCTTAGTATTGGTAATACTTAATATCGGTTATATTTAGTATCGACAATACGTAAGTGGGGAAGATGGTTTGGTTTTCAAATATCTATGTTGATTATTTCAATTATATATGATGGCATATCGTAGGTTTAATAATTTTAATATGATTTCTTCTAGAATTTTATTTAAGAGATTATCTTGTATCTCTATTTCAAGTCCGTTGTCTTCACATCAGGTTTAAAGCTATCGTTTCTTAGTTTTTGTATCCAATAGTACTTTGTATAAATTAAATTCAGGCAAACTGATATGTATGTTCACTATTTTTGGAAAAATATTGGAATATAAGAAAATTAACTTGTTCTATCGTATTTTACTAAATGTGACTAGATTTATATCAACTCTAGTGTAAATGATTGAATGATGTTAAATGCATGGTTTATTAATTATGGTTGTGATGAGGATGATGTTTAAGGTTTTGTAGACTGATACAACCATATTATTTGATAGTTTCATCTATATTTACCTAGTGTTTTGCATATGTTTTGTGTATAAAATACCTTGATATTCTTTGTTTTATGTTTTGAAGGTATTTTTGGATAAAAGATGCAAAAAGGAGGTAATTGGAGGTGATTGACAGATTTGACCTTCAATCGATGTTTTGTGCAGAGCGGAAGCTCTAGAGATCGAAATGAAGTGATTCCAGTGGAATTCAAAAGCTAACATCCATATCTTTCTGGAATAATAAGGAAAAAGAAATAAAATAAAGAATATCACAGAAATCGCATCCTTCAAAGTCAAATCTTGCAATCTGCCGATGTCGACCTTTGTCCATTCAAACCTTCATATCTCGAGCTACAGAAGTCCGATTGATTCAAACTCAATTTTGGTGGATTCAGGACTCAAAGAAGTATAAACGCTCCAAATATCAGCTGAAAAAGATGTCATATGAAGGAGATATGAATTTTACAAGGGACAACAAAATTCTGCCAACTTAAGGAAGGACTATTTTGTAAAATAGATACTAGGGTTTCGAAGCATATATAAAGGAAGAGAGGAGCAAGGAAATTTCGGCCAGCACACAAGAAAACACAAAATATTCCTCCTTCAAACCCTAAATCATGTGTTCTTCCATCTTTTTATTTAGTTGTTCAATAAACATGCAAGGCTAAATCTTTTGCTTGGTTGCAAGGACACGGAAACCTTCATATTTCAAGAACTGTGAGATCTATTTTTACCTCAATTTTTCAGTTTATATGATGAATATGTTTGTTCTCCTATGCTTATTTTCTTATGATTGTTTATTTAATTGCTAAGAGCGGACTCGAAGTTATTGTTGTAGACAATCTATTGCTAAGTTTGATATCAAAACCGGAGTTGTGATATATGAACTTGTGAAGCAACTAAGTTAGTAATTGTAGCGGATCTACGTTATTAATCTTAGGGAGAACATTCAAACAAACTAAACATATATTGCGGACAATTATGTTTCTTAATTGATCAATTTATCTAGTTTTTAATGCTGCCATTGAATCAAATTACTAGTGCGGACACTGTGGTTGTTTGATGGTTAGGGTAAGTTATACGGCGGATCCGTTAACGAACCAATTTTAAGAAGAGATAAATATTCAGAATATAAATTGATGTGTCATTTCCATGATCAGTTCTGATTTCTGTAGGTGGATGTTGACTTGTGACCAAGTTTTGCTTTATTAATAAATTTCAGTTTTATATAATTTTCGCTTAGTTTGCTTTAGCTTAGTCTAGACAACTTCCAACCCCCCTAATTGCATAACATATAGCACGAAAATCTGAACTAAATCGTCCTCGTGGGATCGACCCCTTGCTTTCTCTATACTATCTTGTTTGATTTGTTTTAAGCTAGGGTAATTAATTTGTGCGACCACGACATCGCAACAAATTTTGGCGTCGTTGCCGGGGACGTGATTTTAGTTGATTCTTGTGTTGTTGTGTTGTGCTGTGATTGATTCTACTTGCTGTTATTTTTATTTATTCTGAAAAAAGAAAAAAAAAAGAAAAAAGAAAGAAAAAAAAATACTTGTGTTTGCGGAGGTACTGTGCAAAACAGATTTTTTGGTGGAATTAGGTATTGTTCTTTCACTTTTATGAAGGAAAACGACATTTTGAGAAGAACTAGTGATCTATGGTCACTAGCCCCACCCTATCAAGGCCCAATTCGATCGTTTGCTAAGGTTTCTGGACACTTTTAGTTTTCTAGCGTAGGATACTATTGCCGATTACGTTGTTTTCAATCTCTTGTGTGGTTGGTTTCTTTTGAGTTTTCTTTGTGATTTATGCCTGCAACCCGTTCTGCTAACCAAAGTCATCAAGTGCAGGTTGATCTCGAAATAGAAAACACTTTACGCAGGTTACGAAAAGAAGCTCGTGTCAACATCATGGCTGTTGCACGACAACAAACACTCAAGGAGCTTGCTGCTCCTAACATGGAAAACCAACCATTGTGCATTAACATAGACAGTAATGTGAACTTTGAACTCAAATCTGGTTTTATACATTTGCTGCCAACATTCAATGGTCTTGCAGGAGAAGATCCTCACACTCATCTCAAGGAGTTCCACATGGTTTGTGTTGGCATGAAACCAAATGGAGTCAATGAAGAACAAGTTAAGTTGAAAGCTTTCCCTTTCTCTTTAAAAGGGGCAGCAAAGGCTTGGTTTTTTTCTATTCTCCCAGGTTCCATTAACACTTGGAATGGCATGAAAAAGATCTTCCTTGAAAAGTATTTCCTAGCATCTCGAGTTGCCAACATAAGAAAAGAAATATGTGGGATTCGACAATCTCATGGAGAAACACTCGCTGAGTATTGGGAAAGATTTGAGCTATTGTACATTCAATGCCCTCATCATCAAATACCAGATCAGCTGCTCATTCAATATTTTTATGAAGGATTGATGCCTACTAACCGTAGTATCATTGATGCTGCAAGTGGAGGGGCATTGGTAGATAAGACACCTGAGGCTGCACGCCAATTGATCTCAAACATGGCAGCCAACTCAAAACAGTTTGGCACTCGTGGAGACTTCTCCAACAAACGAGTAAATGAGATAAGTATTTCTAACCTTGAAAATAAAGTTAATGATCTTACTTCTCTTGTGCGTTCTTTGGCTTGTGGAAATGTGCAGCAGGTGAAAGTTTGTAGCATATGCTCCTTACAAGGACATGCTTCGAATATGTGCCCAACAATTCAAGAAGATTACATTGAACAAGCAAATGCGGTTGATGGAACATTTAATGGACAACCCCAGCGTAAGTATGATCCCTTTTCTAACACGTACAATCCTGGATGGAGAGATCACCCCAACTTTCACTACGGGAACCCACCTCATCAAGGCAATCAAGGGAGACAGTTCTATTCCCATGAATTTCAACAACAACCCCAGCACAATTATCAAGCAAGACAGCCCCCTCCGTTTACCAACTCTAATGTTATGGGGTCATCATCCAATGATGATCTTCGTGAGATGATGAAAACTTTGGCTTCTAACACTATGACCATGCAACAAAATATCATGTCTTTTCAACAGGAAACAAGGTCAAGTATTCACAACTTGGAGAAGCAAATGGGGCAAGTAGCTTCAAGTGTAGGGAAATTGGAAGCACAAATAAATGGAAAGTTGCCCTCCCAAGCATTGAATCCAAAAGAGAATGTTAGTGCTATCATGCTGCGAAGTGGGAAAGAACTTGAAGAGAAAAAGTTGAAACAAATTGAGATGGAGGAGGAAGAAGAGATAGAAACTGAATTGAATATAAAGAAAGAACATCATCCTCCTCCATAAACTGAAACAAAGACCAACACTCCAAAGGTAACTTCTCACTCAATTAATTCCACTTTTAAAACAATTCCACCCTTTCCTGTGAGTTCTTCTAGGTCTAAGAAAGAAGACAAAGAAAAAGTGATCTTAGAGGTTTTCAAGAAAGTGGAACTCAACATTCCTTTGATTGATGCTATCAAGCAAATTCCCAAGTATGCAAAATTCTTGAAGGAGTTGTGTACTACCAAGAGAGCTTTCAAACTAAAAGGTCATGAAACGGTAAGTATGGGTGAAGTTGTATCTGCCGTTGTTCAAAAGAATTTGCCTTTGAAACAAAAAGACCCAGGTGCATTTACTATCCCATGTGTTATTGGTAATGCTAGTTTTAAAAGAGCTTTATGCGATTTAGGTGCATCCATTAGTGTTATGCCCAAACATGTTTATGATTCTCTTAGTCTTAAGCCTTTGAATAAAACTAGCATTGTAATACAACTTGCGAATCGTAGTTTTGTTTACCCACTTGGTGTGATAGAAGATGTCCTAGTCAAGATTGATAGTTTGGTTATTCCATGTGATTTTTATATTCTTGATATGGAACATGATTCTTGTGATTCATCAACCAGCACTCCTATATTGTTTGGGAGACCATTCTTGAAAACAATACAAAGATTGATTGTGGTAAGGATACTTTGTCTATGGAGGTAGGAGATGAAAAGATTGAATTTAAGTTTCATGATGCAATGAAATATCCTTATAGCAATGTTTATTCTATCACATGTTATGACCAAATTGATAAGTGTGTGCAGCAAGTTTGTGATTTTAATTGTGTGGATGGATTAAGCGTACCTTTGAGTTATGGCTATGATTTTACCCAATTGGAGGAGATGGAGAGGCACAAATGTGTTCCCCAAAACTTGCACAAAACAGCATTGGCTTTGCAAGCTTTGCAAATCGTTCCCCATGTTGAAGTTACAAGTTTAGATACTAATAAAGTACTCAAGGTCAGTGGGCATCGATTGAGACCTTTCTATGAAAAATGGATGGTAGAAATCACTGTTTCTATGAAGAATGAGCATGTCATGCCACATGTCGAGCCAATGACACAAAACACAAGCGCTTATTTGGAGGCAACCCAACACAAAAAAAAAAATCAGATTTGCTTTCTTTTCCCCTTATCTTTTATTTTTCGCATTTTATTTCTTTTTTGTCAATCTCCTATATTCCTTTTCTTTTATTTTCAACATTGAGGACAATGTTGTGTTTTAAGTGTGGGGGTATTGGGAAAATGTTAGTTTTTTTTTATTTTGTTTTTCTTTATTCTTCCAAAAAAAAAAAAACAGAGAAACATCTATGATTGATCTTTTTGAACTCCTATTGGTTTAGGAGAATATGAGTATTATGTATGAGAATTAAGTGAGATAGATGAATATATAAATTGAATGAGTGAGTGTGCATGCAAGTTTTTATGTTTAATTGGTTTAGGGATTGACTTTGAGAATATGCCATGTTGACTTGATAGTGCTATACCAATGCAAGCTTTTGAGCCTTCAACATTATATTCTTTGAGTGCGTATTCTTTCAATGATATGTATCTCTAGAACTTGCTTCATATCTTGTTGAGATTACATTCGCATTACATATATGCATGAAGATGATAAAGGCATTAGGAATTTTAACCGCTTGAGCCAAAAAGCCAACCTAAAGCATATTATCCTTAGTGAGCCCCTTTTGAGCTTGTTTATCTTTTCTTTGCTTTACCCATGTATAAGCCTTAAACTTTTTATATGTCTTCCTCTTTTCCCCTGGCCAAGGATTAGTAGAGCATACACTTATGATATCTCATGGAATTATGGTTGGAAATTATGTGAAAAGAAAGAAGTAGTGATGTTTGATGAAAAGATGGGCAAAGTTGCCAAAGGTGAAGAACAAAACAAAAAAAAAAAAAGAAAGAAGAAAAGAAGAAAAGAACAAAACAAAAAAAAAGAAAAAGAAAGAAGAAAAGAAGAAAAGAAAAGAATAGAAATGAGTTTGAAATCGAAAGTAGCTAAGCATTGGTGCTTAAAAATTGAAAATTGATGTGTTTTGATGGAATATCTTGGTTGAAATATAAATTTTTTTCTTTTAGAATGCTCTACTTTCTTTGGTTTGAACTTTTTCTTCTACTCTCTTTTACCTCACCTTAACCTTAGCCTCATTACAACCAGAACATAAGACCTTTTGATTTATGCATTGTTTGTAATATTTTAGTAATGGAGATGAGATTGAAGAGCAAGCTTATGGTAGAACATTTTCATTGATTGAATTTGAGAGATTTAAACACATAAGCCCTAAACACATGAGTGTTGGAGTGTATATCAATGAGAGGACCTATCACTTTGGCATGGCATAGATTTCTTTTAAATCCCGAAGATTAATTGAGTTTTGAAGTTTGCATGTAAACAAATTCATGAAGATTTATGTTCTTTATCCTTCTCGATTGTATTCTTATTTATAATGCTTAAATTCTTGGATATTGACGGGAGATTAAAAAATTTATCATGGTTACTTTTATTTTTAATTTAATTTTTTTTACCTATCCTTTCTCGAGGATGAGCAAGAGCTAAGTGTGGGGGTATTTGATACAACCATATTATTTGATAGTTTCATCTATATTTACCTAGTATTTTGCATATGTTTTGTGTATAAAATACCTTGATATTCTTTGTTTTATGTTTTGAAGGTATTTTTGGATAAAAGATGCAAAAAGGAGGTAATTGGAGGTGATTGACAGATTTGACCTTCAGTCGATGTTTTGTGCAGAGCGGAAGCTCTAGAGATCGAAATGAAGTGATTCCAGTGGAATTCAAAAGCTAACATCCATATCTTTCTGGAATAATAAGGAAAAAGAAATAAAATAAAGAATATCACAGAAATCGCATCCTTCAAAGTCAAATCTTACAATCTGCCGATGTCGACCTTTGTCCATTCAAACCTTCATATCTCGAGCTACAGAAGTCCCATTGATTCAAACTCAATTTTGGCGGATTCAGGACTCAAAGAAGTATAAACGCTCCAAATATCAGATGAAAAAGATGTCATATGAAGGAGATATGAATTTTACAAGGGACAACAAAATTCTGCCAACTTAAGGAAGGACTATTTTGTAAAATAGATACTAGGGTTTCGAAGCATATATAAAGGAAGAGAGGAGCAAGGAAATTTCGGCCAGCACACAAGAAAACACAAAATATTCCTCCTTCAAACCCTAAATCATGTGTTCTTCCATCTTTTTATTTAGTTGTTCAATAAACATGCAAGGCTAAATCTTTTGCTTGGTTGCAAGGACACGGAAACCTTCATATTTCAAGAACTGTGAGATCTATTTTTACCTCAATTTTTCAGTTTATATGATGAATATGTTTGTTCTCCTATGCTTATTTTCTTATGATTGTTTATTTAATTGCTAAGAGCGGACTCGAAGTTATTGTTGTAGACAATCTATTGCTAAGTTTGATATCAAAACCGGAGTTGTGATATATGAACTTGTGAAGCAACTAAGTTAGTAATTGTAGCGGATCTACGTTATTAATCTTAGGGAGAACATTCAAACAAACTAAACATATATTGCGGACAATTATGTTTCTTAATTGATCAATTTATCTAGTTTTTAATGCTGCCATTGAATCAAATTACTAGTGCGGACACTGTGGTTGTTTGATGGTTAGGGTAAGTTATATGGCGGATCCGTTATCGAACCAATTTTAAGAAGAGATAAATATTCAGAATATAAATTGATGTGTCGTTTCCATGATCAGTTCTGATTTCTGTAGGTGGATGTTGACTTGTGACCAAGTTTTGCTTTATTAATAAATTTCAGTTTTATATAATTTTCGCTTAGTTTGCTTTAGCTTAGTCTAGACAACTTCCAACCCCCCCCAATTGCATAACATATAGCACGAAAATCTGAACTAAATCGTCCTCATGGGATCGACCCCTTGCTTTCTCTATACTATCTTGTTTGATTTGTTTTAAGCTAGGGTAATTAATTTGTGTGACCACGACATCGCAACATAGACCCAGGATGGATAGGTCAAGATTGAATTAAGGGTTATGTTACTGCCCACATGTTACTGTTTCGGGATCTGTTACTATTTCGGGACCTGTTACTGTTTCGGGACCTGTTACTGTTTGAGACCTATTACTGTTTTAGGACATCTTACTGTTTCAAGACCTATTAATATTTGAGACCTGTTACTGTTTCGAGACCTGTTACTGTTTTGAGACTTGTTACTCTTTGAGACTTGTTATTGTTTCGGGACATGTTACTGAATTGAGACATGTTACTATTCTGAGACTTGTTATTGTTGCAGGACATGTTACTATATTGAGATATGTTATTGTTTTGAAACCTGTTACTGTTTAGGGTCATGTTACAACTCTAGTGATACAAAAAAAAATATTAGTTTTTTTGGCGAATGTATATTAATAAATTTACGTGGTTGTCCCCAAGAGTAGGGGGTGTTACAGTAAACAACCAAAATACAATTCCTAAGAAGAAAATCAATCCTAATTCCCTCATTTCCCACTCAAATTCTATATGAAAATCAATAAACTAATATGGATAATATATTAATTGATGCTTAATATCATCTCCCCCTTCTTATACATATTTGGAAAAAACTTGGACTTGAGAATACAAGACTTCCCTCGTTATTTTCAAGCTCAATCCATTCATTACACAAAAATTCAATGTATGCTTTTATCTTTTTTGTTTTCATGATTATATTTGTTAAAATATTTTTAAACGATAATTTTATTTAGCGAATAAAATTTTAGGTTTATAAATATTGAGGACCCAAGAACAATAACAACAACCTTTAAATTACTGATGGAGATTCCATTGTCACTAGAGCCAAATCTCCATAAAATCTTGAATGGAGACCGCGTGCATAATGCATGGTTTATAAGGTTCAATGTTCTAATGAAAATAATTATTTATATATTATTTTAATCTATTTACTTTATCAAATTAATGAAATTTTCTTTCTCTAAATTTTTACTCCAAGGAAAAATTTGATTGGGTGGATGCTAATGATGATGTTGCGAGGAGGGTGTGGGAGAATCACGTTGCAACTAGGTAATTGTTGCGATATTGATATAAAAAAAATTTGCAAATAGGATAATTTTATTTTTCAATTACTAACAAATAATTCATTTGTACAATATAGTTTGCATGAATTCTGGTACAAGGAGCATAAAAAGGCAAAAACATATGTGTGAGTAAAAGAGCTTCCAAAATGGAAGAACATGGCAATCTACAATGAAATCATGCTGCCATACATTTGGGATCGATAGGCTTTGCTTTTCCATGCGAAATGATTTGTTGATTTTTTGGATTATTTGGTTTATCTAAGAGCTTAGCTTTATTATGTGGATTTTTGGGGTATGAGATCATTTTTCAATGAAATCCCTTGAATTTCCAGAACACATTTGTTAAACAAACATTAATTTGGCATTTCTTTTCGTACTAGACTTCAATTTACCAAAAATCTTTATGAAATCATGGGATTATGTATACTTTGGATGAAAGGGTATATGGAGTGCTTATGTTATTTAGAAAAAAAAACAAGAACACATGATAAACACAAGAAAATACATAATCATTGAAAAGGAAGGTTTGCTTAACAACAAAAAAGTCTTTATGGTGTTTGCAAGCAAAATTGCCGACAAGTCAAAACAGGTTTAAACCTAGACATGACATGTGGACAAGACCAAACAAAGAGCAACTATGAAAGCAGGCTTCATTTTCCAACCCTTGTACATTTCTTTCTCAAAAACTCTTGCAGACATCATTTCAGTGCTCGCTCGAGTATGCCGACAAGATGAGTCATGCTAGCTTTCAGATAAACTAGTTTTCTCGGAAGTGGACATGGCGATGAGCACATTCTTTTGTCTATATTTCTTTGACAGAGCTAAGTGTTATAGTCAAAAGCTTTTTGGGGACTTATGCTTCTACCTGCGAAAGATATGACATGATGGATGCATGTGGATGTAATTGTATATACATACATAACAAGTGAATTATCGGAGGATTTGTACCCAAAGACAAGTTCTAGGTCATTACATGAGGGGTAAGCTTTCTACCTGGTCTCAAAGGGTCTATGAACTGCCCAGTGACCACATAACATGAAGGTGGTGTGGGGGTTTACAAGAAATGGTTGGGGCACAATGTGACCGCCATCATCGAGTAAACACTCAGTTCATAGTTGGACGTTTCACTAATCTGAACCCCGACTGAAAGTCATGAGGCAGACTGCTAATCCCCACCTAACTTAGAATTGGGTTTATTCAGGAAATTAAAATGAATGATGACATTAATTCAAACCCGATGATATGCATGAATTGAAAATAAAATGCATGCTAAAGAAGTAAGAATGCGAGTAAAAAAAATGAACTCAAAAATAACAATCAAACAAACAATGCTCAGTCCAGCAATGTCCTTAGTGGACTCGCCATCTGTCGCTGTCATCACCCAATTTTTGGGTGATTCCCCAAAATATACCAATAAATAAATAAAATAAAATAAAAGGGGCTGGTGTCGGCTGAAAAATTAATGTGAAAATTTTGGACGTTTTCGGAAGCCCAGTCGTACTTCTTTTTTGCCCAGAAATGAAGGAAATGCAAATTCAAGGCCAAAATAATTTATTCTTGGATAAATCTGAATAGAAATTAAGTCAAAAGACATAATTATATTTTTATGGGTCAATTTGATTTAATCGTCGGCCGATGTAAAGTGTAATTATGATTCAAAATTAATTGAGAGCCCAATTGAAGGATTTAATTTAGCGCAAGAGCTTAATTATACTTTAAATGGGTCAAATTAATTTTATTAAGGGCCTAATTAGTGAGAAATTAAGTTTCAAAGCTGAATCTAGGTTCAATTGAGAAAATCATAATTTTCGGTGACGAAACTCTTTGGAATTAATTGAAAGCCCAAATTGAAGGATTTAATTAAGCACAAGGGCTTAATTATACTTAAAATGGATCGAATTAATCTAATTGAAGGTTTGATTACTGAGAAATTAAATTTGGAAGCCTGATCTGGGTAAAATTGAGACGATCGGAATTTTCGGCGACGAAACTTTTTGGGTGAATTCGGAAGCCAAAATTAAAGATAAAAATATCTTTCTTCCTGGTTTTTCCCATCAAAAAATATTTTTTGTTGCAACTTATTTATTTCAAAGTTTTCAAAAAAAAAAAAAGGGGGGGGAAGCATGCTTGGCCATGCCTCCACCATGCTTCGCCCATGCCTACACCATGCTTCTTTCACCTATAAAAGGGCTGAAAAATTAAAGAAAATGGGGGGAGAGGATGAAAAAAAGGGGGGAAAGGAGGGAGACCTGAAATCAAAAAAAAAAAAAAAAAACCTAAAACCCTAATCTTTTCTCCTTCTGGGGCTGCAGCCGCCAGCCTCCTTTAAGGGCAGCTGCAGCCTCCGACCAGCCCTTTCCACTTTCTTCTCTCTGTTTTCCAGCCAAGTCCCTTTTCCCTCCTCATTTTTATTTCTCCACTCCCTGGCCAGCCCTCTTCTGTTCTCCGACCGATCTCCCTTCTCCTCACCGGCGAGCCACCGTTTCCCTTCCTTCTCCGGCGTTTGACTCGGGCTCCCCCACAGGCTCACTCTCTTTTCTTCCTTCCTGTCAACCACTGTCCCGTTTTTACCCACCAGCTCTCCTCCCCGCGAGCTCACTCTCCTTTCTCTTCCTCTCTCGGCAGATCTGCCTCACAGCCATCAGCAGCCAAGGCTGCAACCCCTCAGCTCTCATTTCTTCATCTCCTTCTTCGGCAACAATGCTGACCACCGATGGCTACCCCCTCGGGTCCCCAGCCAAACCTGACCGAAAGCAGCCCCCAGCCCACAGATCGGCCACCGATCAGACACCATTTGAAGAAAAAAACCCAGAATCCGAGAGCTGAAAGGAAAAAGGGGAAACCGAAACATTGATGCTTTGTGTGCTTGCTTTGTGTGTTTTCTTTGTGTTTGCAGGTCACCGGCGCCGTTACCGGCGAGAGAAGAAAGGGGAGAGGCCGATCTACACTCCCTGTTGTTGTGCCCCTCTCGTGGTGGCGCGTGGAACCACGCGCCGCCAGTGCCTTGCATGACTCCGGCTGTTAGCAGTGCTTCCAGGGTTGCTTTTGTGATTTTTTTATTTTGTATTTGTATTTAAATTATTTTTTATGTTTATTTATTTTTGTAAATGTTATGTAATTATAAAATGTACTCCAAAAAAAGAATATAATGAAAAAGAGAATGGGTGTGTGAGTTGCATAAAAAATAATAATAAAAGAAACACATAAAAATGACATTTCAAAAAAAATGAAATAAAAAAAAACAAAAAAAGTGTTTTCATGCATACGGCCGGATCCCAAATTTTTCTCATTGTTTTTTTTTCGCAAAAGAAATATGTTGCATCTTTTTCCATGTTTTAAAAGTGAAAATTGGATATCGTAACCAGTTTACGATTATTCGTTGGTATTCGGCCAAAATATCAAAAATAATTTAACAATTATTTTGTTTTATCTATCGCGATGTAAAATTACAATGTAAAGTACACTCGTAGATGGGTAAAATCTTGATGCAATGTGAAATTTATTTTTGTGGTTAGTCTTTCAACCCGCAATGAGCCTGCAATGAGGTAGATATTTTCTCTCGGAGAAAAATCTATGTCAAACTTTAGGAAAAGACTAGTAAAAATGACTTAGGAAAAAACAGCAAACAACAATGCAGCTTACCTTAAATATTTTTTTTTGCGCTTCGCCCCCATCCTCGGAGGGAGAGAATGACGCACATGAAATAGGTTGTGTTTATAGTCATAAAAATTATGACGATAATTCATCGGAGTCGCCACCTAGTATTAATGTTGTTTGATTGTTTTTTCTAAGTAATTTTTATTGGTCTTTTTCTAAGGTTCGATGTAGATTTCTCTCCGTAAGGAAATATCTACCTCATCGCAGTTTGAAAGACTAACCACCAAATGAATTTTGCACTACATTTTAAAAATCATGTTTTTAACTATTGCGAGTGTACTTTACAATGTAATTTTATATCATAATAGATAAAACAAAATAAATATTAAATTATTTTTGATATTTTGGCCGAATGCCAACGGATAATCGTAAACCGGTTACGATGTCCAAATTTTCTCTTTAAAAATATGGAAAAGATGCAACATGTTTTTTACAAAAAATACAGTGGGAAAACTTTGGAATCCAACTGTATGCACGAAAACAACATATTTTTTGTTTTGTTTTTTTTGCTTTTTTTCTCTTTTGAAATGCAATTTTTATGTTTTTTTTATGCAACTCACACACCCATTCTCTTTTCTCATTATTTTTTTTTGGTACATTTTACAATTACATAACATGTACAAGAAATAAATAATAATAATAATTTAAAACAAACACATAAACATCTAAAAATTACAAAATAAATCTCCTCTGAAACACTGCTAGCAGTGGAGGCTACACATGGCAGCGATGGTGTGTCATGAAACACTGCTTGTAGCGTAGGTCGTGCATTGAAATTGATCACATATGCTACTTTTCATTTTGGTCCTTATTCTTTTAAATTTCTTAAGAAAATTACACTACAATTTTTTATTTATTAAAATGCCTTTATTTGTTTCGGTCCCAAGTTTTTTAATTGTTTCAATTTTGTCCTTAGATTGGAACTAATTATATATTTTATTTTAATTTGTTTCGTACACAAGGTTTCTATTTATTTAAATTTTGTTCTTTGATTGGAATTGAATTTATATTTTATTTTGATTTTTTTAATTGTATCCTCCAATTGAAATTAGTCATATATTCTACTTTTCATTTCGGTCTTTATTTGACTATTGTAGGCGTTTTCGCAATTTATATTTTATTTATTATGTTAATTTTGGATTATAGAATGAATTAATTCTAATACAGTGAATTTAATAATTCAGATATCCGAATCTTCTTGTTTTTATATGAAACTCACACTCCATAGAAATTCTACACATATTTATTATTTTATTCAGATTTATATTACAATAAAGTTTTTTTCATATAATTAATATTTTTTGTGTTGACTTGGAAATAGCTAGGATGTATGTGTGTTTATAACACATGCACCGTGCATTTGGAATCACTAGAACCAGAAATACAAAAGCTATCACAAGATTCCAGCATTATTATTAGTATAATAATAATAATAATAATAATAATATACTGCGGGCCTTGAATTGAAGGCATGGAAGAAATTGCTATTCAGCTAAAATACAATTAGCTGATAACAGGTTTTATGCCACGTGTCATATATAATATACCGACCAATTTTATAAGCAGAGCGAGGCGGGAAAGCCTCATCGCTCAATAACGCCATGCGAGCGGACGAGAGGCAATACGAGCTAGCGTACCTCCCGACTCCTCTAGTCTTTGCAAAAACGTAGTCTCAAGCTCGCGTTTCTCTTGTTCTATCTACAGATAATCCATCGAAGATTTAAATAATTAACGCCATGCGAAATCGATCGAATGAACAAGATTTCGAAATCTCTCGCTCGCTCGCTCGATGTCTGTCTTTCTACCGTGAAACACAGCAGCTAGCTAGCTGGTTTTGATCTATTATAAATAACCAGAGCTCCCTCAAGAAACTATGCATCCAGCTGATTGCTTAAACACCACCATTTCTGATCTCTTTTAATTTTTCACGACCCTTGAAGAAAAAAAAATGCAGATCTTCAGCAAAGAGTTAACAGATACCGATGTTCGTTTTAAGTTCTCATCCCCACTCATTGCTTAGAGCATTTAGATTTTGCTGGAAATAATTTTGTTGATTTGCGTGTTAAGGATAGCTATGGCGAGCTTCGAGTTATTCGTTGCCGGAAGAGGGATGGAAAATATGGCAAGCCGGTGCTTTCTAGCGGCTGGCTCGATTTTGTTGCTGATTATGGACTGAGAGTTGGTGACAAGGTTGTTCTTCTCAGCGAGGATGACCATAACCTCGGGTCACAGTTCAGGATCGAAGCTAAGAGGAGAATCATGCTGTTTGGTGGGGAGCCTTGGGGTGATGTGACTAGAGTTGCTTACTAGCTCTTATTAGCATGGAGCGAGCATGTTCCAGCCAGATCCAGATATATATATATATAGACGAAAGAAGTTTGGTGCTGGTGTCTCTGTTTTGTTGTGTAAGTTTATGTATGTGCTTAATTATGTGTGTAGTGATGATAATCAGTGATAGAAATTGTAAGATTAACCACCTACGTTTTCAACTGCAAATACCAACTACCTCCTTCCAAGCAGAGATGAAGGCAGGGTGCAAACAAGAAATATAATCCCATCAGTAAAATAAATCCCACCAATAAAATCAAGATGAAAAAAACACCCAGCAATTATTTCCCTACAAATCACAGTCCCCAGCTAAAGTAAATCAAAATTAATGATTTCAGAGATGTTAAAAAAAAAAATACTCACCTTCTCTACAAATGCTTAATCCAAAAAGCAAGACAACCCTGCACAGATCACAACCAAGTCCAGTTTTATCGGGACAATTCACCGTAAACACAGTCGATTCTCCAGGCTTCTCTGCTTGACTTCTTCCAACAACATCCTCGTGCATAATCCCCCTTCTCACTACTCTCTCTCTCTCTCTCTCTCTCTGCCTTCAAGGAGAAAAAAGCAAGATTTAACAAGAAGGGTTGCTTTTGTTTACATTTTGAAGTTTCCCTCTTCCTTTTGGAGTTCACTTCACTGTCTTCACATCAATTCAACAAACCAGAATAAAAAAACCCTAACATCACAATACTAAAAAAAATCTAGAAATCTGACAAGAAAGAGGCCAGAGTTCATGAAATCCAGCCACCCAATGGAGTGATGGAGTATAAATACAGTATAAAAGTACATGTATACATTCTAGAATATATGTACATGTTCTAGAGTGTGTAAAAGTTTGTTAGAGGTAAATGTAAGAAGTGTATAAAAAGAACAGTAGCTCACAAGTTTAGTATGCAAAATATTTGAAAATACTAACATTTAAATTTTTCATTTTCCCTCTCTTTCTCCTCTTAGTCTTATCTCTCTTCTTTCTCTCTCAGCTCCTCTGCAGAATTCTTCTTCTTCTTCTGCTTGAATTTATCCAATATATATATAATATTTCAATCTCAACATGGTATCAGAACACATCAATGCTCACACAAATTGATCCAATTTCACTGCTTCTACCAAAATCAATTTCTCCAAAATATTGTTCATCTGCCAAAATTTTCCCAAAAAACGATCAGTGTTCAATTTACACTGATTTAAACTCTACCTTCAACAAAAAATTTCTACAATCTCTTAATTCTATTAAACCATTCACACAATGATGACAGCTGCTCAATTACAGATTCTTCAGTCTCCAATTGCAAGCCTCGTCTCCACCATCTCTGCATCAGTGAATGTTAAATTAGATTATTCTAATTACTTAAACTGGCATTTCCAAATGCAACTTCTACTGGAAAGCAATGGCATATTTGGATTTGTAGATGGTTCTCATCCATGTCCTGTGTCTACAGCTGAATACGGTACAAATGCTCCTATCTCTCCTTCTTCTGATGATGAGTGTGATGATTTATTGATATGGAAAATGCACGATAGAGCTGTTATGCAACTAATTACTGCCACTTTATCTCCCATAGACATGTCATGTGCCATTGGTAGTAAAAGCTCTAAAGATCTACGGCTACGACTAAAAGAACATTTTTCTTCTTTTTCTAAGACTAGTATCTTCCAATTAAAGTCTAATTTACAGAACATTAGGAAAGGAACAGATACAATAAGTCAGTATTTGCTGAAAATTAAAGAAGCCCGAGACTATCTATCAACAGCAGGGGTACATTTTGCTGATGAAGACATTGTTATTTTGGCCTTGAATGGTCTTCCTCCTAAATACAATACGTTTAGATGTGTTGTTAGAGGAAGAGAGAGTGTGATTACATTGAAAGACTTTCATTCACAATTACTGGCTTAGGAAAGTATTGTAGAGAATAGAATGATTAATCCCACATACCTTGCTACAATGAATGCTACTTCAAAATCCCTTGCATCTCAGTTTGTTCAATCTTCACGAGGACAACAAAGCTACAACACATATAAGAATGGTGGTTATAGATCTTTTAATAGGAATAGGGGCAGGGGTAGATATAATCAAGGTCAAAGAGGTTTTTCTCAGAGAACACATTAGCCTAGTAAAACAAATGTAATGCGAATCTCATCATCACCTGGTGTTCTTGGGTCTGTACCTGTACCTTCATATAATTCAGCAGCTGGGTCTAATGTCTCTATATGTCAGTTATGCAATACTGAAGGACATACTGCTCCAGTATGTGGGTTTAGGGGTTATGAACAGCCTAAGTGTCATTTGTGCGGCAAAATGAATCACACTACATGGTTCTGTTTTTATAATGCAAATGGCCCCAATTTCATTGGCAATGGTAATGGTTCAGCAACTACTGCATCTTCTTCAAATCAACATCATGCTATGTATACTATGCAGAATGCTTATTCATCTTCGCAGCAGCCATCGACACAGGAAGTATCTCCAGTATGGATCACAGATTTGGGTGCCACAAACCACATGACCCCTGACTTGTCTAATCTGACATTAACCTCTCCATATCTTGCAACTGACAATGTCAAAACAGCCAATGGTGAAGGTTTGTCAGTATATCATGTTGGAACTGTTATTATTCCTACATCTACTCAATCTATAAAGTTGAATTCTATGTTGTGTGTGCCTAAACTATCTCAGAATCTACTGTCAGTACATCAACTTTGTTTGGATAACAATTGTAGGGTAATTTTTTATGCCTTTTGTTTTTTGATTCAGGAAATAGCAACAGGGAGACTCATGTATAAAGGGTTGTACAGCAATGGACTATATCCTCTTCCATCAGTTCCTACTCACTCTGCTTTCACTTCTCTCGGTTTTCAACCACAAGCTTACAGTGGTCAGTCCATCTTGTCTTCTACCTGCCATCATAGATTAAGCCACCCTACAAATAAGATTGTCAAGTTAATGCTACACAAAGCATGTATTCAATGTCCCCTAGATAATTTTTCTGATATTTGTGTTAGCTGCCTACAAGGTAAATTTTGTAAACTACCTTTTCATTCCAGAACTCATACATCATCAACACCCTTTCATATCATACATAGTGATCTTTGGGGGCCTTCACCTAGTATCTTAGTTGATGGATACAGATTCTATGTAATTTTTGTTGATGATTTCTCTAGGTTTTGTTGGTTATTTCCTCTTATCAATAAAAGTGATGTATGTTCTATTTTTGTTGCCTTTTATCACCTTGTTCAAACATAATTTTCTCATTCTATTAAGATTCTACAAAGTGATAGGGGGGAGAATATGTGAATAAATCACTTCAAAATTTCCTTGCTGTTAAGGGTATTATCCATCGCAAATCGTATCCATGCACACCTAAACAAAATGGTTTAGAAGAACATAAACACAGACACCTTATTGAAACTTCAATTACATTACTTCAGTACATAAAATTACCTTTATCTTTTTGGACTTATGCAATTCATACTGCCACCTATTTGATTAATAAAATGCCTTCGGCTGTTCTATCACATAAGTCCCCTTTTGAACTATTATTTGGAAAAGTTCCACTTATTTCTCATTTAAGGGTGTTTAGGTGTGCTTGCTTCCCATTATTGTGTCCTTATCTCCACAATAAACTGTAGCCAAAGACAACAATGTATGTATTTCTCAGTTATGCCTCTAACTACAAAGGTTACATTTGTTATTATTTTGCTAAGAAACGTTCTTACATTTCCAGACATGTTGTTTTTAATGAGATTGTGTTTCCATATTCTGAGTTAGTAACCACACTTCCTCACCCTAGTTCTACTTCTATGTCTCCTTCTCTGTCATGTCCTCCTGTTGTGACTCCCACTAATGTTGTTGTCTTTCCTTCCACTTTTATGGTTCCTCCTATTCATAATGATATTGTATCATCTTCTACTCATCATGATATTGTATCTCCTTCCTCATCATCATCTGTGTGTATTGCTCCTCCTGCTTTATCATCATTCTCCTCTGTTCCTATGTCTCCTGAATCTAGCAAAGGTATGCATTCTGAACCCTTACCTTCAGTAGAGCCTTTTAATCCTGATGCTATTTCAGTTGTTCACATTCCATCCATGAATGTACATCCTATACAAACTCGCAGTAAGAATGGTGTGACTAAGAATAAGTATTGTTTTACCACAGCTACACCCTCTATTGCTATTGATTTGTCTCTGACTGAACCTTCTAGCTACATGGTTGCTTTACAATCTTCTATTTGGCTTGCTGTTATGCAAGAAGAGCTTGATGCTCTTCATTCTCAGGGCACCTGATCTTTGGTTTCTATGCCTCCTCATAAAAATCTGGTGGGATGCAAATGGATATTCGAAATTAAGAGGCATGTTGATGGTTCAATTGCATGTCATAAGGCTCGTCTTGTGGCTCAAGGTTTCAGCCAAGAACCTGACCATGATTATGGGGAGACTTTCAGCCCAGTGGTGAAGCCTATGACTGTCAGATTGGTGCTAGCACTTGCTGCTCATTATGGCTAGACATTGAAGCAGTTAGATGTTAAGAAGGCATTTTTACATGGCATTCTTAATGAAGAGGTGTAAATGGCTCAGCCTCTAGGTTTTGCAGATTCTCATCATTCTCAATTAGTTTGTAAGTTACAAAAATCTATCTATGGTCTCAAACAAGCTCCACGAGCTTGGAATGATAGGTTTACTACATTTTTGCCTTCTTTAGGCTTTGAGCATACATATTCTGATGCATCTCTGTTTGTGAAACATTTTGCTGCTGGGATTATTGTTCTCTTGGTGTATGTCGATGATATCATAATCACTGGTAGTAATCCTGATGAGATTACAAAGATTATTCACTCTCTTATGGCTGAGTTTGAAATTAAAGATTTGGGAGATCTTCACTTCTTCTTGGGCATTCAAATTCAGCATATCAGTGATGGGTTATTTCTTTCACAATCTCAGTATGTGCTTGATTTGTTGGTGAAAACTAATATGCTTGATGCAAAGGCTTGTGATACCCTCATGTCTCCCTTATCAAAGGCTTCCTAAGGATAATGGTGTTCCCTTTGAAGATCCTACACTATACAAGAGTATTGTGGGAGCCTTATTATATTTAACATTCATAAGGCCTGATATTGCTTTCTCGGTACACCAGGTCTCCCAATTTATGCAGAAGCCCATGATAATTCACTTTACTGCTGTCAAAAGGATATTACACTACTTAAAGGGCACTACATCATATGGGATTCATTATTTTCATAGCTCATTGGATCTCAAAGCTTTCAGTGATGCTGATTGGGCAGGTGATCCAAATGATCGAAGATCCACGACAGGGCTGGTTGTCTTTCTTGGCTCTAATCCTATCTCATGATCTTCAAAGAAACAAAATATAGTATCTCAATCTTCCACTGAGGTAGAGTATCAAGCTTTGTCTTTCACAGTTATTGAAATTGATTGGATCAAAAAATTGTTGACATTTCTGCATGTTGAATTACCGCAGCCTCCAGTTCTGTTTTGTGACAATCTCTCGGCCATTGCATTATCCTACAATCCAGTACAGCATTAGAAGACAAAACATATGGAAATTGATGTCCACTTTTTTCGTGAAAGAGTGGCTGCCAATTAACTCTATGTCCAGTTTGTTTCCTCCACATAGTAGTTTACAGACATTCTGACCAAGGGGTTGTGTTCTCCTCTATTTTGGATCCATTGTAGCAATCTAATTCTTGGGTTGCCCAACCATGAGCTTGAGGGGGGATGATGGAATATAAATACAGTATAAAAATACATGTATACATTATAGAATATATGTGCATGTTCTAGAGTGTGTAGCAGTTTGTTAGAGGTAAATGTAAGAAGTGTATAAAAAGAACAGTAGCTCACATGTTTAGTATGCAAAATATTTGAATATACAAACATTTGAATTTTTCATTTTCCCTCTCTTTCCCCTCTCAGTCTTATCTCTCTTCTTTCTCTCTCAGCTTCTTTGCAAAATTCTTCTTCTTCTTCTGCTTGAATTTATCCAATATATACATAATATTTCAATCTCAACATGGAGAAGTGCAGATTGCAGAAGTTAAAGAATTAGAAAACTAACCTTAAGCAAGTGTTGTTGAATCAATCGGACTTCAGCCACCAGATCTAAGAAACGCCGAAGACGGCAATGAGCCTGCTGTAGTGCTGCACTGAGAAGCTACTAAGGTTACGATTTGAGGGGAAAATTAGGCAAATAAGGGCAGGAGAGGACAAGAGTCGAGTGGTCTGAGACTAAGAGAAGATAGTAAGATGAATCAACGTGAACAATGCATAAGGCAGGATCATAGAATCGTTCTAATTCGACCTGATTTTATGATTTTATCCCATTTTACCAGGTCGGAATCAATTTTAATAGGTTTCGAGTTTTTGAACCGATTTTGCAAGGTTTATAACGTAATTTTAACAAAAATGGTTATATGAAATTAGCCATAGCATCCGCATCTCATCACGGTAGGAACCATACTTTTTTAATATAAAAAATATTAATTTTGTGTAATTTTATAAATTTAGGCAAAATATTAAATTTATGCAAAAATCTTGTGAAGTGCAAGTTTTATGTAAAATATATGAATTTTAAATGGATATAAATTTATCGGTTTAGTAGGTTTCAATGAAATAACCAATATAAAATTATCATTAGAAAAAAGCAAGAAGATTCGGATATCTGAATTATTGAATACATTGTATTAGGATTAATTCATTTTACAATTCAATTTAAATTAAACACAACAAACAAAATATAAATTATGAAAGAACTTGCATTAATCAAATAACAAAAATAAATAGTTGATTTTCTATCTCCAAAAAGAAGAAAACATAAATTAAAAATTCAACCCCACATTACTGGTATTATCACTACTATAACAGTTAAAATTATTATCAACATTACTATCCAAATAGTGAAAATCATTAAATTGACCCGAAGAATTAAAAAACATTTTTGCCAAAAAAACAATAGCTAAAATCATCATTATTATTGTGCAAATAATAAAATCATCTGATCTAAAAATTAGATAAAAATAACAAAAAAAAAGAACAAAGAGAAAAATGGAGCAATATTAATATTGAAATGATCACCAACATAAATTAAAATTTCAGAATTGAACCCTATAAAAATAAAAAATAAAATAACAAAAATTGAAAACAAAAACCAAAAGTATAAATGAATGAATATGGATAAAAAAAGAAACATTGTCTAAGAAAGATTGAAAAAAAAAGAGGAATTAATACTAAATAAAAAAATAAAAGAATAAGTGCCAAAATGAAAACATTAACAAAAAAATAAAAACAAAATCTAAAAGCACAAATGCATAAATATGGACAAAAAATAAACATTGTTCATGATGAAAAAAAACCAAATGAATTAATAAAAAAAATTAAAAGAATAAGCGCCAAAATAAAAAATAAAATATATAATTAATTTCAATTGAAGATAAAAATGAAACAAATAAAAATTTTAGGACCAAAAAACAATAAAAGGATTTTAAAAAATCAATACAACGTAATTATTGAACTAATTAAAAGATAAGGACCGAAATGAAAACTAAAATATATGAAAAATTTTAATTTGGGGATAAATTTACAACAAATTTAACTTTGCATACCAAAATTATTAAAGGAACCAAAAAGAAATCAAAAATCAAAATATGAAGGACCAAAATGAAACTTACCATATATAACCAATTTAAATTCAAGGGCATAATTTAAAATAATCGAAAGTTCTATTGAAAAATCAGTAATAAAAATGAAATCAAAAGCTTAGGGACCGAAATGAAATGCATACAAAGATGAGGGACTGTCTCATACAATACTAGAAGTAGGAGAGAGAAAAGAGAGGAGGGAAGAAAAAACATCCACCGGAAATCACACAGGCTGATTTGACTGACTCGCGCCGTGTGTGGAGGAAGAGGACATGGCTTCAAACCATATGAGACGGCGAATCATATTTTCTGACACCCGAGTACACTGCTAGCGTGTTCGGATGATGCGCCTATAGTGTTCCGGATAAAGAAATAATAAAAAATTTGTCAATTGCCCATATACCCCTTGAACCAGCCATATCTACGAAAAAACCTGGGGTGAAATTCAGAAATACCTCCGGGTCCAGGTAGGTTTTTTTGTCATTTAGGAGGGCTAATTGCGTCGCTTCACTGTGCAACAAATCCGGTAATACCATCCGTGTCCCCTGGAAAATTAAAAAATAATCCCGGTCCCGAGGCTAAAAATTTGCGGTCATGGGGGTAAATTGGTCATTACACTGTAGCAATAAATAGTGAACTGAGTCTTGGTGAACAATGAAGAAATCCATAGTAAAAATGTAACGCCATTGATTGTATAGTTAATTTTAACAACAACGGTTATATGAAATGCATGCATTTAACTGGTTTGGAATATAGGTCCCTCTCTTCAATCCTTAATCATCATAGGGTATCTTTGTTCCCTATTCAAGGACTTCTTAGCTTTTCAATTCATCAACTCATTCAAGTTTACCATATACCAATCCTTCACTCAAATATAAATGTAATGTCCATTTTAGGATGCCCGCGATGATTACTGCTTTTTTTGTCGATCAAGCTTGACGATGCTTGTCATTGTCATGACCCGATTCTAGGATCCATGATCGGCATATAGGTGTGACCCCCCTCTAAAGTTCCATACCTATATGAATTCAAACTTATCCTTTAAATAAGTTAATATGAGTTCAACGCAAAATTAATAGTAAGATTTACTTCATAATACAGTTTGATTTTCTTAATATAAGAGGTAGTTATAAACTTCTATAATTGTGGAGAACTAACTAGAAATAAGAAAAAATATTGACCACAACCAAAATAGCAGGTTCTGAGGGTATATGTGTAATATCAATCCTTCACTCAAATATATGTGTAATATCTATTTTAGGATCCCCAGATGATTACTGCTTTTTTGTTGTTCAAGCTTGACAATGCCTATTGTTGTTATGACCCGATTCCTGGATCTATGACCGACACATTGGCATAGCCCCCCTCGAAGGTTCCACATCTATGTGAACCCAAGCTTATCATTTTAATAAGTTAATTAGAGTTCAACGCAAATATAATAACAAAATTTACTTCATAATAGAATATAATTGTCTTAATACAAGAGTTAAATATAAACTTTTATAATTGTCGAGCATTAACTATACATAAGAAAAAAAATATTGATTACAACAAAAATATCAGGTTCTAAGAGTACAATAAAAATGACATGCTAACAAGTTAAAAGTCTGAAATTGATAAATAATGAGAGGGTGAGTCAACAACTCAGTGAGTAAATAACATTCAATACACATGTACAAGATAATACATCAACGAGAACTATATTTACGAATATTACTTTAAGTTCTTACAAGAAGGTTTCATATATTTGTCATAACAAGAATATTATGAGGTAAAGCTTATTAGAAAATCAAAATGAGCATGAGGCTATGTACCATGGGATGATCAGTCCACACAAGCTGGTGACTCCCTCGACCAACTAGGATTTCAGATATGATGTGCACAAAGACTAACATTATCCTGTTAGCATGAGTATTTTGACTGACATACTATAAGTTTATATCATAATCAAACAAACATATTTATATCTCAAGGCTCAACTCATGAAATCAATCAAATGAGTTACTAATTCAAAAATATATATCGGCTCATATCAAGATTTAGATTCAACAATTGATTATGCTTTGTTGTAACAAAAAAAATGGTAATCATTATATATATTATGAAGATGCATAATCTATTTCGTATGAGCAATTAAAATATTTATAACATTTCTCATGCATTTTAAAAATTGTCAACTCACCTATCTCAAAAGTGAACAGAATTCTAAAGCAAATACAGAAGTAAATCCTATTGATGCTCCGCAAGTAGAATATCAAGATTATCTAAATAAAAAAAAAGGACATACTAAAAGACAACTAAAAAAGAAAGTAAAATCTATTCAATAAATTTATCCAAGAGTTTTAACTCATAATCCTATGTGATTTTTAATAACATCATCTATTTTTCTCAAAGCCTAAAAATTTAACAGTTTCTCTTGAAATTTAATTCAAAATAAGCAATTTGTAAAGTTGATTATAGTTCACCAATAATCCTCAATTATTTACCAAACCAATATGAAAAACTAATATTTTATCCCGGAATCATTATGTAATTTTCTCAGATTTATAAGGCTTAAATGGTGATTTTATCAAATTGAAGGATAAAATTAAAAATATCATAGTTCATCCTCAATTTTGTCCAAAATCTTGAATTTTACTTCAGGGACCAAACTCACACTTTATCCTCTTCAACCTCCATAGTAGTGCCCTGATTCAAAAAATATTTTTCATAATTTCCCAATATTGTTTTACACCTAACACACGAATTAACTTCAAAATCATTTACAATCCAATCAATTGAACCATTACCCTACACATTTAATCCTTAACATCTTAATCAATTAAACCATTACCCTACACATTTAATCCTTAACATCTTAATCAATTCATCAATCAAACCCAAAACAAGATCTTCAAACCCTAATCTTTAATAAACTCAAAATCTTAACTAATAATAATATTTACACATATTAAAACATAAACATCATTATATAGTTCATAATAACCACACCAAAACAATCCCACAAGCATTTAAATTCGTTATTCTTTCCTTGTTATTTTTATAACAACCCTTGTCAATTAAAATATCATCATAAACACTTATTTTTTTAACATAACTTGTTTATTTTTCCTTGACTTGCCACTTTTTTTCTCTCTCAAATCTACCAACAGATGCTGCTCTCTTACCTCTACCCATAATTTTTTAATATATATATATAAACATTAAGCATGACATCAAAACATTTTAAAAATGAAATATTTTATTTCAATTAAATAAACAAAATACCAATTCATTGATAACCTTGTTTGGAATCAGTCGAACCTGAAATCCGAAAGCAATCACAAGATTCCAACATTATTATTAGTGTAATAACGAGTTAATTTCCCGCACTACGTTGCGGGCTGAGCAAATATTTTTTATAATTTTTTAGATTGAAAGAATTAATAGATTTTGCTAGTTCAAAAATAAAATATAACTTTTATATATGTAAGGTTTGATATAACGAAACACATCAACACACTCTATTATAACAATAGTAACATCGAAGGTTTAACATCTAAAAATATCATAACTATTATTATTAAAACAATAAAAATTTAAAATATTCTGAGGTGAAAAAAAACTTGTAAACATTAATAAAATTATTATTATTATTATTGTGTGAATAATGAGAAAATAAATTCAATAGAAGAATAATAAAGCCCAAAAATTTAACAAAAGAGCAAACAAAAAAAAATAAAAATTATTAGCTAAAAAAAATCATTGACGTTTAAGAAAAAAAAGCTAATAAAAAAACCAAAAAAAAGAAAAAAAATATTAATTTTCAAATGATCATAAACACAAACTAAAATTTAAGAACAATTTAAAAAAAAATGTTATCACAACAAAAAACAATTGAAATTAAAAATCAAAACTAAAAGCACACATATATAAACATGGGGAAAAATTAGGGACTATTTAAGAACTATAAAAATTTAAAGGAATTAAAATACAAAATTAAAAGTATAAGGGCCGAAATAAAAACCAAATATATTATCAATTTCAATTAAATGAAAAAATTGAAAAAAATCAAATAAAGTATAGCATCTATACATGCAAGGATTGATATAATGAAACACATCAACATATCCTATTATAATAACAGAAACATTGAAGCATTAACATCTAAAAATATTATTACGATTACTGCTAAAACAATAAAAATTATTAAATTCTCTCGAGGAAAAAATTAAACAACATTAACATAAGAGGAAGCAAAAAAAAACTAAAATTATTATTATTATTATTATTATTATTACTACTACTACTATTACTATTATTATTATTATTGCGTTAATAATAAAAAAAATTCAATCAAAGAAAAAAAAATTAACAAAAGAGCAAATAAAATTATTAGCTAAAATAATCATTTAACGTGAAAATAAAAAAAATTAACAAAAAGCAACCAAAAGAAAAAACAAACAAAATGTATGGGGAAAAAAATAATAAGTGGGGAAAAAATGATCAAGAGGAAAAAAAAGAAGAAGAAAAAAGAATAACTAAAAGCATAATCAGGTGGGGGGACGAAAAAAAAAATTAGGGGAAGATGAAGCGGTAAACAGGTTCGAACTCCAGAAACTCCAACCACTGAACCACAGTTGCCTTGTCGTGTTTTTAAATAGTAGTAAAAAGATCACCAGAATGAACCGAATAGAAAACTAAGTAATACTATTATAATTTATAATACTATTATAATTTATAATGATTTTTCTCACAAGCTATAATAATTAAAATTTAATCTTTTTTAGTATATAGTATAATAATAATAATATACTGCGGGCCTTGAATTGAAGGCATGGAAGAAATTGCCCTTCAACAATATGGTGCACCTTGTTGCGTACTCGAACGAAAACCTCGCAGAAATCTCAAGAAAATGCAGGCTGTAGCTCTCCCCTCGCTCTGTGGGACCTTATTTTGGGTGGACTGAGGCACTGGCCAAGAGCCGCATCATCTAAAATGACAAGAGCCAATATAATAATGGTAAAATACAATTAGCTGATAACAGGTTTTATGCCACGTGTCATATATAATATACCGACCAATTTTATAAGCAAAGCGAGGCGGGAAAGCCTCATCGCTCAATAACGCCATGCGAGCGGACGAGAGGCAATACGAGCTAGCGTACCTCCCGACTCCTCTAGTCTTTGCAAAAACGTAGTCTCAAGCTCGCGTTTCTCTTGTTCTATCTACAGATAATCCATCGAAGATTTAAATAATTAACGCCATGCGAAATCGATCGAATGAACAAGATTTCGAAATCTCTCGCTCGCTCGCTCGATGTCTGTCTTTCTACCGTGAAACACAGCAGCTAGCTAGCTCGTTTTGATCTATTATAAATAACCAGAGCTCCCTCAAGAAACTATGCATCCAGCTGATAGCTTAAACACCACCATTTCTGATCTCTTTTAATTTTTCACGACCCTTGAAGAAAAAAAAAAATGCAGATCTTCAGCAAAGAGTTAACAGATACCGATGTTCGTTTTAAGTTCTCATTCCCCACTCATTGCTTAGAGCATTTAGATTTTGCTGGAAATAATTTTGTTGATTTGCGTGTTAAGGATAGCTATGGCGAGCTACGAGTTATTCGTTGCCGGAAGAGGGATGGAAAATATGGCAAGCCGGTGCTTTCTAGCGGCTGGCTCGATTTTGTTGCTGATTATGGACTGAGAGTTGGTGACAAGGTTGTTCTTCTCAGCGAGGATGACCATAACCTCGGGTCACAGTTCAGGATCGAAGCTAAGAGGAGAATCATGCTGTTTGGTGGGGAGCCTTGGGGTGATGTGACTAGAGTTGCTTACTAGCTCTTATTAGCATGGAGCGAGCATGTTCCAGCCAGATCCAGATATATATATATATATATATATATATAGAAGAAAGAACTTCCCAAGTTTGGTGCTGGTGTCTCTGTTTTGTTGTGTAAGTTTATGTATGTGCTTAATTATGTTTGTAGTGATGATAATCAGTGTTATTAAATGAATATGTTGTTGTTCTTGGCTTCTTGGATATGTATTAGATGCATGTAATTCTCAGCAATAATGGATTTAAATATATGTGAATTGTTTTTCCAGTTTTTGCATTTCCAGGTTGTTCAATTTTGTTTTATTTTTTCTATTTTGTGTGCTTTTGTTCACTGTTTGAAAATGAAAATTTTCACTGATTTGATTTGATGGATAAATAAATCGGAAAGAACATGAAATGGATAAAAAAAATAAATAGATTTAAAACCTTGGAGTGTGTGTGTGTGTATCAAAAGAAGACAAGTTTGAGGTGAAAACAGTTGTCTTCATACATACTTCAACCATCGCTAGAATGTCCAATAGTAGTCATTGGTCATCTCTTGTACATCTTTAACATCACTTGACTGACATGCGAAGCGTCTGTCATTTATAACTTCTGAATGAAACTGGGGAGCAGGAGCATGCATGGTTCCTGGGATGAAGGGAAGACATAAAACTCATGTGGTTTTCATATTTCAATGTCATCCCATCAAAACAGAGGATTATGGGGTGAATCTCAATGCTTCCTGGTGTCAATCAGGCATAAATATAGAGAAACAATATACTTCATATAGCAACTCCTTCTCCCAAGTTCTCAAACGATTTCATCAGGCATACATTTTTTGAAATAATATCCCAAGGTAGGCAGAACCGATTTAAAAGGTGGCACAATTTCTCCAGAATGAAATTCCAGATTACCATGTAAAAGGCCTTCACGGTCATACGAGCACCAGAACTTCAACAGAAATACATCCGGCGGCTGTGGCTGCTGGTTCTCAGGCTTCCCCACCGCCCAGAACACTAAATAGCACCGTTTCCTGTCAGTTTGTGCATCTTCACCAAACAAAATCAATTCAGAACTGATTGAATACAGATCCGGAAAAATTAAGGAAATAATAAAACTCCAGGAGCGATCTCATGTTTCATTAACTATCTCAAATAATTATATGAAATCCGAAAAATAGTAAGGAAAAAAAAGTTAGATGCATGTATAGTTTACCATGAACCTTATCTTTGATATCCAACTTAACATAAACAACCTGAATATGTACACTTTATGTTTCAGCATGATAGAAATTGTAAGATTAACTACCTACGTTTTCAACTGCAAATCCCAACTACCTCCTTCCAAGCAGAGATGAAGGCAGGGTGCAAACAAGAAATATAATCCCATCAGTAAATTTATGTATGTGCTTATGTTTGTAGTGATGATAATCAGTGTTATTAAATGAATATGTTGTTGTTCTTCGCTTCTTGGATATGTATTAGATGCATGTAATTCTCAGCGATAATGGATTTAAATATATATGATCAGATTCTATGATGTACTTTCATTGAATTTATTTTCAAGTTTTTACATTTCCAGGTTTTTCAATTTTGTTTATAAACATCATTATACAGTTCGTACCAAAACAACCCCACAAACATTTAAATTCGTTATTCTTTCTTTTTATTTTTATAATGTTTGTCAATCAAAATATCATCATAAACACTTTTTTTTAACATAACTTGTTTATCTTCCTTAAACACATCTATCTTCATCACTTTACGACCTCCCACTTTTTTTTTCTATCTCAAATCTACCAGCAGAGGTTGCATTCTGACCTCCACCTAGTTTTTCACTATCACTGGAGTTATCGAACTCTGTTTTGTAGGAAGTTCATATCAGTGGAAGCTAAAATACAACTATCCTGAAAGGAGAAAAACTTATTTTTGCCTCAAACATTCACCAAATTCATCGCAAATGTAGCAAACCTTCTGCCATGTAGAGTTTGCCCTGCTGAGTCACATTTGATGACTTAAATTTGGAGCTCTAAATTTCAAAATTAAATGAAACCAATTTCCCAAGATGGTAAATGTAAACCCCGGGAAATAAATGCAAGTGTTAAATTAAAGAGATGAATTAAAAGATGAATAAAATAAGCTGAGATGGGGTGAAATTGAAATAAATGAAAAGATTATGATTAAATTATAAGAAGAGAAGAGGTGGGGTAAAAAGAAAACATTCAAAGGAGATGGAGGGCCTAAGTGCAATAAGAGAAATTGAGGAGTATAAATACCCCTCTTTTCTCTCATTTCCTGCAAAATGAGGGGGAGAAAGGGAGGGAGATTTTGATATTCTCTTGCTCAATTGAAGAAAAATTTTAAAGAGAAAGTGAGATTAAGGTTTACCAAAACATTAAAACATCAAAAACCTAAAGATTTGGAGCATTATTGGAAGAAGGAAATGGAAGAAAAGGAGTATTTGGGCTGGCAGCAGTAGGAAGAGAAAGAGGAGAGGAGGATATTGTGATTTCACAAGCTATTAGGATATTAAATCTCTCTTGGTATGGTGTTTCTTATATGCATCTAAAAGATTATTGACTTTATGGTTAAATTACATGATTTTTCTTTAGGAATTTTGGGTTAGGGTTTGAAACATTTAGGGGGAAAATGTGAGTGTTTGTGTGATGACTGATTGAGCATGAAAAGAATGAGGGAAGTCTTGTTTTCCCAAGGCTAACTTTCGGCCAAATGCATATGTTGCAAAAGTTAACAACTTGACAGATTCATCTCTTGATTTTCATAGAAAATTTTGAGTGGGAAAAAAAAGGAATTAGGATCGGTTTCCCCATAGAAGTTGTAGTTCTGGATGTCTACTATCCAAGGAAACTTGTTTCACTTAATTTGGAGTTTTATAACTCTAGTTACGGGTCACCTAACGTGACTATGCAAAGTAGACTCTGCAGAACAGCAGGTCTGTCACTTTTATGATGCATTTTGTAAATTTTAGGGATAGAAATGGGTTCTCTTCCCTTCATAAGAGTTGTAATCCTATATGTTAGCTTTCTAAAGAGATTAATTTTGTATAAAATGGTATCCTACAACTCCTGTTATAGTGAAAACTCTGGGTAGAGGTCAGAATCTGACCTCTATTGGCAGCTTTGAGAGGAAAAAAAAGGGGGAAAGAAGTGAGAGGTCGTGAAACGATGAATTTAGATGCATTAAAGGAAAAGAAACAAGTTATGTTTAAAAATGGGTGTTTATAATGATATTTTGATTGACAAAAGTTATCAAGAATAACAAATTTAAAGGCATATTGAAATTGTTTAGTGCGGTTGTTCTGAGGAGTGTCGGTGGTTCGAAACAATTTATGAGAATTTCCTGTAATTGTAGGAGGGAACACAAGTGTGGTGCCACAGCAGCAACAAGGGACCACAAGCAGAGCATCCATGCCTATGTTTTTAATTTAATTTTCAAAGTGAAAATGTGTGATTTATACTTAAAGTTTTGGTGGAAGTTTGAGAAGATATGATGTATCAATAAGAATATTTAAGGCATGTGTATTAGTGAAATTTGGAAATGTCATGAACAAAACATGGTAGTTGCTAGTATACATTTAGTATATGCTAGGATCCCGGATAAAGAGATCGACAAGAATGGCTAGCATACATTTAGTGTATGCTAGGATCTCGGGTAAAAGGATTTGTAAAAATGGCTAACATATTTTAGTGCATGTTAGGATCCCGGATAAGAGAATTATCATGAATAACTGTCATACATTCAATGTATGTCAGGATCCCGAATAAAGGGATCACCAAAGAAAATGGCTAACATACATTTTAGTGTATGTTGGGATCCCGGGTAAGGGGATCATCATGAATAACTGTCATACATTCAATGTATGTCAGGATCCCGGTAAGGAGATCACTATGCGTAGGCTAATATACATTTAGTGTATGTTAGAATCTCGGATAAAGGGATTGTGGTGCAATACTTAAACACACATTCATGTATGTCAAACTTTCAAGAGAAAAATAAAAATGTATGAGGTATGTTACGAACTTGGAAAGGGGTCTTCTCTGATTTCTAATGTCGTTAGGGAGATAAATGTATCGAAAATGCTTAGTATTGGTAATACTTAATATCGGTTATATTTAGTATCGACAATACGTAAGTGGGGAAGATGGTTTGGTTTTCAAACATCTATGTTGATTATTTCAATTATATATGATGGCATATCGTGGGTTTAATAACTTTAATATGATTTCTTCTAGAATTTTCTTTAAGAGATTATCTTGTATCTCTATTTCAGGTCCTTTGTCTTCACATCAGGTGTAAAGCTATCGTTTCTTAGTTTTTGTATCCAATAGTAATTTGTATAAATTAAATGCTGGCAAACTGATATGTATGTTCACTATTTTTGAAAAAATATTGGAATGTAAGAAAATTAACTTGTTTTATCGTATTTTACTAAATGTGACTAGATTTATATCAACTCTAGTATAAATGATTGAATGATGTTAAATATATGATTTATTAATTATGGTTGTGATGAGGATGATGTTTAAGGTTTTGTAGACCCAGGATGGTTAGGTCAAGATTGAATTAAGGGTTATGTTACTGCCCACATGTTACTGTTTCGGGACCTGTTACTGTTTAAGACCTGTTACTGTTTCAAGACCTATTAATATTTGAGACCTGTTACTGTTTGAGACCTGTTACTGTTTCGAGACTTGTTATTGTTTTGGGACATGTTACTGTATTGAGACATGTTACTATTTTGAAACTTATTATTGTTTCGAGACATGTTACTGTATTGAAATATGTTACTGTTTTGAAACCTGTTACTGTTCAGGGTCATGTTACAACTCTAGTGATACAAAAAAAATATTAGTTTTTTTGGCGAATGTATATTAATAAATTTACGTGGTTGTCCCCAAGAGTAGGGGGTGTTACAATAAACAACCAAAATACAATTCCTAAGAAGAAAATCAATCCTAATTCTCTCATTTCCCACTCAAATTCTATATGAAAATCAATAAACTAATATGCATAATATATTAATTGATGCTTAATATCATCTCCCCCATCTTATACATATTTGGAAAAAACTTGGACTTGAGAATACAAGACTTCCCTCAATATATTCAAGCTCAATCCATTCATTACACAAAAATTTAACGTATGCTTTTTTTTTAATGATTATATTTGTTTAAAATATTTTTAAAAGATAATTTTATTTAGCGAATAAAATTTTAGGTTTATAAATATTGAGGACCCAAGAAAAATAACAACAACCTTTAAATTATCGATGGAGATTCCATTGTCACTAGAGCCAAATCTCCATAAAATCTTGAATGGAGACCGCATGCATAATGCATGGTTTATAAGGTTCAATGTTATAATGAAATTAATTATTTATATATTATTTTAATCTATTTTTACTCCAAGGAAAAATTTGATAGGGTGGATGCTAATGATGATGATGCGAGGAGGGTGTGGGAGAATCACGTTGCAACTAGGTAATTGTTGCGATGTTGATAAAAAAAATTGCAAATAGCATAATTTTATTTTTCAATTACTAACAAATAATTCATTTGTACAATATAGTTTGCATGAATTCTGGTACAAGGAGCATAAAAAGGCAAAAACATATGTGTGAGTAAAAGAGCTTCCAAAATGGAAGAACATGGCAATCTACAATGAAATCATGCTGCCATACATCTGGGATCGATAGGCTTTGCTTTTCCATGCGAAATGATTTGTTAATTTTTTGGATTATTTGGTTTAGCTAAGAGCTTAGCTTTATTATGTGGATTTTTGGGGTATGAGATCACTTTTCAATGAAATCCTTTGAATTCTCAGAACACATTTGTTAAACAAACATTAATTTGGCATTTCTTTTCGTACTAGACTTCAATTTGCCAAAAATCTTTATGAAATCATGGGATTATGTATACTTTGGATGAAAGGGTATATGGAGTGCTTGTGTTATTTAGACAAAAAAACAAGAACACATGATAAACACAAGAAAATACATAATCATTGAAACGGAAGGTTTGCTTAACAACAAAAAGGTCTTTATGGTGTTTGCAAGCAAAATTGCCGACAAGTCAAAACAGGTTTAAACCTAGACTTGACATGTGGACATGACCAAACAAAGAGCAACTATGAAAGCAGGCTTCATTTTCCAACCCTTATGCATTTCTTTCTCAAAAACTCTTACAGAGATCATTTCGGTGCTAGCTCGAGCATGCTCACAAGATGAGTCATGCTAGCTTTCAGATAAACTAGTTTTCTCGGAAGTGGACATGGCGATGAGCACATTCTTTTATCCATATTTCTTTTACAGAGCTAAGTGTTATAGTCAGAAGCTTTTTGGGGACCTATGCTTCTACCTGCCAAAGATATGACATGATGGATGCATGTGGATGTAATTGTATGTACATACATAACAAGTGAATTATCAGAGGATTTGTACCCAAAGACAAGTTCGAGGTCATTATATGAGGGGTAAGCTTTCTACCTGGTCTCAAAGGGTCTATGAACTGCCCAGTGACCACATAACGTAAAGGTGCTGTGGGGGTTTACAAGAAATAGTTGGGGCACAATGTGACCGCCATCATCGAGTAAACACTCAGTTCATAGTTGGACGTTTCATGAATCTGAACCCCGACTGAAAGTCATGAGGCAGACCGCTAATCACCACCTAACTTAGAATTGGGTTTATTCAGGAAATTAAAATGCATGATGACATTAATTCAAACCCGATGATATGCATGAATTGAAAATAAAATGCATGCTAAAGCAGTAAGAATGCGAGTAAAAAAAATGAACTAAAAAATAACAATCAAACAAACAATGCTCAGTCCAGCAATGTCCTCAGTGGAGTCACCATCTGTCGTGATGGTGATTTTTTGCTCTTCGCGCCCCCCATCTCCCGAGTTAGGAGAGACAACGGCAGGCAGTGAAAATGGGATTGTGTTTTATAGTCATAAAAATTACGATGATAATTATCAGGAGTCGCCACCTAGTATTAATGTCACTAGGAACCTATTGGTCTGCGAGAGTCTTGGGTAAGGAGACTTTTTGTGCAAGGGGAAGACGCATCACCCCTAATGCACCCTACCTAAGGGAAGCTGCATTGTTGTTTGATTGTTTTTTCTAAGTCATTTTTATTGGTCTTTTTCTAAGGTTCGATGTAGATTTCTCTCCTTGAGGAACTATCTACCTCGTCGCGGGTTGAAAGACTAACCACCAAATGAATTTTGCACTACATTTTAAAAATCACGTTTTTAACTATTATGAGTGTACTTTACAATGTAATTTTATATCGTGATAGATAAAACAAAATAATTGTTAAATTATTTTTGATATTTTGGCCGAATGCCAATGGATAATCGTAAATTGATTACGATGTCCAAATTTTCTCTTTAAAAATATGGAAAAGATGCAACATGTTTTTTACAAAAAATACAGTGGGAAAAATTTGGAATCCAGCCGTATGCACGAAAACAACATATTTTTTGTTTTTGTTTTTGTTTTTTTGCTTTTTTTCTCTTTTGAAATACATTTTTTATGTTTTTTTTATGCAACTCACACACCCATTCTCTTTTCTCATTATTTTTTTTGGTACATTTTACAATTACATAACATGTACAAGAAATAAATAATAATAATAATTTAAAACAAACACATAAACATCTAAAAATTACAAAATAAATCTCCTCTGAAACACTGCTGGCAGTGGAGGCTACGCATGGCAGCGATGGCGCGTCATGAAACACTGCTTTTAGCGTAGGTCGCGCATTGAAATTGATCACATATGCTACTTTTCATTTTGGTCCTTATTCTTTTAATTTTTTTAAGAAAATTACACTACAATTTTTTATTTACTAAAATGTCATTATTTGTTTCGGTCCCAAGTTTTTTAATTGTTTCAATTTTATCCTTAGATTGGAACTAATTATATATTTTAATTTAATTTGCTTTGTACACAAGGTTTCTATTTATTTAAATTTTTTTCTTTGATTGGAATTGATTTTATATTTTGTTTTTATTTTTTTAATTGTATCCTCCAATTGAAATTAGTCATATATTCCACTTTTCATTTCGGTCCTTTTTCGTTTAATTTTTTACAAAATTACACCGTATTTTTTTTAAATACCCTTATTTGTTTCAATCCCAAGATTTAAAAAAAAAATCAGGCGTTTGAATTATTATGATTTCAGTTTAAAAGTCATAAAAATTAAATTAATGTTGTAGATAAAAAATTTAGAAAGTATAGATATTGGAATTTTAAATGTGGTCTTCAATTCAAGTCCCCCACAATATATTTTGTATTATTAGTTATTATTTTATACAAACTTATATTATAATAAAGGTTTTTTTTTCACCTAATTAATATATTTTATGCTAAAATATATATATGGCTCTGATTGCGGCGAAGCACAAGAAAGTAGCTATAATATATATACATAACTCATGCACCATGCATTTGGAATCAGTCGAACCAGAAATCTAAAAGCCATCACAAGATTCTAGCATAATAATAATAATAATAATAATAATCATACAGAATATATTGTGGGGGACTTGAGTATACAATTGTGTCTTGAGTATATTTGAATTCTTTAATAAATAAAGTTGATATACAATTGGTTTAAAAAATACGATCATGATAAAATTACATACTAAAATGTTATTGTTGGATTTTGGCCCTGTTCATTTGATTCTAATTTTATTAATGATTTATTTAATGGAAATTTTGATTTTTTTGCCATTGTGCCCTTCAATTAAAACTGATTATATATGTTGGTTTTCAATTTAGTCCTTATTATTTTTATTTTTGGTTTGCTTTCGGTTCCTTTAATTTTTTCGGTATGCAAGTTTTGATTTGTTTAACTTATTTCCTTCAATTGAAATTCGTCACATATGCTACTTTTCATTTCAGTCCTTATTCTTTTAAATTTTTTTAAGAAAATTACACTACAATTTTTTATTTATTAAAATGCCTTTATTTATTTCGGTCCCAAGTTTTTTAATTGTTTCAATTTTGTCCTTGGATTAGAACTAATTATATATTTTATTATAATTTGTTTCATACACAAGGTTTTTATTTATTTCAATTTTGTTCTTTGATTGGAATTGATTTTATATTTTGTTTTGATTTTTTTAATTGTGTCCTCCAATTGAAATTAGTCATATATGCTAATTTTTATTTTGGTCCTTATTCGTTTAATTTTTTAACAGAATTACACTGTATTTTTTTAAATACCTTTATTTGTTTCGATCCCAAGGTTTTTTCTGTTTCAATTTTGTCCTTTGATTGAAATGAATTATATATTTTATTTTTCATTTCGGTCCTTATTCTTTGAATTTTTTTCTAGACATTAATTCCTTTGGTTTTTTTGGTCCTTCTTAGACAATGTTTATTTTTTATCTGTATTTATGCATCTATGCTTTTAGTTTTTGTTTTAATTTTTGTCATTTTATTTTTTATTAGGGTTTTATTTTTATTCTGTTTGGCCTTGAAATTTTAATTTATGTTGGTGATCCTTTTAAAATTAATATTGCTTCTTTTTTCCCTTTGTATTTTTTGTTTTTTGTTTTTTTTATTTTTTAACTTTTTTTCAGATAAAATAATTTTATGATTTCATTGTTTGCTCAATAATAATAATAATAATAATAATAACAGTGATTTTTTTTGTTTTTTTGTAAAAACGTTTATCTTTTTTTTCTTTGGGAAATGATAATGATTTTAATTGTTTGGAAAGTAATGTTGATAATAATTTTAATTGTTATAGTCATGATAATATTGATTTTAATTGCATGGATGAATTTTCATTGATGTTTTTCTTCTTTTTGTAGATACAATGCTAACAATTTATTTCTATTATTTGACTATTGTAGGTGTTTTCGCAATTTATATTTTATTTATTATGTTAATTTTGGAGTATAGAATGAAGTAATTCTAATACAGTCAATTTAATAATTTAGATATCTAAATTTTCTTGTTTTTATATGAAACTCGCACTCCATAGAAATTCTACACATATTTATTATTTTATTCAAATTTATATTACAATAAAGTTTTTTTCATATAATTAATATTTTTTTGTGTTGACTTGGAAATAGCTAGGATGTATGTGCGTTTATAACACATGCACCGTGCATTTGGAATCACTAGAACCAGAAATACAAAAGCTATCACAAGATTCCAGCATTATTATTATAATAATAATAATAATAATAATATACTGCGGGCCTTGAATTGAAGGCATGGAAGAAATTGCTCTTCAACAATATGGTGCACCTTGCTGCGTACTCGAGCGAAAACCTCGCAGAAATCTCAAGAAAATGCAGGCTGTAGCTCTCCATCCCTCTGTGGGACCTTATTTTGGGTGGACTTAGGCACTGGCCAAGAGCCGCATCATCTAAAATGACAAGAGCCAATATAATAATGGTAAAATACAATTAGCTGATAACAGGTTTTATGCCACGTGTCATATATAATATACCGACCAATTTTATAAGCAGAGCGAGGCGGGAAAGCCTCATCGCTCAATAACGCCATGCGAGCGGACGAGAGGCAATACGAGCGTCCCTCCCGACTCCTCTAGTCTTTGCAAAAACGTAGTCTCAAGCTCGCGTTTCTCTTGTTCTATCTACAGATAATCCATCGAAGATTTAAATAATTAACGCCATGCGAAATCGATCGAATGAACAAGATTTCGAAATCTCTCGCTCGATGTCTGTCTTTCTACCGCGAAACACAGCAGCTAGCTAGCTGGTTTTGATCTATTATAAATAACCAGAGCTCCCTCAAGAAACTATGCATCCAGCTGATTGCTTAAACACCACCATTTCTGATCTCTTTTAATTTTTCACGACCCTTGAAGAAAAAAAAATGCAGATCTTCAGCAAAGAGTTAACAGATACCGATGTTCGTTTTAAGTTCTCATTCCCCACTCATTGCTTAGAGCATTTAGATTTTGCTGGAAATAATTTTGTTGATTTGCGTGTTAAGGATAGCTATGGCGAGCTTCGAGTTATTCGTTGCCGGAAGAGGGATGGAAAATATGGCAAGCCGGTGCTTTCTAGCGGCTGGCTCGATTTTGTTGCTGATTATGGACTGAGAGTTGGTGACAAGGTTGTTCTTCTCAGCGAGGATGACCATAACCTCGGGTCACAGTTCAGGATCGAAGCTAAGAGGAAAATCATGCTGTTTGGTGGGGAGCCTTGGGGTGATGTGACTAGAGTTGCTTACTAGCTCTTATTAGCATGGAGCGAGCATGTTCCAGCCAGATCCAGATATATATATATATATAGACGAAAGAACTTCCCAAGTTTGGTGCTGGTGTCTCTGTTTTGTTGTGTAAGTTTATGTATGTGCTTAATTATGTTTGTAGTGATGATAATCAGTGTTATTAAATGAATATGTTGTTGTTCTTGGCTTCTTGGATATGTATTAGATGCATGTAATTCTCAGCAATAATGGATTTAAATATATGTGATGTCCTTCATGAATTGTTTTTCCAGTTTTTGCATTTCCAGGTTGTTCAATTTTGTTTTAT
The DNA here is from genome assembly GCA_015731905.1 of Salix dunnii. NCBI lineage: Eukaryota > Viridiplantae > Streptophyta > Magnoliopsida > Malpighiales > Salicaceae > Salix > Salix dunnii. Next base: position 1,112,194 of record CM027661.1, read on the forward strand.
TTTTTCTATTTTGTGTGCTTTTGTTCACTGTTTGAAAATGAAAATTTTCACTGATTTGATTTGATGGATAAATAAATCGGAAAGAACATGAAATGGATAAAAAAAAAAAAAAGATTTAAAACCTTGGAGTGTGTGTGTGTGTGTATCAAAAGAAGACAAGTTTGAGGTGAAAACAGTCGTCTTCATACATACTTCAACCATCGCTAGAATGTCCAATAGTAGTCATTGGTCATCTCTTGTACATCTTTAACATCACTTGACTGACATGCGAAGCGTCTGTCATTTATAACTTCTGAATGAAACTGGGGAGCAGGAGCATGCATGGTTCCTAGGATGAAGGGAAGACATAAAACTCATGTGGTTTTCATATTTCAATGTCATCCCATCAAAACAGAGGATTATGGGGTGAATCTCAATGCTTCCTGGTGTCAATCAGGCATAAATATAGAGAAACAATATACTTCATATAGCAACTCCTTCTCCCAAGTTCTCAAACGATTTCATCAGGCATACATTTTTTGAAATAATATCCCAAGGTAGGCAGAACCGATTTAAAAGGTGGCACAATTTCTCCAGAATGAAATTCCAGATTACCATGTAAAAGGCCTTCACGGTCATACGAGCACCAGAACTTCAACAGAAATACATCCGGCGGCTTTGGCTGTTGGTTCTCAGGCTTCCCCACCGCCCAGAACACTAAATAGCACCGCTTCCTGTCAGTTTGTGCATCTTCACCAAACAAAATCAATTCAGAACTGATCGAATACAGATCCGGAAAAATTAAGGAAATAATAAAACTCCAGGAGCGATCTCATGTTTCATTAACTATCTCAAATAATTATATGAAATCCGAAAAATAGTAAGGAAAAAAAAGTTAGATGCATGTATAGTTTACCATGAACCTTATCTTTGATATCCAACTTAACATAAACAGCCTGAATATGTACACTTTATGTTTCAGCATGATAGAAATTGTAAGATTAACTACCTACGTTTTCAACTGCAAATACCAACTACCTCCTTCCAAGCAGAGATGAAGGCAGGGTGCAAACAAGAAATATAATCCCATCAGTAAAATAAATCCCACCAATAAAATCCAGAGGAAAAAAACACCCAGCAATTATTTCCCTACAAATCACAGTCCCCAGCTAAAGTAAATCAAAATTAATGATTTCAGAGATGTTAAAAAAAAAATACTCACCTTCTCTACAAATGCTTAATCCAAAAAGCAAGACAACCCTGCACAGATCACAACCAAGTCCAGTTTTATCGGGACAATTCACCGTAAACACAGTCGATTCTCCAGGCTTCTCTGCTTGACTTCTTCCAACAACATCCTCGTGCATAATCCCCCTTCTCACTACTCTCTCTCTCTCTCTCTCTCTCTTGTTCTATCTACAGATAATCCATCGAAGATTTAAATAATTAACGCCATGCGAAATCGATCGAATGAACAAGATTTCGAAATCTCTCGCTCGCTCGCTCGATGTCTGTCTTTCTACCGTGAAACACAGCAGCTAGCTAGCTGGTTTTGATCTATTATAAATAACCAGAGCTCCCTCAAGAAACTATGCATCCAGCTGATTGCTTAAACACCACCATTTCTGATCTCTTTTAATTTTTCACGACCCTTGAAGAAAAAAAAATGCAGATCTTCAGCAAAGAGTTAACAGATACCGATGTTCGTTTTAAGTTCTCATCCCCACTCATTGCTTAGAGCATTTAGATTTTGCTGGAAATAATTTTGTTGATTTGCGTGTTAAGGATAGCTATGGCGAGCTTCGAGTTATTCGTTGCCGGAAGAGGGATGGAAAATATGGCAAGCCGGTGCTTTCTAGCGGCTGGCTCGATTTTGTTGCTGATTATGGACTGAGAGTTGGTGACAAGGTTGTTCTTCTCAGCGAGGATGACCATAACCTCGGGTCACAGTTCAGGATCGAAGCTAAGAGGAGAATCATGCTGTTTGGTGGGGAGCCTTGGGGTGATGTGACTAGAGTTGCTTACTAGCTCTTATTAGCATGGAGCGAGCATGTTCCAGCCAGATCCAGATATATATATATATAGACGAAAGAAGTTTGGTGCTGGTGTCTCTGTTTTGTTGTGTAAGTTTATGTATGTGCTTAATTATGTGTGTAGTGATGATAATCAGTGATAGAAATTGTAAGATTAACTACCTACGTTTTCAACTGCAAATACCAACTACCTCCTTCCAAGCAGAGATGAAGGCAGGGTGCAAACAAGAAATATAATCCCATCAGTAAAATAAATCCCACCAATAAAATCCAGACGAAAAAAACACCCAGCAATTATTTCCCTACAAATCACAGTCCCCAGCTAAAGTAAATCAAAATTAATGATTTCAGAGATGTTAAAAAAAAAATACTCACCTTCTCTACAAATGCTTAATCCAAAAAGCAAGATAACCCTGCACAGATCACAACCAAGTCCAGTTTTATCGAGACAATTCACCGTAAACACAGTCGATTCTCCAGGCTTCTCTGCTTGACTTCTTCCAACAACATCCTCGTGCATAATCCCCCTTCTCACTACTCTCTCTCTCTCTCTCTCTCTCTGCCTTCAAGGAGAAAAAAGCAAGATTTGACAAGAAGGGTTGCTTTTGTTTACATTTTGAAGTTTCCCTCTTCCCTTTGGAGTTCACTTCACTGTCTTCACATCAATTCAACAAACCAGAATAAAAAAACCCTAACATCACTATGCTAAAAAAAAAAAATCTAGAAATGTGACAAGAAAGAGGCCAGAGTTCATGAAATCCAGCCACCAAATGGAGAAGTGCAGATTGCAGAAGTTAAAGAATTAGAAAACTAACCTTGAGCAAGTGTTGTTGAATTAACCGGACATCAGCCACCAGATCCAAGAAACGCCGAAGACGGCGACGAGCCTGCTGTAGTGCTGCACTGAGAAGCTGCTATGGTTACGATTTGAGAGAAAAATTAGGCAAAAGAGGGCAGGAGAGGACGAGAGTCGAGAGGTCTGAGACTGAGAAGAGAAGACAGTAAGATGAATCAACGTGAACAGTGCACAAGGTCATAGAATGGTTCTGATTCGACCTGATTTTATGATTTTATCCGATTCTACCGGGTCGGAACCAATTTTAATAGGTTTCGAGTTTTTGAACTGATTTTGCTCGGTTATGTGCCTGTTTGGGAGGACGGTTGCGGTAGCTTTTGAAAGTACTTTTTATACCGAAATATATTAAAATAATATTTTTTTTATTTTTTAAAAATTATTTTTGACATCAGCACATCAAAATGATCTAAAATACTAAACCGTCATTTTTAAAAACTAAAAAAAAAATAGAAAATGGCCAAAACGCCGGTTTGGCCGCGTGCCAAACGGGCTCTATATGAAACTAGCTAATGCACCGCGTTTCGTCGCGGTAATATCATATTTTTTTAATATAAAAATATTAATTGTATAAGTTTTTTTATTATAATATAAATTTAGTCAAAATAATAAATCTATGAAAAATTCTTATAAAGTGCAAGTTTTCTATAAAATATATGAATTTTAAATCAATATAAATTTATCTATTTAGTAGGTTTTAATGAAATAACCAGTATAAAATTATCATCATCATTAAAAAAGCAAGAAGATTAAAACACCTAAACTATTAAATTCATTGTATTAAGATTAGTTCATTACTATCCAATTTAAACCATTCCTATTAAACCAAACACAAAAACAAAAATATAAATTGTAAAAATATCTGCAATAATCAAATAACAAAAATAAGTAGTTAATTTTCTAACCATAAAAAGACAAAAATATAAATTGGAAATCTATCCCTATGTTATCATCATTATCATTACTATAACAGTTAAAATTATTATCAACATTATTGCCTATATAATTAAAATCATTAAATTTCCCCGAGAAAAAAATGCAAAATATTTTTATAGAAAAAAATAAATAATAATTACTAAAATCACCAATATTAAAATCATAAAATCATCTAATCCAAAGAACAGATACAAATAACAGAAAATACCAAAAAAAAAAACAAAGGGAAAAGGGGGTCAATATTAATTTTAAAATGATCAACAACATAAATTAAAATTTTAGGACTGAACCGATTAAAATAAAACTTCAATAAAAAAACAGACAAAAATTAAAAATAAAAATAAAAGCATAGATGTATAAATACAGATAAAAAATAAACATTGTTCAAGAATGACAAAAAACCCAAAGGAATTAATATCAAATAAAAATTCAAAGGATAAGGACCGAAATGAAAAATAAAATATATAATTAATTCCAATCAAAGAACAAAATTGAAACAAATAAAAATCCAAGGATCGAAACAAATAAAAGTGTTTTTAAAAAAAATTGCAGTATAATTTTGTTAAAAAAATTAAAACAATAAGGATTGAAATGAAAAGTAGCATATATGACTAATTTTAATTGAAGGACACAATTAAAACAAATCAAAATAAAATATATAATTAATTCTAATCAAAGGAAAAAATTGAAACAAATAAAAACCTTAAGACTAAAATAGATAAATAAATTTTCTTAAAAAAAAATGCACTACAAATTTGTTAAAAAATTAAAAGAATAAGTATCGAAATGAAGAGTAGCATATATGATCAATTTCAATTGGAGAACACAATTATATATATATAATACCAATTGAATGATAAATTGAAACAAATAAAAACTTCAGGACCAAAACAAAATAATGATTTTTTTAAAGGTAATTGCAGTATAATTTTGTTAAAAAAATTAAAAGAATGGGGACTGAATTGAAAAGTAGCATATATGATCATTTTCAATTGGATGACAAAATTAAAACAAATTAAAACCTACATACTGAAAAAATTAAAGGAGCCAAACACAAATAAAAAAATAAAAAGAATAAGAACTGAAATGAAAATCAACATATATAATTAGTTTCAATTGAAGGGCACAATTGAAAACAATCAAAATTTTCATTGAAGAAATCAGAAATAAAAATGAAATCAAAACCTCAGGACTAAAATAAACAACCTACACACATGAAGAACTTGGATGTAAGTTCTAGCGGCTAGAGAGAAAGGGGAGAAAAAACCCAAAATTGTTCGCTGACGATTCCCCGAACAATGGCAATTGACACGCACTGCACCGGTAGACAGAAGACATAACGATGCACCAGGTGACACGGTGGTAGTGCAGTTTCCACCGCTTAACAACAGCATGCGCTGCCTGAAAGGCGTGGGTGCGTGAAATACTGATAGCATGTCCGTACGACGCACCTGTAGTATTTCATAAAAAGAAATAATAAAAAATTGATAAATTACCTATACATTCCTAGACCCAGTGATAATTGAAAAAAAAAAATGGGGTAAAATTACTACACTACCCCCGCTACAATCTTCTATTTTGTTTTTTCGGGAGTTATTTCAGTAGTTTTACTGTGTAGGAATTTGAGATAAAACAAAAACACCCTGAACTATTTCGTGTCTTTTTTTCAGTATCCAGAGGTAAAATAATATTTTTATTTTGCAAAGAATTCAAAAATACTATTTATGTGCCCTGTAAATGTTGAAAATGACTCAAGTCCTAAGGATTAAATTTTTTCGGCTATATATGCAAAATAATAATTTTATTATCGCAATCTATATTATATTGCGATCATGTGAAATGTGAAAAATTGCACAGTGTTTCGGTCACGCCTATTATATTATAAGTAATGTATGCATTTAACTGGTTTGGAATAGGATTGTTTGGCATTGTGATTGGAAAAATTTTATCAAAATATTTGAAAATTTTTTATTTTTATTTTTAACTTTAAATTAAAAAAAATAGCATTTTTATATCATTTTGATATGCTGATGTCAAAAATAATTTTTAAAAAATAAAAAAATATCATTTTGATGTATTTTTAAACGAAAAATACTTTTAAAAGCAAAAGCAATCAGACTCCCAAATAGGCACTTAGCTTTTCGATTCATCAACTCATTCAACTTTACACCATATATCAATCCTTCACTTAAATATAAATGGACTGTCTATTTTAGGATGATTATTGATTTTTTTGTTGATCAAGCTTGACCTTGTCAGCCATTGTCATGACCCGATTTCTAGATCTATGACTGGCACATAAGCATGCCCCCCTTAAAGGTTCCATACATATGCGAACTCAAACTTATCCTTTAAATAAGTTAATATGAGTTCAACGTAGATATAATAACAAAATTTACTTCATGATATAATTTGATTGTCTTAATACAAAAGTTAAATATAAATTTTTATAATTGTCAAGCATTAATAAACATAAGAAAAAAAAATATTGATTACAACCAAAATAAGAGGTTCTGAGAGTACATCAAAAATGACATGCTAACAAGTTCAAAGGCTAAAATTGATAAATAATGAGAGGAAGAGTTCAACAATTTAGCGAATGGATAACGTTCAATATACATATACAAGATAATACATCAATTAGAAACATGCTTACAAATATTATTTTAAGTTCTTACAACAAGATTTCTCGAATTGGTCATAACAAGAATATTATGAGGTAAACCTCGTCAGAAAATCAAAATGCAATGAGCATGAGGCTATATATTGTGAGATGATCAGTCCATTCGGGTTGATGACTCCCCGATCAACTAAGATTTCAGATACGATATGTACAAAGACTAACACTACCTTGTTAGCATGAGTATTCTGATTGGCATGCTAGAAGTTTATATCATAATCATACAAATATATTCATATCTCAAGGCTCAACTCATGACATCAATCAAATGGGGAGCTATCAATTTAGAAATAAATTCAAAAATATATATTGGCTCATATCAATAAATTAGACTCAACAATAGATTATGCTTTATAGTAATTAAATATTAGTAATCAACATATATATTATCAAGAAGTATAAACTAATTCATATTAGTAATTAAAATATTTATAATATTTCTCATGCATATTAAAAATTGTCAACTCACCTATCTCAAAAGGGAACAAAATTCAAAAGGGAATGCAGAAGTATATCCTATTGATGCTCCACAAGTTGAATATCCACACACACACACACACACACACACTAAAAGACAACTAAAAGAGAAAGTAAAATCTATTCAATAAATTTATCCAAGAGTTTAACTTATAATCCTATATGTTTTTGAATCAAACTATATCTATTTTTCTCATAATCCAGTTTAACTCATAACAGTTTCTCTCGAAATATAATTCAAAATAAGCAATTTGTAAAATTGATAATAGTTCACCAATAATCCTCAATTATTTACCAAACCAATATGAAAAAATAATATTTCATCTAGGAATCATTCTGTAATTTTTTTAGATTTATAGGGGTTGAATTGTGATTTTATCAAATTGAAGGACTAAATTGAAAATATTATAGTTTATCCTCAATTATGTTTAAAATCTTGACTTTCACTTCAGGGACCAAATTGAAACTTTATCATCTTTAACCTCTAGACTACTGCCCTGATTTTCAAAAAATATTTTGCATAATTTACCAATATTGTTTTACACCTAACACACTAATTAACTTCAAAATCATTTACAATGCAATCAATTAAACCATTACCTAACACATTTAATCCTTAACATCTCAATCAATTCATCAATCAAACCCAAAACAAGATCTTCAAACCTAATATTTAATAAATTCAAAATCTTAACTAATAACAATATTTAACATATTAAAACATAAACATTATTATACAATTCATAATAACCACACCAAAACAATCCCACAAACATTTAAATTCGTTATTCTTTCCTTGTTATTTTTATAACATCTTCCAATCAAAATATCATCATAAACACTCATTTTTTAACATAACCTATTTCTTTTCCTTTAATACGCCTATCTTCGTCGCTTTAAGACCTACCACTTCTTCTTTTTTCTCCCTTAAATCTACCAGTAGAGGTTGCACTATGATCTCTACCCATATTTTTCACTATAACTATAGAACCTCATTTTGTAGGAAGTTGATCTCATTGAAAAGCTAAAATACAATTCTCCTGAAGGAAGGAAAACTCATTTATGCCCCTAACATTCACGAAATTCATCGCAAATGTGGCAAACCTTCTACCATGCAAAGTCTGCACTGCTGAGCCACTTTTAATGACCCAAAACTGGAGTTCAAAAATTCAAAATTAAACAAAACCAATTTAATTAGATGGTAAACAACCAAAATACAATCCTTAATAAGGAATTTGATCCTAGTTCCCTCAATTTCCTACTCAAATTCTCTCTGTATTTTTACAAATATTGAGGACGGGAGAGCAATAACAAGAACCTTCAAATCATAGATGGAGATTTCATTGTTTCAAAGGAGCTAGATCTCCAAACATCCTAAATAAAGACGTGGGTCAATGTATGGTTTAAAAGGTTCAATGTTATAATGAAATTAATTTTTTTATATATTATTTTAATGTATTTACTTAAATTAATGAAATTTATCTTTTCTAAATTTTTATTTCAAGGGAAAATTTGATTGGGAGGTTGCTTTTGATGCTGCTGCGAGAAGGGTGTGGGAGAATCATGCTGCAACTAGGTAATTGTGGTGATGTTGATTTTTTTTTTTTTACAAATACCACAATTTATTTTTCATTTACTAACAAATAATCCATTTGTAACGTATAGTTTGCGTGATTTCTGGTACAAGGAGCATAAAAAAAAACAAAAACACATGAGCGAGTGAAAGAGCTTCCAGAATGGAAGAAGGTGGCAGTCTGGAAGGAAATCATGCTGCCATATATCTCACAGGAAATCATGAGCAGATTGCATTTAGTATGTGACATTCAAGTGTTTCACGTGGGGCTCATATTCCAGGTCGCAGAACCAGAACTGATGTTTTCTAGGTTTCGTTACCACGTACATCGGCAACTTCATGCAGTTCATTTTGCATGGGAAATAAATGGTATTTTTTTTATTAAATACATTAATATTTTTTTGTTTATAATTTTTTTCTTAATATTTGCAATGTAACTGACATTTTTTTTTCTTGCGGGCTATGAGTCTTGGATGCAATCCAATATCGATGGAAGCTTTTTGTTGAGATGCATGTATGAAGTAGAGACCACCAATGACAATGAGTGTAGCTATGGTTTTGGATAGTTTCCCCCATCAATTCCTATATGTTGATATTCTTCAATTATTTTTTTTATTTAAAAAAAAAAAACATATATAATCTGTTGAAGGAGAAATACAGGGACAATCCTCAACCCATATAGGTCATAATCCGAATACGTGGTTGGAGAGAGGAATGTCCTGTATAAATGCTCCAAAATGTGTTAAGAACGTGCCTTCAACAGTCACGTGCCTTTCGTCTCTCACTGCTGGGACAAATGTATTTGGTTAATTATAAAACGAAGTTTTTTTTGGCATGAGTACCACAACAAAATCGCTCTCTTTTTCCGGCGCAAGAAAAGCAACAATAACCTGCTTTTCTTGCGTTTCTATCCTGCTTTTTTTGTATTACTATACCGTGGTGGCGTACTTGCTTTTATATATATAATATTAAAATAATCTAAAAATTAATTAAAATATAAATAATATTTACATAATATATGTTTATTAATATAAAAAATATATTTTTAATATTAAAATAATCTAAAAAATAATTAACATATAAATATTTAATTTTACAGAGTATGCCAGTTTATCCATACAAAACATAAGTTGAGATTGTTGTTGCATCGATGACACTACGTAACTATATTAGAAGGAGATCGCAATATGATGTTTTGTTTTTTAATATGATCGTAATCCCAATTATATCCCAGATGATTTTTTACTATATATTGTAGCACACGAAAATAGTCAGGGATTGTAGAGGCCTTCAAGTACTGATATTGTTCGTGGTGACATTGCAAATACTTTGATGAGAGAATAAAAGGAAGTATCCATTTTACTTGAATTATTTATTATATTATGAAATTATGATTATTAATACAATATAAATATATGCATGAATATATATTTATAAATGTGTGTGTATAGTAATTTCCCAAGTTAAAAGCAATATGAAAAGCTTGGTAACCAAACACTTGAAAACTGTTTTTTTTCAACCTCAAACTCAACCACAGTTTTAACCAAACACTTCAAAATTTATTTTAAACCGCAGCAAAAGTGCTTTTTTAAAAATTATTTTTTTCAAACCTCAACTACAAAAATAAAAGCAATACCAAACATACCCTTATACAACTATTTTCTAGGTAATATTTGAATTCTTTAATAAATAAAGTTGAAATAAAATAGGTTAAGAGAATACGATCACAGTAAAATTACATAATAAAATAATATATATATATATATATATATATATATATATATATATATAATAGTATTTTATTACATTATGAAAAATTACATTTTTAATTATAAGAGATGTGAACAGAACCTAATCCTAGGTCTGGACAGACTTTATTGCTGTTAATTAGCCTTTTACCAGGGCTGAAGCCGAGGCCGGCGACAAGTTCATCGGAGCCACAAAGTATTTTGAACATAGAAGCAGCAAGACAGCGTTTTCATACATGCAAATCTTTGATATCATCTTATATGCTATTTACAGCTTCTTGTTCCATTAAATCAAAGAATTCTCAAATTACAACCCACGTTTATTCCATCTACAGGCAGCATCTGCGACTGCAATTAATCACATAAGATTTACACGTGTTTCTCTGTACAGGTGTTTATTTATTCTCCTCTCTTAAGCATGCACGAATATATTACAGGTTATCAATCAGATTTACATACCATGACCTGTGAATGCCAGTGGATACGGTGGCTGCCACCACTAATACCTCAGCAGCTTCCACCACTCTTTTAGTCAGCATGACAGCTCCAATCTGCCGGAGTGCCATTTCTGCTAATTTTCTTCCCCAGGGTCCACTGCCCCCAAGCACAATTCCTCTCAGAGCCAAATAGACTGAACGGGAAACTTTTTCAAAAATCGGATCCCCAGCCTGCAAGCTCTTTGCTAACATCCTAGCCATGACTATCTTTCTTGACTTAAGCTTCTCCTCGTCAACTTGCAACAACCCACTTGCTACTTCAACTATTTCTTCAATACCCGCATCATCAACATGGTCCAGGACTTCTGACAGTTTATTGCTGCACTCTAACAGAATGCTTTCCATGTCTGCACTGCTGGTGACAGCTTGCTCCATCAGGAGGGTTTGCCGGAATACAAGAATGCTAAAAATTGTGGAGTTTCAAATCATTTAGTAACCCGCTTGCATGAAATAAAGATACAAAGATGCCAATCCCCAAAAACAAAAAAAAAAAAAAACAAAATAGGAGAATAATAATGAAGAGAAAGCATCTTTCAAACCAGTCCATCTCAGTCTCCTAAGAGCATTGAGTTATTAGAAAATTAAGAGGTGGCATTCCAGAGGTGGATCACTTGCCTGATAGAAATTACAACGATTTTCTGAATTTGAGCCTGTACAGCCCTCAATCGTAACAGGTTTAGCATAAAAGTTTCAGGCAAAGCTTCTTTTGTTAGACCAGAAGTTCCACTCACTAACTTCAACAATCCTAGCCTCACCAACAAATCAACTCTTTCACCAGTGCATTCTGGTTCTGGTTGTTGGCTATCTGATTGAATAAGGAAACTCAAATGAGGAAAACAGATAAAATGTAATTACTATAGAAGATAACTGAAGCTTTTCCTTTTCAAGCAAGCAACTAAACAAGCATACGTCATGAAAATTTCCTGTCAACCTTATTGTGTACAAGTTTTACAGTTTTTACTAAGTGCTCCCATACCTGTCTCAGAAGCAACAGAAGAAGAGCCAATTACGCTTTCATTTGTTTTGACCAGAAAGCTTCCACCAGTTCTAAGGGTGGTGAGAGGTACAAAACCCCGTGATGAACTATCATGGCTCTTCAAAGCAAAGAGAAAATTCTTGTGTTCTTCCCACTCTTGACCTTCACTATTATTTACAGATGAAAGCCACTGCATTGTCAGTGGTAGAGATTTACAGGCATCCGAATCAGAACCACAGTGGTTGGCAAAAGCTTTCCTAAGATAATCCAAAGCAGCAGGACCTGTTAACAAAGGCTCCATCATCCTTATGTGTGCTTTGTTAATCTCTTTCTTAAGAGCCTGTCACATAGGTAGATCATTCAGATAACTCACAAAAGCTTAACAAGTTCATCAAAACAAGCACCTTGCAGCGAAAAGGAAAAAAATATATAATAAAAATCAAGCAGTTGATTTTTAGCATTTGAGCTAGTAGTGCACTTAACAAACATAAGCTATAACTTGCATTGATGAAATGGGACAGGAAAGCTAATTAATCAACTCAATGAACAGTGTCTGCAGGGGAGTTCTTAAGAAATCACATACAGCTCAGAAATGAGAAGTGGAGAAGTCATGAATATGCACACCTGAATCTGCTGCAGCACAAAGCGTAGACCTTTGATCATTGTGGCAATACGTGAATACTTTGATTCTTCTTGACAAGTCTCAGCCAACTCTTTTAACATTTTCTGATGCAGGGCCTTCATTTCATCCTCATGGGCTAGAGAGGAGAGTTTCTGCAAAGTAACTAATGCGAACTCTAGAATCTTCCTAAAGTAACCAACATCCAGGTTACCCACCTTTAGAACCTAATAATAAGTGGAGGAAACTTAGTATCACAACAGAAACAAGATCCTATACTAGTAGTAGTTGAAAAAGATACCCACCTGAGCAAGAAGATCTGAATCAATAATTTCAACAATCTCTTGTTTCCAGCTCTCAGGAGCCAGCCCCTGAATTTCATCCCTCACCTCCCCCATGAGCTGAACAACCCACTCATACTTGGGCTCATCCTGTTTCATGGATTCCATAACACTATCCCAGAAAGCTGCCTCCATTGTCTCTCTCACCTTTGACTGAAAGTAAAGAGGTAAGAAGGGAAAATTAGTTTCTACACTCTATATCTCAACTCATAACCATCTTGGTTGAAAACCAAGAGAGAAATTTTATTATTACAAAGCCTACCCTTTGTGAAATCTGGAAAGGGTACAAAAAACTTCTAAGTCTAAATAAACTTTAGAGCTAAGGCCTAATCAAAGTTAGCAAATGTTTTTCAACAAACTTCCATAAAGCAGCATATTCATATCACTGGAGCTGTATAAAAGCAACCATCGTTCCCTCAGAAAGGCATGCAACTGGAAACAAAATAATTAAAAAAAAAAAAAAGCAATGAATTCAATGGAGATACATTTATGGTAATTTCATTACCTTGAGGCTGTTTTCATCTTTGTCAGCAAGATCGAACCTACCCTTAAAACCATGGCGTTGCTCATGTAGAAATTCATTTATGATCAATTCATTTTCTGTTATTGAGTTCCCAACAGCAGAATCTGACTGGCCATCAAAGTGGCTGCTGCTAGTTGCAGAGGAAGCAGGTTTTTCTGCTGAGGTATCTTCTCTGAATAAGGAGCGAACTACACGGTTTGTCCTCTCAATACCATCACTCACATTATTACTATTCGCCGAGCCCGAGCCAGTAACAGAAGAAGATGGGGGCATGCTAGGAGATAGAAAGTGTATGATTGGAGACCCTACTGGACTTCCATTTTCTTTAGCTTGAAAATACCTAGATCGTGTTTCAGATAGAGCGATTTCCATACGCTCAATACCAGCATCTCCACTCAGGTGTTGTACCTTTTCCTTTAATAGTTTTTGATCGTCTCTGACCTGTATTGAAACAATTAAAAGATAATTATCTAATGAAAATATAATTACCAGCAGCAATATTGGGCATGAATGCCTTTATCAAAAGGCTTCACAAAAATGAAACTAAATTCAGATAATCATTCGTTCAATTATGCAACACCCCTTTTCAATACAAAATTCAAAGGCAGTTAATGGCTTATTTCAAGACTTGAAAACACAGTTGATTAATGAAAAGTATGAGAAAACTGCACAGCTTCAAAAAATGAACTTTTTAACTTCGGGAAAGTTAAAATCATATGGCAAATTATTTTGTATCAGTTTATATTTTCATGCATGATGGTAAGACCTGTGTTTCTGAATGACTTTCATAAAAGTTAAAAATCATTTTTAATGTGCTTAAGTTCACAAAATTTGTTCATGTCATGCATATCAGTTTATATTTTCAGGGATGATGGTAAGACCTGTTTCTGAATGGCTTTCATATCATGAGTAAGAGCATCAGCACTCCCTTCTGGTGTGAGCTTGCATTTATGGATCATAGAGAGTTCAAGCTGGCACGCAGCTCTCACCAAGTCCTCCTCCAATGACTGGGCATCCTTAACCTTCCACACAACAAAGCAATTCAAGTAGGAGCACCATTCTTTATCAAAAGCTGCAAGCTGAGACCTGAATGTACAACGTTTTGGTGAGATGGACTCGGACTCCTCATCAGAACTGTGCACGGGCCCATCCAGTATAATCCTTATCAACAACTCAAACTCTCGAATTAGATCTTCAGCAGACTTGGCCAGAGCAATCTCGCGCTGCCCTTGACCACTGAAAACAGCATCTGGGTGTCCTAAAATCATGTAGGCACAGAGAACGATTCTCACTGGATACCTTGACAATTTAGCAGCACTTCTGGCAGACTCCCTGGTGGCACCTACTCGTTTTGCCTCTCTGCTCCTCGTAGAGGACCTAGGAGTAGTCCGTTTCTTAGGGGTGGCAACTCTTTTGAGAAGGTGATCAATGTTTTCCAAGCTGGAGGGATGATCTATAGTAGCAACAGCCATGGAGACTCTAAAGCGGCTCTCAAGACGATCAAGTATAGCCTTCGCAGTCTGAAGAGTACCGGTCGATTCAATTAGGCGGGCGAGCTGTTCAAATGGCATCGACTTCACACAGTCTTCATTGATTTTCAGGGCATCATAGTCTTTTGCCAGGTCTATGGTAGTCCTCCGTGACCTCAGGAACTGCCTCCAGCACCTAAAAAAATGTGAGCAAGTATAAATTGCTCAGGTAACATTTATACTGAAGAGCAGCCAGATATTTTTACACAGGGCTAATGACTTGACAGCTTAGCCAATTTTAAGAAAATAGCAAGAGCAGATCATATACCTTGCTAATTTTCTAGAAAGGAGATCAGCCTGCTTGTGCATCTTATTCCAGTTCACTCGAACAGAGCTACGCTGCCGTCCTCTCTGCCTCAAAAATTCTGCTCTTTGTCTCTTTGCCTAATTATCATAAAACTCAATGAGAAGACAAAGACATGTGCAGCAACTCAAAGGTTACCAATTTACCATTGAATACGAGGAAAATGCTATTAATTATTAGTTTCAGGATTCAGACAATATCTGTACCCTTTGCAGTCGATCTTCCAGCTTGTCCCTCATTCTCCTCCTCTCAATCTCACGCTGGTAAGAGACTGACCTGGCTACTCGCTGAACTTGCAACACCCTAGCATATGCCCTCTTCTTCTCAGCTTCCAGCAATCCCATTCGCTTCTTTTCAGCAGCTGCACGTTTTTGGTTAATTGCTGCACGTACACGCTCCTTGTACTTACTTTCCCGAGCCATTCTTCGTGATAATGATTGGGATGTTCTCTCCTTGAGCGTGGCCCTTCTTTGTCTGTATGCCTTGAGCATGAGCATTCTATTTGCTTCAGCCTGCTGAACCCGTAACTCCACTCTTGTTCCAAGCCTCTCCCTTTCTCTCTCAAAACGCATCTCCACTCCAGTTTTAGCAGCCTGCCGCAACTCATCCAACCTAGCCAGGCGCATCTGAGCTTTTTCCAGAATGCTTAACCTGTAATATCATAAAGTGTGCCCAATCATGCAGCTTCACTAATATTCATGAATTTATAAAATAGTGTGGTTTGAAAGGAATGTATTTACAACTTGTTTCTAATAGACAAAAGAGAAACTGAATTAGAAAAAAAATAATCAAAAGAACATATGCAGAACCCATAAGCCAGAAAGAATAGGTCTGGGTGCAGTCAGAAAGCAGCATTGAGCCAACCAATTCAAAGATATGGAAGAAAATCAGAAAAGCAAAATCTGTTTTTAAAGTTTAGCATTTTCGGAAAAAATAGTTTGAGATGAAGCCAATTTTTTTTTACTGGATTAAATATAGTTTGATGATAAGTGACGATCAACAAGGATAAGTGAAAAATTGTAAGAAAAATGTGTGATTTATAACCCATATTAAAAACTTAAGGGGATAAGAAGGACGGAGAAATGCAGAAGAATCTTAAAAGGCGATAGGAAAAGAAAAACAAATAAAATATCATAGCTAAAAAAGCAGAGCATCATGATTCATCATTGAAGTAAATAAGGAATCAACACAATCAAAGTAAAGCTTGGACAATAATGATGAAGGTCACATGGATAGCATTCAAACAACTAGGCTTTAATACAAAAACTATTCAAATAAAAATCATGAAGAACCCGATCAGTGACTAGTAAATAACCATAAAAAATTCTGGCACAACTAAAAAATAATAAAAGACTACCTTTTTTGCTCTGCGGCATGAAGCTTCGCTTCAAGGCGCTGGGCAAGGTCTTCTTCATGAGATGAACATTGTGAGGGGCTTCTTGGCTTTGGTCTAGCCTTGCTTGACAACTTCTCATAGAATTGCTGTACTCAAAGGATTAGCCAAAATAATGTTAAAGTCAAATTCCCATGAAATGTGCTGTGTGATCAAATTTCTAAAAAAAATTAAAATATTCTAGCAAGGATTTAATTATCCAAAAAGAAAAGGAAAAACTTTTCCAAGAAAACGCGTGATGTGATTATTATCCAAAGAATGAAAACAGATGTTAGATAAAGCATGTGAAAGAAAACCCCATATGCGTAAATAAAAAATCCAACAGGAAAACAAAGCAATCCCCACCACCACCAACCTAACTCCAGCAATAAATTTTAACAGAAAAGTAGTGAATTTTACACAAATCAACAAAAAAAAAATTCCAAAAAGATTAAAAAGTAGAATAAAATAAAACATGGTACCTAAAAAAAATCAATTCTTGGTTATCAGAAAGAAATTATTATATTTCATTACAGAATATAGATAAAAAAATCCTTGGCACAAACCAACAGTTAAATATGTTTTTTTTTAACCAACACCGATTGAATATATATATATAGAATTCAGTAGTGAAAAAATTAAATTGAAAATGAAAAAACAACCCGGCAACTAAGTGCGTCTTTGTGACTTGAATAAATAACCCTAACGAACCGAAAAAATAATTCCGAAAATGAACATATAGATAAAAGTAATAATTCACCAGAAGAAAAAAAAAATTATCATCAAGAATTCAAGCAAGAACGTTTTTTTTTTAAAAAAAAAGTAGTTTTGGAATTTCAATAAAAAAAACAAATAATTGATCTTCGTTTTCTCTTTGATCATAAAAAGAAACGGCAAAAGTTGAATAATAAAAAAAAAAAAAGACAATTCATCTTCGATTTCTCTTTGATCATGAAAAGAAACGGCAAAAGTTTAATAATAATAATAATAAGAAGAAGAAGAAGAAGAAAGAACCTGTCGACGGAGATGAGCGTGTCGAAGTTTAGCGTCGATGTCTTCAGCACTACAACTCGCGGGAGCCTTCGCATCCAACAGTCTTTTTTGAAGGTTTCTCGGAATTCTCCTCGGAGACGAAAACGATTCCTTATCACTCACAGGAAAATCAATAACAATCCCACCACCCACTATCACAGTCTCCGGCGAAGGTGACGCCTGTGATGACGACTCCACTCCCATATCCATAACTTACAACCAAAGCAACAGCAGCAGGAGGAGGTCACCAAAACGATACCGTATCTCTCTCACACAGACTTTCTTTCTCCTTCGATGAATCTCTGGTGTTATTTATATACATGTACAAGAAAATTCAAAGGGAAAGGCTGCGCCGATTCTTTCTTGATTTATTTAAAAAAAAAAAATTCCGTTAGAGAGAAAGAGAGAAGAAAAAGCGTGTGTGTAAAGTGTTTATGTTGTGTTGTGTGAGTTTTACTACTTATCTTCGTCATCTTATTCGTCTCCTCTCAGTATTTTCCGCCACGTCACCTCATCGCAACGGCTGGCTCTCTCTCTCTCCCTCCCTGGTTTTTAGTTGTAATATTATATTCAAGCTATAATTATTAATATTCATAATATAAAAATAATAATAATTTTTTTAATTTATTATACATATTAGCGTATTGAAATCATTAAAAAGTATATAAAAAATATTAACTTAATATTTTAAAAATAATAACTTAAACAAAAAAGGAAATATTCTCTTAGCGCAAGACATCCTCAATAATAATATAATTAATAACAATCTTTGTATGTATATTATACATGATATTAATTTATAAGAATATATTAAAAAATTGAATGAATAATGCTTTTAAGAGATTCAACCCCATAAGAAAAGGCAAGTATCTTTCCATTTGAGACGAAATCAAGCACATGGATGAGTGGCCAATTAAAAATATTTTTTAGAAGAAAAATTTTATTTTAAATTATTTTTTTAATAATTTTAAAATTATTTTTAAAATAAAAATATTATTTTAATATATTTTTAAATAAAAAATAATTTAAAAAACAATTTCAACCGCATGTACTCTCATCTTGCAATGCTATCATCATCATTTCAATCAAAATCAATCAATATAATATTATTTATGAGAAATAAATTGGAGAGATTTCTTTGCAAACGTTAATTTCGTGCATCATAGTTGTCGTGCCTTGTTCAAAAATCAACTTAAAAAACAAAAAAAGCATGAGTTTATAAGCTATCGGGTTAATATTTTTATTATAATTATATTATATTATATTATTATTTATTTATTAAAATAAATAATAATAGCTTGAGTAAATAACTAGTTTTTATTTTATTTTAATAAATTTAATATTATTTTGATCATTAAGCAACACGAAATAGAAGTTTGTGTGGTCAAATGATTGATTAATGGGATGGTTGAAAATGGATGCATTGCATCACGCAAATCCACTTTCAATTATCTAAAAGAAGTCAAAATTGGGGGTTTTTTCTTGCCTATACTATACTTGCTTTCAAAACCTAATTATGCCCTCTTTATGGCTTTGCAAGTAAGTAACCACCTGATTCTTGCTTGCCCTTTTCGGTTCTGGTTTTTCACAATATTTTTAAAATTTTGATTTTTTTATTTTAAATTATTTTTTTCTTGTATTTAACTATTTTTATATATTTCTGAACAAATATTTTAAAAAAAAACAATATTAAATACAGTCTCAAACAGGATCTTAATTATTATGGAAATAGCATAAATATACCCGTCGCAAGGTATATTTGATATTTTTTATTTTTTTAAGTAACTATTATTATTAGTATTATTATTATTATAATAGATTGTTTTAATATAGTATATTTTTTATTTTTTTATTTTTTAAGTAACTATTATTATTATTATTATTATTATTTTAGATTGTTTTAAAATATTAATATTTAAAATAATTTTTATTATGATGATATTTAAATAAAAAAATACTTTAAAATACAGCCTCTATCACGCTTTAAAACAAAAAAGTGATTATGTATTTAATTCAAGCGGCTAGTTGTAATATGTGCTTGTGTATATTTATATGAATCGTAGCACATTTTTTTATAGTGAAATATATTTTCAATTAGTTTACGTGTGCGTGTGTTATAATTAAAGGTTAAACAATCCTTTAATTTAATTTTTAAAGACGCAACTCTTATAATTGACTAATATTTTAAAGTATTGATTTACGGTCCATATGAGTTAAGATCATATCATAAATCATAATAGATCGTAAATAAATCAGAAAGCTCACCTTCATTTTTTTTATGTAAAAATATTATAATTTTTTTTTTAAAAAATCAATGGATCGATTTCTAATTTTATATATATAAAAAAAATTGAATCATTTTTTTGATATTTTTATATTATTTTTAATGTTTGAATGTTAAAAATAAAATATTTTTATATATTTTAGATCAATTTTTTTATAACGAATTAACGATTACTTTTTTCCAACCCCAAGGGGTTGGCCTGGTGGAGGAGGTTTGGGTCTCTTTGGTGTGCTCCCAAAGAGGTCCCAGGTTCGAATCCGTTCTGTTGTAAACAATTTCTTGGGGCCATCGGATTTGGGCGAAGCCCATGAATTACCCGTGAGGTACTTGTGAGAAACCTGCTTGCCGAGGTCTTGTGTATCCCTGGGATTAGTCAGGTCCAGCGGCCTGGATACCCGGTGTTAATTCAAAAAAAAAATTACTTTTTTACCCGACAGAAACAAGCCCCGAACATATTGTTCGGAAGACTAAACTTATTTATTATTATATTTCAAAAATATTTTTGAAAATAATTGATTTTTTTATATTTATATTTTTTATTTTAAATTAATTTTTTAGTGTCCCCTAACATTAATTAACTTTAATTATTATTATTTTAAAATAATAATAATAATAATAATAATAATAATAATCTCTTAATTTTGGTGTCCCCTAACATTAATTAACTTTAATTAATACGTGTTTGAATGGGATTCAGCCGAAAAAGTGGAAGGAATCTAAGGGGCAATAATAAATCTTTAGTTAAATAAAATATAGGGGCAGTATTGTCAACTTCTTATTTATAATTTTCTAAAATATTATTATTATTTTCAATAACTTTGAGAGGCTGCAAAAGTAAAAGATGTGACGCTTGGTCGTGACGGCTACGCGTCCTTTCACCGCACTTTGCCACGTCTTTCAAGTAGAGGCGTCTTCCTACACACGCGAGCAAGTATGGGAACATCCTCCCTCACGCTCGCGAGTACGTAAACCAGTCCCCAGTCTCTAAGAATCACTCACGTTTCTCTAACAGTCGAAACAGAACCGAATTTATTTCAGACCTAATAATCTCAACTCTCGTGATGCCATGTGTCATAACAGGGTTACCCAAGCCTGACGTGAATTTCGTTTGAAAAAAATGATTTTTATTTATAAATAAATTAAAATAATATTTTTTTATTTTTAAAAAATTATTTTTAACATCATGAAAATAATCTAAAAAATATAATTTAACATATCATGGTTTTTTAATGAAATTATAATTATATTTCTTAATATAATGAGACGCATCTCTTCATCACAATTTTAACATCTTTGGTTTGGTGTGCGAAGAAAACATATAGTTTTAGATGTTTATTCTATTTTTTTATATATATAGTTTTATGATTTATGGATAAAAATATAATTTAATTTTTAAATATAAATCTTATTTCTTATTTAAAATTATCCAAAAAAAAAATAGTATAAACTCATATTTGTTAATCGATTATCAACTAATGTTTTTTCTATCATCATAATCCTCTTTAAGCAACACTTGAATATGATGGGCGACTTAACTTAGAAAGTGTTTGTTATTTTTTTCAAAAATATTTTTGAAAAAAAATAATTTTAATTTTAATTTTAAATTAGATTATTTTAATGTACTGATATTAAAAATAATTTTTAAAAAATAATAAAAATATTATTTTAATATATTTCTAAACAAAAAATACATTAAAAAATAACCAGAAACAAAATCTCAAACAGGCCAAAAATCCCACAAGTCCTGCTTTGTGCTATCATGTTTTCGGTTTCTGTTTAAAGTAGAAAGCCCAACTTTGACTTTTTGAAAAGCCCATCAGGGAAGATCAAGTTCTACTCCACAAGTCCTGCTTGGTGCTACATGTTTTGGGTTTCTGTTTAGAGTAGAAAGCCCAACTTTGACTTTTTGAAAAGCCCATCAGGGAAGATCAAGTTCTACTCCACAAGTCCTGCTTGGTGCTACATGTTTTGGGTTTCTGTTTAGAGTAGAAAGCCCAACTTTGACTCTTTGAAAAGCCCATCAGGGAAGATTTTACACAGTATTGATGCAACTGCCTAAGCAAATATGCTGATGTTTGGAATTGAGGATAATGTTAGTGTATTTTTTAAAATATTTTTTGTTGATAAAAATATCATACTTTTAAAAAATTATTTATGACATCATCACATTAAAATAATCTAAAAATAAAAAATAAAATTCAATTTAAAAATAAAATAAAAAATAAATTGAGTTTTAGAAAGCCCTATATCTCTCTCTCCATAGTGCTTTACAACTCTTGTAGCCGCAGACACAAATTAATAAATAAAGCAAAGGCCCTAATTAATTAATGCTTCACCTACGTACGAAGTTTCCTTACCTACGTACGAGACATGCCCATGAGCTTCTTCCTGCCTTCAACTATTTCATCGAAGAAATCATCAAGCTGTCCAATTATAGTTTCAACCCCACATCTCAGCAACCCAAAGCAACTCTTCAATCTGTCAAGCTTTTCCTGGATGTCAATCTGATCTGACTCACACCCCGCAGCGCCACCACTGATGATCTCCAGCGCCACCTTGAGCTCTTCCATTGCGATTTTTGCCTGCCTGAACTCGTAAAGCATGATCATGCCAGCTGAAGCTGATTGTCCACCGATTTGATCCATTTCATTTCCCACTCTTCGCTGCAATCTTGCTACTGAATCCATAAAAGCTGAACCGAACGTCGACATGTGCCCCTCGCGAAACGCCGCCGCTCCTTGCCAAAAAGGTGGCCGGCAATATACTAGCCCAGAAAACAAGATCGATATAAGCAAGGAGTTAACATTCCTCATGGCGTATAGAACACCTCGAAACCCATTGAATGCATTGAACCAGCTCGATTCATTCTTTACAATGTTATTATTCCCCTCAAACTGCAGTGACAACGCTTCAACTCTTGTTTCCACCAACCTCTTATTCTCCTCTTCCAACACTATAACCTCCCTTTGACAGCCTACGATTGCACGAATAACCTACAGTACCATTATCACAGCCATGCATATATATATATATATATAGAGAGAGAGAGAGAGACAGTTAATTAATTAAGCTAGCATGAAACATCTTAAGTGTACACATCCTTTATTAGAGAGAGAGAGAGAGAGAGAGAGAGAGAGACTAACCTGACGTGAAACTTGTGCATTCGAATGGTGATGATAACCATCGAGAGAGGAAGCTATATTGGCACCTGAGGAGTGATAGTTTTCCATACCTAGAACACCTGATTTGAGTACAAGACAGGCTTCCCAGAGCCGGGAGCTTTCATCCATGTACTCGTCAAGCCACTTTTCTCCTACGGGAAGGTGAAGTTTCTGAACCAGAGTGGTTAGCTGAGAATGGAAAGAATGGAGAGAGGATAGAACTTTCGAAAGGAATTGAATAGGGATCATGACGTTGTGAGATAAGAAGCTCTGATGGAGCTCATCAAGCTCTCTTGAAAGCATGCTGTAGAAGCCACCGACAGAAGCAAGCTGGTTGCATGGAGGATCCATAAACAACAATCAAGGATACATGGTATGTATATATATATATGGTGGTGAGAAGAAAAGGTTCTGGAGATTAATTGTTTTATATATATTGCAAGATTGAAGGCAAATAAATATAAGCACCGAGTTGAATTCAGTAGCTTTCTGTGAGCACGGACACAGGTTTCTTTCTACAAGGAATATGATTATATTGCTGGGTGCAATTATGTGTGTTTCCTAAGGCAGTGGAGGAGATGATTAGGAATCTGCTGTTATCATTGTCTGATGGAGAAAAAAAAAGGAAGACAGAGAGAGTGGTGGGTCATTACTTAACCTAAAACTGAGTTTGGACCAAGTTTTATTTAAAATCAACTGGAAGTTGACACGATAAAATCTAAATAAGATCCGCAAGAGTCAGTTTTAATGGTTGTTTTTTTATAACAGTACTGTGAAACAAACATGAAACGAGCTAGTTTTGGTACTGAGCCTCCTCCAGATTGCATGTGTACTGATATATTGGAAAGAAAATCAAGACAATATTCGTGCTGCATGCACCTGATCGATCTTCACTCTATGCATGACAGGCTAGCTAGAATGTGTTTCTTGGGCTCTAAAAGTTTGACTGGGATTCCTTAATTTTCTCATTCTTCAACTTTGCTGTGGTTAATGTTTGCCTTCTTCACCTTTTTCGATCTATCTCAATCCCGCATGCATGTGTTCTCTTAGTTAATTACAAGCTCTTGTGTTCCTTCCCATAAAAACTAAAGATATTCATTAGATTTAGCTATTAATGTTTGTTTTCGAAATATATAGAATTATATCTGAATGTCCCTGCCTAGCTATGATCTTAGGCAATCCTCACGAGACCTCATGAATGGTCCGAAAGCCTGAATGTTCTTGTGATGTAATAATTAGATTCGCAGAGGAGAAGGGACACGCTATGCTATATTTAATATACTGGTTTATTCTGTGGTCAATATTATCAGGGATGGTCGATCGATGTTGCTACCAGGCTTAACTAGCTAGTCAGTGAACTGGAAAAAAATGGAAACTAGTTTTCTAGATTCGTAAAATTATTTTTGAAAAAAAAATGATTTATTTTGTTTTGCTTTGAAATATTTTTTAATATTTTTGAATTATTTAGATTATTATGGTTTTAGAAATAAAAATATGTTATTTTAATATATTTATTTTGATTTAAAAATGGTTTGAGATCTTGGACAAGACATAAATAATATTTGCATTCATCATTTCTGTCGACATAATTGCGTTTATGCTAATTATGAAGTGAGATCTAAGTAAACTAATCTATAAAATTATGTATGCCAGATGAGTTGGATCGATCAGGAAGCAACCATCAAGCGAGTTGGATCTTCGACTATGAAAAGCTTGTCCTTGTCTCTAATCACTTCAATTGAGTCAACTTCTGAACCTTCTTCATCTGTCACCATGGCGTTTCTTGCATCCAATCCAAACTTTTCACCTATTAGAAGACATGATTTTAAATTAAATATTAAAATCATTCTTATTAAACTTGATTTATTCTTCACCGACCAAAACCTGATCCAGACTAGGTTTTAAAATATACCTGCAATGCTCTTTAGCTCATCTAGTGAATTTGGCAACTTGATCAATCTCCCAGCTTCCACACAGCAAGTTTGTCTCCTAACCATGGGATGTCCTCTGTATATGCTCACCCTAATGCAATCTGATGATCCTTTAGATTTACAGCATGAGGGGCATTCTTGTTCTCGCTCACACCTCTTTAAAAGCAGTTGATCATTAGTCGTCAAGACATCAGGCACCATAATTTGGTGTCCGATCTCTCTGTTTTGAAGCATTTCATTGAGGCTTGTGGAAGAGAACTCGTGAGTAGTGTTTGCTTCAGCAACATCTGCGCCATTCATCACCAGCAAATTCACCATGTCCCGGCCATGATTCTCTTCCATGGCTACTTGGAGTGCTGTTCTGCCATGACGATCCTTTGAATCAATATCTAATCCTTGTTTCAGCAGTTCCTTCATCACCATCAGATTATTTTGTTTTGCAGCAGTACATAAGAGATCACCCGCGGTGTGCTGGTCAGAAATGGAAGCATAGTGATAGAGAATCCTAAATATGGAATGATGCTTCGATGATATAGCTTCCCACAAAGCAGTATTACCATTAATATCTGTCATTGACCATGGTGTTATGTTATCTAAGTTAAATTTAGGAAGATGATAAAGCGATTTCCGGGACCTCAAGAAGCTATGAAATTGTGCGCTTACCTCTCAGGTGTATATCGCATCCATACCTAAGGAGCACCGCCACACACTCTTCATGTCCTTTTGACGCTGCTAAGTGCTGTGGTACCATAAAACATGGAGCAAATTAGAAATCAGCAAAAATCACGCACATGTTGCATCTTCTACCACTAATTTCTAAATTAAATCATCATTCACTATCTTCGGAGAGTCGACGAAGAACCAGTAGGCAGTCAAGGGCATCATCTATATATTTCATTTGAAGAGTTCCATACTGTTGAAGAATTAAATGCGATGATTCTCAGGTAATGACAATGAACAAGATCCATCAGTTCAATGGACAGGCTCAGGAAGAAAGATTAATGCTTAAGAAAATTCTTGAGAATTTCCATATAATGACGTTTGAGTTCAACAAAAATGTATATTCTGATGAAAACTAGTGAAGGTATGGAGACTTCTTAGGTTAAGTCTGTAGGAGCATACCAATGGGGTTCTTCCTTTGGAGTCTCCAATATTAGGATCCAATTTTGCCTTGAGAAGTTCTTCAAGAAAAGCAGCATTGCCCGTGCTTGCTATAGTTAGCAAGTTGAAAGCAATGTTCAGATCATCCTCTTCTTCTTCTCCATTCTCAGAAGTTAAACCTCCGATAACCTTCAAATCCTTAAGCTTGTTGTAATGCTGCGGTGTAACATGTTATTTAAACATCGAGCCCCAATTGAGCCCATCGTATGATATCGTAAGCAAAGACAAAAATATGGTATAGAAGGTCTGGTAAAAGAGAATAAACATCAAGCCTTTCAATGAAACAACACCAGAGTAGAGGATTCACTCCGAATCCATGACAAACAAACCTTAAGAAAGTTCTTTATAATAGCTATGTAATCGTCTTCTTTGGTGTGCATCGCTTCTATAAGAGCTGCGGTTTTGATCCTCAGGAGTTGTGAGAGTGTTCTCGTTCGAAATATATAGCTCTGAGGTCTGCAACAAAGCGCACCCACCTCTCCAAACACGTCCCCAGAGCGCAAAGTCCCAACAACTCGTTCTT
The DNA here is from genome assembly GCA_015731905.1 of Salix dunnii. Taxonomy (NCBI): domain Eukaryota; kingdom Viridiplantae; phylum Streptophyta; class Magnoliopsida; order Malpighiales; family Salicaceae; genus Salix; species Salix dunnii. Next base: position 1,138,726 of record CM027661.1, read on the forward strand.
TCTCCAGATGGCATTCGATGATTTCAACCTCTCCTGATACAATTATGTAAACATCATCTGGAGCTTCATTTTGCATGACAACATCTTCTCTTGGTGGGATGTACTCAGCTCTGATCTTCGCAACCTGGTTATTTTAGTTACATTGCTTGGAATTTTAGAATTCTAATCCTGTCCTCATCTCAAAAAGTCCGCCAATCTAAATATTTATAGATTCGGGCAAGTTCTCGTAACCATGGAGCAATGCAGACATGGCACTAAATCATCAAGTTATATTACTTTGGGAAAAAAATCACAGTTCCTTACCAGGTGCAAGAGTGTTTCCCTTGAGATACCCTTGAAAAGATAGACCTTCTCCACTGTAGGCAGAAACAAATGCTGGCAAATGCTTTTGCAGATGGATTTTGGTAGCTGTTCAATCAATTGATGCTGGTTCAAGCTCTCAGCCTTGAATCTCAAGCACATATATGCCAATATCTGATCCTTTAATCTTGGCGGCAAACGGTTTCTGCACACAAAATTGGATGCTGCTTCAATGCTGTTCCTCTGCACCGAATTTTATAGTTTAGAGGGACTAATTTGGTGCTGAGAACTGGTTGGAAGGACGGGTCATCATGGATTTTAGCAACAAAATCTACTAGTAAAATGACAATTCAAGGTTAAAAAAACTAAAAACAAGTAGTGAATATGAACACCTACAAATTCCATGGTACGTCGGGTTCCTTCAACGACTAGATTTGTCATGTTTCCAATTAAATAAGCAGTTAGACCAAGGTTGAAGAGCATGTAGAAGATGATGAAAATCATTTCCATGGAGTTTTCAGCATGGAGATCACCATAACCAACTGTAGTCATGGTGGTGATTGACCAGTACATGGCTGAAATATATCTGATCCCAAGGCTCGTCTCCCTGAAATTTGGTATCACAGCACCTATCCATGTCTTCCCCTTGTGTGGGTATCTGTCAGCTAGCAAGTAGTAGAGGCAACCAGCACAGTGCACAAGAAATAGCGTGACCTAAATCAAAAATAAAAACAAAAACATTAATAAATACGTGATTCTTTTCTATAAGAAACTTAATTTATATAATTTAAATAATAATAAATTATTCATTAACAGGGCAAAAAAATCAAATATACTTACACATAGTAACCTAGCACATCGGACCCAAAAATAGCTAAATCTTATATCCTTTTCAAGCCTGCAAAATCCCCAAGTTCATAGATTTTCTTCAGTGGTTAGGGGGAAGAAGAAGAAGAAGAAGAAGGAAGAGTCGTATACCTAGTGAAGAGCTGCTTAACTCTTCGAAGTCTCCAAAATCTAAGCAAGCCCAAGAGGGAATAATAGAGCCCCACTTTTTCCTTGCCTGTGAACAAGTAGGCCAGTAGCTCAAATGGGACAGTGGACGCCACATCCATCAGAAACCATGTTGAAAGGTACCTATCACACACGCACCGCCACCACCACTGGCTTTAGTAGAACAGCTCCAAAAAAAACAAGGACTGAAAGCTCTGTGATCCACCTTGGGCAAGTGTGTGGTTTTGTGAGTTCACTTGGGTAAAGATTAACCCTATTTTTCTTTTATATATATATATATATTATATATTGATGGATAATTAAGGGAAGAATATTTTTCTTAAATCAGAAAGTTGGGTCTAATAAAAATAAATAATAAAGTGTTAAAGTACATAAGAAAAATCAATATCTTTGCCCAACTGATTTGCTTTTTTGGGGAAAAAAGAGAGTAAATAGTTGGCCTTTAAAATAAAATGGCATCTGGAAGTGGAAATCGCCATACCTAAAAGGAAAAGGACTGAGACTCGCATGCATGATTGGCAGTAGTACCCCAAGGGTGATGATGCAAAAGCAAGGAAGAGTCTGCCATCATTGACTCATGTGATTCATAATTTCCCAAAATTAAAATGAAATGGGTTGGTTCATTATGATCACTCCAATGCAATAAAATTAATTTGATTTAATTTATTCCTATTGATTTGATTTGAAGAGAAATCTAATCAAATTAGATTTTAAATTAAACTAAATGTTAATGATGCAGTATGACCTAATCACCTCGACTTAACCCTGTTTTCCCCTTCCAAATATGATGTTTAACTATTGTTTTTATTATTAATTTCAAGCTAACCTTTTCAAGCCGTGGACCAAGTCATGAGCCCGCATGATTAGAGTCAAAGTGGTCTATAGTAGTGAAGGAAAAGAAAAAGGTCACGCGCTAAACGTAACGTGTTTATTTGCCTATGATGATGCATGTGGTGTTTAAACAAATTAAATATGAAGGGCTATATATTAATCTAAACAAAATAAATATAAACATGAAGGATTAATCATGGGGCATGCAGTGGGATAATTAATTACCTCCCAGCAATCTTTCTCCTGTCACGAACAAGCTGCTGGGTTCTTGAGTCGATGAATGCGACGAAGAATGTTAGAACGATGTCCACAGCAAAAAAAAGGTCGACAATGTTGTCTGCGATGTAAAGCATTCTATGGGGTGAGGAGTTTAGAAATGCAACTTCAAAAGGGTATACCCACAGGGAATAAGCTACCAAAAGGACCATGAATGTCCCCCAACACCTGCATCGATCAACCACACACGATTTCTTCAAATTAATCAAGAATTCTCGAGAAAATTACGCGTCTAATTAGGGATGAGCAGCTTGGAATATTGATGATCTAGTACTCATGCTCGTGTAGAACTAGTGTAATCACTTCCATGCATCATGTTCTCATGACTTCTTGCCTGAGAAATCGCATGGACACTTGCTAAAATGTCACATTTTCCACAAGCTTGGAATATACTTTAATATTTTAATTTCAATACCATAACACAATATTCTTTTCAGCCTGTCCACAGCTTGGAATCTATTTTTAATATGGAGAGATTAACATACCTTGTAATTTTCATTTCTATAGCATGAAGAGATCAAAATAGAAAAGATTGGAATATCATTCATAGAAGATATGTGTGTAAATTGTATTACCTGTATCTTGAGTCCACAGGCGAGATTATCCAGCCTTTGGACTCTATAGGATTCTGGTTGAAGCTTGAAGCGCCCAGCGGAGGGAGAATAATCTTTGACAAGCTTGAAAGAGAAAGGGCTGTATCATCTTCTTCCTGGTGCGGGGTTTCAGAGTCCTGTCCCTGGTAGTTTTTCCAGCTCCTCCTCATGCTAGAGGTAAGATGAAGATTGTACGGCGTGAACTTCGTCTCCATCATTCTCTCTATCTCACCTGCAAATGTAAGAGATGGTGATGTCTGAGGAGAGAGAGAGAGAGGGTTGGGTGGGAGAGAATGGATTGAGCTCATCGTTATTTAGAGAAGCATTACTGTCAGTGTCCGGTGGCTGGTGGTGGTCCTATGCATGGTGGTGCCACTGGAAATGAAATGAGGTGAGTATGATAATGGAACCACCTGCATTGATTGATTGATTGATTGTATCTTGTGATAAGATCTTGAGTAGAAATTGTGGGGCGTCAAATACTTGGCCTTGCTTGTAGGCAAGGACGGATGATTATAACCTTTCCCTGTAATTTAATTCCAATAATTATTCTATGATGCATGTTGACATCAATTTGTCAATTAGCTGAATTGAAACAAGAGCAAATATTTTTAGTGAAATAAGATAGTTTAATACGTCAAATTCGTTTCGGTTGAAGTTTTGTTTTTTAATTAAAATAAAATATTTTAGTTTTAAAATGTTTTGATATGTTGTTTCAGAATTATATTGTTTATATATATAGATATATATATTAAAAAAATTAGTTCAAATATAAAAATAAAATTATTTAGAATTGTGCATTTTAATCTAAAAAAAATACAATAAAATAATTTTTTTAAATAAAATTATGAACATGTATAATATTACAAGAATATCATCATCAATCTTGTAATGTTATTATATTATTTGATAGTTCTATAATTTTAATATAATATATATAAATATTATTTCATAAAAATTAATTAAATTTAATAGTTTATGAGACTGTGGTTATCATTCATGCATGCATGCATCCATCCAAATCGCTATTATTGGAAGTATATATCTTGCTTTACAGCATATAAGATTTAATTTTAAAAGTATTCTCTATTTTAAAAAATAAAAAAGAAACACTAATAGTTTTATAATTATTGGATTTATTTAATTTATTATTTATATAAAAAAAGTCGTGTGAATATCGTGTGGACTGGAAACTAGCCAAGGACACACATTGCCTAATATGCTATTATTGTCCTGTCTGCTACACGCCGCAATGGTCCACCTCATCTTCCTCTCCATCTGGATTCTTCTTCTGCACCAATGCAAACTCAGACTACCATTATGCGTGGATTTGATGTTGTCATAGTTTTTATTATTATAATTTAAAAAATAAATAAATTGATTTTCTTATGATTAGATTTTTAAAAGGAAATATTTAGTGGAACCTATATGATTTATAATGCATATTAATTGACTAGATATTGTTAAAATTATAATTCTAACACATCTTTTAAGTCTTTTAATTACAATAATCTATGTTATTTGCACCTTAACATGAGCAATTGATTTGTTTTTTTTTTATTTCCCCTTTTTAAAAGGGAAAAAAGAAGGGAAATTCACTTTTTTTTTAATGTATGAACTCTAATGTTGAGAAAATTATTATTACATGTAAGATTTTGCTCATTGATATTAAATCTATACCCGTACATAAATGGATTTTAGATGCTGGAAGACTTAGAGAATTCTAGATTTAAATGCTAAGACTTTATGTTTGATTTGACAAATCAAGAAGATGCGTCAAGTATCCACACCATTAAAGTTACCTTTTTATAAGGAAAGTGCATCGAAATTGGGAGATAAAGTCTACTTTTATAATTGTTCTTTGTTTTAATTATGTTCACATACTGTGTTTTGGTTTTGATTTGTCGGTAATTTTATTTATAATGTCACAAGATTTTTTTTTTTTTTTGCTAAGCAAACTTTTCTTTTCGATAATATCATGAATTTTCTTGTGTTTTGGATGTGCTTTTATTTTTATTTAAATAATATAAACATATCTTATACTATTTCATCTAAATTATATATGATTCTATGATTTCATAAAGATTTTTGGAAAATCAAAATTTAATACGAAAGAAAAATTCAAATGAGTTTCATACCACTAAAAATCCATATAATAGAGGTAAGATCTCACGCAATCCCTATTTAAATATAATAATTTTTTCTTGATAATTAAGGGTGTGTTTGATATTGCTTTTGCTTTTGTGGTTGAGGTTTAAAAAAAATAGTTTTATAAAAAACACTTTAGCTGCGGTTCAAAATAATTTTTAAAGTATTTGATTAAAACTGTTGTTGAGTTTGAGGTTAATGAAAAACAGTTTCAAGTGTTTAGTTACCAAGTTTTTTATATTGCATATATATTGTTTTGTAAATATTTAATAATTATAATAATAAAATATAATTAATCATTCAAGTAAATTAAAAACTTGTTTTGATTATCCTATCAAACTACCAGGAATCTCCTTCTAATATCATTTGACATTCTTATAAAAAATAACATAAAACCTGACAGTGAGATCATATGAATCTATTTTAGAGCAAGTTTATTATAAGCAGACATCAAAATAGTTTTTGTGCTTGGAATAAACTTAAAATTCCAAAAATCTTTGTAATTTAAAAAGCAAATTTCTTTTTATTTGGATCGACTGATCATTGAAACCCATTTTGGTGTTTGCATGCACCACAATTGACCTAACAGGAAATAGCTTATATTATGATTCTAATGCTTCTCGCAGATCAACCTGAGGCACATTATTTTGGATGATTAATTCAAAATCAATCTAGAATTATTATTTTTTTACTTTTGCTTTCCCAGGTGGGACAACATTTTCGTATGTAAATTTCACCGTGTTATTTAGCTTTTTAAAATTATTTTTTATATATATAAAAATATATTTCTTATTTTTAAAAACATATTTTTATCAAAACATCAAATATATTAAAAACATCCAAAAAAATATTTTTATAAACACTTTCGATCACAATCTCAATCATCCCCTAAAAAAATACGTAAAGAGACCTAAAAATTAAGATTCGATGAGAGTACCAAAATCCCCAACAAGAAAAATAAGACACGTACAACATTCATGCATTCCCTCTTTACAGACGTACTAGGGAGTGAGAGAACCAAGAAAAAAACACATTTTGATTGGGAAGTTTCCTTTTTGTTAGAGAAAAAGGACAGCCTCTAGTTGGAACATGGCTAGGAATAGGGTTTTTGTTTTAGGCTCTTTGTTGTTTTGGACCATGTTGTAGAATATTGACTAATACTCTTTAGATCTTTATAAATATATTGTAGAATTCAAAAATATGAGAAATGATTTTTCTTTGCTAAATTCATGCTATAATACATTTTTTCTTCAAATTCCAAGATAATATATATTTTTTGAAACAAAAAGAATTTTTAAAATATGCTAGTGTATTGGCCGTATGCATAAAACAACACATTTTTATTTTTAACCATTTTTTAAAAAATATTTTTTTTATGCAAATTTTTATTTTTATTATTTTATTTTATTTTATTTATGTATTTGATAGGGGGTGGCTTATTTTATTATTTATTTTTATTTTATTTTATTTTATTTATGTATTTGATGGGGGGCTAGCTGCCAGCCCGCTTGATGGGGCTGCATGCATTGAGTATCATGTGTTGGGTATTTGACCAAATAAATTTGATTTTCAACAAATGACATCTCTTTTATTTTATTTCAAGAATTAGACTTTGGATGCACATGATCTTTTGAAATTGATGACTTAATGCCAGAACAAGAAAGATTTACAAAAAGAGAAAACATTGGTCGAAATTATAGAATCCTTGACATTGATAGTTTTTTATTATCATTGAAAAGCCTAACAATCAGAGGTTAGAATGTGGATCTTGATAGGTATACAAATAATTTCACATCAGCTTGGGGGCAGGGAAACACAAGTAAATAATGATTCAGAGGAATTCATCAGTGAGCAATAACAGATTCAATTCAGGGCAACATTGCTTAATAGAGAATGATGGTTTAACAAGTTCGAACAGTGATCGAGAATAACATTGCATTTAAAGGGCATTCTTCAGATTTTGAAATATTTGGCTTACCCGCAGATTTGGTTGTCTCCAAAAGATATTGTCACATAGGTGCATTTTGATAAATGTTGAAGAGTATACATGTCATAAAGGTTGAATGTGGGATAATATGTTTTGAAGTTGTTGATTCAAGCTCTGCTTCACTACATGAATGCCAATGATAAAAAGTGATGGCATCATATGAGCTACATTGTTGATAAATGTTGAAGAGTATATGACCGCAAAGACTAACTGCGGGATAATCTATCTTGAAGCCCATCGACTTTAGGTTCTGTTCACCGCATGAATATGAGAGACAGAAAGAACCTTGTTAACGACATCATTATAATTCTCTGCATGGAATGAGAAGAATTTGTTTTGAAAAAATTAAGTCTACAATAAAGAGTTTCAGATTGCATGACCAAGTAGTTGCATCAATTCAAGGTGCAATTCATCGCATGATTGCGGATGATGATAACATTACATCTTTTCTCACGAGCTGAGAGGAATTTATTGTGGATAACTTTGAGCTTGCACTGATGAGTTTTGGATGTAATTCTAGATGACTTGGCATTTTCATAAAGGTTAATGATGACATATGGTAGAAGAAATATGATTCAATTGATAAAAGACTCTATGACTGATTGACAATATAAGATGAGGACAATATTGAACAAGTCTTGCAATGGCTGTTATTAAAAGAATAAAAGAAAATGGATGACTTGTTACACCTCTTCATGATGAATCAAGCAACACCACACTTGGGGGCAAGTTCAAACTTGATAAAAAATGAAAGCAGAGATCATCGTAGATAGCACAGAATAAACAATGCGCTTAAGTTGGGTGGATGAATAGCAACAAAGCTTTGGATATTAAGCAAATGCATCCTATAACAATGGAGCATAAGAAAAAGAGGGGCCTATATTTCTCAGGTAAGTACATGCATCATCATGCATTGCATCCCCATCTTTACCAATTACGTCCGGGTAGGTCATCCGTTATAATAAGACCATCACCTCCATTTTTCATCCGGACAGGTCATCCAGTATAATGAGACCTTCACCTCCATTTTTCACCGGGTAGGTCACCCGTTATAATGATATCTTCACCTACATTTTCCATTCAAGTAGGTCACCCGTAATAATGAGACCCAACTTCCATCCGGGTAGGTCACTGATGCGACAATATTATTTGATAATTTCATCCATATTTACCTAGTGTTTTGCATATGTTTTGTGTATTAAATGCCTTGATATTCTTTATTTTATGTTTTGAAGGCATTTTTTGTTAAAAGATGCAAAAAGGAGGTAATTGGAGCTGATTGATAGATTTGACCTTCAGTCAATATTTTGTGCAGAGCGAAAGCTCTAGAGATCGAAATGAAGTGATTCCAGTGGAAATAAAAAGATAACATCCATATCTTTCTGTAAAGATAAGTAAAAATAAATAAAATAAGGAAGATCATGGGAATCGCATCCTTCAAAGTCAAATCTTGCAATCTGCCGATGTCGACCTTTGTCCATTCAAACCTTCATATCTCGAGCTACAGAAGTCCGATTGATGCAAACCTAATTTTGGTTGATTCATGACTCAAAGGAATATAAACTCTCCAAATATCAGCTCAAAAATATGTCATATGAATGAGATATGAATTTTACAAGGGACAACTAAATTCTGTCAACTTAAGGAAGGACTATTTTTTAAAATAAATACTAGGGTTTCGAAGCATATATAAAGGAAGAGAGGAGCAAGGGAATTTCGGCTAGCACCAAAGAAAACACAAATCTTCCTCCTCCAAACCCTAAATCATGTTTTCTTCTATCTTTTTATTTAGTTGTTCAATAAACATGCAAGGCTAGACTCTTTTGCTTGGTTGCAAGGACACAGAAACCTTCAGATTTCAAGAACTGTAAGATCTATTTTTACCCCAATTTTTCAGTTTATATGATGAATATATTTGTTCTCCTATGCTTATTTTCCTATGATTGTTTATTTATTTGCTAAGAGCGGACTCGAAGTTATTGTTGTAGACAATCTATTGCTAAGTTTGATATCAAAATCGGAGTTGTGATATATGAACTTGTGAAGCAACTAAGTTAGTAATTTTAACGGATCTACATTATTAATCTTAGGGAGAACATTCAATCGAACTAAACATATATCGCAGACAATTATATTTCTTAATTGATCAATTTATCTAGTTTTTAATGCTGCCATTGAATCAAATTACTAGTGCGGACACTGTGGTTGTTTGATGGTTAGGGTAAGTTGTACGGCGGATCCGCTAACGAACCAATTTTAAGAAAAGATAAATATTCAGAATATAAATTGATGTGTCGTTTCCATGATCAGTTCTAATTTCTGTAGGTAGATGTTGACTTGTGACCAAGGTTGACTTTATTAATAAATTTCAGTTTTATATAATTTTCGCTTAGTTTACTTTAGCCTAGCCTAGACAACTTCTAACCCCCCCTCAATTGCATAACATATAACATGAAAATCTGAACTAAATCGTCCTCATGGGATCGACCCCTTGCTTGCTCTATACTATCTTGTTTGATTTATTTTAAACTAGGGTAATTAATTTGTGCGACCGCGACATCACAACAGTCACCCATAATAATGAGACCCTCTTCAACATTTTTCATTTGGACAGGTCACCCTTAATAATGAGACCCTCTTCATTATTTTTCATCCGGGCAGGTCACCCATAATAATGAGATCCAACTTCCATCCAGGTAGGTCACCCATAATAATGAGACCCATATTAACATATCTAACTTGGATAGGTCACCTAAAACAATGAGACCCTTCTAACAATCTAACTTGGGTAGGTCACCCAGAACAATGAGACCCTTCTAACCGCTAACCCGGGTAAGTCACCCGGAATAATGAGACCCATATCTAACTTGGGTAGGTCACCAAAAATAATGAGATCCATATTAACATAACTAACTTGGGTAGGTCACCCAGAACAATGAGACCCATATCTAACTTGGGTAGGTCACCCAAAATAATGAGATCCATATTAACATAACTAACTTGGGTAGGTCACCCAGAACAATGAGACCCATATCTAACTTGGGTAGGTCACTCGGAACAATGAGACCCTTCTAACCGCTAACCCGAGTAGGTCACCCAGAACAATGAAATCCATATCTAACTTGGGTAGGTCACCCAGAATAATGAGACCCATATCTAACTTGGGTAGGTCACCCAGAATAATGAGACTCATATTAACATATCTAACTTGGGTAGGTCACCCAAAACAATGAGACCATTATCTAATTTGGGTAGGTTACCTAGAACAATGAGACCCACATTTAACTTGGGTAGGTCACCCAGAATAACGAGACTCATATTAACAATCTAACTTGGGTAGGTCACCCAAAACAATGAGACCCACATTCAACTATCTAGCTTGGGTAGGTCACCCAGAATAATGAGACCCATATCTAGCACATCTAAATATCTAGCTTGGGTAGGTCACCCAGAACAATGAGACTCATATCTAACTTGGGCAGGTCACCCAGAATAATGAGACCCATATCTAACTTGGGCAGGTCACCCAGAACAATAAGACCCATATCTAACCCGGGTAGGTCAACCGTCTCCATTGAGACCCTTGACTATTCTCACTTGGATAGGTCACCCGTCACCATTGAGACCATCGACTATTCTCACTTGGGTAGGTCATCCATTATAACGAGACCAACTTCTTTTTTTCTTTACAACGCTTACTAGTTAAAGTCTTATACCAGACTTTAGTCGTAAGCATTGCAAAGAAGGGGGCAACTGTCATAACCCGATTTCGGGTCATTCCCTCAATCTACCTAAAAATAAAAAAAAATAAGATAAAGGGGTTGGGGTTGGTAGAAAAATCAAGATGGAAATTTTGGATATTTTCAAGATCCCGGTCATACTTTTCTTGTGTCCGGAAATAAAGGAAAATGCAGATTCAAGATTAACGTAATTTATTATTTGATAAATCTACGTAAAAATTAAGTTGAAAGATATAATTATATTTTTATGGGCCAATTCGATTTAATCGTTGGCTAATTTAAAAGTGTAATTATGTTTGAGAATTAATTTATTGTCCAATTGAAGGATTTAATTAAGCGCGATGACTTAATTATACTTTAAATTGATCAAATAATTTTATTAAGGGCTTGGTCAATGAGAAATCAACTTCTTAAATTTAATTTGGGTTCAATTGATGAGATTGGAATTTTCAGAAACTGATTTGAATTTTTAAGCCAATTATGCAAAATCGCTGGCCAAATTGAATAAATTGAGAGTTTAATGGTCGATTAGAGGTTAAATCGCGCAAATCATAAACAAAGGACCAAAATAAAAAGGCACACAAAGCTAGGGTTACTCTTGAAATTTTAACGGAGATGCAATTGCACAAAAATTGAAAGTTTAAAGCCAATTGAGGGATCAATTAAAGGAATTTTAAATTGGGGGAGCAAATCACACTTTTACCTCCCTAAATATGTTGAAACTCGCACTATTTAGGCGCGTCTGCACTGCCACCTACAAGCCCCGGCGCATGCCACTAACAGCCATATTTTCAGGCATGCTGCCGCAAAAGGTGACCCACCATTGCAACGGCTACCTCCTGCGGCTATAAATATTGTAGCCAACCACAACTGATGGGGGGAGGAAATTTAAAAAACAAAGAGGAGAACAAAGTAACTCACAGAGAGGGAGAGAAAATATACAGAAGAATTTACGTATAGAGGACAGGGGAGGAGTAGAAAAATTCACATAAAAAAAGAGAAGAAAATTTACGTGGGAAAACAAACGAGAGGAGAAAGATTTTACATAGAGAGTTGAGAGTAGAACGGAGAGAGAAAAGTAGAGAAAGAAAAAAACAGAAAAAAAAACAGAGGGGAAAGAAGGGAAAAATGAGTAATTCACAAGGCAAATTTAACGTAAAAAAGCTCAAGTAATCTTCTTCAACAGAGCCCCCAGCATCACTAGTTCCTTTCCCTTTCTTTTTTTCCTTTCCTTCTTGGTCATTCGGCCATTTCTCTCTCTAAAACTAGAAGCCAATGTTCTCTCTCTCTCCCTCTGTGTCAACTCTGGCCGCCAGTTCAAACCTCTAGCACCACCCAGTCGTCACCATCATCCTCCCCTCCATGCCAGCAATCCAGTTGTGGTCTCCAATGAAGCAAAGGCAGACCAGCTCCAACAACTGCAATGCCACCCGTCACTTTCCGACGTCCTTTCCAGCCACCACAAGTCACCATTTCCGACACCACCACGACCATAAGAACCACCTTGACGTCCTCTACCCAAGGGTATTAACCGGTATGCCATTCATCACACTCGAAAATCTCCCCTGTTATTATTCATCGTCTTCATCAGCCCCGGTTACTTTTAATTGAACAGTTATCTGGTCGGGTTGGGCCGGGCTTGTGTCCGGCCGACCAACGAACAAGTTTGGGCTGGAAGCCCATCTCGACATAGAGACGAGTTTCCGGCCCATTTGGACTGGAAACCCGGTCCGAGAAAAATAGGCTGGAAGCCTAGTTATGAAAATAGATGGCCGAAGCCCAGTAGTGAATTAGGTGGGCCATGAGCCCATTACCAGTAAACGGGCCGCGAGCCCAGATCCATGAGGCGGGCTGTGAGCCCAACCCCCCATCAAATACATAAATCAAATAAAATAAAAATAAAAATTTGCATAAAAAAATATTTTTAAAAAAAATGGTTAAAAATAAAAATGTGTTGTTTTATGCATACAGCCAATACACTAGTATATTTTAAAAATTCTTTTGTTTCAAAAAATATATATTATCTTGGAATTTGAAGAATAAATGGATTTTAGCATGCATTTAGCACAGAAAAATCATTTCTCGTATTTTTGGATTCTACAACATGTTTGTAAAGATCCAAAGGGTATTGACCAATATTCCAAAAATATTAAAATCTTAGTTTTTGGGTTTATTATTCACTGGTGGTGTTTATATAAATAAATCCTAAGGGGTCAATATTCAAAATATTTGACGGGTATAATTTGCTATTATTCATTGTTGGTGTTTGGATAAATAAATTCTAAGGGGTCAATATTCAAAATATTCGACGGGGATAATTTGTCATTATTCACTATGGGTATTTGGATAAATAAATTTTAAGAGGTTAATATCCAAAATACACAGCAGAGATAATACACCATCACCATTTTAACCAACATATTATTTGAAAGATCAAAACCATAACAAATCATAAGCAAACTAAAACGTCAAGTAGCTTGCCTTAGGTAGGGCGTATTAGGAGTGTTAAAACCTTCCCTTTACGCAACCAGTCCCTTACCTTAGAATATCTGAAAAACCAGTTTTAGATTTCCTAGTAACCATAATATTAGGTGGCAACTCTCTTTTTCACAAGAATAAAGATAAAACCCAACATTGAATTCTCCCAGTAACGGGGAGGGTCACCGAGACGTCGCGCTCTCGCGAAGGGATGCGACAATTACATGAAAGTTTTTGCTCATTGATAATTCATGTATTTTCTTGTGTTTTAGATGTGTTTTTGGTTTTTGTTTAAATAACACAAGCACATCTTATACCCTTTCATCTAAATTATATATGATTTCATGATTTCATAAAGATTTTTGACAAATCAAAAGTCTAATACGAAAGAAAAGGTCAAATGAGTTCTAGGAATTCAAGAGATTTCCTTGAAAAGTGACCTCATACCTCTAAAAACCCACAAAATAGAGCTAAGATCTCAGGTAAACAAATAATCAAAAATCATTTCGCATGGAAAAACAAAGCTCACCTATCCTAGATACATGTTTTTAAAATAAGGGAAGACCATTTTTGCCACCCCTTCATAAGTTTCAAATATCTTATGCAGTTCCTATTTGAACATAATATTTTTTTCTTAATAATTAACTTTGACAAGGTTCACATTATATACTGGGTGGTAAGTACAAGGATCAAAAAACATTTTTAATCTACAAAATAATTCTCAATGACAAGAGAAACCTAAATAAAGTTAGGAGCATAAACATAAAAAAAGAATTGAACAAAGCAAAATAACAAACATGAATGATGGTGCTAAAAACACCCATGAAAAAATCCCAAACAAAATATTGGGGGCGTGACAAGTCATTATGCAAATCAATTAAGATGTTCCAAAACCTATGGACTAAAAGAAGCTCTACGAGTAAGCGCTACTGATCCTTAGTCTAGAAAACCTTTAAACACCTTTTGAGCATACAAATATTTTTTTTTCCGTAGCCAACAACCTAAACCTATGTTATAAGCCTAATAAAGTTGTTTGTGATCAAATACAGATAATCAAGATCGATAGACAATGTTTTCCATTCAAAACAAGCCCTATAAAACTTGGTCAAAACCTTTTTGACATGCAAGACATGAAACAAACATCACTTGACATTCTTATTAAAAACAACATAAAACTTGACAATGAGATCATATGAATTTGTTTTAAAGCAAGTTTGTTGTAAACAAACACCAAAAAAAAATTTGTGCTTGGGATTAATTTAAAATTCCAAAAATATTTGTAATTTAAAAGGCTAATTTCTTTTTATTTGCATCAACTAATCAATGAAATCCATGTTTGTTTCATTAAAATGATGAACTATAATATCTCATTTATGGCGTACACACACAATTAATTCATTTATGGTGTTTGCAAGCACAACAATTGACCTAAGGGAAATAGTTTATATTAGTTAATTGCCCACACTACGTTGTGGGTCGAGCAAATAATTTTTATAATTATTGAGATTAAAATACAATATTTATACATGTAAAGTTTGATATAATAAAATAGATCAACATATCTTATTATAATAACAGTAACATCGAAGTCTTAACATCTAAAATTATCATCATTATCACTACAAAAACAATAAAAAAATATTAAATTACCCCGAGAAAAACATAAAAAAATTTAACAAAAAAGCAAGTAAGAACAAAAGGTAAAGTTATTATTATTAATAATATTATTATTGCGTTAATAATGAAAAAAATTAAATCAAAGACTAAAAACTTTAACACAATAGCAAATAAAAAAATTAAATAGATGATAAAAAAAAATTACTAGTTAAAAAAAATCATTTGATTTGAAAATTAAAAAAAATTGCTCGCACTACGTTGCAGGCCGAACAAATAATTTTTATAATTGTTGGGATTAAAAAAATTAATAGGATTTGTTGGTTCAAAATTAAAATATAATATCTATATATGAAAACTTTAATATAATAAAATAGATCAACACACCCTCTTATAACAATAGCAACATCGAGGTCTTAATATCTAAAGTTATCATTGCTATCACTGTCAAACTAATAAAAATTATCAAATTATCCCAAGAGAAAAAAATTAAAAAATATTAACAAAAGAGTAAGTAAGAAAAACAATTAAATCATCATCATCATCATCATTATGTTAATAATGAAAGAAAAAAAAATGAAAGACTAAAAAAATCCTAAAAACTTTAACAAAAAAATAAAATAAAATAAAAAATTTTAGGTGAACAAAATTCAAGAGCAAAGGAAGAAAAAAAAAACAGGAATATCAATTTTCAAATGATCATAGACACAAAATAAAAATTAAGAGCTAATTTTTTTTTTAATAAAAAAGACCACCTCAACTAAAAAGGAAATAATAAAAATTAAAAACCAAAGCTAAGGGTACACTTATATATATATGGACAAAAATAGAGATTATTCTAGAAATATATAAAAAAAAATATAGAGATTAAAATAAAAAAAAATTAAAAGTATAAGGACCAAAATGAAAATCAAATATATTATCAATTTTAATCAAATGATAAAATTGAAAAAACCACAACTTCTGTATCGAATATATTAAGGTATTTAAACTCAATTCGAAAATTAAAAGAAAGAGGATCGAAGTGAAACCTAAATATATAATTAATTTCAATCAAAGGATCTAATTGAACTAAATTAAAACTTATGTGATAGAAATCAGGATCATATACAATAGACTTTATGTTTGATTTGACAAATCAAGAAGTATGGTCAAGTATACACACCATTAAAGTTACCATTTTTTAAAGGAAAGTGCATCAAAATTGGAAGATAAAGTCTACTTTATAATTGTTCTTTGTTTTGATTATGTTCACATGTTTTATTTTGGTTTTGACTTGTCGGTAATTTTACCTTTAATGCCACTATGTTTTTTTTTTACTAAGCAAGCTTTTTTTCTCGATAATATCATGTATTTTCTTGTGTTTAGGACGTGTTTTTGCTTTTTTGTTTAAATAACACAAGCACACCTTATACCATTTCATCTAAATTATACATAATTCCATGATTTCATAATGATTTTTAACAAATCAAAAATATAATAAAATAGATCAACACACTCTATTATAACAATAGCAACATCGAGGTCTTAACATCTAAAATTATCATTACTATTATTGTCAAAATAATAAAAATTATCAAATTATTCTAGAGAAAAAAACTAAAAAACATTAACAAAAGAGTAAGTAAGAAAAACAATTAAATTATAATTGACCCAACTTAAGACGGCAACGCATCATCTAAGACGATAAAAGCTCATTTTCCACCACCAAAGTACGCCATATGCACTGCCCGAAGAGGACGTGAGGCGAAACAACACCGTTCACGTGCATCACACGCGCGCCCAAATTTTAACAGATAATAATAAAAAAATATGGTCAGTTACCGGAACACCCTTACATACAATTCTTTAATTTTATCTTATCAGGGGTATAGTAGTATTTAGCTATTTTCAAAAAATAGAAGATGCCCGTGGCACCCCTCCCATACTAGATAAGTTTTTTCATCCTCTATGGAGGCATCATAGTATTTAGTTATTTTCAAAAATTATGAAATTCTTGTGAAGCTCCTTCCAGAAACAACAATTTTTTTTTTCTTTTTCAAGACTAAAACAATTATTTTACTATGTAAATACTAAAAAAACTTAATAAATTGGTAACCCAACCGACCCGAAACCCAATCTAACCCAAAATACATTATTACAATCTATCACGTTTTTATTCGCAATGCAATGCACCGTGAAACACAGATCTCTTTTAATTTGTCTTATAATTTCTAATTCTTATGCTTCTCGCAGATCAACGTGAAACACATTATTTTGGATGATTGATTCAAAATCAATCTAGAATTATTATTATTTTACTTTTGCTTTCCGAGGTGGGACAACATTTCCGCATGTAAATTTGATGGAATACCTCTGTCGGCCATTCAGGAAATTTCATCGTGTTATTTAGCTTTTTTTTTTAAATATATATATATATATATATATATATATATATATATATATATAATATTTCTTATTTTTAAAATTTATTTATATCATCAGCACATCAAATCTATTAAAAAAACATCTTAAAAATTATTTTTATTTTTTAAAAATATTTTTAAAACATAAAAACAAACCAATTCTATATAGTAGTATTATGATTTTCACATGGAATTTCAGATTAATTTCTAATCTACAAGAAAAGAGAGATAATAAAATAATAATAATAATAATTAATAAAAAAGCAAGTCTAGTCATGGTAGGTGGTTGGTCCACGCACCTAGTTGATCCACTCCACTTCTTTATTTTTTTTAAAAAAAAAATATAACATCGTTTTTCATAACAAACGCCTGCAGTCCATTAAATAATTAAAACAAAAACATTATTCAATCACTTTCTTCTAATCTCTTAATATTCAGGGACTAAATTGTAAGAAAATCAAAGTCTTGAATAAAAAATTAAAATTTAAAACCAGCAGGACTCAACAATAGATAATTGAGACTTCGGAATGAGCAAAATGAAGTAGTTCTTCATTTCATCATTGGAATGTGGTGTCACATCAAATAATTAAGTCGGTAATGGATTCCAAAGTACAAAGTTATTAAAACCGATTAAAATCTAATTGTTTTTTATAAAAACAAATGATATTTTTTTAAAGTATAATTAAGTTGGTATGCATACAAAGTTAAGGAATATATAAAATTGCAACTTGGATCAAACTAAATGTTTTTTTTTAAAACATTAAGAATATGCTTTTTGTTTTTGATATTTTTATTCATTGTGTTACTTGCAAATGTTTAATTTTATAGCTGTTTAATTAAGTCAATTATGGATTCTAAATGGCAAAGTCATTAAACTTTGTTAGGATCATGATCTAATCATGTTAGGTGAGTTAACTCATTTTAAACCAGTTTTGTTTAAAATATTATTACAAGGGAAAAGATGCAAAAGAAAAGGTGATTATATATTTTTTAAATCATTAAACACTTTTTGAGTCTAAGAAAAAAAATATTTATTTCATAATCATTGATCATAATCTGCATTATATGTCTTTTTAAATCTTTTCTAATCAAATACACGCAACTTAGGTTGATAAATGATGACTTTACTATCCCTACAAGAGAAATGCAAATTCTAACATCAAACAAATATTTAAGTATTTGAAACCTTTCTATAAACTTTAGATAGAAGGTCATTTTTCGAGGAAAAAAAATGCCCTAAAAATAAATCACAATTTGAAATTTGATACAATCCTTAATTGGAATTGCTTAAAGTTTATTTTGCAAAACCAATCTTCAATTCATCATTGGAATTTCCCTTGAGAATATGCGAGAGAATTCAAATCAGAAGAAATATCATTGTAACCTGGGAGAATGAAATTGCAAATTAATTTGAACAGTAAACATTTGCTTTTTCCTCCCATCTTCCTCTCTTAAGAAATGATACGTAGAGAGAGCTAAAAATTAAGATTTGATAGAGTACCAAAATCCCAAGTCAAAAATCAAACGAGAAAAACAAGACATGTACAGTATTCATGAATTCCCCCTTTTCAGACGTAGTAGAGAGTGAGAGAACCAACAAAAAAACACATTTTGATTGTGAAGTTTCCTTTTTGTTAGAGAAAAAGGACAGCTTCTAGTTGGAACATGGCAAGGAATAGGGTTTTTGTTTTTGGCTCTTTGTTGTTTTGGCCTCTTAACCATAGTTAGATCCAAGTCAAGGGACCGCAAACTGGTTAAACACAGCTCTTAACACGTCCAGGTGGCAGGAAATGTTATACAGACATTGAATGTTATACAGACATTGAAAGATAGTGTTTGGGAGAGTTGTTGCTGTAGCTGAAAGTGTGTTTCGTGCCGAAATACATTAAAATAATATTTTTTTATTTTTTAAAAATCATTTTTGATATCAGCACATCAAAATGATCTAAAAACACTAACAGTATATTTTTAAAATTCAAAAAAAAAAAAAAAAAAATTGAACCAAAAGCACCCAAAAACGCTTTTGGATAGCTTCCCAAACACCCCCTTTAATCTACTCACAAGGTTAGATCATTGCATCCAGCAGCAGTTGAACTTCCAAAACACCCCCTTTAATCTACTCACAAGGTTAGATCATTGCATCCAGCAGCAGTTGAACTTCCAACTTATCACTATGAAGGCGCATTGATCTCAATGCCCCACCACTTCTTTCTTGAGATTTGGTTTACATACCAAGTTAATGATCCAAAAAAAGAGAAGCCTTTAGAGCACTGTGCATGCAAAGACATCCTCAAGACTGCATGATTACTTTTCCAGGCAAGAACTGAAGGTGAGTTATATTTGTAATACAAGCTGTAATATCAAAATAAACGCTAATTCTAGGCTATCATGATTCATGGAGAAGAAATCCATTGCTTGTTGCCATTAACAATTGTATACCATCAAAATTTTGGGTTCACAGTGGATTGGCTATGAAACCATTTCCCAAATCAAAATGGCTTAACCAAAAGAAAACAACTCTGGCACTTACTCTTCCTTTGTATTGATATTATAGAAACATGTGCAGATGGTAATGTAAGTTTGGGAAATGAGTAGTCCATCCCTAACATGGTGCCTGTTGTTGTTACTAGAGCTTGGGTCTCGTTGAGGGCATCAAGCAGACAAAACAAGCAGCCAACCATTTTTATCACCTCGTTGATATAGAGATTGTCAACACTTCCCATGCATAAACCAACTGCACCAGCTAGCCTAAGTTCTCCAAAAAGTGATCACATGAACTAGATTCAAATTGTATGAATAATGTTCATAATTCAGCCTTGGATTCCACGTCTTCCTCCAGTGAATTGTCAGTTAGAGAGTCCTGTGGTTGGTTGGGGGACACAAGTTCTTGAGGATTTACTTCATCCCCTAAGATTTTCGCAGTGAATTGTCTCGCCTCAGAGTCAAGATTAACCCATTCTGAAACTATTCTTTTTGCTCCCTGAAAAAAAAAAAATTCATTGAAAATATAGAAAGTGTTGCGAGCAAGTGAATAGTGAAACGTGGTGTTGATTATAGAAACAAGTCATAATTGTAGAATCATGGATCCAAAGGAAGAATCACCTGAAGCTTGGGTTCCTTTGTCATAGGATTGTTGCAAAGATCAATAGTTTTTGCTCTGGATTTTGTGGCATTACCACACCATGATTCGCACCACAACCATTCTTGAGGCAGTGAAAAGATGGGTACTGTATGCTGAGCATAGTTCGGAAGATCCTGAACAAGGAACAGGTAAAATTTAATAAAGCAAATTTGATGATGATTCCCCTACTAAATGGCAAGATAAAGATCCTCCTTGGAAAGTGAAACCTGGTAAATGGACCCATGTCCAGAAATAACAGCCTATTAATAATTATAGCAAAAACTGCCCATGCATTTTGCAGCCAGCTAGCTGCATCTCCAGCTACCTCCCACCCAGCTTACTGCCAGTAAGCAATAAATTTTCTAGAGTTGTTTGGAATATATAAAATTGAGCAGCACTCCATTACCTGAAGGGTGGGAACAAACTAATTGCGTGAAGTTTTAAAGCCTTTAGACCCACAAATCTCTTATATATATCTTCGTGTAAAATATCATTGTTTGCATGCTCGCATATTCTCTTTTTCCTTTCTGTTTTCTTCTAGTTTTACATAGAGCTTTAAGTGCTCCATTGTCAAGCATGCTCATGCAAACGT
This sequence comes from Salix dunnii, assembly GCA_015731905.1. Taxonomy (NCBI): domain Eukaryota; kingdom Viridiplantae; phylum Streptophyta; class Magnoliopsida; order Malpighiales; family Salicaceae; genus Salix; species Salix dunnii. The sequence continues at coordinate 1,159,825 of CM027661.1, forward strand.
AATGCAGGAGCAATGAAGGACAAAAAAATATTGTTTCAGAAAAATTACATTTACTTAAGATATGATTTTATCTTATTTATAAATTAGGTACTTCAATCAACGTGATATTAATTAGTTAGAATGTTCACTATTTTGGGAGTTTATTCCATTTCCTACTTTGGTTTGGTCTATTTTTCTTAGATGCGTGTAACTCATTCCTAGGAAGATCAAGATGATGTCATGGATTGCAGAAATATTTTGATGAATAACTTTTAAATGATGAATTTTCCTGAAAATCTTCTCTCTCCGTTCTTGTCCTCTCTTGCTCTGGGTGATCTTTTATCACTCCCCACTCAAATCTAAACAAAGATAAGTTGTGTGCGTGTTTATTAAAGTCTGAGTTTGTTTACTCTTAACATTTTCTCTTCATATCCAATCAACTACGCCTAAATGAAATCATTCAAATTCAGAGAGAACAGTGGCACTGTAAATTTTATATACAACAACAATTTTGACATATCACTGAAATAGTATGGTATACAAACGAGGAAGTGAGCACATCAAACACAGTGATTATAAGAAAAATTAAGTTGACTAGTTACCTGATCCAAATTGGCAAGACTATTTGGATCCTTGCTCAGTGTTTCATAGAAAACCCTTAGATTATCTCCTGCAGCTGTTTCTCGAAATTTAACCAGATCAACAATGTACAAAGCACTGCATAAAGTAGAGCACAGGTCATGCTCATGGCTGGGTTTTAAGAGCTGAACGAGCTCCAAAGAATAAATTAACAAAAAAGATTGCTTACCTGATATGATATGGTCTTCCCCGCAGATGTTCTTTCCAGAATCCCTGTACCACACAAAATAATGGGAAAAGATAAGCATACAGTGACTAGATGGCAAGTTGCCTAGGCCTTCCATTGAACAAAATGAATCTATGAAAAATTATCTTTAAAAGGGAGAACGACTGATCAGTGAAGTATACTTGACTCCAAAATCGATATCCATCCATATCCCTGTTGTTATCACAGAATGGTGTATATGCAAGAGGTCTTCCTTTTATATCCATGTCATACAGTTCTCCCATGTCTGCTCGCACAACCTGATCAGCATCAACAAATATAACCTGCATATGGAAACAATGGTGCATTTTTAAGCAGATTTCTTGTAAATATGGAGTTCATAGCAAGAGAATACAACCAAGTTTTGACAAAAAAAAAAAGAGAGAGAAAGAAAAACAGTTATACCCTCTCCAAAGAAAGAGGAAAGATAACATCAAGGAACAAAATCTTATATGCCCAAATGATTCGCTGCTTTTCTGTCTGCTTATGCAACCATGATGGCCATTTATAAGTGATCAGTTCGTACTCGAAACCATATTCTTGTGCCATATGTGGAATCACATCCTGCATGATTCATTAACAACCAGAGAATGCACACGAGTTAGACAATAAAATTAGAAAACAATACATGAGTGACAGCTATAGATAAAATATATACAAACCTTAAATTGAGGAGAGAGATAGTTCTTTATAAACCAAAATTTCACGGGACGCTGGGTATTCTTCCAGACACTTAGAATCATGATTTTAAGGAAACGTTCATATCTGCCACAACCAAAACACATAATGAAATCATTATGATATTACACTTTTTTTTGCTAGTACAACGAATGCATTGAACAAACAGAAAATGTGTGCGTGTATTACCAGGAAGAAAACAAACATTTATACAGGTTTATTTATGAAGCGCACAAATTAAAGTTCCTCAGTCCCACATACAAGTTCTCATTCAAAACTTTCAGCACATGGCTGTTTGAGCTTTGCTGCATGCATTGAACATACAGCAAAGTGTGTGTGTGTGTGTGTACAGGTTTCTTTATGAAGCACACAGATAAAAGTTCCTTGGTTCCACATACTTCTCATTCAAAACTTTCATCACATGGCTGTTTGGGCTTGTTGCTTCAATTGTGATCACAGACAGAAAACAATTCCAGAAAAGATTCAATGGAGCTAATTTTATTAAATCCAGAACAGTTAATTGTCTAAAATTTCACTTAGCTCACTTTGGTTTTCAAATTTTATAGAAATAAAAATGATAAAAGTACATAATGCGAAATACATTAAGGTTCTGTTTGGAGAACATAAAAAAGGCAGCATTGAGAATCAAGGATTCATAAAGCAAACTTGGAAGGGAAATTAGAATTGAAATGACTAAATGGGAACCTGATCGATACAATTCTATATCCAGGTGTTATGCATTTCTATTCATGAATGCTTTAAAGGAAGTAGGCCCTTTTTTTTCCACATATAACTACAACCAGCTTTTCCATATCACAGAAATACCCCTTTAAATACTGGGTAGGTCATTCCATCACAGTAGTGGGAGTTTTCCTTTCCATAAAAAATTGTTAACCCTTAGGAACTATTTTGTTTTTGTGGCTTAAGCAATTTCTTCTTTGTAAGTTGCAGCTTTGGCCTTTAATTCTTTGATTTTTGTACTTTCATGATTTCTCAATGTTTTCATAGTCACAAATCCCATTCTTTTGATGACTTTCCCAAGAATCATGTATGCATAACAAACTTCTGGTTCTTATCATTTGTTGTGCAAATCCCATTCAACAATTTCTAGTTCTTTGTGGTTGCTGATACCATCCTCTTAGTTCCTTCCTCAGGCCCCTTTCTGGGGGGATCTGAGCCGGTCTGTTTCTTCAGAAAGAGGGTTTAATAAACAAAGAGGATCAAATAAGGCCAAATGGTTTTCTAAAAATAGAAAAGAAAATACAAACTGAATATTTGATTTTCAAATTATTCTTTTCACTCATGGGTATAAACTGAGTTTTAGGCTCGATTTAGTCTTGTTCAAATTTGATCTATCACTCTTTCTTCCCATTCTCTCTGTTTTTTTTTTTTTTTTTTTTTGAGATACCTGAATTTGTACTTCGAATTATCAGAAGGATTTCTAAGGTCCATAAAATCATTAAAGCTTCATTCCCCATTCTTCCATATCCCAAAACACAAAAAAGGTGATGAATGAGTTATTCTCATTCCTGCATTTTGATTGCTGGGAACCAAAAAGCACCAACATCACATCAGACGACAGAAGACAACAAATAGAATAGAAAACAAGCACAGATAATAAGAGAATAAGAAAATACTTACAGATGCCCAGAAGCAATAGAGAAGATATTAATTGTTTTTCCATGCCGTCCACTCTTCTCATGCTCCTAAGAGAATAATTATTAACCAATCACCATCAAAAAGAAAAATGAAAGCAAATGTGTGCCACTGAATTTCTTTTCCAGTGCTGGTAGATGAAATAGTCAGTTTTTCATTAAATACAACTCAAGAGCTAGTTCTCATAGCCAAAGATAAATTTTTAATAGCACACTAAAACATCAGAAAATGACATGAGAAAATGATGGACAGAAGAGAACTTGGATTTTCATGACAGCAACATTTTGATATCTTCAACAAAATTAGCTAAAATTCCATCTAGACAGTAAAAACAGTCCACTTGTTGATTTTCTCCCATCCCTAAATGTCAATCCGTACTATAAAGTTGATGAATGGTTGTTTAATGCCCCCATTGTATGATGCCTCGACAATCTAAATATATAATTGCATCAAAAGGCGCATTTTTTATATGAAGGGTAAATTTGACGTTGTGCAACACTTGACTAGATTTTGAGTAATTGCTGAACTCTATGCGCAAAACTCAAAATAAACTATTATGAGGACCAGAGGTGGTAAAAATCCAAAAAGAAATGACGAAACCATAAAGATGCCCCTACTTGGTTGGAAAACCAATTCACTAAGAACCAAAAAGAAATAAGCAAAGATTGGCAGAAAACAAAACATTTCTAAAACCAGCGCTAGAGAGGATTTTAATTATAAAATCATAGAGCCAGTGCAATCCACCAAAGCACTATGAAAATCTGAATAATTGAAGTATAACAGCAGAAACAAATAAGTGCAAAAACAACATTAACTTGCCATTAAAGCACTCTCATTCTTCTTGGAAAGCCCACTGCTGCCAATAAATCCAGAAGCCCATTTAAACAAATTGGAGTTCCAGCTATCACGAGTTCCCTGTAAAAAATCCCCAGAAACCATTCTAAGGTTGCAAAACTGAACCAAATTTTCCAGCTGAGGTTGTCCTTGAAATTAGGGTCAGTCATAACAAGAACTGACCTTCCTTTGTGAATTGTTTTCATCATCAATTGAAATGAGCAGTTTCTCACGCTCCATGCCCTTTTTCTTCACCACTTCTAGATGAACTACCTTGCCTCGCAAATCATTAATAGTGATAAGTTTTGACAGATGTTTTTCCTGATTTCCATCACCATCTTCCTTGAAAGCATAAAGCTCAGAGCTTCGACCTGGAGCAAGTTGAAGATACCACACCCCAGGAGAGACTTTCATTTGCCAATAACCCAAATTGGCCATCACAAGTGTATCAACCAAATGAGGGTTATTCTTAGTTCCAAGAATTAGCTGAAGTCCTCGGGGTGGTTCATGATCTTTCTCTGAACAATGACCTAAATAAAGTGCACAAATAAGTATGAAAGATTTGGTAGTCATATGATGAAACTTACTGGGAAACACCAAATTATAACAAGAATTGCTCGAAAGAAACAGAATCTAACCAGTAAGAACAAGTGCTTCAAGTTCAAAAACTGCTTGCAATGTTCTAGTGTCACCCAGGTTCTCAAGCAAAATATTATCCACATCATGGCTGAAACATTTGGCAGCAGCATGAACAATAACAAGCCACTGAGACAGTAAGATTATGTTTTGCAAAGCTAAAATTAATCTCCTAAGCTTTAGTAGAATATATATATAACAAAAATGGCAACAGTATGAAGATGATTTAAAATGTATAACTAGGAAAGGAACATACACAGCAATAACAGGCTCAACAAGCCAGGGCTCAGGAACATCAAGGTTCATGGTAAGAGTCTTCGATAATGGCATATTTGCAAAAAATGCTTTAGGACCATTTACTGTTAAATCAGTGCTGCTGAAATCATCCTGAAAAGTCAAAGCACAACTAAGATACATTGCAAGGGAATCTGATATTACCATTCAAAATCAAACATATATACCATGGTTGGGACCACATATCTATAGTAATTCTTCAGCGGAAGATCAACAAGAGAACTCTGCAAGAAACCAAAAATGTTAGCTCCTCAGCATGTAGAAAGAAGACAACAAAGCTGTTGATTAAAAAAGCTCATAATGAAGAAGTTCTGCTAACAAGAATATCCAACGTCTCAGCTAGCAGTACAGATGCAAGCTAAGACACTAAGCACCTAAGAAAAATGTAAAGTACCAAGAAGAAAACAGCATGCATGCCTTGCAAATCCATCATTTGTTTAGGCAATCTCACTCTTCAAGATACAGACAAAAAAAACAAAGAAAAAAAGCCCATGTAGAAAAAAATAATTAGAGCAATCCAGGAACATGAATCAAAAAAGAAAACGAGAGAGAGAGAGAGGTCATTTGCTGACATTGTTTCTGCCAGAACAAGGCCCAGCTAAGGATAATATGGAAAATAAGTCCTACTCTTTCACGAGAAAATAAGGACACCAGAAAGTAAAGAAGTGGCTGCTACCAGCCAGATGGTAATCCAAACAAACTTCTCAAGGTGACCATCTATATGGCAGCATCTTTCTAATAAAAGAGTGGCAAAAACCTTACTATATTGTTTGAGAAAAGACAACCTATTTGGCCTACTTAGAACAGGTTCTCATAGCATCTATAAAGCAGACACCAATGGATCGTGATCGAATCACAGCTTCCAAGTTAGCAGCTACTAATTTCAAAGATTAAAAATATTCAGGGACATAATTCAGCTTGTTCTTCTATTTTAGATTCAATCTCCATTTATCCTTACTAGTCTAATTGCTTCCAATTTGTCCCTAAATATAGGGTCCATCAAACTATCCTTGAACTAGAAATTCTATCCAAACTAAATGAAATGCACATACATGAAAAACTCAAAAGTTCAACCTGATTTACTAAAAGAAATTGAGCAGAGAGAGAGAGAAAGGAATTTTAACACCATGCAACAATTCATTATTTTTCAAATTAATTTTATAAATAAATCAGGTTAGGTTAGGGTTTTCATTTAAGGGTATTTCCATCCATTTGCATGAGGATATCCACTGAAAAGATAGATTGAAAAATGACCTAAAATATAACAACAAATTAGGAGCAATTTGACTTCGAGAACAGATTGGAAAATACTTAAAATATAAGGATAGATTAAGCTAATATCCCAAAATATTCAAAAACTTTTCCACAAATCTCTAATCAGCCACGGTAATCTTCACCTGCCTACAGATGTTAGCATACCAACATTTATAGCATGTCATGCTTCAGATGTTGACATACCAACATTTGTGGCATGCCATACCTTTTCATTGTTCTTTCAGAAACTATATCCTGTTAGCTACCCACAAACTGCATGCAAGATCAGTCATGTGGACTTTCATGATATGTTAGACAGTATTATAAAAAGCTATAATCAAAGCATGACTATAAAAGAGAGAATTTTATCCAAGTTCCACAGTCACCTAATAAATAATACATTCCACAAAAATCACCTTCAATTTTGCAGAATGCAATGCATGTAAGATTCATAATTTCATTTTGATACATGAAATCCATCATGCATATAATAAAAAAAATACAGAGCTTTTTAATCCTATGAATTCATTCAATTCATGCAATTACAGTAAATTAATCATGTATCATCCAACAGCCACCAATCAGGCCAGCTGAACCAATTTTTTGCATGGATTTGAATTACATGTCAGAAAATTAGAAAAAACTAAATGCCCCAAGTAATACCCCTCTCTTATTTTTACTCTTGGATACATAAACCACTAAGATTTTTTATTATTATGAGCTATTACTGGGTTTACATAGATACTGAGATGGAACTTGCTCTTTTAATTACTTTTCCAAGTCTGTTGCCTAGAAAAACTTGGTCTGCACTTTTACAAGAGCAATATAGGTTTAGAGAGATGTATGATATTCCCAATTCTCAAGCTTCTACAGGTTTCCTTCATTTCTTAGTTGAACTATTGTGACGGGAGTTTATTTTTTGTCAAAATCATAAAACTTTTGGCATTAATAGGATAAAAATAGAATCTAAACTATTCAACTATACTTTGTAGGTGTAGAAATCAAAGCCCCTCGTTTCCAACATCCAAATCATTGTTTCACCTATGGCCCTTTCTACATATACAATATAATTAATTATCACCTCCCAATGTTAATGCAACAAGTTTTTCTAAAAACAAAGCACATTCATCTGTTTTCATTCACGATATCGAAACAGACTCATATGCATCAGTGCAGAGGACTGGTCAGACAAGGGGAAAATAAAGTCAAACTCTAAAGTGGCAGTGAAAATTCTTCATTTCATTCAAATGAGATCAAAATTGCCAATTCAACGGAAGGGAAAAGGTCATGTCAGGTTGATCTTTGCTTGAAGCAGCAAACCACCATATGGATCCATTGGCCTCCAAATTGTATCATCTCGATTTAATGGCTTTCATAAACCACTAGATATGTTACAAGATGGTATTCAAGTTATATGGTTGTGATGGCCCAAGGCTATCAAAACTGCACATTGCCAAACCAGTGTAACAAATAAGAAAAGAAAAACGTACAATTTGGTAAATTCTAGCTCACCATAGGGTTTAGCACGATTCTCATGCTTGGTTGAACATATTTCCTTAGAACTCTAAGAAGCGAAGAAACCTTCTGACCAGTTGCGCTTAAAGGGTCAACAACAGCATCAATATGAACACTGGAATTTTCATTATCTATAATAACAGCACTGCAGACAAGAAAAAGATTATATTAGATTTCAAGAGCAATCAATTGTCAAGAAGTCAAGATGACAATCTGCAGGAAATTACAGAATGATATATGAGAATAAGCTATTATCATCATGGTGGTCTTCCATGAATCCATTACTTTTATTTTATCTTAAACATGCCTTTTGCATTTTCATAAGAAATCTTAGTAATTACTAATTTGTCCATAAAATTGGGGATACAAGAATTAGGTGGTAATCATTGCAATGTTGATGAGGCAACTCCACCAAGTAGGATTTTCAAAGGCATGTGTAAACAAACATTTTGCAAACATACAATTACTGAATACAAGAGCAATGTTGACTGAATTATTTATCAGGAGCAATAGAAAAAATACATGATGTGTGAAATACTTAAGCGTGAGAAAAGAGATTGGGTTCTATTGTCTATTATCAGATTTAAATTGCATATGGTTACAAGAATCTATACATGCAACGGATGATAATAGAGGTCAGAATAGTATTTCTTGATTTTCTTCATCAAGCTTCTTGAATAATGTTAAAGCCCTGGATGATTTCAGAATGTTTGCTCTTATATGGGGTTAATGGTGACTTTACTTCTTTGAGATAAAATCTGTGATCTATCATCAAGTGGGATGGTGGGAAATGTATTAAGCAGAGCAATTTCTCATTCATATTTGTCAGATTCATCAGATATTTGACAAAATTTGTAATTAAAGTTGAAAACCACCCGATTGTATATCCATGAGTCAACATATATCCACCATAAGTCATTGTTATTGCTACACAGCTCAAACAGATATCTATGGATGGGATGGCAAATAATTCATACCTGTGTTCAGCATTCAAAATCTCAAAGCGTGCACTTTCCGAACTCCTTTCCCGCGTTGCCATTGCAGATGAAACATACATTATAATATCGCTGACAAATTTGCTGCAAGTGGCATGTGTAAAATCAACAAAAAACCCCAATGGGTGGATATGATATGAAATGTCTTGAGAAGGAATATCATCTATTAAACTCCACAAATTAAAAACTAATCTTTGTTGTACAGAAACTACCAGCAATGCCATAATTGGAAGTACAGGAGAGAGCAAAAAGCTTGCAGATAAAATGATTCAAAACATTAGTCTCCAATAGTAAATACATACCAGAATTGCCAGAGAGCTTCAGCCTCAGATATTTACTATTTTCTTCAATTTTTACCTAAATTTACTGGATCTTTTGTAAGGAGAATTAGCTTCGTGAGTTTACATCACATTGAGAAGGGTTGTGCTTTTCTGGACCTTAATAAGGGATGATCAACTTGTAGTCAATTGGTCAACCACAAAGCTTTCTACTGGTGGAAGCAGCCTCCTTTCCCTTTTCAATGAAGAAACTTCTTAACTCATTCTTTTACCATCCAGTTCGCCAATGCTACCTAATAAATCACTAGCTGAAGCACTTTATTCCTAACCCTCAAACAACGGCTGCATCACATTCTACACTCATTCACTTGTGCACGCTCCCGATACACCATCTGATATTCTCACCTATAATGATGTTGGGGCTCCTTATGTATTGTCTACATTTCCTCCCTCAACATAATGTATACCATTATTGATAATACATCTCCAAATACATTGATTAATTCCATTAAAAGAACCCTACACTATCATCTATTTTAAGATGATCCATAAACGAGGGGTAAAGTGTAAGGAACTAAACCAGTTGGCTAGTCAAGCTGAGAGCCTAGTCACTCCAGCCTTCTGCAAATGGCAAGGCAGCAGAAACACTATCTGAAGAAACTAGAGAGATATGTTCTTGGAAATGCTTTTACCTGGTGTGCTGTATCAATTGGATAAATAAGATTGGGGGGGTGGGGGGGGGGGGGGGGGAGGGAATGTGTGGAATTTCAAGTCAATGATGTGAATTCAGCTTAACAAAACATTTTTCAAGAACGAATACCTTGTTAAATGGTTTGAACACAAATGAAGCATTTTTACATGTGGAATTATGCTTGACCTATAATTTTTCCAATGACAGAAGTGTTCTAGGATACAGAAAAAGCAAATGTAAATAATTACAGCAACTTTCTAAAATAGCCATGGTAGTAACTTAAATATGCCATCTAACCCTTCACTAACTTCATTTTCACACCATATGCTCGGCACCTCCCCACCCTAGTCACTAAAAAAAAATTCCTTCCCCTCCTGCTTTGTGATGGGCAAGGTATCATTGGAAAATTTACAGACGAATCTCAGCTAAAATTAGAATTCTCTAAAGGGAAAAAACTCAAGAGACTTTGGTAGTTCGGTGTGAAAGGGGTGAGGATCCAGGAGCATAAAACAAACAAACCTTGTTAGCATGTCAGGGTCTACATCCTGCCACTGCACTTCTTCAATAATCTCTCCAATGTGTTTAACTCTTTGCTTGAACTCCATCGTCTCTAAAAGATGCAAATCATGACTCAAAAAGGTGCCTTCATCACCAGGAAACATTACCTATCCAATGTTGAAGAAAATTTCAAAACTTGAAACTGCACTGACTGAAATTAAACAAATTTTGAAAAACATTGTGTGCAAAAAAAAAAATAGAAGAAAGAAAAAAATAACTGGATGAGAAATTAAACCCATTGAACAGCTTTCTGATTGTGTTTGAGAGTCTAATTAACTCACCCTTCCATTGGTAATGACCGCATTCACTCCAGATTCAAGCCCAAGAAGCAGGTAAAAAAATTGTGACACCTGCATATCATTGGAAAAACTGATGATATCTTCTCTTGATCATGGCAACAAATGCAAAATACCAACATCAAACAAACTCAAACATAACAAATAAGAAAAGAAAAACGTACAATTTGGTAAATTCTAGCTCACCATAGGGTTTAGCACGATTCTCATGCTTGGTTGAACATATTTCCTTAGAACTCTAAGAAGCGAAGAAACCTTCTGACCAGTTGCGCTTAAAGGGTCAACAACAGCATCAATATGAACACTGGAATTTTCATTATCTATAATAACAGCACTGCAGACAAGAAAAAGATTATATTAGATTTCAAGAGCAATCAATCGTCAAGAAGTCAAAAGATGACAATCTGCAGGAAATTACAGAATGATTTATGAGAATAAGCTATTATCATCATCGTGGTCTTCCATGAATCCATTACTTTTATTTTATCTTAAACATGCCTTTTGCATTTTCATAAGAAATCTCAGTAATTACTAATTTGTCCATAAAATTGGGGATACAAGAATTAGGTGGTAATCATTGCAATGTTGATGAGGCAACTCCACCAAGTAGGATTTTCAAAGGCATGTGTAAACAAACATTTTGCAAACATACAATTACTGAATACAAGAGCAATGTTGACTGAATTATTTATCAGGAGCAAGAGAAAAAATACATGATGTGTCAAATACTTAAGCGTGAGAAAAGAGAATGGGTTCTATTGTCTATTATCAGATTTAAATTGCATATGGTTACAAGAATCTATACATGCAACAGATGATAATAGAGGTCAGAATAGTATTTCTTGATTTTCTTCATCAAGCTTCTTGAATAATGTTAAAGCCCTGGATGATTTCAGAATGTTTGCTCTTATATGGGGTTAATGATGACTTTACTTCTTTGAGATAAAATCTGTGATCTATCATTAAGTGGGATGGTGGAAAATGTATTAAGCAGAGCAATTACCGGTTTCACATCATCTACAGCTAGATTATTATGGTTAGAAAGAAGAGTCAGATTACAATAACCATTAATGATTCAGTGAAATTTCATTGTTCTTAGCACAGATTCTGCTTACTTCCAGAAGAATGCAAGAAGTTAATATCATTCACCACAGATTCCCCTCCAAGAACTCCTGAAGTCAGAGAAATAAACCTTGGTTTGGCCTTGCCTTCAGCAATGATCTACATAGAGACACCAGTACCAAAAAATAGAAATATGATGTGTATATAACATCATCAACAACCACAGCAAAACAGACAAATATGCAATAGCAGTGTTTGAATAATTTACCTGTGGATTGTAGCGGCTAATACCACTTTCTGACAGGAATTTATCCAGCACGTCAGTGTGAGAATTTATATGCCCGTAATAAACTTGCTCTTGTATTCTGGGAAGCTCATCATTCATGGCGTTCATAAGAACCTCCTGATGAAAATAAAACCGAAGTTTCTTAGCAGGGAAAAGAATTTCCATCACCAGATGTCAACATTACCACAATAACCATCTTTAACTAAACAAAAGGAGGTCAGAGAAAACTTTGCTTTAGTATCACAGATTTGCTTCTCCTCGAATACAATTTTTCCTTTCAACCACATTTCACATTAAGATTTGGCCATGCAAACTGTAAAGCAGCATCTCATGATAATGTACTGAAAGCTGCCCAAGTGCAAGTATGCAACAGAAAATATTAGAATTACCTCACTAGAATCAAAAACAAGACCATTCATTAAGAGGCAACACTCCAACTTGTTCAAACCCAGCTTAAACACGAACAAGGAGCTTTCTTGTGACAATTCCTTATAGGTTTGCTCCTTTGCCAGTTTTAGCAATATATCTTGAGGAGGGGATTTTACCTTTGGTCTACATGCATGGAATAATAACAGGTAGTAAGGAGGTTATTCATTGAAGAAAAAAGAAGCCCATATCTTCTTAAAGAATTTTAAATGCACGTGGAGACGGCATGATGGAGCAAAAAAGTTAACCAGAAAAAACAATTAAAACTCACAATATGGTTTCCACAAATGCTTCTTCCACATGGTGTGTTTCAGGACCATCATCTGCAGAATCTGACAACATGCGTAATCTGTTTACCTGCCACACATACAAAATCGCTTGTTAACAAAAATCAAAATGTACCGAATAAAGGCAGCACACATACAACAGCGTGAATATATGTTTACCATCCAACAAAGACCATAGGGTGCTATGCTTTAATGAATGGCAATGAGGGAGGAAAGTGTTCCAATTTAAGTTAGCAAAACAGGAGGGTCTATTGAAACCTAAAATAAATTAAGTAATAAGGTGGCTTGATTATTTGTCTTCATCAATCAACATGCCTTTTGGGTCAAGCATAATCATCCACGGTAGATTTCTTCGTTTATAGTTCAATGTGTTAACTTAAGGGTAATTATGTATGAAGGGGCAGAATTGTAACTTCTGCAAGTTCCAGGAAAGAATAAAATTTTGGACATTTCAGATTTAGTATAATATTTGGTGTTATCAGAATGTGGTTTCTTAACCTTCCATAATTGCATATGGACATCACCAGTGTAAAGGATTAGTTAGTGGGTGCAGCACAGGCAAGCTGGACCCTGTCCAAAACCTTATCACTTTTGAGGGATGCATGTAAACTCAATACTCAAACTATCTCGCATGCATTTGGCTCAAGAATTTACTCATTGCATAAGCTAAAAGGCCCTCCCATCACTTCTTCATTTGGACAAAATTATCCCTCATATTATTTCTCCATTGATCAATACTTTATCAAACTGGTCCTCGTTAGGCAAAATTGCAAACCTTCCCAAACTACAACAAATCAACTGCTTACTTATAAAAAAAAAAGGGAAAAATAAAAACCTAGTACTTATTACCCAGATGACAAGAAGGCATGTTTCCATTGCAGGTAGTTATGGTCCAGATAAGTGCTAAAATTGATAATATGCCAAAGGACAGAGCAAGTCTTACATTGCTCAGAAACTGGAAAGCTGTTTGAGTCCCGTAGCTTTCCTTAATATATATGAAAAGACGTATGATCTGCAAAACATGTCAACATAATTCGTATGCTTATTCCATGACTCACAAATCCAAAAGTTTGAATGAAATCAGCATGGCAAGCAGACAGCACACCATTTGTACGGCTAGCAATAAGAGTTAATGGGAAAAGAAAAGAGAGTAGAAGATATGGATAAAGAAAGAAAATACCAAACTGGATATATCCTCAGTTTCACCATCAATGTCCTTAGCAGATAAATGTAGGCCGTGAATAGTTGTTTTTTTGATAAACTTTGAAGAATATAGAATCAATCCAAATCTCATCGGCAAGTTGTTCTCATACAAAGACAAAATCATGTCGACAGACTGCAAGCACACAAAACTCAACATATGAGCAATTCAACAGGGCAGGAAAGTGATGGGCACTGTTAATCATAGAGATCAGAATTAAAACTTGCCTCAAGACCGCAACTCGTGGCCGGATCAAGAACATAAACAGCATGAAACAGGTTCTTGCGGATATAGCGTAGCTGTCCAGGGAAGACAGGCATCAAAATCTGCATGAAAAAAAAAATCCAGTAAATTTGAGTTTACAAAACCATCAATCACTCTTAACAGAAAAAAATGTTGAAAATAATATATCCACCTCATTTATATTGTTCCTCCACCGCTTATACATGGCATCCTCCTCCAAGTTATTAAGATAATGAACATGACTTGAACGAAAATCAACACGGATCATATTGGATTCAGGAGGAGACACTGTCAAAAGAAGTTTCCTTATTGTGCTGTGAGGAACCTGTAAAAATTAGCATTATTAACTTCATGAAATCACAGTCTGATTTGACATATTAACTTCAATTGCATGGAATGATATATATTTGCATCTACATATGCGAATGTACATGCCTGCAAGTGTGTAAAGCAAATCAGAAAGAACATGTTTTTAAAGCAGAGACAAAATTATGATCAGTGTTATTGCTAATAATAGCACAACATGGTGGAAGTAAAATAGAGAAAAAGAACTTCATTAACAGATACAAAACTATAACAATAAAGCAGAAACAATAAATTGTTCCCTATACCACATTGTAGACTTTTTATTCATCTAGAGTTATTGAAATAAGCAACTCCTCTCCCTCAAAACCATTTTCTCCCATTACTGAAATAAAAAAGAGCTGTAGGGTCAAAGAAGAGGTTGCCTGTTCTCTCGAAATTTGATGAGTAACTACAGCAAATGGATTAAAATGTGGAGAAAAATTGCTTAATTATCTGGAGCATTTCTACAGCTTTGCAGTATAGGGTCCTGTACAATTCAACTATTAGTAAATGCCAGTCCATTTAGCTTTCATATTAATGGCTAATACAAAACCCTATCCTCAGGACTTAGAAATTTCCTTTTTCTTTTGCAATAAGCACCAAAAAGCTAAGTTGGTGAATAATCCTCCCGTGTTCTCCAGCAACATTACACCCTTGGATTGTGTTATTTCCTGGCCATTTGGGAGCAATTACAATTGATGTTTCCAAAACACCAAGGTTGTGAGAAGTGTGGTCAGCAGATTGAGCCCAGTTTCCCATAGGTAATGTCAGAAACTGGAAATAAAAAGGTGTACTTTTTACAATTTTTTACCTCTAATTGTTGTACTTCTCATCCATCTGTGTAGCTTCGCCCTCTTTTTTTTTTCTTCCTTTGTCTCCGACAAAAATGCTCAAAAAGAAAAGAAAATATTTCCTTCTCTTCCTCTCCAACAAAAATGCTCAAAAAGTAAACCAATTATTTAACCATGCTTATCAAGTCATGCTAGTAGTTTTGCTAGTTCAGAAGGAATATTTTAAGGGGGAGAGGAGAGGATTAAGGGTGCTCATCACCTATAGTCCTTGCTATCCAAACAAAATAAAGCATGAGTGAATTTAGCAACATTCACCTTCAATTTAGAAAATTGATCAGCCAAAGATAATTCCTGCTGGACCATGTCTACCAGCCTATAAAAGAATAAGAGGAAAGAAGTATTAAAAGTGCAATAAACTCGGTCACAAAGAACTAGAATGCATCACTGAAGAGATCCAGATGATATTAATGTCAAGTGACAGTATATAGTTGTATTTAAAAATGAATAAGGTGAAATGAAGCCTGTCAGGTTGTTGAAAAGTCTAAAAACAAATATCCCTATGAATTAGATGTGTATATTTGGCTGCAACAATAAGTCTATTGTTAACATCGGCAGAATGCATGGCCTACAAAGTACAAAGATTGGGTACTCTGAAGATAACAAATTCAACTTACTGAAGCTGTTTTAAATCACAAATAACACTTCTTTTTTTACAATAGGTTGCAGAGCAGCAACCAAACACACCCTCCTTCCTCAAGGGGTTAGGAGATTAAACTCTAAAAGTACATGTGAAATTGGTAATTCTTAAAATCAGACAGTACAGTTTCTCTGATTATCTGAAATATTTAAATTAATGGAGAGCCAATCAGCAAATGAGAAGTCTTGACCCAAAGCTGTGTTAACACAAATCCTATAATCTGTCTTGAGCACATATGATCACATGAGAAACAATGCAAATCATGGGGTGAAATGCAGACTTACATAGATTATGCAATTCAGTAACACTTCAATTGATTCATTGAATCATACAAGTCAACTAAAATAGAAAGTAGAAGTAGAATGCATAATTTTAAAAGAGATGTTAAGAATAAAAAGGTTATGTCTTAAAGGTCATGGATGGAAACAACGTATAAACAATTTTCTGTGGTAAATCTTTCTATTTGAAACTTACACAGGTAATGAATTCAAGTTTCACAGAGAAAGAGAAGGGCTCAAGAAAGCAAGAGTGTCAAAGAAAACAAGGAACACAATGGTGATACTGACATCAATATCGAGAAAATTATGACTGTTTGTTACAAGAGTAATTATATACAAACAACTCTCTCATATAACAAGTGGCGATGCCATTTAGTAATTTTTAATGGAAGGCCAATCATTTAAAATTTATGAGACATGCACTTTATCATTTATCCATTGACACATCTGTTTGTTAGGAAATTTAGTATGAAGGGTTTGTTTGTAAATCATTTTCCTTGTTAAAACTAGGACATTCAGTAGTTTACTAGCTAGAAGATGAGTTTTAGATATATCTTAGGTTATTGAGTCATTAGAATGATCAAAATACCAAGAACTGTGTGCAAGACTTTGGGTCAATTACTGACTTCGAACTAGAAAATCAAAATGAATTGCAGTGCATTTGTTTAGTAAAAGATCATTTATCCTTTATTTAGAAATATGTAGCGTGTTATTAATCTTTTATAATGTTGCTTTCATTAGTGACTGAATGTTACAGTTCTCAAACCCATAAAGGGCTTTCTAATTCCTAAATCAAATCTCAATTTGACAACAATCTTCAGATAAGTACACATGCACCCCAGACCAATGGTTAATGAAGACATGCAGATGCCTACATTTTTTTCAATAATTAATAAAGTCGAAGTAAAATATGTAATATTCACCATAAATCAATATTAGTATGCTCTTCATAAGGGGGAAACAGATAAACTACATATGGACTTTAATATGGAGAAGCCACTCCTCAAAAAATTAACATAGAGAAGCTCAATCCTTCAAGTTTGCAAGTTACAGGAGTTTACAAGCATAGAAGCAAACAATGAACCATACAACTGCCAAAATTTTGCTTTTGATGGAATAAAGATATTGAATTCAAATGATCATATGTCAGGACAGTTTTCAGAAAATAACTTCATGAACCAAAACCCAGACTAGTTTGTGTATTAAAGATTGGTTGAGTTGAGCTAATTATGAGATTCAAGAACTCAAAACAGGTAGATTGAATAATCAGCAAGAGAGAGAAAAAGTTCACTGAGAGCAGAAGCATTACAGATAAAGGTCAATATCCTCAATATTGATTAAAGCACCATTCAGAGCCATTAAGGACTTGCTGGGAGGGATCATTCGCTGGTTTGCAGTTATCTCATCTTTAACAGAATCATCAAGCTGTAAGAGGCAACATTTGTGCAATTACATCAAAACAA
Source organism: Salix dunnii (assembly GCA_015731905.1). Classification (NCBI taxonomy): domain Eukaryota; kingdom Viridiplantae; phylum Streptophyta; class Magnoliopsida; order Malpighiales; family Salicaceae; genus Salix; species Salix dunnii. The sequence continues at coordinate 1,177,412 of CM027661.1, forward strand.
CCAACATCACAAATTATCTTTGTAAGTATATTAATTATGAAAGGTTATTTAAAAATTTGTCAAACACAAACATCATATGACAAGCTACCTTCATGCGAGACAAAGAAGAAACTACACTGGGAAAATTTTGGTTGATTTCCTGCATTGATTGCAGAGGGTCAGAGGCATGAACTATTCTTTGTGCTGTTTGATGTCCTAAATCTGTTGAATGGAAAAGAGATAAGGAAAAGAGATCAGAGAAACTGCAATTTATCTCAGCAATTATGAAGAAAGGCTTTTAAAGATACCCTTTAGTTCCCAAACATCAAGTGTATCAGATATTGTTGATGACAATAAATAGTCTCGGAAAGCCATAATCTCTGATGTAAGCTCAGGTTTACGTTCCTGCACGTGGAAAACATAGGAGTCATGATCCCTACAGTAAGTGGATAGGAGTCTTGTACTTCAAGGTATAGTCTAAAATACCAAATTTCCATGAGGATCATCCCAATTTTAAACATCTTTGGCTTCAACAAATAGCCTTTACATCTCATGTTAACATCTTCTATCATACAGAAAATATAATTCATATTATATTTGACAGCACATTTTCTGATTTAAAGATGATAAACCACTCAGCAATTTATATTTTAAAATAAGAAAAAGATGATGAATTTAGAAATTCCAAAAAGAAAAAACAGAAGATAAGCAATATGTTAGAGGAGACAAAGAAAGCAAACAGACACCAAAAAAGTAAGCAACAGATCATGTGGTAATTTTGAGCAAAAGACCACACCAAACTATTGAAGAACAGAAGACATGAATTTTTTTTATCTAATTAACTCTTCCCTCTGGCCTCTTTCAAAGTGTTTAATGCTTTACTTTTTGGTCAGTAAGATATAAACTTAAACCTATCCCTTCCAACATTGCACCTGATCTACTTCTTTCTTTTCTTGTAAATTCTTGTTTATACTTCCAAACAATATTTACAAATCAAGAGCAGTATGAGATTTCAACTACACAAAAAAGTTCAGAGAAGTTGTATTTGGTTTATAAACATTCATGCTAATCAATGTTTCCCAATGTGGGATTACAGTACAGAAACATGTATGTAGAGCTTTCTTAATTATTTTAGTAAGCTTGGGGATACTATAACATATCTCTCAACACCCTTATCCTGATCTTGATGAGCAGATTTTTTTCAATGGATGGGAGTTTCTGTACTCCCGTTTTAATCAACCAGCTGGAATTGTGTCCGGACTCTATTTGCATTAAGCAGTTCCTAATCAATGGAAGACAGACCCAAACAACTAGCACTAGAAGAAAAAAAATCATGCATGTGAGCGTGCAGGAGTGTGTGTGTGTGTGTGTGTGTGTGATAGAGGAAGAGAGATGAATGGTTGGCAGCACTTAAGGATGGTTGGCAGCACTTAAGGATGGTTGGCAGCACTTAAGGCAGTTTCTTGTCAAGCCAAAATGAAGACAAAATTCAACGTACAGGACCACCAGATTTCATTATTATAATAAGACAAAGTGCAGGTACTCGCGCGAACACACACGGAAAGAGAAATGGTCAAAGAACTGTCTAAAATAAGACATGAGTGAAAAGAATAGAAGTACAGAGGCAGGTTTCAAGGACAGCAAACCAGTATTTTGGAAAAAATGAACCCTCTAACTTCTTGGCTAAGATCTTCAGTCCGTGGATCCTCCAAAGTGACACCTGAAACTTACATTGTCAATCAAAACGAGATTGACAAAAATGGTAGTTTGGCTCATTCAAAATAACAAAATGAACCAGTATCATCCATACAATTTCATCTTGGCTTTAAATTATGTACATAGCATGATTATCATTCTAACCTTTCTTTATTGCACTATCATCCATAGCCTTATATTCCATATTCTTCAGAGCAAGTTCTACACCATAACCACCTAAATTTAAGGCGCCACTTGCCCCAACAGCAACACACTGACCAACTTTTGATTCACAGCCAGAAGGTAAAACAGGTCTAACTACATATTTAACCTTCCCCTGAAAATTTTAGCCAACTCGTCAGCAACAAAAAGTAAAAATAAAATTGAATATATATATCATACTCATAGCATGAGAGAAAAATAGTACCATAAATGTAGACAAGTGAAACACTAATCTCTCAAACAGCAAAACTATGGTTTGCTTTTTTGCCCATCTAAACTAAAATATTTTTAGTTCAGCTTTTAAATAAAGAAGATATTATAACATGTGCTAAAAGAGGTTAGTTTTTTGCTGTATATTGTGAGTTTTCATTGTGGATTGTAGGGTGTTTTTGGGTCAGTTTGGTTCGGGCGAGTCAAGGTTTTTTTTATATTTCTTTGCATAGTAAAATAACTATTCTACCCTCAGATAAGACAAAAAACAGTTGTCGAAGGGGGTGTCAGTAATTTCACATTACATTGCACAGAAAAATAACCTTTTTACCCCCAATAAGACAAAATCAAAAAGTTGGTTGTAAGGGTGTTTAGGTAATAGACTATTTTTTTATTATTCTTTTCTGTCGATTACTATGTACGCGTCTGATACAGTATTCGGCCTCACGCACACTTTGGGCAACGCGGGCGGTGTCATCCGGTGGTAAAAAATGTTCATCCGGCTTCTCACCTGATGCACCTCCATGTACTCTTCCTCATGGTTTTGCTCGTGGCCACACAAAATAGACGGTGTCATGACAGTGGTCAGTTGCACTTTTTTTTAACCCTTTTCTCTCACCTGCATGCTAAATTACAGTGCAGGCCCCTATGTTTATGGTGTTTTCATATCAGTCCATGCGTTTTTAATTGTTTTGAATGGTCATGATTTCTGTTATATAAGTTTTGATATTTTTCAATTGTGTTCTTCGATGGAAATTGACTATATATTACGTTTTCATTTCAGTCCTTATTCTTTTAAATTTGGGATTGGTTTTCAAACCCTTTATATTTTCTGTACAGAAGTTTTGATTTTTTAATTTTTTCCTTTGATTGAAATTGATAATACATTTGGTTTCATTTCGGTCCTTATATTTTTTATTTTTTATTTTTTATTTTGATTCCTTTACTTTTTTTATATTCTTGAAATAATTTATATTTTTATTCATGTTTATATATATATATATATACACACTCTTAGCTTTGGTTTTTAATTTTTTTTATTTTTCTTATTTGTTGAGGCGGTATTTTTTTTGAAAAATTTAGTCCTTAAATTTTAGTTTGTGTTTATGATCATTTTGAAAATTGATATTTCTTTTTTTTCTTTGTTCTTTCTTTTAGTTTTTTAATTAGTTTTTTATTTTATTTTCAAGTCAAATGATTTTAATTAGCTAATAATTTTTTGTTTTGTTTTATCATTTATTTTATTTTTATTTTATTTGCTCTTTTGTTAAAGTTTTTAGGCTTTTTTTATTCTTTGATTTAATTTTGTTTTTTCATTATTAACAAAATAATAATAACAATAATAATTTTAAATTTTTTTCTTGCTTCCTCTTGTATTAATGTTTTTGAGTTTTTTTTCTCGAAGTAATTTAATAATTTTTATTTTTTTAGTAGTAATAGTAATAATAATTTCAGATGTTTAGGCTTTAAAGTTGTTGTTGTTATAATAGGATGAGTTAATGTGTTTTATTATATCAAACTTGCATGTATAAATGTTAAATTTTTTATTTTTGTTATATCATTTATTTTATTTTTTTGTTCAAGTTGTTAGGATTTTTGTATTCTTTGATTTAATTTTGTTTTTTCCATTATTAACGTAATAATAATAATAATAATAATAGTTTTAGTCTTTTTTTCTTACTTCCTCTTTTATTAATGATAATTTTAGATGTTAAAGTTTCGATGTTGTTATTGTTATAATAAGGTGTGTTGATGTGTTTTATTATATCAAACCTTGCATGTATAGATTTTATATTTTATTTTTGACCTAGCAAATCCTATTAATTGCTTCAATCTCAACAATTATAAAAATTATTTGCTCGGCCCACAACATAATGTGAGCAATCTAACTAGTTTATACTATTATAGTTTTGGCAAACGGTGTATTATATATCTGGCTAATCTAAGAAAAAGGAGAATATATTGTTTGTTTTGGAAGGTTGATTTCATTAGATTTAACTTATTGAAGTGAATGGCAAACACCCCTAGATTCCACAGCATGATAAGATCCTCTATAACACCAAGTAATATACCTGTTTGGCAGCTTCCACCAAGGCGGAATGAAACACCTTAAAGCATTCAGTTCCAAGAGCTCCATAAAGAATAGTAACTGGACTTCCAGAAAGCGATTCAAAATGAACATGATCAAAATCAAATAGTTCAGGCTGCTGAAATGAGTCCCCTGCCCTAGCAACCATGAAAAAATATAACCAAGGTAAACCATGCAGTGTATTGGTGATGCCAGATTTAGATGTACCAGTTTAGCAACCAATAAAACAAGGAAACACTCACATTCCTGTAGGGCTATGAAGCCACAATAGCAAATCTGCAACATCATAGAACAATGCCGCACCAGTATCCACCCAACAGCATTTCCCACCAGGACTTTCAGGATTTCTTCCCACAAGCAAGGGATCTGACCTTTTCATTCCATTGTTTTCATTGGTTTCAGCAAGGCCCCCGCTAGCATTGTTTGAGAAACTATCATCCAAAAGCGGAAAAGAAGAAAGAGACTCCTCCGCTAGCTGTCTGTAAAGCACCAATCTTGGGGAAGCAGATCTTAGAATAAGAGAAAATTCAAAAAGTGAGGCCAATGTGTCACTTAAAAGAGCATGTCCATGTTTTATAATTTTTTTGAGGCACTCCTTAGCAGTATAAGAATCATTGTCTTCCTTCTTTGAATGAAGCCAGCTATCAATGAACTCCCAATAAATGTCTTTCCTTTCCTTAGATAGTAATTCCCTGTGCCCAGAAGTGAAACAAAAGAAGAAGAATCAGGAATAACGACTTGACAGGAGAAAAAAACCCATAAAAACTCATTCGTATATTAAGGGCAGAAACTTTCATTTTTCAGTAAGGAATGTTAATGTATATGGAGCTGCTAGATTAGTAAGGCCAATGACTAGTGAATGGGCAGCCTGATTTGTCCAGGGGCATTCAACACTGGTACTTACTAGTTAAAGAATCTAGATTGTAAGAGAAATAGCTGAAAAGAACATGAGTTTCCATAAGAAATTGCCTCAACACAGAATTTTCACACAGATTCTTGAATTTAGCTTCATTCAAGCACACAAACGACCAAACAGCTTTAGATATTAGGCATCTCCACAATATCTTACAATTCTATCTCTTTTTAAAACCCACCCAACAATATATCAATGAGAAATCCTCCAGCCTATGAGAAGCTACAAAATAACATTTGGAAAGACCTCACAACAACATCCTGACTTTCACAAGTTATTGGTGTTTCAAGACCGCCATCCACTTCCTTTCTTAGAAGAGGCCTTGATGTCATTTCAAGAAAATTCAAGAAACCAATCAGGTAAACAAGAAACCAACAAGAAAAGAAAAGAAAAGAATTTTTTTACCAATAAATGAAACACGAGATCAACAGATAAAAAAAACCACGTAAAAAAATCCTTGCATATAAACAACGGCATCCTTGCATCATTATGCATGTAGGACGAACTTCTGCCAACAAAACCTCAATGATGCACTTCTATACAAACAAGAAAATTCAAGAAACTAAACAAGAAAAAAAGGAAAGGAAAGAAATTATGTACCAGTAAAAGAAACAAGATCAACATACAAAGATTCACTTCAAAAAACATATGACCAACTTCTGCCTTGTTCCCTTAAACATGAAAAAAAACAAGGAAAAGAACTTTTGACCAAATAAAAGAAACACAAGATGAACAGACAAAAACCCAATTCAAGAAACCTCGAAGAAAACATTAACTCCAAATTCCCAAGACAAAACAATAGTTCAAGAAAGAAAGAGCAAATATACCCAGCTTCCAATAAAATTGGAGTGCCCTCCCATTTCGCCCGAATAGCAACCTGAACGTTTTTGGGCCTTCGATTGTCCCCACAAGAAACCGAACCAAACCCACAAAATCCTACAACACAAACTAGAATGACAAGAGCACAAGAACCGGATCTAAAACGGGTCTCCATAGTTAGATCTTCTAAACATATACGGGTTGAACAAGATCCAACATCACTAGTACAGAGCTCTCTCTGTGTATCTGTGTTGCAATGATAAATAAATGATAGTTATAATTGCTGGGTTTTCAAGGCAGGCGAGGCAAAGAGAGAGAGAGTGAAGCCGAGAGAGTCAAGCAGCTGAGTTGGGGGAGGAGGAGACAGATGACTTCGGCTGGAGACAGTGGACTGGACCTTACTTATGGCTCATTTGGTCTTTGAGTTAATTATACTTTAGTCCCTCTAGTTTGTCAAATCATATTAATTAAGGATTATAGTGTGAGAAAAGAAATTAAACAATTTATTGACGAGTGTTAGTCATGATTATTTAGTACTATTTTCGACTTAAATATCTATTTTTCCCATTAAAATATAATAAATTGAAAATTAAATGATTAATTTATAAGTGATTTAATATTATAGGATTGCATATATAGTTTTTGGAATCATAAGGACTAGTTAGTAACACACAATTGCTAAAATTTGGACTGATTAATTTATATTATTATTATTATTATTATTATTATTATATTATATACTAAAAGAAATTATAATTTAGTTACTATTAATTGTGAGACAAATTATTATGCATTATAATAACGTTGCTCAATTTTTTATTTGGTTGTAGCTCGTTCGATAAAACTTCTGTGAGTTATGGTTCTCACCATTGGCCATTGTATAATTCTTTTTTTTTCATTATAATTTTCTTTTTGTATTTTTCCCTCTTAATGATTTTTTTCTTGCTTATAATTTGTTTTTTTTCCACTTATATATTTTTTTTTGTTTTTCTTTCTTTTAATTGTTTTTATTAATTTTTTATTTTATTTTTATATCAAATGATTTTTTTAGCTAATATTTTTTTCATTATTTGTTAGTTCTTTTGTTAAAATTATTGGTTTTTTTTCTTTGATTGAACTTTTTTCCTTATTATTAACACAATAATAATACTTTTAGTTTTTTTCTTGTTTCCTCTTTTGTTAATATTTTTTTAAATCAATAATAATATGTAGGTTTCGAATGGCGTGTTTGGCTATTTTCGATGTCAAAAAATACCCTACCGGCGTTTAAAATTATTCTCCATCATGTTTTGTAACAACCCGGATTTTATATATATAGATAGATAGATAGATAGATAGATAGATAGATAGATAAAAGCTCTATGCACATTGTTACTCAGATCAACAGACATGATTACCCCTTATCATTTTAATATTAATACTTTTTAAACAAGCAACGATTCATTCGAAAGTGACACAAACATAAAACATAGTCTTATGGTTGCATGATTTACAATACCATATTTAAAATATATATCATAAACATAGTTTTGCATTTTGATCCTACCATGCTTTCATTACATCACTTAATACAAAATACATTGGGATCTAATTTCATCTACACGATTCCCTGCATAGTAAGTTCCCATGTAATGGGCTCCTTAGGCATCTCGTGAATGTGGTGTTCCTGTTGCAGTACAACAATTAAGAGAAGGTAATTACCTAGAGTTAATAATAATATTAATGATGGTACAATCTACCACTTGGAACTGATAATGTTTATAATTATACCATTCTTTTCTAACAACCATAATCTTGGACTCGGTCATCCTTTCGGATGCCATTTGCCAAAGTTAATCATTATTTTATCCCGGTCATCCCTTCGGATGCCATTAGCCGAAGTTAATCATTATTTTATCCCGGCCATCCCTTTGGATGCCATTAGCCGAAGCTAATCATTATTTTATCCCGGTCATCCCTTCGGATGCCATTAGCCGAAGCTAATCATTATTTTATCAGCATTCCATATCTTTCCATTTATTATAAAACTCCAGCACAATAAGACGATATTCACATTGTAATTTTTCCTTATACTACAAAAGAAAAAAAAACGTAAGGGTCTCCTACCTGTTCCACTCGTGGGTTGTGCTTGTCTTGACGATAATCCGATCCCAACCGCACCACCTGTGACATCAAGGGTCATAAATCAGTACACTTACATATTCGGCCTACATCCGCCACTGTATTCATTTCAAGAGGTCATATGTCCACATACAAGTATTCCACATTTTACACCCGCATACTCTAAAATTGTTACTAGCGTTTTATTCATTTCTGTATAGAAGATTTATGGTAGGACTCGGCAACGAAAACGTATTCGCGGGTCTAATTCGCGCAGACTGCTCCGCGTAAACTGCTCCGCGAAACTGGCTCGCGAAGCTGATTCGCGAAAACTGCTCCGCGAAACTAGATCGCGCAAACTACTCCGTGAAACTGGCTCGCGGAAGCTGATTCGCGAAGGCTGCTCCGCGAAACTAGATCGCGCAGCGAATCACAACTCGCTGCAAAACGCATTCACAAATTTTTTTTTTTTGACGACGAACGCTAAGTCGGTGCCGTCAACGCGACTTCGGCAACAAGTCGCAATTTTCCGCAAAATATACAATTCGGCACACAATTCATCAACCGAATTCCAGTCAAAACACATATGCACACTCTCAAAAAAATACCCATGAATTTCCAGCCTAAAACAAACATAAATTTCCAGTTCAACACACTCAATTTGTGACGCCCCCAGCTCCCTTGCTAGTTACCTAACTGGCGTGACCAGGTTCGCCACACTGTTGGGACTAAGTCCCCTATTTCCTCCATCATAAACAACAAAATACATAGATAACTACACTGTTGAAAACGTACGGGATAATTTACAACATCCTTAGAACAATTCTATAATTTACAAAATACTCAAAATGCCTAGATATTTAATTTACAAATTAGGCTCGTACTTTTTTTTTTTTCCACAAAAGATATTCCTAATTTTTATCAGTGACACATGAGCCTCTTTTAGCGAGAACCGGTAGCATCCCCGATCAGCTTAACCTTACCCTTGCCTGAACAACACACAAATACAATAACAGAATGAGCCAAAGCTCAGTAAGTAGGGTGATGCACGTGATATGCAATGCTTTTGTGTTTCCCACATTTTCATCTATTTTAATCCGGGTACCCTAGGTATATGCAAGTCCGTGCGCACTATCACTCGGTGATCATGTTATCACCTACTGCTCTATTACTTTCTCTCAGTGATCTCAATATCACCTACTGCTCACAACGGCATTATCCCTCGTTGTAGCACACGGTTAGCGGAATTATCCCTCGCTTAACGGTGTTAGTAAATAGAGCTCGCACTATGGATTCCTTGCTATTACCCATTCCACTCAATTCGGTTATCAAACCGTGTCAATTCAAGACTCAATGATTTCTCTCAAATTAATTCCCCCCAATGCACGTGATGCACGTGATGACATGTTTAATCACATTCAAACAACTCAGGTACCAATTTGTATTTCTCAAACCATTCTCACGGTCCAACTCACACTCGGGATTCATCCATCGTTCACATACCAATCATGGTACTCATAGCGGGAACACAACCTCCGCTCATTAATATTGTTCATTAATTCCATTAATATTAAGATTTAAATATTTCCCTTATTAAAAGAATAAATTTATTTATTTATTTTGTCAAAGCTCATTTCTTTTAATCTTAGCCCATCTATTTTTCAAACCAAGCTTTTTACTTGTAGCCCAAGTCCATTTAGTTTATTCTAGGCCCATTAGCTTGATCCAAGTTTATTAACTTTATCTTAGTTTAAACTCATTTCTTTTAACCCAAGCCCAAATCCATTTGTTTTGATCTAAGTCCACCTTAGTTATAAGTTTAAGTCCATCTTGTTTTAACTTAAGTCCATTTAATAGAATCCACACATTTTTTTTTCTTCAAGCCCATATGTTTTAGGTTAAGTCCATGGGTTTATTTCATGCCCACTTAATTTTATAAATATATATCTAAAAATTACAAAATTTTAAGGAGAAATAGTAGACATATAGTTCAACAACTTTTCTTCTTTGTATTTTTCCTAACAATCACTCTAAGATCTCGAAATAACTCACACACAATTTCGGATGGAAAATATTTTTTCCAGCAGGTATCCATTTGAGCAACCCACGTCATATCAGTCATAACTCCATGTATATTTTTCTAAAAATTATGAAATTTCACAGGGATGTAGTAGACATATATATACACAACTTTCATTCTTTGAAATTTTCCTAAAACTCACTCCAAGATCCCGAAATAATTCACACAAAATTTCGGACAGGAAATATTTTTCCAGCAGGTATCCATTTGAGCAACCCACGCCATATCAGTCATAACTACATGTATATTTTTCTAAAAATTATGAAATTTCACAGGGATGTAGTAGACATATATATACACAACTTTCATTTTTGAAATTTTCCTAAAACTCACTCCAAGATCCCGAAATAATTCACACAAAATTTCGGACAGGAAATATTTTTCCAGCAGGTATCCATTTGAGCAACCCACGCCATATCAGTCATAACTACATGTATATTTTTCTAAAAATTATGAAATTTCACAGGGATGTATTAGACATATATATACACAACTTTCATTCTTTGAAATTTTCCTAAAACTCACTCCAAGATCCCGAAATAATTCACACAAAATTTCGGACAGGAAATATTTTTCCAGCAGGTATCCATTTGAGCAACCCACGCCATATCAGTCATAACTACATGTATATTTTTCTAAAAATTATGAAATTTCACAGGGATGTAGTAGACATATATATCCACAACTTTCATGCTTTTCATTTTTCCTAAAACTCACTCCAAGATCCCGAAATAATTCACCCCAAATTCGGGTTTTTCCATCTCTAAAAGAAATTCAGAATTTTCACACCAAGCACACTTTTCATCATGCATGCTTAACCATCCATCATCAACATCAAGAGTCAAACTCATTACAAAACCATCATAATCACATTTGAAATTAATTAAACAACTCACAAAAAAAAAAAATGGAAAGCATATACAAACAAAAATAAATGAAACCTACTTACATAGATTAAGTTTTCCCCAAAATCTTTTTAGCTTTTCCTTTCTTCTTCTTCCCTTTTTCCCTTCTTTTTCACTCTTTTTTCTTTCTTTCTTGTAGGGTTACGGGAGATAACAAAAAATGTCTCCTTCTCCCACATATTTGCCTTATTTAAATATCTTTTACATTTCATGCTTATGCCATGTGTCAATGAGTTATGGTGAAATGCAAGTTAAATTAGGCTTAAATTATGATGAATTTCAAGGCAATTCATTTAGGTATATATATTGTTTTATTATTATTATTATTGTTATTTTTGGCTATCATCATTTTACATACTATAATTTATACTTATTACATATACAAAGGATTTACTAATTAATTCATCTAAAATTTTTTTTTTTCCTAAATTTTTTTTTTACGTACATTATTTAATCCCAACATTCACGTACATAAACACCAATTACGTACATACCATATATTCTAGTACATATTTTTACCTGGTTACAGATTGTCACGTACGTACCCTATATACTATATACATACGTACGAATATAATTATCCCGATCAGTACACTTATACGGTTATGAATTTTACGCTAGTTACACAATTTCCATCACAACTCACAAGCCGAACCTATACATTTTTGCACACTAAATCCTTCAACAGATTTCAACCAAAACCACACGAAATTCCTCAGCAAACAAACATCAATTCCAGCTTAGATTTTTCAGTTCATCACACAAAATCTTCCATCATAATTCACAAGTTAAAAATCATTAATTTTGACGCACAACTCCTTCACCCATTTCAGCCAAAACCCATATACGATTTTTCAGCAAAATATGCATCAATTCTAGTATAAAAACAGCATAAATTTCCAGTTTAACCCACACAATTTCTATCATGATTCACAAGCTGAAATCATACATTTCCACACACGAAATCTTCCAACAAGTTTCAGCCAAAACCCATATAAAATTTTTAGCAAAATACCCATCAATTTCACCTTTTATTTCTGTTTTCTTTGAATTTCTAAGCTAAATTTCAGTTTCCCTCACCATTTACTCAGATCATGGGTTAATTAAATTTTTAGGGTTTCTTTCTTAGGTTTTGAGGAGAGGAGGAAGGGTTTTTTTGTTTTTATGCTTCTTACCTTTCGGATTTAACAAGTTTTAAGGGGGCTTGACACTTCCCTTCTCTTTTCTTGCTGGGTCTTCTCTTCCTTCTCTTCCCCCGTCTTCCTCTTCGTGTTTTTCTCCTTCTTCTCCTCCCTCACGTTTTTGTTTTTCCCACTCTCTTCTTCTTGTCTAGTCTTCTCTCAGTCTTAGCTCTTTTTCCTCACTCATTTACAGGCCACGCTCTCACTCTCTTTTAGGTTAAATTTTCAGATTTTGGAGGGAGAGAATGGCTGGCTGCTGTTCTGGAGAGATCAGCCCTTCATTCTCTCTCCTCCTTCTATTTATACCTCTTATAATGTGAGGGGTTGTTTGGGATTAGCTTAGATGTATTCTATCCTTGTTTTGTTCTATCCTAAACTGATTTTATCTACTCTCACCCTCCCAGTCCAGCTCCTTAATTCAATAAATAACAAAAATTGTGTCGCTGCCGATCTGAAAATCGATAGCGAAAACTGCGTCGCGGCTGGTTTCTTAACAGGTCGAAATTCCGTGAAACTTACCCGGTTGATGGGAATCGCTAATTTCGAAAGAAGTCAGCGGCATAGCCCCTAAGTTCCACCGGTTTTTGGCCAAATTCCTTCATTTTGGCCTCGAAATTGTCATTTTTACTATCTCAAAAAAATCTCATTTTTACCGTAACTCTTGATTTAATTGTCCGGATCAACTTTCGTCACTTTATGCTCATGCTTAATTTGGGTTTGTAGACTTATTATATTTTGGGTTTATCACGATGTTGTCACTCATGTAAATTTTTATGGTTTAGTGTCGTTCCCTAACCGTCATGTACTAGTTTAAGGTTTTATATTACATATCGTAGAAATATCTCTGATCGAGTTTTCTTTTAATCGTGGACTAAAATCTTCTAAATCTTTGTGATCTCATCTCATTACGAGTTAATTATATAATGTTGTCATTGATCGTATTTCTTTTTTTTTACTATTTTCTATTGCGTCACGAAGTCGGCAGCGAAATTTAACCACAATTTTCTTATGGGTGTTTACATGTTTTCTTCCTCATGGTGCGGCGCGTGGGAGTCTAATATGATCGAAAACGTATCAATAGTCAATTGAAGTTTTCCCCTTTTTCTCTCTCCTACGTGTCAAAGTACCTGACAGCCCCCGCAATTTATTGACTTTTCATTAGAGTCTCTGATTTTTTTTAATTATGATTTTTATGATTCTTATTTCTATTATATAAATTTTAATTTATTTCAATTTGGTCCTATAATTGCAATTGAGTATATATATATTGAAGTTTCATTTTGGTCATTCTTCTTTTGATTCTCCAATTGGTTTTAAATCCTTAATATTTTCGGTATCAAAATTTTCATTTGTTTCAATTGTATCATTCAACTTAAATTGATTATATATTTTAATTTCATTTCGATCCTCATTCTTTTAATTTTTGGTTTTGTGTTAAGTTCTTTAATTTTCTTGGTATCAAAGTTTTAATTTGTTTCAATTTTATCCTATAAATGAAATTTATTATATATGTATTTTATATTTTGGCCCTTGTACTTTTAATTTTGGATTTTATTTTAATTCCTTTAGTTTTTATATATATATTTCTTAAATGATTCCTATTTCTATTCATGTTGATATGTACATGCTTTTAAGTTTTGTTTCTAATTTTTATTATTTTCATTGTTACTAAGCTTCTTTTTTATGTGATTTTTAAATTTTAATTTGTTTTAGTGATCATTTGAAAATTGATATTTATTATTTTTTCTCTTTTTTATTTTTAATTATTATTTATTCTTCAAATCAAATATTTTTTTAAAATCTAATAAAAAAATTGTCATTTATTTTTTTTAATTGCTTTTTTTTTTAATATTTTTAGGTGCTGAAATTTATAATTATTATAGATAAGATATTCAAAATAATGATAATGATTATTAGAAAGTTTTTTTTTCTTATAAATATTTGAGACTAATTAAATATTTTTATATTTATTTAATATTAGCGTCTTAATAAAGATAGATAGATAGATAGAAAGATAGATGACATAGGTTTTTTGAAGAAAAAATAATATCAGTGTTCTAAAATACTTTTAATATAATAATATGAGGAATCAATCTTATAAAAATAAATTAAAATAAATTAATTTTTTTATAATAATAATTATGATATCATTGATAGTATGAACAATAATAATTAGAGTATGAATTATTTATAATAATATTTATAATGACAACTACAATAATTTTAATAATTTTAATTTTATTTTGTGTCAGTGATCATTTGAAAATTGATATTTATTACTTTTTTCTCTTTTTTTATTTTTAATTATTATTTATTCTTCAAATCAAATAATTTTTTAAAATCTAATAAAAAAATTATCTTTATTTTTTTAATTGCTTTTTTGTTAATATTTTTAGGTGCTTAAATTTTTAATTACTATAGATAAGACATTCAAAATAATGATAATAATTATTGAGAAGTTTTTTTCTTCTTATAAATATTTGAGACTAATTAAATATTTTTATATTTATTTAATATTAGCGTCTTAATATAGATAAATAGATAGATAGATAGATGACCTAGGTTTTTTGAAGAAAAAATAACATTAGTGTTATGAAATACTTTAAATATAATAATATGAGGAATAAATATTATAAAAATAAAATAAAAAATTAATTTTTTATAATAATAATTATGATATCATTGATAGTATGAATAATAATAATTAGAGTACGAATTATTTATAATAATATTTATAATGACAACTAGAATAATTATAATAATTTTAATTTTAATTTGTTTTTGTGATCATTTGAAAATTAATATTTATTATTTATTATTTTTTTATTTTTAATTATTATTTATTCTTCAAATCAAATAATTTTTTAAAATCTAATAAAAAAATTATCATTTATTTTTTTAATTGCTTTTTTGTTAATATTTTTAGGTGCTGAAATTTCTAATTATTATAGATAAGACATTCAAAATAATGATAATGATTATTGGGAAGTTTTTTTTACTTATAAATATTTGAGACTAATTATATATTTTTATATTTATTTAATATTAGCGTCTTAATATAGATAGATAGATAGATGTCCTAGGTTTTTTGAAGAAAAAAATAATATCAGTGTTCTGAAATACTTTTAATATAATAATATGAGGAATAAATCTTATATAAATAAAAAAAAATAATTTTTTTCTGATAATAATTATGATATCATTGATAGTATGAACAATAATAATTAGAGTATAAATTATTTATAATACTATTTACAAGGACAACTACAATAATTATAATAATTTAACAATCATGATAATAGAAATGACAATAATAATCAAAATAATTCATCAATTGATATTATTTTTCTTGGAGATTAACTTTTTGAATTTTTTATGTATGATATTTTATATATAATATCATATAAATAAAAAATATATGAAGTCACACGTAGACATAAGAGTTGAAAAAATTAAGGCAAATTATCAACAATGAAAAAATATACGAGCCAATTGCCCTCTACTTCGCCTTAGCCATAATATTTTTTTATAATGCTACATATTTAAGCAAAATAATCAGTTTACAAAACTTTCGGTTCTTACTATAGCAAAAATATTTACAATAATGATAAAAATGATTATTGTACATTAGGTTTTTATATATTCATTTTATTACGAAAAATGTATTTAAAATAATAATTATGAAACAATATTTCAGATCTGAAATATTATACATAAACAATATTTACAATCCTTAGATTTTAGGATGTTTTAGTTAAAAAAATTACTTTTATAATATTTATATATATAATATTTCAGATCTAATATTATATAAATAAAAAAAATGAGGAAACACATAAATAAAATGGGTAGATAAATTTTCCCAAATTAGCTACAATTAAAAAATATATGAATAAAAAAGAAATTATTTTCAAATTTTAGAAAAATAGATAAAAATAAATAAATAAATTATTTATTAAATTATAAGACAAAGATTCGATCATTTGTGTTTTTTACCGTATCAATTAGGTCTATTAGTTTACACGGCTAGATTAGCCCGCGCGATGAGTTGAGCTTTTTTATATATATAGACAATTGATTGCTTTTATACATGTTGTATTTTGTTATTATTGAGTAAAATTATAATTGATAAAATCTGTTAGAAACGGGCTTTTTCCCCACCAAAAAGCGACTGAATACTGTTGCTACTAAAACTATTTTGATAAAAAATATTAGAAATGATTTCTTTTTCATATGTAGAAAACTGATTGTAAAATTTATTGCTTATATTCTTATATTAAAAATATTTTAGAATAATAATAAATAGGTTATATATATATATATGAATAAATATTATAAATAAAAACTATTGTAATTTTTTGAAGAAATAAACTTAAATTTTGTGTGTGTTATAATTAGTTATTTTAATATTCAATTAGCAAAATTATATCAGATAAAATATGTTATAAATGATTTTTTTTTCCTTAACAGGAACAACGTCATCGAAACGGGAAGTGGTTCACATAGTTTTTTAATTGCAGATAATCTAGGTAAGTTTTTCTACCTTTTTTGAGTAAAATTATACTAGATGCAAAATATTATACATAAAAATATTATAAAAATGTTTTAGGAAATAAACTTAAACCGAACAGCACAAAATTAAAATTAAAAGCCAAAATATTTTTTTATTTTATCAGATTTATTCATCATATTATTATATTAAATGTATTTTAGAATACTGATATGATTTTTTTTTTTTGAAAAAATCATAGCCCATTTTGTTTATCTTGATATATATTTTTAGGCGATAATTTTAAATAAATATGAAAATATATAACCAGTCTCACATATATATAAGAAAAAAAATATAATAATTATTATAATTATCTTGAATACTTTATCTAAGCTTTTCTTTATATAGGAAATTGAATGATTTTATACGTGTTGTAACTGATTATTTTACTATTTAATCAGTAAAATTATAATTAATGGAATATGTTAAAAAGTTTTTTTTTCTACCTAAAAATGATTGCATGTTGCTGTCGTTAAAATTATTTTGATAATTATTATATCGGTAGATTATACAGTTGGTACTGAAATTTTTTTGTTTAAATGAGTCATGAGCTCTATGTAACATACTGATTGATTGTTATATATGTTTTATTGGTTTCATAAATTTTTTCATTTGCAAATTGTAAAATTATAGTTATTGAATTTTAACACAGATGAGTAATTTATTTTATACCCTAAACAATTTGATTGATCTTTTTTTAACCAATTTGACAATCATTTAATTGGTAGATGGCAAAATCACAATCGATGAGATGGACTTAAAAAAAAATTCAAAAAAATATAGGTCACACACACACACACACACACACACACACACACACACACACACATATTAAGATGCTAATATTATATAAATATACATAAATAAAATTAATTTGACATATTTAAAAAAATAATAATAAATGATCAGTATTTTGATTGTCTTATCTATAATAATTAGACAATTTTAGAACTAACAATATTAATAAAAAAAACAATTTCAAAACAAACAAAAAAATATATTATTTGATTTTAAGAAATTATTTCAGTATGTCATTATAAATATTATATACATAATTAATATTTTAATCATCATTTGTTATAATATCGATGATATCATAACTATTGCTCCAAAAATTCATTTTTTTAATTTATTTGTCATATTATTATATTAAAGTATTTGAAATTTTTTTATCATAAATTATGATTTTATTTTCAGAGAATAAATAGGTTAGACACACACACACCCACACACACACACATGTATGTATGTATACATGTATACATATCAGGATGTTAATATTAAACAAATATAAAAATATATACCTAGCTTCATATATCTAGCCCACATAGTAAATGTTAAAATTTAGACATTAAATAGAAAAATTTAATGATATTGGACAAAGAGCATATATATATAAACATAAATAGAAATAGGAACTATATAAGAAATATGTATAAAAAATAAATGAACCAAAATAAAATCCAAGATTAAAAGTATAAGGGATAAAAAAAAATCATATGTAATAAATTTAATTTAAAGGACAAAATTGAAATAAATCTTAACATTGAAATTCAATAATTCAAAATAAAACCAGAAATTAAAAGAATTAGTACCGAAATAAAACTTAAACATGTAATTCATTTGCATGGAAGGATAAAATTGAAAGAAATCAAACTTTGATACACAAAAATATAAAGGATTTATGGTAAATTTGCCTGGAAGGATACGATTGAAATAAATCAAAACTTTGACACCAAAAATATTAAGGATTCCATGCCAATTCGCAAAATTAAAAGTACAAGGACCGAATTGCAACTACAATATCTCATTAATTTCAATTAAAAGGTGAAATTGGAACAAATCAAAAGTTATATAATTGCAATAAGGGTCATAAAAAACAAATTAAAATGTTCAGGGACTAAAATGAAATTTGATAAAAAACAGTTGCGCTGACATCAGCTTGCGCAGGTAAGAGAGAGAAATGAGGGGGGATTTCAAACGACCATTGACACGTCTCCAGACACCATAGAGCCACACACGCCACACCACGTGGAAGAGAGCATGGTGGAAAATCATTCTAGACGCCGGTTGGGTATTTTTGGACGCTGTATCAAGCCGCACACGCCATCCGAAACACGCATGAGCACGGAAACGGACGACGTGTCCATACACGCGCCAATAGTAAACCGCAGAAAGAAAGAATAAAAAATTGGGTAATTACTGGATTGCCCCTCCCTGCCATACATGATTTTTGTCTTTTTTAAGGGACAAAACGGTTAATGCACTATGCAATCAAATATTAAAAAATGAATAAACCGTCTTGGCATACCGGACCGGACCAAAAATATATAATTACAGAGGGACCCCTCAACCCAGACGCCGTTTTTTGTCGTGATTGAGAGGCAATTTCGTTATTACATTGTTCATAACTGGAAAAAAGAAAAAAAGATCGACCTCATGTAGGCTCGAAGCACCGAATCAAATTTCAAGTCCACAGTGCCAATGGGCAACCTCTTTTAATTCATGATCATGATGTTTCCTATAGTTTTTTAATGCATTTTACATTTTTTTTAACATACAATATAAATCAATATGAACTAAGATAATGGAGACAAAGGGAACATGTCTGCATTTACCTAATATTTTGAAATATAATAATTTCACTCCATAATTTTTACATGAACAAGTTTATTTTATGTCAATATTCTAAAAAACCTTTAATAAAATAGAAAATAAAAATAACCAAAATAAATGACAAAACCAAAATAATAATTATTAGCATAGAAAAAATAATTTGACTTGAAGAATAAGGAATACAGAGAAAAAAAAAAAGAAATATCATTTTTTAAATGATTATCAATATAAATTAAATTTTCAGGACTAAATTGAATAAAAATAAAACCCCAATAAAAAAAAATGATTGAAATTACTAACTAAAACTAAGAGTATAGATACATAAGTATAAATAAAAAAATAAGAATTGTCTTAGAAGGACCAAAAAAATTAAAAGAATCGAAACCAACAAAAACAATTAAAAGTATATAATTAATTTAAATTGAATAACAAATTTGAACATATTAAAACCTCAACAATAAAAACATTATAGAAATGGAAAAAAACAATTAGATAAATACAAAATGAATAAATAGGAGCAAACAATAAAAATTAAAAATAAAAATTAAGAGTATAGTTAGATAATACTACCAAAAAATAGCAATTACCATAGAAGGATTGAAAAAACTCAAGATCAAAATTAAATAAAACAATTTTTTTATGTTTAATACTAATGTTAAGTAATAAATTTAAAAAAAATAAGAGAAAAAAATTAAAGACAATATTGAGCCAATTTTTTTTTTTCAAACTATGAATTCAGAATATTTAAAATTAAAATTAAGAGTATAGATACATAAATACAAATAAAAAATCAGGACTATCAAAAAGACTAGAAAAATTAAAGGAATTGAAACAAAAGAAAATTTAAAAAAGAATAAGGACCGAAATGAAAAGCAAAATATATAATAAATTTCAATTGAATAACAAAATTGAAACCTCAATACTGAAAAAATTACATGAATTCCAGATAAAAAAATAAAAATAAAAATAAAATATTATATTTATGAACAATTCCAACTGTAGGACGAAATTAAAACAAAGTAAAACTTTTATAATTCAAATCAGGATGAAAAAACAATTAAATGAAACATTCATAAACAAAGATGATTTACCTGTATTTTCAGCTGCAAAAGAGAGAAAAAGAGAAAAAAAATTATTAACCGACTACTGGCATGCCTCTGGATACCGTAAGACTACACGAGTATCATCATATAAAAGAGGACATGGTGACACATTTGATGAGATGCTGGATGAACATTTTAAACCACCAAACAACGTCGCACGTGTTATCCAAAAAGCATGAATGGAAGAAAACTGTCGGCGCGTCAAGAAAACGCGCCAACATTTCTCTTCAAAAAAAGAATTAAAAAAAATCCTAAAATTACCTAAACACCCTACAACCAAAGCTTGAATTTTGTTCTATATGAGGGCACATCAATTTTTTTATTGTTTCTAGAAACTTGAAATACTAGACACACCTTTACAGGTAACTTTTAGTTTTTGTTTTATCAAAGGCTACTTGCGTAATTTAACTATGCATAAACATTGTAAGAAATCAAAATACCCTTGGGTATTGAATGGTTTGTTGTCTATTGGCAAGGGTAAAACTGTAATTTTGCTATCAAAAAAATCCCAGAAAAGATTCAAATACCCCAAACAAATCAAATAATAGCAATCAAACAATGAAAAAGTCTAAAATGCCCCGAGTCCAAGAGTAAAATTTTATGCACTGAAGTGCAAAATAATAATTATACTATTACAATCTATAGTAATCCATGTTTACCGTTACGATATTTTCTTTACACGGTTTAGCTTTTACGAGGTGATTTGCTTGTGCGCTGCGCTAAATTTTTTCCTATCTAGAAAATTAATTAATTTTTTTATGTGTTGCAATTAGTTATTTTAATATTTATTTAATAAAATAATAATAGATTAAATTTGTTAGTATTTTTTTCAGCCTAAAATGAATAGTGTAATAGAAACGTAGGGGAAGTAGTTCGTATATTTTTTAATTGCATATAATTTGGGTAAATTCATCTTCCCATTTTGTTTGTAAGTTGTCGTTCTTTTCTAATAATATCAGATCTGAAATATTATATATATATATATATATATATATATATATATATATATATATATATATATATATATATATATATATATTTATTTAAAAAATAATCTAAAATCTAAGATCAAATTTTTATAAGAAATGAGGTTAAACAAAATAGGACAAAATTATAATTAAAAGGAATTTTTATTTTATTTTATCAGATTTATTTCTTATATTATTATATTAAAACTATTTAAGAACACTGATATTATTTTTTTGTTCTTTAAAAAATCCTAGGTAATTTTTTTCTATCTATCTATATTTTTAGGTGCTAATATTAAATAAATATTAAAATATATAATTAGTTTAACAAATTTATAAGAAGAAAAACCTAAATAAATAACAAAAAATAAATAGGTAGACTTAAAAAGAAAATTGACTTGAAAGATTAATAAAAAGAATTTTAAAAACAACAAATAGAGAAAATAATAAATATTAATTTTAAAATGATCATAAAAAAAAATTAAAATGTAAATATTAAAAAAAAAACATCAATAACAGTGAAAATAATAAAATTTGGTGAGACTATAATTATTGTTAGATTTTTTTATAAGATTTATTACTCATATTATTATATTAAAATTATTTCAGAGCAGTGATATTATTTTTCCTAAAAAATCTAGGTTATGTATATATAATAAATATCAATCTTAAAATGATCATCAACACAAATTAAAATGTCAATTTTTTTTTAAATACAATGAAAATAATAAAAATTGGTGAGACCATAATTATAGTTATAAAAAAAATCCATAATTTTTTTTTATTTTATAAAATTGATTACTCATATTTTTATATTAAAAGTATTTCAGAACAATGATAATAAAATTAAATAAATATAAATAAATATAATTAGTCTGACATATTTGAAAGAAAAAAAATCTAATAAATAATCATTATCATTATTTTGAATGTCTTATCAATAATAATTTAAAATTATGTGACTTGAAGGGAATAAAAAGATAAATCATAATAATTATTAATTTTTAAATGATTACCAACACATATTAAAATTTGAACATTAAATAAAAAACTTAATAACATTAAAAATGAAGAAAGATTAAAACAAAAACTAATAGCATGTGTGTATATATATATATATATATATATATATATATAGATGCTATTAGTTTTTGTTCTCAATATATATAATAAAGGAATTAAAAGTATAAGGGATAAAAAAAACATATATAATATATATAATTTGAAGGACAAAATTGAAATAAATCCCAATATGGACACCAATGCAATTAAATAATTTAAAACAAAAGAGAAAATTAAAAGAATTAGGACAGAAATGAAACTGAAATTTATACTTAATTTGCATGGAAGGATAAAATTGAAATAAATCAAAACTTTGATACAGAAAATATTATGGATTCCAGACCAATTTAAAAAATTCGAAGTGTATGGACTGAAGTGAAAATTGAGAAAAAACAGTTGCGCTGACATCGCATGTGCAGGCAAGAGAGAGAAAGGGGAGAAAATTTTCAAACAACCATTGATACGTCTTTGGCCACTGTGTGCTTATAAGCGTCGCTGCGTGCTTATAAGCGCCGCTGCATCTGGATAAGAACATTGATGAAAATTATTCTAGATATGGGTTGGGTATTTTTCGATGCCGGAATAGGTCGCACGCGCCGAACGAATAACGCGTGAGAGTTGAAAATGGACGGCGTGTCCAACGACGTGCCAACAGTAAATCAACGGGAAATGAATAAAAAAAATAGTAAATTACCGGGGCACCCTAACAGACAGAACATGATTTTGTCGTTTTCGAGGGTTAAAATAGTTATTTCACTGTGCAAATAAGTATTAAAAAATAAATAAACCGGGTAGATGGACCGGACCGAGATTGTGCAATTACATTCGAACCCCTTAGTCCGGTGGCCTTATTTTATCTTTTTCGAGGGCTAAATGCATTATTTCATTGTACGAAAAGAAAAAAACTCAACAGACCAAACGAATCGAAAATTAAACATAACAGTAATTGTGAATAGTGATTTGCGTGAGAGTATGAACAGTAAATCAGGCCTTGATCTGTTTTAGCTGTAGTGTGTGTGTACATGACTTATTGTGATTGCGTCTCTTTGTAATGACATTGATTTCTTTTCTTATGAATTCGAGCTCCAGGGGCCTCGTTTGAGGTTATCGGGTTAATGGCAAAAACAATTGATGAAATCTATATCATATTTTCCTCTCTGTCTTTTGGATGCATTACAATATTTATTTATAATACTGGAATCCCATAACTTATGAGAAACAAAATCAAACTCATTCTATTTTTAAAATTTAGATTTGATTATAATTCATAATTAAAGTTTTAAAAAAAAACAACACATATTTTTATGTTTTTATTTTCAAACTGAAGATTAGAATATAAAAACGAGTTAACAAAAGAAATTATTGATAAGAAATAGTCCTTATTCTTTTAATTTTAAATGCAAATCCCTTGAAAAAAATAAATGGCTTCAAATTCAAGTTATGAGCGGTTGTTGTAGTTGTTAGATGAATTCTTATATAAAAGATCTACAATCAACATTAAAGTAACTATGATGATTCAATTATATTTTTACTTTAATTAGAAACTCTTGGTTCCTTTGTTTTGTATAAAAATCTTACCTATAAAATAATTTTAGAAACACATTAAAAATTGATATGCTGTATAAAAATAACAGTAAAATACCCTCAATTGATATCAACTAATTATTTATTTTGAAGTGTGATTGAGACTGTTTTTTAAAATATTTTTTTATTAAAAAAATGCATCAAATATTTTTTTTGAAAAGCGCATAAAACCCTCAATTGATATCAACTAATTTCCTATTTAAAAGTATTTTGAATTTTTTTTATTTGAAATTAGATTTTTTTGGTATTTTAATTTTTTAATTTTAATTTTTTTACTTTAAATTAAATTTTTTTGGTGTTTTTAGATATTTTCATATAATGATACTAAAAATAATTTTATTTTAAAAAATATATTATTTTAATACATTACTGAATAAAAAATTATTTTTAAAAATAGCAACAACAACTAACACACGTAAACATAAACATCAAGTCTACAGAGTTTTGATAGATTATAATCAAGGCCATGCATCATTTCCTTACCTGGTCACATCTATCGTGGAGTAAATGTTCCTTCTCTGAATTTGAATTATCAAGTGGCCATTTCATATTTTCACTGGTTGACCTGCAGATTCAGCTGTGTGACTGAATATGCTATTCTTTCAATGGATTCAGAAAGCAAACACAGTAAAACATTTGCCTCAGAATCCTTCGTGAATGTCTGAGAATTAATTGTCTACTGCTTCATAATCCTCGCACCAGAATGTCTACTGTGCATGCAGCTTTCACTACTTGATGCATCTTTTCTTTTTCGTATTTCTAGATGGCAGCAACTTCTCATAATCAGAGTTGTTAGATGTGACACCATAAATGAGAATGAGTCACTTAAGAGCACAGCCAGCGATTGCCAGACAAATTACTTCCCTCTCATATATCTATGCTCCTTCTGTTGATCTCAGGCTGTATTGTCATGGAACGGCTGGATTGTTTCTCAGGCTGTGTTGTCATTTCATATTAATTTGCTTCAAACTCACTGCTCTCCTTCCATCTAAACGTTTTAATTTGTTTTGTCATTTTCTCCGTAGCATAGCTAGTTATGATTTATTAACTGCTGACAAGCGCTCCTCCCTCGCCATAGCTTGTGGTTGGGAGATCGTTTGACCATCAATGGGTGGTTGGTTGAGGGAGAAGAGAAAGGTCTGGTAGAAAACATGCATGCGTGCATGTGTGTGGCACTCGCAGATCACTAAATGCTATGTGGGCGTTTAGGGTTGACGAGGGATGTGTTTTTCTTCCATAGGCAACACCATCTTGGAAGTTATCAGCACAAAAGCAGCACTCAGCGCAGAAAGCCTCAGCCCCTGAATTCCCCCCCTGCCCTAGCAGTCACCGTTTCTAGCGAGATATGAAAGGACAGAGGTTTGTTTCCCATGGAAAATCTTCGGTAGATTTAGCATGAGGAGATACTTTCACTTCGCTTTTGAATTTTTCTTAATAATATTTGTTTGGCAATTTGACAGATGAAGCACTCACTCTGTTTTTTTCCAGGTTTTTCATAGCTGGCTCTCTCTACAGCTGCAGCATTATGCAACGCCTCATTCTCTATACTCGTGCAACAGTTCTGAGGTAACTATTAGAATCCGATAGTGTATGAAATTGATTCTTTTCCATTTCCACGGGTTTAGTTTTCACCATATATAAGCCTGCAATTGCTCTGTGATCCAAGTTTATGCTCTTATTTATTTGCTGTTGCAAGTTCTATAACGTGCAATCAAGAGCTCTTCTCAGCTACCTACGCTCCAAAGGTTCATGCAAAACCAGGGTTCACAGCTGCAGCAACACCCGGACTCCCATATCTCACCTCTTCTACCATCCTTGCGTCGACTTTACACACCACTAGATTGAGCACCGGGAACCAAGGTTCAGTTAATGCAGACATGGCGTCTGGGCATGCATTAAGAGACCTGGACCTGACCAAGCTAGCTATACCAGCCATTGGAATATACAGGAGCTCCTGGGATTGGGCAACCCTTGGAAAATGATATATATTTTAAAAAAAATAACGATGTAGGGCAATTTACTCTTTGTAAAAAAATATATCTCTTTTAAAAATGATGATTTGGTTAATTTGCCAGATTTTTCTTTATGAAAATTGCATTTTACTATTTTTAAATGCATTATTAATTGTAATTAGTAGGTTAGACTGGGACAATTGATATGAAATAAAGTATCTTTTAAGAGGAAGATCAATTAAATTATTGTCATTAAAAATTGAGGGCATGTTTGATAATGTATTTTAAAAGTGATTTTAAAATATATTTTATTTTTATTTTTTTGTTTTAAATTAATATTATTGGTGTTTTCAAATCATTTTAATATGTTGCCGTCAAAAATAATTTTTAAATATAAAATATATATTATTTGGATATATTTTCAAATAAAAGATATTTAAAAAAAACAATATCTACTGTATTTTTAAACAAGTATGAAGTGTAAAAGAATATATTAAAATATTCATAAGATATTTATGAGGGAATTATCACAGATTAATTCAAAATTTAAATCAAATGTGGTTAAAGAAATGAATGGTGAACAGTAATGAGAAAAAGGAAAATATAAAAGATAATATTTTTTTTTTTAAAATCCCAAAATTGTCATTCTTAGATTTGGGTCACTTGTGCTCTAAGTGATTGGTCAAGATTAATAAATAAATGATTTAATTATTTTTATAAAAAATCATGATTTATTTACTAGAATAGTCAACTCAAGTTTTAAGGTCAAAACTTGAATCTCAATGTATTGATTTTATTTCGAGAATTAATCAAAATAACTTGAGTTAAATGTAGTGTGATGATACCAGACTTGAGTTCTCTATAGTAGACCTCGAGTTCGAGTCAGGACGTGTATTTTTTATAAAAATTTAGAACAGTTAGAGTCTTACTCACTGTCCTAGACTCATAAAATACATTTTTCAGAAAAATATAATTTTCTCTAATCCAAAAAAATACATCTTTATTATTGCAATTATGATTAACATCAAACCCTACATAACCAAACACAATTTTAAAGTAAAGTAAAATAATAAGTTGACAATAATTGTTTGTTTTAAATTAGAGATATTAATTAATTCTATATTTTTATAACAAGACCATTTTCTCACATGTTATTTAATATTTTTTAAAACGCTTGCATATTAATTAATGTTATCTTTAACAGTCTCTCTGCCATTTTGTTTTGACAAAAATGCCCCTGAAAGAATCCGTACAAAAATTAGTTTGAAGAAGGGTCCATACATCCATCCAAAATTCTTCCCATATTGTGTAAGGGCTGGGGAGGTAGCTAGGGCATACATGGACGGCGGATTCCACAAATGGCGCGCAAACCAATGAATTAGTTATTTGTTTTTTTTTTGTCCAATCGAGAAAGTGGGAGGGGGTGAAGGCAAGGGAGTGGTGTACTACTGCTTGTATGGTATCATGTACTGCCATATGGCTATTGTACTACGACAGGACTGCCTCACGAAAAAAGGACCATTGCCCACCAAAGGCCCCCTCCTTGCTTCTTGCTTGCATGAAAAAAGAAAGCATATTTATTATTAATAAATGTAGAGATGTGTTAGAAATTATTTTAAAAAATATATTTTATTTTGAGATATATTAATTAATTAATTAATTTTATATCAACACATCAAAACAATTCAAATATAAGTGAAATATGATTTAAAAACATCCAATTCTCAAACTATGGTTGAATTGTAATAATTTAGCCAGTTTGTCACTCTATCACGTTGATTTTAGAATTTAATTCCAACTAAGATTTTAATTAAATTGAATTAAATATTGATTTAATGAAATTTTATTGAATTAATCGAGTTTTTAGTGTCTTGATTCATTTGATCAAATTTAATCTAAATTCTATTAATTGTGTTAGCATGAGGTTTTTTTTTTTAAAAAAAATATTGTTTTTATAAAAACAATTCAACAATAATTTCTGAGTTAACATTATCAATCATGCAAACCCTAGATGTTATTGTTGCAATAATGAGTTAATATTGACGTTGATAAATATTTGTTTATAGATATCTTGAATTCAAAACTATTTTTTATATATAACCACAAAATAGAGCTTTAGTATTACTTCACAAATTTAAAACACATCACTTTCTTTTTTAATTTTACATTTTAATATTTATTTAATCTGTCTATCAAGTCTCAACAACATCCTCACATATTATTTGTGCTTCATGTTATAAAATCTCAACCTTGTGAATCCCATCACCTAAATATCAAATTGATAAGTTAAGTGCAAATGGGGTTTTGATCTTGTGGTGTAAGATATTTGTTTTCTTTTTCTATACCAGGGTTTAAGTTCTACTATATACATCTGTTACCCCTGCGGTGTCTTACTTACTTAATGAGTCTATAAGATATTTAGTAGATTCGGGGATTAGTTGTGATGTGTGTAAGCGGACTCGAACACTCTGTTTATAAAAAACCTTGATAAGTTAAGTCATGAAATTTTTAGTCGATTCAACATATATATATATCACGGTTTCGATATTAAAAAAAAATGAATTTAAATATTGTTTAAGTCAAGTTGCACTTTTTAATGATTATCCATCCAATTTACCTCTAAATTTTCAAAATCACATAAGAATAGCTTAATATATTTTGAACTTAAACTTAAACTACACAACATTCTTAAAGTTCACCCATTAAATCAAATTTAATCATAACAATACCAAATAAATACCTGTACTTTTTTTTTCATATTCATTTTTTTTATTCGGACCGCAGCGGGGCGGTCCTGCAAAGTAGTGTGTGTATATGTATCTATATATAGTTTATATAATGACATGGGCACCTATGATGAGGAGATACATGACATCATGCATCCATTCCTTAGATATTGACTTTATGCTAAACAAGAGAAATAATTTCAAGTGTAGCATCATCCACCCCTGCCAAATTGGCTCCATCACCTCATTCGGTGTTTATCTTCACAGCATGCTTGTCGAAAGAGAGAGCGTACGTCATCCTCCACGTTTCTGAAGATGCACAATGTGAGGTATGGAATCTGTTCTCTCTGTCTCATCTTTTTCGTCCAGGATGTGTGGCTGTGATTCTGAAGCTGAAGCCCCAGAAATTAATGACCGATGGATGTGTTTATGGTTTTGCATGATCCCTCTCCCCCATTGTCTGTTAATGCATTCTTTTTCAGAATCTTTTCTTTTTGCTTATAAAGTAGTTTGCAGATCATATCTGTATAACGATCACATCGTCACTTGTTGATCATGCATTGATGTTGAAATGCACCTCATGATACCTGATGAGCCAAGGTTTTCTGTGGATCTTGTGCTTCTGTTAATCTTCATTTCTTCCTTTTTTTAGCAAATACAAGCTGCTAAATGGTTTGAGTAGCAAGCTCTTAATTAATTTTAATATACTAAATGGTTTGTTAATTTTAAAATGATATACAGTTCATATATGAAGAAGCTGGCATTGAAATCCCTTTTCAATGATCTGAACCTTTTCAATTTCCTTGCCCTAGCCAAATTAAGTGAATAATATGAAGAAGTTCATTCATTTTTTTTTAGGGTTTCAGACCCTAGGAACCCACATCTTGTCAGATTACATAGCATCATGTGTGTGTGTGTGTGTGTATAAACTTGTGTTGGCTATTTCATATTGTAAAAGGTTAATAATGTAAATATATTTTCTAACAAGGTTGACTATATATATATATATATATAGACAGGTACCCATTCAAGGTGGGAGTGGGATTCATTATTGGATCTGCATATAGAATTTAGCTCTTAACATCCGAGGCATATAGATTTTTTTGTTCCTCATCAATCATGTTCTTCACTTTCTAGTTGTTAATTAATGTTCTGAGCAAAGTTTGTAATTTGATTTTTTTCTCTGTGCAATGCTAATCGGTAGGTAAACATGTCTTGTTCCTCAGCTAGCAACAATCCCCCTCCACATATAGATCATGAGAACATCTCCAAACCTCTTGAAAGGGAAGCTGCTTCAGATGATCAGTGGTTGTATCTACAAGGGAGTGGCAGTGCATTACTTCCTTTTGAGAATCACGAAACCTGCAGTGGCAACTCAAGTCTGGGAAATTTTAATCACCATGTAATAAATTCATCATTGACCAAAGCCACAATCCAAAACATAGTCAACTACCATGTCTACCATACAGACTGCAGTTCATGCATGATCCCTTTGGAAGTTTCAGATGATCAATACTCAGCTATCCCTGAAAGCGGCCCACTTTTACAAGTTAGTGATCATGTATTTTCTGGAGAATTGGATCCAAGCATTTTGGTTCAAGAAGAGTGTTTTCCAGAACTGGCCATGTGTAGAAACAGTGAAGAGTTTGCAGAAAACAGATTCAATCACCAAAAGGACTTGCATTTTATGGGGCCAAGATCAAACACATCAGTAATTCAGAGTGGATATGACAAAACTATCAGTGAGTTGGATCCTGTCTTGCTTCTTTTCGAGCAAGAAAATCCCGAAGTACTACCAAGAAATGAAATAAGTCAGGATGGAGGATTCATGGATGGTAGCAATGCAATCAACTGCCAGAAGGAGACTAGTTTATCCTGCCCTGTTGAATCTTCTGATAAACTGGAGCCCAATATGCAAGACAGCAGCAAGTCCGGTACATTTCCTGAGCAAGAAAATCAATTATCGGTTTCGTCCAGCAAATCAGGAAAGAGGGTCAGGAAGGGGGGGATAAACCAATATAGGTTCAAACTGCAAATGGAGAAAATGGAGTCGCAGCCGCAAATGGAAGGAGGGTCAACATCGAAGAAACAACAACATAATGCTAAGGAGAAAGTTCGAAGAATGAATCTCAATGCTTCGTACTTGGCTCTTGCTTCATTGCTTCCGAATTCTCAAAGATCAAAGGTTGAAATCTATGCTATCTTCATTCTTAATTTACTTGCCTTCCCTTCTGGTAGATTTCGGTTTTGGGATCATAAATGTTTCTCCAAAAACTCTGGTTTTGCAAGTTATATATAATCCTATGAATATCATAAGATTGCTATCCTGTTGATTCATTTCTCAAACAATGGTCAGCATTATAATTAACAAAGCAATTTATATCATATTGCTTATCTTTTGGAGATCTTGTAGAAGAAATGGAGTGCTCCCGGTATAATCGATGAAGTTCTTGAATACATTCCAGAGCTGGAGAGTGAAATAGAAGAGCTAATTCTCATGAAGAACACCGAGTTATCAAAGATTGAGGGCAGGCAACCAAATCAGCAAGACTTAAGTGCAGAACGTCAAGCTCCCACAATTTCAATCCATGAAATTAGACAAGGAGAAGTGATTGTACAGATCTGCATGCAGAGGAGGGATAAACAAAACGCATCCCTCTCAAATCTTTTTCAAAATCTAGAAGAACAAAGCACTAGCATTGTAAGTGCTTCATCAGTTAATGTTTGTGAGGAAAGCACTGTCTGCCACCATTTGCATATAAAGGTATGTCATTCTTTGCCACGTTCTTCTCAACTACGTACTAGCATGTGTGTGTCTACATGATCTCATCATAACCACACCTTAATTTATTAGGGTTTTATTTTGAAACCACACCTTAATCTCCAGTATTATTAGGCTTTTATAGAATATTAGTTTGCGATTTTTTTGATATATATAACAATCACGGGAATGAATTTTACCATCTGGTTTTCTTTAAATATTGGTGCATGGTTCCCTGTAAATAATTCTGAAAATTAACCCTCACTTTCTTTTCTAACACATTTTCTCTTCTTCTACCGGAAATCAAACCACCGACATAACACTCCATTTAGCATCTGGAGTATTGAAAATAGTTTCGAGACGACTAAACTGTACAGGAAGAGATTCAAATTGGCGAACAATAAACGTGAAAGAAACGAGAGAACGTCTCGATCCTTAAACTTAGAAACAATGTCAATCATATCTGTAATGCATCTGTTCCATAACAGTATTGATTGTGCCATCATACTTGACATGACAAATAATTTGTCCAGCAATTCCCCGGTGTAATCCTGACTTGACAGCAAGTAAAAGTTGCCGTTGCTATTTTTTAGAGAGAGAGATTATAGAATGTGAACTGCTATGATAGATCTTTGTACAAGCCATTACAGCCATGCAAAAGCCTTTTCTAACATCCTACGTTGTGCCCCTTGCTCGATGGTGCGATCATTATCAAACAGAACAGATTCATAGAGCAAACCTGTAATAAACTTTCCATAATTATGAGCTTTATAATCACATTTGTGATACATCTGTTCCCTAACATTCGTACCTTTTCTTGCCTATGAGCTCTATTCACGAGCCAAAGTACGAACAATCTATGTTAATCCACAATTATGAACTTAATTATAACATAATTACGTAAAAAACTGTATATAGTGACTCCCAACTTGGATAATTAATTTCTGATCCACTGATCGATCGAACATCATATTTTAGAGAAGCAGTGCAGCTACAAAATTGTATAGCACATGAAGTGATCTGAATAATCATCATGAATATTGTTAATCATCATGAATATTATTAACAATCTCTCTTGAAGAGGGACTGTGCAGTGACAGTATAAAATAGAATATTTATATACTCATGCAATTGATTTCCTTTCTATGTACAGATGGATGGAAATCCACTTGGAGCTGACTATCAAGCGACTTTAAGAAAGAAGGTAATTTGTTGGCTGAACCAGTCAACTCCATTCCAAGCTTGATCTGCCAAACCAGGAAATTACGGTGGTAATTATGTTTAAGAAGCAATGTTAATGTCTCGATCTAACTTTTTTTTTTAAATAGATATATATATTTTTATCCAATTATTAGTAAATCGGGCTGAAATTTTAGGACAACGCTATTCAAACTGTATTTTTGAAAGGTCATTTTTCTAACACCAAATGAGATCGGGAACATGAACTAATATGACAGGGAAGATGTTACAGAATTTTGTTCTAGTTGTTTTTTATTTTGTTGTGGTTAGTTTTTTATTTTGTTTTCATTTATAAACTATGTCTATTTAACTATTATACATATAATTAAAGATTATTGATATTCATACAAAGTTAAAGCTCTTTTGAAGCCTAAGCATTTCTTATTGCATGATGTAAATTACAAGAGTTTATGTGTATCTACACATTAAAATCATAAAAAAACATCTAAAAACATTAATTTGATTTTTTTCAAGCAAAAAATAATTTAAAAAACACTTTAAAATATGTGTGTGTAATTTTGCGTAGTACATTGCTAGTAAACAATGTCATGAACTTCTTATTGCAGTTCAAAAGGCATAATTAGAAGCTCACGAAAAGAAATATTTGAGATTTTTAACACATTCTATATTTATACAAAAAAAAAAAATTATTTGTTATAGGCCAAAGGCATGTAAAGTGATATGATGACTTGATTGTTATGATTATAACACAATTATTATCTCTAGTCAAATCATGGCTTTAAACAAGAAAAGAACAAGGTTGAAATCACAAAAAGAATCGAAAGAGATGCCTTATGAACTAATGCATGGTTTTATAGTAAAGATCCATGTATAATACTAATTAATGAAAAAATTATATAGCCCATTAACATACAAATAAGTATTTAGTATTTGTAGTGTGTGTGTTTATATATATATATAGATATGAATGTATATAGGCAAATGTATTTGTGTATGTATCCCAAAGCATTGGATCCCATAAAAACTTTGAAATTAAACGTGTTTGAGCTAAAACAATACTATAATAGTTGATCTCTTATGAATTATCATGCATCCCAATTCACATGTAAGTGTTTAATTTCTGATAGAATCTTGTGTTGGTGGGCTAACCCTTGTGGTTTGGTTTTTAAAATTGGTTGCCCATGTATAAGTGATGTTTAACAATGTGTTCTCAATATAAAAAACATTTTCATATATATCTATATCTATATCTATATCTATATCTATATATATATATATATATATATATATATATATATATATATATATATATATATATATATATCATGAAATCACTCTTGAAAATCAGTAATATTAACTTTAAAATTTATATTTAAAATTTTTGAAAAAAATATTTTTTTTACTTTAAATTAAATTTTTTTTGATGTTTTTAAATCATTTTCATGTCCTAATGTCGAAATAATTTATTGGAGTTGGAGCTAGTATTGACAATATCGGTGTTGGTACCAGTATTAGTACTGATAATCTTTTCAATAGTAATACTTTTGATGAATGCATTAAAAATAACCAGGAAAATGACGGTCATGAGATTGATTTTAATTTATATAGCACATCAACAAAATATTTATTTTAAATTTGTTAGTTTTTACTAAATGAAATTCTATGGACAATTATTTTGTAATGTATTTTTAAGTTATTGTGAATCATATATTAACTTTAACTTATGAAGTTTTATGATCATAATTATGTTGTATTGTATTCGAAAATATTTTACTTATGATTTTTCTACCTATACGGTTTTGGTTGTGATTTTATGATTTTTGTACAGAAAAATTCAGTTACGATTTACGATTTGATTTTACGATCCGAGTTTTAGAAGTGCCTTCCATGTCGTATCAAAATCACGATTTTGACAACCATGTCTAAATTAAAAAATTCTAGATTAATGAGTTTTAGATTTTAAGAATGTACATTAGTGGATGGAGAATGAAGTAAAGTATTAAGATATTGTCATTAGAATAGAGGGATCAAGATCAATTAACATAGAGATGAGCGATAATATAAAACATAGATAAAATTATGTTTGGTAATGATGAATGAAATAAAGTAACTATTTTGATATTTTTCTTTGGTTAATAATAAACAAGACATAATAAAATACAAGAATATTTATTTTATTCTTAACATGTATAATTACCATGAAACTTTACATACTTAAACAATTAGAGATATATTATTTTGACTTTATTTTCTATTAGGTATTAATACTTATTTTAAGTAATTTAAAGTGGTAACTTCTTCATCTATCAAAAATATTAAAAATGATTTTTTAACTATTTTAAAAATATAGTCATCACTAAAAATATTATATAATTAAATTATAAAAATAATGTTTGTAACTTTAGTAATCGTGTATTGATTGTCAAAGGTTGTTAGCTTAGATTTAGATTGATTTCTCCTAATCAGGGCCTAAAAATCATATCAATCACATATAACATTGAATGGTAATTAACCAAGTGTCCTATCACGAGTAAATCAACTAATGATTAAGGGATTTGATGGGAGGACAATCTAAGGAATCTATATGATCTTAAAAGCCAAAATATAACATTTAGACAAACATTATCTGAATGGTTTATCACACAAGCATTTTATTTTCCTATACTAAAAGCTCATTTAATTATGAGAACGAGGTGATCCCTAATGTAGAAGGGTATTCATGTTAAAGAATATAAAATATTCTTAATAAAAAAAAGTTTGATTGGGGACTGAGTAAAGAAGAGGAAACACAATATATATATATATATATATATATATATATATATATATATATAAGCAAAAAAAAAAAAAAGGTTGAATAAACAACCTAATAGGTGTGGAATAATATAATTAAGAGGAAGACATGCAAAAAACATTGCTAAATAACATAGAAGTCAATAGATTAACACAAATACAAAATCTAACCAAATGTTGAATTCTTATTCCATTCTATCAATAATAATGTACTTCTTCAAAACATAGAACTTTAAGACCCCAACAAAATTAAGAAAATTTAGAAAAAATTTCAACCCTTAAAATGAATGAAAGTCAATCTCTATAACCAATCACAAAACACAAGTATGATATGAAATAATAACATAGTATAAACATAGAGAGGCACCAAATACATCTAAAGACCTTGTATTTCACATAAACCACAAAAATAAAAACCAAACTCTAAGCTAGTAAAAAGTCATTCAAATCTTCCTAATCAGCCATGCACTATGGATGTAGAGAAAAGATTATCATAATGATGCTATGAACTCACTGCTTGTATGAATTTTTTATTTTACAAGAACATTTGCATTATGATTAGCTTCCCTCAAAGCACAAGAGAAAGTCATTAGACCTAAATAAGATGAGAATTTGTAAGCAAGATAGAAAAAGGTCATCGAAACTCCAAAGCTTGAAAATTACTTTGTTAATCTATTGGATTATATTAGCAAAATCATGTTCAATTAAAATGTTCATCCCGATAAGGTTCTTTTTATATGGTGATAATTATAGAGCTTTAATTACCGCAATCAACTCTAATTCATTGAAATCTTTAGTTCCTACTTGTATAGAGAAAATTTCTTGTACCCTTCCTTTATGATCACAAAGAATGCTTTCACCATTAGGCTTACCAAACGATAACTCGTCAACTTTTCATTTTAATAATCATGTTGGGAGGAAACCAATAAACATTAGGTATAAATCTTTTCATGCTAGATCATTTTTTTCAAACCATTAGTAGATACAAGTAAATTTAGAATAAAATATGAAAAATAAGAATGTAGAGCTTTAATCCACATATATAACCTTTTTAATATGAAGAGAAAAGTGGTATCATATTCTGGCTATTTATTATTAAAGATCAACTCATTACAAAAAAAGGTATAAAGATCATATAATGACAAAAAACAACACAAACCATAACTTTTCTTTTTGGAACTTCCTTTAAATCAATACTTTCTGGTCATGAAAAAAAATCATATAAATTGTTTGAGCAACATCATGTGAGACCTTATCGGTTGAGATAAAATATGAAAAGATGATAAATGAATTCCATATCCAATGAATAATTAAGACATAAAGCATCCTTTTATTGCAACGATTCATTTTCTAGTTAAAACCCTTCTAATGTTGATTTTTTTTCTCTTTCAAAATAGATAGCCAAGAAAATACTTTACCTTGAGGGACTACTCTTTTTCATTTACAATTAAAGGAAAAAGAGTTGCAGGGCTACACATATGGGAGAAAGAAGTCCACAAATGAACTTAATATAATACACCTCATTAGTGGTTAGTTTTGGAATTAATTTATCTTTTAATTCATTGGACAAAACAAGTTTTGCAAATATACAAAGTATTTAATAAATTTATCTCATAATGATGGTGTATAGGAAAATATATGCATTGTCCACTCATTACTTACAATTTGTAGCATGGAACTCAAGATGACTTAAGCATCAAAAGATATATTCATCAAATCTTTATTATGACCTTCCCATCATCTTCATCAAATAGTCTAAGTTAAGCTATTTATAAACCCTAATGTATATATAGAAGCATTCTGAATGCAATAACAATATAAAGATTCTAAAACATAAGTGGTGACTATTATTTAACGATGCCATATACAATCAAGGGGTGTCTATTCACTCCTTTTGACTTTTATTTTTTTAATGAACTATAACTATAGACTGTCACGTAGAATTTTATAGTGCTTCATGTAGTTCACCTTGCTAAAATATTAAAATAAAATATAATATGAAAAGGTCAAATTTTCTTTTTATATTGGAAATATTTCACATTTCAACTATTATATCTCTATAAAAGTGGACATTATTCTTTTTTTTTTTTCATTTATTCTCTTAAACGCATTGGATAATTTCAAACAATTAGTTTTTTCTAACTAATATATATATAAAGTTAAGTTTAACTTTTAATATTTTTGGATAAATAAATTAAAGATATTTAATACTAGTCGGGGTCTACAAAAACATGGGTGGTTCAATCATATATTCATCCATATTTAAAATATTTATCCATTAAGATCATGTGAGAGTTTTTCAAAAGGGTTTGAGGTTCATGTTATACATAATTTCTATGTTTTCGCTTTTGGTTATCTTTTTTTATTTGCATGGGTTCATGTCCTAAATTTTTTTCTTGCAAGATTTTATGGTTTATGTTTGGTGATTTAGTTGTAGATTTTATGGTGATTTATTAAGTTAAGGTGTTTTGTTCTTTTTTTTTTTATTACTTTCACATATTTTGATGTGGTTTTTGAGTTTTAATTATTTGTGTGAGTCATCTTATTTGTGTTTTATTAATACCTTTTATTTTAAAATTTTGAAGATTTTTAGGTTTTTATGTTAATTTCTTATAGGTTTTGACATATGTGTTTTTATTCAACCTATTTATTAGATACATTTTTTTTTCTGTTATAGTTTTTTTTTTTATACTATTAAGGATGAACAAAGTTTGAACGCATGCAATACTAGAATATGATCTTACACATTTTTATAAGAAATGAGGTTAAACAAAATAGGACAAAATTAAAATTAAAAGGAATTTTTTTTTATTTTATCAGATTTATTTCTTATATTATTATATTAAAACTATTTAAGAACACTGATATTATTTTTTTGTTCTTTAAAAAATCCTAGGTAATTTTTTTCTATATATCTATTTATCTATCTATATTTTCAGGTGCTAATATTAAATAAATATTAAAATATATAATTAGTTTAACAAAATTATAAGAAGAAAAACCTAAATAAATAACAAAAAAATAAATAGGTAAACTTAAAAAGAAAATTGACTTAACAGATTAATAAAAAGAATTTTAAAAACAACAAAGAGAGAAAATAATAAATATTAATTTTAAAATGATCATCAATAAAAATTAAAATGTAAATATTAAAAAAAAACATCAATAACAGTGAAAATAATAAAAATTGATGAGACCATAATTATTGTTAGGTTTTTTTTATAAGATTTATTACTCATATTATTATATTAAAATTATTTCAGAGCAGTGATAATATTTTTCCTAAAAAATCTAGGTTATGTATATATAATAAATATCAATCTTAAAATGATCATCAACACAAATTAAAATGTCAAAAAAATTTGAATAACAATGAAAATAATAAAAATTGGTGAGACCATAATTATAGTTATAAAAAAAATCCATAATTTTTTTATTTTATAAAATTTATTACTCATATTTTTATATTAAAAGTATTTCAGAACAATGATAACAAAATTAAATAAATATCAAAAAATATAATTAGTCTGACATATTTAAAAGAAAAAATCTAATAAATAGTCATTATCATTATTTTGAATGTCTTATCGATAATAATTTAAAATTATGTGACTTGAAGGGAATAAAAAGATAAATCGTAATAATTATTAATTTTTAAATGATTACCAACACATATTAAAATTTGAACATTAAATAAAAAACTTAATAACATTAAAAATGAAGAAAGATTGAAACAAAAACTAATAGCATGTATATATATGTGTGTGTGTGTGTGTGTGTGTGGGTGCGCGCTCGCTGTTAGTTTTTGTTCTCAATATATATAATAAAGGAATTAAAAGTATAAGGGATAAAAAAAACATATATAATATATATAATTTGAAGGACAAAATTGAAATAAATCCAAATATGGACACCAATGCAATTAAATAATTTAAAACAAAAGCAAAAATTAAAAGAATTAGGACAGAAATGAAACTGAAATTTATACTTAATTTGTATGGAAGGATAAAATTGAAATAAATCAAAACTTTGATACAGAAAATATTATGGATTCCAGACCAATTTCAAAAATTCGAAGTCTAAGGACCTAAATGAAAGTACAATACATAATTAATTTCAATTAAAGGAGAAAATTGAAACAAATCAAAACCTATATAATAACAATAAGGACCATACAGAAACAATTCCAAGTGTATGGACTGAAGTGAAAATTGAGAAAAAAACAGTTGCGCTGACATCAGCATGTGCAGGCAAGAGAGAGAAAGGTGAGAAAATTTTCAAACAACCATTGATACGTCTCTGGCCACTGTGTGCTTACAAGCGCTGCTCCATCTGGATAAGAACATTGATGAAAATTATTCTAGACACGGGTTGAGTATTTTTCGATGCCGGAATAGGCCGCAAGCGCCGAACGAATAATGCGTGAGAGTTGAAAATGGACGGCGTGTCCAACGACGTGCCAACAATAAATCAGCGGGAAATGAATAAAAAAATAGTAAATTACCGGGGCACCCTAACAGATAGAACATGATTTTGTCATTTTCGAGGGTTAAAATAGTTATTTCACTGTGCAAATAAGTATTAAAAAATAAATAAACCAGGTAGATGGACCGGACCGAGATTGTGCAATTACATTCGAACCCCTTAGTCCGGTGGCCTTATTTTATTTTTTTTCGAGGGCTAAATGCATTATTTCATTGTATAAAAAGGAAAAAACTCAACAGACCAAACAAATAAAAAATTAAACGTAACAGTAACCGTGAATAGTGATTTGTGTGAGAATATAAACAGTAAATCGGGCCTTGATCTGTTTTAGCAATAGTGTGTGTGTACATGACTTATTGTTATTGCGTCTCTTTGTAATGACATTGATTTCTTTTCTTATGAATTCAAGTTCTGGGGGCCTCGTTTGAGGTTATCGGGTTAATGGCAAAAACAATTGATGAAATCTATATCATATTTTCCTCTCTGTCTTTTGGATGCATTACAATATTTATCTATAATACTGGAATCCCATAACTTATGAGAAACAAAATCAAACTCATTCTATTTTTAAAATTTAGATTTGATTATAATTCATAATTAAAGTTTTTTAAAAAAACAACCCATATTTTTATGTTTTTATTTTCGAACTGAAGATTAGAATATAAAGATGAGTTAACAAAAGAAATTATTGATAAGAAATAGTCCTTATTCTTTTAATTTTAAATACAAGTCCCTTGAAACAAAAAATAATAAATGGGTTCAAATCAAGTCATAAGTGGTTGCTGTAGTTGTTAGATGAATTCCTGTATAATTAAATTCATAAAAACTCTATGAATAAAAGATCTACAATCAACATTAAAGTAACTATGATGATTCAATTATATTCTCACTTTAATTAGAAACTCTTAGTTCCTTTGTTTTGTATAAAAGTCTTACCTATATAATAATTTTAGAAACACTCATTAAAAATTGATATGTTGTATAAAAACAACAGTAAAAAACCCTCAATTGATATCAACTAATTATAATCAAGGGCATGCATAATTATGCATTGATTATGGAGTAAATGTTCCTTCTCTGAATTTGAATTATCAAGTGGCCATTTCATATTTTCACTGGGTGACCTGCAGATTCAGCTGTGGGACTGAATATGCTATGCTTTCAATGGATTCAGAAAGCAACCACAGTAAAACATTTGCCTCAGAATCCTTCGTGATTGTCTGAGAATATATTGTCTACTGCTTCATAATCCTCGCACCAGAATGTCTACTGTGCATGCAGCTTTCACTACTTGATGCATCTTTTCTTTTTCGTATTTCTAGATGGCAGAAACTTCTCATAATCAGAGTTGTTGGATGTGACACCATTAATGAGAATGAGTCACTTGAGAACACAGCCAGCGATTGCCAGACAAATCACTGCCCTCTCACAAATCCTGACCTAGTCTTCTATGTTCCTTCTGTTGATCTCAGGCTGTATTGTCATGGAACGGCTGGATTGTTTGCTGTGTTGTCATTTCATATTAATTTGCTTCAAACTCACTGCTCTCCTTCCATCTATACGTTTTCATTTGTTTTGTCATTTTCTCCGTAGCATAGCTAGTTATGATTTATTAACTGCTGACAAGCGCTCCTCCCTCGCCATAGCTTGTGGTTGGGAGATCGTTTGACCATCAATGGGTGGTTGGTTGAGGGAGAAGAGAAAGGTCTGGTAGAAAACATGCATGCGTGCATGTGTGTGGCACTCGCAGATCACTAAATGCTATGTGGGCGTTTAGGGTTGACGAGGGATGTGTTTTTCTTCCATAGGCAACACCATCTTGCAAGTTATCAGCACAGAAGCAGCTCTCAGCGCAGAAAGCCTCAGCCCCTGAATTCCCCCCCTGCCCTAGCAGTCACCGTTTCTAGCGAGATATGACAGGATGAAGGCTTGTTTCCCATGGAAAATCTTCGGTGATTTAGCATGAGGAGATACTTTCACTTCGCTTTTGAATTTTTCTTATTAATATTTGTTTGGCAATTTGACAATTGAAGCACTCACTCTGTTTTTTTCCAGGTTTTTCATAGCTGGCTCTCTCTACAGCTGCAGCATTATGCAACGCCTCATTCTCTATACTCGTGCAACAGTTCTGAGGTAACTATTAGAATCTGATAGTGTATAAAATTGATTCTTTTCCATTTCCACGGGTTTGGTTTTCACCATATATAAGCCTGCAATTGCTCTGTGATTCAAGTTTATGCTCTTATTTATTTGCAAGTTCTATAACGTGCAATTAAGATCTCTTCTCAGCTACCAACGCTCCAAAGGTTCATGCAAAACCAGGGTTCACAGCTGCAGCAACACCCGGACTCCCATATCTCACCTCATCTACCATCCTTGCGTCGACTTTACACACCACTAGATTGAACACTGGGAACCGAGGTTCAGTTAACTCAGACATGGCGTCTGGGCATGCATTAAGAGACCTGGACCTGACCAAGCTAGCTATACCGCCATTGGAATATACAGGAGCTCCTGGGATTGGACAACCCTTGGAAACTGATAGCTCAGAAAGAGAAGCCAACTCTATAGAGAATTCAGGTCAAGAGGATCT
Source organism: Salix dunnii (assembly GCA_015731905.1). Classification (NCBI taxonomy): domain Eukaryota; kingdom Viridiplantae; phylum Streptophyta; class Magnoliopsida; order Malpighiales; family Salicaceae; genus Salix; species Salix dunnii. The sequence goes on from CM027661.1 coordinate 1,220,000, forward strand.
CCGGCAATCAGAAACCGGTCCCAACTCCGGGACCAATCAAAATAACCAAACACAATTTTAAAGTAAAGTAAAATACTAAGTTGACAATAAATGTTTGTTTTAAATTAGAGATATTCATTAATTAATTCTATATTTTAATAACAAGACTATTTTCTCAGATGTTATTTAATATTTTTTAAAAAAACTTGCATATTAATTAATATTATCTTTAACAGTCTTTCTCTGCCATTTTTTATCTGACAAAAATGCCCCTCAAAGAACCTGTAGAAAAATCAGTTTGAAAAGGGGATTTTTTTTTTGCTTCCATCCATCCAAAACTCTTCCCATCTTGTGTCAACGGCTGGGGAGGTAGCTAGGGCATACATGGACGGCGGCTTCCCCAAATCGCGCGCAAACCAATGAATTAATTATTATTATTTTTTTGTCCAATCGAGAAAGTGAGCGGGGGCGAAGGCAGGGGAGTGGTGTACTACTGCTTGTATGGTATCATGTACTTCCATATGGCTATTGTACTACGAAACGACTGCCTCACAAAAAAACGACCGTTGCCCACACCAAAGCAGGGTCCCCCACCCCCCCTGTTTGCTTGGTTGAAAAAAGAAAGCATATTTATTATTAATATATTTAGAAATGTGTTAGAAATTATTTTAAAAAATGTATTTTATTTTTAGATTTATTTATTTAATTATTTATTTTATATCATCATATTAAAATAATTCGAATATACACAACATATGATTTAAAAAAAATCTAAAAGTTCCTAAACTATGGTTGAATTGTAATATTAAACACCATCTATATCTATAATTTAACCAGTCTAGCAGGTTGATTTTAAAATTTAATTCCAGCTGAGATTTTAATTAAACTAGATAAAATATTGATTTGATGAAATTTTATTGAATTAATTGAGTTTTCAATGTTTTGATTAATTTGATCAAATTTAATCTAAATTCTATTAATTGTGTTAGCATGAAGGATATTTTTTTAAAAAATATTGTTTTTATAAAAACAATGCATCAATAATTTTTGAGTTAACACAGTGAATCATGCAAACCCTGGATGTTATTTTTAATTTTCAATTTTAATTTTTATTTAATTTTTATAGTGAATCATGCAAACCCTAGTGAATCATAAAAACTTCATTTTTTTTTAATTTTCAATTTTAATATTTATTTGATTTGGTTATCAAGCCTTAACAACATCCTCACGTAGTATTGTGCTTGATTTTATAAAAACATATTTTTTTAAGATATAATTAAATAAGAAAAAGTTTCCTAACAAGTTTTCAATGTAGTAAATCCCATTACCTAAATATCAAATTAGTAAATTAAATCATTAAAATTTGAGTCCACACACACACACACACATATCACCGTTTTGATATTAAAAAAATAATATTAAATATTGTTCAAGTCAAGTTACACTTTTTCATGATTATCCATTCAATTTACCCTTAAATTCACTAAACCACATAAAAATAGCTTAATATATTTTAAAATTCCCTCATTAAATCAAATTTAATAATACCAAATAAGGGGTGTTTAGGATTGTGATTATAAAGTGCTTTTATTTTTTTATTTTAAATTATTTTTTTTTGATGTTTTTAGATTATTTTGATGTGCTGATATCAAAAATAATTTTTTTTTTAAAAAAATATTATTTTAATATAATTTTAAATAAAAAACACATTAAAAAACAACATAAACTATAATACGAGACATGCAATTAATACCTATAGTCTTCCTCCTTTTTTTTTACATTTATTTTTTTTATTCTAGCTGCAGCAGTGCGGTCCTGCAAAGTAGTGTGAGTGTATAGTTTATATAATGACATGGGTACCTATGATGAGGAGATGCATGACATCATACATCCATTCCTTAGATAATTGACTTTATGTTAAACAAGAGAAATAATTTCAAGTGTAGCATCATCCACTCCTGCCAAATTGGCTCCATCACCTCATTCGGTGTTTATCTTCACAGCATGCTTGTCGAAAGAGAGAGCGTACGTCATCCTCCACGTTTCTGAAGATGCACAATGTGAGGTATGGAATCTGTTCTCTCTTTCTCATCTTTTTCGTCCAGGATGTGTGGCTGTGATTCTGAAGCTGAAGCCCCAGAAATTAATAACCGATGGATGTGTTTATGGTTTTGCATGATCCCTCTCCCCCATTGTCTGTTAATGCATTCCTTTTCAAAATCTTTTCTTTTTGCTTTATAAAGTAGTTTGCAGATCATATATGTATAACGATCACATCGTCACTTGTTGATCATGCATTGATGTTGAAATGCACCTCATGATACCTGATGAGCCAAGGTTTTCTGTGGATCTTGTGCTTCTGTTAATCTTCATTTCTTCCTTTTTTTAGCAAATACAAGCTGCTAAATGGTTTGAGTAGCAAGCTCTTAATTAATTTTAATATACTAAATGGTTTGTTAATTTTAAAATGATATACAGTTCTTATATGAAGAAGCTAGCATTGAATCCCTTTTCAATGACCTGAACCTTTTCAATTTCCTTGCCCTAGCCAAATTAAGTGAATAATATGAAGAAGTTCATTCATTTTTTTAGGGTTTCAGACCCTAGGAACCCACATCTTGTCAGATTAAATAGCATCATGTGTGTGTGTGTGTGTATATATATAAACTTGTGTTGGCTATTTCATATTGTAAAAGGTTAATAATGTAAATATATTTTCTAATAAGGTTGACTATATATATATATATATATATATATATATATAGACGGACCCATTCAAGGTGGGAGTGGGATTCATTATTGGATCTGCATATAAAATTTAGCTCTTAACATCCGAGGCATATAGATTTTTTTGTTCCTCATCAATCATGTTCTTCACTTTCTAGTTGTTACTTAATGTTCTGAGCAAAGTTTGTAATTTGATTTTTTTTTCTCTGTGCAATGCTAATCGGTAGGTAAACATGTCTTGTTCCTCAGCTAGCAACAATCCCCCTCCACATATAGATGAGAACATCTCCAAACCTCTTGAAAGGGAAGCTGCTTCAGATGATCAGTGGTTGTATCTACAAGGGAGTGGCAGTGCATTACTTCCTTTTGAGAATCACGAAACCTGCAGTGGCAACTCAAGTCTGGGAAATTTTAATCACCATGTCATAAATTCATCATTGACCAAAGCCACAATCCAAAACATAGTCAACTACCATGTCTACCATACAGACTGCAGTTCATGCATGATCCCTTTGGAAGTTTCAGATGATCTATACTCAGCTATCCCTGAAAGCAGCACCCTTTTACAAGTTAGTGATCATGTATTTTCTGGAGAATTGGATCCAAGCATTTTGGTTGAAGAAGAGTGTTTTCCAGAACTGGCCATTTGTAGAAACAATGAAGAGTTTGCAGAAAACAGATTCAATCATCCAAAGGACTTGCTTTTTCTTGGGCCAAGATCAAACACATCAGTAATTCAGAGTGGATATGACAAAACTTTCAGTGAGTTGGATCCTGTCTTGCTTCTTTTCGAGCAAGAAAATCCCCAAGTACTACCAAGAAATGAAATAAGTGAGGATGGAGGATTCATGGATGGTAGCAATGCAATCAGCTGTCAGAAGGAGACTAGTTTATCCTGCCCTCTCGAATCTTCTGATAAACTGGAGCCCATTATGCAAGAGTGCAGCAATCGCGGTACATTTCCTGAGCAAGAAAATAATTTATCGGTTTCGTCCAGCAAATCAGGAAAGAGGGTCAGCAAGGGGGAGATAAACCAGTTTAGGTTCAAACTGCGAATGGAGAAAATGGAGTCGCCGCCCCATATGGAAGGAGGGTCAACATCAAAGAAACAGCAACATAATGCTAAGGAGAAAGTTCGAAGAATGAATCTGAATGCTTCCTACTTGACTCTTGCTTCATTGCTACCGAATTCTCAAAGATCAAAGGTTGAAATATATGCTATCTTCATTCTTAATTTACTACCCTTCCCTTTAGGTAGATTTCGGTTTCGGAATCATAAATGTTTCTCCAAAAACTAACTCTGGTTTTGCAAGTACTTAAATATAATCCTATGAATATCATAAGATTGCTATCCTAGCTGTTGATTCATTTCTCAAACAATGCTATAATTAACAAAGCAATTTATATCATATTGCTTATCTTTTGGAGATCTTGTAGAAGAAATGGAGTGCTCCGGGTATAATTGATGAAGTTCTTGAATACATTCCAAAGCTGGAGAGTGAAATAGAAGAGCTAACTCTCGTGAAGAACACCGAGTTATCAAAGATTGAGGGCAGGCAACCAAATCAGCAAGACTTAAGCGCAGAACGTCAAGCTCCCACAATTTCACTCCATGAAGTTCGACAAGGAGAAGTGATTGTACAGATCTGCTTGCAGAGGAGGGATAAAGAACACGCAGCCCTCTCAAATCTTTTTCAAAATCTAGAAGAACAAAGCATTAGCATTGTAAGTGCTTCATCATTTAATGTTTGTGAGGAGAGTACTGTCTGCCACCATTTGCATATAAAGGTATGTCATTCTTTGCCACGTTCTTCTCAACTACTTACGTACTAGCATGTGTGTGTCTACATGATCTCATCATAACCACACCTTAATTTAAAGAGGGCGAGGATTGGAAATATTTTATTTTTCTTTGATAATAGTTTATTAGGGTTATATATTGAAAACCACACCTTAATCTCTAGTATTATTAGGGTTTTATTTAATAATAGTTTACGATTTTTTTTTGATATATATAACAATCACGGGATTGAATTTTACCATCTGGTTTTCTTTAAATATTGGTGCATGGTTCCCTGTAAATAATTCTGAAAATTATCTCTAACTTTCTTTTCTAACACATTTTCTCTTCTTCAACCGGAAATCAAACCACCGACACAACACTCCATTTAGTATCTTGGGTATTGAAAATAGTTTCGAGACGACTAAACTGTACAGGAAGAGATTCAAATTGGCGAACAACAAACGTGAAAGAAACGAGAGAACGTGTCGATCCTTAAGCTTAGAAACAATGTCAATCATATTTGTGATGCATCTGTTCCCTAACATTGATTGTGCCATCATACTTGATTTGACGAACAATTTGTCCACCAATTCCCTGGTATAATCCTGATTTGACAGCAAGTAAAAGTTGCCTTGCGTTGCTATTTTTTAGAGGTAAAGATTGTAGAGTGTGAACAGTTATGTATAGATATCTTTGTACAAGCCATTACAGCCATACAATAGCCTTTTCTGGTGCGATCATTATCAAACAGAACAGATTCATAGAGCAAGCCTGTAATAAACTTTCCATAGTTAATTTTCTATTAACAGTTACTGAAAACAATGGAGGCATTCATTGAACCCCACTACAAGATATGGAGTGTTGATGATTTGATTGCCGAGTATTTGATCGAGGAGAAAATTCATAAAGAAAACAATGCCGTCTTTAAATTTACTATTCTAATAAAATTTATATACTGCAACCATGTTTCTTTTTCATGGAAGAATATTTTTAAATGAAACAAAACAAAATAAATCATTGCTAGTGTTCCATGCATGATCATTCCTACTTTTTCTTGCTTATGAGCTTTATTCCCGAACCAAAGCGCGTACAATCTATGTTATTCCATAATCATGAACTTAATTATAACATAATCAAGTAAAAAGCCCTCAAGAAGTATGTCGTGATGACAAAGAGTTTACGATCTATATAACAGATCTCGAATTCGAGTCAGGACGTGCATCCCTTGTAAGAGCCTGAAACAACTGGGATTTTACTCGTTCACTTGGATCCTTTCTGAGGGGTGGGGTTTCCTTGTATAAAATAAATAATCACGTAAAAGACTATATATAGAGATTCCCAACTTTTTGGATAAATTTCTGATCCAGTGATCGATCGAACATCATGTTCTAGAGAAGTACAAAATTGTATAGCACATGAAGTGATCTGAATAATCATCATGGATATTATTAATAATCTCTCTTGAAGAGGGACTGTGCAGTGACAGTATAAAATAGAATATTTATATACTCATGTAATTGATTTCCTTTCTATGTACAGATGGATGGAAATCCACTTGGAGCTGACTATCAAGCGACTTTAAGAAAGAAGGTAATTTGTTGGCTGAACGAATCAGCTCCATTCCAAGCTTGACCTGCCAAGCCAGGAAATTCCCAAGGTAATTATGTTTAAGAAGCAATTATAATGTCTCAAACTAACTTTTTTTTCTTCAAAAAATAGATACATATTTTTTATCCAATTATTAGTGAATCGAGCTGAAATTTTAAGACAATGTTATTCAAACTGTATTTTTGAAAGGTCAGTTTTCTAACACCAAATGAGATTGGGAACATGAACAAATCTGACATGGAAGATGTTACAGAATTTTTTCTGGTTGTTTTATATTGTTGTGGTTAATTTTATTATTTAGTTTTCATTTATAAACTATGTCTATTTAAAATGATTGCAAACCTGAGCTAAAATGAAAATTGCAGCTGTTTTTCATTACTTCAATGTGAAAAGAAACTAGTTGCAAAGCAATGTATCACGTGTTGCATTGCAATGCAATCAACTGTCAGAAGGAGACTAGTTTATCCTGCCCTCTCGAATCTTCTGATAAACTGGAGCCCATTATGCAAGAGTGCAGCAATCGCGGTACATTTCCTGAGCAAGAAAATCAATTAACGGTTTCGTCCAGCAAATCAGGAAAGAGGGTCAGGGAGGGGGAGATAAACCAGTTTAGGTTCAAACTGCAAATGGAGAAAATGGAGTCGCGGCCCCATATGGAAGGAGGGTCAACATCAAAGAAACAGCAACATAATGATAAGGAGAAAGTTCGTAGAATGAATCTGAATGCTTCCTACTTGGCTCTTGCTTCATTGCTTCCGAATTCTCAAAGATCAAAGGTTGAAAATATATGCTATCTTCATTCTTAATTTACTAGCTTTCCCTAGCTTTTGGTAGATTTCGGTTTCGGAATCATAAATGTTTCTCCGAAAACTAACTCTGGTTTTGCAAGTACTTAAATATAATCCTATGAATATCATAAGATTGCTATCCTAGCTGTTGATTCATTTCTCAAACAATGCTATAATTAACAAAGCAATTTATATCATCTTGCTTATCTTTTGGAGATCTTGTAGAAGAAATGGAGTGCTCCGGGTATAATTGATGAAGTTCTTGAATACATTCCAAAGCTGGAGAGTGAAATAGAAGAGCTAACTCTCGTGAAGAACACCGAGTTATCAAAGATTGAGGGCAGGCAACCAAATCAGCAAGACTTAAGCGCAGAACGTCAAGCTCCCACAATTTCAATCCATAAAGTTGGACAGGGAGAAGTGATTGTACAGATCTGCTTGCAGAGGAGGGATAAAGAAGACGCAGCCCTCTCAAATCTTTTTCAGAATCTGGAAGAACAACAAAGCATTAGCATTGCAAGTGCTTCATCAATTAATGTTGGTGAGGAAAGTACTGCCTGCCACCATTTGCATATAAAGGTACTAATAGCCAATGCACTCGTGATCTCTATTTATAGAGAAATTTGCCCCTTTCTTTTCATTTTGGTCCTTCATTTTGAATTTGTGGAATTTGATCCTTAATTTCACACAATTGGATTGGAATTTCTTAACTTCTCAATTGAACTCAAATTAAACTTAAGAATTTGATTTTTCATCATTTGATCAATTTAAAGTATAATTAAACCCTTGCGCTTAATTAAATTCTTCAATTGAGCTCTCAATTAATTCTGAAACATAATTGCATTTTTAAATTGGTCGACGATAAAATCAAATCAACTCGTAAAAATATAATTATGTTGCGCGACTTAATTTCTACACAGATTTATCAAATGATAAATTAATTTTTCCTTAAAATCTGCATTTCCTCTATTTTTGGGACAAAAGTGATACGATTAGACCATTGAAAAAAAAGAAAAATTCCACATTGGTTTTTCTACCCTTGCTGGCCCTTTTTATTTTATTTTTATTATTTTTTGATATATTTTGGGATATCACCCAAAAATTGGGTAATGACACTCGGCCTGACCCTCTGATGAAGGTCCAGATAAGGTCTGGGCTGACAGCCCAGCCTGAGGCAAGGTATATATATATATATATATATATATATATACAAAATTTGCAAAAAAATATTTTGATTTAAAAAGACAATATATTTGTTTTCATGCATACGACCAATACACTAGCATATTTTGAAAATTCTTTTTCTTTCAAAAAAATATATATTGTCTCGAAGTTTGAAGAAAAAAAAGTGTTAGCATGAATTTTGCAAAGAAAAATCATTTCTCGTATTTTGGGATTTTACAACATGTTTGTAAAAACCCAAAGGGTATTGGCCAATATTCCAAAAATATAAAAAATCTTATTTTTTGAGAATTCATTATTCACTGTTGATTTTTGGAGAAACAATTCCTAAAGAGGTTTAATACCCAAAATATTTGGCGGGGATAATTTGCTATTATTCATTGTTGGTTAAATAAATCCTAAGGGGTTAATATCCAAAATATTCGGAGGGGATAATTTGCTATTATTCACTGTTGGTGTTTGGATAAATAAATCCTAAGGGGTTAATATCCAAAATATTCAGCGGGGATAATTTGCTATTATTTATTGTTGGTTAAATAAATCCTAAAGTAGGGTAATATCCAAAATATTAGTGGAGATAATTCTCTGTTATGCACCATAAATTTCTGGATAAAGAAACTTTAAAATAATAAATATCCAAAATATTTTCTACAGGAATAATGCACCAGCATCATTTAATCAGCATATTCTTTGAAAGATCAAAACCATAGCAAATCATAAGCAAACCAAAACACCAAGCAGCTTACCTTAGGTAGGGCGTACTAGGGATTTAAAACCTTCCCTTTACGCAACTAGTCCCTTGCCTTAGAATCTATGAAAGACTAGTTTTAAGTTTCCTAGTGACCATAACACTAGGTGACGACTCTTTTTTCTATAAAAATAAAAATAAAACCTCGACATTGAATTTCCCCGCTCAAGGGGAGGGTCATCGCAACGCAGCACTCTCGCGGAGGGTGCGACAAGGTTCAAAATGAAAAAAAACACATATATGATAAATCTAGAAGTTGCCATAGATATACCACATGTTACATGATAGATATCATATGGTAGGTAGCCATAAAAGAGAGCAATGGAGAAGAAATCAAAGAAGCCGATTTTCTTCATGTTGCCATTGAATTTTTTGAAAAAAAATCTACATTAAAAATATATATATTGGCCCATACCCTACACCCCATTGTTGCAAGTGATAACATATTTAAAAAAAAAAATTAATTAAGTGAGATTTTTTTATTATAATATAAATTTAGATAAAATAATAAACCTGTGTAGAATTCCTATTAAGCTTTCTATAAAATATATGAGTTTTAAATCAATATAAATTTATTTATTTATTTAGTAGATTTTATCGAAATAATCATCATCATTAAAACAGAAAGAAGATTGAGACATTAACAAAAAATAATCATTATCATTATTTTGAATGCCTTATCTATAATAATTAGAAATTTTAACAAAAAAAGCAATTAAAAAAATAAATGACAAAACAAAAAAAAATTATTAGATTTTAAAAAATTATTTGACTTGAAGAAAAAATGAAAAAAAAAACAAAGAGAAAAAAATAATATATATCAATTTTCAAATGATCACTAACACAAATTAAAATTTCAACATTAAATAAAAGAAACCTTCATAATAGTGGAAATAATGAAAAGAAAAAAAAAACTAGGAGCATGTACATAAAAACATAGATAAAATAAGAACCGTTTAACAAATATATATAAAAAAATAAAAAAAATAAAAATAAAATCTAAAATTAAAAGTATAAGAACCAAAATGAGAAGCACATATATAATAAATGTCATTTAAAGGATAAAATTCAGCTAGCAGTTTAATTCGCCTTTTACCTTCCACCTTTACCACATGCCGTGTTTGTCTGGGAGTGTGATTGAGGTTTCTTTTGAAAGTGTTTTTCATTTAGAAATACATCAAAATAATATTTTAAAAAAAAAACATTTTTTACATCAACACATTAAAATCATCTAGAAACACCAAATTTTTTAATTTAAAATAAAAATAAAAATAAAAAATTTTCAAATTTGTTCAAAAGCGATTTCCAAATGCATTCTCTAACACTCCTGCCATCTCCCACTAGAATTACAGTTAAATTCATCTTTTCAAATAGTAATGAACAATAAAAACCAAAGTTCAAATCACAGTTAATTATTGTTTGAAATTGCGATCTCCTTTAGCTATATATAAAATAATAGTCATGATGCACATAAGCTAGTCCGGACACCTAAATTATATATAAAAAAATTTATAAGTGAAAAAAAAACAGAAAAAAAGTTAAAAAAATAGGTCCGAGGATTATTCATGACGCGTGTAAGCTACCCCGGTTATAAAAAAATATATACATGGGAAAAATATTGTGGTGCGCGTAAGCTAGACAGGATACCACGATTATATATATATATATAAAAAAAAAACAAGTCTGATAAAAAAAAGGGAAAGCATATTATCAAATAGTAATAAACAATGAAAATTGTACAAAAAAATAAGTTTAGAGATTTATTATGATGCGTGTAAGCTGACCCGGATACTCCGGTTATAAAAAAAAATCTGGAAAAAAATACCTTTTCAAATAGTAATTAACAGTGAAAATCACTTGGACTAAGACTTAATTGAACAAATATGATTATATAATATGTTCATTAATCAAAACTAAATTTCGTTGCTAAGATTCAATCTCCCACGCCCCGCCCCACTTGGACGCCACTATAACCACTCGCCCAAGCGACTTCTTTGTTCAGTTCTAGGATACAAATTATAATAATATAATTATATAATTTAACTGTCCCAAAAATTCATTGCTAGAGAGACTCTAACTCCCGCACCCCTGCTTAGACGCGCTCTAACCACTCGGTCAAGCGACTTATTTGTTCAGTTATAGTATACAAATAATAATAATATGAGTTTATAATTTAACTGTTCTCGTCCACAATGATCTGAGTGTAGATGAACAGTGTAAAACACTGTTGAAATCTGTGAGCTCTTTTAGCTTTTAGATAATAATAGCGAATTGAACAAGGTGATCAGAAGCTTAGTAAAAGTTGATTTTTAAAATTATTTTTATTTATAAATATATTGAAATATTAACTTTTATTTTTTTAAAATAATTTTAATATATCATATTAAAACAATTTTAAAATATTAAAAAAATAATTTAAAATAAAAAATAAAAATACTTTTAGAACAAATTCCCAAACACCCAGCTATCATGACTCTTTAATGCATTATAGTGAGACACAAGTCAAGACCCCGCACTCCGTTGTAGGGATAATTTTTTTTTTGTCTCATTTTGATATATGTAATTTTTTGTTTTGTATTTTGGCTCTTAATTTTTTATTTCTTGCTTTAATTTCGATCCTTTGATTTTTTTTGTCATTCTAGGATAATTCTTAATTTTTTATTTGTATCTGTGTATCTATACTCTTAGTTTAGACTTTTATTTTTTTTTTGTTATTTCTCTTTGTATTAAATACAGTTGCGTTAAAAAACAGAATAAGTTTAGCCTTAAAGGTGAGAAATGAAAGTGAAACTCTCTCTTATGCATGTATAGTTAATCTTTTGTTGTTAGTGATTTGTTATCTTTGTATTATTTTGCATTTGTTTTGTTGATGTGTGACTTGGTATATTTTTAGTTTGAAATGATCTTTATTTAAAAAGAAATTCAATTATTTTTTAAATATTTATTTTTCATATTATTATATTTAAAGTATTTCAGAACACTAAGATTAAATTAATTTGAAATTTTTGTAAAACAAATCTTATTTTATTTGTTTATGCATATCTTAAGGCATTAATATTATAATATCAAAATATGTAATTAGCCTTGAATATTTTAAAGAAAAACAATACCTTAAAAGTAATCATTATTATCATTTTAAACACCTTATCCATAATAAAATGAATATATGAAAAAACTAAATAATCAAAAGTTTTGTAGGTTGATTATTTCGCCCAGATGTATAACATCATAAAAATAAAATCTAGAACCATTAATTTTATTTTCACATGTTAAGAAATTTGATTCCAGCTGCGGCGAAGCGCAGGGCAATTGGCTTATATATTTTTTCATTGTAGATAATTTGACCTAGTTTTCCCATTTGTTTTGTCTACGTGTAACTTCATATAATTTTTTATTTATATCATATTAGATCTGAAATATTATAAATAAAAAAAGTGTCAAAGTCAATTTTGAACAAATATAGCATCGACTAATGAATTATTTCTATTATTTTCTCATTGTTATTATCAAGATTGTTAAATTGTCACAATTATTATAGATGCTAATATAAATATTATTGTAAATTACTAATATTCTTATTATTATTGGTAATGTTGTCACTGCCACCATCATTATTGTTATAAAAATAAATTAAATTATTTTTTTATTTTCTAAGATTTATTTTTCATATGATTATATTAAAAGTATTTCAGAACACTGAGATTAAATTAATTTAATATTTAAAAAAAAATCTTATTTCATTTGTTTAAATATATCTTAAGGCATTAATAATATAAATATCCAAATATATAATTAGTCTTCCATATGTTTAAGAAAAACAATACCTTAAAAGTAATCGTTATCATTATTTTAAATGCTTTATTTATAATAAAATGAATATATGAAAAAAAAATAATCAAAAGTTTTGTAGGATGATTATTTCGCTCAGATGTATAGCATCATAAAAAAATTAGGACCACTAACATTTTTTTCATATGTTAAAAAATTTAGTTTCAGCTACGGTGAAGCGTAGAGAATGTGACTCATATATTTTTTTATTTTATATAATTTGACCTAATTTTCTAATATATTTTGTCTACGTGTAGCTTCATATATTTTTTTTTATTTACGTGATATTAGATCTGAAAAATTATAAATAAAAAGGCGCAAAAATCATTTTTTAACAAAAAGAACATCGACTAATAAATTATTTCACTTATTATCTAATTATTATTATCATGATTTTTAAATTGTCATAATTATTATAACTCTCATTATAATCATTATTTTAAATAATTAATATTTTAATCATTATTGGCAGTAATATCGATGTAAACATCATTATTGTTATAATCATTGTCATTATTATAAAAATAATCATTATGATAATCATCACTATTATTTTTTTTAAATAATTCAAATTATAATTAGTATTATTATTATCATTATTATAATATTTTTTCCATTATTAATATTTTCAATATTATTTTATGAGTTATTATTAATATCACCATCAAAACCATAATTATTAATATCATAAGCACTATAATCATCACAATAAATTACAATTGCTATTATCATTATGATTAATAATATCACTATTATTATCATAATTATAACTTCTAAAATTATCATTACTATTACTGCTAAAACAATAAAAAAATATTAAATTACCCTACGGGATTAAAAAAATCAAAATTTTTAACAAAAGAGTAAGCAAGAATAAAAATCTAAAGTTATTATTATTATTGCGTTAATATTGGAAAAGGCAAAAGTAAATCAAAGAATAAAGAAAACCTAAAAACTTTAATAAAAGAGCAAAAAATAATATAAAATAAATGAAAAAAATAAATATTATTAGCTAAAAAATTAAATAAAAATTATTAAAAGAATAAAAAAACAAGAAAGAGAAAAAATAAGAAATATGAATTTTAAAATGATAAAAAACAGAAACTAAAATTGATATGAAATGAAGGATCTTTTAAGAGGAAAATCAAGTAAATATTTTCATTAAAAATTAAAGGCTAAATATTAAGCGATGAAGGGCATGTTTGATGATGTATTGTAAAAATGATTTAAGAAAATATTTTTATTTTATTGCTTTTAATTAATATTTTTATTTTTTATATCATTTGGATATGTTGATGTCAAAAATAATTTTTACAAATAAAAAATATATTATTTTAATATATTTCCAAATAAATTTATTTAAAAAGCAATATCTACTATTTTTTTAAACAAGTCTGAAGTGTAAAAGAATATAAAAAAAATATCCATAAGATATTTACGAGGGAATTATCACAAATTAATTCAAAATTTAATTAATTAAATAGATCAATATATCATATTTACTCAATATATAACTTGGATTTGGCTCACTTGTGCTCTAAGGGGGTTTCAACTTTAATTTTTTTTAAATAAAATCAAGAACAAACCGAGTCAAGTCTCTCTATTGTTGCAATTATGATTAATATCAAACCCCTCTCACACATAACCAAACACAATTTTAAAGTACACTAAAATATTAAGGGCTATTTGATACTATATTTTAAAAATATTTTTGAAAAAAATATATTTTTTATTTTAAATTAATTTTTTTTATTGTTTTAGTATATTTTCATGTGTAATATCAAAAATAATTTAAAATAATAATAATATTATTTTAATATATTTTTAAATGTAAATCATTTTTACTCTCTATAAAATAGGCACCCAGCCGACAATAATTGTTTGTTTTAAATTAGAGCTATTCATTAATTCTATTATTTTATAACAAGACCATTTTCTCACAAGCTATTTTAAGATTTTCTCAGCCATTTTTGTTTGACAGAAATGTCCCTCAAAGAATTGGTAGAAAAATTAGTTTGAAAAAGAGTTGTTTTTTTTTTTTTTTGGCATCCATCCATCCATCCAAATTTCTTCCCCATTTTGTGTTAATGGATGGGTAGGGTAGCTAGGGCATACATGGACGGCGGCTTCCGCAAATGGCGCGCAAGCCAATGATTTAATTTTTTTTTTGTCCAATCGAGAAAGTGAGATGGGGCGAAGGCAAGGGAGTGGCGTACTACTGCTTGCATGGTATCATGTACTTCCATATGGCTATTGTACTACGAAACGACCGTTGCCCACACCAAAGCAGGGTATGAGATATATATTTAGAAATGTTTCAGTGATTATTTTTAAGAATTTATTTTGTTTGAAGATATATTAAATAATAATTTATTTATTTTATACCAGCATATCAAAACAATTCGAATACACGCAAAATATGATTTAAAAAATCCAAAAATTCTCAAACTATGGTTAAATTGTAATATCAAACACCATCTAAGAAGGTGTTTGGTAACGCGATCCGACCTGCGTTTCAAAAAATAAGCAGGTTTGTAGTGTTTGGTAATGAAAAAAACACAGATTAATTTATATGGGACCCACCAAAAAAACCACCAAAATCGTGGTTCACTAGAAGCAGCAAAATGATGATTTTACTGCAATCGAACTACCTGCATTGCATGGATTTTGCCTTATTGTCTGTGTTTCAAACAATAGCATTGCATTGGATATATTGATTATGGAATCACTTTATAACAAGCGTTGAGCACATAGCAGGAGTAAAACATAAGATTGAATATGCAGTCACTTCGTTGCACTGAGAACATCACACAACAGGCCGAGATGACAATGACGGTCTCTCTCTCAGGGAGAAAACCGACCACAAGCACACCACAGGCACACCATCGGCGATCTCTCTCTCTCCACAATGGCAACTTCCGATGCTCTTCCCTGCCACTACAGTCCACAATCTGTGACGTCATCACCACAGGAAGAACTATTTCAGTCTCCTCTACCCATCAGCATCGGTTGTTAAAGCTCCCGTTGTTTTTGGTTGGACACGTAAACAGTAGCGCTGTACTATTCTCGTGAAGAAGACGTAAACAGTGCAGCGCACCATTTCACTCTTCTGTGTGTTAGAGCTAGACTTGGACTAGGCCTGCTCTCGACCCAGCCCAAGCGACCCGACTAGGCTGGGTTGGCCCATTTAGTTGGGTGAGACCCAGTCCAATTTTTTTAAAAAAGATATTTTAAAAATTAAAAATTAAAAAAATATATATATAGATAGAGATCAGACCTGGTAAAAGGGAAAGGCGCGTGTCTTCGTTGCACTCCACAACCCTGTTGTTTTTTGATGGATTATGAAATAGAAACTTGCAACTGGATTTGACATTGGAATTATATCTCTACAATTGCATCGCAAATGTTGTTACTAATGATATTGTTACTATATGTTGTTCCTCGATTAAATAGCAAGAGATCGCAGAGGCATTTACGTATCAATTTAGTTCGTGATGAAATTGTAAGTAGTTTGATGATAAAATAAAAATAAATATGTGCTTTTTTCATGAATTATTAATTATATTTTATTGTTATGATTATTAATCTAAAAAAATTTAAAAATAATGTGTGTGTGTGTGTGTGTGTCCTTTTAAGTAATTTCACAAGTTGATAGCAATATGAAAAGCATGATAACTAAACACACAAAACTGTTTTTTTTCAACCGCAAACTCAACCACAGTTTTAATCAAACACTTCACTGCTTATTAGAGCCTGTTTAGCTCGGCGGTGCAACCGCCATTCTGCATAAATTCAATTTTTTTCATTTTAAATGAAATTTTTTTAGTGCTTTTAGATCATTTTGATGTGCTGATTTCAAAATTAATTTTTATAAAATAAAATAAATATTATTTTGATGTATTTCTAAACGAAAAGCACTTTGAAAAACAACCGCAACCACACTCCCACATACCCCCTTATTTTGAGCCGCATCTAAAAATGCTTTTCATGAAATTAATTTTTTAAAATCTCAACCACAAAAGCAGAAGTAATACCAAACACATCCTAAATCTATAATTTAGAAGTTTAATTCCAGTTGAGATTTTAGTTAAATTGAATAAAACATTGATTTAATGATACTTTTTTCAATTGACTTTGTTTTTAGTGTCTTGATTAATCTGATCAAATTTAATTTAAATTCTATTAATTGGTTAACATGAAGGAATTATTTCTTATAAAAATATTTTTTTTATAAAAACAATTCATCAATGATTTTTGAGTTAACATAATTAATCATGCAAACCCTAGATGTTATTGTTGTAATGATGAGCTACTATTGATGTGAATAAATATTTGTTTATAGAAATCTTAATTCAAAAATATTTTTTATATATAACCACAAAATAGTACTTTAGTATTACTCTACAAATTTAAAAAAACTTCACTTTTTTTTACAACTTCACTCTCTTTTTTACTTTTATATTTTAATATTTATTTGATTTGGTTATTGACTCTCAATAACATCCTCACATATTATTTGTGCTTGATATAACTAAGTAAGGAAAAGTTTCCTAAGAAGTTTTTCAACCTAGTGAATCCCATCACCTAAATATCAAATTGGCAAGTTAAGCCTTGAAAATATAAGTCGGTTGAATATATATATATATATATATATATATATATATATATATATATATATATATAGCACCGTTTTAATATTAAAAAAAATTGATCTTAAATAATTTTCAAGTCAAGCTGCATTTTTTAATGATTATACATCCGTTTTACCTTTAAATTTACTAAATCACAAAAGAATAGCTTAATATATTTTAAAGTAGTGTGTGTGTGGGGATATATATAGTTTATATAATGACATGGGTACCTATGATGAGGAGGTACATGACATCATACATCCATTCCTTAGATAATTGACTTTATGTTAAACAAGAGAAATAATTTCAAGTGTATCACCTCATTTCAAGTTTATCTTCGCAGCGTGCTTGTCAAAAGAAAGAGCGTCCGTCATCATCCACGTTTTTGAAGATGCATAATGTGGTATGGAATCTGTTCTCTCTGTCTCATCTTCTTCGTCTAGCTAGGATATGTGGCTGTGATTCTGAAGCTGAAGCCCCAGTAGTTACTGACCGTTGGATGTTTATGGTTTTGCATGATCCCCCCCCCCCCCTTCCCCCATTGTCTGTTATTTTCTTCTTTCTGTTTGCTTTATAAAGTAGTTTGCAGATCGTATATACAATAAACTTTTCACATCGTCACTTGTTCATGCATTGCTGTTGAAATGCACCTCATGATGAGCAAAGGTTTTCTGTGGATCTTGTGCTTCTGTTCTTCCTTTTTTTAGCCATACAAGATTTATTATGAAAAGAAAATACAGATATAAGCTGAGTTGCAAGCTCTATTAATTTTAATATACTAAATGGCTTGTTAATTTTAGAATAGTTCTTATATGAAGAAGCTAGCATTGAATCCCTTTTCAATGATCTGACCCTTTTCAATTTCCTAGCCCTAGCCAGATAAGGTGAATAATATGAAGTTCATTCATTTTTTAGGGTTTCAGACCCTAGGAACCCACATCTTGTCAGATTACATAGCATCATATATATATATAAAAAAACTTGTGTTGGCTATTTCATATTGTAACAAGGTTAATAATGTAAATATATTTTCTAACAAGGTTGACTATATATATAAATATAGACAGGGACCCATTCAAGGTGGGAGTGGGATTCATTATTGGATCTGCATATAGAATTTAGCTCTTATATAACATCCGAGGCATATAGAATTTTTTTGTTCCTCATCAATCATTTTCTTCACTTTCTAGCTGTTAATTAATGTTCAGAGCGAAGTTTGTAATTTGATTTCTTTTTCTGTGCGATGCTAATCGGTAGGTAAACATGTCTTCTTCCTCAGCTAGCAACAATCCACCTCCACATATAGATAAGAACATCTCCAAACCTCTTGAAAGGGAAGCTGCTTCAGGTGATCATTCGTTGTATCTGCAGGGGAGTGGCAGTGCAGTACTTCCTTTTGAGAATCACGAAACCTGCAGTGGCAACTCAAGTCTGGGAAATTTTAATCACCATGTGATAAATTCATCCTTGACCAAAGCCACAATCCAAAAAATAGTCAACTACCATGTCTACCATACAGACTGCAGTTCATGCATGATCCCTCTGGAAGTTTCAAGTGACCTATGCTCAGCTATCCCTGAAAGCAGCACCCTTTTACAAGTTAGTGATCATGTATTTTCTGGAGAACTGGATCCAAGCATTTTGGTTGAAGAAGAGTGTTTTCCCGAACTGGCCATCTGTAGAAACAGTGAAGAGTTTGAAGAAAACAGATTCAATCATCGAAAGGACTTGCTTTTTCTTGGGCCAAGATCAAACACATCAGTAATTCAGAGTGGATATGACAAACCTTTCAGTGAGTTGGACCCTGTCTTGCTTCTTTTCGAGCAAGAAAATCCCCAAGTACTACCAAGAAATGAAATAAGTGAGGATAGAGGATTCATGGATGGTAGCAATGCAATCAGCTGTCAGAAGGAGACTAGTTTATCCTGCCCTCTCGAATCTTCTGATAAACTGGAGCCCATTATGCAAGAGTGCAGCAGTCCCGGTACATTTCCTGAGCAAGAAAATCAATTAACGGTTTCGTCCAGCAAATCAGGAAAGAGGGTCAGGAAGGGGGAGATAAACCAGTTTAGGTTCAAACTGCAAATGGAGAAAATGGAGTCGCGGTTCCATATGGAAGGAGGGTCAACATCAAAGAAACAGCAACATAATGATAAGGAGAAAGTTCGAAGAATGAATCTGAATGCTTCCTACTTGGCTCTTGCTTCATTGCTTCCGAATTCTCAAAGATCAAAGGTTGAAAATATATGCTATCTTCATTCATAATTTACTAGCTTTCCCTAGCTTTTGGTAGATTTCGGTTTCGGAATCATAAATGTTTCTCCAAAAACTAACTCTGGTTTTGCAAGTACTTAAATATAATCCTATGAATATCATAAGATTGCTATCCTAGCTGTTGATTCATTTCTCAAACAATGCTATAATTAACAAAGCAATTCATATCATCTTGCTTATCTTTTGGAGATCTTGTAGAAGAAATGGAGTGCTCCGGGTATAATTGATGAAGTTCTTGAATACATTCCAAAGCTGGAGAGTGAAATAGAAGAGCTAACTCTCATGAAGAACACCGAGTTATCAAAGATTGAGGGCAGGCAACCAAATCAGCAAGACTTAAGCGCAGAACGTCAAGCTCCCACAATTTCAATCCATGAAGTTGGACAGGGAGAAGTGCTTGTACAGATCTGCTCGCAGAGGAGGGATAAAGAAGACGCAGCCCTCTCAAATCTTTTTCAGAATCTAGAAGAACAACAAAGCATTAGCATTGCAAGTGCTTCATCATTTAATGTTTGTGAGGAGAGTACTGCCTGCCACCATTTGCATATAAAGGTATGTCATTCTTTGCCACGTTCTTCTCAACTACGTACATACTAGCATGTGAGTGTCTACATGATCTCATCATAACCACACCTTAATTTAAAGAGGGCGAGGATTGGAAATATTTTATTTTTCTTTGATAATAGTTTATTAGGGTTATCTATTGAAAACCACACCTTAATCTC
Source organism: Salix dunnii (assembly GCA_015731905.1). Classification (NCBI taxonomy): domain Eukaryota; kingdom Viridiplantae; phylum Streptophyta; class Magnoliopsida; order Malpighiales; family Salicaceae; genus Salix; species Salix dunnii. The sequence goes on from CM027661.1 coordinate 1,240,273, forward strand.
CAGTATTATTAGGGTTTTATTTAATAATAGTTTACGATTTTTTTTTATATATATAACAATCATGGGATTGAATTTTACCATCTGGTTTTCTTTAAATATTGGTGCATGGTTCCCTGTAAATAATTCTGAAAGTTATCTCCAACTTTCTTTTCTTAACACATTTTCTCTTCTTCTACCGGAAATCAAACCACTGACACAACGCTCCATTTAGTATCTTGAGGAAGAGATTCAAATTGGCGAACATTAAACGTGAAAGAAACGAAAGAACGTCTCGATCCTTAAGCTTAGAAACAATGTCAATCATATCTGTGATGCATCTGTTCCCTAACATTGATTGTGCCATCATGCTTGATATGACGAACAAGTTGTCCACCAATTCCCTGGTATAATCCTGATTTGACAGCAGGTAAAAGTTGCCTTGCGTTGCTATGTTTTAGAGGTAAAGCTGCTATGTATAGATCTTTGTACAAGCCATTAGAGCCATGCAATAGCCTTTTCTAACATCCTACGTTGTGCCCCGTGCTCACTGGTGCGATCATTATCAAACAGAACAGATTCATAGAGCAAACCTGTAATAAACTTTCCATCTCTTACACTTTGGTTTAGTAAGTTGTCTCGATGGTTAATTTTCTATTAACAGTTACTGAAAACAATGGAGGCATTCACTGAACCCAACTACAAGAAATGGAGGGCTGATGATTTGATTGCCGAGTATATGATCGAGGAGAAAATTCATAAAGAAAACAATGCCGTCTTCATTACTTTTTCATGGAAGAATAATTTTAAATGAAACAAAACAAAAAAATCATTGCTAGTGGTTCCATGATCATTCATACCTTTTCTTGCCATGAGCTTTATTCACGAACCAAAGTACGTCCAATTTATGTTATTCTATAATTATGAGCTTAATTATAACATAATTGTCAATCCTCAAAGTTTTATCACTTTTCAATCAACACCCACACAACTTACATTATTCACATATCATCCTTTTATATCAATACAATTAGTTCAATTTGGCATGTCAACTAATTATCAAAGCTAATGTAATTGCTTCTAACAGAATTATAACAATTGTAACACAATTATAACAAACTCAACATTTTCTCTCTTAAACTGAAGTCTCTACAGTAATTAGTTTACAACTTTGGAATTTTGTATACTTCAAGTTGTTCTCTCAATTTCACAAATGCATCAAGCTTTAAGGGATTGGTCATGATATTAGCAATTTGTTCTTGTGAGCTACATTATTTGAGCTCTACCACTCCATCCTTTGACAAGTTACGAAGAAAATGATATATAATGGTTGTGTTTGCTTCTCCTATACATAACAGGATTCTATGATAGCTTGATTGTGGAACATTTATCACAATATATTACACAACTTCTCTAATTCCAATTAAGATGATGAAGAAGCCTTTGCATCCATATTGCTTGTCAAACACATAATGTTGCTGAGATGAACTCAACTTCTATTGTTGAAAAAGTAATTATTGCTTGTTTTTTAGAACTCCAGGTCATTGCTCTAGAACTCATTGTAAACACATATCTTGAGGTACTTCTTCTATCATCCAAATCACTATTTGAATAAGCAACAAGTTTATCAATCCCTCTTTTCTTCTTATAACAGATTCCTAACTCAGTGCCACCCTTTAGGTATCTTAATGATCCTTTCACTCCTATCATATGCAACTCAGTTGGCTTCTCCATGTACCTGCTTACCAAACTCATCACATATATTAAATCTGGTCTGGATATAATCAAGTATATTAAACTTTCAATTACCTGTTTATATTAAGTCACGTCAACCTTTGTTCCCCCTTCAAATTTTGTTAGCTTAGCTTGGCACCATAAGAGTCTTAGTACAATTGTCGTTTTCCATTCCAAACTTTAGCATTATTTCTTATGGATATTTTCTTTTAATAATGTAAATGCCTTCACTATTTTGAATCACTTCAACACCTAAGAAGAATTTCATCTTCCTTAAGTTTGTCATATCAAACTCATTTTTCATTGATACCTTGAATTCATTGAAAAACACTTCATCATTACTTGTAAATATTATATCATCTACATATATGCTCACAATCAGCACCTTCCCTTCTTCTTTAGATTTAGTGAACAAAGTGTACTCACTAGGATAATTTTCAAACCCTTCCTTGATGAAATATGTTTTTATTCTACTGTACCAAGCCCTTAGGGTTTGCTTTAGTCCATATAAGGCCTTTCTAAGCTTGAGTACCTTCTCTTCTTCTTCTTTCTTTATAAATCCTTTAGGCTGCTCATTATACACATTCTCTTCCAATTCACCATGTAAGAAGGCACTTTTCACATCTAGTTGATATATACACTAGTCATTGTGAGCTGTTAATGTCAAAATCATCTTAATAGTATCCCATTTTGTAATTGGAGCAAACACCTTTGTATAGTCAATACCATACTTCTGAGCATATCTCAAAGCAATCAATCTGGCCTTGTACTTATCAACTTCTTCTCTTTTATTCAGTTTAGTTTTGTAGATCCATTTTATCTCTATAGCTCTTGCCCCAGCTGGTAGAGTAATTAAGCTCGAGATATTGTTTTTTTCTATTACTTGTATTTCACATTCCATTGCTTTCTTCCATGTGGAACTCTCTGTTGCTTCTTCATAAGTGCTTGGATCACTTGTTTCAGTATACATAACCAAGTTTTGTACCTCCTCATCTTTAGAAAGACCTCCTATTACATGATCTTTCATCCATCCTGGTTCTTTACTCATTCTTTCTTGCAATCTACTTGATCTTGTAGCATTCTTTTCATTTGAATCTCTTTATGTGTCTCTGTGTCTCCATTATCTTCAGTATCTACTGCAGAAGTTTCATCAACAGGTGTAACATGTGTGTCTATTATATATTCATCAGTTTCTCTAATATCATTGTCACCCCACTTTAGTACACCATCTCTAGCTTTTGATTTAGTCTTGTCCCATTCCTACCTTTCATTCTCAATAAAAATAACATCTCTACTTACTAGAATCTTCTTAGTGACTAGATTGTACATTATGCTTACTCAGACCCAAATGTACACATTTAATGCTTTTATCATCTAGTTTCTTTCTCTTCTGATAAGAATTGTGCACATACCCAATACACCTAAACACATTGAAGTGTTCCGCTGAAGATGTTTGATTTTTCCAAGATTCTTCAGGAGTTTTATCCTTTATTGCCAGGGTGGGGCTTTGATTCAACAAATACATTGTCTAGTTGACTACCTCAACCTAAAATTTGGTAGGAACCTTCTTTTTAATCAACATACTCCTTACTAGATTTATAATGGGTATATTCTTTTGCTCTTCAACTCCATTCTACTAGGTGTATAAGCAGCTGTGAGTTGCTTGCTTATTCCATTGTTTTTGCAAAATTCATCAAAAGCTTCACAAATAAATTATCCTCCTCTATTTGTTCTTAAGCAATATATGCTTTCACCAGTCTCTTTTTCTACTAAGCTTTTGAAATTCTTGAATGTGATTAGAGCTTCTGCCTTTTCTGACAAGAAGAACACTTATGTCTCTCTTGTGAGATCATCAATGAAGGTGATCAAATATCTCTTTTTGCTATATGATACTGGAGTTACTAGTCCATAAATATCAGTATGGATCAATTATAGCCTTTGAGTGGCTCTCCACTAACTCTGTTTGGGAAAAGGATCCCTATGTTTCTTTCCCATCAAACACCCTTCACATAGTTTTATCGGGGCCTTCAAAAGAGGCAACCCCTTCATTATTTTCTTGTAGTATAGGGTTTTCAATCCCTTATAACTCAAGTGGCCAAATCGACTGTGCCACAATTAAGTTTCATCTTTAGTGACAGTTTTAAAACAAGCATGTTCTCTAGATTTTAAAGTAGTTAATACTACAAACATTCTATTTCTAGACATTTCACTTCTCATGATTAGTCCTCTAGAAGGATGAAATATCTTGCACATATCATTCTGAATAAGTATTGCAATCCATTCTCCTATAATTACCCAGTACTTAGCAAATTATTTTTTTAATTCTAGAATTTAACACACTTGAGCAATGACTTGTGTTACCCTCTCTGCTTTCATCCTAACACTCCCTCTGCCCATCACTACCATCCTAGAATTATTCTCTAGTTTGAAAGATTGTCTAAATTCTTCATCCAAGCTTACAGACTATATTTTGTTACTAGTCATATGATTACTACAACCACAGTCCAAGAACTATACCTCATCCCTTCTTGTGTGATGTAGTTCAACGTATGACATTAGAAGCATTTCTTTCTCTTCCTCTGATTCTACATAATGTGTTCTTTTCTCCCATTTTGAGCATTCATACTGAAAATGCCCTAATTTGTGGCATTTGTAGCATTCAATCAGTTCCTTGTTGAACTATTATCTCTCCCTTCCTTTCCCTCTACCTCTAATTCCTCTAAATGTATTGAATGCACCCCTGCCCCTTCTTCTTGTTGTTCTCTCATCATAAACAACCTTAAGTGCTTGGTCTTCTTCTTTTTATTCTTGTATCCCCTGTTCATAAACTAAAAGGCTGTCATGAAGCTCATTAATTTTCATAGTGTCTATATCATTTAATTCCTCTATTGAGCATACTATATAATTGAATTTTAGAGTCATGGATATTAGGATTTTACCAACCACAACATTTTGCTGCATCTATTCTCTATGAACCCTTATTTTGTTCACCACTATTAAGCTTCGAGAGATGTATATGTCTACCTTCTCTCCTTCCTTCATGCTTGATTGTTCAAAATCCCTTCTTAGTGCTTGTAGTTGTGCTCTTCTTACTTTGGTTGAGCCCTGATATTTTTGCCATATTGAGTCCCAAATTGCCTTCATTGTTCCTTTATCAAGGATTTTCTCTATGATTTCTCGATCAATTGCTTGAAATAAATAGTTTTTGATTTTCAAATCCTTAAGTCTGGCTTCTTTTATGATCTTTCTTTAGACCTCACTTACAGTTGGTCCCCGTGCTTCTGTTAGGACTCTTTCTTCCACCAAGATCCACATCTCCTTGCTTCTTAGGAAGTTTTCCATCATCATGGACCAGTGGTCATAGTACCCATCAAATCTTAGGATAGAAGCTTGCATAAATTGCTCTAAGATAGGCATAGACATCTTGATTTCTTTGATTTCAATTCTTTTTCTATGAGTCTCTCTTTCTCTACTATTGACTCTCTCTTTGTGTATCTCTCTTTCTCTCTACTGTTCCATGATCTAAGGTGGTTGTAGATCGTAGATTTCTTTGATTTCTTCTTCAATCATTCTGTGTTACTCGTAGATTTCTTCTTTAATCACTTTGTATCTCGCTCTTCCTCTTTACTATTCTTGCTCTCGATGTGTTTCTCTCTTTCTTTCTATTGTTCTCTCTTTCAATCAATCCCTTTTCGGGGGCTCTAATATCGTTTGTCAATCCTCAAAGTTTTATTACTTTTCAATCAACACCCACACACCCTATATTATTCATATATCATCCTTTTATATCAATACAATATGTTCAATTTGGCATGTCCACTAATTATCAAAGCTAATCTAACTGCTTCTAATAGAAATTATAACAATTGTAATAAAATTATAACAAACTTAACAATAATCCTGTAAAAAGTCTTTAAGGAGCATGACATAATGGTAGAGGACTTGGAATCTGCACAACAGGTCTCGAATTCAAGTCAGGATGTGCACCCCTTGTAAGAGCCTAGTACAACCAGAGTCTTACTTGCTCACCTAGGCGTTTTCCGGGGGTGAGGTTTCCTCACATAAGAAAATAAAACTATATATAGTGACTCCAAACTTTTTAATTAAATTTCTTATCCATTGATCGATTGAACATCATATTTTAGAGAAGTATTGCAACTACAAAATTGTATAGCACTTGAAGTGATTTGAATAATCATCATGTATATTGTTAATAATCTCTTTTGAAGAGGGACTTTGCAGTGACAATATAAAATAGAATATTTATTTACTCATGTAATTGATTTCCTTTCTATGTACAGATGAATGGAAATCCACTTGGAGCTGACTATCAAGCAACTTTAAAAAAGAAGATAATTTGTTGGCTAGACCAATCAACTCCATTCCACGCTTGATCTACCAAGCCAGGAAATTCCTGTTAGCAATGTTAATGTCTCAAACTAACTTTTAAAAAAAATAGATATATTTTTATCCAATTATCGTTAAATTGAGCTGAAATTTTAAGACAATGTTATTCAAACTATATTTTTGGAAGGTCAGTTTTCTAACATCATATGAGATTGGGAACACAAACAAATCTGACATGCATGATGTTGCATAATTTTTTTTCTAGTTTTGTATATTGTTGTTGTTATTTTTTTATTTTTTTCATTTATAAACTATGTCTTTTTAACTACTATACATAATTAAAATTTATTGATATTCATACAAAGTTTTTTCTACAATTTAGCATATCAAAACTTAATATAAAAGCTCTTTTAAAGCCTAAGTATTTCTTTTTGCATGATGTGAATTACAAGAGTTTATGTGTATCTACACATTAAAATCATCAAAACATCTAAAAACATTAATTTGATTTTTTTCAAGAAAAATATAATTTAAAAAACACTTTAAAACATTTGTGTGTGTAATTTTGCATAGTACATTGCCAATTAACAATGTCATGAACCTCTTATTGCAATGCAAAAAGCTTAATTAGAAGCTAGCAAAAAAAAGTATTTGAGCTTTAACACATTTCATATTTATACAAAAAAAACCTAGTTGGGTGACTGCTCTAGGATAAAGGTATGGAAAATGATATGTGACTTGATTGTTATGATTATGACACAATTACTATCTCCAGTCAATTCATGGCTTTAAAAAAGAAAAGAACAAGGTTGAAACCATAAAAAGAATCGAAAGAGATGCCTTAAGAACTAATGCATGGTTTTATATTAAAGATCCATATATAATACTAATTAATGAAAAAAATATATAGCCCATTAACATACATTAAGTATTTAGTATTTGTAATAGAATGTATGTATGCATGTATGTATGTACATATATAGGTAAATGTGCTTATGTATTTGTTCCAATACACTGGATCCCATAAAAACCTTGAATTTAAGCGTGTTTGATCTAAAACCATAATGTAATAAATGATCTCTTATGAATTATTGTGCATCTCAACTCCATGAAAATGCGCAATTTCTAGTAGAATCTTGTGTTAATGGGCTAACTCTCATGGTTTGGTTCTTGAAATTGGTTGCCCATATATAAGTGATGTTTAATAGTGTATCCTCAATATAGAAAACATATATACACAAATGAGAGGAACCTAACAAGATTTAAGGTTATTAGCATACAGTGAAAGTTTTATTACAAATGAGAAACAACCCTTCCAACCACATCGAACTTTGACTTGTTGGGAGAAGTCATATTCATTTATTTATGCTAACCTATAACAACCTAGAACAATAAGGATTATGTATAGCCAATTTAGGGTTGGCAAATGGTTATATCTACATATGTACTAACTAGAGTTGATTAGCCATTAAGAGTGACAAATATAAAATCAACTCAAATCCATTTGTAAAAAAAAGGTTATAAGCCCATCATTAATTGTACCTAAATTAGAAATGATGTGAACCTCATGATCACATGGTCACACAACCCATAATCAAGATTAAGATTTCATCCTGGAAAGCCAAAATAAGTCTGATAGGAGTGTGACACAATGAAAACCTGCCCTAAGACGCCAACACTATTGGAATGAGTAGAATGATACCACGAAGCCAGCTAATCTTTGATAAGTTAGATTCAGCTCATTCAATAACTAAAGAATACAAGAATCACTCTCACACATAAAACTGAAAAAATCAGAAGTAATATTCATCAATGGCTGCCAAAATTCAGCTTACATGAGTTTATATAGTTCTTGAAAAATTAACCCTAATGGACCCCTTATGTGGACTTAAATGATGTCCACTCAAAACTAACTCAAAACCCTAAATTGAAAAGCCCATGACTTAATCCAAACAAACCTTGGATTCTAGCTGAAAACAAAGTATTAATTAAGATCAAACAAGCCTTGGGCTATAGCTAATAAAATTAAATAAAACTCATAATATTAAATCCATTAACTTCCATAAGAAGAAGAGAAGTAAAATATTATAGAGCTCATTCAAGATTTATTTATAGCCTTCCATCCAGCCCTTTGATCTTATAAATAAAAAGAAAAGGCAGTCACCCATGTTGTTTCCAAGTTGTAGTAGGATTCTTTTGTTTCTTTTGTTGTCCTCACTTCATGGCCTAGATAAAGTTGTATTGAACCCCTCCTGCACATGGATAAGATATACTAGGGTCTCCTCTTGATACTCCAATGATTCTTACAATTCTAACTTGGTTGGAACCTTCAAAACTCATGCATTCAATGTCTCTTTCAATGTCTTTGTTTTAGACCGCGTTATTGGACAATTTGAATCATGTAATGGATCCTTGCTGGTGTTTGTAGGCTGATCCACATCAAGAAAATTCTAGATTGATGAGTTTTAGATTTTAAAAAAGTATATGAGTGATGGAGAATGAAGTAAAGTATTAAGGTATTGTGTGATTATTATACATAAAATTTAAAGATAATTAGAATAGAATGGTCAAGATCAATTAATAGAGAGATAAGAGATACTATAAAACATAGATAAAATTATGTTTGGTAATGATTAATGAAATATTTTTGATATTTTTTTTCGGTTAATAATAAACAAGACATAATAAAATACAAGAATATTTATTTTATTCTTAACATGTATAATTACCATGAAACTTAACATACTTAAACAATTAGAGATATATTATTTTTACTTTATTTTCTATTAGGTATTAATACCTAATTTAAGTAATTTAAAGTGGAAACTTCATCTATCAAAAATATTAAAAAGGATTTTGTAATTATTTTAAAAATACTCATAACTAAAAATATTATATAATTAAATTATAAAAATAGTGTTTGTAACTTTAGTAATCGTGTATTGATTTTCAAAGGTTGTTAGCTTAGATTTAGATTGATTTCTCTTAATTCAGGGCCTAAAAATCATTTCAATCACACATAGCATTGAATGGTAATTAACTATGTGTCTTATCACGGGTAAATCAACTAAAGATTAAAGGATTTAAGGGAAGGACAATATAAGGAGTCCATATGATCTTAAAAGCCAAAATATGACATTTAGACAAACATTATCTGAATGGTCTATCACACAAGTATTTTATTTTCTTGTACTAAAAGCTCAACTTAGTTATGAGAATGAGGTGACCCATAATGTAGAAAGGTATTCCCGTTAAAGAATATAAAATATTTTTAATAAAAAAGGAATGATTGAGGATTGAGTAAAGAAGATGAAACACTAAATAATGATATAAATAGTATAAGCAAAAATGTTAAGCGGAACAATTGGTTGAATAAACAACCTAATAGGTGAGGAACAACATAATTAAAAGGAAGACATGCAAAAAAATCACCAAATAAGATATAAGTCAATAGATTAACACAAATACAAAATCTATCCAAATTGTGAATTCTTATTATGATCTATCAATAGTAATGGACTTTTTCAAAACATAGAATTTTAAGACCCCGACAAAATTAAGGAAAATTAGAAAAACTTCAACCCCTAAAACAAATGAAAGTCAATCTTTATAACCAGTCACCATACTAAAACACAATAAGTATGATAAGAAATAATAACATGGTATAAACATAGAGAGGCATCAAATGCATCTAAAGACCTTGTATTTCTTATATACCACCAAAAAACAAACCCAACTCTAAGCTAGTATAAAGACACATTCAAATCATCCAAATCAGCCATGCACTATGAATGTGAAGAAAAGATTATCATAATTAGCTAGTATAAACTCACTACCTTTATTAATCTTTTATTTTGCAAGAGCATCCGTACTATGATTAGCTTCCCTCAAAGTATAAAAGAAATCATCGGACCCAAACAAGATGGTAATTTATAAGCAAGGTAAAAAAGGTTATTGAAACACCAAAGATTGAAAGTTACTTTGTTAATCTATTGGATTATATTAGCAAAATCATATTCAATTAAAATGTTCCTCCTAACAAGGTTATTTTTATATGATGATAAGTATAGAGCTTTAATTATCACAATCAACTCTAATTCATTGAAATTTATAGTTCCTACTTGTATAAAGAAACTTTCTTGTACCCTTCCTTTATGATCACAAAGAATGCTTTCACCACTAGCAAGCCTAGGCTTACCAAAGTAACTTTTCATTTTAATAATCATGTTGGGAGGAAACCAATAAATATTAGGTATAAATCTTTTCATGTTAGATCTTTTTTTTTTTCCAAACCATTAGTATATACAAGTAAATTTAGAATAAAATATGAAAAATCAAAATGTAGAACTTTAATCCACACATATAGCTTTATTAATATAAAGAAAAGTGGTATCGTATTCTAGCTATTTATTATTAAAGATTAACACATTACAAAACAAAAGTATAAAGACCATTTAATAACAAAAAACAACGTAAACCATAACTTTTATTTTTGGAATTTCCTTTAAACCAACATTTATGTTCATGAAAAAAATCATACAAACTATTTGAGCAACATCATGTGAGACCTTACCGGTCAATGAATTTATTTTATACCTTCAATGGTCATGATAAAGTATGAAAAGATGATAAATGAATTCCATATCCAATGAGTAAATAAGGCATAAAGCATCCTTTTGTCACAATGATTCATTTTCTAGTTAAAACACCTTCTAATGTTGATTTTTTTTTTCTTTCAAAATAGATAGCCAAGAAAATACTTTACCTTGGGGGACTACTCTTATTCATTTACAATTAAAGGAAAAAGAGTTGCAGGGCTACACATATGGGAGAAAGAAGTCCACAAATGAACTTAATATAATACACCTCATTAGTGGTTAGTTTTGGAATTAATTTATCTTTTAATTCATTGGACAAAACAAGTTTTGAAAATATACAAAGTATTTAATAAATTTATCTCATAATTATGGTGTATAGGAAAATATATGCATTGTCCACTAATTACTTATAATTTTTAGCATGGAACTCAATATGACTTAAGCATAAAAAAGATATGAAAGTCAGATGGGTTTATTAATAGGTACAAGGCTCGTTTTATTGCTAAGGGGTTTCATCAATAACCTAGTATTGATCTTGATGAGACCTTCAATCTTGTGGTGAAGCCCGCAACAGTTTGGACTCTATTTGCTCTGACAATTTTCTTCGGATGGCCTTTCGTCAACTGGATGTGAAGAATGTTTTTTTATGTTTATTTGGACACTATTGTTTTTATGTCTCTACCTCCAGGGCTTGTTGATCCGGCTCTCCTGACTCATATTTGACAGCTTTATAAAGCCATTTATGGTCTCAACCAGGCTTTACGTGCTTGGTTTCAATGACTTAGTGGTTTTTTACTCCACTTCGAGTTTGTTCAAAGTCATGTTGATCCTTCTTTATTTATTTTTCATCGCTCTCCTGATATTATGATTCTCTTATTGTATTTTGATGATATCATTCTGACAGGAAATCAAACTTCTCATCTTCTCATTTTTTTCTTACACTTGGTTAAGAGTTTGAACTCACTGATATAGGTTTACTCTCTTATTTATTGGAGATTGAAGCTACCATTGGCAACTCTGGCCTTCTTCTCACATAAACCAAATATATTGTTGATCTTCTCAAATGACATTCCATGACTGATTTAGTCTTGTAATACTCTAGTTTGTGCATCTCGCCAGTTATCCTCTTTTGATGGTGAGTTATTTTCTGATGCAATTGAGTGTAAGCAACTTATGGGTTCCCTTTAATATCTTATTTTCATTACACTTGACATTTCCTTTTTCGTTCATCATATTACTTGGTTTATGAGTGCTCCTCGCCATCCTCAATTGGTTGTTGCTAAACGTATTCTTTGTTATTTAGATAGCACTCTTGGTTTTGGTTTTTCCTTCCATCAGTCTCTAACCCCCTTGCTCTTCATGGTTTTTCTAATTCTGATCGGGCTGGTTGTCCTGATACTCATCACTTGACATCTGGTTTTTATGTGTTTCTTAGTTCTAACCTTATTTCTCTATGCTATGAAACAAACAAAAGTTTCTTGCTCCTCTATTGAGGCTTAATATCGCTCTAGCTCATGTTTGTGCAAAAACTACATGGATCTCTCATCTCTTTCATGAGTTATATGATGATCTCAACACTACATATATGGTTTCCAATTCGGTGTTTCATGCTCACACTAAATATTTTGAAATTGATTATCACTTCATTCAGGAGTGCATTCTTTCTTGCTCTCACCGAGTTCAATTTGTTTCCTATTTTGATAAGCTAGTTGACATCCTCACCAAGGATCATTTTCAGCTCCTTTATTCACATAGTCTCTTCCACATCGTTAGATTTGCGAGAGAGTGTTAAACAACATCCCTGATTTATAGCTAATTAATGTATATGTCATTTATATCCCCTTCAGTCAATTATATCAATTGTCTATCTCTATAAACTAGGAATTCCTTTACATATTTCTTATTATAATGTTAGCCTGGTTGCATATATGTTTTCCTCTAGTAGTTAGAAGAATAATAACCATGATTTCATAAACTTTCAATTTCTATTGAAAAGACTAGTGCAAATTATTAGGAGAAATGAAATTTTATATCAAAACAATATGTATGGATGATATAAATTGCTTAAACAAGAATTTGTGAACAACAACTATTAGCCATTAAATCAAAAAAATCTCATTATTGAAAGATGAAAATTCATTGGAAAAAAAAATAACACATGTCAAATGATGTTGCTAATTGCTCAAATACCTAAATGCTTTCTATTCTAATTTTACCATTCAGCATGATAGAATATCAGCTTAAATAAACTCTTTTGCATTAGTTTTCTAAATTCAAATAAAAATAAAAGATTTGTTACCAATCCATTTAATAGACTTTCCTTTCTAATACTTTATTCGACGGTTATCAATATTTATCGAATATACTCTTGTCTAACAAAAGGCAATTGGATCGAACGATAAATGCATGTTGAGAGAGATGGCTTTTCCATATAGTAACATGTAATAAAGGTTTCCCATGTTGTAGCTAAAAGGCTCTATTTATTGTATTTCTCTATATTATCTTAGAAATTTATAATTCTTTGATTTTACTTGAGAGTTAATGAATTGGAGTAAATATTGTATCTAGTATTTGGAGTTTGCCTCCATTTGTTACCATTTCTCAAAATGGTTGTATTTGTTGTATTCCTATATATTATTTTGGGATTCTATAATTCCTTCATTGTACTTAAGGGTCCAATGAATTAGAGTATATATCATATTTAGTATTTGGAGTCTACCTATTCATGGACGATATTTAAACGATGTTTACCTGTCGATGTCAAGTCAATTGATGTGCTGACACAAACCAAGAAAACTAACTAGCTCCAGGTTCGAGTAGCAATTCACCCCATGACTCCATGCCTCCTCACAATAAAGGTCCAAGGCAACGTTTATCAAAACACACGTCCAAAAAGTCATAAAACCATGTATACAAGCAAGGTATGGGAAGTTGGTGACATAGTGACAAGGGATCCAACGATTCTAGATGATAAGTTCATAACTATCCCATTCCTATTTATGGAACAAGACAGTAATTCTTTGATTATTGTGAGTAAGGGATCTTGAACAAAAAAAAGCTCTATAAACTAGAAAAAATACATATTGAGCTTCAACTCATTGATAGTTTTGTTATATTAGATGTTATCGCACACACAATCATACTTAATTTGATGGAATTTTTATCTTAAATGACCCGAGATGATCATATCCAGACTATTGTGGATGAATCAAATCCGATGGTCATTTCTTAATCTCCCTAACTTGCTTTAACATTAGAAACAAAACTAAATGCAACCATGGCTTTAAATGGGCCATTTTCCTCACCAGTCCAAGTTCCGCAAACAATAGCACTCCATACTATTAAAGACATCTACGATGAAACGGTCCTATGCATGAGTACTGTTGGAGGGGCATATGAATGAGTTTAATGATTTTCCATAAGAAAGGGTTTACAGCGTTAGTTTACTTTTAAGACATTACTTGTTTACCTCTGTTATGATCACATAACTTGATGCATAGTTGATGAAAGGAGCAGCTGGAGTTTTGGAAGGGTAATCTTACGAATAAGGATTTTAAGCCAAGTATATGTAAGGCATAGTATATCCACCGCTCCCATAAAGAGAATCGAGGAGAGGCTGGCTTGGATAGGATTGTGGTGTCAGAATGCAACCAAACTAGGTATCTATAGTTAATCCTTCAATAGAATATAGAAATGGATCATGATGAGACTCATACAATCAAAACAAGGTGGCTAGAGTGGAGAATTACTATAAAGCATGTTGTGCGACCCTAAAATCCATGATACAGTAAAGGGAAGTTCTTAGAAGTCTCACAATAGGTTAGGAGCCATTGATTTGCTCATCCTGCTCTATGTTAACAGTAGTTTAACTCAACATCTCGTATCAACTATAACATAAACCTTGGGAGCTTTGGTCTAGTAGTGGTTTGAGGTCCTTTAAATCCATTATTATGTAGTCCGAAAGATTGGAAAATGAAATACGATCTTAAGCCCACTTCTTGTTCACAATTCTCTTGTGGTTGCTTACTCCAGGTATGAGGTTAGGGAAAGTATCCTTCAAGTAGTTTTCTCTTTAATTTCCAATCTATTACTGTAATGGATTCCTTTCTTATTGTTTATTTCTCTACTTCCATCCTTGAGTGTTAAGTATGGCATTCATTTGATTAAAAACCTCCCAGCTCAAAAGACCATGTTTGTCAAAAGAAAATGGTGATAGGGCAAATCATGCTCGATGAGAGTGAATGTTGAACATAACCATAAAATGAATGTTGCAGAGATATGTAAGGTAATGGAGCGGTACATAAGAATGGATAAGATCATAAGTAAATTGTAATCATATCACAAAATAATGGGTTTGTGGTGGATAAAATCATATTTAAATTATGATCCTCAATATCACAAATGCGTGGGTTTATGAGGAATTTTAAATAAAATATAAGGAATGGCTTAATGACCTTTGTGAGCTAATGAATTCCTTTTAAACAACAAGGATAATTAACTCAAACTCAATGTTCTAGTGTTGTGCTTGCAGGGTAACTGTTCAGGTCTCACAACAAACCTTACCCCTAGACTTAGTGCATGACATAAACACATTTGCCAAAAGGTGGCTTAACCAAGTTCGAAAATGGACATTAAAGGCCACAGTTTCCAAGAAGTTGCTCCTGGAATGACATAGAAGAGTGGGAAAGGAAGACCTGGGATACTGTTAGAGGAAGTGGTATTAAAGGATCTGAAGTCTCTTAATATTGTAATGGATTTGGTTTAGGATTAAACTAAATGCTGCAAAACGATCCATATAGCTAACCCAGCTAGTTTGAATTAAGGCTTCATTGTTATTGTTGTCCATGTACTTTGATTGCAAGGTTGCAAGAACGAGAAGTGTTCCCATCATTTAAGCTTCACATATAGGCAGATTGTGTTCAAAGTTGAAAAAATCTATTGCCAGCAGAAACAACCATGGTCATAACAATGGATTGTTTGACAGCTTCAATGATTTAATAAAGATTTGTCATCAAATATCATTGTGTACACTAATTACCTCTTTTTTTCATTTGATGATGATGATGATTATTTATCACATTAAAGCAGAAAAAAGTTCTAATCTGGTCCCATCCATGTGTAGTCAGAACCAAAGTGTTCAATCTACAAGATATTCATGAAGTAAGAACAATTCTAAACAAATTTGGGCAGAAAAATAGAACCCAATAGGTTAAAACTACTAGAAGTTGAACTCCTGTAGTTCTAGACTAGCCTTTTGTCATCCATGAGATTTCAAAGCTTTTGACATCATGTGCTGCTTGGACAAGATCTCAGCAATGAGCTGCCGACCAAATAAGTGTGCATTCTGAAGGATCAGGTTTCTTGTTGATGAATCAACAACATAACCTTGGCCTGGCATCCATTGTAGCAATTGTAGAAGCAAGTCCTTCTTTTCAGGTTGAGCAATGTAACGTGACACGGCCATCTGAAATAGTCGCTGAGAAGCAGAAGACAACTTATTATGCTGAAAAGTGACTTACATGACAGGATTAGAGAGGGAAAAGAAACGAGGGAATTGGATGCTGAATTTGCATGCACATATCAACTACTCCATTCATATTCCTGAAGAGTCAATGCAATTGGTGACTTTGAGAAATTGCAAGCTCTAATGTATGCATGCCCAACTTCTGTAGTGATTCGTTATTTAGGAAGTCTTTTTCTTGTACTACTTGGGATACTTAGGATATTATTGTTATTCATTAGGATATATTTCCTATTTAGCACATTTATACATTCTATTAGGAAGGCAGATTTAGGCTTTGATGGTCACTTTGTAAGGACCTCATCATGTTTTTCTTTGTTTTATTGTGGATCTTGGAAATTTGTTTCTTGTGAATTCAGAGAACACCCACTTGAAGAATAAAGGGTTTCCTAATCCATTGAAAACATCCTTGAATTCTCTCCATCTTGCTCTGCATCAATGGTATAAGAGCCTATAATTTCATTGCTTCAAAATTTGAGAGAACCCAATTTCTTTACCACTTGCTACATCATCTAGTGGAATTGATAAAAGTTTCTACCAGCTCAATTACCCGAATTAACAGCTTCATTTTGTTTACAGAACTTCTTGTACTTATTTGAAGCATGCATGGATTTATATATTTATTCATGGCATGGCTTTTGTTACACGTGATTGGACTTTTGTGTGTGTGGTTAGAAAAGCAATCTGGTTATACTTGGATGTATTATGTTCCGTTGGAAAAATAAAATTCAGGGAGGGAAGGAAAAAACAAATGAATTGGAATTTTGATCGTGTTGAAAAGCCAACTAGCATTTACAATTCCCAAGATGCATTCATATGTATCATAGATTCCCCACAGCCTCACATGCATCATGAGTTCGGCATAGTAATATGAACTAGAAGTAATGAACAAACTACAAGTTTCCCCTCGAACAAAAACAAGCACAGCATTTACAGATATAATTTCAAACAAGTGCATCTTAGTTACCTGATCTATCTTGTTTCCAGAAGCATGAATAACCTTCAAAACATCATTTATCAAATTGATGTTACCAAGCTTCACAAATGATTTTGCAAACTTCTTAATTGCAGCTGGAGAGATAAATTTTGCATTATCCTGAGAAGGTGGTTTAAGAAAACAGTGAGCACAAGGACAGATGATGCATGTATCCAATTTATTTCCAAGACAGTATAGCATACCTTAACTACTACATAGGCATCTTTGAGAAGCTTTCCAGCAATAAGAATGTGTAAAATTTTCTCATGAAAGGCTTTACACATTGTTCTTTTGCTATACTTCAACATGCTATAAGCTGAAAAGGCTTCTGAATGGGCTTTAATCTTACCAAGATGGTAAATCAATGAGGAACAAAGCTCCTGGAAAGAATAGATGTTAAAAGTTTCAGGGTCGCAATCCTTCACTTAAATTTACTGATTCTAAATTACAGTTTGCAGCCCATTTCCGGAGGTCACTAGAACGCATGGAATCAGTTTCAAGCTCAATATAGCAATTTCTTCTGTATATGCATATATATTAAAGAAGAATAAGCATAACAAGATACATATACATTAAGTTCAAATCAATTAAGATTGGAGTGGCTAAATCATACCAAAAGAAAAACCCACCTCTCTGGAAAATCAAGGCATGTTTAATTGTTGTCTGGTCAAGGAACATGAGTCTATGATAGTCTTAGATGGATGGTTTTTGGTAAGCATGGGCAGTGCAGTAATTTCTGGCATGCTCCCGCAAAAAGTGGTATTTTTGGCAATTTATGGTTTTGTAGAAGGCCAAGGTTTTATTTTTGGAAATCCATGTCTTAGTCATCAATACATTATTATTCTCATTTGACTGCTTTTCTAATCATGTAAATGTAGATGCACTCCTCTTCAGAAGTCCTAGAGTTACATTCTCTATAAATAGAAATGCAATGTCTTATTTTTCATTATCCATAGAATAAAATTGAGTTTTTATCGTTGAGGCTTAATGATGCAGACAAAAAAAGCTGAATTTGTGTTTTCTATTGAGATTTCCAGAGACAAGGGTTTTTCCGTGATTTCTAGATTTTCAGGAAAATCTAGAAAGTTTCCTAGTTCTAGCTTCCAATTGTATTATAAAGAGACTAAATGGATAAATAGATGAAAGGAGCTGTCTCAAAAGTCTCTTAGCAAGAAATTGGTTATAAACAAGAGACAAACACACCTCTGCAGGTTGATGGCCTTTCCTATGCATGTCCTCCATGGTCTGGTAAGCAAGCATATATAACTTCTCCTTGCAGAAAAATTTGATCAGAATATGGAAAGTGTTATAGTCAGGACTGATTGCCAATTCATCCATTTTCCTCATTGTTCGCATCACACTCTCCATTTCACCTGCTCTACAGTAGGCACATAGAATTGCATTGCATATAGCTACATCATATTTATCACACTTGGCTTCAAACTCCGCCGCCAACTCCTTTGCCTCTTTAAAAAGCCCACCTCGGCAAAATGATGAAATCATTATACTGTAGGAATAGCCACCTGAAGGTTGGGAAAAGGATTAATGTTCACAATGTGAAATAAACAGCAGAATATATAGCTTGTAGAAGCATGCACAAAATGTCCTGGCAATCTTAGAATGTAACAAAATGTAGTCATGAACAAACGCAGTTCAGACAGCTTATAAAACAAACCAAATGGTCAAACAAAGTCACACTTTAACAGTGGTGCAGGTTAATATAAACCATGCACCAGGCATCATATAGTAGTGAACTGCTTGTATTAACCTTGGCGACCAAACTCTGAACAGAACAGAACTTTAGAAGCTAGGGGCAAACATAAAATCAAATCCTAAAAAAAAAAAAAGTAAAGTCTTTCCTGAATCCATTGCCAAATAATCTCAATCCCAAAATGATGAAACAGAATTGACCAGGATTGTCAAGTTGAAAACAACACACTCAACAAAGATCATATATATTAAGTTAAATATGCTTCCACTCAGATGAAGCCAAAAAACTTGTAGATTAACCCTATGGATAAATAAATGACATTCAAGCTTCTTATTCAAACTAACTTAACCAGGATACCAAATCCATGGTCACAGATGTTTGGATATGTAACTGATAAGAATTGTAAAATGCCCAGCAATATCACATAGATTATATACCAGGTTTAACACATTTTCCCTTCATTTCATTGAAAACTGATCTTGCTTCATCTATATGCCCAGCCTTGGCAAGGCCATCCATCAATAAACAGTAGGGCATCTGCAAATAGATTTTCATGTATTGAGATAAAGAATCATAGAAAAAAGAAATATAAAAAAAAAGGATGGTTGTAGCTAATGAAGCATATTTTACTGCAGCTTGTAACTGAAGCAGTATTGACAAGTATAGAGCATATAAAAATCATCTGGAACAAATTTCTGATAATTAATCTTGAATTCAATATCCTCTTAAGAGCATTAAATGGTGGCACCAGGGCATTCATTGAAATGCAACCAACATATGTATCTTTCTCTAAGGAATAAACCTAAAGAAAAACTTTTCCCCATAGATAATTAATGATTTCTGTGACGAATGCTTGGGATTTAAAATGAAAAAAGAAAAATATTAACAATTTCATCAAGCAAACATTAAAAATTACATCGGGGATGTGCAGAAGAAAAAATTAATGAAAAGCATAGAATCTGGAAATTATTGAACCTGAACATAACTTGTTAATAAAATTTCTTCACTCTAAATTTCCATCTAAAAACATGAGAGATAGAAAATACAGCTTCGATGAGACATAAATATGTCAGTTTGAGCTTTATTTACCTCATCTTTTGCAAAGCCCAAAGTGTCCAGTTCTGCCAAAAGGTCTCTAGATTTTTCAAACAAGCGTCCTCTTACATATACCTTTAGCTGAGTTGTCAATATTACCTGCAAGCATTTTTAGAATGAAATTCAGAAACACAAATGCCAAAGGTTTAGACCCTGTTTGGCAACGTGACTAGGCCGTGCTTTTGCAAAAAAATGAATTTTGTTTACTTCAAATTATTTTGTTATGTGTTTTTGGATTGTTTTGACGTATTGATGTCAAAAATGAATTTAAAAATGAAAAAAAAAAATGTATGTTATGTTGAAGCATTTACAGGTGAAAAGCATTTTGAAAAACAATCCCTATTGCAATGTTAAACACTACCTTAGTGGGTAATTTATTTGTTGACAGAAAGAAAATCATATAAGAACGATAGTCCAAGAAAAAAAAGGGTGGAAAACAAGATCAAGATAAGGTCCTCGATGTTCATCTTTTATTTGACAAATAAAGAAAATAGATTAAATCAAAAGTCCTAAGCAACACAATATACCAAATAAATAAATGAATGAATGAATTTGCAACAAGAAGAAAATGAAAGAAGCTATAAAGTATTGTTCTACAACAAGAATACCATTGACCTCAATTAGATATTGTATGGTCAAATCTCATCTTAATTACAACAAAGGCGTCATGATAAGGAAAAAAATATTTGTCCGTTACTGCTTCCTCATGTATAACCATTGAGATCTAGCATTAGAATTAAATCTACAAAATGGTGTTTGATAAATGTAATTTTTTTGATGATCTATTTAGGAAAGGCTATTATTACTTCTAATTTTCTACAATCATTGTTATTATTTGAAACAACATCAATTCAAAACCACTGGAACCATTGACTATATGATTCTGTTATATTTATTACAATGGAAACAAGGACAGATATGCCACCACCAAAAAAACACATGGCAAGAGAAAAAAAATGAAACAAACCTTATTTGGTACTAACCCTGAAGATTTCATGTCCTGCACTAACTCCTCAGCCTTTTTGTAGTTTCCGCCAGAAGCATAAGCATTGAGTAACGAGCTATAATGATATATATTAGGTGAATGACCCTCATCCTTCATTTGGTTAAAATAGCTTTGCGCTTCTTCACACCGATTATTTGAAGCACAAACCGCCAAAAGTGTCCCATACATTACACTGTCCATCTGCAGTCCATTGTAATTCAGTTCCTGAACCAGATCCAATGCTTTAGAATACCCATCTTTGACTTTCATGCACCCTGCTAGCAGCTAAGATACAAAAAAGAAAAAAGAAAAAAAGTGTTGGCCATGAAGAAGGAAACCAGATAAATTAGAAGGCAAGAAAATCTTATATTTCCTGATAGATTAAAAGTTGCCATCTAGTTGAACCTATATAATCAAAGAGTGTCAATAACAAGGAATTCTATCTTCATTTATCTGGCTATAGTTGCAAACTTAGAAGAAAAAAAATGGTGCTTTTAAATTTTACATACCGTACTATATGTAATAGCATCTGGTATAAGACCATTGTGCTTCATCTTACGAAACAATTGCATGCTGCTATCAAACTTGCCATTCCTGACCAGGCATCTAAGAACTGAATTACATATGAAGACATTAGTTTTTGTCAATTCATCAGGAATGTTGTTGTATATTTCCAATGCCTTTGCAGGGTTTAGACTTGTCCCCATGAACTTTATATAACTGCTATAAGATGAAGCACTGATTTTGTTATGCTGTTGCATCCAATCAAAGAGCTGCAATAGTCACAAAATAAAAACAAAGCAAGAATAATTTCAACTAGAGGGAAAGGGGAATGACTGAAGTTATTGTGTTTAAAATTTTTACTAAAAAACATATAAACTCAATTTGGCAAACATGTGTGTGTGCATAAGAGAAGAGAGAAAGAGAGTTACATTAACACACAAGTCCTTTAGGTAAATGAAATAGATTCTAAATGGAAAACTCTCAGCACTAAATGAGTAGAAATTAGAATGAATAGCTGCAAAAACAATCAATCAATAATTCTAGATTATGGTGAAGACAAAAATAACTTATCAAAATAGTGGGAAAAAAGAAGTGTTTCTGATGATGGTTAAAGTAACGATGCTATCCGTGAATACTGGTATCATGACATAACAGTAAAATGGTTTGACACCTAAGAACTAGAGCATTATGCTGCATTCAAATGCAAGAGGGACCTATTAATTATATAATTCCATATATTATTAATCAATAACTTTAGCTTAATTTATACAAAACCATAAAATTGGTTGACATGGTTACATGAACTTATTAATGATCTGCTCTTATCTAGTACCTAAGCATGTCTTCTTGAGTTGCTGATTCTACCCACACCCAAAAGTATCAATAAAAACAAAAAATAGGTGGAATTAATAGTGCAAAATTTTGAATCATTTAAAATTGGATTGACTGGATACCTTGCTCAGACTCAACAAATTGGAGTTGTGTGCCTATTAGTTACAATGTTTTTAACTTAAACTATTTCTTTTGGTCTTGTACCTTTATGTATTAAAAAAAATTAGATACAATTGAAAGAAATGAAGTTGGATACACTATATGTGGAGAATTCTTGAGTTATAACTTCTCTTTATTTCAGAATGATTACTAGAATATGTACAACATCTACAAATATATCTTAGGATATTGATTAACTATACATGAATAGGTATTATTACTAGATCCTAGTTTATAGGGAAGAATATTTGATTTTCTGTTTATACTCCCTACAAATCTGCTTTCAGAATCTTCATTCTTCAACACTATAATTCCCCACTATTGCACAACTCTTCTCATTTCCACTTTCTTAAAGTTATTTTTATCTAACAGACAACTCTTCTCATTTCCACCTTCTTAAGGTTATTTTTATCGAACAGGCCTTGAGAAATTTTAAGCAATGGTGGCAGTCATCCTCCTATGCCGCCTGGCTATGGTTCAAAATAATGGGAAACTACAATAAAATTTTAGAGAAAATTGAGTTGTTCATGATTATTATGCCCTAATTAGTCTGATTCCATGTAAGACTTAACTCTGCCCATATCCACGCAGCTCTCATCACATCATGTAGAATGAAAATTACCCATTTATTTTTAAAAAGAAGGTACAACAGGAAGCAAAATAATAAAGTATGGTGTTAATTATTGTTCTTGTTATTGGAAACCATAATTTCATCACTTTTATGTGTTTCTAGAATATTTAACAAGTCTAATATAGGTGCTGACACCAAAGGAAGGGAAAAAATGTACCAAGAGAGTTTCAGGGTTAGGACAATAAATCTAAAGAAAATTTTCTTCTAATCCAGGACTGGTAGTCCAAGGAGACTCAACTTGTTATTGTGATCATATCATGGAAGAATCAAATCAAGGATTATGATAAAAGGATAAAAAAAAGTATTTCACCTTGAGAGGAGCCGCACCAGTGAAAAGCTATGATTAAAATTACATGAGAACATACTAAACTAAGAAACAAATAGATGACATGTAAACAGCATAATGAAGTTAGTCGTGTGGAAGCATACATACATGCAAGAAACATGAGAATCAGAATTATTGCAGCAGAAGAAGTTTTGGAGGATATAAACCCATGCACAGCAGCAATACTTAGCATATCAAAACCAAGAGTTGCAGTGTTCAGGCAGCAGTACCTGAAAAAGGTCCTGCCATCTGCTTTGCTGCCCAAAATTCCGCAAAATGACATTCAAGTCCTGCACCTTCAACACACCTCCTAGCCTGTACAGTGAGTAAGATACATACCGTTTCATTTACACCAAACAACTCAAATAACAAAAAAAAAAAAATTAAGATGGAACTAATCAGAAATAAATTCAAGCGAAAAACAACCAGATTTCTTTGAGTCCTCATATTGATGTTTTTGCAGCCTGAATCCACCATTAAAGTAATAGAGGCCCTTTACCCTTCCAACCCCCCACCCCAAGCTAAAAAGGGAGAGATCAGTTTATCAATAACAATGAGATTAATGTCCCCTGTGTGAAACATGGTATATTATGGAAGTCCGAGCTCATTGTTTGACTGTGCCTAGTGTAGTTTAATGGTACAAGGGTGAGGTAATGTTGTGGTATAGTTACGCAGTAATGGAGAAAAGTTGTAGAGAGTAGAAGATGGAAATTAAGAGAGAAATTCTCGGGTGAATCTTCTCAAAAGCTGCTAAATGATGTAATTGGTAGGGTACTTATAGATATTCATTGGAACTTTAGCAATGCAAGGGACTAGATGAGTTCTGATCAACATAAGGATGGTAAACAAGCCGAATTGTGATAATTTTTTGTGCATTACAGGATCCATCATCCAATAGCAGGGAATGTTGATGAAGAATGGAAGATAGTACTCATAGAATCAGTGAAGGATAGTTAAAATAGAGAGGAGTGACAGGATTGTTATGCCAACCCCGAATGAGATGCAGATGCTGAAATGAATTTGTGGTGACACAAGAGAAGACTGGATAAGAGATAGGTGCAGCTGCGGAATGGTGAAAGTATCACATTTTGATGATCATTCAGGGGAAAAATATTTCATCCATATCCAATGGGATCTTGGAGGAAGAGTCACCACGTTGAAGTACTGACTGTGTGAAGAGTATATGCAGAAAGGTGGAAACAGAACACATTGAGGAGGGTTGTCCATGATAGTTGTAAGTTAAAATAAGGACTGTCCAAGAAGTTTGATCATGTCCAGTGGAGGCCTTAGGAGAGTAATCATGGGCATTTTGAAGAGAAGAGTGAGAAAAGGGGGAAAGCAGGCCAAAACTAATGTGTGTTGAAGTGATAAGGAATGATTTACCAGTACAGCGGGTTGCAAGAAGGTTAGCTAAAAACGGAAATGGATTCATACTAAAAGATTAATTTGGTTGCAAAGATTTTATGATCAATGTACCACCAATATTACAGATGCATAACACCAATTTACGTAAGTTTTTTTTTTTTTTAATAGTTTAAAATTACAATTCCGTGAGAAATTAAACAATTCTCATTATCATAGTTTTATCAAAACCTGTCTGCACCAAGACAACCTCCAATACATACCATCACCCCAAGCCTAATACCCACCACTAAAAAAGAAACTGTTCAATTAATTAACATGCGGCCCCTTGCCTGATTTCAGCCTTAAGAAACAATTCCCACAAAAGGGTTAATTTCTTAGAATTATAAGTTCCATGTATCATTCAGAGAATCCTTTTTTATGTAATATCAGACGAGTAAAATCAGATACCACTTAAAAGAAAAGGAAAAGGAAAAAAAAAAGCAACACAGCAAAATTCCAGAGCCCACAATACCAAGCAAGTAGATAAAAAATCGCATTCAAAAGTTACCTTAAAAGGGCAAAAAAAGATTAAAACCCAGTTCACTTAAAAGTAAAATCTTGGCACTTGAACTGCACTTTTACGGCATATTATAATTGAAGGATAAAAAACAAAGGAAGGACCTTTGGAGAGCAGAATCCAAATGGGGTGATTGTTGAACTTGAAGAATGGCATCTTTTCTAGCCAAGTATGGCTTTGAGTGACGCCTTTGAGCGTCAACTGCACCGCTGTTTTGTGGGTCATTACAAGGGTTATCGATAAGTGTTGGTGTTCCTGCTGCTGCAGAACTGCGTTGGCTGCCTCTTCCGCCGCTGCTGGTGGTGGATACACGAGGAAATGTTGGGAAAGATAAGGGTGTTGGGCAGGTGTGGATATGGTAAAACCTTGCGCCAGTGCTTACAGGTGATAACTCCATACTTCTGAGATGGCACCAGCGAACGAAGATTTTTATTTTTTTTAATTAAATTATAAAATAATCATACTTTAAAGAAGGGAAAATTGCAACTTTGATCCATAGACTTTTCACCTTTTCAATTGTGCCATTTACTTAATTTTTTCTTCTTCTTCTTCTTTTTTTGGCTATTTGATCATATTAGCACGATTTTCATCATGTATTTGTATCTCTTCTTTTTCCTTCTTTGTTCTACCATTTCCTTTGTTCTCATCATAATTTGTGTAGTTTATTTCATAATTTATTAAATGTCATGTTTTCAATCATATAAATTGTGTTATTTTACAAGTTCTTAAGAAAAATAAAAAAAAATATTTATGTTAAATTATTTTTTACGGTGTGATACTTGATTTTGATACACCACCTTTAAATTCAAGGCTTTTTTAAGAAAACACTTCATCCAAAATAATAAGATTATTTTATTTGTTGTGTTTGCTTAATTATGATTGATATATTTCACTTAACTCTACATAAACCAAAATTATTCTCATTGGTTTCTCTATTCATTTCAAAGATAAGCCATTGTTATTCTTTATTTAAATTTTAATAGAAAAATAATTATTCATGTATTTAAAATACAGGAAAATAACTTAAATTTCAATATAATGATGTTCCCCCTTTGTTTTTTGAAAAAAAAATACATTTTATATTAGTTCAAAGCTAATTTTAGTTACCGATAAAAAAACAAAAATATTCATTGTTTTTTCCTCATTTTCCTATCCTCTCTCTCTCTTCACCTTGGATGATCGAACAAAGTAAATAAAACCTCATATATCTTTTTATTTTTTTTCCTTACCACCAAAGGTTATCACACCTATATTGTGAAAAAAAATTAAACCATAAATCTTAATTTTAAAATAAAAGTGTTAATTTATCAGTTTCATTGCTTTTTTAATTTTCTCATATCATCATGTTATTGGGTTGAAAAAGTAGTTGTGGTTTGTAGTTTGAGATAAAATTAAAGGCCAAAGCTTTTCTTTTTATTGTTGAAAAATCACATGACAAAACACTTATTGTAGAACTCAATCCAGTTAGGGGTAGGCTAGTTGAGAGAGTAGTGAAAGCCTTGATCGAAGATGCAAATGTTAGGAATTAGTTAAAGTTTTAAAGTTTCACTTGATTTCTTTGATTTGTTATATATTTAGTGTTTTGAAATTGAGAGCTATATCTTACAACTAGTGTGACAACCCGATTTATATATATATATATATATATATATATATATATATATATATATATATATATATATATATATATATAACACATTGTGCTGGTAATCAGCGAACCTAATCCCTCACATCATCATAATACAATCCATATAATCAGCATTTCATTTAAAAGTACATCTTTCATAAATACAAAATATTATGGTCGCATGATTAAAAGTTCTTATATAAAAAAAAATATGCATACATAGACATGAGTTTACATTTCTAGCCTACTAATAGCCATTATGAATTTAAATAAAAGGATCTAATAAAAGTTATACATTCAGTACATTGATTCATACAAAATACATTGTGATTTAGAATACATCTACATGATTCCTTGCAAAAATAGGTTCCCGTGTATCGGGTTCCCTAGACATCTCGTGGATGTGTCATCCCTGCTGCAATACAAAACATTTAATATAATGTAATTACTTAATAATAATAATAATAATAATAATAATAATAATAATAATAATGGTAACTAAATGGTCTGACAGTTAAATGAAACATTAACATTTATAATTTATTCATGTACTTGGTATAAACAGCTTATAATGCATATAAATGCCTAATCTCAAACCCGGCTATCCTCTTAAGGCATCACTTAATGAGGTTAACCGTTCACTCACCCCGGTCATCATTTTCGGATGCCATTAGCCAAAACTAATCAGCCATTTATCCCTACCATCTATTCGGATGCCATTAGCCGAAGCTAATAATTTATTTGTCCCGGCCATCCCTTCGGATGCCATTAGCCGAAGATAATCAACCATTTATCCCGCCCATCCATTCGGATGTCATTAGCCGAAGCTAATCAACCATTTATCCCGTCCATCCATTCGGATGTCATTAGCCGAAGCTAGTCAACCCTTTGTCAACATTTAAATGTTCGATCATATCATATCGATTCTAACACAATATGATAATATGCATATTAAGGTATTTCATTATTCAATATATGAAAAAGGAAGATGCAAGTCACCTACCCGCTCCGCTTGTGAGTTGTTCTTGTTTTAACGATGGTCCAATCCCGATCGCACCACTTACAACATCAATGGTCATAAATCAGTACGTTTGTATTTTTGAATCACATTCGTCACCACACTTATTTCAAGAGTTCATATGTTCACATTCAAGTGTCCCACATTTCACACCATCATACCATGAAATTGTTACTAGCATTTAAGTCATTTTTGCCTAGGAGCTTATTGTAAAATCGACAGCGAGAACTGGTTCGCTGTAGGCTGCCCACTTCGGCATCGAAAACTGTTCGCTGCAAGCAGTCCATTCATTTCATTTCTATTTCCTTGTTCTCCTAGTTAATTTCATTTTCCTTTACAGCTAGGTTAGATCTTAGGTCAATTTCCCTAGAGTTTTTTTCTTCTTCTTCATTTCCATTTCTGGTCTTAAGGAGAAGAGAAATGGAGTTTTATGACCCATACCTTTCGAATCTAAAAAGTTTGGGGAAGGTTTGACACTACTCTTTCTCTTCTCCTGCTATTTCTCCTCTTTCTTCTTCCTCTCACGTTATCCAACCCTCTTTTTCCTTTCCTCTCGGCAGCAGTCCTATCTCCTCTCAAGGTCTCATCTTTCCCTCACACTTCCACAAAGCACTCACTACTGGTTTAATTTAGGTTTTTTTTTGTGTAAGAGAAAGGGAAGAACGACGTCCAGCTGTTGTTTTGAGAAGAGGATGAATCGTCCTCTCTCTCCTCCTTATATTTATACTCCCCATGCAATGAGGTGGGTTGTTTGGGGTTTGGTTTGGATGTATTCTTATACTTGTTTTGCTTCATCTAAAACCGATTTTACCCTTTTAAAAAAAAATTGGCTTTTGTAAGATCTGGTTTTCTAAAGCTCTAATTTTTTTAATTGGAGTTGTATTACTAGTTTTCTTATCCAATGGGTGTTTTGGAAGTGATGGTTGGAAATTCAATAGGTTTCTTGATAGCACAGTTAAGAGAGCTAACCTGCATTTCATTATTTTATTATCCTTATTCATTACTTTAAATTTTCAAAAGAAAAATGATTATAATTTCTTGAATTCTAATAATCATGAATAACTAATAATGGGTGGTGGTTATGGATAAAAAAATTTATGACAATACTTTAATTTTTTTTATTTGTTGTGGAGCTATAAATTTATAAACAAAGAAAATGATGAAATTAAGGGAGTTTGGTGTTTTTATAGTCTTTTTTATGATAAAAATCTTGTTTTTATTATATGTGGTGGAGAATAAGAAAATGATGAAAAAGCTTTTAATTTAATTTATTTATCATGGATAAAAAACATAAGAGAGATTCAAATGTTAAAATAAAAAAAAAAAACAAGATAGATAGAGAGAGAGAGAGAGAGATGCAAAATTGATAGTAAAAGGAAGATGCAAAAATTATAAGGGTTTTATGGCAAATATGTAATATTTCATAACTTTTATTATTACCCAAGTTCTCGTTTTCTTGATTCAGTATATAAAATGTTATCAATATAAATAATATGATATACAAAGTATTTTTTTTTAAATAAAAATAAAGGCAAAATGATACCACACTTAAACCTTGAGAGTATCAGGATCATTTTTATTTTAAAATAATATCATTTATATGTAAAAAACTTAGAGTTGTGCAATTTAAAATACCATTTAAAGATGACTGGGTCAATTAGTTTATTTGAATCTAAGTGTGTTAACTAAGTTTTATTGAATCTTCATCATACCCAGCTTAACTAAAAACCTAGCTTGAGCTAGATTCATGGTTTTGAGTTATTCTAACCAACATGTTGTTTAGATAGGTTTAACAACTGTGATATTATGAAAATTTTAATGATAGTAAAAACATAAAAAAACCGAATACATTGATAAGGAAATGGATCATTCATATATTGTAAATCGGTTATTCAAAATAAAAAATAAAAAGATGATCCAGAAAAAATACATAATGGCCTTGCCATAATATAGGAATATTAACCAAAATTTATAAAAATAAGGTTCGTGTAATATAAGATAGGCAAGAAAATCAACAATAAATTTTAACCTTAAAAGATGAAGTGTAAAAGAATCATTTAAAAGTTAACCCTGAGTTAAATAACACGAGCATAAACTTGATCATAGAAAAGTTATTTAATAATTAAAAAGGCATTATAAGTAAAGAAAAAAATATCAAGCCCAATACTAGCATATTCACTAAAAATGAAAACTTGAATACTAGAGAGTAACATTATCAATACATGTAGAATTTATAAGTTAGACTAGGAATTATACACCCAAAAAAGTATTCTAATAAGATGAAGACCATAAAAAAAACCATCAATGTGGTTATAGACACCATGGCATTTTAAGATAAGCTTGAAAAGCTTATACTATAATAAATAGTTGAGAAAATAAAGGATCTCAAAAACATAATATTTAGTGCTCGATATGTTTGCAACATATGAGAATTGGCACAAGATGCAAAATAAGTTAATGGCTGCTTAAGATGCATATATAAAGAAAAAAATCAGGTTTATTAACCATAACCATAAGACCATAAAAGCAAGGAATAAAGTGATGAAAAAAAAAATAATTACATTATAGAAATAAATGACTTAAAAAACTATGATATCATAAAGAACATGTAAGGTGATCCTACTTTAAAAAAAGTTTTACTTTTTTGCAATGTTGATTTTTTCAAAAAAGTTATTAAGATTGTTGTCAAGGTTAAAATATAGATTTAAGGGTTTTTTAAAAGTATAGTTAAAATTGATTTTCAAAATGTCTTTGATTTAAAAATATATTGAAATAATATTTTTTATTGTTTTTTAAAAAATTATTTTGACATCAGCATATCAAAATAGTTTTAAAACACACAAAAAAATAATTTAAAACAAAAAAAATAAAAGATATATAATTACAAAAAAAAAAACTCTTTTAAAACACTCCACCAAAGAGACTTTAAGAGTTAAATATAATTTTAATAATTTTATGCACACAAATATGAGATATGAGGTTGCACGTGAGAAAGTTAGTGCTTGATAAGACTTATCGATTGATTTAAAACTAGACTAGTAGCTAAAAACTTTAAGAGAAAGAAAATAGTAGTTTATTTATTATATTTTATATTTTTTAATCAATGAAGCAATATGTATTAGATCAATTTATTCAACATACCATAAATGATGATTGGAAGATGAGCATAGAAAGTTTCTCCTTTTCCTTTTATTTGACAATGATTTGTGTTTTAATTTCTTATTATATTTTCTCTTTTATTTTTTTAATTAACTTGAGAATTATTGTTGTTAGTATACTCTATCAACACAATTTTTTTAGGATAAAAAACCTGATTTCTCAAATTATAGGTTTAGATTCAGACAAGTTAAATAAACTGATTAAGATTCAATTAAACCGCCTTGAGATTTAAATTAATTTGAATAAAAAATAAGAAAAACCTTAAATAAGTTTTACAATAGTGAATTAAATATTTGTTTATTTTTGTATTTTTTAAAAAATAATATTTTCACTTTAAAATAATTATTTATAGTATTTTAAGATCATCTTCATATATTGTTCTCAATTATACACACTAATTTTTTTATTTTTTTAAATAATTTTTTTTAAAAAAACAATTACAACATCAATTAACTGCTAAGATTAAGAACATATTAGGAACATGTAAGATATAAGATAAGAATCTTACATGTAGTCGTGGGCATGCGATTTATGCCTTTCTTTTCCAGCACTTCTTTTAACAATTGTAAAAATACACTTATTTATTATTTATATGTATAAATTAATAATACAACTTGTAAATACACTTATTTATTATTTATATGTATAAATTAATAATATAATGCTTGTAAAAAAAAAAAAAACGAAAATCAGGTACAGCTCAGGCTCACCCTATTTCCATCTGCTCCATCATCCAATCACCAACACCATAGCCATCTGGGACCCATGAAATCTGCAAGGGGACCCAAGACAACTGTTTCACTTACACACGTAGGTCTCGGTAATGGTGGCTGACACGTGACAATATTCTTGAGAGCGGGTGGATGGATGGATGCTCATGCACCAACAAAAATCATTTTAAAAACAGCCATAATCTCAACCACTTTGACATTTTTTGAGTTTGGGGGAGCGTATAAGGGCAAACCTTACAAAAGCCCCAGACTTTAAGGAAAGTATCAATTAAGTTTCCAATCTAATTTTTTATTTCAATTAGGTCCTCTATATATCAATGAAATCCTTATCTTCCTGGTAACATTACGTGAAAGACATGGACTCAGACTTAATTGTTCAGATGAACTTAAACTAGAAATGACCTGAATAAGAACTTATTTGTTATCAAAATCTAACCATAATTAAAATAATTTTTTTATAAAAAAAATCATTTATTTACGAGGTATGCCGCGCAACGAGTGCGTTGGCTGTGCTGCCGATCAATCACCTGTACAAACAAAAAGGACCCTTAATTGATATTAAGTTCAATGGGGGACTTGTTCAAGGTTTGTCCAAGAAAGTGAAAAGCAAGCATAAGGAAAAGGAGGGAACTTGATGCATGGGCAATTGACAGACAACTGACAACACAACGGAACACTTGAAAAGGAAAGGAATGCAAGAAAGACACAATTTTTAATAGTTAAACAAAGAAGTTAATGTTTTTTGAGAGAGAAGAGGTGAAGTGTCCATTGAAGCAACGCAGAGGATCTGGAGGCTCGACAGGACAAGTACAACCTTTTTTATGATTTCATGCTTTGCTTCTTCGAGCTAAAAAGTCCCGGGTTTTGTTTTTTAGAGAGAAGGAGAGAGATTCATCACCCTGTTGCTTAATTGCCTGGAGGATGCTTGGATCGATTTTCTTGGATGTTGCAGGTGACTTTATGATATCTTTTAGTACCTGTTTCTCTCTGTGTGTGTCTGTGTAATTTGGTTATTTCCATTTTCTTTTGATTTTCCTCTCTCTTTTTTCTTTTGATGCTCTGAAAGATTATGGCCTTTTCTTTTCTATTTTTTGCTGGTCTTTTGTTTTCAATTACCTCAATGATGATTTTGGAATCGAGTAGGGTCATTAACCTTCTGCGGGATGGGAAGAATATATGTATATATATTTTTCTATGTAGTATTTCATGTGTAGTTTCGATTCATTGTAGTAAACCTAATGGATGATGTTTTGAAAGATTGTGGCTTTTTCTTTTTTACCTTTCTTTCTTTATTTTCCTTTTTTTCCAGGCATTTGTGTTCATTTACCTTAATGATGATGGGGTCATTGACCTTTTGTGGAATAACAAAAATATGTTTTTTTCTATGTGATAATTTAATGTTTAGTTTCAATTCATTGCGGTAGACCTAATGGATGAATTTGTAGGTTTAATTTTAATATTGGGATGATATGAAATGCTTGAAGTGGAGGAATCTTGTGGTTCTATCATTTAAACATTATATACTGTATCTTATTTTCAGATCCAAAATAGCATATGGTGCTCTTTCGTCACTTATTAGATATTGAAGACAGTGAAAGGTACTAATCTTGTTGCCAAATCTTCCTTTTGTTGAACCATAACTTTTTTTCTATTTTTTACAGCTAAGAATATGCTTTTGTACATGCAAAAGATCATAATTTGTCACCCTCAATGATGATGATGAAAATTTCTTGATTTTTACTATCATATTCCAGTATTGACAAGAAGGTCTTATCAAACGGAGAAGTCTATAATGGTACTTTTAAGGGAACACTTCCTCATGGAAAGGGCAAATATATATGGTGTGATGGAGCAGTCTACAAGGGTGACTGGGAAGAAGGTAAAATGACTGGGAAAGGACAGATACTTTGGCCTTCGGGAGCAAAATATGAAGGTGATTTCTCTGGCGGTTACCTTCATGGAATCGGCACCTTGATAGGACATGATGGGTCTGAATACAGAGGGGCCTGGAGAATGAATATACGGCATGGGCTTGGAAGGAAACAATATTCTAATTTAGATGTTTATGAGGGTTCGTGGAAGGAAGGGACACGTGAAGGCTGTGGTAGGTACTCTTGGAATAGTGGGAATACATACATAGGGAATTGGAAAGGTGGAAAAATATGTGGCAGAGGGGTTATGAAATGGGAAAATGGTGATATTTTTGATGGCTTTTGGCTAAAAGGTCTTAGACATGGATCTGGGGTTTATAAGTTTGCAGATGGGGGATACTACTTTGGAATGTGGAGTATGGGATTTAAGGATGGAAAAGGGACATTTTACCCCGCTGGAACTGAGCATCCATCTCTAAGGAGGTGGTGCAGCTCGTTAGGCTGCTCTGAAAGTGGAAGAAATTTGTTGTCTCATAGTTTGTCTTTAAATTCAGAGAAAGCCAGGGTTCTAAAACCAAATGTCATGCGCAGTCTATCTGAGAGAATGTCAATCAGTGGAATCTTTAAAGATTCTGGCCGATTCTCACTAGGAACTGCCTCACTAGATGAAAATTTGAGCCATTGTAGCCCTGCCAGTGAATTTATATGCCGTGAACCATCATGTATGTTGTCCCAAACCTCTGATGAGGATCAGAATGGGGTACAGGATAAATGTACAATAATTTATGAGAGGGAATACATGCAGGGAGTTTTGAGGAATGAGAAAGTTAGAAATACAGAACCATCCCGCAAAACTAAACAGAGAAACAAATTTCATGTGAAAGAAGCAAAAAGGAAGTCATATGTGGACATATTCCAAGGCCGTTGGAGCTATTATCTAATGCTTAGTTTGCAACTTGGTATAAGGTAAATGGATGGACATTGTAGTCCACCTTTCCTGCTTTTCCTGCTTCATATGTTTTTTCCTCTTTTTCTTGTTTTTTCTGGTGTATGCTTTCTGCTGTCAAATTGTTCATATTTTCTTCTCCAAATAGTAGTCCTTATGAAAGTGTTATTGGTGCTCACAATTCCATCATTGTTTGGTTATGATATCAATCTTTAAGCCCTTTTGTCAAACTGGACTAGAACTGATTGCATCGACACTTTCATCAGAAATGTGCCGTTGCATGCATGGATTAATGCTTATTGTATTTGTACCGTATCTTTAGTCTCATACGTGCTACTGAAAACTAGCAAAATCTGATGGGCTATTGGGATTCAGAATATCTGAGCATTTGATCATGCACCCAAGTAAGGTTACAACCATATGAGTCTGTACCATATAAAAATCTTATTATTGATTAAAAAATCCCGATACTTGTTAGCCTGTAGAAAATGTTGATTTGGCTGCCAATATCATAACATGTTTGACAACATGTGGAGTTTTATTTTTCTTTCTTTCTGTCTTTCTTTGTTTTTCTGTTTTTTGAGATGGACCGGTTTTTATTTTTATTTTTGGTGTGATCTCCTTGAGAGCATCTTCATCGATTAAAATCCATGTTAGTGTGTGCATGCATGCATGCTATAGTTTCGAAGGAGGAATCAGACATCAATTGTTTTTTCTTTTATTCCATCTTATGCTGTAAGTTTGCTCTCGTAGGAAGTTGATCATCCTAGTTTAAGTGGACCAAATTGATATTTTAATAGTTCGTTTTTTTGCCAGCTCTTTCAGACATGTGCATGTTTATTTTATTCCATGAACATACTCTTGCACATTAGCACACTTGCAAAATATCTGATCTTAAGTTCACAGGTACACTGTTGGCAAGATCACACCAGTGCCCATGCGTGGAGTTCGAGATTCTGATTTTGGAGATCGAGCTAGAATAAGGATGTATTTCCCCAGGAAGGGTTCCCAGTTTACACCTCCACACTATTCTTTTGATTTCCATTGGAAAGACTACTGCCCTATGGTCTTCAGGTATTTATTGTCATATGTTTTCTTACCTCCTGAAAAGAGACATTACAAGCAGCACACATCTTAAATATTTGAAAAATGAGAATAGTGCTGTAGATTTTTAATATCCAAAGTGACTTCAAGCTGTAAACTGGAGAGATTATGCATTCTGTTTTTCCAGCTGAAATGATGTCATATAACTTTCATTAACAACAGAAGCAGCTCCTAATAGAGCAGAAAGCTATGGCTGAGTTCAAATAGGTCGC
The DNA here is from genome assembly GCA_015731905.1 of Salix dunnii. Classification (NCBI taxonomy): domain Eukaryota; kingdom Viridiplantae; phylum Streptophyta; class Magnoliopsida; order Malpighiales; family Salicaceae; genus Salix; species Salix dunnii. The sequence goes on from CM027661.1 coordinate 1,276,255, forward strand.
TTCTCTGATTATTGGAAAGAAGTGGATGTCGTGATTTTTTTTTCTCATGGTCTTCTGCTTGCATTTTCAGGCAGATATATTATGTCTATGCCTCTAGGTTACACTATGGAAGCTATCAAAAGAAAAATAAAAGGTTATTCTATGGAGGTGGCTTACTGCCCTCTTCCTCATTTAGAATTCTTCCCACTGCTAAACCAAGTTCAAAACCTAGGTCTTGTAAGGCCTCCTTGAATTTTGCTGGAAGGCACCTGCCATTAGGCCTTTGAGCTCATATTTGATGAATGTTGTGTTGTGTTTTGAACTAGAAATGTGTAAATTTGGAGAGATCCTATAACTTTCAGCATTTTTGTATTCTCATAGGCAGGTGATGCCCTTTTCAATGAAGCACAAGGTTTGAACAGGTTTCAACTTGGATGTGTTGATATTCACTGGTCGAGGATTCTTTGTTTTCCTTTTCTTTTTTATTCTGATCACCCAATTAAACTAAACAAATATTGACTTTGCCACAAATTGCCAAGATATTTATGACTATTTGTTGCTTATGGTGGATTGCTTGTCTCCAGGCATGCTAAAACCTAAAACAAGGACCTTTTCCTATGTGACATTATTTTAAGGGAGACTATAAGAGTCTGGTACTTCTAGCACGAAATTGACACACCTATGCATCAGAAACTGTCATGCAAGGGAGTGGTTGCATGGAATGCAATAATTTCCTCATTTTTTCCACTTTTCCACTTCCTTTACTCTCAAATGTGGACATCAGCATTTGATCTTCTCTCAGTATGATTCTGTCTACTTATTGAAGCCTTTATGTCAAGAAGGTTTATCTTCTTTTTGCTAATTTCAGTTTTTTTTTTTTTTTTTATCATATTTTCTCTATTAGGGTTATTGTAGTGCATGTTTAAACTTGTATGAGTACATCTGTTAAGGTAAATTAAAATATTCGGCCAGAGGATTTACATTTTAAACTTTTTATCAAACATGAATTTATAATCTTCACATATATATTAATGTAAGCATGAATGTGAAGAAGAGAGCTTGATATTCAATACTTTTACATATGTTGGACATTGCCAATTTTTGTGGGATTGCTATTTCAGGAATTTAAGGGAGATGTTTAAGCTCGATGCAGCTGAGTACATGATGTCCATCTGCGGTGATGATGGTCTAACAGAGCTTTCTTCCTCTGGAAAAAGCGGCAGTATCTTCTTTCTTTCACACGATGATAGATTTGTGATTAAGACATTAAAAAAGTCTGAACTCAAGGTTTGAATCCAGATAAACATCCATTCTGACTATAATCTGATTCTTAGCATAATAAAAACTCCCAGTGTTTCTTTGGCAACTTGTCTATTTGAATCTAAAATCCATGAAACCATGCTGTTTCATGACGTGGCCTTAGGTATCTTATTGTTGTTATTTCAGTAGGATTGAATATGTGTATGCTTCTATTTTTAGCTTCTTTTTTCTTTTGTTTCCTCTTAAGAATTTTACTCATAATAGATCTGTAGATCCTTTATAGTTGAGGTTTTATATTGATTGTTCACATTCAAACACACCTAGGAAATGGAGATGCCAAACAAATCCTATTTGATTCTGCAGCGACTTTCAAGCAATTTTCACTGGTATTTGCCATGCCTTTGAAGGAAATTTCTCCTGCTAGATAGATGTCATAAGTCATGCTTTAAAAGTAAGGAATAAAGCATGAAATATCCATTTAGATATTGAGATTTTATTCACAATGCATAAAGATTTTTCTTGCCTAGAGGCCACTTTTTTCAGCATGATTCTTAAACTTTCTTTCTTTTTTTATCTCTTTCTCGGGGTTGGAAGTTGAAATGTGGAGGGGGTGGCTATAGACAATTTCTATTGACATTTACCAAATGTTTAATGAAGTTTGGTTCTCAAGGTTTTTTCCCTTTATAGTCCTTTTAAATTGTAACGAGAGGTCTTTGTGCAGATGGTGAAGAGAATGTTATGACCATCTTAGTTAGAAGTCCATTTGTCAAAGAAACCCAACTGCATGGAGTTGCTTGTAGCTATTGAGGGCCTGAAGAGGGTATCTTCTCTTTGTGGCAGCATAATAGTAGCAGAGAGGAAAATGAATGATGGCTCTGAAGATGCTTTCATGATTTTGATGCATATATTAGTAGTACTGGATAATTCATATGGCTTTGTTTCAATTAGATGCGAGGTTACAGATGATTAGGTTCACATGACTGTTGCTGCTTCTTGCCACGTGATTTCTTCTACTGGAGAGTAGAGTCCAGTTTCCTATTGAAGCTGAGAGTTTTTCACATGGATAAGTAGCAAGCTCAAAATGGACTTCACTATTAAATAAAGGCATTTGTGCAAATAACAGCGGTGTAAGCTAGAAAACAAGACAGGAAAGCTTTGTTAGTATGTTTATGTTTTACTATCAATAGTTTCACCATTAGATAGTAATATAGGTATCATTTTCAGATGTTATGATTTAAGGGGAGAACAAAAGGGATACTGCATGAAAAATCTTGAAAAACAATTATCCGTACTGTTAATGATAAAGGGTCTATGTCTAGTCGAGTTGATCATTGCGAGTGTTGCATTTGTATTGACTTGAAGTTTCATATTGTGCATTTGTCATTGGGTTAGGTTTGTGTGTGTTCTTTGATATTTTATTGGGTTATATTATATGGGTTAGTCTGGTGTGTGTTTCCAATGAGTTTCTTAAGTTTATTTAAGGCAAAAAGTAGCAGATAATAAAAGCCTTGAGGCTTGTCTCTTTTGGACAGTAATTTCCTCCTATCTGGAGTGGAAGAACTTCATCTTGCGCATAGGTGTCATAATATTAGGAGGCTTAGGTTGCCATGTGCTAGCAATATTAATTTTGCTTAAAACTTTCTTGCAAACCCATATTCTTCTAGACAGAATTAAAGAAAAGGAGAGTAAGATTTGTGAGGAAGAGACGACAGTACAAACAAAACCACAACTCAAAAGCACAATTAATATTGTCACACATGGAAGAGTAAAATCAAATCGGCTCCAATGGACATGGGGAAATTTCCTCCAACTTGAATATGCTCCTATTGTTTGTCTATAATTACTTGTAGGTTGACTTGCCAACTTTCCTGTAGACCATGCTTGTAAATGCCTAGGAAATGGATGGATTCATACATCACCATGTAGGGTCTATTCACTTCTTATACATGTACAAGTCACTAATGCATTCTTTATAGGTAGTTGGTCGACTGCCTAACTTCTCCTTAGGACTTCTATTTTGAAAATGATTTAGTGTGCACCCTAAGATATTATTTTAGATACATAAGGTACTTGGTGGTGGACGATGCTAATCAAAATTTTTATCTTGATGATAAATTGCTTGTTTATTTGCCTCAATATCAAGCTCGAAGAGGTCAGTTGTGTATACTTTGTAAAGTTGTCTTTGTACGTAGATAAAAACTTTGACGAAACATTACAACTTGCTTAATGACAAAACATTTGCCTATATAAATGGGATACATTTTGTAGAATATCTCAACAAAACTAAAGACTCATGGAGAAAGTGTGATTCTATTCTCTTTAAAAAATGGCCCACTTACCAAAAGTTGCAATGTAAATATCTCGAGAAAAAAATGCTCAATCGACATAGGGAATTTCACTTCAACTATTTGATCCAAAGTACTTCACTAGGATAATTTTATCATGTTGAAAGTTTTCCTTACAAAGTCAGGTTTGGTTTTAAAGAATCTCAGAATCCTAAACTACACTGGCGGTTATCAAAATAGAGGTCCTAACCGAATGTACTCTCTAGGAGTTTTTCTGAAACTGCAAATTGTAATTTTCTCTTAATCAACATGCATTGTAAACAAGAGTATGTTCTTCTTCATCTGTGCAGACTCTTCTTAAGATGCTTCCTGAATATTACATTCATGTAAGGAAGTGTGAAAATACTCTGATCACAAAATTTTTTGGGGTCCACCGATTAACATTGAGAGGTGGGAAAAAGGTATCTCAGCTTTCATACACCCATATATACTCTCGTCCATTGTCAGTCATGTTTAGTGAGGATTCTGGGTTTTGTATTCTTTATAGGTACGCTTTGTAGTCATGGGAAATATGTTTTGCACAGAATTAAGAATTCATGGTCGCTATGATTTGAAGGGGTCAACTCAAGGGAGATACACAGATAAAGATAAGGTTGGAGAAAATACCACATTAAAAGATCTTGATCTAGCATACGAGTTTCATATGGATATGATGTTGCGCGAAACTCTTTTCAAGTAAGTTCTTTTGACTTTCTATTATCCATATGCAACCAATAGCAGTCTAATGGTATCACACCCAGATGGGAGATATCAAAGGATCTAGTTTATTTGTTGATTCAGATTACAATATCCTGTAGTGGCCGAGGTTTAGTAATTACTCACTTGATGAGGTTGTTTTATTAATTAATCAGTGACATTTTGCTTACTAACTTAACTGTCCATGACATCATTTGTATTCTTATCTCTACCTTTGAGTTAAGATGTTACACTAGTGTGAACTCTTTGTTGTTAAATTTGCTTTCTTTTTCCAGTGATTGTTCAACACAGTGCAATCATTTGCCTTTGCTGCTTCTTTTTTTTCCTGTTTTTTCTGTCCTTTCACCTGCAGAACTAATTTTTTCTGCAAAATATTTTCATAAAAATGACAAAACCAAGTTACTGGAAAATAAGATTGGATAATGTAAAGAATGTTCATGGGAGAAAAGAACTCGAAATCTTCATTATTCTCATCTTTCATATGTAGATTTTGATGAATTTGAGCTGCATAATTCATGGTCAGAAAGTGTTGTTGAGTCTACGCTATTTGGACATTAAACTCCATTATATTATGGCACACTTTTTGTAATCAGACACAAAGATGTCCTTGTGTCTCCCAGTTAATGACATAATTGCTACAAATATCACTGGAAGTCATTGAAAAGCATTTTCTTACCTTCAAAGATAGATGTCCAGAGTCAAGCATCCATAACACTGCTATCTGTTCTTGTTTTTCTCCACGTTGATTTGTTTAATGTAGGATTTTGTAGTGTACCCGGACAAAGTACCAAATACAGGGAACAATATGATCCCAACTGCAACATGAGTGGAAGGATATTCCTCAACACAATCTTTCTTTTTCACCGAGTCAATCGCTATATTTAGATTGAGATAAAAATGGAACAAGTGTGCTTCTTTATGTATTCATTTTTTTGTGGCATTTTCAACAAGAAGTTCAGTGATTTTCGTGTGAGTATTAGTTCTCTTCAGAAGATGTTTGTTTGTACAACAGGTTGTATCTCCTGCAGAAAGAATCCAAAAGAATACCATTCTTTAGTAGTAATTGATAAGTCTCCTACCTTCTAATTGTTTGTAGAAATATTTTCCTCCTGTGCAGGCAACTGTCTTTGGACTGCAGGTTCTTAGAATCCCAACAGATAATTGATTATAGTCTTTTATTGGGAATACATTTTAGAGCACCTGAACAGCTGAGAGCCATCTTAGAACCTCCTGCTACAATGCTGAATCATGCTACTTTGGCTACTTCTGACGGTAGGTACCCTCCCAAAATAAACATCTATTTTTAGTTAGGCACCTAACTGAATTTTAAGCTCTAATCACCTCCTGATTTTTTTCAGTAGTTTCCAATGGTTTCACTTAAGAGTTAAATTGTGCAGTATCAGATCTCCTTTGCTAGCTGTTCTGAATTCATGATAGCTTTAACTGCACTGTTCCATATAAAGTAAAAAACAGATCCATCTGCAGCATATGTTGTGGAAAGTATAGGGAGACTCTGAAAAAGTTTATGCAAGGTGGTTTAGGGATCTGCAATGTCTAGAAAGCGAGGAATGAGAAAAATGATCTTGACATGAACTCGTAAGTTTTTGCTTGGGTCTTACACTGAAACTTGGTCAGAGAGTAGATGTTGCTAAAGTTTTGAAGGTAATACTTTTTGAGAGGTGACATGGTTGGCAAAACATGCTGAGTTATATTTTGCAGTTAAGCTGCTTTGACTGGTGGTAGCAAAAATGGTTCCAGTAAACGAAGCTGATGGCAGTTAGTGTGGAAAAGCAAGCATGAGTGTTCAGACTGGGATAATGGGTCTGTCAGTGAGATATTTCACAAGGGTTACCGTATGTTGTGGCTGATACTCTGGTTAGCCAGGCCTTCATCCTCTTGCTGACTCCTCTACATGGATTGGAAAGTGAAATTTTAGTGGTGTCTTTAGGGATGGTGAATTTGGGCATGCCTTTCAAAAATGCTCAATCAGATAAATATATTAGTTCCAGTTAAACAATTCATGTGGTCTTGGTTTGATTTTTTATAACATTTTAAATTAGATTATGGCTTGTAGTTTCAAGATTTGAAATCTATTAACAACAATTTCGTACCAACATCGTGGTGGCCACAAACTATGCATTTTCTATAGTTAGGAGGAATGTCACCTATTTTCTTTCTTACAGTGTCTGCGCATGTGGTCATGTTTATTCAATAATATGAAACCTCATTTTTGCATCCACCAGGTATAAACTCAGAAGGGAAGCTCTTGATTCCTCCAAAAGCCCTTCTCCTAGTAACCCATGAACCCAGCTCTGTGAGCAATACACCAGGACCTCACATCAGAGGAGATGCATTAAAAGCAGATTCTACTGGTGAGAAGGAGGCGGATCTCTTTCTGCCAGGCACTGGAAGGTACCTTTTCTTATAACAACTTTTTAGTGCCACTAGAATGAGATTTTCTGATGCTAAGGGTGACAATTGCTAATAACAACTGACTGAACTTGCCTGGTATTATGAAGGGGATCCATATAGAATCTAATATAACCAGCACCAACAGCATATTATTAAGTGAAGATCTTTTAAGTCTTTTCAATACATTGACACGAAGATCTTTATATTTATAGTGACGATAAGCAAAATCTTCTGAGAATTTCCCAAACATATTTGTCTGAGAAATCTTAGAGTTAGATATTATGACACTGTATATAAATAATTGGCTTTAAAATTAAGTGGTGATTTGAAGTTGTTCTCGGGAAAAAAGCGAGGTTGGACTGCTGATTTATGCTCATAAAACATATTTTGTTGAACCCAAATTGCATTCCCCTTTTCTGTTTCTCTCAGTTCATGCTAAACAGTATTTGAACTACTCTGATTCTGAAGTCAGACTGCTGATATTTGATTACACCATTCAACTCTGCATATGATTCCTCCTTGGTCCCTCTCTCAACCCGCATTCTTCCTCTTTGACTTTTTTCTTTTTTCTAGTTGAACTTTAACCAGTTTGGCCTGTCTTTTAAATCACCAGCATCGACTTTCTTTGATACAGTCCCCAACCGCCTAGGAATGAATCCATGGAAGCCCTCATAGATCGATTTAAACTCATGTAAATATATATTCCAGCGATCTTAACATGAAATTTTCAGCTGTGCTTAGTTCATGACATTTCCAGATGCTGTCAGTTGCTACATTCACTTGCATACGAAACAGTACTTAAGGTAACTGTTGATCAACTGCCATATGATTAGGTTGCGGGTGCAGCTTGGAGTGAACATGCCAGCGCAGGCTAGCCACAAGCTCATGCAGGACGACGTTGACTCCGCAGAGATTGAACTTTTCGAGGTTTACGATGTTGTTCTCTACATGGGCATAATTGATATATTACAGGAATACAAAGTGAAAAAGAAGGTTGAGCATGCATGCAAATCATTAAAATTTGACCCTCTGTCGATTTCTATCGTTGAGCCCAAACTGTACGCAAAACGTTTTGTCAATTTCCTGCATAAAGTTTTCCCTCAGCCACCATGAAATTGCTAAGAGCTTGGTCTTGCATTCCTCCTGTTTATTAACTACCACAGATCCTTTGGGAAAGGTTTCCCTTTCCTTTCCTATTCTATTTATTTACTCATTTCCATGCACATATCTTGGTGCGTTCTTGATTCATTGCAGAAATCATATTATTTGTGAAGCTGTAGGTAGCCATCAGCTCGCCCTCACGCAGGCACAGAATTAAGCTAGAATTTCTTGCTCCTTTTGTTCCCTTACGTTTGGCATCTTTGCAATCCTTAATTTTATTTGTGAAAACGAAATTAATATCAATTTCTTTATCACACAGTAAAGGAAAATCCATGCAAGTAGTACAGTTTTCTCTTCATTCTTTTTTTCACGTGTTGTAATAAAAACACATGCTGTTAATTTAATTTCATTTGAATTTCAGCCGGAATGTTCTAGTTTTGTTCTACTCGTTTCGTTTTGGTTAAATAGTTTTTTTTTAAATAATAAATAATTTTACAGTATTAATGATATCTCTTAATATGATTGTTATATTGAGATGAAATTTTACGATGAGTTTTTTGATATATTTATATATATTATGTTAAAATTTCAGAGCAATCAGAAAATATAATGTCCTTGCGAGATTGATGATGATATTCTCGTAATATTTTATACATGTTTGTAATTTTATTCAGAAAAAATGTTTTCCATCAAAAATAATAATAAAATTTAAATTAACCCGGTTCGTCTGTGATAATTTATATGGATTAACCTGTGATTCGAGTAATCAATTAAAATTCAAATAAAAATTAATTAATAAATTTTTGAAAAATTATGATTAAAAAATAATGTAGATTATTTTAAAACATAGAAACAAACGTGTTTTGAAAGAACAATCCTTTGAATGGACCGAAAATTCAATAAAGTCCAGTTTAATCACTTTATATATATATAAGAAAAGTCAAAGAACCGAAACTGTGCAGCGTTTACCGTACCGGAGAGAAAGAGAGAGTCCCCCTCCCCTTCCTTGGGCAGACTGTAACGTAAAATCTGAGATAGGGAGAGAGAGAGAGATGGCGGCGCGTCGGGGAATGTTACTGGGTTGCATTCTAGGAGTGCTGATTTGTAGTAGCAATCTCTTCACGGTTAGCCAGGGGGTGTGGTTGAATCTGCCTCCATCCGGTACCAAGTGCGTGTCCGAAGAAATCCACAATAACGTCGTCGTTTTGTGTGATTACGTTGTCATTTCCGATGACCATTCCCAAATCCCCACCATCGCTGTTAAGGTAACCCATTTTTATTTTTTTTCATTTTAACTGATACACTTTGATATGAATCTCTTACGATTAGTCTTAAATTAGTTATTTTATTGGAATCAATTTTTCCCCTTGTTTTTGATCCCTGTGTTATTCTTGGAAACTCTTAGGAATTACTGCAGGAGTAGAACTTCTTCGCTCATATAAAAGTGTTAAGCATCACGATGGCACACTCCCTCGCTCGCTCATTGTAACAAACAATCATTAGTCCTTATGAGTTTGATAACAATCACACAGCATACCAATTAATAAATTTTCATGATCCCAATGGTATTAGTCTATATAGGTTTGACTGTATATGGATTGTGCTTTTTACGCGAGGGGGAGAGGGTGATGCTAGAAATTAAGATAGTATGATAAAAAAAAAAAACTTAAGAACACAGTTGGGTTGTTGGATTATGATTTTAAAGTACGATTTACTTGTAGGCATTTTGTGTTAGTGGGACTATGTGTGTTTTTTCTTTTTGTATTTTTCTTAACATTTAGTATTACTTAGGAGGTAGTGTTTAATAATTCGGGTCCACGAATAATTTTACAGTAGGTGCTGCATTTATGTGATGTATGAGAGTAGTAATTAACTCAAGGTGTATCTAATAATTTCTCTTTCGAGGAGGTTTTAATTGTTTGAAATTGTATGGCTAATTATTCATTGTTCCATTGTTAAGCTTGCTTAAAGCATCGTTCTCAATTGTTTGTTTCTTCTTTAGGTGACATCACCATACGGGAACACCCTTCACCAAAACGAGAATGTGACTCATGGCCAATTTGCTTTCACAACTCACGAGGCTGGCAATTACCTGGCATGTTTTTGGGTGGATGGTCACGTTAAAGGAGATGTGAGTGTTAACATTGATTGGAAAACTGGAATTGCTGCAAAGGATTGGGATTCAGTTGCTAGAAAAGAGAAGATAGAGGTAAGCATGTTAAAGATAAAACCGCTGGTAGTCTAGTGATGAATTTCTCTGAAAAGTCAAAAGCTTCCACAGCTTTTATTACCTGTGAATTGGATCACACTTCTTTCAATACCATATGTTAGAGGTTTTGTACTGTTGACAAAGTGGAGATCAGGTGCTCGGTTTGATTTGTGCTAGAGTTGTCCTAACTTAGATCATCATGCACATGGTATTGATAATAGAGAACAGAAGGGTTTTTTTTTATGATTCTCTGCCTTTCCTTTAACTAGCTGGAAAACAAGACATTGTAGAAGTTCATAGTTGCAGACCCTAGGACGAGTACTTACTTTATATATAATCTTGTAAGTGCTTCTGATGTTGTTTCATGATATTGATTATGGAATAGGCTTATAGTGCTTTCACGTAGGCAATTCAAAAGTTCCCCACGAGATACTCGTCTACTTCATCCGTGACATTGTAGTTTTGTTTCTCATTTTCTTGTTATTCATATGCATGAATATATTTTAATTTTTCCACCCACAGGGTGTTGAACTTGAGCTGAGGAAACTTGAAGGGGTGGTGGAGTCCATCCATGAGAATCTACTCTATTTCAAAACGAGGTATATTCTCCTCTACTTGACAATCTATACTACTCTTCCTATCTAGCAATTTCCCTTTTATTCAACTAAACAGTTTTTTTTTTTTATATTTTATTATTATTGGATAATAATGACAGGGAAGAAGAGATGAGGTCTGTGGGCGAAAAAACAAATACCAGAGTAGCATTATTTAGTATCTTGTCTTTGGGCATCTGCATTGCTATTTCGGTACTGCAAATGTGGCACTTGAAACACTACTTCCAAAAGAAGAAGCTCATTTAGATATTGGTAATCAAGTTTATGTTTCTTGGCAAAAGAAATTTTGCATCTTTCTTTTCCTTGCATGTTGTAGAATTGTTTTTTAATACATGAATATAGCAATATTAACTGTCTCGCCGTTGATTTGTTTTTTTTGAACATTTAAGTTGAAAGTTTGTTGAAGTGATATATGGCCGGTTCTGTGATGAGGAAGAAGAGACTCACATTTTACTGGACAGTGAGAGTTGTCAGTTTAGTTTTGTTTCGTTTCGGTAGAAATATTTCGTACTAGTTAAAAAAAGAGACAAAACAACATCGTTTTTATTCCGGTTTGAATTCTGATCCGTTCTAGATTTTTCAGCTAAATATCAGCTAAAATATTTTGTGTTCGTTCTGCCCGTTATATTTTGGTCAAATAGTGTTATTTTTTAAATAATTAATAATTTTATAATATCAATCACTTCTCTTAATCTGATAGTTAGATTGAGATAAAATTTTACGATGATATATTTATATATATAATGTAAAACTTTAGAGCAATTAGAGAATGTATTGACTTTGTGAGATTAGTGATGATATTCTTGTAATATTATACATGTTTATAATTTTATTTAGAAAAATCATTTTATTATTTTTTTAAATTAAATTGTAAAATGATAAATAATTTGTTTTTTTTTTTAAATACACACACACACACAAAACACAACTTTGAAATGATGCATCAAAACATTTCAAGATCAAAATATTTTATTTTAATTGAAAAAACAAAACAGTATGAAACAAATGATATTGACAACGTGGGGCGAGGCAACAGTGAGCTTTATGGTATCAAAGCTGGAAGCAACAGTAAGTAGCAAGCTAGCGGTCATTAGCCTTTGAGGTTTGTTACTTTGCAATGTCGCCTACGACTACGAACTTGTGGTACCTGGTACTTTTCCGGCGGAAAAGTACGGTAAAACCGGCTATTCTTGATCGGGATTCGCAACCTTTGATTTCGAGCATACCAGGAAAGAAATTAAAACTCTTAACGATTAAAGAGATGCTTCTTCTTCTTTTAAAAATCATTTTTCAGTATGAAACAAATACTGAAAAATAAATTGAAAGAAAATATTTTTCATTATTTTCTATGTAATAAATAGGAGAGGCTAGCTTTTGATATGATTTTATTTATTAATTATATATATGAAAAAACTTAAAAAGCAAAAAAAGTAAATATAATTTTATTTCTATAAAATAAAAAATGATAATAATTTTATTTTTTTATAATATATATTTTTTAATTTTTATTGTTTTTATTTTCAATATATCTCTTAACCAATATATTGGTCAAAATGCAAAAGTAGGTGGGAGATTTACGCGGCAAATGAAATTTTTTCCTATGGCCGAAACAACATACCTAGAGTGATTCCATGTTGTTTCCGCCAATACTTGATAGGTATTTTCAATACAGACCGATATTTAAAAAGAAACAAAAATAATATTGTTTTGTCTCGTTTTTTTTTCCTAAACAAAACATTTCAACCAAAACAAAACAATATCAATAACCATGATTATTATAGTATTTATACGGTTTACTTTTTTATTTGAAAAGCCTAAATAGTAACCATAGAATTAATGTCAAAAGACAATTCTACCCATAAAACCAAAGCTAATTTTTATAGATGCAAGGGTAAAATAATCATTTTATTATAGTAACCTATATCTATATGCTACATAGAAATGACCCCACCTTTTAACGTTTCTTTTAAGGGATGTTTAGTATTTTTAATTCATTTTCGTGTACTGATATTAAAAATAATTTAAAAAAATAAATAAAAAATATTATTTTGATATTTTTTTAAAAACAATCACCTAATAACCATCATAACTATGACAAATTGAAAAATAATAAGTCTTTGATATTTTTCATTGTATCATGTTTTTTTCAAGAAAATATGTTTTGCAAAACAGATTACTAGTCTGTGGCTGCTTCTTCCATGGCAGAGGAAGAAGAGAGGGAGTTCAGGTGGTGCGACACAAGGAGTGGCGTTTCCAATAATGACAATACTACTAGTTGCTGGAAAACAATCGTTTCTATTTACCATTCTGTGGGGCAAAATAGGGCAGCCTGTTCCGAGCAAATATGGCACTGGAACAAGTAAAAATGACATGGACAAACAAGACACCATACAAAGAAACATGTCGTGCATAATTTAATGATGTGTGTGTGAATCACATGCACAATTTCGAGTAGAGATTTTGCCGCTAACATACTGGCAAAAGACTTGAGCAGTGCAGGCGCTCGTAATTAAGCTTTGATGTCATATACGTGGGGTGAACCTCGTCCTAGGAGCCAGTTAGAACCCTTAAGTTTGTATCCTATATCTTGAGTAGCTCCCAACAACTCAGCTTTTCAATGCGAGCATACCTATTGCCTAGTTTTCTAGTTGGGACACATCCAACAGAGCTCTAATTTAACCATGAAATGCAAAATCAATAAGTGATTACTTCAAGAAGATTATTAACTACTGTCAATATTGAAGTTAAAAATTGGAGTGTGTGCAACTAACAGTTGAAGAATGATTAGACTTTCAAACATGTCAGCAGTTAAAACTGTTGACTAGTGAACCGAAGGATCAATGTGAACCTAATCAGCGTAAACAAGGGAGTGACTCGACGAGTGGTATTTATTCTATTCGAACTGTTTCGTGATTTATGCGTTGAAACCTGCAAATTTCATCAAAGAAATCATCTGCACTGCTATGGCTGCTCCTCATCTGAAGAATCCTTATTGCCATTGACTTCATAACCTTCCCGTACTTCAAGAGCGACTCAAGGGTGCTTATCTTCTGCTCAGCATTTAACGGTGATCTGACTGTTACCACCACCTCCTCCAGACAAGGAATCACAAACCCGGACTGCACCTGCAAAGCCAAAAAATGCAGGTCCATATCAATATATGCAATCTTGAAGCTCCATCACAACAGTACCGAAGCAAAAGCATAGACTCGTTCATTCACTGTGGATTTTCTAACTCACATTTTTCAAGCTGTTCTTTTGACAGAGAGCAGCAAACATTGCTCCATGGATATCGAATTTTTGAAGCCTGGGGTGGCTATTAAAAAAATCAACGAAGTCAATCTCTGGAAAGGGTTGGAGGTTATCGAAGTCCCCGGTAAATTCAACCTTCATGTATAGATGCTTCACTTCACTTGCCAACTGAAGCATTTTACTTATTGCATCCCAACACCATTGGACTCCCCTAATAGACAGGAACTCCAGAGCCGCTAGTTTTCCAAAATCTACCATATAAACTCTCCCTGAAACGAATTACAAACAGAAGGTTTGGAAAGTGCAATGTAAGATTAGAGAGTAATAGCATGTTCAAACTTCTTAAACAAGTAACTGAATTGAAAATCAAAATATTACCGGCATTATTTGAAATTGAAAGATTCCTCAAACAAGCTGTCTCACAAACACTGATCCAACTGCAACCTTGAACTTCGAGGAATTCAATTTTAGGTGAAGTCAAGGTTAGTGAATAATTACCCAAACCATAAAAGTCCAGCTTGCATTGCTCCAAACAAGGCAACTCGATCAAAACTGACCTAACCCCTTCACACCCAAGTAGCAACAAATTTTTCAAATTCGGACATGCCTGAAGGGCAGCAGTTAAGGCGGGATCTTCCAATTTAGCACCGACGATTTCAAGGCTTTGAAGTTTTGGAAAGGCATCCCACTTGGGAGAGTTCATCATCAGGACCCCCCAGAGCTTTAAAGACTCCAAATTCTTTGCAGCGCTAATACATTCCAGTTTCGACGGGCTCTCAATACAGTTCTGGTATTCAGCAAGATTGTCCATTCTAAGCTCAAGATGTTTGAGCGATGACCCCACAAGCAGCATCCATGAGGCAAGGCCTATGCACGAAAAGGGGCTGTATACAACAAGCTCTTCTAACTTAACAACTGATGATATCATCTTCCATACAATGTTATCAGGATGGTCCATGCCAGTGTGGCTGTCGAAAGAGTTCCTGGGGAAGTAGAGGCTTTTGATGTAAGGCAAAGAGTCCTTCCATCGCTTCGATACACAATTACATACGGCAACATCCCTTGCATTGTTCATGAATGAGAAGATGTATTGAACAACAGCATCCGGGAGAGATTCCATTCTGTGAGAGTTCAATCAAACATGTGTTAGGCAACCGATGATATTACTCAAAATTAACACAGCCATTGAGATTTCAGAAAGAAACAATATCCATTGATGCTTGCACCCATTAGGCATTCTCTCTTAAATTTATTAATTAGAATATTATTATTTACTGATTCCAATATTCTAAAATTTAGAGCAGACAAAGACATTGTTTGATATTAAATAAATAAAGAACATCTCCGTTTCATTTCACTTGAATTCTCGGCTAATCCATTCAAAGCCGCCTGTTTCAGAAAAAGAAGAACACTAGAATTCAACACAGATTAAACATTAAAAAAAATCTCATTTGCCCATATTTGCATATGCTCGAATCAAATGATTTTTTTTTTAAATGAAAATACACAAAAGGGAGCACGAGAATTTCAAAACCCAGATAGGAATTAAGATTTCAAGATGAACCCAGGTGAAACTTTGAGCATTCATTAAAGATTTCAATTAATTATTATAAAAAGAAAAAAAGAAAAAAAGAAAAAAGACTTAGGAGCTTGCTTACTTTGAGTGAGGGAATTTGAAAGAGGTAGATACAGAGAGAGATCTATGTGAGCAGGGAGACACTGTCTGGTAGAGAGAGTGCAGCTCTCTACTTTAATAATACAGGGAGAGAGAGAGGAGGGCGCTTGTACATGAAAACTTTTTGGCATTCGAGGGTTTTTCAAATTTTGAAAACCTGAAGTGGGGGGGTGCTGCTCCCTCCTTTCCTTTATTTTTTTTGTCTTCGTTTTTATTTAGATGTAATTGATATATTTAAAAAATTATTATTATTATTATTATTTATTTTAAATTAAATATTTTTAATACTGTTACATCATTTTTATATATTAATGTTAAAAATAAAATTTTAAAAATAAAAAAATATTATTTTAATGTATTTTTAAATAAATAATATTTAAAAAAATAATATCAATTACACTACATGCATGTTCTACTCATAGATTGATCGGGAAAAAAATGTTTGAATCTCGGAATTTGGCTGGAATTTTCAGAACGGACCGAAATTAAAACCAAGATGAAAACGACGCCGTTTTGTCTCGGTTTTGTTAACGGAATGAAACGTTTCGAGCGTTCCGGGCGGAATGGAACGGAATTGATAACCCTTTCTACTAGTAGATTGATCGGGAAAAATGTTTGAATTAATCTATGAATTATCATATTATTTCTTATTATTGAACTAATTGTTTTAATTGTATCTCTCATTTGTTGTTGAAATTTCAAGTTCAATCAGGTAAATCGAGTAACTAAAAATTTATTGTAACATTCGATTTTTACCAAGTCAATAAACTGTATAGTTCTAAATTATATTCATATACCAATATCAAAAATAATTTTTAAAAAATAAAATAATATCATTTTAATATATTTCTATACGAAAAACACTTTACCAAGTGTTGAAATTTCAAGTTTAATCAGGTCAATCGAGTAACTAAAAATTTTATTGCAACATTTGAATTTTACCGAGTCAATAAACTGTATAGTTCTAGATTATATTCATTTACTAATATCAAAAATAATTTTTTTTAAAATAAAATAATATCATTTTAATATATTTTTATATGAAAAACACTTTAAAAAACAATCATAACCAGATCCAAAATATACATCTATACTACTAGCACTGGATATTATTTTGAAAGAGACTAGGAAGGTTAATGGGATTTCTATTTTAATCTACTAAAATCAAGATCTCAGGTCAGATTATATTATGAAATAAAATCTTTTTTTTGGATTGGATAGGAGAAACTAGGTTTGACCCTTCTTCTTGCTTTCGAATTTTTGAATTTTTTTGACCGTTGTAGCTACACTCCATGGATCCATGCCAATGATTTTAAAATCCATGTAAAGATGAATGGCAGAGCATAAAGATTTCCCCATTGCCAATTTGTCATTTACCAAACAAGGAAATATTTAGGATATAACAAGTCATTTAACAATACAAAATAATATTGTTTTTTAAAATAAAAAAAAATAAATAATAATTTTTTTTTTTCAAAATCACTTTTGAATCACAGTGTTAATAATACTATAAAACTCAATCTGGTCAATAGTCAAATAATAAATTATCGAGTTAACATTTTTTAACATAATATCAAATATGGTATTATTCTAAAACTCAACTCGATCAAAACAAAATCAGATCAATAAATTATCGAGTTAACTTATTAGGTTTGATAACAATAGTGTTAGTGTCTATATAGAGTATAGTTAAAGTTATTAAAAATATTTTTTATTTAAAAATATATCAAAATAATATTTTTTTTATTTTTTTAAATATTTTTTATATCAGTACATCAAAATAATATAACAATACCAAAAAAAATTAATTTAAAAATAAAAATAAAAATATATTTTTTAATTTATTTTAGAAACATTTTCTAAATGCGTTCTCAGATATTTTCTTTAATCCAAATGTTTCATCCTATTTTATGTACGTGGTAGAATATAAATATGAACAATTAATATATGATTTGTGGACTTTAATCTGTTATAAAAATAATTAATATAATATGCATCTTTTGTAATTTGTTAATTAATGTGTTATTTTACTTGATAAATATTTTTTTTATAAAGTTATCTTATTGATAGATTCATTTCAATAGGTTAATATAAACACACACAATATAAGAATTTATATATATTATTCTAAAAAAGAAAAATATATTGTTAAATTAGGCCCTGTAAATTTTAAAAGTAAAATAATAATTTATTTTTCTATACCATCAAAAGAATATCTAAAAATATGTCTAATTTTTTTTTATACATAATTATCAACCCAAATCTAATACAAACAATACATCATGTTAGAGTATTTTTCAATGTTATTTTTAGTGCACAATAAATGCTAGAAAATAATTTAACCAAAAGTATTTTTCAACCATCCTCTCTAAATAATGTCAATTTAAAGAGAATTATTTTGACATCACAAAAAAGGGAATGTGATCACAAAGATAACCTCGCTTCCAACTATGGATTGTTTGGCATTGCGTTTCAAAAATATTTTTTTTATTTATTTTGCCCTTTAAATTAAAAATTTTGTTGTTTTTAGATCATTTTCATGTGTTGATGTCAAAAATAATTTTTTAAAATAAAAAAAAATATCATTTTGATACATTTTTTAATAAAAAAATATTTAAAAAAACAATCTTAACCACATTCCCAAACAGACACTTGAAAAGAGTTTTTGGCTAGTAGTGACTCTTGAAGTTAAACAAATTAAACCAACACTATACTGGTAGTCGATGAAGGCTTTTGAAAATTCAAAATTAAACCATCATGATAAAATATTTCTAATCTATAGTCTTATTAGAAAGCATTTGGGCTGAATACTTGGCTAAGTTTAATGATGATAGATATAAAAACTTACCAACTACAGAGTTTTAGGCTCGACGCTTGACTTAACTCAAAAACGATGAGTGATTACTTTCTTTTGATCACCTTTGAAAGATAAAATTCAAACAAAACAATAAATTTCAATATTTAATACTTATGAGCAAACATTTTGAATAAATTCTCCAACATGCACAAGATCAATTCGGTGGTTGTGCTCTTAAAATCATTTAGAAAAAGCAATTAATTTCAATGTACAAGCAAACAAATTCAAGAAGATCTCTAAATTTTAAGCTGGCTCACGACAAAATTATATGGAGCTGACATTCTAAAAATGTCAAGCTTTGGGGGGGTATCATTCAGGCTAGAGATGAACACACACCCCTTTATTTCCGGCGAGGATGGCAGAAATTTCAGTGGAAAGTTCACAACTTATCTTTTTCTTCAGGCAATTGATAAAAATGAGCTACGATGAAATGCGGGTTTTGGCATAATGGCGGCAGCCCTCTCATCTCACTTCTAGGTCAAAGCCATTCCCGAAAGGAAAGATTCCGTGTCCGACCAATCAGCAGCAAGCAATATTTTTATAGATAGCTGCAGGAAAAGTTCATTGCATTTTGCAAGTGCAAGATTTGCAGTTTCCTTTTGGACTACTTCATCCGTGCAAAAGCAAAAGATGGAAGGCAGAAACTAGAGTGTCATAAGGAAAAATAATGAATCCAGTGTTAAATTCAGTTTACGTTAACAATGATGTAAATTGATGTTAACCTGAAAAGATCTTGCACATCATGCATAGCGTCAAGGGAAAAAGGAGGTCCCTCTTGGGTTAAAACCGTGATAAAGATGGTAAACATGCTCATGGCAATTGCAACATTACTAATTATAACGTTGGAAGGATTGTAAATTCAAAAAAGGCACTCTTAATCACGAGACTCTGGCAATTTTGCTAAGCAAGAACATATATATTCTGAATAAAATTAGAATCCAGTTTCCTTTCAGCTCTTCATATTTGGTTTTTCATCTATTAGTTCCATCACCAGAGAAAATTCAAGCCATTGCACTAAAAGCATAATGCAAAGCATAGCCAATTTGCATTCAATTCAATTGAACAAGGCCTTTCTTAGTTAAAGGCCACCGGAGCTCCACAGAAATATCAACAATTTAACTAATGTTCTTCGGTTCTGTCTTTCTGTTGTTCAGATACCTGATTGGTGCTTTGTCTGTGTAAACTCTTCGACCATCATGTAACTTTGGGCCATACTCCCATGCAGGTCCAACAAACCAAGATGTGGCAACACCACCAAGCAAGCCTCCCAGCTGAAGATTTTGACATCAAATGGAAAATAGTTGGTGGGAAAATAATAAAAAATAAAACACCAGAAATAATGCTATATACTCACATGTCCCCAGTTATCGATGCCTTTTGTCAATAAACCAATCATCTGCATAAAAGATAATAGTCACCACAGTGTGGAATCATAATGACGCAACGCTGAAATGATAGATGGACCAGGAACAGGTCTTACATCTGAATTCACTTAAAACTTGTAAGTTTCTATAAAACCAGGGAACTTTATTGGGTATGTTGAGATGTTTAGAACATGTTTCGAACTATATTGCTACACAATTCCTCTGGTTTCTCAGAAACCTTCGATCACATACCATATTGAGGAATATCACTTTAGCTATGCTCTGTAGATCTTCTTTGCCACCTCCAATCATTTTTCTGTGTCTTATGACAAACACTGCAAGAGATCCAACCTAATCGAACATACCGATACAGATTAACAAGCTGTGAGTGACATATATAGCTTGAAGGGAATGTAAATGGCTACATGATAGATTTAAGGATCTAAAGATTTGAGAGCTACAGAGCAGTAATTTCTTCTATTTAAGAAGGCAAGGTCTGCCAAGGCTTGTTTGTTACCTGTTTCTTTTCTTTTTAATATGCCTTTCCTTTTTCTTTCTTCATTGGGAGGAAGGGTGGATAAAACAAGTCAAGACTGATATGAAGATGGTTTTGGATTTGATTTGAAATTCTCTCTAGTTGCAAACTTCCATGATATTCTAAGAGCCTAGAACCATCAGTTAATGTTCACTTCAGATTAAAGATCAGTCTTACAGCGAGAAATATCATATTATCATATTGCAGTCATAAATTTTCAAGATAGAAATGCAAGCGCCAAGAAAAAGAAATGAAATTACATGGCAAATCATATTTTCCTCTCCTTCAAGTAGATGATATCAATATTGGACAGAGTTCTGGATGACTTACTAATCCAAAGATGGCTCCTGAGGCACCAACCGCAGGTGCTCTGCAGAACCAGTAACTCATTGCTGAACCTGGTTTTCAAGAAAGAATTGAACACGGAAACTAGGGAGGAAGCATTTTCATTTATATTGCAGTGAGTTTATGAGCCGTTACTTGCAATTGCAGAGGTGATGTAAACTGCAATAAACCTCCTTGGACCACTAAGATTCTCAATGGTAGGACCAATAGAATTCAAAGAATAGCAATTAACCTGGAAAGGACAGATTTCTTTTCAGATAGATAAAGTAAAATCAGTAATAGCACATGAAATGCAAAGGTGTAAGATGTAGAATTGACCATGAGGTGCCCAATATTTGCATGAAGAACGGAAGAGGTGGCCAGCCTCCAAAATTGCCCCTTGTCAATAAGACTGTTAACCTGTGTGAATTATAAATTAATTTTCTGTTAAAGAGCCCACACAGAAGAAGTTTCAATGCCAAATTAGCACTCTTAATTGTCTAACCTTGGCACCCCAGAGCAACAGCTTTCCTCGGGTAGCAATTTGCGCAAAAAACACTCTGCACACGACATAACTAATAAAATTAGAAGAAAAGGAGCACAAAAATAAATGCTAAATAGCTGTTGCTTGATCAATAAAGAAAATTAAAATATGTTATTTGTCCATATTGTTACAATACTTGCAAGATATTAATAGCGAGAAGAATATTAGTCCATTGTCTTCCATTAAATGAACTTCTCCCGGATGTCTCCATGTTTGGCGATCCTTCATTTCCAAAGCCCTGTCTAGTTCCTCCTCCATGGAAGAAAGACATGCAAGATGAACATGTGGATGCAAAGATATCATTTGAAAATTGAAGAAAGTCAATTCCCTGCAACCGGGAGGCCTTTTCATACCACACATCCTTCAATCTGGGAACATGATAGAGATGGGAGATATTCTGTTCAAAATGAGAAACCAAATGGCATTAATAATTTTTGGAAACGACAAGACCACTATGTTTTACATACCAGTTCACAAACCAGCGAATACTCAAAAATGTTCAACGGTAATATTTTTGTTGCAGCTTAGGAAACCTGTGATTTCACAGCACTTGTACAGCTTCAACCATGATAACGAAAAAACAAAAGGGAAGAGATGGTCTTGAACCATTTTCAATTGACCAAAATCAAAAGCGAACGTTACAATCTCTCAGGCAAGGCAACAATCACCCAGGAAGGCCTGGTGATAAATAATATGTGTAGTAGTGTACAACGAGCATGGATTATATCCTTTTCTACCAAGAACAATCTGTCTATATCAACATAAAACACTTCTCCAATCATTCACAGAACAAGAAGTGCTTCAAAAAGTAAACCCCAAATCCACCAATTACAGCGATTTGCCAAGAATAATAACATTTCACTGGACACCCATCAAAGTCTAAACCACAAATAACAAGTGCAAGAATGTATAAAAGAGAGAGAAGGAAGGGGTCATGGTGGGGGTACCTTGAAGGAGGACTGCACAAGGAAGCCCAACCGGAGAGAAGCGGCGGTTGTAACGAGATTCAAGGGTTGTATCGGGACCCAACACAAAGGCTGCGGAGAAGCTGAAAGTGATGACCCCATCATTCCCTATCTCTTTCCCGATTCCCTCCTTCGTTGCTTCTTGCTCTTGCTATATACTTCGAGAGAACCACATGTTCTGCTCTCTGGGCAGTGGACTGATCTTGGGGTGATCTAACCGGATCATGTTCATGAGACAGTCTATTTTTTTTTAAAATTAATTTTTTTAATATTTTAAAATTAATTTAGATATGAAAAATAATTTTTTAAATGAAATGATTTATTTTAATATATTTTTTAAACAAAAAAATATTTTAAAAAATAACATATTATTAAATAAATACTAAAAATAAAAGATTCCATGAAACATACATGATTATTTTTAATATATTTTTAAAAATAATATCAACTATACCAAAATAAAAAATTTCATATGAAACAATAGATACAATAAGTATGTTTTTTTTTAATATAAAAAATATTTTCAAGTCTAAAAATATTATTTAATATAATTATTAAATTTAAAGAATTCATTTATTTATAAAAAATATAATTATTTTTATTAATATATTTCACTTTTATCTAGACAACATAATATTTTTAACCATAAACATCGTTTCTAATTGAAGAAAATGATTTTATTTTCAAGTCACCTCACAATCTAATTAGGTCTATATTATTAATTATTTAAAAATTAAAATAGATAAATAATATTGTTTAGAGTTAATCTAATAACTCAAAAGATTGCCCTAATAATCTATTTTCAAGTAAGATCCCAGATGAGTTTGCTTGAAATATTGGTAAATAAATATTATTTTTAAAATATTTTTTATTTAGAATAATATTTTAAAAATAAATAATATTTTTTGTTTTTAACTTAACACATCTAAAAAGAAAAATAAAAATATATTTAAAGGTGAAAAAACTTTTTAAATCAGGGAGTACGGCTTTACAATGATGAAAATAAAAGATCAATTCTCAAAAGAAGTCCTTCAACTACGAACCATATGTCGACTGAGTCTCCAAACTATCATTCTGTTCATTTAGGTCCCTAAATCTTTTTAATGATAGCCTGGTGGCTGGCCAATCCAATCCATCCCCCCACCCATCAAAAATCCCACCCATCCCCATTCCTCTCTGTCTTTCACTCGTCTCCGCCAAGAAATGAAACACCGCCACCACCACCGCCACCTCCTTCGCCTGAACTGACCAAATCCTAAAGAAACAAGAACTGCCTATCATCCAAACAAGGAATAAAAAAAGCAAGAAGAACAATGCCTCACTTTGTGTTACAAACAGCACAAGTCCCTACTCCCACCAGCAAAGCAATCTTGTTGTTAAAACCCACGTTTGCGATTCCTCAATTATGTCACCTGCGGAGGAGGGTTCGTAGTAATCGTAATCTTGACTTAAGGTGTTCTTCTTCTTCTTCTTGTCCGATGATTGATGGAGGCGGAGATTCCGTGGCTGCGTTGGAGCGCTGCTTTTCAGCCCCGCCTGCCCCCGTCGTGGCAGACTTTGGTCCGGTAATGAAAGGAAAATTCGGCTCCTTAGGTGCTGTTACTTTGGAGAAAGGCAAACTTGATATGTCCCAGAAACAATCCCAGTCTACTCCTGAGGTATATTGTTCTTTTCCTAGCCGAAACTAGAACTTCTCTAGCCCTTTGAACCTTTTGAACTTCAGGCTAAAGAATAGCTTTTAGAAAGGATGCCATAGATTATTGATTTAGTGCTACGTATGATGTAACTGGAACGAGGTAGGATGGGAGAGTAGGGGGGGAATGAGGGTCAAAATCTTATACCAGAAATTTGAAATCTTGTTGGAAGTTATAGCTATATTCAAAGGCTAAGGCTATTGTTTTGTAGAGAGGAAGTTTTGGTGAATGACAGTACATTAAAGAAAATATTCTAGGAGTATGAGATGGGTTCAAAAACATCTCTCAGTGTTGTTATTCTTGTGTATTTATTTAATTCCATGCCTTTATTTTTTATTTTTCTGAAATACAGAGGACTGTTTTGAATCTTCAGAAATGTGATGGATCCTTAAGATCCTCTATACTTCTTCCTCTGAAGTTTCAATGGACGTGATTCTGTATAGCACTGCAATTTACCATACAGATGGTACATTTGCAGTGGTATATTAAGCGAGAGCTCTTTGGATTTCAGACAATGTATGAAGGTAAAATGAATGGAAAATAAAAAAAAAAATTGGCCTTCTAGTAGTCCCTCTAGCTGTTGACTGGGTTGTATTTTGTGGTTTCAAGACTACTTGAGTTATCAATGAACAAAGGGATGGGCCTGGTATTCAGTGTATTTCTTATGACGTAACAAGGTTCAAAGGTTGGCTGACTGTTGTTTTAGAAATACGAAACTAGATAAACCAATTAAGAGACATGTTTGGGTTTCTGGTAATGCTAATTTCAATTGTTACCTTGAATCTCTGATTGGTGAAATTATGAAATTTAAAAGATTTAGTGACTAAAAGACATGTTATTCTCAATTGCTGGGATGATGCATGATCAGCTTAAGAACAGCATTAGATCCTTATTTTATAAAGTTAACGCTAGAACATGTACTGTTAATATGGTCCATGGCACAATCATGCATAATTCCCTTCACTTGATGATCTTGACAGACCTTAGTGCACCAGAACAGTCATACGGCCCTCAGCAAAAATTATTTCCACATTGGTTCCCTAGTGTTTTTCCTTTTCTTTTATCAGTGAACTGCCTTTAATGGTTTCTACATTTATAAGAAATTTTGTTGATCTTCTTTTTAAACTATAGCACATGTTGAGAAATTCAGATTGAGCATGTTTTATTCATCATGCCAAGAGCACAATGGCAAAAATTGTACTTGCACATGCGTTTTATTTAATAACTATCATTTTGGATTTGCAATCTTTGTCCTGCAAATGTGTAGAAAAAAAATTCAGCTTTTTTTCTTCTCTGAATTGCCTCACTCACCTCCCAGTAATTATCCATGTGTTTGTCAAATTGGTTTTGGATATGCTTGCTAAGAATATTCAGAAGCCAAGGTCTGAAGGGTCTATGACAATGTCCTTAAATTTTTTGAAAATTTCAGGTTGCTCTTGGGGGTGGCGGTGGAGACATTGGAAAGCATATCAGTCATGGTGGTGGTGATGGAGGTGATGATGATGGTGATGATGATGATTACTTTGATGACTTCGATGAGGGTGACGAGGGTGATGAGGGAGGGTTATTTAGGAGAAGGATATTTCTTGAAGAGGTTGAAATGCTGTCAAAAGACTACTTATTAACACATTTTTTTTATGATGATACAAATATTTCTGTGCAGATGCTTTTACGTGACCTTAACTTCCATTTTTTTTTCTATTGGCAGCTTTTCGATCGAAAATTTGTTGATGCAGTGTTGAATGAGTGGCAGAAAACAATGATGGATTTGCCTGCTGGGTTCCGACAAGCTTATGAAATGGTTTGGTGCTTGTCTTATTATTTTCTTTTGACTGGTTGCTCTGAGGCTATGTACTTACTGTAGTATTGCTTCCAGGGTTTGGTCAGCTCAGCTCAAATGGTAAAATTCCTAGCAATAAATGCCAGACCAACGACTACTAGGTTTATATCCAGAGCACTTCCTCAAGCAATTTCTAGGGCATTTATTGGCAGGTAACTTGGATATGGTGCTCACCTGACCTTGTTCTCACCATTGCTAAAAGTTCAACATAGTATATCAATCTTTTGGGTGCTTCATAGTTTATCAATCTATAGGGGCAGTAGGCTACACTTTTCAGTCGCTGGGCTGGGCTGCAAATTCTGGACAACTAATCTTAAAAATTTAGTTTAAACAATAATATTTTGCATTCCTCTGTATTTATCTCACTCAAGCAGGCCACTTTATACTGTTGATGGTTTGTTAATCGAAGTTTGCAGATTCTGCTGTTCAATTTGCTAGGCACTCATTTCTGTTCCCTCTTAAGATATTCCTTTAACCAATATATTAGATGTTTGGTACAGAGCCAAGCATTGATTTGTTGTGAAACTTAGACTTATTCCTGTAAATGATGTCATACTATACATCCTTCATGAGGCTGCAACTTTGTATTCTATTGTATAGAGAATATTTCTTGAAAACTTAAAGCTCTGCAAAGCTGGCGCAGTCTTGCCATAGTATAGGAGTGTCAAGCATGGGTGGATAAACATTCTACCTCAACTGTTGATGCCAAAGAAATTTTGCATCAATCTTTTTTCTGATTTTTTTTTATTTCTTGAACCATTTGATACTTTGTGTGGATATAGCACAACTCTCTCAATATATAACCTTCCATATGTATATCAGATTACCCTTTGAACATGTGAATGGGAAGATAGCCATCATGTTTTCTGATTTCGTAAGATTTGATTTTCTGTTTGCAGGATGATTGCAGACCCTGCCTTTTTATATAGGCTTCTTTTGGAGCAGGCTGCTACAATTGGTTGCTCGGTTTGGTGGGAGTTGAAGAACCGCAAGAATAGGTATTTGAAACTAACTCTAATATTGGAATTCAAAGATCAGCTAATTTTGTCATTTGGTATTGAACTGATAAATAAGTTCTTTATTCTGATTATAGGATAAAACAAGAATGGGATCTGGCTCTTATAAATGTGATAACAGTAACAGCATGCAATGCCCTTGTTGTTTGGTCGCTTGCTCCTTGTCGTTCTTATGGAAACACATTCCAGTTTGATTTGCAAAATACATTGCAGAAGCTTCCAAACAATATCTTTGAGAAGAGTTACCCTCTTAGAGAATTTGACTTGCAAAAGAGAATCCACTCGTTCTTCTATAAGGCTGCAGAGTTATGCATGGTTGGATTAACTGCTGGGGCAATGCAAGGTTCCCTGACAAATCTGTTGGCCTGTAAAAAGGATAGGTAAACAATGCCTCAAAACTTTATCCTTTCCTTTTTAATATAACGAATAATTTTTTATTTTTTTTAACTCTTAGTGGCTAAACTGACTCTTATCTGTAAATCAGTTTAATTACGATGACTTTGGCATTTCTTTTTGCTTGTTTGGCAGGCTATCTGTGACAATCCCACCCATGAGTACCTATGCTCTTGGTTATGGTGCTTTCCTTGGACTTTATGCAAACCTGAGGTACCAGCTTTTATGTGGAATTGATAGAGCAGTGGTCAATCATTTTGATGTCATTGGAGTGGCACTGGTTTTCAGCACAGCTTTGAGGTTTGTTCTTCCTGCTTAAAAAAGACATGGATATTTCATTATCTTTTTACATGGTTCTTGAGATTTTTTATTATATATTTTCTGTGCTTTTGAAATAATATTGATAGCACATATGCTTTGATTTCTGACGATCTTTGACTCATTTCTTAATAAAGGGTTGAAATATTGGCAAAGTAATGTCCACATTTGTCTCAGGTCTCGTGGTCATCTTAATGCTAGCATAAAGGAATCAATGTTGTGCAGAAACCTCTTACTGCTGACAAAATGGGGAAATACAGAAGGAAACAAAAGGATAGAATTTGTGGAATGAGAAAAAAAATTGAAGTGTTGACCCTTAGGCTCTAATTATTGATGTTTCTCTTATCTTTTGTTAGAGCATTTTCACAACCATCAGGATTCCCTTTGCTGCGTGCTTCTCTTTGTTTGGAACTGAGTTTTAATTACAGCATATTTCTTGATCTCCAACTATATTGCATCATGTTTTTTCTGTCAATCGGAGATTTGCTGTGATTTGATCTGACTACACTACGTTAACTCACTTGGTTTCAATTTACCAACCTTCAATAAAACTTGTGAAACCATTCTGTTGCTGATATTTTCTTTTGTTTTGCATCCGCCGCAGGATTTTAAATGCCCAAGTAGGAGAGACATCAAGGCTAGCTTGGCTAGGGTTAGAGCCAGATCCTTTGGTTCAGTCAGATGACCTTTTGAAGGCTCACAACAGGTCTTCAGGGGATGCTATGGCGTCATCTTCTAAGTGGTTTATTTCTAAGAAAGCTCTAGTTTCCGGGCTCGGGCTCCTCGGCATAAAACAAGGCAATGCTGATTCCATTAATGGGGAATCACCAGCACCAAAGGTCCGCAGAAAGAGGGTTGTTCGGAAGAAGGTGTCTCCAAGTTGAGCGTCATATAGTCTGATTGGATTATTCTTGCCTTCCAATTTTGCTCCCTTCAGGCAATAGAAACTCGGGCATGGTTTTGACGGTAAAAAATAAGCCAGTAGAAGTTTCACCGTGATTCCTAGAATGCTACCGCAGAGCGACAGAGAGGGGTCTCCTAATGACACCACCAACATGAGAACCTTTTCGAAGATTAATCGGCAGGGGGAAAGGATGTGTTATAGATTCTTGTATTCATTGTTTTGTTTTTGATGGCAACAGCTTACACTGTTGTAATAACAGCATTCCAAGTTGTAGGTCTGCGCCGGAAATTTCAATGAATTGGAAGTATGATTTTGAGCCTTTTGTTTCAACAGTATCAAGGACAAATGGAAATCTTGTACATGTCAATTTACTAGGTTTTCGATTCAACACGATTCGCTAAGAAATACCTTGCTGGTCTCTCTGGTTTAAAATTCTTGGTCACTGCTCTTCAGCTCTATCATTGCTGTTCTTGATCATATTACTGAATGGTTGTGGAAAACTCATAGGCATGTCAAAATGGTTGTGGTATCTAATAATAACCACCATGCTTGAGACTCAAAACTCAAAAAGCTACGGAAATTTTGCGTAGTTCGGATTGGAATCGTGAAACTAAGGCTTAACTTTCGGGTTATTATGAGAAATGTAGGATCTATAGCTTGATTTTAATTAACATATACATAAAATCGTTTGATGGATTGAATAAAAATATGAAATATATTAATATTAATAATAATATCTCATCTCCATCAAAACAAGAGACTAGCCTGCCTGTCAACACCTGAAAGATAAGACTTTGTCCGAAACCACCACACACTTTCCGCGTCCACAAACCTATACCCATCCCCATCCCCATCCCCGTCGCCCACCCACACCACTGCAGGCGGCGTGTGAGCTTCCTCAAGATGAACCCAATACTCTCTACCCTTCAGTACTGGCTAGTGAACCACCCAAAAATCTTGCACTTTTCCTGGACCCCAGGCCAGACGTTTGGCTCCACCCACCAATTCCTCACCCTCACAGTTGCCGGCTACCTCTTCCTCACATTCCTTCTCTCCCGAATTCCTCTCCCTTCTTCCCTCCGAAGACCCCACATCCTCAAACCAATGACAGCCCTCCACAGCTTCGTGCTCTTCCTTCTCTCCTTCATCATGGCCCTTGGGTGCACCCTCTCCATCATCTCCCCCACCGCCAGCCCTAACCTCCACCACATCATTTGCTTCCCTCCCCACACCCCTCCATCTGGGCCTCTCTTTTTCTGGGCCTACATATTCTACCTCTCCAAAATTCTTGAATTTGTCGACACCCTTTTGATCATCTTGAGCAATTCAATCCAACGCCTCACATTCCTCCACGTCTACCACCACGCAACGGTGGTGGTCATGTGCTACTTGTGGCTAATGACTTCACAGTCATTGTTTCCAGTGGCCTTAATCACTAATGCTTTGGTGCATGTGGTAATGTATTACTATTACCTTTGGAGTGCAATGGGTGTGAGGCCAAAGTGGAAAAGACTGGTCACTGATTGCCAGATTGTGCAGTTTGTTTTTAGCTTTGCCATATCGGTCTTGATGCTGTACTACCATTTTACAGGATCTGGTTGCTCAGGAATCTGGGGTTGGTGCTTCAATGCTGTTTTCAATGCTTCACTTTTGGCTCTTTTTCTTGATTTTCATGGTAAGAGCTATGCCAACAAAAAGGCAGCTGCTAATAAAGAAAAGGGGCTATGATTTACCTGATCAATTGCTTTTAATTTTAATTTTTTGCTATTACATCACATTGTTAGCTTCCTTCTTGGTAATTTTTTTGGTTTGTACGAGGATGATGTTGATGAGTATTGATTTTTGTTCCTTTTCACATTGCAATTGCTATGGTAGAGTGTTGTTTTTTTTCAAGACAAACTAGTTTAAAACGCTGCATTACTGCTTGGATAAAGAACACTAATGTCCTGTTTGGCGCAATTTTCGCACGATCATTTTGCTAATTTTTGAATTATTTTTGCTTCAAATTATGTTTTAGATAGTTTTTATGTGCCGATGGCAAGAATAAATTTTAAAAAATAAAAAATAAAAAATATTTTTAAGTGAAAAGTACTTGGAAATTCAAACAACCTCTGTTACTAACCCAAACACCACTTTAACAGTGAATTTTCAACTACTAGTTCTACTCCTAATACTTTTATGATTATCAAGTTGAGAATTAGGAGGTTGAATGTGAGAAAATCCTATTATTTTTTGATGTCTCTCCATCATTGAGAGGGTAGAAGTCTTGTTTGTATATCAAGGTTTAGTATTGAGCTAGTGGCGTGATAAAGAGAGACAATGGAAGCAAATTCTGCAAACATAACCCTAATGCAAGAGGAGGAAGAGCTAGTCCTCGACAGTAGTGGTGCAAGTGAGAACTCCTAATGCTATGATATGTGTTTGGACTATTCCTTATGGATAGAGGGATAAATTTTAATGCTATATGGAACAAGATCGCAAGTCTATGGCAACACTCAGATGATGAAGGATCGTAGACTGATCGTCCTCTGTAATGTTCTCTATAAAATCACAGCGAAGGTCTTAGCCAATAGAATCAAGGTGATGATGTTGGATATCGTCTCCGCTAATCTGGCAACCTTCGTGCCAGGAAAGGCGATCACTGATATTGTCAGAGTGGCATTTGATTGACTCATGACAGGAAGAGGCTTACTAAAGGTAGGAAGGGGAGCAGTGGCTCTCAAGGTTGATACTACTAAGGCCTGTGATCGTATTACTTGACAGGGGTTTGCGGAGGATTGGTTTTACTTAATTATGCTGTGTATCTTTAGTGTATCGCACTCCATTATCTTGAATAGCAAGGAAGTTGATCCAGTGACTCCTAGGGCTGAAGGCAATGAGATCCCTTTTCTCCATACCTATTTATTCTGTGTAGTGAAGGGGTGTCAGCTTTTTAAAAGAAGGCTGAGCAGAGGGGGTATTCATGTATGTAAATTTAGCAGGCTCGCTCCCCGGTGTCTCACCTTTTTCTTGCAGATGATAGCTTCTTATTTTTGTGGGGCTAATGCTCAGGAGTGTAACACGGTGAAGTTCCTGCTAAAGCAATTCGAAGAGGCTTCGGGACAATCTATTTATTTTCATTCTTCAGTCAGAACCTTGAAATGGGTGCGGGATTTAATATTAGGGACCATCGGGGACAGGTCTTGTGGTGTGGGTGTTGGCAGAATTGAGGGATTTACAGTACTCTAATGGCGGAAGCCTTTGGCCTGTAAAGGGGTTCTACAAAAAATCTCCTCACTCAACCTTCAACAAGTGATAATAAAGATGGATGCTAAGATTGTCTTTGATGGCATCCTATCTACAGCACATGATGATTTGGAATTTGGGGTAGTCCTCGAAGATTGTCGCTCTATGTTTTGTAGGGCTTCAGATTTTAGTATTATTGTTCATGCCCATAGATTGGCCAATAGAGAGTAGCTCACATGCTAGCAAGATTCTTTTGCAGTGTGTCCAGTCATGAGCTGTGGAGTTGTGTGCCTGAACTTATGTCTAATTTTAGCTGATGAAGCTTAATATATTGATTATCATTCCAAAAAAAATATATTACAAAGTGCTTGAGAGACGATGCAGAGGATTAATTGGATGGAGGGAAGAAGGATGGATGAAAAACAGGCGTGCTCTGTCAATTCTAGAACTAGAACTGCTAAAATGGAGAACCAGACCAGAGAACAATGGCCGATGAATGCCAGCAAACATGCAAATTGAGGGAGAAAACATGAAAAGCTTGACATCCACTCCAAGCCTGCCGCTCAAGAACACGATCACGCAAAACATGAACGACTGATTCAGCCTGAGCACCACGCCACAAGCAGGAAAAGCCAGTCATGACCGGAGTCATTGCAAACCAGCCCACTGCCAAACAAGATTCCAATCCAAACTAGCTTGATGCCGAAAGGAACCCCATTAGTTTTTTTCATCTAAAATAATATTATTTATTTTATTTAACATATTATTTCATTATAAAAAACTAAAATGATTGATAAATATCCTACCCTTTTGGGGGGTGATATAACTATACTAGGATGCCGCTTGGCAACACGGTGCAAATTGTGTTTTAAGAAAAATATAGTTTGCTCATTTGGTAATTAGAAAAATATAATTTTAATTGTGGTGGGACCCATTAAAATCATGTTCGAACCGAATTTGATGTTTTTGGCTACGTTTTATTTTGGGTATTACTTGTGTTTCTTGCATTTAACAAATGAACTTTTATTTAAATGAGCGCAGATGTAATGAACACAGACCATGGGTCCATCGTCTTCATCGTTGTTGTCGCAAGAGAGAGACTAGGGAAGAAACGAGAAATCCTAAGGAAATTTACAGAAATTTTGGCAAAGAAAAACAAGCAAAAAACAAGGAAATATCACACAAAAATCACACCATTATCCCTAATTCCCCTCAGCAACCAACTCCTTTTCTCTCTCTCTCTCTCTCTCTCTCTCTCTCTCTCTCGGTTTGCAAGTGCTCTATCTCTAAAATCAGCTTTGTCGAGCGCTCTCTCTCTCCACCGTTAGAGGCTACCCAACCATCCAACATCACCTTTATAACCACTGTGAACTTCCCCTATAAACTAGCAACATAACTACACTCTTTGGCGAGGCAACAACCACGATTGTAGTAGCAGCAACGTGAGCCCCGTCATCTTTGGAAGCCTCCTCCGGCCATCACATATTACCATTTCTGACACCACCACAACAAGAATCATCACCTCAACTTGCTCTACCCAACGATACTAATAGGTACACCTTTCATTATACTCAAAAAATTTACTTTCATCATCTTCTTTGCCTCTTCGCCTGCATGCAGTGAGATGTAATTCATGTCCCACAGTTTATGTAGGGTAGGCTTGCATGAAATGGGTCGGGCACAACACATAAGGGAGGTGGGTTGGAGGCCCAGCCCATGCACAGTGGGTTGTCAGTCCGGCCCACAGGGCTAAACAATCAACCCACTGATTTTTTTATTTTATTTTTTTTATTTTTTATTTTATTAAAAAAAATAAATAAATAACATAAAAGCATACGGTCGAATTCCAAGGTTTTTCTCATCGCATATTTTGTAAAAAAATATTTTGCATATTTCTCATGTTTTAAAATGAAAATTAGATATCGTAACCGGTTTTACTTCATTTTACTCCACAGCCTTGACGTATCGTATGAATTTAGTTCGTGATGGAATTGCAAGTAGTTTGATTTGAGAATAAAAACGAGTGTGTAATTTATTTGAATTATTAATTATCTTTTATTATTATGATAATTAAATCTACAATATTAAAAAAAATATGTTTGTGTGTCCTTTAAAGTCATTTCACAAGTTGACAATAATATGAAAAACATGGTAATCAAACACTCATAACTGCTTTTTATTAAATCTCAAACTCAACTATAATTTTAACTAAATATTTTAATTTTAATTTTAAATCATAACTAAAAATACTTTTAATAAAACTATTTTTTTCGATCTTCACTACAATAACAAACTGACTCTGAATGCTAAAAATAACCTGCCAATTTCTTTCAACCAGCACTTTGATGAGGTGAGTGTGTAGCCCACATAATAAATAAATTACTCATACTCCAAACACAAATAAATTACTTGTATCCCAACTTAAATGCAAGCTGACATGCCTGCCTTGCTGCTGTGGCCATCATATCCTCTGCATCGAATTAGTTTCTCTTTTTTTTTTAATTGTTTTTATTAGTAATATATTAAAATAATATTTTTATTTTTATATTAATACATAGAAATAATATAAAAAATAAATATTTTTGAAATACGGGTACAAATCGCACTCATCCCAACCCGCCCCTGACATGGCCCGGATGCATTTGACCACACTCCACCGCCGCACCTCCCAAAAGGTGGTCAAATTTTTATTGCGGTGCACCACGTGCTGTACTGTAAGAAAATTAGTCTGACTTTTTGTTTGAATTTTGGGGCTTTGCTTCCCAGTCTGACACTCTTCTTTTCCGTCACCAACGGCAGCTTTTCAATCATGATCAAACTTTTATATATATATATATATATATATATGTGTGTTAAAAAATATAAATTTATTTATTTAACTTACTTAACTCCATTTTATTTAATATTATGATTTATATTTGTGTTAACTTATAAGGAAAACCAATAAGACACACATAAGAATTATTGGTTAAAAAATAAAATGAAATGATTAATTAAATATGATTTAACTGTAAATAAATTTTAGAAATTAAGGACTGATATATAATTAATACATGATATTATAATTTTAGACCTATAAACAATCAAGTAAGGATTTCATTAAATAAATTTATAAAATTAGTCTAAAATAATATAATGGAATTATCTAAGGGAAAAAAATAACATCTTTCTTTTTATAAATAAAATGTCTTTTTTTAAAAGAAATAAATAAAATGTCATACCTCTTTTTTTATTTCTTGTGATTAAGGATGGGATAGGAAAAAACAGTAGAGTATAATATGTAAACACCTAAAACACATACAAAAAAAATCTAGCACTCTAAAATATAATAATCTAATCTATTCTTAATGGGTTTAAGAGATTTCTCATTGATAAATAACGTGAATTATCATCGGAAGCCACGTGAATTATCGTCAGAAGCCAATTACTTAAAAACTTGTGGTTTGTGATAACACAACCTTGAATCAATTATTGAAAAAAAAATACTTGATCTCTATATAATCTTCATATAAACTATAAATAACTCTAAATCTATTTAACACTCTAAAATATAATAATCTTTCTATTCTTAAAGGGTTTAAGAGATTTTTTTATTGTTCATGTGAATTATTGTTAGAAACCAATTACTTGAAAAACTTGTGGTTTACGATAATACAACCATGAACTAATTATTGAAAAAAAAACTTGATCTCAAGATAATCTTCATATAAACTCTACACAACTCTAAATCTGTCTAATATAACTAACATCGGAGTAAAATAATTAATTTTTATTTTATGTATTTGTTTCAAAAACCAAACATATTTACATTATGTTTGATGTATTAAATTTCATATAAAAATGTTGAGTGGCCTATTTAACATAGGAAGAGATTTAAAATCCTGTTTGCATGACACCCATCTTGATCTTCCCATAACTATACTAAACTTATGGTTGATGTTTGTAGCCTAGGCCTTCTTGGAGGTCAACCTTATATGATTAAATGATGACAAAATCAATTAAGAAAAAAATAAATAATATAAAAATATAGTTTCAACTAGAATGTTTTTTTGTTTAAGATTTTATTATCCTAAATGAACATAGAATAAAATAATAACATAAAATAAAAATATAATAATATATTTTGAACTCATGTATTTGTTCAAGGTTTTGTTATCATAAATGGAAAGGAAAAAAAACCTTCAATGGTTTTATCTTTAGAAGTTGATTAAAATGATAATAAAACTACTTTTACTAATAATAATAATAATAATAATAATAATATTTAAGAATTTTGTTATCTATGATCAATAAGGAATAAATAAGCTAATATTTGGTATCATCTTGAAAAATAGACTAAAAGGACAGGAAATTTCTTAACACGAGACTTTGTCATAAATATCGCATGAACAATAATTTTTGTGATATATTATTAAGTGTATTTATGTATTAAAGTAATATTGGATAAATAAATCATTATTAAACATTATCCTAGAAAATTGCTTAATTTGTAATGTAATTTGTAATGAAAGCAATTAATATGTGATTTATATTCCACAATAAAAAAAATATATGTATACTAATTTAAGCAAATCTTAGCATGAAAGTATATTAATCATATTTTATCATTAAAAATAGACAACAACATTACTTACATTATGTAGAATTTTTTTATTATATAATTAACTTCATACCTAAAACCTCTAAAATATTATATATATATTTTTTTTAAATTTTTTTTATCCATCTCACATGCATTTCACCTTAATGCCCATAAACAACATCAAACACAACTATACTGAGTGTGTGTTTAATATTATGATACATAATGCTTTTTAAAAGTGTTTTTTCTTGAAGATATATTAAAATGATTTTATATATATATATATATATATATATATATATATATATATATATATATATATATATATAATGTATTTTAATACCAAATATATTTTTAAAATGCACCCAAATAAATCCCAAATACAAAATCATATCGTGCTCTAAATGTGAGTTTTGCAAAACTTGTTAGAGAATAATATAAATCACATCCTGGGACCTCATCTCATAACTTAGGTTTTCAGGTGAGATGGTTCCTTGACATGGTATTAAAGCGTTATTGACTTAACGGCCACGAGTTTGAATCTTACTATCCTCATTCTATTTGATAAAATGAAGCACAAGGTGTTGTGATCATGTGCAAGTTTCAAGTCAAAAGACTTTTACTTGAAGGAGTGTATTAGAGAATAATATAAATAATATCCCGAGATCTTATTTAATAACTTGAACCGTTTAGGTGGGATGATTTTTTAATAGAACTTTATTTCGAACAAGTTAGATATGAAGTTGTATAATTATGATGGATGTAAAACTCTACTATAATTGAATTAGATAGGAAGTTTGTATTTTATCACTATTATATTATAAATACGAGAAATTACTTGAGACTTTTTATATATATAAATTGAGACCTCTTTATAAATACATAAAGCTTAATAGTATTATACCAGAAATATAATTGGAAAGAAACACTGACAATTCAATTACATGATGCTAGACCTAATTTATAAACCGTCCTCATTCTTCCTTTTCCTCCGTTGAGCTAAAGTTTTTTATTTTTAGTTAATTATTATATAATTTTTGTAGTTTATTGGTTTTAATTAATTAACCCATTTATTATAAAAACCAATGAAATAATTCTTTAAATAGAGTTGATCGTACTTATTGTAATAGTATTTTGGTAAAAAAATGTTTATATTTCCTTGTCAATCTTTTCACTATACATATGCACTTGTTTGTCCATCTTCTTCACTTATTCAAATATAATATAAAAAAAACATTGAAAACAAATCATGAAATGACAAGTCATAGATTAATTTAAAAATAAAGATATTAAACATATATAGTTTTCTAAAGCTACAAAAACTAATTAACTACTTTTTCTAAATTACAAAGAATTAATATTTTTATTCAAAATAGTTTCTTCTTCTTCTTTATTGACCTAAATTATGGGTCATATAAAAAAAATTAAATATGAAAAAACGTATTTAGGCCGTAAAAAACTATTTGGTATTGTTATTAAACTTGACCCAACGAGTTGACTTTAAAATCTAGGCCCCGTTTGTTTCCCGGAATTCACTTTCCGGGAAACCACTTTCCAAACTTTCCTGTGTTTGTTTGTCTGTTTTCCAGTTCATTTTCCATAATACTGCCAAACATCGGAATTCACTTTCCAGGAATTCATTTTTCCAGGAATTTACTTTCCAAAAGGAAACCACTTTCCAGCAAACAAACGGGGCCCTAATAACCCAATTCTTTGCCTCACTTAAATTTAAAATCAACTCATTCAAACAACTTAGATAATTGCTAATAAACATTATTTAACTAAAAAATAAAAAATTCAAGATGATTTCATTTTTAATATTGAAATGACAATATATTGGATTAACTCAGGGTTCTTAACTTAACACGCTAAAGCCACGATCTGCATTATAGATTTTACTAGGATCCACTAGTAACCTAAATGACTGTTAAAAAACATGGTTTGACTAAAAAAATAATAATTCAACATGATGTCCTTTTATTTTAATATTGAGACAATAACATATTGAAATGGCCTGTGATTCCTAACTTAACCTGCTAAACTTGTGACCCAAATTGTGAACTCCATAGCATTTAAATATTTTTTTAAGAAAAGTTTTTTAGTTAAGATGATAATAAAAACAAACTTTCATAAAGTTGAACACCAATCAGATACCATGATATTTATTTGAGATTGTGATAATCTTAGAGAAAACAACCAAAATTAAATTATAAAAATCAATTTGAAATCAACAAAATATTAAAGGATAGAATAAACAACCTTAAAAAAGAATCAATTGTAAGAAAAAAAATTTGGAAGATGAAATTAAAAACTATAAAATTAAAAAAAACTATAACCCATCAAGTCAACCTTGAAACCTTCCAATCCAAGTCCTTAAATTAAAAGATAGATTAAAAAACTTTTAAAAAAAATCAATTGTAAGAAAAAAAAGATTTGGAAGATGAAATTAAAAACTATAAAGAGAAAAAAAGCTATGACCCATCAAGTCAATCTTGAAACCTTCCAATCCAAGTCCTTAAGTAACATGACATAACATGAGTTTAAAATTAACCTATGTAGGAGTTGTCTTGAAATGACCCAGCTAGCTTGTCTAGTTCAAAACTAAACAAAATGAGCAATAAAAAGTGTGGTTTGACTTCAAGAAAATTTTAAGATGATATTTATTTCAATATTGAGATAATGATATATTGGATTGACCTGAGTTTCACATCTAAAACCCTAGCTAAACTTGGAATTTGGGTCATGAGCTCCATTGAGTTTAACATATTTATCTTATAAAAAAAACTCGGTTTTTACTTAATGATATAATAGTAAAAACAAATGTTCATAAAATTAAACACC
Organism: Salix dunnii; assembly: GCA_015731905.1. Lineage (NCBI taxonomy): Eukaryota > Viridiplantae > Streptophyta > Magnoliopsida > Malpighiales > Salicaceae > Salix > Salix dunnii. The sequence goes on from CM027661.1 coordinate 1,315,200, forward strand.
AACCAAATATTAGACTATTTGCTTGAGATTGCGATGACTTTATACAAAAAATAAAAACAAATTATAAAGATTGGTTTAAATTCAATATAGTATTAAAGGATATAAAAAAAAAACATGATTCAATCACAAGGAAAAAGAAGAAAAAATAAGGTAGCGCCTTCACTATTTATATGAACAACGCAGTAGCTGAGTATACCGTAGTTGTTTTAAAGGGTTTGAGTGTGTTAAAAATTATTTTTCAAAGTGTTTTTTCACTCGAAGATGCATTAAAATATTTTTATTTATTTTATTACCACACCAAAACACAAAAAAAAACTGATGCAAAAAAAAAAAAAGAGTAAAAAATTTAATTTTTTTCAAAAACAGTCTTAAAAATATTTTAATTTGATATACATATATAAGTTTTTCAAAAGCACTCTTAAAATGTATTAAATTGATAATTTTATTTTTAATATTAACTTAATAATTTTAATGTAAAATATACTTTTGACTAGCGGTTAGGATAGTTAAAAAGGACATAAACAGGGAGAGTGAGTGGGACATGAACAGTGGCGGCTACTAAGATGAGCCAGCTATCGTGTAGCCCACCTTTAAATTCTTCGTTCTTGCACTTCCAGAGAAGTACTAACTGCAGCCCTCCACCTAGCTAGCTCGACCGAGCCACCACTGCCATGGAATTCCTTTTCCAAACAGTTAAACGCTGCGTTGTGAACCATTTAGCCAAGAAGTCATCGGTTTTCTCAACCCTTCAATACTGGCTCGTGAACAACCCTAGCATCCTCAACTTTTCATGGAACCAGGGCCAGACCCTAGGAGCCTCTCCACTCTTCCTCGCCGTCACTGTCCTCTCCTATCTCTCCCTCACTTTCATCCTTTCACATGCCACCCTTCCCTCAGTTGGGCCTCGCACCCTCAGGGTTCTCACAGCCATTCATAACATCCTCCTCCTCACTCTTTCCTTCACCATGGCCACCGGCTGCGCCCTCTCCATCGTTCTCCACGCACCCAATGTGGACTACATCGTTTGTTACCCTGTAAACACCCCGCCGAAAGGGCCTCTCTTCTTCTGGTCGCATGTTTTCTATCTCTCGAAGATTTTTGAGTTCATGGACACTCTCCTGATCATCTTGAGCAACTCCATCAGAAGGCTGACTTTTCTCCACGTGTATCACCATGCAACCGTTGTGGTCATGTGCTACATATCTCTCCACACTTCACAGTCTTTTTTTCCTGGGGTTCTTGTCATAAACTCTTCGGTGCATGTTATAATGTATTTCTACTACTTCCTGTGTGCATTAGGGAAGCGTCCCAAGTGGAAAAAATTTGTCACAGATTGCCAGATTGTGCAGTTCTTTTCGAGCTTCGGGATCATGGCCTGGATTTCTTACCACCATTTCACAGGGCCGGGCTGCTCCGGCATCTGGGGCTGGTGCTTCGATGCAGTGTTCATCACTTCTCTTTTGGTTTTGTTCCTTGACTTCCATTCAAAGAATTACTCCAGAAAAAACGAGGCAAAGAAGAATATATAAATCAATGCTCCTGCATGGTTTGGTTTGATTGACCAGCAGGGCCTTTTTATTTCCCTAATTTGTCAGTTCATGTTGATTGATTCAGTGCAAGTGTGTTCATCTAGTGATACAAGTGTGTGAGATGATGTGTGGGGCGGCAAAGGAGCTTTGCACACCATTCTACATGTTGGATTTGTTATTTATTGTTAATGTAATTCATAATTCAATAAGACAAAGGTGTTAATTACTCACTACTCAACGCATTAATTTGATTTTATGACGTGCCTGATTGATGACGGATTGGGAGAATTTCATGTCGTTTTTAAAAGGTTTTTTTTTTTTTTAAATATATTAAAATATTTTTTTTAAATAAAATATTTTTATATTATATGAAAATGATATAAAAATATTAAAATTTTTTAATTTAAATATAAAATAAAAAAATATATTTTTTAAATTAACAGGGGAAGTGTATGTTTATAATTCTTTTTTTAATGCTAAATTTTATTACTTTTATAGACTATTTATTTTATTAAAAAAAATACTTTAAAGAAGATTTAAAAGTATGTTTTCTTTTTTTTTAGATTGTTTTGATGGACTACCCTTAAAAATAAATTTTTAAAAATAAAAAATATTTTAAAAAATAACAATACCTCTAATAAAACATGATGTAACTTGCCTTTCAAACATTTTTTGTCTTTTTTTTTTTTTACTTTTGAAAATCAAAGGGATATTTAATAATTATTTTTCTTAACAACTAAAATTTATTGATCATCTTACACCAATCAAATCACGAATACAATATGCACGGGGTGCAAGGGGATTTTCCTTTGTCATTATCCCTATATGTTTGGGGAGATATCAACTGGAGTTCAACTAGTCCTAGAGTTATTAGTGTAAGGGCAAGTCTAATGACAAGAGCTATTTTGGAGAGTCAAATCATAAGAGCTATTTTTTTGAAATTTTATTTTAAATAAAATTCAATTATTTTATATATAGTGTTATTATACAATTCATTATACAATTAATATGAGTAAATTATATAATTAAATAATTGTTTTTGAAAAACCCTTCAACAATACAATTATTTTTTTAATAAGAAAATAAGAAAATAATTTTAATTATAATTAAAAGATCCAGGATATATGAAATTTGAAATTTAATTATAATAAAATTTAACACATTAACAAATTAACAATAAGTTCTTACATAATTCATCAACATACAATCCATTACAAATAATTCAATGAAATTACTTATAAATTAGTACTCCTTTTTGCCATAATTTCCAACTTTTTATCTTCAAAATACGCTGAAATTGGATCTATTTTAGAAGTATCCATCTTCATAATCTCGATTTCTTGTTTCTCTTGCTTCTTTAATCAATAAAGCTTGTTGCTCTAACATAATTTTTTGTCTAAGTCGTTCATTTGCAGCTTTCTGACCAATTGGTCTATTTTGGTAAACAAATGCGTCACTGTCTTCTCCTAAACTAACAGAATCAGCGGTTGATGGATTTGAAGAAGCTGGACTTGCATTTCCATGATTTTTTTGTTTCTTGTTTGACTTCTGATGAAGACTTGCATGTTCAAATTGCCATTTGGGTTCTTTTTTTAAGATAACCCAACAATGCTCCAGTTGAAATCGTTTACCAACGACTGAAACATACATTTGCCGCGCATCTTTAATCTGGGAAATCAAATTCAATAAATAAAACTTTGTTATATAATAAATATGTTAAACAAATTGTTTAATAAGAAAATGTTTAAAAAAAACATTACCCTTGATTCTTCAGTCGTTCCATTTTGTTGACGGTTTTCAATTTGGGTAACAAAACCAACAAATTTTCCAACTTCTCTATTTATATCTTTCCATCTATTTGAGATGTTTATTTGAGAACGATTATTCAAGTTTCCTCCATTCTTGACAAAGTACGCATGTACTCGAGCCCAAACAATCTTTTTCTGGCGAGAAGTTTTTACTTCTTTGTGATTTTTTAGTTGTATGAACAGTAGGAACATTTTGTTGAGAAACAATCTCTTCAGACTCACTTATAAGAAAGTCAATGAATGAATTTGGCAAATTTGAGTCTATCTGCATAAAAAATACATTGTGTTAATTAAGCTAATTGATCAAAAAATTATTATTAATTACCTCCATAAAATTGTAAAAACTAAATTTACACAGTTCTTAAATCTAACTGTAAATTTAAAACATGTAATTAAGCTAATTGATCAAAAAATTTGTAATTTATCAAATTCGCATAATTATTATTTTTACTAAATATTATTATTAAACACCTCCACAAAAATTCTAAAAACTAAATTTACACGGTTCTTAATTCTAACTATAAATTTAAAACATGTAATTAAGCTAATTGATCAAAAAATTCATAATTTATCAAATTCGTATAATTATTTTTTACTAAATATTATTTTTACTAATATTATTAATATTCACCCATTTTTCAATATTACTAATTATTATTTTTACTAATTATTATTATCAATTTCTGATTTTTTCCTAAACATTAAAATACCCCACCCCAAAACCCTAATCAATTGCACGCACACCTAATTAATCCCCACACCTAATTAATCCCAAAACCCAATATAATCGTGTGTTGATGGGTATTGGGTTGCTGTGTTGATTGTTTGGATTTGTTGCTGGTGATTGTTTGGATTTGTTGCTGGTTGTTGTTTGGAATTGTTGCTGCATCTTCGGGTGTGTTGTGTCGATTTTTTATGTTGTTAATTTGTTCCAATGGTAACATTACAACGACTTTATTTTTTTTACCTCTCAGTATATACACCTGTAGGAATAGCTCCCGAAGATGAAGAAGCCATTTTAGATTTTCAATTTGCTCTTCACGTTGGAGATAAAAATGGCTTCTTGAATAGTGTATTTATGGTTTTTTTTATTGAAGTGCTCTCCAATGATAAAAGCCATTTGGAGAGCTATTTTTTTTAATCTTATTTTAAATAAAATTCAATTTTTTTATATAGTTAATTATGCAATTAATTATATAATTAATAGGAGTAAGTTATATAATAAAATAAGTGCTTTTGAAAAACCTTCCAACAATAAAATTATTTTTTTAAATTATATTTAAATTACAAAAAAAAAATTAAATATGATTAAAAGACTCACAATATTTGAGATTTGAAATTTAAACTACTTATTGTATGTTTTTTTTTATGATTATTGTATTTGAAGTTAATTAATATTATTTATTGTCTTAAATTAATAGGATTTTTTTAAAATTATTTTTTTTATTTTAACTATTTTTTTAATGCTAATTAATATTATTAACATCCTTATTAACCTTAATCCCCCCCCTCTCCATATGCTTTTGTCGCTTCACCCTGATGAACTCTAATCCCCCCCTCTCCATATCTTTGCTTTTGCCGCCGCCTGCCCACCCACCCGCCTCTCTCTTGTGCCACTATTCTCTTCCTCCTGATCTCCTTATTCTCTTCTTCACTTCTTCTTCTCCTTCATTGCCTCCCTCTATCTGTTTCTGTTGTGTCCTTTTTCTCTTCCATCTTTCTTCACCACCATCACCACTACCACTACCGAAGATGCAATTTGCCCCGTTGGATTTTGATGCAGGTATTTGCTGTGTTTTTTCTTGTTCTGATTAAATGAAAAATATTGCTCTTTATTGTGTTTTTTGAATTGTTCGAATTGTTCAATTCATTGATGTTGTGTTGCTGTGTTGAGTGGTTAATGCAACGGTAAAATTACAACGGTCATATTTTATTTTGGCTCTGCAGGTGAAAGTTGTAGGAATGACTTTGCATGATAAATAAGCCATTTTGGATGTCGATTTAGCTCTCCCCGTTGGAGATGAAAAAATAATGAAAATAGCAAAAAAATTCAAAATTTAGCTTTGGCATCACTGATACCTCTCCTCGTTGTACTTTCCTTAAGAAGCCGGGCTGCCTGCACGATAATCTACGTGGTTAAGATTATTGTAAACCTCATAAGCCAAGCATATTAAGATACAACAGTCATTTAATACATATGCAATTACTTGTCTATTTGATTAAAAAATCATCTCACATCACCTATAAATTTAAGCTGTTAGGTAAGACTTTTAAATATGATTTATATTATTTTATAATACACCTTTTCAAGTGAAAATATTTTGGGTTTGAAACTTGCATACAGATCCACACTGCCTTGTGTTTGATTTTTATCAAATAGAATGAGGGCAGTGAGATTCAAACTCGTGATCACTGAGATAATAAAGCTCCGATACCATGTTAAGGAACTATCTCACCTACAAACTTAGATCATGAGACACTCTAGAATATAATTTATATTATTCCATGATATACTTCAAATTATTAACCTTGCCAACTCGAGGATATTAACAAGAAACTCAAAAACCTTTTTGATCAAGTCCATCATTGTTCTAAACAAGCTTGAAATTCTTAATTACGTAGCCTGACAAGAGCTCTGTAATTACAACCTTTCGCTTTGTTTACATGCATAAAAGATGTTATAAGTGAGGTTGTGGTCTTCCATACAAGTTAGTAGATAAACAACCAATGGTGAATCAAATAATTCTTGCCGATGCTCCCAAATTTAGAATACTAGGAAAATTACTTTTCATTGTGTTAGGGTAATGAATGATCATGTTTTCTTGTCAATCTTCTATTTCCATAACTAAGAATTCCAAGGACAAAGGCTGGATCTCTTATAAAAAATCCCTTTTCAAGGATTTTAAGGATCCTTTAATGGTTAATTTAGTAAATTTATTATGAGAAGTTATAGTAAATAAATATTAATTAAATTATAAGAACAAAAGATTTTGTAAGATGTTTGGGTTTAACACGAGGGTTGGTTTAGCATTTTACTATATCTGCATGTGCACATCATTGAGCCCAAAAGGGTTATGATAGATATTTTGTTAGACTCATAAGTATTTACATCTAATTCATGACTTAATCTAAAAAGAGTTAAATCTAGAATTTTACTAGACTTACGAGCACTAAGGTCTGACATGTAGTCGAGTTTAAATTTTTTTTCATGAGACAAACAACAATTCTTGTTTGAATTATGACAAGGAGGAAACTCTTGCACTATTGGGTTCTACCTCAATGAAGTACAAGGTCAACATAATGTTCGTAAAGGGAATGCCTAAACTTGTTTTAAATTATGCATTCTTTTATTCTTTTATCTTCGGTTAGCTAAAAATCACTTCTAATTTTACTTTTGTGCAGGGATGACAACCACGAAAGGATAAAATATCTTTTTTAGATTATTAAAAAAAATATCATTGTAAGAAAGAGATGCTCTCATTTTTTGAAGATAAAATAAACATTCCTAATTTTTTTAAATAAACTTCTTATTCCCAAAGGTCTAGTTTATGAGGAAGCAAAAAAAAAATGTCTTAAATTCCTACCAATAGAGTCTCTCCCATTCAATCAGGGGTCATGCTGACCAAACACCCTAAAAATGATTGTGGATGTTGTTGCCCATTTTAAAAGAAAAGATGCCTCCAATAGAATCTTTACCATAAGGGTTGTGACTTCGCTAACAAAGTTACCAGTCATTATGCATGCTGATAAGTAAGTGCTGAAAATAAGTGTGGACAAATAAGGGATTTTTAGTTGAGATGAAGGCTATATTAGAATCAATAGTGAAGAGAATGCTAAGAATAAAAGCCTAACATTTGATAAAGACTAAAAATGAAAAGCCATAGATATAAAAGTTTTAAGAGTTTTGATTCGAGGAAAGACACAATATTATTTAGATTATTGTGTCGAAGTTGAAGGCAATTAAAAAAAAAAACAGAAAGACATAAAACTATACCCATCTTTTGATATCTGTGATGAAACCTCCTATTAAAGAAAATATTATTTAGATTATTGTGTCTTCAAGACAGTTTATCAATCAAATAAAGATTTTTGAGTTGCTTTATAACCTCTATTAAAGACAACAAAAAGATAAATGAGCATCCGATGATAAATAATGGGCAATGAGTTTTAATATTCTCTTTTAAATTTAAGATCAACAATGAAAAGAATGACAAGGTTATAGAGCTTTTTAAAATATTATTTGATTGAAAAAAAAATCCCATTAAGATGAATGACATGGTTATATGTCAATCTTCTTACAAGCGATTTGAACTGATAAATAACACTTTTAAAGCATGAAGAATCTTTACCATAAGGGTTGTGACTTCGCTAACAAAGTTATCAGTCATTATGCATGCTGATAAGTAAGTGCTGAAAATAAGACAAACTATCAACTAAATCTCGAGTCCTTACTCGAACCTCATATTGTTGAAACCACATAAGATCACTTCATCACAACCATCAAATGTCATACCCAAAATAAGAGATAAAAATTGACACAAGAAAAATGATAGAATAAACTATTTTAATCTCATAATAGGTTAATTTCTGTTTTCAAAATATAAGAAAATTGAAGGATTGCATGTATTGAATATTATGTATGAGGTTTTTGACTAAAGATTCTTGATTCCTAAAACATGTTCTTTGTTCAGTTCAATATTTAGATAGAAATAGACATGATCTTTAAAATTTATGAGTTGCTTACAAAATATGAAAGATTTTCAAACAAAAAGAATATCAACCAAATTTATAAAATCCTTGACAAAAATGATATTAAAAGCTCAGCTCATCCTTAAAACATGTGTGACATGAATAATTTACATATTGTTTCCCTAAACAATCTACTTTCTTTTATAAATTGGAAAGTTATTAGAGAGATGCGGAGAATGTAATAGATTTTAGTAATAAAGTGAAACATATTAGTCTTTTAACAAGAGGCTTTTAAACCAATAAAAAAGGAAATGGCGAATTATATGATATAAAGTATCCTCAAATGGTTATATTAATCTTAGGATGTTTGAGTTACAGATTGCGAAGAGAGAGATGCTCCCCCCCATTTGGGCTTTTCTTCCTGCCGCCGGTTAGCTGATTATTGCTAAGCCTTCTCTTACCCCTCTTGCCCTGCCCGTGTCTACCTCTGTTCCCTCTTGCCCTAATTTCAGGCTTTATGTTCACCTTTACTCCCTAATTTTGCCCTATTTCCAGCACACTTATTCAGCCTCTTCCCATGGCTAAACAGAAAGCAAAAAAGAAACCTCACACCCCTTCCTCTCAATCCCCTCCTCATCCCCACCAAATGACAAAGTTGTGCAGCCCTCTCTTCCCGTTTCTCTTCCCCCCTTACCCTAGATCAGCATCCCTTGTCAAGGCTATCTCATCCAAATATGGCATTTTAGGCTCCGTTCCTCTAGGTCCTTTTGGTGTTGGCAGTTCCAATTTGCATCATTAGTATGCCCCTACATCCAAGGCTGCTGCTGCTGTCCCTCCAGAAATTCTCTCCAGTGATGAGGAATATGAAGTGGAAGAGTCTTCATCATGTGATTTCGATGCTTATTTGAGTAACTCTTCAGATTTGGGTCTAGTGGGTGTTCCCATCAACTCTCCTGCAACTAATGGTGCCTTTTCTCCTTCTTCTCCTTGGGCTCTGGCAGAAGGCTCAGGTGTTGTTGTGCCGTCATCTGCTTCAATAGGTCAATGGCAGAACTTATTCGTTTCCAACCGTAGCTTTTCGAATTGTTCTAAACTTGAGCATTTTTTTGGTATTACTACTGCTAGAACATTCACTTTAGTTGATGATGATCTTGATGTTGCTTGTGATTTCTTGAAATTCTGTCTTATTGGGCATGTCTGGGGTAAATTTCTGGGTTACAAAGCTTTGAGTAGCATCATTTCTAATTCATGGCATTGTGAGGCTAAATTGTATTTTCATGAATCCGGATGGTTGATATACAAATTTCAGAATGAATCGAAAAAAATGGAAGTGTTATGGGGGGGTCCCATCTCATTTATGGTAGACCTCTAATGTTAAGGGAAATGCTGGAGTTTTTTGACTTTAACTCTGCTGATATGTCTACTGTCCCTGTTTAGATAAAGTTGTTGAATTTGCCTCTGAAATGTTAGTCCTTTACTTCTCTTTCTAAAATTGCTAGCGCTCTTGGTAAACCAATCCAATGTGATATGTTGATGTCCTCCATGTCTCGCCTCTCGTATGCTAGAATTTTGGTAGAGATTAGTCTTATGGAGGATCTCCCTCAGTCCATTAATTTCTGTTTACCAAATGGTGTTCCTCTTGTTCAGTAAATTGTTTATGAGACTTTGTCAAAATTTTGCATGTATTGTAGGGTTCTTGGTCACTTGGTTGCATCTTGCTCAAAGGCTTCTAAGGATGAGGGAGTGCCTCAAACTGCCCCTGTTGAACCTTTTATCATAGTTGTTGTGCATAAAAGCAAAAATAACAAGCGAAGCCACTCTGTGGCATAGGAGGAGCAGGTTGCCGTTGCAGCCGTCTTGGCCAAAGGTGCAACTCTCAGTTCTCTGCCATCTTCAGATATTGCAACCGAGATTGCTAACAGGGTTAATTATGCTTCATCTTCCAGTGATCCCATGATTGCAGAAGTGGCAGCTGCTATTAGGGAATGGGAAATTGTCAAAAAGAAAACTCATAGCAGCAGAAATGTGCAACATGCAACAGCTAAGGGTGTTGGTTCTATGAGGGTTGGATTAGCCGTTCTTTTAGATTCTGGTATGGTTCCAAGACAGAAAAGTGGCATAGTGACAAGAAGTAAGGGGCAAGATAGATAAAGGATATCTCTGGGTGTCACCAATAGAAAGGGAGCTAAGCTTTTGAATGCATCTAATGGCAATGGTAAGACTTCTTCTGCCAATCCTGCCCTCCGATGATTATCCACTGCCGGAATGTTAGAGGGCTCAATTGCCCTTTAAAACAGCATGAGGTCGTTAGCCTCATGAAGAAAAATAAAGTAGATGATTGTGGTTTGCTGGAAACCAAATTGCACTCTTCTAAGGTTGAGGCTTTGCAGAAGTTTCGGCTTAAGAGTTGGAAATTCTTGACGAATGTTGTGGTGTCTTCCACTACTAGAATTGTCATCTTCTAGAATCCTTCCACAGATAAGGTATATTTTGTTGATTGTTCAGCTCAAGGTGTTCATGTTGTTATTAGTAGCCTTGTGAGTCAAGTTAGCTTTCATGCTACTTTTGTTTATGGTTTGCATACTATTGTTGACAGACAAGATTTATGGGATAGTCTGCGTATGTGGTGTCCTTCGGGTCCTTGGTTGGTGCTGGGGGATTTTAATTCCATTTTATCTCAAGATGATAAACTGAATGGAAATGTTGTTTATATATATAAAATTGATGATTTTCATAATTGTTGTCATGATTTGGGCTTGTTTGATCTTAACTACTTTGGTTGTCATTTTATTTGGTCTAATGGGCATGTTTGAAGCAAAATTGACAGGGTTCTTGTTAATCCTATTTGGACTTCTCTTCAATAAACAACCCGTGTTTATTTCGTTAACTAGGGTGCTTTCTCTGATCACTATTTTGCCATGGTTTGGCTTGACCACAAGGACAAGGGGCATCGTAGTTTCAAGTTCTTCAATATGTGGACCTCTCATGTTGATTTTCTCACTACTGTTTCTGAGAATTGGCACTTGAATGTTGTTGGCTCTCCCATGTTTACTTTATGCAAGAAGCTTAAGGCGCTTAAAAACCCCTTGAAGCATCTCAACAAGCTGTATTTTAGTCACATTTTTGAGGGAGTGTCAGAGTTGAATTGGACCTTGACTCCCTGCAATCTGCCCTGCATGGGGATCCTAACAACCCTGCGGCTTGTTCTTGAAGATAAAAAGCTCCAGCTTCAGCTCCTGAATCTCAAGTTTACCGAGAAAATGTTCTCTAGTCAAAAGATTAAGTGTGCCTTTCTTTAAGATAGTGACAGGGGTTCTCGGTTCTTCCATGCGATGATGAGCCAAAGGATGGTCGAAATTATATCCTTGTGATTCAGAAATTTGATGGTCTTCTTACTGTTTTGGAGGAGGAAGTTGGAGATGAATTTGTGGTCTTCTTTCAGAACCTCTATGGGACCCTCAAATCCTCTTTGTCGTTGGATGTTAATGTCCTTGGTTGTGGTCCTTGTATCTCTGAAAGTTCTAGTGCTCTTCTCTCTGCTCCAATCTCTAATGATGATATTAAGACAACTTTGTTTGGTATTAGGAATGATAAGGCTCCGGGGTTGGATGGTTATACTTCTCTTTTCTTCAAATTTGCCTGGTCGATTATTGGTGATGATTTCTGCATGGCAGTTTAAGATTATTTCAGATTGGGGAGGATGCTTAAGCAGATTAATCACTCGACTATCTCTCTAATTCCCAAATCTGCTCATGCTTCTACTCTTAATGATTTTTGGCCAATCTCTTGCTGCAATGTGATCTACAAAGTTATTTCGAAGCTTCTTGCCAACCGTTTGTCTATTGCTCTAAGGGATTTTATTAATCCTATGCAGAATGTCTTCCTGGGTGGTCAAGCTATGGCAGATAATATAAACTTGGTTCAAGAGCTACTTCAACAATATAGTAAAAAACGAACCTCTCCTAAATCTCTCATGAAGATTGATTTCAAAAAGGTCTTTGACTCGATTCAATGGTCTTTTATCCGAGAGCTTTTAGGGCTGCTGGGCTTTCCTTCTAGGTTCATCCACTTGGTCATGCAATGTGTTGAGACCACCTACTTCTCCATTACAATCAATGAGAATCTGTATGGTTTCTTCCCGGGTAAAAGTGGTATTCGACAGAGGGATCCTCTTTCGCCGTATCTTTTTATCACTTGTATGGAGTATTTCTCTCCCATGCTAAAGGGAGTGTCTAAGCAGCAAGCTTTTCGCTTCTATCCGCAATGTTAGCCTCAAGATATCACCTATCTTGCATTCGCCGATGATGTTCTACTGCTTGCTAGAGGTGATAAGTCTTTTGTTCTAGCGCTTCTCCGTCAGCTAGAGATTTTTGGGCAGATTTCCGGCTTGGAAGTAAATCCTTCCAAATCTTCCATTTATTTTGGGGGAGTGGGTGACGATTTGAGACAATAGATCATTCATGCTACGGGGTTTGTTGTAGGGTCCTTCCCTTTTAAATATCTTGGTGTGCCTTTAAGTCCTCATCGGCTATTAGTGAGTTAATTTTCTCCTCTCCTTCATAAGCTCCAGGTTGCTATTCTGAGTTGGGTGGGCAAGCATCTCTTTTATGCAGGAAGGCTTGTGCTTGTGCGCTCCGTTCTCTATGACATGGTTCATTTCTGGATTAGTATCTTCCCTCTTTTGGACACCGTCTTTACCAATATTATCTGTCCATGCAGGAACTTTTTATGGACATGTAATGTTCAAAAATCCCATTCGGCTCTGGTTGCTTGGCAGAATGTGTGTCTGCCCAAGCAAGAAGGTGGGGTGGGCCTTTTTGACATCAAAGCTCGTAATAAAAGCTTTATGGTGAAGCATCTTTGGAATATCCATCTGAAGTCCGATTCTCTTTGGATCAAATGGATTCATCACTTCTATCTTCCAACTCACTTGATTTGGGATGCCCAAGCTAAGAAAGCTTCATCTCCGCTATGGAAAACCCTTGTTTCATTGAAAGATCAACTGGTCCATGATTGTGGGAGTAGCTCCTCTGTTATTGCTACTATGACCTCTTGGTTTGCTGGTACAGGTTGTTTCTCGGCTAATGCTTATGAACACCTTTGAGTGAAGGGTCGCATGATCCATTGGAATAAGGTGGTATGGTAGCCATGGTCTTTGCCTAAACATTGTTTTGTGTTATGGATTGCGGTGTTAGGTAAGCTCAGAACTAAAAATCGTCTGCACTTTATTCTCATTGATGTTAGCTGTGTGTTTTGTAGTCAGGACCAGGAGTCGCATGGTCATTTATTCTTTAATTGTCCCTGGACTTTGAACTTGTAGGGAAACATTGTTCGGTTTGCTGCATATTCATCGTCGCATGAGCTCCCTTCCTAGTGCTATTCGAGGTCTCTTCCTAAAACGGAAAAATATGGTTTTTAGAATTAGAAGAGCCTCCCTTGCCATCTCAGTTTATCTCATCTGGGAAGAGCATAATAAAAGGCTGTTTGATTCCTCTTCATCCTCGATGGAGAGAGTCTTTCGGAGATTCCAAGTTTTGTTCTTCATAATTTTTCAATTCCATGAAAAAGATCACTTCTCCATTAATGTTGGCTAATGTATGACTGGTCTTAATGGGGTGGTATTGGTTGTTGGCTGCTTCTCTACTTGCTTTGATTGATGTGGCTGGTTGTGTTTTGAGCTGTTTTGGCCATTTGTTGTCCTTCTTTGAGTTGACTGATAATGGCCAGTTTGTTGCCGAGAACTTCCTTCTGTGCTACTGTCCTTTGCCTAGGGCGTGAGTTTTTGTTGTTTCTTTATATAAATATTGTTCATCTTTTAGTTCTTGCTTTTTGCCAACTTTTTAGTTGGACTGTGGACGGATACTATGCTTCTTGTTTTGACTTCTCCTCAGCTTGCTCCCCTTGTTTGGCTTCGGGAATGTGTTACCTTGAGGTGTCTGCTCTTTTTTAGGTTCTTTGACTTTGCTGTTCGTAGCTTGTTTTTATTCTTTGATCTTTTATATATACTTACATTTGATAAAAATAAAATAAAAATCTTAGGATGTTTGAATGTGAATTGGTAAAACAAGTGGATAAATTCTTAAATTTTATCAACCATGAGCGTACGAGGACCTTGAATTTGCATAATTTTAATACATGAGAAATTGTACTGGATTTAACGCTTGAAATATGATGTTATATATATATATATATATATATATATATGGAGGGTTGTTCTAATCATATTGTTCACCTAACCATTTATGAATGATCTTTTGTTGAATTTAAATGAAAGCTTATAGCTTTGGCTATTTGGACCTCTAATTATTGTACTCCAAAATATATATAATTGTATTGCTTATTGAAATATACCTCTAAATCTTCATTTCTAATATACACACACACTATAACCAAATTAAATTTAAAACTTTAACTATCTTTATTTAATTTTTCTTTTTTTAAATACAAATTAAAAATTATAGTTATTAGTGGTTATAAATTTGACAGTCCAAGGTTTTTTCTATCTAAACGGGTACCGTTGGAAAGCTACTGGTACTAGATTGATAGTACCGTTTCGTTCACTTCTTTAGCTCGATTGGAAGGGTTGTAAATCATTATGATTTTTTTTTCAATATATATATATATATATATATATATATATATATATATATATATATAGATAGATAGATAGATAGATAGATAGATATCAATTTGAATATTATTTATTCCATTTCATGTTTAATGTTGTGAAGGCCTTTTTTTTACCTTTATCATTCCCAGATGGGGGATTACACGTGGTAAAAAAAAAGGTTTATAGTTATAAAATTATTATTATAATTCTTAAGAGTCACTACCTAGTTTTAAGGTCAAACAATAATGCAGTTTATCTTATATAGGATACGTTAGGGATGATTCGTCTTCCTCTTACATAACAAGTTTTCTTATCCAGACTCTCGTAGATCTAAAGGTTTCTAGTGACTTTAATACTAGGTGACAACTCTTAAGAATTATAGTCACAACTTTACAACCATGAAACCCTCTTTTTACCGTGCTTTGTCTAATCTGTGGGGATAAAAAAACATGAAACATGAAAAAAACACTGTCCTAACATTTTAATTTTTTTTTTATAAAATAATTTTAAAAACAAAGAATTTAAAATAAAAGATATTATATTAATATATTTTTAAATAAAACACACTTAAAAATACAATCAATATTTTAACAATAATAGTAATAAAACTGGAGCCACCTATTTTCTTCAGCTAGCTACACGCATTATAATAATTTGTCTGCCGCAATAAATACCAGCTCTCCGTCAGTACTGCGTTTAACGAGTGCCAACCACCACCGTCTCTCTCACCTCTTAAAGTTGTGCTGCTCTACGAATTGATGCCTCGTTCGGCAGTCAAAGCTTTCTCCCACGACATCTATGGAACTGGTGACGTGGCATCCTGTTTATCCAGATAGTTGGCCGACGGCTCATGCATGGCAGGGAAGGGAGTCATTTAATGCACAGGTTTCTGGGATGTTTTCCCTTCGATTTTATTCCTTTTTTATGCCAAACGAGGTCGTATATTTCATTAATATTGATGCTTGCACGCTTTCTGGAGCAAATCTATTTCCCCAAAAATATATTTATATATTTATATAAATAAATAAATAAAACCCTAATTATTAAATTTTTTTTATAAACGACACACATTCCAAGGGGGTGTTTGGGAGTGTGGTTGTTTTTGCTTTTCAAAGTGCTTTTCGTGCCGAAATGCATCAAAATGATGTTTTTTTTATTTTTTAAAAATTATTTTTGACATCAGCATATCAAAATGATCTAAAAACACTAAACCGCCGGTTTTAAAAATAAAAAAAAAATGAAAAACAATAAAAAAATAAATTCAATCACAATGCCAAACGGGACCTAAGTCGAGCTGTGCAAGTCTATTATTGTCCATGGACTCACGCATCAATTTCTCCAGGTGAGCTGGTCTGGTTTATCTATGTTGTAAGATATTGCTGTCGACACCAATGGCCTACCTAGGTTTATTTTCATGAATATATACATATATATATATATATATATATATATATATTAGTTTTTTTAATAATTTAAATATATTTGAAATAATTATTTTATTTGGAATTGCGCAAATATCAATGACCAGCTTACAAGGCAGGTGAGCATTGAAATCTTACCGACCACATCGTAGTTGAAGAAAAATAAATACTACAGCAACCAGCTAGCTAGCTAGGACAGCATGTTTTCCTATTTGTCTATCTTGTCTTGGTGTGCCATGATCAATTTTCGAATAAAATCCCTATATTCTTTTTAAAACTATATATTAAATATAAAAATAATTTTTTATTTTTGGGAACACACGATCTGTTCTCATCCCTTGCTATCCATATCATATCTGCATAGGATAGCAAATTTTATGAGAGCTAGCTACTTGTCATCCGTGGGGACACAAACACGGGTCATATATATATATATATATATATATATATATATATATATATATATATATATATATATATATATATATATATATATATATATATATATATATATATATATATATATATATTTTCTTTTCCAGATAAATCTTGGTTTAGTTGTGAATGTTTATAGACAATATCAATATCGAAATTTTACTCACTTACCTGGATCTATAAAATATAATTTTTAAGATTAAGATTTTCTCAAATAAAAATAAAAAATAAAATTACCACCAATATCATCTGAAGTTTTCAATTTTACCCTTCCATTCACTTTCCATCTAAATTTATAAGCAGATTAAATTATCCATTTATTTTATTTAATTACTCCGATATATAATGTTTTAATCTTATTTTTATATAATGTTTTGATCTTATTTTCCCCCGGCAAGAATGCAATGTCTTTGTCACTCCAGAAACTGGCACCCATCAAATACCATGCAAATGGTATATAGAGTGATTCTCCTTCAATGCCGATGACCTACCCCATGATCCCTGAAGCGGCTGCTGTAAAGATTCATCCACTTAACCATCTAAGTAGGTGGCCAAGTACTTCAATTTTAGAATTAAATGGGTTTGTTTTTTTACGGTATCAGGTTCGAGATACATGATTACTAATATGATAATTATTAGAAATTTATATTGTTATTAATATAAAATCCCGTAAGATTAGTCGAGATACTTATAAATGAGCTAAACACCACAGTTGATCTAAAAATAAATTTTAGGTGTCATGTTATGGTCTTAGATTCAACATCTATTATTATTAATATGATAATTATTAAAAATTTACATTGTCATTAACATAAGGTCCCTTAAGATGAGTTGAGATACTTGTAGGCGGGCTGAACACTATTGTTGATCTAAAAATAAATTTTAGGTGTCATGAACATGGTAATTTGGTCTGGTTTGTTGACGATTCATTTTTCTTTTAGTTTTTCTCTCTTCTCTACCTCAGTTTTTGCATTGTCCCTTGAAAAAAAAATCACATCAACCCTTCAATTTCTTTCACTTTCAGGGTTAGTCCTACTATCTTAATTGTAATTTTTTTATTTGAAAAAAAATTTTCAAATTGAAAATCACTTTCAATTTTATCATTCTTTAATTTTTCTCACCTCTCATATTTTACCTTTATTTTTTTTAATTCTATTTCTTTTATTTGAGGAGAGTTATAAAATTGATTTCTTTTTTTGATTTCATCCTCTCTCTTTTCTCCTATAAGATTTGATCCTCATTATTTTCAATGTTATTTTTATGCTTTGACAAGTCTTTTAGAATCAGTTGATTGATTCACTTGTCTAATTTTACCACTAACTAGATTATTGTCCAACTCTTTCAAACAGTCGATCAATTCTTCTAGTGATCCCAAGCAATTGGGTAGTTTACACAAATTAAATTAAAACTTTTTATTTCTCTACCAAACTATTTCCTTGTTATGGGCCACAACACATACATATGAACTATCCACAAACAAAACTCTCAAGTGATGTTTTTCTAGATATATTTAGCTCTACACATACACATAAAGATTTAAAGTTCAATAATCTTGCTGATGTATAATAACTTAGAGCAACATGAATAGACATGTGTTCAAGTTAACATTACAATTCTTGAAATATCTTATACAATACAAATTTAATAAATACAAAAGAAAAATGAATAATATTTTACCAAGTGCGATGACTCGAAAAATCAATAATATTTTAATATAATTTGAGTACATAATCCTTATTGATATGATAATGCTTCATAACCATTATTGTTAAACTAGTGAGTTGACATGTAAAATCGTATGATTTTGCAAGTAAAATGATTAAATCGGGTAGAAAAATCAGATCTCGTTAAAATCAGACAAAAACCATAAAAATCGGTTTGAATCGTAAAATCAGACCGATCCCACCAATTTTGCCAAATATCATTCCGGTTCTGCCACCCCTAGGGCCTAGACAGTAGACATGGCCTTGTACCTTCCCCTCTTCTCTCTCTCCCTCTCTCGGTCTAACCCCAAGCTAGTCCCCCAAGGCTAGGTAGCCCCTCTCTCCTTTCTCCTAATTTAAAAATATAAAAAAATCAGTATTTTTTAAATGTATTGTAGCCATAATTATATTATATTGTATTAAAAAAATATTTTATTTATGATTTTATGAGTTTTTTTACCTACATTATTTTAATTGTGATTTTATAATTTTTATATAGTAAATTTCAAGTATGATTTTACGATTCGAGTTCAGACAAAATCACAATTTTAACAACCATGTTCACAACCCAAAAGGCAAATCCAAACCATTTCAATCTCACACAATAATTCAAACGTCGAGGTCAACAAAAGCCCATTTATTACATTAGCCACTATTCTTTTCACTTATCATATATCCATTTACAGTTCAAAGCTCGCATAAACAACAATAATGGATTTACTACAACTATAACCTAAGCTACGATAAAAGATAATTAGGTGTAGGTTACTTACCAATCGCACGTAAAGTCCTGGCTCCAGCTTTGGATGAAGGTCTAGCTGCGATCATATCCTCTATCAACACAAGATAGTTCATCTTAAACATTCATTTCACCCATCTATATTCAATTTCGAAGAATAAAATTATGATTGATTTATTTAACAATGGCCTCAAACTAATGCACGCCATAAATCTCTATGTTTTCAAACATCTCATACATCTAATTAAGCATAGGTCTTTCATTAATTCATCTCACACTTTTATTCCCCTCCTACTACCACCTAGGAAGAACTCTCTCTCACCCCTTTAAAAAGAGAGTCTCATTCTTTTTTTGATATATTTATTAAATCTCCCTTTTACCTAATGATTAAATACATATAATTAATTAAGAAAAAAAAAGCTAAAACAGCTTGGTCAAACATTATAGATTACAATAATGTATTAACGCTTTTGTCCTCCAGTACGCCTCAACCCTTGCCTTTGTATCAGGAGTATTTTCGATTTTTTCATGGGACCAGTTTGCAATACTAGATTATTTAGGGCTATTTTCATATTTACAACATATTTTTACACAGTCAAAATACTAGTTTACCCCTCCCTTCAACCTGTTAACAGTGACCGGACCGGGGGTAATATCATTTTTTTTACCCGTGTATGAACAATACAATAACAAAAACGTCAAAAATAAGAAAAAACCGTCAACTGCCAGTGGTGGGTCCTTCAGACATTGCACATTTTTGAAAATTGTGTATATACTACTTTAGCCCTTGAAAAGACAAAAGCTAAGAAATGTAAATGGGGGTATTTAGGTAATCGCCTATATTTTTTTATTATTGTTTTTTCAGTGCATAGTTGGCTTGTCCGCGGAATGCGGCAACGCCTTTTTCCGAAATGCTCTCTTACAGTGGCGTGTGCTGCGTCATTTGGTGCCAAAAAATATCGATTTCGACGTCTCTGAGGATTCGCTACCATGTACTCCACCTAATGGTATGACGCGTGTTGTCCCATCATGACCAGAGAGGCGACGGTGGTTAGTTGAACATTTTTGTACCTGTTTCTCTCTCCTAAAGATCATCTCACATTGCAATCCCCTGAGTTTATGGTAGATTCATTTCCATCCCTTCTCTTTTGATTGTTGTATAGTATCTTGATTTCTGTAACAGAAGTTTCGAATGGTTTTAATTTCATCCTTCAATTGCAATTGATGATATATTTTATTTGCATTTCGATCCTTATTTTTTTTATTTGTTTTTGTTTTGTATTCAATCCCTTAATCTTTTTGGTATAACAATTTCTATTATTTTCAATTTAGTCCATAAATTGAAATGAATTATATATTGTATTTTCATTTCGGTCCCTATTTTTTTAATTTTAGTTTTGGTTTTCAATCCCTTAATATGTTTAGTATATAAATTTGAATTATTGTCAATTGGATCCTTCAATTGAAATCAATTATATATTTTATTTTTATTTTGGACCTTATACTTTTAATTATTCTTTTAAAATTTAATTCTTTTATTAGTATTTATATAGTTATACATTAATCCTTATTATTGTACATGTTTATGTGTACATGCTATTTGTTTTACTTTTAAATTTTTTTTTATCTTCTTTTTTATTGGGATTGTATTTTTTAATTAGTCTTTAAATTTTATTTTGTGTTAGTGATCATTTGAGGATTTATATTTTTTTTTAAATTAAGGGTAATAATATTTATTTTTGTTTTGTTATTTATTTTATTTGCTTGCTTGCTCTTTTGTTAT
Organism: Salix dunnii; assembly: GCA_015731905.1. NCBI lineage: Eukaryota > Viridiplantae > Streptophyta > Magnoliopsida > Malpighiales > Salicaceae > Salix > Salix dunnii. The sequence continues at coordinate 1,335,917 of CM027661.1, forward strand.
AATTTTGAGTTTTTTTTATTCTTTCGAGGTTAATGCTTTTTTATTTATTTATGCAATAATAGCAAGAATTATGTTTATTTTTTTTGTTGGGGTTGCCTTTTTTTATTTGGTCCTCAAATCTTAATTTGTGTTAGTGATTATTTAAAATTTATTTATTTATTTTTTCCTATAGGTCAAATATTTTTTTAAGCTAATAATTTTTTTCATTTATTTGATTTTTTTATTCCCCTTTTGTAATAATGTTGAGTTTTTTTTATTCTTGAAAATAATTTTTTTTATTAGTTGTGCAATAATGGTAATAATTATTTTATATGTTTTTTTTTTAAATTTTTTTAACTCTAATAATATTTAGTTTTGTTTTGTTATTAATTTTATTTTTGCATACTCTTTTGTTATATTTCATATTTTCTTGATTCTTCAAGATAATTTTGTTTTTTTTTTCATTATTTAAGCTATAATAATAATAATCATTTGAAATATTTTTTTCAAATGATTTTGTTAATACTAGTAATATTTATTTTACTTTTGTTTCTCTTTTGTTATAATTTTTATTATTTTTTATTCTTTGAGGATAAGTTAATAATTTTTATTATTATTATTATATATGCAATTATAATAATAATTAGATATGTGTTTTTTCTTGCTTACTTTTTTATCAAACTTTTTTATTTTTTTATTTTTCATGATAAGCTAATAATTTTTACTATTTTTACAATACTAATAATAATAATTGAAGGTGTTGTAATCTTCATGATAATGGTGACATTATAAATTATCTTAATAATAGTGACTATAATTTATTCTAATAGTTATGGTGCTTATGATGTAGCTAATGATGACTTTGATAACAATAATAACATAAACTCATAAAATAATATAAAAATCAATAAAGACAAAAACAATTATGCTAATGATAATAATAATACTTATAATTGAAATACTATTAAAAAACAACGATGTTAATTATCGTGATAATTATTGTTGTACTAACTATAACGATTATAATAATAATGTCAGTAATAATTTGAATAGTAATTACTTACAACTATTATTATAATATTAGCTATAATAATTATGTCAGTTTCAAAAAATGATGATTAAAATATAATAAAAAAAATTCATTAGTCGATGTTATTTTATTCAAAATTGACTTGCATGACTTTTTATGTATGAAAAGTTCCAGTTGGTCGTTGAACATCTATTATCTTTTTTCTCACTCCTGCCGGCTAAAATGCCCGGCAGTCCCTGGTGTTATGGAAGTTTTAACTTCAATCCCTGAATTTTTTTAATTGTGTTGTATGGTCCTGATTGTTGGTATAGAAGTTTTCATTTGTTTCAATTTTTTTCTTCAATGGAAATTGATTAGATATTGTAATTTTATTTTGATTCTCTGTCTTTTAATTCCCGGATTGGTTTAAAATCCTTAATATATTTGTTATTAACTCTTTTTTTAATTTAATACTTTAATTTTAATTTGTGATGGTGATCATTTGAAAAATAATATTTAGTATTTTTCCCTTTTTATTTTTTTTATTATTTATTCTTCAAGTAAAACAATATTTTAAAATATAATCATTTTTTTTTTGCTTTTTTTGAAATTTTCTAGTTGTTAAATTTCTAATTATTATAGGTAAGGCATTCAAAATAATGATGATGATTATTTGTAAGTTTGTTTTCGTATGAATATATGAGGTTAAGTATATATTTTTATATTTTTTTAATATGAACACCTTAAAAAATATATACATATAAAAATAAATGACCTATTTGTTTTTTTAAAATAAAATAATAATTTACTATCAGTGTTCTAAAATACTTTTAATATAATAATATAACAAATAAATCTTATAGCAAAAATTATGGTGTCATCAATAGTATGCCCAATAATAATTAGAATATTAATTATGTGTATAATATTTATAATAATAGCTATAAGAATTGTGACAAGAATTCATTGCTCAATTTTTTTTTATGGAAAATAACTTATGCGTCTTTTTTTTTATGTATAATATTTTAGCTATCATATTACATTAAGAAAATTTATGAAACCATATGTTAACAAGACATATAGAAAAAATATGCCAAATTATCTAGAATAATAAAATCAAAATTTTCCTGTGTTTCGCCACATTCAGCATTAACTTTTTGAACATGTAATAAAATTATTAATGGTCCTAATTTTTTTTTTAAAAATACTATACATCTAAGTTAAATAATCAACTTAAAAATTTTAAAAAGCCAATTACAATACACACAAAAATAATCTGTTTTCTATATAAATAAAAAAGCCTAGCGCATCTCACGAGCAAGTTCGCTCGTAATTTTCTATAGTTAAACCGTCATAACATTAGTCCTAATATGTGAAACCCTACCCTCACATAACATACAAACGCTTATCTATTTCTCCTCTTAGTCCCCCTAGTTTATCATTTTCTTTCCAAACACTAAACCCTCAAAAAAACTTGAATTCTAGTCTTTTTAGTGGTTTCTCTCAAGGAGCTACAGAAGTCCGATTGATGCAAAATCAATTTTCATGTATTCAGGACGCAAAGACCTATACACGTTCCAAATTTCAGCTCAAAACGATTTGATATGAAGGAGATATGAATTTTACAAGAGAAAACTAAATTTGGCCAACTTAAGGAAGGACTATTTTGTAAATTAGACACTAGGGTTTCTAAGCATATATAAAGGAGAAGAGAAGAAAGGAAGGGCGGCCAGCACAAAACAAAACACAAAATATTCCTCCTTCAAACCCTTGCAAGGACACAAAAACCTTCGGATTTCAAGAACCGTGAGATTTATTCTTCCTTCTATTTTCAGTTTATGTTATGAATGAGTATGATTGTTTTCCTATGCATATTTCCTATGATTGTTGTTGATGATTGATAGAGCGGACTCTAAGTTATTGTTGTGAACAATCTATTGCTAAGTTTAATATCAAAACTTGTGGTATGAACTACATTATTGAACTTAGGAGAACATTTGAATAAATTGACACAAGTTGCGGACAACTTGTATGTTAATCTTGATGAAATTATCTAGTTCTTAAAGCTACCGTTAATTAATTACATTAAGAAAAAATTGCATTTTCTGTTTCAAGGATTGGTTCTAATTTCCGTAGGTGGATGTATGCTTGTGACCAAGGTTTTTTTGATAAGTTTCGGTTTTAATTGATTTTGTTTGCTAGTTTAATTGCTGCCATAGTTTAGATAATCACAAACCAAATCCCCCACTATTGTGTTTTAAGCTAGGGTAATTAATTTGTGCGACCGCGACATCGCAACATTTATCATTTTCTTTCCAAACACCAAACCCTAAAAAAAACTTGAATTCTAGTCTTTTTAGTGGTTTCTCTCAAGGATTTATTGAAAAGCTTCAATATCCTCATTTCCTTTCTCTTATTTCCATATTTACTTTGCCCACAGTTGGGTATTTGAATAGGAAGAGGAGAAATCCAATGAAACTCATGTTTTTCCCTTAATTTCATTCAACCACCAATTATATTGATCGATCGGTTCAAAGTAGTCAAGCTAATTGGTTAATCACTTTAGGCATCACCTTATATATTATTTTTTTTTCTTTCCATATTTTATAACCCCATTTTAATTTTATTCATTATTTAGATTTAAATTATTTTCAAGACTATCAAGGGTTTGCTATTAAAATGGTTTGAAATTGCCTCTTTTTTTCTATTAAGCCTAGGTTTAAGTTTTCATAACTTATGATCTTGGAATATTAACTCAAGTTTATGAGATTCACCTAAGTTTTCTTTATTTTTAATGTGTTATTAAATTAGGACCTTTTATATTATTAAATCAACCAAAATTATATTTTGGTTCCTTAAAAACACTAGTGTTGTAAACCCAGGAAATAAGTGTAGGTGTAAATTTTAAACTAAATAAATATAGAAAATAAGATAATAGGAAATCCATGTACATATCGAAATAAAATGAGAGTTCAGGAATTTTGTATATAACATCCAAAAGATATATTTTAGATGCTTTATTTTTTTACTCAAAATTAATTAGGGGTTAAATTTACATTCAAAAAATGAATTAAAAAAATGAAGAGGAGAATGGATATATAATAAGTTAAGCGGTAAAATTGAAAGAAATGTCAATAGTAAGGATTTAAATATAAGAGGGATATAAATAAGGGTAAAATAAAATATTTAGTGGAAATAAGGCCTAATAACAAATAAGAAAAAATTAAGGATATAAATACCTTTCTCTTTCACTCCAATCGAAAAAAATAGTGAAAAAAGAGAGATATATTTTGAAAGTGTTCTTGCTTAATGTAGAAGAATTCTAAAGAAAAAGAGAGCAAATATTACCAAAATATCCATCCATAAAAAATAAAAGGATTATGAGTGTTATTGGAAGAAAAAAACTGGAGAAAAAAAGAAGATAGTGGCTAGAAGCAATAAGAAGAAAAGGATGGGAGGAGATTTTGATGTCACAAACAATTAGGATTTAAATCTTTTGGTATGGTGATTCTTATATTCATATAGAAATTTAACTTTATTACTAGATTGCATGAGTTGCTTTATGAGATTAGGGTTAGCTTTCTTGGAAATTTGGGAGGGAATTATGGAATTTTATTCAATTAATGTATGTGGCTTCAAATATGATGAAATGATAAGATCTTTGTTGCTGGCACATTAATATCGAGAGAGATATAAATTAAAATACGATGAAATGATAAGATCTTTGTTACAATGTTAATCAAAGCAAAGCAGGTCCAAATGAAATTTCATGGTGCTAAAGTTATACTAATAACATCCTATAAGTTACAGCTTGTTATCTTTAGCTATTTTTTATGGCTATCTTTTTTATATGATATATTCATAATTGTTTAAGATTATCATTTATATGATATATTTGAGGGACAAGTCAAATAGGGATGCATGACTACTAGGGTCTATATAGTAGAAGGAACCCATGTATCGTTTGTGTCAGAGGTGCATGCAAGGTACCCTAGGGATTATTTTACCATGTTGGGTAGATGCTATATTTGTAGGGGTGAGGGATATCAATGGAGGGAGTGTCCGCACATGGAAAGAGACTATTATTATTGTGGGGACACGAGTTGTTGGAAGAAATATTGCCTTCATAGCGATATCAAGGGAACCCAGAGTCAGAGGATTGATGTTTGGAGCCAACAATAGTCGATCATGATTGATTGACCCGTTAGACCTACCTAGTTAGGGGCAAGTGCTCCTCGAGGAAGGCCTAGATTTTAGGATGGAATGATTTAAGGTTAAGTATATCATATGAACCAAGAGGATGTGATAAATATGCTTGATGTTTTGATAGGTATAATACAGTTAAATGCAATACAAGTTTATACTTTGATTGATCTTGGGACTAGTCCTTCCTTTATAGCATATACAATTGTAGAACAATTGCATGTTGTACCTTTTAAGTTAGGTGTAGGATTGATAGTTGGTACCCCATTAAAAGAAAACATAAATATTGATTATATCTATAAAGGAGTGAAATTGTATATTAGAGGGTTAAAATTGAGCGTCAACCTTATGCCATTAGAATTATATAACTTTCACTTGATTCTGGGCATGGATTGGTTAAGTAAACAGAAGACATAAGTGGGTTGTTTTACCAAAATGGTAACTATCCAGGGATTGGGAAATAAAAATGTAGTTTTAAAATGTAAAGAAAAATGCTTCCAAATTGTTTAACTTTAGTTTTAAGGGTTGGAAGATTAATGAAGCAAGGTTCTCTTGCTTGGTTGTAGAAACCGGGGTTTCCATAAAAACCATGTAACGTCTCCTTATCCGGGAGACAAAAAAGTAATCTTATTAACACAGATTCACCAGGAAAAGAAGATGTCATTTTTTAACATATATATATATATATATATATATATATATATATATATATATATATATATATATAAGATTTCACTATAATTTCTATCAAACTCTCTGTAGAACCTCCCCTGTACTAGCAGGTACCAAATTTTCAACATATAACATAACCTTTAATTCAATCTTGACTTAATCATCATTTTTCTACAAAACCATAAACATCATCCTCATCACAACAACAATAAATAAACCATACATTTAACAACAATCAATAATTTGCACCAGAATTAACATAAATCCAGTCACATTTGATATAATACGATAAAATGAGTTAATTTTCTTACATTCCAATTTTTCCAAAAATAGTGATCATTCATACCAGTTTACCAATATTTAATTTATATGAAATACTGCTGGTTACAAAAAACTAAGAAACAACAACTTTACTTTTGACTTAAAGATGATGGACCTGAAATAGAAATACAAGATAATTCCATTAAAAAATTTAAAAAATAATATTAAAGTTATTAAACTCATGGTATACAATCATACATAATTATAATAATTAGCATATGTATTTGAAACTAAAACTATCTTCCCCATTTATGTGTTGTCGATACTAAGTACAGTCGATACTCTTATTACCCTACCAACATCAAAAATCAAAGAAGACTCCTTCTTAGGTCCCTGGCATACCTTTTTTTTTAGATTGCAATATACATGAATGTGTATTAAACATTGCACCACAATCTTTTTATCTAGAATTATAGCATACACTCAATATATATTAGCCTATGCATAGTGATCCTCATCCCTAGAATCTTGATATACACTGAATGTATAACAGTTATTCATGATGATCCCTTCATCCTGGATGCTAACATACACTAAAATGTATGTTAGCTATTTTTGGTGATCTATTTATCCAGGATCCTAGCATACACTGAGTGTGTTATCACCCAATCTCTAGGTGATTCCCCAAAATATACCAAAAAATAATAAAAATAAAATATAGGAAAATACAGATTTAAGGCAAAAATAATTTATTATTAGATAAATCTGTGTAAAAATTAAGTTGTGCTACATAATTATATTTTTATGGGTTGATTTGATTTTATCGTCGACCAATTTAAAAGTGTAATTATGTTTTGAAAGTAATTTAGGGTCCAATTAAAGGATTTAATTAAGTGCGAGGACTTAATTATACTTTAAAATTGGTCGCATCAAATTAATTGAGGACTTTGTCATCACCCAATTTTTGGGTGATTCCCCAAGATATACCAAAAAATAAATAAAATAAAACAAAAGGGGCTGGTGTCGGCAGAAAAATTAATGTAGAAATTTTGAACATTTTTGGAAGCCCAGTCGTACCTCTTTTTTGCCTAGAAATGAAAGAAAATGCAGATTGAAGGCCATAATAATTTATTCTTGATAAATCTGCATAAAAATTAAGTCGGAAGACATAATTATATTTTTATGGGCCAATTTGATTTAATCGTCGGCCGATTTAAAATGTAATTATGTTTCAGAATTAATTGAGAGCTCAATTGAAGGATTTAATTAAGCGCAAGAGCTTAATTATACTTTAAATGGGTCAAATTAATTTTATTAAGGGCTTAATTGGTGAGAAATTAAGTTTGAAAGCTTAATTTGGGTTAAATTGAGAAGAGCGAGATTTTCGGTGACGAAACTGTTTGAAATTAATTGAGAGCCCAATTGAAGGATTGAATTAAGTGCAAGGGCTTAATTATACTTAAAATGGGTAGAATTAATCTAATTAAAGGTTTGATTGCTAAGAAATTAAATTTGACAGCTTAATCTGGGTTAAATTGAGACGATCGGAATTTTCAGCGGCGAAACTTTTCGAGTGAAATCGGAAGTCAAAATTAAAGATAAAAACATTGTTCTTCCTGGTTTTTTCTCATCAAAAAAAATCTTTTTTGTCACAACCTATTTATTTAAAATTTTCAAAAAAAAAGGGCTGCGGCAGCCATGCTTAGCCATTCCAGCAGCCATGCTGCACCATGCTGCCACCACTCTCACCATACCTGCCACCATAACACACCATCCCGTGGACAACACCCCCGTGCCGTGCACCATGCCTTCTATGGCTATAAATAAGAGCAGAAAAAATTGAGCAAGGAGGAGGAGAGAAAACACTATCATAGGGGGGAATGGACAGTAACAGGAAGAGAGGAAGTTTTCGACAGTGAAGGACTGTCATGAAAAAACAATGGAGGATACGTAAAAAAGAAAAAAGAGGAACAGAGGGAAAAACGAGCAGATTTTATGTAGCAAAATCACACAGAAATAAGAGAGGTTTACGTAGAGAAAACAAAAAACCATACGCAGAGATAGGGAGACAGCAGAACATGAAATTTCTTCATCTTCCTCGTCTCCGACGGTATCCCTCTCTCTCGGCCATTTTCTTACCAGCCCTCTCTCTCTCCTCCAGCTCTCTCTCTCTCCCATTCCTCAGCCCATTGCAGCTCTCTCTCTCCCTCACCGACAGCAACAGTACGCACCAGCTTCTTCTTCCCCCCGACGGTGCAGTCATCTCTCTCTCTACCATTGCCTCTCTCTCTTGTCTCCCTCGGCAGTGTGCACAACCAGAAGCAACTCCACACTGGAAGCTCCTTCCTTAAGCCAGAAGCATCACCGGAAGCAACTCCCAGTTTTATTCTCCGGTGACCGATGCAGCAGTAGCAGTAGCGAAGAACAGCAGCCATGAGCACCGAACACGACAGCAAACCAGCGACCTTTCATCCCGCTTTCCGGCCACCACGGGCCACCATTTTCGACGCCACCACTACAAGAAGAACCACCTCGACGTCCTCTACCCAACGGAAATAGTAGGTGACCCTCTCGTCGTGGTCGGCCGATCAAATTGCACTACACTTCACTGTTACGTGTTTTGCGTTTTTGTGTTATTTATTTATTATTATCAAAAAAGAGAATTAAAGTAAATGTTGGGCCTGGGCTGCTCTCGGCCCAGCCCAGCCCAGCAGTGGTGGGCCTTTGGCCCACCATGGCTGGCCCATTTGGTAGGGTTAGGCCCGACTCAATTTTTTTTTGTTTTATTTAAAAAAAAACACAAAAAAAAACACACAAAAAAATATTTTTACTACTATTATTACTATAAAAAAATACAAAAATATAAAATATTTTGTTTTCGTGCATACGGCCGAACTCCAAGATTTTCCAAGCATTTTTTTTGGAAAAAAAATATTGCATCTTTCTCATGTTTTAAAACAAAATTGGGTATCGTAACAAGTTTATGATTATCCGTTGGTATTCGGCCAAAATATCAAAAATAATTTAACAATTATTTTATTTTAGCTTTCGCGGTGTAAATTTAAGTTGTAAAGTACACCTGCAAATAAAAAGAATTTTTAACTACGGTGTAAAATTACATTGTAAAGTACACTCATAGATACTAAAAGAGGATTTTCTTTTATTATGGTGTAAAATTACATTGTAAAGTACACCTGCAAAAAATATTTTTCTTTTTTAAGTCAGTGTAAAAAAAATAAACTTAAGAAAAACAATCAAACAGCAATGAAGCTTACCTTAGGTAGGGTGCACTATGGGTGAGGCGTCTTCCCCTTGCACAACAAGTCCCCTTACCCAAGACTCTCGCAGACCAATAGATTCCTAGTGACCTTAATACTAGGTGGCGACTCTTTATAATTATTGTCGTAATTTTTACGGCTATAAAACACCTCTTTTTCACCGTGCGCCGTTATCTCTCCAAACCCGAGGGATGGCGGGGTGCGAAGCAAAAAAAAATCATCGTCGTGACATTGCTGGATTGAGCATTGTTTGTTTGATTGTTATTTTCGAGTTCATTTTTTGTACTCGCATTGTTATTGCTTTAGCATGCATTTTAATTTCAATTCATCCACATCTTTGGGTTTGAATTAATGTCATCATACATTTTAATTTTCAGAATAAACTCAATTTTAAGTTAGGTGGGGATTAGCGTTCTGCCTCATGTCTTTCAGTCGGGGTTCAGATTCGTGAAACATCCAACTATGACCTGTGTGTTTACTTGATTATGGCGGTCACATAGTGCCCCAACCATTTCTTGTAAACCCCCACACCAACTTCACGTGAGGCGTTCAGTAGGCAGTTCATAGACCCTCTGAGACCAGGTAAAAAGCTTACCTCTCATGTAATGACCTAGAACCTGTCTTTGGATACAAATCCTCCGATAATTCACCTGTCATCTATGTACATACATTTACATCCACATGCACACGCATCCATCATTATACATAACATGTTATCAGCAGGTCAAAATATAGGTCCTCGAAGAGCTCCTAACACTCGACTCCGTCAGAGAAATATGGAGGATGAAGAACGCGCACGCCGTGATGCTCATTTTCAAGAAGAACTGGATTCTCTGAAAGCTAGCGTGGCTAGTCTTACGAGCTTACTCGAGCAGGTACTAAGGAATGCCTCTGGAAAGGGTCCTTCAACTAGACCTGTAATTGCTTAAACAGAAACGATGAATCACCATGAAGAGGTGACAGGAGAAAGGGTTCAAGATCCGGAACAAAATCCAGCTTTCGTACAAGCAGCGGTGCCAACACCTGCCGCAACCCCAACCATTATACCAACATCAGAGGGTATCAACCAAGATAAAATGGCGATGTTGGAGGCCAGAATAAGGGTCATTGAAGGATTGAACCTATATGGCCCGATACAAGCTGCTGAAATATGTCTAGTCCCGAATGTTATGATACCAAAAAAATTTCATGCTCCTGATTTTATCAAGTACACTAGGACACAGTGCCCCGTCACTCACCTAAAATCATACTGTAACAAAATGGCAGAAGTAGTGCATGATGAAAAATTGCTTATGCATTTTTTCCAAGATAGTTTGAGTGGGGCAGCTTTGAATTGGTACATGAGACTAGACAGCATCAGGATCCGTAGCTGGAAAGATCTGGTAGATGCTTTCATCAAGCAATATAAATATAACATAGACATTGCTCCTGACAGAACAAGTTTGTCCAACTTGGAGAAGATGAATAGAGAAAGCATAAGGGAATATGCTCAGAGATGGAGAGATCTCGCTGCACAAGTACAACCTCCGCTTCTAGATAAAGAGATGGTGATATTATTCACCAATACGCTAAGAGCACCCTATTACAAACATATAATGGGTAGCTCGGCACAACAATTCACAGATGTTGTAGCCGTGGCAGAGCGGATAGAGCACGGAATCCGAAATGGGAGAATTCTCGTACCTATGGAGAAAAATGGCTTGGAAGGCAAAAGAAAAGTAGTCAAGCATTTTGAAGATGACTACAAGGGTAGGAAAAACCAATTTCAAAATTACCATAACCCTTCATCTGAAATTGCCAACATCAACCTTCAAGCCAAAGATCCCCCTAAAAATTTCCCAAAAAGAAATTACCAAAAAACCGAAGAACAGCTACCTCCACTACCTTTGCCTTTAAATGAGATGTATCAAAAATTGGTAAGCATTGGGCAAATAGCTCCGGAACCTCAGACACCTTTGCAGCCGCCTTACCCCGCTTGGTATAAACCCGACTTCACTTGTGAATACCATGCTGGTACTGCAGGACATAGCATTCACACTTGTGGTGCCTTCAAGAAGAGGCTAATGCAATTGATCAAAGCAGGGTGGATAATATTAGAAGAAAATCCAGGTCCTGCAACTAATTAAGCCTCATGAAAGTGAAGTACCAAGTGTCCGCACTATCAAAGTGATCCCAACAAAACCTTTTGAAAAGGGAGTGCCCCGACATTGGAAAATGAAGTTTGCTTCATAATTACCTTCTATTTTGATCATGTCTTCACATGGTGTTTTGGCTCTGATTTATCAACAATCTTGCTTGTAATGCCACAAGACCTTTTGTTAAACCATCTTTTCTCCCCAATGAGATCATCCATTTTCTCGTGTTTATGGCGTGCTCTTGCATTTTGTTTATATAACACAAGTACACACTGTATCTTTCCATTATACATGATCCCATGATTTCATCAAGATTTTTTAGCAAATCAAAGTCTAGTACGAAAAGATATGCCAAATTAATGATTGCTTAACAAATATGTTCTAGGAATTCAAAGGATTCCGTTGAAGGGTGATCTCATATCCCAAAAATTCACATAATAACCCAATCTCTTAAAAAATATTTCGCATGGAAAAACAAAGCTTATCGGTTCAGATTGCATGTTTTGAAATGAGGAGAGGCCATCTATGATATGCCTTCACAAATTCTTAAATATCCATTGCAGTCCTTATTTGAGCCGAATAATTATTTTCTTTCTAATAATTAACCCTGACTAAGTTCACACCCTACACTGGGGGACAAGTGCGAAGAAAGAAGAACTCTCAATTACAAAATAGTTCTCAATGACAAAAGATGCCCAAAGAAAGCTGGGGGGCATAAACATAAAAGATTTTTAGTACACTAGCAAATCAATTCAATATTTTAGTAGTGCTAAAACCCCAAAATAAAACGCCAAAAAATTATGGGGGGCATGTCACAATAAAAGCCCAAACAAAATACTTGGGGGCATGTCAAGTCAACATGATGACATTGCTAAAATCTCATTCTCAAGAGCCCAAACAAATACCGGGGGACATGTCAAGATATCCCAAATAAAATTGTGAGCCATAAACATAAAAAGAGTTTTAGTACATTACGATGAGCCGAGTCAACATGATAGCACTAAAACCCATGATAAAAAGCCCAAACAAATACTGGGGGGCATGTCTAGGTAAAACCTCAAACAAAATGCTAGAGGGAATGTCATGAAAATCAATCATGAGGACCAAAAGGAGTTCTAAGAGTAAGCACTAAGTGATCCTTAGTCTAGAAAACCCTCAAACACCTTTTGAGCCTGCAAATATCTTTTCTTCATAGCCAGCACCTGAGTCTACATTACAAGCCTGATAAAGCCCTTTCTGATCAAATACAAGTAATCTAGATCAATAGGCAATTCTTTTCCATTCGATATCATCCTTACAAATGCTTTACCAAACTTGATCAAAGCCTTTTGAAATACAAGACATGCAAACAAGCATCATTTCACGTTCTTGTTAAATCAACATAAAACCTGACAATGAGATCACTTGAATTCTTTCGAGAACAAGTTTGTTTAAACAAACATCAAAATGGTTTTTGTGCTTGGAATGACTTTGAAATTCCAAAAATCTTACATGAAAACAATTTTTCCAAATAACCATCTCTTTCCTACAAACACTTGAAGCCCAAAGCACTGGTGTGACATGACTTGAATGGGGCAATCAAAATGGTGTTTGCATTTGGAATGACTTTGAAATTCCACAAATCACACATGAAAACACAATCTTTGCAAATAACCAAGTTTTTCATGCAAACACTACACTTGAAGCCCAAAACACTTGTGGGGCATGACTAGACTGGGGGGCAATCTATAAATGCAATTGAAGCTAGCTTCATCATTCTCTTTCAAAGAATCTGGATCAAACTCAAGGGGGCATGTTGATATCAAACATCCATCATCTCTAGTGGTCAAAATCTTAAGTTGCGGCTCGAGTAAGCAGGAGTGAGAAGCCGTCAAAGTTAGAAATCCAACCCAAGGAAAGGAAGGTAAGGAAGAAGAAAGGGGACCTATATCTTTCAGATAAGTATACATGCATCATCATGCATTGCATCCCCATTAAGAATTCAGGAAACGTTTTGGAAGGATCGTAATTCATGAACTTTCATTCATCATTTTTGTGCGCTTTCAAGCTCCCACCTTTTCCATTTCCTTGAGCATGTTTTTCAACTTTATCTCTTTCCTGATTTTGGGTGTCGCCATGCATTCCATCCATTAAGAATCTAGGAAATGTTTTGGACGGAAATGTTTTGGACGGACCGTAATTTACGAACCTTCATTCATCATTTTTGTGTACGCCTTCAGGCTCTTACCTCTTTAACGGGCTTTTTAGCCTCATCTTCTTTCCTGAATTTGGTTGTCATCACGCATGGCATCTCCTCACTAATAATCTAAGAAATATTTTAGAGGAATTGTAATTTACAAACCTCAACTCATATTTTTTTGTGCGCCTTTGAGCCCTTACCACTTTCACATCCCTGAGTGCGCTTGCGAGCCTTTTAACAAACACAGATAGAGCATTATTCAACCATATCTTCTTCCTTATTTGAGTGTGCTTCCAGTCATTAACCACCTCAGATAACGCGCTTTTGAGTCTTGTCTCTTTCTTGAACATAGGTCAGTTTTCTAGCCGCCATCATCTAAAATAGTGTGCTTTTCAGCCCTATTTTTCCCTTCATATTCGAATGCGTTTTCCAACCCTCAACCATCAATTAGGATAGTGCGCTTCTTAGCCATTCCTTTCCTATCTTGAGCGAGTTTTCCAACCCTCAACCATCAATTAGGATAGTGTGTTTCTTAGCCATTCCTTTCCTTTCTTGAGCGAGTTTTCCAACCCTCAACCATCAATTAGGATAGTGCGCTTCTTAGCCATTTCTTTCCTCTCTTGAGCTAGTTTTCCAACCCTCAGCATCAATTAGGATCGTGCGTTTCTTAGCCATTCCTTTCATCTTTGAGTGTGTTTTCCAACCGTCAACCATCAATTAGGATAGTGCGCTTCTTAGCCATTCCTTTCCCTTCACATTTGAGTGTGTTTTCCAACCCTCACCATTAAGTAAAATAGTGTGTTTTCTAGCCCTATTTTTTTTCTTTTATCTTTGAGTGTGTTTTCCAAACCTCAACCATCAATTAGGATAGCACTTTTTAGCCATTCCTTTCCTCTTGCTTGAGTGAGTTTTCCAACCCTCAACTATCAATTAGGATAGTGCGCTTCTTAGCCATTCCTTTCCTCTCATTTGAGTGTGTTCTCCAACCTTCAACCATCAATTAGGATAGTGCGCTTCTTAGTCATTCCTTTCCTCTTTTTTTAGTGTGTTTTCCACCCCTCGCCATCAATTAGGATAGTGCGCTTCTTAGCCATTCCTTTCCTCTCATTTGAGTGTGTTCTCGAACCCTCAACCATCAATTAGGATAGTGCACTTCTTAGCCATTCCTTTCCTCTCGTTTGAGTGTGTTTTCCAACTCTCAACCATCAATTAGGATAGTGCGCTTCTTAGCCATTCCTTCATTCTTGTTTGAGTACGTTTTTCACCCCTTAACAATCAATTAGGATAGCGCTTCTTAGCCATTCCTTTCCTCTTATTTGAGTGAGTTTTCCAACCCTCAACCATCAATTAGGATAGTGCGCTTCTTAGCCATTCCTTTCCTCTTATTTGAGTGTGTTTTCCACCAGTCAACCATCAATTAGGATAGTGCGCTTCTTAGCCATTCCTTTCCTCTTATTTGAGTGTGTTTTCCACCAGTCAACCATCAATTAGGATAGTGCGCTTCTTAGCCATTCTATTCATCTCTTTTGAGTGTGTTTTCCAACCCTCAGCCATGAATTAGGATAGTGCGCTTCTTAGTCATTCCTTTCCTCTCATTTGAGTGTGTTTTTCAACCCTTAACCATGATTTAAGATCGTGTGCTTCTTAGCCATTCCTCTCCTTGTTTGAGCGTGTTTTCCAACCTTTAACCATGAACTAAAGATAGTGGGTTTTCCAACACTATTTTTCTTCCTCTTTTGAGTGAGTTTTCTAACCCTCAACAACAGATCCTAGATAGCGAGCTTTCTAGCCTTGTCTTTCCTCCAATGAAATTTTCATAATCCTCACCTGGGCAGGTCACCCACTACAACAAGACCACCTTTAACTTTTTACCATCATCATTGTCCATCTTCATTATCTTCACTTGGGTAGGTCACTCATTATAATAAGATCATTTTCCTGTGTCAATCAGAAACAATATCATTTTTCATCCTTTGAGTATCCTATTTAGGCCTCAATTCTTAGGTAGTGTGCTTTTTAGCCCTTCCCTTCTGAATGTGCTTTATAGCCCTCATTCTTATTTTTGGTTGGATCGACCATTTATTGGTCTGATAAGTCCATTTTCTTTTTTCTTTACAATGCTTACTATTTAAAGTCTTTTACAAGACTTTCATCGTAAGCATTGTAAATAGGGGGCAACTGTCATCACCCAATTTTTGGGTGATTCCCCAAGATATACCAAAAAATAAATAAAATAAAATAAAAGGGATTGGTGTCGGCAGAAAAATTAATGTGGAAATTTTGAACATTTTTGGAAGCCCGATCATGCCTCTTTTTTGCCCAGAAATGAAAGAAAATGCAGATTGAAGGCTAAAATAATTTATTCTTGATAAATCTGCATAAAAATTAAGTTGGAAGACATAATTATATTTTTATGGGCCAATTTGATTTAATCGTTGGCCGATTTAAAATGTAATTATATTTCAGAATTAATTGAGAGCTCAATTGAAGGATTTAATTAAGCGCAAGAGCTTAATTATACTTTAAATGGGTCAAATTAATTTTATTAAGAGCTTAATTGGTGAGAAATTAAGTTTGAAAGCTTATCTCTCCAAACCCAAGGGATGGTGAGGCGCGAAGCGCGAAAAAATCGTCGTCGTGACAGACTTAATCGATGAAAAATCAACGTCTTGAGTTTAATTTGGATTCAATTGAGAAGTTTGGAGTTTTCAGAGACCGAATTACATTTTTCTAATCCAATTGAGCGAAGTCAGGGGTCAAATTGAAGACAATTGAATTTTAATGGTCAATTGAGGGTCAAATTGCTTAAATCTGAAACGAAAGACCAAAATAAAAAGGGTGTGCAAGGTTAAGGTTGCTTTTGAAATTTCGGCGGGGATGCAATTGCATAAATTTAAAAGTTTAAAGCCAATTGAGAGTGCAATTAAAACAATTATAAATTGAGGGACCAAAATACAATTGCATAAAGTCCCAAAACCTGCAGCAACCATGCCATTTTAGGCACGCCGCTATAAGGATGCTGCTGAAGAGGCAATCAAAGCCAATGTATCACGTCGTTGTAGAATGTAACTCGTCGCTGTTCAATTGTATCATGCGACTGTAGGAGGTAACTGGTCACTACATGAGCTGTAGCATGGCGCGAATGGGCTATCTCCTCTGCCTATAAATACCACTGGAAAGAACACTACACTTGAAGTGCAACCGACAACGACCCGAACTTCCACCTTCACCCTTTTTGATCGTCAACGAGGTTACCTCATCAGCTCACCTCTCTTCCCTATTGCAGCCACCCTCTTTTTCTTTGCCCATACATCCCTCTCTCTCCTCCTGTAGCGTCTCTCTCTCTCTAGAAAACAACAATACAACTTGCCTTAGGTAGGGTGCATTAGGGGTGATGCGTCTTCCCCTTGCACAACAAGTCCCCTTACCTAAGACTATCACAGACCATTAGGTTCCTAGTGACCTTAATATTAGGTGACGACTTCTAATAATTATAGTTGTATTTTTTACAACTATTAAACAACAACACATTTTCACCGCGCGTCGTTATCTCCCCAACACAAGGGATGGCGGGGCGCGAAGCGTAAAAAAATCATCTTCCCGACAAAGTGTATGCTAGCCACCGCCATGTTTTGTTCATGAGATTTTTAAATTTTCTTGATACACATGCCTTAAATATTCTTACAGATAAATCATATCTTTTCAAAATTTCACCAAATCTTTAAGTATAATTCATATATTTTCATTATGAAAAATAAATCATAAACTTGTTATGGATGCTTTGCTCGTGGTCCCTCATCATTGTTGTTGTACTGCAAATATGGTCCCTCCTGCAACTACAGGAGATTCTCATAAAAAATTTTCAACCACCAGTACACCTCCTAATATGTCTTTCAATCAAAATATCATTATAAATACTCAATTTTGAACATAACTTGTTTCTTTTCCTTTAATGCGTCTAACTTCATCGCTACGCGATCTCTTTTTTTTCCCCGCCTGTTTCTTCTGCTCAAATTTTTCACTATAACAGGATTTATAGAATTTTGTTTTGTACAAAATTGATCTCATTAGAACACTAACATTAAGGTTCACAACTTTTATGAAGAGAGGAAAATCTAATTGTGCTCCCAACATTCACGATTTGCATCACAAATCTGACAAACCAGCTATTCTGCAGAGTCTATCTTGCATAGTTATGTTTGGTGGCCCTTAATTATAGTTATAAAATTAAAAATTAAATGAAACTAATTTTCCTGGATGGTACACCCAGAACTACAACTCATACGAAGGAAACTGATCCAAATTCCCTTGTTATTCCACTTACATTCTCTTCGAAAATCAAGAGATGAATTTGCCCAATTGTTAACTTCTGCATATATTTGGCTGAAACATGACCAGGGAAAAACAAGACTTCCCTCGTTCTTTTCATGCGCAATCATTCATTACACAAACATTCATATCCAACACAACATATACAATAATTACTTTGCAAAACATAAAATATTTCCCTCCTAATTATTGCCCTCAATGGCTAGCCATGACTTTTTCTTGGGGCTCTCCTTTTCCTTTTCATTTTGTCTTGCCAATTATCTCTCATTTCATCCTATTTCATTCCACGTTCATCAATTCCATATTTTTTCCAAAACAATTCCAAGAACCCTAACCCAAAACTCATAAAAAAATCATGCAATTTAACTATAAAGTCAAGAATCTTTTATATGCATATAAGAAACACCATACCAAGGAAGATTTAGGATCCTAATGGCTTGTGAAATCACAATCTCCTCCTCCACAGTTTTTTTTCTCCTTGCTGCTGCCAGCCTAGTACTCCTTTTTTCCCTCCAATTTCTTCTTCCAATAATACTTCAAATCCTTGTGTATTTTTTCTATGTTTGAATGTTTTGGTAACGCTTAATCTCATTTTCTCTCTAAAATTCTTCTTCAATTAGGTAAGAAAAATGTCAAAATCTCTCTCCCTTTCTTCCCCTCATTCTACTTGACATATGAGAAAAAAGGGGTATATATACCCCCACAATTTGTTTTATTGCACTTTGGCCCTTATTTCCTTTAAATATTTTCTTTTTATCCCATATCTTCTCTTCTTATAATTTAAATCATAATCTTTATATTTATTTCACTTCCACCACCTCAACCTATTTTATTTCTCTTTTAATTCATTCTTTTAATTTAAAATTAATCCCAACTAATTTCTAGTTAAAAATTACAATATCTCAACTATTTCGTCCAGATATTATATTTAAAATTTCTAAATTCTTATTTTTTTTTAAAAAAATTTGTGCATCTTCTATTTTTATTTATTTATTTATTTTTAGTTTGTAATTTATACCTGTATTTATTTTCCGGAGTTTACAAACTATTCCTGGAATTTCTCCAATAGTTCAATGTCCTTATCAGATGGCATCCACATAATTGGTTGAATAAAAGGTCCAACTTCAGGAGCTATATATAAGGGATTCATTTGGCTAAGCAACTAGCATTGGGGATCTACAATACTATTTATAAATAAGAAATATGGTACCCTTTGATTATCCATCCGGTGGTGTTTGTTGTTTATCTTATAGTTTTTATCATATAAATTTATTGTGCGAGTTTATAATATGTACATGTTAGGGTTTGTTTAATATAAAATTGTATTTATTTAGTTAATGTATTTAGTTTTTGCATGATTATTGTGTATAGGTTTGATATAAGTAATGGAAGATCATATATGGATGTATCGTGAATCACCCTTAAAATTGTATAGAATGGATTGCTGCAATAAGGTTTAAGGTTTTATTAACTATGCAATATCTAATCCGAGAAACATTAGCGGAGACGAAATTAGATGTCCATGTAAAGGGTGCAAAAACAAAGAGTTTATCAGTCCACATATTGTAATGATGCATCTTCTACGAAAAAGGTTCATGAATGAATATTTGTGTCAGTATGAGCACAGAAAAGAATTTTTTCCTTATGAAATCATGGTATAAATGATGGTTAGTTCAAATTTTAGTTCTAATAACGTGCATGGAGTTATTGGTGTTAATAATAATTCTTATAGGAATATTGTTATAGATACAATGAGAATGAATCAAAATGTTACAAGAGAGTGCCTAATCTTAGATGAAGAACCTAATGCAGACGTGACCAGGGTTTTTTTTTTTAATCTTCTAAGAGACTATGATGAATGACTAAGGCATGGTTGCATAAGCATGGCTTAGCGTTTTGTCTACGCGTGGTTTCATATATTTTTTGTTTACGTGATTTTAAATCTAAATATCATACATAAAAAAAATATTATGATAATCATTTTTATTGTAATTCTAATTATTATTGACAGTTATATCGTTGTTTCCATCATTATTATTATCATTGTTGTCACAATTATGACAATAATAATAATAATAATAATTTCTTCATCTTCTTCTTCTTCTTCTTCTTCTTCTTCTTCTTCTTATTATTATTATTATTATTATTGTGTAAATAATTGGAAAAAAAATACCTCAAAGAATTAAAAAAACAACTAACAAATTTAACAAAAGACCAATAGAAAAAAAAATAAATGAAAAAACAATATTATTAGCATTAAAAAAATAATTTGACTTGAAGAATAAAATAAAGAACAATGGAAAAAAATAATAAATATCAATTTTTAAATGATCACCAATACATTTTAAAATTTAAGGACTAAATTAAAAAAAAACATAACCTCAACAAAATAGAAAATAATACAAATTAAAAACAAAAACTAAGAACATATACATATAATCATGAACAAATAGGAATTATTTTAAATATATATATATATATAATATATATAAAAAAGAAAGAAATTAAAATAAAATAAAAAAATTCAAAGTATAAGGAACAAAATGAAAACAAAATTTATAATTAGTTTCAATTGAAGGACAAAATTAAAAACAATTCAAACTTCTATACCAAAAATATTAAGGGATTTAAAATCAATCCCAACATTAAAAGAATAAGAACCGAAATGAAATATAAATATATAATCAATTTGAATTGAATGACAGAATTGAAACAAATTTAAATGTATATAACATAAATAAATACCATACAAAACAATTAAAAGTTAAGAGACTGAAATGACAACACCATAAACAAAGAGGTTTGACATGTAGTTTAGCATGCAAGAGAGAGAAATGGAGAAAAAAGCAATTGACCATCGTCACATCTTCAGCCACTATGTATTGCCACGCGCCACAGAATGAGAAAGAAGACATTATAATGCATCAGGTGAGATGTCGGATGAATATTTTTTTTACAGATGGAAGACATTGAGCGTCGTGTGGCGACGCTCCCATAATATTCAATAGAAAATAATAATAATAATAATAATAATAATGGTAAATTAATTAAACACTCTTACAGTTAACTTTTATATTTTATCTTATTGAGGGACATATCTGTATTTATATATTTTCAAAAAATATGAAATTTCTCAAACACCGTCACAGGCAATCCTTAGTTTTTGTCTTATAGGAGGGTAAAAGAATTATTTACTATGCAATGAAAATGTGAAATTTTGGTGACACCTCTGTGGTAACTTTTTATTTTTATCTTATTTGAGAGTATTATAGTTAATTTACTGTGTACTGAAATGTAAAAAATCAATTATACCCCTAAGTCGAAGGCTAAAATTATTGTTCACTGAGGGGTAAAATAGTTAATTAACTATTACAATCAACAATAATTTATATCTATTGCTACAATAATTCTTCTACAATTAAATAACGATCTCATTTAGCTTATAGATATTATATATTTTTATTATTAACATAACTCTCTGGATCAACTTCGTGTATCTCAACTAATCATACAATCTCTAAAATTATTGGGAAATACAGTAGCTCATCATGAGAGAAAGAAAAGGAAGGCAGGCATTTGCTTTTCTTCTTGACACCAATATATTTCGAATTCTAAAGCTTAGGTGCGATTTTGATTGGGTAGTCAATGCCATTGCTGAAGAGCTCTTGCTGAAACCTGTTCATGATTGGCAATGGCAGCAATATGGGTACTAAAACACCCTCCTCCCCGGAGCTATTTTTGAATCCACCGACATAGTAGCTGGTGCAGGGTCGAGCTCCAACCGGACCCCCATAAACAGGCTTCCCCCATCCAAAATCAACATCTCCGAGTCCGACACGAGTTACATCAGCGATAAGAAAGTTCCAGACTTCTGTGTGATGTGGTCTCCCGTTCAACACCATGAGGTCTGCTACTGATTTTATGTATTCTTCATTCATTTGAGTCTTCAGTCTCCTCACTAGCTCAAGCGCGTATCCCAGTGGGCTCTGACACAAGATTCCAGCCTTTGAGATGGCGGTTGGGAAAGCAAAAGCATTGCCGTAGTATCCCACAGGCAGGTTTAGGGCTTGCTTTCCACGCAGGTTTACAGAGCATGACAGACGAACAACCTCATCGGGGTCAAGATGAAGTGCGATTGTCCGACATCTCTTTTTAAGAAAAATTTGGGGATGAACAAATACAATTCTAAGAAAACAAATTCGAGATTCACTTTGATACCATGTCAGAAGTATAAATTCATATATTTTAAAGTTTTTTTTTTTATTATATTTGAGAATGAATTTATAGAATAATTACAAGTCTAATTCAGCTAAAACTAAAAACTATTTTATTTTTATTTTACATAATTTTCATATCTAGAAATTAACAATTATTTTTTAATGGCTATGGTTATCTGATTTCATGTTGAAAATATGTCTGAATAAGTACGGCGAGGAATACAACAACAAAGTAGGGGATAACTGGTTTTATGTACAAAACTTGCAACATGCTTTATCTTAAAAATTTAGACAATAACTAAGCAATTATCTAGACAAGTAAACAAACTATCTATTTGTTTGCAAAATATTTTTTTTTATGATTTTGGATTATTTTGGTGTATTAATAACAAAGATTAATTTTTTAAAAATTAAAAAAAATTATATTATTTTAATATATTTTCAAATGAAAAATACTTTAAAAAATAACATCTACCACTATTTTAAACACTCTTTTAATATATCAAGGAATCATGGTTAGGAATGTTAATTATCTCTTTATGGTAAAGAAAGAGAATGAAAAACTTTTTTTAAATGTGGTCTCGAGAATCATTAATGATGACAACATTAATAAATGATATTTATTATAGCGAGGTGTTAAAAGGTTGAATTATTGAATAAAAACAATCACTGATTGGAAAAACAACATCCTCTCCTATAAAAAAAATAGAAATCACCCTCTAGTATTTAAGTTAATGATCAATAAAAAAGATATAATTATAAGAGTTGTGAAGGGAAAATATGAAAGAATGTATGGCTTCTTATAGAAGAAAAAGATTGTCTCTTTAAAGCTCGTGATGACTCTTTATAATCATATACATGTATGAGCTAGATCTTTTTATGAAGGGTTGGATGATAACTTAGGCATGCCATCTAGGGACCATAAGACCAATATGATAAATAAATTATATATGAGTTAGATCTTTTGTGAGGAGTTGGATGATAACTTAGGCTTGACTTTTGAAGACTATTAGGACAATAAAAAAATATGGGTTGCACTATGTGTGATAGTGACATGTATAATTTTGAAGAGCCAATGTGGCATGAGGGAAGATTTTAGATTGATAGTGTCTTAAATCCCAATTGAGCATTTAAATCTATATTTATTTAACACAAGATATCACCATATTAGAGGCATGATTGATCTCTGTTTCTATAACTTCTATTATAAAAAACTAAGTGCAGACAAAAATGGGAATTAGAATGTAAACAAAAAATATAGCAACAAATAAAAACATTCAAAACTAATCTAAAAATTTCAAAATATCAACAAATAATAACTCCTAAAACAAATTAAGTTTGTTAAAAATTATAACAAATGATGAATAGTGATTTGTTTATAAAGGAATGTGATAATAAAAAAATAACTATATGTTTCTAAGTGAATATTCTATAAATAATATTCACATTTTTTTAATAAAAGAACTTAATATTAATATCAAAATTAATTGGTAATTATTAACCATTATTTTTAATATAAATTTTTAATTGTTAATTGTGTTAGTTGTGCACACTCGTGAACTTGTTCTCATAATACTTTGAATAAACTATAAATTAATCCCTAGTTTTGACAAACAAATTACTAATTAATTAGTCCATCGACTATGATTGATTTGATAGTATAGTGGTCCAAAAAAAATATCTTCTTTTTTATGTTTTTCTTATTTTTTTTTTTTTGAAAATAAAAATAAAAAAATTGAAAACCAATATGGAATGGACGGAAAATATTAAATTATAAATGAATTTGATAATATAAGGATTAATTTATAAGACTATCATGACTAATTAATTAGTATTAATAAACTACCAGGAATAAGTTAGAATCAATTCTAACTTTGTGCATTAATCATATCTCTAGGTGGATTTTGTTTTTTTTGTTTTTTTTTTAAAAGGACATGAAAAGCAAGATTGTCAATACCGTAGATCATCCACCACTTTTTTATTGAGTAGCATCGACGTGTATTTATCTTGTTCATATATATATATATATATATATATATATATATATATATATATATATATATATATATATATATATATATATAACAAGTATAATTAAAATTCAAGATAAACTAACTTTAAATTATACAATACAAACACAAAATCAAACAAACTTTAGAAACACAACAATAGGTTAATCAAAATAATTTTAATCATAATCTAAAAAAAAAAAAGGATTTTGAGGCCGGAACGGAACACCCGGAACGGTACCGAGACGTTCCGTCCGGAATTTGACCGTAATTTCCGGAACGGGCCGGAATTTAAACCGAGATGAAAACTACGCCGTTTTGTCTCGGTTTTCTTAATGGAACGGAACATTTCGGCCATTCCGGCCGGAACGGAACGGAATTAACAACTTTGATGAAAAGGTTCTTGGCTTCTTGGTTACGTGTAGTTTACTCCAAATTAAAGAGAGTGGATAAGTTAAATAAACTATATATTCATGTACAAAAAATTCAATTAATTATCCAAATTTGAACCAAATATTGAATAAATTATAAACTAGTAATTTTTAAGCAATTATGTTCTTCATTATATGTTAAATTATGATTGAATATATATATATATATAAAATAAATTATTTTTTTTCAGATTTAAACTCAAACTTTGAATAAGGAATAAACTAGTAAATGTTAAGTAATTATTGTACTACATTACAAGTTACATTATGAATTATTTATTTAGTTGTGTTTAATGAATTTATTTATTAAA
This sequence comes from Salix dunnii, assembly GCA_015731905.1. Classification (NCBI taxonomy): domain Eukaryota; kingdom Viridiplantae; phylum Streptophyta; class Magnoliopsida; order Malpighiales; family Salicaceae; genus Salix; species Salix dunnii. The sequence continues at coordinate 1,360,930 of CM027661.1, forward strand.
ATTAATTTGAAATAAAAATCAACACACACATAAGATTTGTTGAATGAAATAAAAAGAACAAACACATTGTGTAAGTCCGCACATAATAAAATATTATAATAAATAAATATTTTTATTTATAAAAATGAATTGAATATATGTCACATATTAAAAAATAACAAATAAACTATACTAATCTCTTTTTCAATCCAATCCGGAAATTAAAAGAAAGGGGACCGAATTGAAAAATGGAGATTGAATCAATTATAATTGGAGGACCCAATCGAACAAAATCGAAACTTATATACCAAAAATGCGGGAAAAAAACAAAATTAAAACATTAGGGACCGAAGTGAAAAGGCAGACAACTCGGGGGACGCTCCAACTCGGGGGACGCTCCTGCACTTGTACGTGAAGGAGAGAGAAAAAATGACTGGCAGCTTTAATCGGCCACCGCCGCGTCCACGGACATCGCATAGCAAAACACGCTACCGTGGGAGGAAGCCCATGCGGAGACGCATCGCTCTAGACTCTGGAATCGCGTTTCCAGCAACTTCACGACACCGCACGCGCCACCTAAACAGGGAGTGGGTGGAAAACCTGCCGGCGCGTGCTCCACACGCACTGACATCCTCGGGACGAAATAATAAAAAAAAATAGCGTCAATTACCGTCCTGCCCCTGTGTCCAAGTCACCGTTTTTGTCTTATTAAGGGCTAAAATTGTATTTACCTAATTTTAAAAAATAATAAAATAAGCAGAAGACCAATGGATCGGGCTGGACCGGTCCGGTTTGATGTGCGCAATGACTAAGGATCCCCTGCTTCTAGCAGCGTTTTTCTTCATTTTTAGAGGGTGTTTTCGTTAATACACTGTTCAAAACTGGATAAAACAAAAAAAAAATAGTGTACATACTCGCATGAAGCACAAAACAAAAATAATCAGTCTATAGTGTTTATACTCAGTAGCTACAATACCGGCTGAGCTGTTTTAGGATGTCGGATAATAATATCTTTATTTTCGACATGCATATTCAACGGCCACGGTGGTCACAGGGACGTCGGTATGAGAGACAGCCAGAGAGGTGATCGGTGACGGTGGCGGGAGAGAAGGGAGGTTGAGGAGATGGATTGACGGGAGGCTGAAGGACTCGTTCCCCGTGGAAGTGGCGGAGAAGATGACACGTGTATGATTAGATTGTGTGGAAGTGGATACAGATAAGCTGCCAGATATGGGACGCGTGGCAGGGAAGATTTCGAGGTGGTATTTGGAGTCGAGGAAGTGGGCTGAGAATTTGAGATTTTCTGACAAGATTCCATTTAAATTTATCTCTAATATTATCTTATCAAATTTCTGCTACAACCAATATATAATTTAAAAGATATAATTAATTTTACAAAATTAATCAATAAATATTTTAAAATCAAATTTAATTTTCACTTGATTTTTATAATAAATATTTTAATAATGTTAATATTTTTTTACGAGTCAAATCTTATTTAATTTTACAGAAAAAAAATATTTAAACTCATAAAATTATACTAACAATGAGCAAGAACCATTTACAAAGCTCGCACCACCACATGATTGTGTCTGGGAGGAAGGTGAAAAGTCGAGAGTTGACCGTTTTGATATAAAATCTCTTCATTCAACTTCTTCCTAATTAGAAAAATACTATAGACTATAATAATATATGTAAAAATAAAAATTATATAAACATCAATGAATTTATCAATTAATATAGATTTATATCAGTATCTTATTGGTAGGGAAAATGATAGAAACAATTATGGGAAAATACTGTAGTTCATCATGAGAGAACGAAAAGGAAGGCAGGCATTTGCTTTTCTTCTTGACACCGATATATTTCGAATTCTAAAGCTTAGGTGCGATTTTGATTGGGTAGTAAATGCCATTGCTGAAGAGCTCTTGCTGAAACCTGTTCATGATTGGCAATGGCAGCAATATGGGTACTAAAACACCCTCCTCCCCGGAGCTATTTTTGAATCCACCGACATAGTAGCTGGTGCAGGGTCGAGCTCCAACCGGACCCCCATAAACAGGCTTCCCCCATCCAAAATCAATATCTCCGAGTCCGACACGAGTTACATCAGCGATAAGAAAGTTCCAGACTTCTGTGTGATGTGGTCTCCCGTTCAACACCATGAGGTCTGCTACTGATTTTATGTATTCTTCATTCATTTGAGTCTTCAGTCTCCTCACTAGCTCAAGCGCGTATCCCAGTGGGCTCTGACACAAGATTCCAGCCTTTGAGATGGCGGTTGGGAAAGCAAAAGCATTGCCGTAGTATCCCACAGGCAGGTTTAGGGTTTGCTTTCCACGCAGGTTAACAGAGCATGACATACGAACAACCTCATCGGGGTCAAGATTAAGTGCGATTGTCCGGCATCTCCACAAAAACGATGTCAAAACCTCAAAGTTTGAGCATTTTTGAAGGTGAGGGGGGATTTGCTTTCTTATTGATTTCAATTCACCAGGTCCGAAAAAGAAAGAACGATGGATCATATTTTTCTGATCACGGTCCAGCATGGTTATGGAGGTTTCTGTGTGTGCTAGCTGCTCGTACTCATGGTGCACACAAGTCACTCGAGGTGGGTTTCTCGCGTTCAAGATCTCTCTTTCCCACACGGGCAGGAGCGATGGAGTGCTTGCTCCTAGTGCCATCTCTCCAACTGTGTTTAGGAATTTTGTCATCCCTAGTGAATCACTCATGGTGTGGTTCAGGCGTATTGCAAAGATGAATCCCCCACAAACCAGACGAGTCACCTGCATATCATGACTCTATATATTATAATCAACTCTAAGAACTAAGAATTAAAATGAAAACCCATGCTAATTAATGAATTTACAGATACCTGAATCAACACCAAAGGGCATCCAAGAATACCAGAAGATCCAGGGACATCATGTAGGAACTCTTCAATATAAGAACAAGGAGGTTGAATGCAGTCACCCAGCTGGTCAACTGTTACATCTGCATCAGCTTCGACGAACAAGATCCCTTCGCCGGTGCAGTCAACCAGAAGTTTTCCGTGAGGCCCCTCTATAACCCTACCTGCGAGAGGGTAGAAGAACACAAGGGCTTTGCCGAGTGCTTCTTTGATAACCATCGCAGGTTCTTTTCCTTTCATGGAAGGATGGCCATGGAAGAACATTATAAAAGGGATATGGAAACGAATACCTCGCTGGTCATCGATATCTGAGAGCTGTTTCAATTCATGAGGTGTTGGTTTTGATGGCGGAATCAGCTGTGGCTCACAGCGTTTGACTGTAACTTTTAGTGGCGAGGACGAGGACGACGACGCCATTATATATATTAGTATAAATTATGCCTTGCCTTGGGCATTATACAGGGAGGAGCTCGTTCATTTTATATAATATTCTTGTTGGCAGTACATATTAATTTTATATGTTACTAGGAATCCAGTGTTTTACAGATTCTATTTAACCATGTTTGTCGGTATGTTCAAAAAAATGTTGGAAAAAATAATTTAATTTTTTTTATTTTAATTTAAATATTTTTAATATTTTTAAACTATTTTCATGTAATGATATTAAAAATATTTTTTTAAAAAAAATTATTTTGATGTAGTTATGAATGAAAAACACTTTAAATTAGATATTTTTAGTATTTTTATATCATTTTCATGTAATGATATTAAAAATATTTTTTTAAAAAAATATTTTAATATATTGAATAAAAAATAATTTTAAAAAGAACATCAATTATACTACCAAACAAACCTTGGTTGACATGATTTTGTTTTAAAGTATTATTATTATTATTATTATTATGGATATTGGTTAATTAGAAATTCAATTTTATGATTAGTTTTGTTTTATTTTCTATAAGATCTGTGATAATTTTATTATAATTATTAAATAGTTAAATAAAAAATATATATAGAAAAACATATTATAATTCTAGTTTAGTCCATAACACAACACGTGTCCTAACTCAATTTTTGAGTTCTTATTTTAACACGGCATGTGCTCTTTTGTCGTAATCATACCTGGTACAGCATCCATCACAATCAGAAAAAGTAACCATTGACAATAAAGCAGGCAGCCTCTGGGATCCTTTCAATGGCCACCTAATTGTACAGTTTGTCGTGTGTGGTTTAAAATAATTTTTATTAAAAGATATATTAAAATAATAATTTTTTTATTTTAATAACCGTCCATCAAAATAAAATAATTTAGAAATATTTTTACTTAAAAAAAAAAAGGTATTTTTTAACCCAGCAACCACCAGCCCCCCCTGGAACCTCCGAATTATCGGAGTTTGTGACAAAATTTGTGTTTTTCTTATTATATATTCTAGTTTTTAAAGTGCTTAATTAAATGTATTTAAGTATATGTTTGAGAGTATGGTTGTGGGTTATTTTTTAAAGTGTTTTTTATTCAAAGATATATTAAAATTATATTTTTTTTTATTTTTTAAAAATTATTATTGACATCAGCACATCAAAATGATTTAAAAACACAAAAATTTGTTAATTTTACAAAATTTTCAATTTTTTAAAAAGAATTTTCTAAAAGCACTCCCAAACACCCCCTAAATAGGACTTGTTTGGTGTTGTGATTTGCCTCTACTTTTTTTCAAAAAAATAATTAAATGTTTTTAAGCTTTAAATTAAATATATTTTTTAAAATACAAAAAAAATAGAAAACAAAGACACAACATTTCACGAACCTACAACTATTGGGTACCATGTTTGAAAAATATTTTTATAAAAAAATTTCAATTTTTTATTTTAAATTAAAAATTGAAGTGTTTTTAGATTATTTTTATATGCTGATGTCAAAAATAATTTTTTTGATACATTTTTAAACGAAAAGGTATTTCAAAAATAATAACCGCACTCTAAGACATGCATTATATGTTAAATTAACATATATATAGTGGGTGTTTGATTAATTTATATGTATTTCGATTAATTTCATGGACCTTGAAATTAATGACTATATAAATTTAAAATGATGATCATATTAATAAATATATGATCGAAAATATAACATTCTCGGTGGCCATAGATATTAATTTTATATGCTCCTAGGAATCCAGTGTTATTGTTATTAATATTGATTTGATTAGAGATTTAATTTTATAATCAGTGTTGTTTTACTTTCTATAAGATTTGTGTTCATTTATTTTAATATTATATAGTTAAATAAAAAATATTTCTAGAAAAATAAATTTTAATCCTAGTCCATGACACTCTATTTTTAAGTTATTTTAAAATATTTATTATTATTATATTATGCTATTATGTTGTCATCCTGCTACCTAGTACAGCTCCCACCACAACCAAGAAACAGTAACGAATGACAATGCAACAGGCAGCCTCCGGGACCTTTTCAATGACCAAACTGGTCCCGATTATTTGTCTTCTCGCGATTTGTTTTTTTAGAATATTTTCTTTTACTAAAATACACAAAAAAAATATTTTTATTTAAAGTAAAAAAAATTCAATTCCTTTACATAAAAAAAAAACACTTTTAGAATACATTTGGGTATTTAGGATTTATTTTAAAACAAATTTTCAAAAAAAATTTAAATTTTTTTATTTTTATTTTGTATTTTAAATTTAAATATTTTGTATTTTTATTTTATTTTAAATATTTTTCGATTACAATATTTTTTTTAAAATAAAAATATGAACGTGAACCACGCTCTCAATCCGTCTCTCTACCCCATGGACCTCCGAATATCAGAATTGGTGTCGAAATTTGTGTGGCGATGAGGCAGACGGAGTCAGTCACTTCACGGCTAGCTGGAAGGCAAAATTCCCACGCAAGCTGAGTGCTTGAAATTTATTATTTGGGAGAAACAAAGTGAAGGTTACGGATATTTTTTAAAATATTTTTTATTTATAAATATATGATTATAATTCATTCAAATAAATGGACTTTTTAATAGGATAAATCACGCAAATTATTCTGGATTAGGGTTAGCTGTAGTTTCTACCTTGCTCGTAATGTAGGGCTCTTAGAACCAACCCAAGCTCGTGTTCTCCAAAATATATATTTTTCAACCTTCATGTCGGCTAGTCTAATAATGGGATAAAATCAAGGTTGTAAATACTATTCTGATTGTTCGTTTTTATTTTTTTATTGGTATAAAATGTTTTAATTTTACAATATTTCAGCGTGTTGTTTTGAGGTTATATTGTTTATATATAATTAATTTAATTATATATATATATAATAATAATAATTTAACAAATATAATTAAAATTCAAGATAAATTAACTTTAAATTATACAATACAAACACAAAATCAAACGAATATAATCTCAAAATTAAAAATATTTATCAATTAATATAGATTTATATCAATATCTTATTGGCAGGGAAAATGATAGAAACAATTATGGGGAAATACTGTAGTTCATCATGAGAGAAAGAAAAGGAAGGCAGGCATTTGCTTTTCTTCTTGACACCGATATATTTTGAATTCTAAAGCTTAGGTGCGATTTTGATCGGGTAGTCAATGCCATTGCTGAAGAGCTCTTGCTGAAACCTGTTCATGATTGGCAATGGCAGCAATATGGGTACTAAAACACCCTCCTCCCCGGAGCTATTTTTGAATCCACCGACATAGTAGCTGGTGCAGGGTCGAGCTCCAACCGGACCCCCATAAACAGGCTTCCCCCATCCAAAATCAATATCTCCGAGTCCGACACGAGTTACATCAGCGATAACAAAGTTCCAGACTTCTGTGTAATGTGGTCTCCCTTTCAACATCATGAGGTCTGCTACTGATTTTATGTATTCTTCATTCATTTGAGTCTTCAGTCTCCTCACTAGCTCAAGCGCGTATCCCAGTGGGCTCTGACACAAGATTCCAGCCTTTGAGATGGCAGTTGGGAAAGCAAAAGCATTGCCGTAGTATCCCACAGGCAGGTTTAGGGCTTGCTTTCCACGCAGGTTAACAGAGCATGACAGACGAACAGCCTCATCGGGGTCAAGATTAAGTGCGATTGTCCGGCATCTCCACAAAAACGATGTCAAAACCTCAAAGTTTGAGCATTTTTGTAGGTGGGGGGGGATTTGCTTTCTTATTAATTTCAGTTGACCAGGTCCGAAAAAGAAAGAACGGTGGATCATATTTTTCTCACGGTCCTGCATGGTCATGGCTATCGAGGTTTCTGTGTGTGGTAGCTGCTCGTACTCATGGTGCACACAAGTCACTCGAGGTGAGTTTCTTGCGTTCAAGATCTCTCTTTCCCACACGGGCAGCAGCGATGGAGTACTTGCTCCTAGTGCCATCTCTCCAACTGTGTTCAGGAATTTTGTCATCCCTAGTGTATCACTCATGGTGTGGTTCAAGCGTATTGCAAAGATGAATCCCCCACAAACCAGACGAGTCACCTGCAAATTATGACTCTATATATTATAATCAACTCTAAAAGGTAAGAATTAAGAGGGGAAAAAAACAAAAAAAAACCATGCTAATTAATGAGTTTACAGATACCTGAATCAACAGCAAAGGGCATCCAAGAATACCAGAAGATCCAGGGACATCATGTAGGAACTCTTCAATATAAGAACAAGGAGGTTGAATGCAGTCACCCAGCTGGTCAACAGTTACATCTGCATCAGCTTCGACGAACAAGATCCCTTCGCCGGTGCAGTCAACTAGAAGTTTTCCACGAGGTCCTTCTATAACCCTACCGGCGAGAGGGTAGTAAAACACAAGTGCTTTGCCCAGTGCTTCTTTGATAACCATCGCAGGGTCTTTTCCTTTCATGGAAGGATGGCCATGGTAGAACATTATAAAAGGGAAATGGAAACGAATACCTCGTTGGTCATCGATATCTGAGAGCGGTTTCAATTTATGAGGTGTTGGTTTTGATGGCGGAATCAGCTGTGGCTCACAGCGTTTGACTGTAAATTTTAGTGGCGAGGACGAGGCCATGATATTATACATGGATTGAACTTATGTCTTGGATGGGGCATTATATAGGGAGGAGCTCTTATACAATTTATTATTATTATTATTATTATTATTAATATATTATTGATATGAATATTCAAGTAAATTTTAACAATTATATAAATTTATATTATTCATGTATTAAGAACTATAAAACTAAAATCACTTATATAATATTGTTATTGGCATGTTAATTTTATGTATTCCTAGGAATATTCCACATAATTGACATGATTTTTTTGCAGGTATTATTATTATTATAGATATTGGGTTTATTAGGAATTTAATTTTGTAATTAGTGTTGTTTTATTTCTATAAGATCTGTGATTATTTATTTTAATTATTATATAGTTAAATAAAACATATTTATAGAAAAATAAATTATAATCCTAGCCAGGGTCGTAACTCAATTTTTAAGGTCTTATTCTAAAATATTTATTATCATTAAAAAAATAAAAAAATCGTTTTGCATGTGCTATTATGCCGTAATCCTACTACCTGGTCCTACACCAACCGCCACCAAAAAAAGTAACCAATGACAAGACAACAGGCAGCCGCGTGACCCTTTCAATGACCTAACTGTCCCGAAGATTTCTCTGCCGCAATTTGTAAACTATTTTTAAAATTTTTTATTCCAAAAATATATTAAAATAATATTTTTTTATTTTAAAAAAATTATTTTTAACATAAATAATCAAAATTAATTTTATTAAATAAATATAATATATTTTTATGTTTTTTAAAATTATTTTTTTAGGATTAGATATTATAAAATATTGATATTAAAAATAATTTTTTTAAATAAAAAATAACATTTTTAAATAAAAAAAAATTAAAAAATAATTTCAATCAAGCAATAACTTTATTGCAACAATTAACCTACAAGTTAACTCACGTGGGAAAAGCATTATAGCTACACTCATAAAGTAGTGTGAATTTCTGCAGTGTTTTGCCATCACAGAGTTTTCTCATATATATTGAGTCTGTTTGGGAGAGCTATTGCGGTAGCTTTTCAAAATATTTTTTGTGTTGAAATATATAAAAATGATATTTTTTTATTTTTTAAAAATTATTTTTGACATCAGCACATCAAAATAATCTAAAACAATAAAAAAATATTTTTATTGAAAAAAAAAAAGTAGTGCACCGCAGCAAATCTGCAGTGCAAAAGCTGCTCCAAACAGCTTCACAAGATTCATGTTGACCATGTAGAATATATGGGGAGTTTTGGATGAGAGGTAGTGCTTGTTTGGAAGTCTGATTAATATTATTTTTTAAAATATTTTTCGGAATAGAATATTAAAAAACTGTTATTGGTTTCATTTTATGTGTGTTTTTGTTTAATTATTTATATGTGTGATTAATTGTTTAGTAATTTGTCTGTATTGTCATAATTTAGTTCGTGCGTTGTTATATCCATTATTCTAATTATTTGTTTTAAAATAAAAATATATGTGATGGTCCTTATTTTTTATTTACATATTAACTCATATATTATAATTATACTACAACATACATTCAATTACTCTTGCTTATCTGGAGCCATAATTATATTATTTTAAATGTAAGAAAAATATTAAAAGTATGAAATTTTTTTCCAATGCTAATATTTGGGATAAATTTGGGCAATATTAGCGTGATTTTTCAATAAAATATATATAAATTTTAAATTGATATAAATTCATTTGCTTTATATGATTCAATGAAATTACTAGAATAAATTATCACTGCCATTAAAAAATCAAGAAAAATCGGATACCTGAATTATTGAATTTACTGTATTAGAATTAGTTTATTTAAATTAAAAATAATAATAAAATATAAATTATGTAAACACCTACAATAACCAAAGAACAAAAATAAATCGTTGATTTTATACCTATATATAAAAAAAAAAAAAACATCAATGAAAATCCATTGTTATGTCATTGTTATCATCATGACTATAACAGTTAAAATTATCATTATTATTACTGCCCAAATAATGAAAATGATTAAATTGCCCCCAAAGAATTAAAAAAATACTTTAACAAAAGAGCAAGCAAGAAAACAATTAAAAAAATCACTAAAAATATCATTATTATTGCGTAAACAATGAAAACTATAAAATTATCTTGAAGGAAAAAAAACCAAAATACTTTAACAAAAAACAAATAAAAACAACAAAAAAAAGACAAAACCAAAATAAATATTACAAACATAACAAAAAAAAATTGATCTAAACAAAAAATAAAAATAGCATAAAATACTAAAAAAATAGCAAAGGGAAAAAAGAAGAAATATCAATTTCATAATGATCACCAATATAAATTAAAATTTCAGCACTAAACTTAATAAAAATTAAACAAAAAAAATGAAAAAAACCCAAAACCAAAACTAAAAGTATATATACATAAATACGGATAAAAAATAAAAATGTCCAAGAAGAACAAAGAAATCACAACAATTAAAACCAAATAAAAAACTAAAGAATGAGAGCTGAAATGAAAAATAAAATATATAATTAGTTTTAATTTGAGGACAAAACTACAACAAATCAAAACCTTAAAATAAAAAAAATTACAAGGATTTAAAACAAACAAAAAATCAAAAGAATAAAATCTAAAATGAAAAATAACACATGTCATCAATTTGAGTTGAATGATAAAATTGAAATAAATCAAAACTTTTAGACTGAAAAAATTAAAGGAACAAAAAACAAACTAAAAATAAAAAAATTAAGAGTTGGAATGAAAAATAGCATATATAATCAATTTCAATTTAAAGTTAAAATTAGAAAGAAAAAAAAACATATCTATAGAAGAAATCAAGAAGGAAAAAGAAATCAAAAGACAAGGATTGAATGAAATGCCTATAAACAAAGAGGATCGGTATGTATTTTTTCGCTGTAGGAGAGAGAAAAAAAGTTAAAAAAAAAATCACTGGAAATCCTCTGCCCCCCATACGCCGACACATGCACCACCATGTTGAAGAGTACAAGACAATTAATTTTTAGCACTGAGAGGCAAAACAGTAATTATACTATAAAAATTCACAGCAACTTGTGTCTATAGACACAGTGTAACATCAACATGTTTTATATATATATATATATCGTGTGGTTCATTGCAGTTCCTAGACACAGTTCATTGTGGATTGTAACTGACTTCTCAGTCATTGCTATGTTTTTTTGCAGTCATAAGGATACACGACACCTATATTTAAATAAATACTTGTGTAGTTAATTGCATGGTAATGGATGCAAAAATGAGATTTAAAAAAAATATAATTCAAATATAAAATTAAATTAACTTTGAATTATACAATACAAATATAATATCAAATACCTAAATAATTTGAAATATTAAATATTTATAAATAGTCAAGGTCAAGATTAAAGATAACCTTAACTTGAATTAACTCAACACAAACAAATATCAAAATATTATGAAATTAAATAGCATTAACCCAATTAAAATGTGTTGTGCGAGATCGAATTAGAAAAGAATACAACCTTGAGTTGAAAAAATGCTTTCGAGGAATAAGGTGACAATTGTGTTGGCTTGATCGACATTGCTCGTCCCGGCATGATAGTAAACGGTTTGAAATATACTTTGAAGGTCTCGTATTTAAGTTAGGACGTGCCCATATTATAAGAGTCTGGGACGATCAGGGCTTTACTCATTTAACTCGGGTCTACAAAAAATACCTAAAATAGATGAGTTTCCTCGAACCCAGAAACAAAAACAAAAAATGATAAATTGGAGAGGGTGCATGGATCTCATAACTTAATTGATTTGGTTGTCACCATCCTCATCCATGGAGAAGAGTGCTGCAAATTTCTAACCTAGACGGTGCCGGTTTTGGTGACTCGTGATCCAAGTTGATTCCTTCTGAATTTAGATACAGTGAGCAAATTAATATTTTTGAAACGAGTTTCAGGTTTAGAGATGTCGAAGATCATGAATGTAATCACTTGTGACATCAACCAAATTGGCGTTTACCAATATGCATACAACTTATTCTAGCATTTAAAACGTGTAAAGTTGCTATCATGCTCGTCATTCGTTGTTTCAAATTCTTATTATTGCTACTACAATACCATCTTCTTCTTTTTCAAATTCGAGGAAATCACGTGCCCTGAAAAATATATTTTATAGATCTAGGTGAGTGAATAAAATTCTGGTTGTTCTAGACTCTTATAAAAAATACATACTCTAACTCGAGACCTGTTGTGTAGATTTTCAGCCATTTATCATCATATCACGTTCCTTAAGAACAAAAAAAATATATATACGAATTATGATCGATCTAACATTGGCATCGAAATCCAAATAATATACGTGTTGATGTTGAAATAAAAATGTATAATTTTTGTTAAATTAAATATTTAAGTTCCAAAAGTAAAATAGGATACTTTCTAATGTCCTTGTGGATTTCTAAAAAAAAGAACTATAAGAATACTGCACCTTTAAATAATTAAGCAAGAAAATCATGTGGGGGTCATGAATTCAATAAACATCAACGACCAAAAAAATAATAATCAATGACTAACAAAAAATTAATATTTGTTGGTATCATGAACCCTATTGTCTCTTTTCCGTTGTCTCATTCAAACTAAGAGAGTGTTTGGGAGTATTTTCTAAAAATATTTTTGAAAAAATTTGAAAAAAAATTATTTTTATTTTTTATTTCAAATGAATTTTTTTTAATATTTTTAAATCATTTTAATATGCTAATATTAAAAATATTTTTTTAAATATAAAAAAAATATTATTTTAATATATTTATAAATAAAAAATATTTTTAAAAATAATTACAGCGACCACCGGTGACTCCACCAAAGAGATAGCGTTTTGAGATGGCTCAAATTCCAAGTCGACATCTTCTTCTATTCAAGCCCTTTGAGTGTTCATTCTCAAGATCACTATGCATGGCAACAAGTATTAATTTTTTATTTATTTTTGAGTTAATTGCATGTGATCACTCCTTGGCCCTTCGTCCCTCCCCTCAACAAATTATATTTTTTTTAATAAAAAAATATAAAAATTATATGAGATATTTTTTATTAAAATATAAATTTAAGTAAAATAATAATTTTATATAGAATTTATGTATAGTGCAAGTTTTTTATAAAAATATATGAATTTTTAATTAATATAAATTTATCTTTTTAATAGATTTCAACGAAATAACCAGCATAAAATTATCGTCATCATTAAAAAGCAAAAAGATTCGGATATCTGAATTATTAAATTCACTGTATTAAGATTAGTTTTATTTATAATCAAATTTAAATTAAACACTAAAATAAGATATCAATTGTGAAAACACCTGCAATAATCAAATAATAAAAATAAATAGTTAATTTTCTATTCACAAAAAGAAAAAAACAGTTAAAATTAACTATAACAGTTAAAATTGAAAATCCATCCATACATTATCTTCATTACCATGACTATAACATTTAAAATTGTTATCAACATTATTGCCCAAACAATTCAAATCATTAAATTTTTCCAAAGAATAAAAAAAAAAGCAAAATATTTTTACAAATAAAAATAAAAAAATAATCCCTAAAATTATCATTATTATTACACAAGCAATGAAATAAAAAAAATCAACTTATATGAACAACAAAAATAAAAAAAAAAACACGGAAAAAAAAGAATAAAAGAAAAAAGAGAGAAATATTAATTTTAAAATAATCATCAATATAAATTAAAATTTTAGGACAAAACCGAATAAAAATAAAACCCCAATAAAAAGTAAACCGACAAAAATTAAAATAAAAACTAAAAGTATAGATACATAAATATGAATAAAAAATAAACATTGTCCAAGAAGGAAAAAAAAAACAAATGAATTAATATCAAATAGACAATTCAAAGAATAAGGACTGCAATGAAAAATAAAATATATAATTAGTTCCAATCGAATGACAAAATTGAAACAAATAAAAACATTGAGATCGAAATAAATAAAGGTATTTTAAAAAAAATATTGCACTGTAATTTTTTTAAAAAATTAAAAGATTAAGGACCAAAATGAAAAGTAATATGTATGAATAATTTCAATTGGAGGGCAAAATAAAAACAAATTAAAACCTGCACATCAAAAAAATTAAAGGAACCAAAAACAAACCAAAAAGCAAAAGAATAAGAACTGAAATGAAAACCAATATATATAATCAGCTTCAATTGAAGAGCACAATTGAAAAAAAAATCAATATTTTCATTGAAGAAATCAGGAATATAAGCGAAATCAAAAGAACAGGGGCTAAAATAAAACAATCACAAACATTAACGACTTATATGTACTTTTCGACGGTAGGAGAAAGAAAAGGGGGGAAAAACTAAAAACTTTCCACCGGCAGTTCAACGACCACCGTAACGCAACACGCGCCACACAGGGTGGTAGAGGACATGGTCGCACATCAGATGACATGGCGACCGAATAGTTGTAACGGCCCAATGACGCCGCATGCACCACCTAAAAGGCACTTGCGCACTAAACACCAACTGATGCGTCCTTAACAACGTGCCTACAGTGTTCCCGAAAAGAATTAATCAAAAAATATAAAACTACTTATACAACCCTGAACCAAGCGATAACCACGAAGAAACCAGGGCGGGAAGTACCACAATGCCCATGCCTTCGTTTTTGTCTTTTCAGAGGCTATTTTTGTAATTTAATTGTGCACGAATTTATAAAAAACCAAAAACACCCTAACTTTCCCGTTTTTTTATCAGCTCCCAAAGGCAAAATGGTAGTTTTACTATGCAGAGAAATCAGAAATACCTTACATGTCCCCTGAAAATGTCATAAATGACCCTGGTTCCGAGAGTTAAATTTTTCGACCTTAAGAGTAAAGTGATAATTTTACTATAACAATTTACGGTAATTTGTATCTATATATACAGTAGAAAACGCCCAGTAAAACAGCCACAAGAATTATATTTTAGTTATCATATATATATATACTAGCCAAGTGCCCCCGCGCGTTGCCGCGGGGTACACAATATTTTTTTAAATGTAAAAAATATTAATTATATGTATTTTTAAATTGTATTATAAATTTAGTTAAAATAAATTTGTCCACAAATTCATCCTCACATTATTGTCATTATTATTGTTATAAGAGTTAAAATTATTATCAACACTTTGAGTCCAAAATATAATAAAAATGACTTGATAAAATCATTAGAAAAACAAAATATTTTTATAAGTAAACAATTAAAATTAAAATTTATTATCATTATTATATTAAAAAATTATCTAATCCAAAGAGCAAATAATAATAAAAAACAAAAAGAAATAAAAAAATCATAATATTTATTATTCATATTATTATAAAGACATAAAAAAATCAAAATTATACAGAGAAAGAAATATAAAAAAAATAGGAAGCACGAAAAAGCATTAAAATATTGTTATTATTATAATTCATAATAATAATAATAATAATAATAATAATAATAATAATATGAAAGAGTAAATAAACAATAAAAGATTAATAAAAAAATTAAAATTATAATCAAAATCAACATTGTTATTACTACGAAAAGAATAGATATTATAAAATTACCTAAATAAAAAAAACCTTAAAAAACATTAACAAAAAAGTAAGCAAGAGAAATAATTAAATTATTATTATTATTAAATAATAATTAATTAAATTACCACTACTATATTATTATTATTATTATTATTATTATTATTATTATTATTATTATTATTGTTGTTGTTGTTGTTGTTGTTGTAGAATTAAATAATTCATTGAATAATAATAGGGATCATTATAGAAATAATAAGAAATCAAGGGATGAAAACAAAAAATTAAAAGTATAAGGGCCAAATATTAATTATGTTAGATTTTTTTTATTATAACATAATGTTAGAAAAAATAATAAATTTGTATAGAATTTTTTAATTATAAATTTGTATAAAATAATAAATAGTTTTATCCATAAAAAAGATGAATATATAAATTGAAAATATATCCTTATGTTATTATCATTATTATAACAGTTAAAATTATTATCAATATTATTGTCAAAATAATCTCAATAATTAAATAATCCTGGAAAATAATTAAAAAAAAGCACAAGATTGAAGTATAAATAAGAAAAAAAAACATAAACACTAAAATTATCATGATCATTGTATAAATAGTCAAATAATAAAAATTATCTAAAAGTAATAAAAAACCAATAACTGAAATTATTATTACTATTGTGTAAATAGCAAAATTATAAAAATCATTTATTCCAAAAAACAAATAAAAATAACAGGAAAAAAAATAAATAAAGGAAAAAAAGAAGCAATATTAATTTCAAAATGACTATCAATATATGTCACTCTCTCAATTTATTTTAAATATGTGACATGGTATGTCACAATCTTAATTTCTTAAAAATATCTCATCCAATATGAATCAATTTTTAGATTTCTTGATATTTATATGTTTTTTACAATTTAAAAAATGACTTGACCAACTACATTGTGTGGGTAAATAAGATAGTAGAAAACTCTAAATGTTGTTGCATTTTTCAAGTAGTAAAGTGCCAATGTGCTTCAGTTGATAGATAGCAAATTGTAATCGTTAAATTCTGTTGTATTTTTTTCTGTATTGAATTAGTTGGTTGTTGTTATCAGTTTAAGTGCTCGGATAATAATTTAGTTGATAACTCTCAAAATTATAATCGATAAAATCTATTAAAGATGAGTGAATTATATTTTATAGCCAATTCATTAATGGGTGAACTTGCTTAAATATTTCATCGATTTATGTAATTTGCATATGGAAAAACTATAATTGATTAATTAGTAGGCGTGTTTTGATTATTATGACAATTATTTAATTGGTGGATGTAAATTTGCAATTAATAAATTGAATAAAAAAATTATATTTTACTTGTCTGATTGAATTTATAAAAACAAACTACATGAATTAATATAAAAAACCATGCAATAATCAAATAAAAAAATTTGGTGTGTCTTAATTATTTTGAACAATTTAAATAATTAAATTGGTTGAAAAATCATTAAAAAAGAGATGAATAATTTTATTTTTGTAGTGAAAAAGGAAAAAAAACTATTAAAATTAATATGATCAATGCATAAATAGTCACTACTCTTTTTCATCTAATCAATTCAAAAAAAAGCAAATAATTTTTAAAGAATCTAATAATATTAATAGTAAAATGATTATTTTAATAGTTAATTTTTATTTTTTATATTAGTTATTGAAATTTCTAATTATTGTAGATAAGACATTGAAAATAATGACAAAATTATCAAGAAATTTGTATAAATATGACAATTATAGATTTTGCTATGAATTAATATCAAATATTAATAAAAAAATAACAATAAAATAAATATGATAGATTAATTATAAATGAGAAAATATATATATATGAAAGAAATTCTAATTAGAATGACAAAATTAAAACAAAAAAAAATTGGAGACCAAAATAAATAATGGTGATTGGTTTTGTTTTAAAAAAATAAAGAAAAAGGACCAAAATCAAATGTATATATTACCAATTTCAATTGAGGGCTAAATTGAACAAATGAAAACATGCACATCAAAAAAAATTGAAGGAATAAAAAACAATCAAAAATCAAAAGTATAAGCTGAAATAAAACTAACTTATATTATCGGTTTTAATTGAAGGGCACAATTGAAAATAAAAAACTAATTTTCATTGAAGAAAATACGAAATCAAAAAATCAGGGCGTAAAATGAAAACTTCGCCAACATTAATGACTTATATGTACGTAGGAGAGAGAAAAAGCAAGCCAAAAAACGCCCAAACCGGCAATTCAACCGGACATATATTACGAACACGCCTCACGGAGAGGAGAGGAGTCTCGGCGCACTTCATGGCGGCGGACTAATTTTGTTTAAGAGCCGCAAAAGCGCTTCGATACAAACGAAAAAAATAATAAAATAATATTAAATTACTTGTACCCCTGGACCCGATAAACACCGTTTGAAAAGACGGAGGTAGCCCTTGTCGCTATTTTGTCTTTATAGGGGCTTTTTTTGTTGTGCATAGAAAGTGGAAAAACCTGATGCCCCACTTTTTGTTTTTTTGTCAACTCCCAATGGGCTAAAATGGTAAGTTTTACTATGCAGAAATTTATACTACTAGACGAATTGGTATATCGAAAAGGTTACACATGTGTCTTGGATATAATGTAAAGTCATAAGATATAACAATTTTTAGTTAATATATATATAGAAGAAGGAAGAAGCAGGGGAGAGTGCATGTTTTTATATCATGAAATAAGCACTTAAGAACAACGACCAGCGAGGGTTAGGTCTAGCAACGAGGGGTTGGTTCTTCAGTGAGACCAAAACTTCCAATCCTTGGTTTGCTGGTAGTGAAACCCCCGCTTTAAGGTGTCTGATGATGCCACAGAGAGGATTGGTCTCGGAAGGGACTCGCTAGTTATTTTTTGATACTACAAGGACTAGTTTATTAGTTTCACTAAACTACAGGGACTAAGTTTTACAATGAGCTCATGCTCTTGCTTGCCACGGCAGGATAGAGTGGCCGGAAGTGGGCACGAACCGGTTGCAGTTTTGATAAAAACGGCACTGGAAAATGTCAAACAGGTAACTGTGGCACCTCTTTAAATTTCACAGTCCCGAGTAACCCGCCCAACACCATTCCCGAGTTCACTCTTGGTGGTGTTGATTTCTATGATGTCAGCCTCGTCGATGGATTTAAGCTGCCTATAGTAATCTCTCCTACTGACGGCAAGGGAAATTGCAGCGTTGCTGGTTGTGATGGAGACCCGCGACAAAATTGCTCGTCTGGACTGGCTGCTAGGACGCCTGACTGGAAAGTCATTGCTTGCCGGAGCGCATGTGATGTTTTCAACGCCGACGAATCCTGTTGTGGAGGAGCCTATGCCGATCCTGTAGCATGTCTGCCTCAGAATACATCGTCACCTTCTGTGCCTCAAGGCGAGCAAGCTCATCACTGCTACTGCAAAATTGATCCATAGATGTACACCTGTTTTGATGCCTTTTCCCAATGGAATTTCTCCTTGTAGAACAATATGAATAATATGCTGACCAACTAATTTACCTGTTTGTGAGTCCAGGAATCAAAGTGTGGTCCTGTCACGATATCAAGCTTCTCTGCAATGCATCAAATGGTCCAAAAGCATCTCCCCTTGGCCTAGGAGGATGGATTCCGGTGTTGGCACTGCCTTTGTCATATATTTTGAAGATGAAACTCTAGCGTTTTTTGTATATGTGCAGCCAAATCGTTTGTTCATCGTAAATGAGTTGTATCTATTCTGCCATTAATGCTCCTCTTCTCTCGAGAACCTTTCATCGTAAATGAATTGTATCTCAACTGCCATTAATGCTCCTCTTCTCTCGAGAACCTCTCCTTTGTAAATCAAGAAAGTCCCTCTGTCGGTTTTTTCTCTCTCGAGTTTTTCTGATGTTCGCAGGACCATGTTTGGAAAACTCTAAATTAAATTGAATTTATATGTTTTAATGAGATTATTTTCAGAATCATTTTCCAGTAGTCAAATCATGAGCCCTTAATCAATCAGATACAAAAAGAAGATTGAAGGTAACAGATTCTCAATACAGCAACATGTTGACGGGATAGAATGATCGAAAGCTTCAGCTTAGCGAAACAAGTTCAACAAAACGAGTATAAATTTTCAGGGCTGGAGTGAATTCTCCATGTTAATAGCAGAACAATAAGTTCTTGGTGTTACCTGCTAAATTGCTCCATAGATACAATAACCGGGAGAGATATGATTCCATCTCTGGCGCTGCTATGAATGGTCTGTTCTGCCATAAGTATCTCCTCGAGTTTGTCCAGCATCAAATGTAGTTCCAACATCAGGCTGCTGCTGCGGCTGCTTCCCACTATGATCACCAACTGGTAAGATCAAAGTGGACTCGTTCAAGAAATCTTGGGTTCTAGAAACCCATGAATTCAGTCTTTCTTGCACTCTGCATCTGTCACCACATCACCTCACACAAATATGTAAACTTGCTGAATCCTACTTAGCCACTACCTGCTGTTGCTCCCTTGGATCAATGCCATTGAGCTTCCATTTGTCTCCTTCAAATTGACTCGAAACCTTAAACCTGCGGCTGCCACAATGCCAAACAGGCACGTCAATAGCAGCAAAGTTTTCTTTGTAAGAAAAAAAATGATGATCATTCCGAGTTAACTCTGTGATATGTGGATTGACCAGATGAGTGACTATTTGGGATTGTAGCTGCGGTTGTTTTTTAAAATATATTTTATTTAGAAATGCATCAAAATGATATTTTAAAAAAATCATTTTTGATATCAGTACATAAAAAATGATTTAAAAATACTAAAAAAAATAATTTAAAATAAAAAATTTCAAAAACATCCTCCGAACGCAATTTCATACACTCCCGGATATCAAATCCATCCCACACTTGATCTGGATTTATTTTTAAATCTATTTTAGAAGACATAATATAATCTTAAGAAAAAAAACTGCATCTCCATCAATAAATCATCATGTTAAAACTTCAAATCAAATATATAAAACCATAAAAATATCCATGAATAATAAGACAAAAATCCATACAATATATATATATATATAGATTACAACTTTATAAAATAATATATTTTTTTATTTTTAAAAAATAAAATTATTTTTAAGAAAAATAAAATAAAATAAATCAAGAAACTCGGTTTCTAACGCAAAGCCAGACAACCATCTGTGTCACTCGACATCTAACTCAACTTAAACTGGATCAGATTTTAACTACCATCAATTTGACTTCTCCAAATATATAAAAATCTAATCCGATTAGATCGAAAGATACTGAATTCGTTGGTCAAGTGAGATTATCATTCCAAGAGAGGAGGATGAGATAAAGCTGTCCCCCGCCTTCCACTCTGTAGATAACGGGAAGAACATCCCAAGTTGACCAGCACAATTACAGGTAGAAGAAGAGCAAGCTCATCATGTGTTGGCAAAAAGATTGTTCATCCCACCCCACAATCTGCTTATAGGTTCGAATGGAATAATCATCACATGGATAGCACACCTGGAGGAAAAGAAAAGCAGCTTCGGTGCCACACATGCTTTTAAAGAGGCAAAAAAGCAGGGCAAATGATATATAATGGCCCAGATTAACTTTAATTTGTTTTCTGATCTCATGACTTTCGCAAGCACAGCCTGTGGGAAAAGCTTTCGTTTTCTATTTCCTGTGGCCAAAAAATCTTCACGTCCCCAGTACTTCTTTCATGGAATTATGACAATGGGATCATGTTCGGTGCCAGTTGAACCGTTAGACCAACTTTTTTAAAAGCTTTTTAATGCTTCGATCTACTTCTGACACTTGAATCATGTTTGTTGTTGTTTGATTTGGTCAAATCAACTATCATGTTCTGTATCATCATTAATCCAACATGACAGTGTATGATCCAGTGCTGTTGTTTTAAGGTCAAGCATCTTCCCATCACAACCATTTTCTCGGCCATTGATTAACAGCGAGCAACTCTAGTAAAAGGTCGAGATTGTCGTTTGATGTTTTCTCGGCCAAATTCGAGCTTGTGTTGGAGTTTAGTTTTGTCAAAATTATCCAAAAACACCAAATATATACATAAAAAAATCTGCTACTCATTTTCACACTGATAAAGCCTGCTTTTCTCCACTTTTCTAGCTAGTTAACCACCACTGCAGCGTCGCTGTCATTTTTTACCAGTTCATTCTCTTAAATTCCTCTCTTCCAGATTCATGACAGACCAGAACATTTCTCTTGATTTCTCCTTTTTCTTTATATAATGAAAACTTGAGATGATCAATTATGCAGATGGAGATTATTCTCTGTTGTGTATATCCATCTCAAATTGATTGATATATAGAAACTTCGCTAGCTAGATTCACTCCATAATTTCTCGAAAGAATAACAGCAGAAGTACTAGATTCAAAAGCACAAATAATTTTAAAACACGAAAGATATAGAGATAAGCAAGACTCATATCTCTAAAGGATGATATCCACATCACAAACGAGTTTCAGTAAACCCTCAAAACAAATGTGTATCATGTCAACAGCTAAGGAAAGGCAACACCCTAGTTCCAAGATCATACTAATCATCAAATTAGCTCCCTCATAAGCCATCCTCTCTTCTCATCACAAAATAGGACCTCGATTTTTCAGAAACTAGATAAAGATGCAACTACAAGTCCGGTGATCAAAGATCCAGCAGAGACAAATAATCCATTAGAACCGGAAGAACCTGGAGATGGAGCTGGTGCTAGTTCATTGGATACACCATTCACCGACGGTCCAGCTGCAGATTCTGCGTAACACAAATTTCGCAACAAATAGAATGAAGACCAAACATTTATGAATAAAAAAGCAGAATCATACAATTGAATGACTCGTTAAGAGGCACATAAATGTAAGCATGGGAAACTACTTGCCACATTTATACAATAAACACACTTTTGTTTTAAGCATCAAATTCACATTGTGGGAGGGCATATCTCTTGTTTCATCTTTCAAGAAGCAAAGGCAAAATCAGATAAACATTCAATCTCATGACCAAGCAAACACGATTGACAGTAGTCGCGTTGTCGCATTCCACATTGTTATATATATAAAAAAGTGGGATTGATTTCGACTTAGGACTGGATTGCAAAATCAACATCATCAAATAAAAGACAGCACACGAATGCTCACTCCTTTAGATACTCATCACTCAACATAAACACTGGGACCTCAATAACAGGACATGCAATAAATTATACCAAAATCAGGAAAAGAATGGCAAGAATACAGCATCAAAGCACTTAACTTCTTTCTTTTTTTAAATAATCCAGAAATGGGTGGGGTCAAAATGGGAAAAAATCCAGCCAGAGTTTCAAACGTCACATGCAAATACATAAAAGATATCAACAATAATTTTTTTAAAAATCAACATAATGCTTTTTTTTTCAAAAAGTAATATTATCAGTAAAGATCAGGACTTTGAACATACCAGGGGCACCAGTAGGGCTAGCTGTGGTCACTGAGGGGAAAAAAACGACATATTTAGCGAAATCATGAAGAAAAACAGTAAATTCTAGAAACCCCACAAGAAATATGTAAGAGAGAGAGAGAGGTAGGTACTAACATCCGCAGTTAGAAGCAGGAGGGGCGTGGATTTTGCAAGTAGAAGGGAGAGATAGAGCCTTAGTGACATTCAGGACGACACCAAATTGAGCACTGCTCTTGAAGGCCTCACAGAGGCACTCAGCGTTGGTGCTCAGCACCGTTTTTAAACCAGAACAGCAAGTCCCTTCTGGCTTTGTTGAAGTGCTTCCGTTTGACACAAACGACAAGCAATCAGCCATGTTCAGCACCAGACTGGAGCAGTCCACTGAGGGTGCTGGGGCTGAGGCGTGGCGGTGGGAGGCACCCTCTGCCCAGGTACAACAAGAGACAGAGAATGTGCATAGAAGGATCAAAGACAACATCCTTGTTGATGCCATTCTGTTTATTTCTCGAGAAAAAAGACGTTGCTGAATTGCAGAAACCGAGAGATGGCGGAAGGGAAGGGAGATAGGGAGTTATGAAAGTAGGGTTGGTGAAGAGAGTTATAAATAGAGGAAAGGGAAGTGGGAGTTTCAAGAAGTGGAGTGTGGGGTTTGTTGGTTTCTACGCAAATATTTACTTCATATTTCAAATTTTTGAATTCAATCTCTCTTTTTTATCCGATTAAATTAAATACAAATTTCATTAAAGATAATAATAAAAAAAAATAATTTTTTTCATTAAAGATAATAATAATAATAAAAAAAATTAATATAAATATACGAAACAACTTGTGTTTATTTTGACTAATTTCACGAATCATAAAATTAATAACCACGTAAATTTCAGATAATAATTATATTAATAACTACAGAACTCGAACCTAAAATTATAATGAATTTTTATGACTATTAGGCTTGGCGACAGAGTATTTATAATCTATACAATAGTTCTAAAGTTCAAGTTAATGTATATATTTCTTATAAAAATCCGAAACAGTCAAAATTTAACTCGATAATCTGAATTTATAAAACATATTTTTCAGAAATAAAATTTTTTATATAAAAAAATACAAAATAAAATATAGAGAAGTAAGTTGTTGCTATTTTATCGTATATTAAGTCAAATCAATATAATTTTAATTTTAATTTAATAAATATAAGACTACGTGAGTTGTTGATATTTTAAATTAAATACATTGAAATTTAAATTAAATAAAAAAAAACATAATAAATGCAGAGGAAAGGAAAGGGGGTGATGGCAATTATTATGAAGGAATAAAATAATAGAAAAGAAAGGCAACGGCCTTTTTTTTTCTCACCTTTTTTCGGCGACGCCATGTGGGCGAATAAGTCGGTGCATGATGAGCTCAAGTGGCATACGTGTCACACATCCCACCTATCCCATCCCACGTGTCGATTTTCTATTTATTTATTCTTTTATAAATGAAAAGACATAGTTTCCTTTTGTTTTTTTTTCTTCAAGGAAAAATTACTGTCAAGATCCTAAACCCTAATAAATGCCAATTTTCAAAAATGGATAATTAATGAAAACCATATTAAATTTGATGTTCCTTTTTATTTATTTTTATTTCTTCAAAAAATTGGATATTTCATAATGGCTACCTAATTTTTTACTAAATAATTAATGATATCTACTTGTATTGTAGCATATGTGTTAATTCTCGTGTATTTCCATAAGTTAAATTTAATTTTATTAGTTTTCAAATTTTTAGTTTTGATTTTTTGGATGCGTGTAAATTCTATCTCTTGGAAAATATATTTTATAGATCCAGGTAAATAAGTAAGACTCTGACTACCCTAGACTCTTAAAAAAAGACTTGGAAAAACCGATTTTACATAAGTCAAATTTAATTTTATCATATTTCAAGTTTTTAGTTTAGTTATTTTGGATGTGAAGAAACTTCACCTCTTGTAAAGCGTATTTTATAAGTCCAAATGAGCGAATTAGATTTTAACTGTCTCAGATTCTTACAACGAAACTTGTAAGAACTGATTTTACATAAGTCAAATTTAATTTTATTAGTTTTCAAGTTTTTAGTTTAGTTATTTTGGATATATGAAAATTTCATCTCCTGAAAAGTGTATTTTATAAATCCAGGTGAACGAATTAAACCCTAATTATCTCAGACTCTTGTAAAGAAACTTGTAAGAGTCGATTTTACACGAGTCAAATTTAATTTTATTTGTTTTCAAGTTCTTAGTTTAGTTTATTTGAATGGGAGGAAACTTCACCTTTTAGAAAGAATAATTTATGGGTCCAGGTAAGCAAATAAGACCCCGGTTGTCCTAAACTCTTACAAAGAATAAATGTCTAAACTCGAATTGGAGACCTATAGTACATATTATAAGTTCTTTTATAAGGGATATTAGTTTAGTTTTATTGATATAGATTAGCTTGAAAAATTATATAAATTTACGTGTTAACTAGTGATTTTAACAACGGGAATGGAAATAATAAAAAAAATACCTTGATTTTTTTCATAATAAAAAAAAACGAAAATAATGTAGAAGCATATTGTAATTGTTTTTACAAAGGGAGAGCCTATGATTGCTGCTCTGCTTTACAAGCAATTCACGTGGTTTGCCTAATTATACATGGAACCGAAAGTATTGGCTTTTGTAAACGATGAAAATCATTCCGAGGATCAAAAGTGCCGCGTTTTAAGATATATAATCATTTGTCAAGACCAACAACATATCACTAATACGAGCCGTAAACTCACGTTTCGCTGTAGAGATTAATTTTTTTTATCTAGATTTAACAAATAATTTTATATTTTTATTTTTATTTTTTTATTTTCTTAGTATAGTTTCAATCTCTTGATTTTTTCGGTCATTCTAAGATAATTTTAAATTATTATCAACATTACTGTTAAAATAATAATAAAAATTAATTGACTTGAAAAATCATTAATATTTTTATAAGTAAACAATAAAATAAATTAAAATTATCATTATTATTGTTTAAAAAAATATCTAATTGAAATAGCAAATTAAAATAATAAAAACAAAAAGAGGAAAAAGTGAATAATTTTTCATATGCATATATATAATTAAATGTGAAATGTTTGAAAAACTACCTTAGGTGACTCTTTAATTTTGTTATTATTATAATTAATAGTAATAATTAATAATAGAAAAGTAATTTAACCATGTGCACTAAAAAATAAAATTATCTCAAAATCCACTACAAAAGAATAGATATTATAAAATTACCTCGATGAAAAAAAATTTAAAAACATTAACAAAAAGTAAGCAATAAAAATAATTAAATTTATTATTAAAATAATTAAATTACCACTACTATATTATTATTATTATTATTATTATTCAATTAAAAATTCATTGAAATAATAGGTTATAGAAATAATAAGAAATCAAGGAAAAACAAAAAAATAGTATAAACAAATATTAAAGATTTTTTTAAGATGATGCATTAGCCAAATAATAAATTTGTATAGAATTTTTAAATTGAAATTTTAAAATAATAAATAGTTTATCCATAAAAAATATAATTAAAAATTGATAATGTTATTATCATTATAATTATTTTTGGATAAATTATATCTTATTGTCAAAATTATTGGCAATAAGAGAAAATATCTTATAAATAAAAAAAAAAAGCAAAAGATTTAAGTATAAATAAGAAAAAACACTAAAATTATCATGACCATTGCATAAATAGTCAAATAATATTATCTAAAAAAACCAATTGAAATTATTATTACTATTAAGTAAATAGTACAATCATAAAAACCATTTAATCCAAAAACAAATAAAAAGTAACAGGAAAAAAATATAAAGGAAAACAAGAAAAAAAAAATTATCATGATTGTCTTGAAAAATCATTAAAAAAAGGAAAATAGTTGTATCAACTTGGTTATAAAAAAACTGCATATGTGAAATTAATCATCTAAGCTTAAGAAAAAAAAAAAAAAAAAAAAAAGAAAAAAAATAAGTGGAAAAAGGAAAAAAAAAGAATATTAAAAAATGACTATAATTAAATTCAAATTTCAGAATTTTTAAATAAAATCAAAAGGAAAAAAAACTATAAAAAACTAAAAGTATAGATGTATAAAAAAAATATATATTCTTTAAAAAATAAATGAATTAATATAAAAAAAACCATGCAATAATCAAATAAAAAAAAATTCTATCAACAAAAAGATTAATACATGAATTAAAAATTTATCTTCATGTTAATATCATATTACATATCAGAACAATTTAAATAATTAAATTGTCTTGAAAAATCATTAAAAAAGGAAAATTTTTTGTCAACACCATTTAAAATTCATATTGCATTCAAATCAAAAAATCATCTAATCCAGAAGAAAAAAAAGAAGAAGAAAAAAAAAAAAGAAAAAAAAATCAAAATAGGTAATATTAATTTTAAAAATAATTAAAAAATATAAAAAATTGGATCCGATAATTAAATAAAAAAATGTATAAATATGAATAAAAAAAGTATACATTGTTTAAGAATTTTAAAAATTAAATGAATTAATATATAAAATGATTAATACATGAATTGGGGATTAGTCATAATCATACTATAAAGATATTGTCCACATTAGTCAAAAATTTAAATAATTAAATTGTCTTGAAAAATCATTAAAAAGGAAAAGATTTTTTATCATTACGCAAATAGTCAAATCATAAAATCATCTAATCCAAAGAAAAAAAAGAAGAAGATTAGAAAAAAATATATAAATAAAAAAAGGAAAAAAAGTAATATTAATCTTAAAATGACTATGATTTAAAAATAAAATAAAAGAAAAAAAACTATAGTATAGATGTATAAATATGAATAAAAAATATACATTGTCTAAGAATTTATAAAAATAAACTAAATGAAGCAATAATCAAATAAAAAAATAGTTTTATCAACAAAAGATTAATACATGAATTGAAAATCTATCCTCATGTTAATATCATAATAACTACTATAACAGTTAAAATTATTGTCCATTATTAAAACAATTTAAATAATTAAATTGTCTTGAAAAATCATTAAAAAAGGAAAAGATTTTTGTATGAAAAAGGAAAAAAACAACTACTAAAATTATCATGCATAAATAGTCAAATCATAAAAATATAATCCAAAGAAAAAAAGAAGAAAAAAAAAAAAAATAAAGGAAAAAAAGAAGTTAATATTAATCTTAAAATGACTATCAATTTAAATTCAAATTTAACTGATTTAAATAAAATAAAAAAAACTATGAAAAAAACTATAGATGTATAAATATGAATAAAAAATATACATTGTCTAAGAATTTATAAAAATAAACTAAATGAATTAATATAAAAAATCATGCAAAAAAAATAAAAAATAGTTCTATAACAGTTAAAATTATCAATCTCAATTTAGATAATTAAATTGTCTTGAAAAATCATTAAAAAAAAAGTTTTTGTATGAAAAAGGAAAAAAAACTACTAAAATTATCATGATCATTGCATAAATAGTCACTACTAAAAATCATCTAATCTAAGAAAAAAAAAAACAAAAAAAATAAATAAACAAAAAAAAAGAGTAATATTAATAGTAAAATGATTATTATAATAGTTAAAATTAATTAATATTATTGTCAAAAATAATTAAATTGATTTGGAAAATCATTAAAAAAATGAACTGATTGTATACATTAAAAAAATAATATATATATATATATATATATATATAATATATATATATATAATATATAATATAAATAATGGTAATTGGTTTCATTAAAAATCAAATTTATGGGAAAATTGAAGAAATCAAAACAGAAAAAATTGAAGGAATAAAAAATCAACAAAAAAAAGGTTAAAAAACAAATAAAAAAGCAATGAAAAAAAAAGAAAAATATAATCGGAAGTTTAAAAAAAAAACTGTTGAAATCCACAGTGAAATGTGTGGGGAGCTACAATGAACTCTCCACACGGTTCAGTGTTTTGTTAAGGATTAATCATGGTGCGTTTAAGTTAGGTAGACACTTTGATTATACAAAATAAATAATATATATAAAAAAAGAAAAAAAAATATAACCAGTAAAAAATAAATTTATGGGAAAATATGAAAAAAAAAGGTTAAAAAAACAAATAAAAAAAAGAAAAGAAAAATGTAATCGGAAGTAAAAAAAAAAAAAAACAGTTGAAATTTACAGTGAAATGTGGGGAGCTACAGTGAACTCCCCACACGGTTTAGTATTTTGTTAATGTGTCTTCTTAGTATTTTGTTAATGTGTCTTCGGCTTTTATAATATGTATTTATATATATATAAAATGAATTTAAATCAATGAAGAACATTGTATCTACCTAGATTAACTTGACTAACTAGAACCTCCATATAAAAAAAACTTGAGTTGAAACAGACAGTTTTTATAGCAAGTATGTTTGAGATCTTTTCTCTTCTTCTTCTTGTTTTTTTTTTCTTTTTGGAATGAGAGTTATCTATGAGGTTTTAAAAGAAATTAGTCATTTCTA
Source organism: Salix dunnii (assembly GCA_015731905.1). Classification (NCBI taxonomy): domain Eukaryota; kingdom Viridiplantae; phylum Streptophyta; class Magnoliopsida; order Malpighiales; family Salicaceae; genus Salix; species Salix dunnii. The sequence continues at coordinate 1,390,402 of CM027661.1, forward strand.
GTTGTCGAGATACCACTAACGCTAAAGCAATCAACCAGATCAGATTGGTCAAGTCAGTCAGTTGACTCGTTCCTGCAAAATTCTCAGGTGTTCATCACAAACAAGCAAGCAAGCAAATGGCCAGTTCATGTAAATATTGAATTTATTTGTTGTTGAATTCCTAGAATCATTTTATCAATCGTTTTGAAATTCATGCATTGCTAAAGCAAACGACCAGATCAGATTGGTCAAGACAATCAATTGACTTGTTAGTGCATTTTCTCGGGTGTTCATCACAAATAAGCAAGTGAATGGTCAGTTCGTATAAAATTTGAATTTATCCGTTGTTGAATTCCTAGAATCATTTTATCAATTATTTTGAAATTCATGCAAAGTGAAATTTATACGCTCATTTTAAACTATGTTATCTAGTAGGATATAAAGATTTAAACTGAGCATTAAAATTGAATGAAGAAAATAAGGACCAAATTGGATTTTTTTAAAAATCAAATGAAATAAAATATTTCTCCCTCTCTCTCGGCTTTTGATCTAATTACATTTGACAAAATTGATATGATAAATTATGCAATCTAATTCTAAACTCAACATGAGTTAGGTTCTGATGAATTTAACAATAATGATGAAGAGAAATGATCCAATTACTTTAAATTACATTTAAGAAGAAGATTTATCAGTCTAGCTTTGTGATCCTAAATAGTTTTCTACTCATTGAATATGCTATAATCCTTGCCATATATAATTTAATAAATCTTAAATTATTAAGATCGGATTGATATTGCTTAATAATAGAGCGCGTAAAGGTTGAATCATTCCTAGTAATCATAAGATTATCCACATAAACTAACAGATAAGAGATAACAGATAAGAGATCCATTTCGATAATAATAATAATAAAAAAAGTGATTCAATTGTCTTAAAATTGGATTTACAAAGGATCTCTTCTCTTGCTTTCAATTCCCTTTCTTGTTGTTCACTAATTTGAAACACTCCACTCCTTCTGATCCTCATGTTGGTGATGCTTTGCATGAGGGCCTAGCCTTTACCTCGTCTAATTTACTTTTCAGAGAGAATAAATACACACTGTTTTTTTTATTTATATTTGTTTTTGAAACAATTATTTTTATTTTAAGTTACCTTTTCTATTTACCCCATCTCTATATTTGAATTTCCAAAGATTGAGCTTTATGATTATTATTTTTTGTTTTTATTTATTTTTAGACTATATTTTTTAATTCTCCAAAATTTAATTTATTAAAAATTAATTTCTATAAGTTTTGTTGTTTTATTTTCTATTAAATTATCTCATTTGCATGATGTTGCTCGTGAGGTTTGACTATTTCTTACCCGGATTTGCTAATATTTAATTTCTTGAATTCTTTTTATTTTATCTTTACACACTTGGATTATTAGGAATTACGCATCGTTATTTTTTTCCATCTGTTTCATGATCCTTTACCATGAATTATTGCAGGCTGTGTGGTCTATGAAGTGCACTTTACAATAGAAACAAAAGCTTCCAGCGAGGATAGAATCCAACATGGTGATACTGATGGAGCTCATGTTCCCATTGGTCCGAAATCTATCCAAGAAACCTGCTCAGATTTCATTATCCTACATAGCTCCATACAGATCTCTTCTTTAGATCCTCCTTCCCTCTCCCACTCATCGTTCAAGAGAGCATTAAAGCCACCACCAAGTTCTTGTACAGAAACCAGCTTCTTGGACCAGAGAAAGGAGAGGGAGAGGGAGAGAGATGGCTGCTACCTCTGGTGCTGTCCTAAATGGATTGGGGTCTTCGTTCGTGTGTGGAGGGAAGAGGAGTCGGGCCTTGTTGGGAATCGGAGCAGGTAGGGTTGGAAGTTGTTCAGTCGGTGCAAGGAAGTTGATGGTCGTAGCTGCTGCTCAACCAAAGAAGTCTTGGATCCCTGCTGTTAAAGGTGGTGGCAGCTTCGTTGACCCTGAGTGGCTCGATGGCTCGTAAGTCTGATCTCTGCTAAATGTAGTTGAAAGTATTTTTCTCCATTAAAAAGCTGCATGTCGCTGCCACCTGTACTTCTGGATTTTATAATGGTAGCTAGAGCTTAAATATGCAGGCTCCCTGGTGACTACGGTTTCGATCCTCTAGGCCTCGGCAAGGACCCGGCATTCCTCAAATGGTACAGGGAAGCTGAGCTCATTCACGGCCGGTGGGCTATGGCTGCCGTGGTGGGAATCTTCGTTGGCCAAGCATGGAGCGGGATCCCCTGGTTCGAGGCCGGTGCTGACCCTGGTGCCATTGCACCCTTCTCCTTCGGCTCGCTCCTCGGCACACAGCTCATTCTCATGGGCTGGGTGGAGAGCAAGCGGTGGGTGGATTTCTTCAACCCCGAGTCCCAATCCGTGGAATGGGCAACACCATGGTCTAAAACAGCAGAGAACTTCGTCAACGCTACTGGTGACCAGGGTTACCCCGGCGGCAAGTTCTTTGACCCCCTGGGTTTCGCAGGGACTCTCAAGAATGGAGCGTACATTCCTGATGAGGAGAAGCTTGAGAGACTTAAACTTGCTGAGATTAAGCATGCTAGGCTTGCCATGCTTGCCATGTTGATCTTTTACTTTGAGGCTGGTCAAGGCAAGACTCCTCTTGGTGCTCTTGGATTGTAATACCTTTACATGATGACCATTTCTGTCATCAATGTAGATATAAATCTAATTTTTAGTGGATAAAAACATTCGCCAATTCCAACAGTCTGTAATTGAGCTATATGATAGCGATGAGTTTTAATCAGTCCCTTAAGCTTGGATTGGATTTGGTATTTGTGATTTTAGAATATAGGGTTATTGAATGATTTTCCTGGCATGATAGCAAATAATTTGGGATCTGCAAAACAGATCAGAACATGTATCTCTTGTGAAAACCTGGAACAACCGAGGTTATACTAACTTACTTAGTTCCATAAAGTGTGTTTTCCGGAGACATAGTTTACTCATGTCTAAAAAAAATCACATAAGTATGAAGATTTTGAACAGGAGACTCATTCTAGGTTCCCGCAGAAAAGGGCTTGCACGCTTTTCTAGTGCCCAAACCACCAAAGAATGCAAGGAGATCACATGCATGTAATTGGCATGGATAGACTGAGAGGAAAAACCGTACTCTTAGCACCAAAAAAAGCAACTATGGATTGAAATCATTGAGTGGGTTGTTGAGTTTATCAGGAGAAAAAAGAAACCATGAAGAATCTACTGAATGAATGGTAGAAAATAGTAAAGGACAGATTATGCACTGCCAGTAGCCATCAAAAACTCGCCCTCGCAAACTACCTCACCTCCAACATAAGCTTTCCCCTCCATCTTTGCTATTCCGAAGCGTTTCTGCAGCTTGATTAATGTCATTCTCATAACCAAGGTGTCACCTGCAATCACTGGTTTCCGGAATCTCACTTTGTCAATTCCAGCAAAGAAGAAATTCTCGCGAGAACCTCCAACTTCTGGTTGCAGCATGACTAAACCACCAACTTGTGCCATTGCCTGGACAAACGACCATCAACACATATCATTAATTCTGTGACTTTTTGCGGGTGTGAACTCTGAAGTAGACCAGTATGGTCATTAGGCAAGTAAGATTGGACTTCAATGAATGCAACAGGATATACAAACACAGTTTCCAACCAAAGGCAACAAACTAAACCATAGATTTGAAAGTGTTAGGGAAATCATTTTCAGATGTGAGGCCACTACATGATGATGTATGAGTACCATGTCCAGTGGTGAAGATATAGGAAAGTTCATCACTGAATCGTAAAATGACATCTATGGCAAAGAAATATGACCATATGCTATAAGTTGAAGATGATGCTTCAGTTATTATATTTTAACTTCCTTAACCTTCTGATGATGTTTAAGTTACAACATTTAACTTCCTCAAACTTCACTCACAGAAAACACATTGCAGAAGGCCAATCACGCTGGGGAAAAAATAGCATCAATTTGCATGAACACTATCATCAGAATCAGAAATTGCAGGCTGTCATATATGGTTTCACAATGAACGGAATGGAATGCCTTCTCACTTCCAACCATTTTATTTTATAGGAGTAATACTGTTGATGATGTTTGAGTCAATGACACCTCCATTGTAGAATATGATTCATTGAGAGAAGGGTGAGAAAGCATGAATGAAGTCCAAAACCATAACAAGTTCTTGAGGTAAATGGATTCAGGGAAACAAACAAACAAAATAAGAAATGAAAAAAAGGCCAGTGTTTATTCTAATTGGTGGCGAGGTCATAATCCCTTGAGTGGAGAATAGTAATTCATGAAATATAACCAATTAGTATCAAAAAGGATAGATGGTCAAGATATGTACTTGGTAGGGTACACCCAACAAACACAGGGCCCAAAAAAATTGGGTCAAACCACCCCTTGCCAAACCCATAAAATTTTGTCAGCCTTTCTGAAAAAAATCCAATAGAAGGGCTAAATGATGATGAAAACAGGTCAAGTCGGGTATCAGTCCGAGTCAGGGTTTGGGCCCTAATTATTTTTATATCTTTAATATTCTCTGATGTATAAACAAACTATGCTTTATGAGAGGTGACTATGACATTTTTATAGTTATCATTTGATGTTTAACACTTTTTTAAGTTGCTCCTCAAAGTAATAGCTGACGAGGAATGCAAAACAGGCTCCCTCCCTCTCTTCCTCTCATGCAAGGCAGCCAAACTCAACTTTTGTTCTACTACCACCATTTGCTATGATGATAAATCCTTTATGTTATCCTGCCTTAAGGTGATGGTGGTGGTGGTGATCATATAAGATCATCATGCTCTAACACTTTTGAGTTCATTTTCTAGACCTGGTAACCTATGAACATAACGAAAACATCTTAAACTATATGCTATTCTAACAAAGGGAGAATGCACAACACGTGCACTGCTTTTGTCTGTTGTCTTCTTCTGCAAAGATTTAGGGGATTCCTTCAAATATAATTAAGATATTTTGTTAACCCATGCAGCTTTGGTTTTAAAAAAGGAAACTTCAACATGTGAGAGGCAAACAAAATGCTGAGCAAGAGATCATTTCATGCATTTTCATCAAAGAGGGCATTATAAATGGATTATAGACATGAACTGTTAAGCTCATCTAGTAAAGAAAGATGATCCAAAACAACGAACTCAAACAGCTAGCGTAGAAGATACTCCAGAACTTTATGGAGGAAAATCAAATTAAGAATCAATCTTGCTGATCCAGGTGCGTCGTTCAGCATCCACAGTAGCTAGAAATTATCAGCTTCAATTATAGATGTAGAACTTAAACGTAGCTAAACTACAGGGGGGAGATACTTAATGTGCACTGATCTCAGCAAACACTGAAAGACAAAGTGATCCCCTACATGTTAAATTACTCTCTAGTAAGTCAGGTAAATCTTTAACTTCTTCCATATTTATATCTACTTTCTGTTTGGGAATCTAAAGGTAGAATCGATATTTAAGAAGGCCTGATTCACATGTGCGCATCCTTTAAATACATTTAATTAGTTTCCAGGCACTAAAAGAGCCAATCTGTGTAAATGGCAATGCAATCTATGCCTAGCTGTCCCCTGATAATTCACACACATCAGGGCCATGTGGACACACTGCGAATTTGCATCACTATTGCATGTAGCAGTGTGTATTATCATTACCAAGATTTCGCATGCAAATAATCACAAGAAAATCCCACTTACGAGCGCATGCACAGACAAAACATTACCTCAACCATAAGAACACCAGGCATAATGGGCCTCTCTGGAAAATGACCAGGGAAGAAATTGTCATTTATTGTCACATTCTTGATGGCAACAGCTGAAACACCAGGATTGTACTCAATTACTCTATCCACCAACAGAAATGGGAACCTAAAAAGCCATCCCATTCAGCACAGCACCTCAGCCAGGCAAAGGAACAAAGCCCAAAAATTGGAAGCGGCTAAACACATAAAATCTTGTTTATTCCAGGTAAAAAAGACCAACCTGTGAGGTAAAATCTCACGAATCTGGTTGATGTCCATCACAGTGGGATAGGCAGGATATTCTGCAAAACCAAATTTCAAAGATACAGCAATCAGAAGAGTCGGACATAGAGAGAGGGCGAGGGCGTGTAATTGAGAAGGGAAAACTGCATACTGAGTTCAATGGGAATCTGCTCTTCTTTTGGATCATTATCAGAAGAAGCAGCACCACCACCAAGAGAGCAAAAGGTGATGAAAGAGCTAGAATTGGTTTCGTTCTTCAGCTTGAAATGGACCGAGAGCAGCGGATTCTGAGATCTGTGGTTAGAGACTGAAACCCGGGATGGAAGCAAGGCATTGTTATTAGTAGAGGGTAGAACTCCATTAGAGAGCGATGATGAAGAAGAAAGAAGTGAGTTGGCGAGCGCCGAGGTAGCCATGGTTGAGGAATGGAGAGTTTAGATAGAGGAGTAGTTGTAATATAAGTTGGAAGTGTTGTGTTTGGGGCGTGGGCGACGGAAACAAGGTGTGTTTGGACGGATATTCCAATGTTGTTTGCTTATTTATATTTTATGGACGGAGGGCATTTTTGGTATTGTGAAAATGTTTTTAAGAAAATTTGAATTTTTTTTATTTGAATTTTTTTTATATTTTAAAATTAACATAAAAAATAATTTCAAAAATTAAAAAAATATCATTTTAATATATTTTATTTAACCAATGACTCCATTCAATTTGGTTGTTCATCGTTCCCATCTAACTTTGTATCCAACTTTGCTAATGGATATCTTTTATTATTCTAAACTCTATGCATTGTTTTTAATTTAAATGAATCAAAACTAATTTATCGCTTCACTTTCACCATAATCATCATTATTTTATTGCCACCACACCATGTTTTTTTTGAGAAATTATTATTTTTCTTGAAATTATATTTTTTATGGTTTTAAATTATTTTGATGTATTGATATCATCTTAATATATTTTTAAATAAAAAAACACTTTAAAAAATAATATTTTCTATAATATCAAACAATATCTTAGTTGCGTGCAGCAACCAACCACTTATTAAAGTATAGGAGATGTATTATAGAATATTGTATTTATAGTCTAGAGTATGAAAGATGGTATAAGATATGTGTATAAATAGAGAGGTATACACACAACAAATATATGTAAAACAGAATATCAATACAGCAAAGATTTCAAATTTCATCTTCCCTCTCTTCTCCCTCTTCCTGTCTCTAAACTCAGTCTTCTTTCTCTTTCATTTATATGCAAACTCTCTCAATTCTAACATGGTATCAGAGTTATTATGCTAGCGCATGAATTGATCCAAGCTTTCGCAATCTGATCATTCTATGGATTATTGAAAAAAAAAACTTTTGCAACTGAAGAAAACACATCGTTTAAGACAAATTTAATGTTTTCTTTGTTTTTTTTTTTTTTGAAATAGATATGTGTTGCTGCTTCGGTAACATTTAGCATTTTCCATGCCAAATCAAGGTCAGACTCTTCTTCATCTACTTTAGCAAGATCCTCATCATCTTCTTCTTCCGTTCTTCCTCTCTCCACCGTCTCCACTCCTTAAATCAAGCATTCATTGTTCAAAGAGTCTGTCAAAAGCCACAACAAAAATCATAATCTAGTCTCAATAATACTCTCAGCTCTCCAGTCTCTGCACAATAAATTACTGAATTCAAATTTTGCACAACAAAAATGAAGCTCACAAAGAGCAGCAGTAGAGTGTGAGAGAGAAAAAAAAGGTCCAGGGAGCCACAGCTGCTCCCAAAGTTCAGTCCTCTCACAATGCTCGAAGGAATGACGTGTCCTCTTCAAATAAATCTATGAAGGCTTATAAACCTTCTAATCCAGTGCCTACATATGATTAACAGATCACCGAGTTGAAGTTGTCAGTCGATAACCTTGAGAAGGAAAGGGACTTTTACTTTGTAAAGCTATGAGATAATGAGATTTTATGTTAGAGCCCTGAGATTGAAAACCTACCTGTGGTGGTAGCGATGAAGAGAATCCTTTGTTCTACTGACGATGATGCATCAATATTGGCAGAAGCTCAAGCCATGATGTCACTTCACTAGAAGGAAGTAGAGTACTTGAGTCTCATTATTGAGGTATCAATAGAGGAAAAGGAGAATTCAGATCCTCAAAAGAGAAAGAACATTGTGAATCTTGGTGTTGAGGCTGTAGGCATCTTAACACTGTCAACCGAGGCAAAGGCTCTCTGATGCTACAAATGTCTGTTGTAGTGGGTCACCTCTCATGACTTCATGATTTTTTGACTCTCTATTCTTAAAATTCATGAAGGGAAGTTGGAGGATGGAAGCGATATGACAGAAGATGACTTTTACTCTCAACAAAGCTGAACTGGAGCTTAGGTCACCAGAGGACCGACGTTGTAGCTCCACCAGAGAAGGAAGCTGAGGCGTCGATGGAGTTAGGTTCGTGTTTGTCAAGCCCTTCAAGCTCTGCTTCAAGCGCACAAAACCACCATTTGAAAAGAAAAGGATTAGTGGCACAAGCAAAGCTTTGAGAATGTTGTTAAGGCAAGATGAAGTGAAAATCTGGCAGAGAAAAGGCTGAGCTGGCTGCCGAGAGAGGAATAAGTAGAAACCCTAGGTTTTGTGATGTTTATGGTGTCATTTGTATTATGGTGTTGTTTTGTGTGTGCTCTTGTTGTCATTTTGTGTATGCCCTTACTGTCATTTTGTAATAATGATAATAATAAAAAAAATAATAATTAAGAATTAGAAAATGAATTCTTACAAAGATTAAGAAATTCATCAACAAGTCAACAAATAAAATTCAAATAAATTCTATCATTTCTCTTCCCTCCCGTTTTCTTCCCTCTCGTCCCTCTCTGCTCAAATTCATCAAACAAGTTGACAAATGAAATTCAAACATATTTTATCCCCTCTATTCGCTCTTGTTTCTTCCCTCTCGTCCCTCTCTTTTCAAATTCTTACACGACTAAATAAAATTCAAATCAAGAAAAAGACAAATAAATTTTTTCCCCTCTATCTTCTTTGCCATTTGAGCATTCTTCTTCTTTTTCTTCTCAATCTCTCACGTTCTCAAAATCTTCTTAATCAAATTCAAACTCATATTTCTTTCCTTCTGATTTTCTCATCTCTTCTCTTCTCTCTCTCACGTACTGATTTCTGTCAAAAGAATTAAGTACTCATGTATTTCATATTCATTGCTGCAATCTCATGTTTGGTTCATGCTGATGATCCAAACATGAGATTGAGGGGGGGGTGTTGAGTATAAAAGGTATATTCTAGAATATGAAAAATGGTATGATATATATATATGAATAGAGAGGTACACACACAACAAATGTATGCAAAATAGAATATCAATACAACAAAGATTTCAAATTTCATCTTCCCTCTCTTTTCTCTCTTCTCCCCCTTCCCGTCTCTAAACTCATTCTTCTTTCTCTTTCAATTATATACAAACTCTCTCAATCATAACACCATTAATCTAAAGTTATTTGTTTGCACATATCTACATATTTGACACTACATTTCAAATTGTTTTTGAAAAAAATGATTTTTTTTAATTTTTTAATGCAATATTTTTGGTGTTTTTATATCATTTTCATGTATTGATGTAAAAAGTAATTTTTTAAAAATAATAAAAAAAATATTTTGATGTAATTCTGGATGAAAATACTTTTAAAATATAAATTCAATCACACTTCCAAACAAACACTTAATACATAACCAAGTTGCTAGTCTGAGTCCAAAAAATATAAATTTATATATTTTGTTAATATTGAAACATCAAAATGCGTATTAAGAAAAAAATTATTTGAGATTTGTTAAAAAATTAGAAGTGATATAATTTGATTTATTTTTATATTTATAAATATATAATTTTTTGTTTTAAATTTATATTTTTAGCGTTTTAAGAAATTAAAATATGTTAATATTAAAAGTAAATTTTAAAAAATAAATATTATTTTTCAACATTTTTTTAAAATAAACTACCTAATCGCCTCTAAATCCACAATTTTCTCCCAATTTTGCATTTCTTGTCTCAAGTTCAAACACACAAACAAGCACGAAGTCCACCTCCTCATGGACCCCAACAACAAAAACAACTCCTCCACCTCCTCCATTCCCCACCCCACCACCACCACCTCAACCGCCACCGACCCATTTCAATCCTAGTGGGAATCATTCTCAAAAGCCCGTTCACGCATCCTCTCCTTGTCCTTAATCCTCCCTTCACTCTCGTCTTCTTTTTCTTCTTCCTTCTCCCTTTCCTCTCTTGTTGACTCTAACCGCCCTGTCCTCTCTTTCCTTTCTTCCCCCGACGCTTACTCCCTCCTCTCCTCCTCCCTTTCCTCCCTTTCTTCTGGCTCCGGCTCCGATCCCCTTTGCCAGTGGCTCTATGAAACGTACCTTTCTTCTGATCCCAACCTGCGTCTCGTTGTCCTCTCTTTACTCCATCTTCTCTCTGGAACTTATCTTTCTCGGATCCACTCTTCTGAGTCCTCCCCAGCTCCTTTGTTCTCTGGGTTCGAAGCTGTTCTTCTTACCATATATTCCTCTAAAGTAAAATCTCGTGCAGAAAAGCCTGTTGTTGTTCAGATTGTTGGAAATTACCTTTTGTGCCCCTCATACACACCCATATTTTTGATCATACAAACCCGTGACCATGAAGATAGGTCATAGGGTTTGATCATGGGGATCAATTGATTGATCATGGCTAGTTATCTCTTTGATGGAAGGAGAAAATTGGAAAATAAATTAATGAGTGGGGTCCCTAATCTACCTATAAATAATAGCTTGTGTACTCCATTTATGACAGACATGGATTAGAAGGCTCCTCTCGTAAAATTTTCTTTAAATTTAAAGTTGTATTGTTGTTGTGGCGTTGCGAATGCTTGTGTTGCTGCTGCTTACTTTGGGAATTCATTTTTTTCGATACTTGAGCAACAATAGATGGAGGTATTTATAATCTAAATTTCCGCTGCTATATGTATTTAGCATTCGATTATATAAAGTATGCTTTCATGTGGTATCAGAGACTGCCTTTATGCTATTTTGCTCAGTATATTCGCTAGTGATTTTTGTATATTGAATCATTTATTTTGATTTTTCAATTTATGAAGTAGCGTTGTTATTTTACGTAAACTGTTGTAAATGACAACGTGTGTTATCAAATTGTTATTTATGCCTTGTTGTTAAAGACAACTTGTGTAACTAAATAAATTGAAAATTAAAAAACTTAAGGAAGGAGAGGCCACTGGCCTCTCCCCGTCCAGTTACCAGTGACCCTTAAAGCAACGGCGGCCCTTGAAGGGCCGTCTGCCACACAGGGAGAGGCCAGTGGCCTCTCCCAGCTGATGGAGGGAGAGGTCACTGACCTCTCCCCGTGTTGTCACCAGCGACCCATATGGGTCGCCAGTGAACAACGACGGCGATGACCCTTCACGGGTCGTCTACCACATGAGAGAGGCCAGTGACCTCTCCCCAGTTGACAGAAGGAGAGGCCACTAGCCTCTCCCTCGTCGATGAGAGTACCAGCGACCTTCAGGTCGCTAGGTACCTAAAGAAAAAAGCGACCCATTGGGTCGCTGTGACTGGAATGGACGGCGGCTTCTATGGCCACCACATGAAGATTGAATGGGTCGTCGGTTGGTGGCCCAGTTGCCGACGAATAAGTGGAGACGAAGAAGGTTTGGGGTAAACGGGTTATTGGATTAAACATCAGGTAGGGTTCTTCAAACCCATAAGGAACCGGGTCAAAAACGGGTCATTAAGGAGATGGACCTGTTTGGTCCGGCCCGAGAAAATGGGTGACCCGCCCGTACAATAATTATAATTTAAAAAAAAGAGGGGGAAGGACGAATGTGGGGTTGCAGGGATTCGAACCCAGGTCTCCCAAAATTCATTTAAGTAATTCTTCCACTAAGCTATGCTTCCTTTATGGTTACACAATGCAATTTTTATTGATTTTAAATTATACTATATAGTATTATGCTATGTATTTATTTTATGCTTACATGATGAAGTATTTATTCCTTTTATTTTATGCTTTAAAGTACATTATGCTTTGAGCTTATGTAATGTAGTTTTATTCCTATTGTTTTATGTTATGAGGTATTAAATTAATATAGAACATTAACTTAGGAATATATCCTGTAATTTATACTATTTAATTATAAATTAATTAACGCCTAGAAATAAGAATAATTAATCAAACCATAAATGTTAGTGATTTTATGGTACTATCCATTTTTCAATGTCTAGGAAAGTTCTGTCTAGGAAAGTCTTGGTATTTAAGCGTGTTCATTGTGACCCACCTCACTTTCCTTGGAACTTACCTAGTTGTAATTTGGAAAAATACCGTTTAATTCATATCGGTTTATTTGATTTCTAAAGTACCTTATCTAGACATAGATATAATTATTAGATGTTAATGAAGTAGTAATTATCATAATAATTTTAGAAATGCCACAGCGTCTGATTTTATAAATGATAGTTACATCAAGAAAATTTACGTGAACTTCATAAGAAAAATTAACATCGGGTTGTAATTAATTCATAAATTTAATTGCTAATCCCCACAGGGACGTTTTTATTTTTATGACTTAATTAGAATAAGATAGTAAATTTAATATTTAATAAATAAAATTTATTTTAGGCCCATAGGTACGGAAAATTTTATTTATTAAATTCTAAATTTATTAGACTTATTAATAAGTATTAAATTTCATGTGTGATGCAACCTTTGCCCACAGGTAGGTTGAAATTTATTATTAAATTGATATTGATTAATTTAAATAAAGTTATTTCATAGCAATAAAGTATTTTTAGTTTCCTTGATAATTGCAGTTATTCTTTCCGCTTTGATTGAAATAGTTCCGATGCAAAATGATAATAACTTTACTGAATGGAAAGAAAATTTGCTTTTTACATTGAGGTGCATGGAACTTGACTTGTCGCTCCGTGAGGACGAACCATCCGCCCTAACGGACTCCAGTATGACACAAGAGATTGCTAAACATGAACGGTGGGAGCGATCTAATAGCTTAAGTCTCATGTTTATGAAATCTCACGTCATTACAGGAATTCAGGGTTCAATCCCAGAATGCACCAAGGGTAAGGATTTTTCTCAAAGCTGTTGAGGAATAATTTGTTAGTTCTAATAAAGCCTTAGCCAATACTCTAATGAAAAGACCATCAAGCAAAACCTTTGACAATTCCAGAAGTGTGCGAGAGCACATCATGGAAATGAGGGACATGTTTGCTCAACTGAAGTCCCTAAAGGTTGATATTTTTAAGTCATTCTTGGTGCATTTCATACTTAACTCTCTCTCATCTGAATATAGTCCTTTCAAAATTTCTTACAATACACATAAGGACAAATGATCAGTAAATGAACTTCTGACCATGTATGTTCAAGAAGAGGAGAGGTTAAAGCATGAGAAGCCTTTAAGTGTTCATATGGCTACTCATGATAAGGGAAATGCCAAGAGAGGCAATCATGCTCGCAAACTCAAGAAGAATAACAAGTTGTCAATAAAGAAAATTGACAAGTATGATGTTTTTTTTTTCTACAAGAAGAGTGGGCATATGAAGAAAAGATTGCTAGAAATACAAAAATTGGCTCGAAAAGAAAGGTAATATCATATCTCTAGTTTGTCATGAATCTTTTTTTGTTTAGGCTCCTAGTAATACATGGTGGATTGATTCTGGCTCTACAATCCATATTGTTAATACAATGCATGGTTTTCTCAACACAAGAAAACCAGCAAGCCATGAACAGCGAGTATATTATGGAAATAAATTGTTTTCTCAAGTTAAAGCAGTGGGGATATTTAGGTAGATTTTGGAATTCGGATATGTTTTGGATCTGTATAATGTATTTTTTATTCCGTATTTTTCAAGAAACTTAATTTCTGTTTCAAAATTGGATATTATTGGTTATGGTTTTTGGTTTATCAATTCAACCTTTAGTATTTTTAAAGGTGAAAAACTTGTTGGTGGTGGAATAAAAATTGATTGTTTATTCAAAATTGATTTAGATCCCAACTTTGAGAACAATTATTTATCATTATATACAAATGTTGGCATAAAGAGGAGTCTTATGAATGAGAACTCTATTTGGTTATGGCACAGGAGATTGAGACATATCTCCATAGAGAGAATCAAAAGGTTAGTAAATGATGGAGTTTTAAAAACTCTTGATTTTACTAATTTTGGTACTTGTGTGGATTGTATAAAGGGAAAGCAAACCAACAAGACCACTAAAGGTGCCAAAAAGAGTTCTGACATTCTTGAGATCATACATACTGATATTTGTGGGCCTTTTCCTACTCCCTGTTTAAATGGTCAAAGATATTTTATATCTTTTATTGATGACCATACACTGTTCATGTTTCTTTATCTTCTAAATGATAAGGTTAAGGCATTAAATGCTTTCAAGACCTATAAGGTAGAAGTATAGAAACAAAAAGACAAGAAAATCAAGATCGTAAGATCTGATAGAGACGGAGAGTGCTATGGTAGGTACACAGAAAATGGACAAATGATAGGTCCATTTGCAAAATTCCTTGAAGAGGAAGGCATTGTTGCTCAATACACAATGCCTGGTACACCACAACAAAATGGTGTGGCAGAAAGAAGGAATCGCACATTAATGGACATGGTAAGGAGCATGATTAGTAATTCTAAGTTGACTTTTTCTTTATGGAGTGAAGCCTTAAAAACTGCAGTGTATTTATTAAACTGGGTTCCATCCAAGGTTGTTCCTAAAACACCTTTTGAATTATGGAATGGATGGAAACCAAGTTTAAATCATACACATATGGGGTTGTTCTGCTGAAGTGAGGATTTATAATCCAAACATGAAGAAATTAGACCCAAGGACAACCAACGGTTATTTTATTGGCTATGCAGTAAACTCCAAAGGATTTAGGTTTTACTGTCCTTCTAATAGTACTAGAATTGTTGAGTCTATAAATGTAAAATTTTTAGAGAATTCTGAACCTAGTGGAAATGTTTGTCCTCAAATGATTGAATCTGAGGAAACACAAGAGTTGACTGATACTCGTTTACCTTAAGGACGTTTGATTGTGCTCAAGGAAATTCAAAATAATTATCTTGAACCATAATCAATTACAGAATAGTCAACTCATAAGGAACAAGTTCAGATTGAACCTATTCAGACTCTGCCAAATACAGAGCAAGTAGAATTAAGAAGATCCTCTAGAATAATTAGACCTGCGATCTCTAGTGATTATGTTGTATATCTCCAAGAGTCCAATTTTGATTTTGGGCCTAAAGATGATCCAAAAACATTTTCACGAGCCATAAGTGAA
Organism: Salix dunnii; assembly: GCA_015731905.1. Taxonomy (NCBI): domain Eukaryota; kingdom Viridiplantae; phylum Streptophyta; class Magnoliopsida; order Malpighiales; family Salicaceae; genus Salix; species Salix dunnii. Next base: position 1,405,727 of record CM027661.1, read on the forward strand.
GAACACTCTACATTATGGTTTAATGCCATGAAAGAAGAGATGGAATCCATGCCTAAAAATCAAGTTTGGGATCTCGTCGACTTACCAAAGGGAGTTGTAGCCATAGGCTGCAAATGGGTTTACAAAACCAAAACAGATGCTTCCGGTAATGTTGAACGATATAAAGCTAGACTTGTGGCCAAGGGTTTCACTTAAAAGGAAGGCATTGATTATCATTAAACCTTCTCTCTAGTACCTAAGAAGGATTCATTTAGGATAATCATGGCATTAGTAGCTCATTTTGATCTAGAGCTACATCAAATGGATGTGAAAACAACCTTTTTAAATGGGGATCTTGAAGAGGAGGTTTACATGAAACAACCAGAAGGTTTTGAAGATAACAGTCAGAAAACTTGCAAACTAAGGAAATCTATTTACGGAATAAAACAAGCCTCCCATCAATGGTATATCAAATTTCATAAGGTCATTACCTCATATGGTTTTATTGAGAACCTTGTTGATCAATGTGTATACCTTAAGGTCAATGGGAGTAAAGTTATTTTTCTAGTCCTGTATATAGATGATATTTTGCTTGCAAGTAATGATTTAGGATTGCTACATGAGACCAAAGGTTTCCTTCTCAAAACTTTGAAATGAAGGATTTGGGTGAAGCCTCTTATGTCATAGGCATAGAGATTCATAGAGACAGAAAACAAAGAATATTGAAACTGTCTCAGAAAGCCTACATTGAAAAGGTTTTAGAGAGATTCAGATTGAAGAACTGTAACACTTCTGTAGCACCTATCATTAAAGGGGATAGATTCAATAATGATCAATGTCCTCAAAATGCATTGGAAAAGGGACAAATGAAGGATATCCTATATTCATCTGTAGTAGGCAGCCTATTGTATGCACAGGTCTGCACTAAACTTGACATAGCAATGACAGTTGGAATGTTGGGTCGATATCAAAGCAACCCAGGATTGGAACATTGGAAAGCTGCAAAGAAAGTTATGCGATATTTGCAAGGAACCAAATATTACAGTTTGACATACAGACACACTGACCATTTAGAGGTGGTTGGATATTCGGATTCTGACTTTGTGAGTTGTGTAGATAGCAGAAAGTCTACTTCAAGGTATATCTTTCTTCTTGCTGGAGGGGATATATCTTGGAGAAACAATAAGTAGACTATAGTGGCTACATTTACAATGGAGACAGAATTTATTGCTAAATTTTATTGGTGGTCTCAAAATCGTCGATTCTATAGAGAGGCCAATCAAGATCTTCTGTGATAATCGTGCTGCCATATTCTTCTCAAAGAATAATAAAAGTGGAAGCAGAAGTAAACATATCGACATTAAGTACCTTCATATGAGAGAAAATATCAAAAGGCATGAAGTGTTTATTGAGCATATAAGTACTAAATTGATGATTGCGGATCCCATGACTAAAGGTTTACCGGTAAAACTATTTAAAAGTCATGTGGAGCATATAAGATTGATTGATTCATTTTGTACTTAGTCTTATTTTTGTATATATACATCAAGTTATTGTAATAAAATTTGTGCACATTTATTACTTTATCCATGAGGATAAAAATAAAGTTTGGACCCGAATAACTTATAGGAAGTTTATTCATAAAGTTTTGAATGCCCATATAGTAATTATTAAGGGATATTTTATATGTAATACATGGAAAGGACGATTTATTATATAATGGTCCTACCGCCATGATTCATGTGTAGTATTCCTTATGTGAGTGGGAGGATTCCATGATCATGTTAAAAGAACAGAACATAATAAGGAGTTTTTGTGTCATAAGGGCCAAGTGGGAGAATGTTGGAAATTACCTTTTGTGCCCCTCATGACACACCCATGTTCTTGATTATGCAAACCCATGACCATGAAGATAGGTCATGGGGTTTGATCATGGGGATCAATTGATTGATCATGGCTAGTTAACTCCTTGATGGAAGGAGAAAATTGGAAAATAAATTAATGAGTGGGGTCTCTAATCTACCTATAAATAATAGCTTGTGTACTCCATTTATGACAGGCATGGATTAGAAAGCTCCTCTCGTAAAATTTTCTTTAAATTTAAAGTTGTATTGTTGTTATGGCGTTGCGAAAGCTTGTGTTGCTGCTGCTTACTTTAGGAATTCATTTTTTTTCGATACTTGAGCAACAATGGCTGGGGGTATTTATAATCTAAATTTCCACTGCTATATGTATTTAGCATTCGATTATATAAAGTACGCTTTCACATATTCCTGAGGCTGTGACTTATGGAATTTGTTTCGAGGGGTATGATAAAGAGAAGAGTGCGAAAGATTTGCTGGTGCGTGGGCTGGACAGGATTGTGCTTGTCAGGATAAATAATTTAACTAATATGATGATGCTGATTATTTCTTGGAGGAAAGGAATTTGATGATGAGCAGTAGTGAAAGTGAAGATAACTTGGGGATTACCGAGTCTAAGGGAGTGAGGATTCCGCTGCCTTGGGAGATTTTGCAGCCATTGTTGAGGATTATAGGGCATTGTTTGTTGGGGCCATTTAACACGCAAGATGCCAAGGATGCTGCTTCTGTTGCTGTTAGGAGGTTGTATGCTAGAGCGTCTCATGATTTGGTTCCTCAGGCGATATTAGCTACAAGGAGTCCAATTCATCTTGATAAGAGAACGCGCGAAGCTGCAAAGGCAGCTGCTGCCAATACCTCTTCAAATGCTAACACTCCTTCCAAAGCTAAGAAGCATGAAATTCTTTTGGTCTCAAAGTGAAACTGGTCTGTTTTGGATGTGATTTGCGTGGCAGGTAAAATTCTAAGTTTAGATCATTGGTTTTAGTAATGCATCATAATACCTGCTTTTAGTCTCTCATAGTTATGTCAGTTTGCTCTTTGCATGATCTTACCAAACATGCTCGTATATGGTATGTGGTTTCACTTCTTGTTAGCACTACACACAGAGTAGAAAATTATGATTCCAAAACTTGTTCTTTGTGATGCATTGATTTTTTTACCTGCTCATTAGAGTTTAACTCCTGCCCGTGAACTTTGCTAAAAAGACTGATACCCTTTTGAAGAATTGATATCTATCAGTGAATTGTGATTTTGCTCTAATTTCTTATTTCATGGAAAAGAATGTTATGTACCCAACCCAATCAATGTTATTCCATGAAGTCAAATTATTGCTTTATCAATGTTAGTGTTCGAGTACCTACTTTTTAGTTGGGATGATTTTGGGTTTCCCTCAAAGAAATCCTGTTACCATTAAATTTCTGCATCCAAATATAGATAACTTGGATACATGTAATAGTTAAATAAACGAGCTCTGGTTGATGCTCTTCTCAAGAGTTTCTACAAATAATCAGGATGGTGAAAGGTTCCTCTCATGCTCTAGTGGATAGATTCTGTATGGCAGATTGGTTTCTCTATAACAAATTTCATTATTCATATGCAGTTTGTTGGATCAATGTAGGATGGAAATTTAAGATTTTAAACCTGAAAAGGAAGCTTGCATGGGGAAGTTTTTGAAGGCGAGTTGAAAATTTTGAGATAGAGCTGCTCAGACGTTCATTATAATCATGGAGCATCATCTTAAGAAAGCAAGTTGCTATGAACCTGATTGGCTTATTACTGAAATGAAGCATTATAGCCTCACAACAAACCGATATATGAAGTGTGCTTTTAGGATCTCCAAGGAGGAAATTTAATATTTTTTCTTTAGTATTTTCTTTGAAAATGAAAATCATGTTCATAGTCTCTCTTCCTGTATTCTAATAAGAAATTGGAAGCGATCACAATTAGTCTCTTTGTTTTGTTTCTCTTGATTTCTCCAAGAGAGGTGAAGATAGAGAGAGGTAGAAAATATTTTCTACAATAAGTATCATCTGCAAGCCATCTGCAAGCAATTAAATGTGATACATTTTCTTCAACTTGATCAGTACTGTAGTTTTGACATAATAGTAAGCAACAACGCAGGAAACAGGGGAAGGAGCAGGATTCCATTCAGGTGGAGCTCAAGAATATCAGTTGCTCTAGGAATTTCACGAGCCCTGGAATATCTTCACCACAACTGTAACTCACAAGGCATTGTTCCTCATGGCAACCTAAGATCAACGAATGTTCTTCTTGATTTGAACGAAAAGGTTTCGATATCAGATTATGGTCTCAGTTCAATAATAGCTCAACCCATTGCAGCTCAGCGTCTTTTATCTTACAAATCACCTGAACATCAGACTACCAGAAGGATTTCTAAGAAATCTGATGTTTGGAGTTACGGTAGCCTTCTGCTAGAACTCTTGACTGCAAGGATATCAGCGTGCTTGGCTCCTCCAGGAACCGGCAAGGTGGGTGAAAAGGGCAGCTAGTGAAGAATGGACAGCTGAGATATTTGATACTGAGATTGCTGTGCAGAGAAGTGCAAGTTCTGGGATGCTAGAACAACTGCAGGTTGCTATCCGCTGCTGCGATAAGTCCCCGGAGAACCGACGGGAGATGACTGAGGTTGTGCGAGAGGTGGAGAGCATTAAAGCTCTTGTTGAATCAGAAGATGAAGAAGACTTATCCATGGAACAATCTTTGACAGATGAATCTCTCTAACAGATGTCAGCCCTGATTAGTGAGGACATTAAACTGTCAGATTAAAAATAAAATATACGATATTGACAAATATCCAAAATTGCTGGAATATTTTACAGTAACCTGCATGCCTCCAAAGGAAAAATGCCCATTAATTTCAACAATAAAACCATTCTAGCATATAAAAACCAATGAAAACAACTTGAAACGGTAAACGCAGCGTCAATATCTATTTTAAAGGGCCATGACTTTCAATCAAGATCTTCCGAGTGATGAAAACTAAATCAAATCAAAAAGGTCCACCCTCTAACAGGCCAAAGCTCTAAGATCGTTTTCAACATCAAAATGCTTTCTGAAGATCCACTTTCAAATTCTAATGTGATTCACATTAAGGTTGTCAATACTGTTCTGGTTGTCGTTTTGATTTTTATATTAATATGGAACGTTTTAGATTGCTCCTATTCTAGAAAATCTATCTGTCCTAATTATACTTCCTTTTTATTTTGATAATATTAATGAATTCATAATTATTGAGCAAATTGATGTGACTGATGGAAATGGTAAAAAACAACCATTCTAGTGACACAGTTCAAGGGTGAAGTTCATCTACTAGGGTGCTGTGAGACTTGAGAAGCAGTGGAAAAAGATTTGGAATATAGTTAAAATGAATAGATATGATCCTCGATGATATTGTTGATAATTTCAAGAACATTGCTAATAGATGATGCAAACAAAAATCCATGATGATGAGAGGAACATGCCCAAGAAAGTACCTTACTGCAGATCCAATGCCCCACTTGTTCTCTTACACCAATAAACAAGATCTAGAGGCTTTGTCAGCTATGGAAAGAACAGGTATAAAAGACACAACCCAGATGAGTTTTTCATAAAAGTTGGCATTTTTATTTTCAAAAGAAATCTTGATATTAGAAAGATACTTGATTATATTCTCAAGGGATGTAATGTGATGGCAAAGAGCTTGAGATCTACACAGTAAGTTTCGAGTTCGAGTCAAGATGTATACTTCTTGTAAGAATCTAGGACAATCAGGATTTTATTTACTCATCTTAACTCACAAAATACACTTTCTTGGAGGTGTAGTTTCCTCAAATAAAAAAAAAATCCTTGATTAGATTACTGAGTGTGATGGACTTTGGGATTACATGAATATCTTAAATGGGGCAGTGGTAGAATTATTGAAAATTAGATCAAAGGGACTAAGGTTGACTGATAGGGATAAGGTAGGGATTTAAGTGATCTTTATGCTACACCAGATGTGAAATATAACACTCAAAAAATAATTCCTCTTTAAAAAAGGGTTCACGATAATATAATGTTTTTTTAGATGAAAATAAATAAATTGAGTGAAGATTTAATTGATGTATAAATATTGTGACGATAATATATTGAATACTTTCAATTCAACCTAAGTTAATCTATTAATCTACATGTCAGGTCATAAGGCCATGATAATCTCATAGAAAATAAATTAAAATATAATATAAAGTTTAATTTTCAATAAATCCAATGTTGAGTAATAAAGTTTAAAAAGATCATATTAAAAAAAGGATAAAAAATAATGTGATTCCTGCTAAATTTGCAACCCATATTATTAGACCAAGATAACCCAACATAAAACAAATTATAAAGCTCGATTCATAATCAAAACAAACAGATATCGATCCTGGCCTGATAAGAAAAAAAAAACTTGTGATTTAAGTAAAAAAACATAAAATTGATGTTAACTTGAGTTGAATATGAAATTGAAAAAAAAATCAATTAAAAAATAAAAATAACTCAAGTTAACTCATGTTAACCTGCCAAATTTGTGATCAAAATAATGAAATAAAGATAACGTCCTAGAAATAAAATTAAAATAAATGACAAAGTTTAATTTGTAATGAATACAATATTGAATGATGAAATTGAAAGATAAAAGTCAAATAGAATAAATGAAGAAAAACTAATGTCAATGAAGATAACCTGTGAAACTCACAGTTTGGATCATAAAACTAAGATAATTTCATATAATAAAAAATAAAAAAAAAATTACGAACATTAATTCACAATAAACTCAAAGTTGAAGGAAGTAATTAAAATAAAAAATAAAAAAACTCAATTCAACCTATATTAACCTATCAAACTCATGACCTGAGTCATAAGAAAAGAGTAAGTTCATAGAACAGAATTCAAATTAAATAACAAAATTTAATTTTCAATCAATCCAATATTAAAAAAATATTTAAACTAACCTATTAAACTTGTAGTTCAACCAATAAATTGGAATAATCTCTTAATAATAAACTTAAAAAATTATAATATTGAATCTCAATAAATCTAATACTAAAATTAAAAAAATCATAAATTAAAAAAAAATCACTCGTGTTTTTTTTTTTTTTTTTGCTAATATTAAATAATGTTAACCGACCTAAAAATATAAATTAAAATGAACGGCTCTAATTATTTTCAAATGACACGTTTCATCTAAGCTTTTTATCTTCTTCTTCGTCAAAAACCAGAACGAGACAGCCTTCGGTGCTGCATAGTAGCGTTCAGCTCCACCTCGCACCACCTCTAATGGCCATGTTTTCTTCTTCACCTGGGCCTAGTAAGCTAAATGCTGCTCTTCCTCTTCCCCCAACCAAACATGGCACTTCTCGTCATTCTATAATGCTCACTTTTCCCTCATCTTCAAAACCCAAAAGCAATAATTCTCGCGTGGGCATAGACTTATTATCAAGCTCCAACAACAAGCCTGATGATTCTTGGGGATTTTGGAGGACCTCCGTTTCCTTCTTTCAAAGTTTTTCAGCCAAAGGTAAAGATGTAAACAGCCTTAAACAGCAACTTCTTGAGGCAATAGCGCCTCTTGATCGGGGTGCTGTGGCTACCCTTCAGGAACAACAGCGTGTTGATGAGGTAATCTAACTTGCTACTTCCACTTCCATGAATGTTAATACTGGAGTAGTTCCTGTGTTAAACATGGAGTAACAATTAATGGCGAATTAAACATAAATAAACACGTGCATTGATATAAAAAAATCAAGAAATTAACTCTTTGGTGTCTTCGATGATTTTTTCTAGAAAATGACATGAATTGCATAGGATATAATTTAGCTAAAGTAGATGTAATCATAACGCCTATAGTTTACGGGTTTAAATGATGATGGTGGAGGTGATAATAATTATAATCCCAGGAAAGCCTCTATAATTCAGGTGGGGTTTGCATGGTTTAGCCCAACATTTGATTTGAGGTTTAAGATTGTCTGATGGTTGGATCATGTGTACAAAATAGTAGTTCTGTATTAACATGTGTTTGTGTAGTAATATTTTGTCTCTTCTTAGATCAGATTGCTCGGGAACTTGAGGCGGTGAATGATATAAAGGAGCCATTCAAGTCAAATCTTATGAATGGGAAATGGGAACTTTTATATACAACATCTCAATCAATTCTTAAAACAAAGGTTTGATTTGTGTTTTGTCAACTTATTCTCCCAGTTGTTTGACAACACAGTTTGTGCAAGTTCATATCATTTCTTGCTGTGCACTCTAATGTATTCCCCTGTTGCTGATTCCACAGGTGCTCCTAAGCCCTGTATGCTTACATGATAAATACATCTCTGTGCCAATCTTCTGTTGTTTCCTTGTTAGCAGGAAACGTTGTTAAACAAATGCTAAGTTTATAAGATTAATTTCATGGGATCTCTTGGGAGTATAGATAGTTGTTAGGTTTAGCACCTAGTTTTCTAACTTGGTATTATATCGCATGTTTTCCAGTTGAATTGTTGGTTTATACATGCAATTAATTTTAGCTTAGAAAATAACATCAAATGGAGTGAAGTTTGGTTGGTCTCTTTTTGGCTAATCATGGATATCAGCATGCATGGTGATGGCGTGGAGAGATTTTCTAGTATAAGAAACAGTATCAGGCAGTTTATTCAGCATAGAAGAGATGCAATTCTTCTTTATTATGATTTGCAGATGGCAAAAGCATGGCGCTCCTTTAGATACATAAAACAGCAGAATAAAAAGCTGTTGTCCTCTATATCTAAATCCTAAAAACTGCCGTAATTGTTATTTGCGACTGGAAATGTTATCCTAAGGAGATTCAAGATAAACTAAAAAATGCCAGCAGCTGAAGTGCATCTTGAAATGAGGCAAGCTGACTGCGTTGAATAGTCTCGTATCTTATAGTCAATGGCAAGTTTGTCTGTGGTCAGTCCTTAGTTTTGGAAAGGCCAAGAACACAGAAAACTGGACTGGCACTATGTTGACTGTTCTTGATTTCATTGTAAAAAATATCGGTTCATATGCTTACAGAGTTATATATACAATCTAATCATGGGAGAGCTGAAAATGAGAAGCATTTTTGTTGTATTTATTCTCCATACAAAATTTAGAAGCAAAAGGCCTCATTTACCTTCATGAACTTTTCAAACGGCATAGGAGAATATATTCTGCAGCAGAAACCCATAACAAGGTTTGTAAATTCCCCTTCTTTATTGCCATGATAGAGAAAAATGCAGGTAAAAACTTCACAGCAATCTCAGGACTTGAACTCTTTCTGCACGGAAATTTTTTGTGAGATGCAAACTCCTGGCTTGGTGGAATTATTGCAAGCTAAAAAATTCTTTCAGATTTCTTATAGAGGTTGGAGTTTGAATATTACTCTGCCCATGGCAGTAGGCAGTTACTTCTCGTTTCACACTGCACCCAACAAGTTTCAACTCATTGAGCAGTTACTTCTCTGCATTATTATATCTACCCATAGTTGGGATACAGGTAGCGATGAGCATTGGAAAAGCTCTCTCCTGTCTGGTTTGACATGGCTGGATTATCTTTTTTAAGGATTGAGCTTCCATTCAATTTCTTTTCCATATTTGTCTTGTGGGTATATCACTGCTCTTATTTCTTTCTTTCCTTTATTAGCACAACTGGAATGCTCATCTAATTTTGGTGTATAGAGCCATTCTATCTTATCTGCAGATCTCGCTATTTCAATCTGTAATCTTTTCCTTCATTTTGTTCTTCTTGTTTTGCACAAATTGTAATTTATTGTGTATGATGTTTGCATAGCAGAGACCAAAGTTCTTGTGACCAAATGGAAAAATCTACCAGGCAATTAATGTGGATACTTTAAGGGCTCAAAATTTGGAAACTTGGCCCTTCTTTAATCAGGTATTCCTCATTCTGTTTCTACACATACTGTTTTTGTAAATGAAGTAGTCTATTTAGTTTTTTCCATTTCTACTTGTCAACTCAAAAGCTTAAACTGTTTAGATGAGACTTCAAAAATGATTTCATATTACTTTCTAATATTCTCCTCAAGCAGAAGTTTTTTAAGCTTAAAACTTGTATTATTGCATAGCTCACCACTGCAATATGAGATGAGACTCAAACACTCGACTATTTAATCATTAAAGCCGTAATGCCATGTAAAAGATTCATTTCAATTCATAAGATTAAACTATTAGGTGAGGCTCCAGGAATGGTTTTATACTACTCTCTAACATTACTGACATAAAGGCATGTGACAGATATAATATGTTTGGGGTTGTTGATCTAGGAAACTTCTGAATTGATTATTTTGAGAGTTTTTTTCTTAACCCATAAAAGTAAATTTATCAACATATCTGCAGGCCACGGCTAATCTAGTGCCTCTAAATGCAAGAAGGGTAGCTGTTAAATTTGATTTCTTCCGCATTGCTGGTCTGGTATGTGTTTTAGCTCCTGGTATTCTCTTGCAATGAGTATGCCATTATCAATCATTTATGAATGTTCTCTCCTCATTTCTTTTTTGCTTTTGACAAGGCTTATCATTTGTCATGTATTTAGAGTAGTTCAAATTTATCAGTCTTTATGAATGTTTTCCATGATCTAGACTAACAATGTTAAGACTCTTTAGATTCCTATTCAATCACCTGGAAGTGGACGTGGTCAATTGGAAATCACCTACTTGGATGAGGAGTTGAGGTAAGTGATGCAAAGGCATGATCAAATAGTAATAAAATTTCTGATCATCCTTGAACTTATCAAGCATTACTGGAATCTGTTTTGTGCATTACAATCCTCAAGAATTTATTTTTCAATTCCCTTTTCTTTTTCTTATACAAAGTATATACTGAATAAGGGTTCAGCATTGAACATCTGCCTTAGCTTCATGCAAATCCTTTCAGCAACGCTGTGCTTCTTTTTGAGCTCTAGACTGTGGTCCCTTTGTCTGCAGAATATCAAGGGGTGATAGAGGAAATTTGTTCGTTCTGAAAATGGTGGATCCATCTTACAGAGTCCCTCCTAGTGAAACTTGATTCTTAAAGCAAAGTTGTAAGATTTCATAGTGTTTGCCCTGCAAACAATCTGCACTCCCTGCTCCTTTAGCACAACTCCTCTTGACTCCGGGTATGGATTCTAATACCTGGAGAGAATATAAAGAGAAATGGGCAGTGGAGAGAGGTAGGCCAATCCTGAGCACAGGTTTGCCAATCCCTCCTGTCCTGCCAAAAAAACTGGTCTCGATGCTCATGGGCTGTGATTCTCTATCCAAGGACATCACAAGCTGTGATCCTTGCAGGTCCATTAAATTTTCAAATTGAGCTTTTAAACATATATAATAATGTTATCCTAATTATTTATGTGGGAAATTAAAAACTCAAGTGTATGTAAATGTCAAGGGTTTGTATTCTTATAACGATATTAATTTAATTGAGATATCCGATTTAAAAATAAAAGTTGGGGAGATTTTCAATAGAAATTAAAAGTTAAATTAATTGTCAAAATAGATAATTATATTTGTTCATGCGATGCGATTCATGTTTTGTCCCCTAGATTATGAACTTAAAAGTGTTTGATTAATCAATACTCCATTTTTGTTATATATGGGTCCCACTAAAAACTCTTTTAAAGAGTTTGATTGTTATTGTGATATTTTTTTAAATAAATATATATATTTTTCAAGTTACTTTGTCTTAAAAATAATAAATTTAATGTGTTTTAAATATATTTCAATCATTTTGATGAAGTTGATGTTAAAAATAAAATAATTTAATATATTTTTAATTAAAAAAATATTTTTTAAAAATAATAATTTATAATTTTTTAAAAACTTTTTATCGCAACAACAAAAACTAATACAATGCTTAATCCTATATATTAGGGCAATTCTATAATGAATTCATTGGATGGAGAGCTTGTTTGATAATGTATTTTAAAATATTTTTTTAAAAAATAAAAATTTTTATTCTTTTTTTTAAATTTATTTTTAGTATTTTGAAATTATTTAAAAAATAATAGCTTATAATTTTTTAAAAACTTTTAATCACAACACCAAAAACTAATATGCCTGGATATTAGGACAATACGATAATGAATCATGAAGAGCTTGTTTGATAATACGTTTAAAAAATATATTTAAATTTTTTTTTAAAAAATATATTTTATTTTAGTATTTTAAAATTATTTTAATGTGTTAATGTAAAAATAATTTTTCAAAACTAAAAAATAATTATTTTAATGTATTTTAAATATAAAATACTTTTAAAACAATTATGACTGTAAACATTGGGATGATGTTGAAGATTGTGAACACATTTTAATTTCCTTTTAATATTTTTATTATTTTAGAATAAAAAATAAGTTTTAAAAGATAAAAGGTATATATTATTTTAATATATTATTAAATAAAAAATAAATATCAAACATAGTAAAAACGTAGGCTTCATGGCCCCCTCCCTCCCTCCTAATCGAAAGCAACCTCTTCACGAAAAACCAAACACAAAATCTAAGCAGCACGGCCGACGACGTCAAGATTTACGAAGACATAATGATGTGAGAGATGGGATGGGTTTTCTCTTCAAAACCAAGAAACCAAGACGACGACCACCGAAGTTTTCTTCAATGGCTCCACCTCCTCCCTCCCTCTCTTCTATTCTCCCTCCCTCTCACCTTTCTTTCCTTCCTCCCATAAACCCTTATCTCACCCACCGTTACATGCTCTCTCCTCGCCCCTCTCATTCCTTATCTTTCAAGACAAGATATTCTCCCGACAACAAGCAAAACGACAACAATATCACCTACCCGCCACTGCCGCCACCGCCGCAGGAGAAGACATCGTTTGCTGTTGCCACCGGTGAACTTTTCTTGGGAATTGCGTCAAGGTTTTTGAGGAGCAGGAATAAGAATAGTTATCACAACGATAAGGTTTCTGGGTTGTCTTTGCTTGAGAAATCTGATGATGGGAATGTTGATTATGAGGACAGGATTGGGGCTGTGATGGAGGATGAGGTTGAGCCTGTGGTTATATGGGAACAAAGAGTTAAAGATATTAAAGCGGAGAAAGAACGGTCTGCTGTTACGAGTCCTGGTTTTTGTTTCTCTGCTGCTGGTTTGTTGTTTCCTTATCATCTTGGAGTTGCTCACTTGCTTATTGAAAAGGGTTATATCAAGGTCCTTTTTCTTTCTTTCTTTCTTTGCTTTCGATTTCTCTGTGGGTTTGATGGAGTACTGTGTGCGTTCGGTCTCTTTTTGTTGGAATTTTGAATTGGAATTTGTTTATCGTCCGTATGATGTTACTTCATCATGTTTTGGATTTTCGTACTTGGTTTTCGTCATTGTTCATGTTGGTTTGGTTTTGTACTTCTTTTTTTTCATTGGATTTGGAAACGTCTGTGACCTCGACCGGGTCTTGGATCTTGTCATGGATATTGTTTAGAAATTGCTAATTTGATCAATCCATGTATTGTATCGACAACATTAAAATTTTAAATTAGAGTACACTGTGGTCCAAGATGTTCTCGTATATGAAATTTGTGCATCATGCAAAAAATAAACAAAAAGTGGAAAGCAAAAATGAATCCACTTCTCATTATGTCCTCGTATATGATTTTTCTATTCTGCTGTCTTTAGGTTGTTTAGTCAAACTGGAGATCAATAACTCTAGTCTTTAGCTTAAGCCTCTGTTTCTTCCTTTGTTTTTTCATTTTCTCATGTTCTAAACAGGAAACCACACCACTGGCTGGTTCCTCCGCTGGTGCTATAGTATGTGCTGTGATTGCCTCTGGAGCTGGCATGCAGGAGGCTCTAACAGCTACCAAAGTGTTGGCTGAAGATTGTCGGCTAAGAGGGACTGCATTTCGGCTTGGGGTATGTTTCTACTCCAATACTTTAGTAGGGTTCTCAGAGCTTGCATGCAATTTTCTTAACTTGCCAACTGTTAATATTTGAATTGAATTGAATTGTAGCATTTAATCTTTAAGATTTGTTTTGTCTGCCTTTTGTTCTAAAGAATGTTCACTGTCAATGACTTATGCTTTTAATGCTATTCGGCGAGTCCATGTATCAATACCTGAGTCAATCATATGAATAAGAGATATTAACACAAGCAACTAGCTAACAATGTCTGAAGGATCCCTGCGGGCTATGAAATATCATGCTTGCAATTAAAGTTATGTTCTTTTTCTGCTTTGCTTGCTGTGTGCTGTGCTGTCTCATATGATCATTGGTCATTAGTTGAATATCATTTGCACAAAGTAGTGATCATTTGCATAGCTTTGACTAGGCAGATGCTTTTGCAAATGCTGATTCTAAACTTGCAAACTTTGAAACAATTTTTCATGCAATGTAAAATACCATCAAGGGCAAGTTTCTTATGCAAGTAGCTTCAAGTAGCTTTAAGGGAATGTTTATAATGTAGAAAGAATAAACATGATATTGGGTTTAGTGTAAGGTTTTAGCCATTATGCAAGTTTATGTTAGCTGTGTGAACAACAAACCTTGTGCAAATTAATAAACAACCTAGGATTTCCTATATGTTTCTGCTACACTTTTGTCTTGCAATGTGTAACAACCACTGATTGTACTTTCTTTTCTGTAGGCTGTTCTGCGGGATGTTCTTGAAAAGTTTCTGCCAGATGATATTCATGTTAGGTGCAATGGAAGGGTTCGAGGTGAGAACAATTGTCTTTCCTCCACCCTTCTGATTTTTAGTTGTGCTTTGAGTTAGAAGATGCTTTCTCGTAGAAAATATCTCATTTCATGCAAATATGTGTAGTTGCTTTAGAATGGTATAAAGGATTGGTGCAATTCCTCAGGAAAAAAGACACCATGAATCAAATTATGCAGAGATTTTTTTATTTTTATTTTTTATGTGCTGGGTATACCAAAGAGGTTGTGTGCTGATTATTTAATGCTGTAGGACACCATTCTCTGCTGTGATTTGGTTTATCCTGTTTCTAGGACTATGACCTTGGCTTATGAATAATGATAAATCTATGTTGCTATAGATGTTGTATGCTCTAAGTTGTGTCCACTTCAAGGCTTGCCTGGGTTTATGATGTCCACCTCAATCCTCGCATTGTTCACGTGCCTTTTTTGGGTCGTGACAGGTACAATATACTGAAGATGAAACCAAGACTACTATGAGTTTAATTTGTTTGTACACTTCTCTTATAGTGTAGGTGTGTTACATAACCATTGTGAAATTAAATTACCCAAAAAGTCAAACCCAAGATTTACAGATTGTAAATGTGGGTGCTATTTTTCTGAATTGTTATATGGGAGCTAGTGTTGCACACAATGGGATAGGGATTGGAAGAACAGAGGAAGGAGGATCAGGAAATACTAACAGAGCTCAAACTTTGTGGCAGGTGATCAGCTTAAGAATTTGTGGCACCGTAGTAGAATCATTATCAATGGTGCCAAGACATACATGGGGAGAACTGAGCAGGAGTGATAGTAGAGTGGTACTTTGTTTGGATGTGTGGTGCATTGATGGAAGATTTGGTGATGGCGCGATGGGTTTGTAGGTGCAGTGAGGGAATCTAACGATTGGATCTTTGTGTAAGCTTATGCAGGCAGGGAAATAAGATGGAATTTACAGGGAATGAGTGGTAGCTTCAATAAGGAAAAATTGAGATTTTCCAGTAATGTGGTGGAGAATGATCTGGATTTAGACCCATAGTATGATGACAAGTGATCTTGATTTAATCAAATATTAGAATGTGACATGTAGCATGGATGACACGGTTGAGATTGCAGCTGTTTTTAAGTAGGATCTGAATGTGTAAGACTTCTTCCTGAATCCTAATCCTGTTGAACCAAGCCAATTCTTCCAAAGATTCCCCACTGATCTCTGACCAACTTTAGTAAACTGTCACAAATCCTCTAAAGAATCCTTTCGGCCACCTGGAACAGAAATAACGAATAACAGGACTATGTATCTGACAACACATAAAAAAATTATTCATACACTTGCACAGCTAAATTTGGTTTAGCTGTTAGCTTTAGCTTAACTGTTAAAAGGTCGGTTGCATTGCCATGGATGTTTGATTCTTACCAGGCATAAAAAAATAAAGAAATATGCAGATAGGTCAGTGTTACTTCTCAGGCTTTTGGGAGTCTTTATGGTGCTCCACTCTATTTAAGATTTGATTTTGGCTGAGCCATGCTTCAATTTGCATCTAAGAAAACTTGCTGATTAGTTTTAGGACAGGTAATAATTGTGCTTTTAGTAACTATTTTTCATTTGGGACAATGTTAGCCTTCTCCTTGTGTAGATAAGGGAATTGGTATTTCCTTGTCAAGACATTTTGTTGATTTTGTAATGTGTTATTATTTAGGGTTTTTCTATTTTAATATGTTTGAAGTATGATTTTGTCATTGGTACAAGTTGTTATTTGGTTTAAATTTAATTGCAGTCTTATCCGCATAAGCGTGCGCATTTTATATTGAGTTTTGATTGAAGAGGTGAATTTGATCTTGTTTGAGGTGGATTCCTCATTTTCCATGTGGATTGGATTCAAGGAACCTCCAAGTGGATGTCTACTGTCTATTTTACTTTTTTCATAAGTGTTATATGCCAGTTATACTTATCATAAATTATCATATGCACCTTTTCTCTTTCTTTTGTGTCTTGAGTTTTGTTATTGCTCTAATATTGACATGCACTCCATCATTTATGCTCTTCTACTACAGTCGCTGTTACTCAGATTCTGTGGAGGCCTAGGGGTTTGCTAGTGGATCAGTTTGACTCCAAGGAAGATCTCATAAATGCAGTTGTTACGTCTTCCTTCATTCCAGGGTGAATAATTAATATGCTATTTGAGTACAATATTTGTCATGTGGGTTCATTTAATGGCATTGAACTAAAGTGAAATTCAGTGCAGATATCTTGCACCAAGGCCTGCTACAATGTTTCGGAATCGACTTTGTATTGATGGTGGTTTGACATTGTTTATGCCACCAACATCTGCTGCTCAGACGGTACGTGGAAAATCTGTTGAAACCTTATCAGTTGTTGCTTGGCTGCACATAGTCCTCACTTACTTTTCATGCGTCATAATCGAGTCTAGTTTAGATGATGATCCCTTTGTCAGTACACAATGTTTTTGTCTGTGAAGGTGCAGCTATTGTTCATGCCTACTTTGCATAGAATATATTGTTGAAGAGTACTTGTTAAGATGAGATAGAAGCAATATTGTTCTTTTTATGAGCTAGAATGGTTTATGAATGCCAAATTCAGCTGTCTGCTCTCAACCCATCTCAAACAGCTTGATATCAAGAGCTTGCATCTTATGCTCTTCACCTCATATAATCTGCAATCCACCCTGAGATCTTTGATTTGGGTGTAGCTTTTCATTTCCATTCTATATATTTCTAAATAGGCTCAAGAGATCGCCCCATCCTATCTTAAGTATGCTTTTCACCTTATAATTCTGCTTATTTTGTCATCTTGATTGAATGCGGCTTCAAATTGTCATCAATAAATCTAGGCTGTGCAAAGCATTTTAGGGTTCCAGGACTCATTGTTCCTTCAGATATTGATGAATTTGATTATTGAAGTCAGATCTATTCAACAATTTATGAAATACTCTTTGGTTGTGTTTCTACATCATGGCATCTTGCATGGGTCGTTATAGGGGTTGATGGTTCTGTATATCCTGCTGCCTGATATATTTTAGGAACTGAAACTCCGCACAACCTCTGTGGTTTTAAATTGCATGCTGGGCTTGGTCATGGTTTCAGATTACAGCCTGTCCATGCATAAAATAACTTTCACAGCCACAATCTTCTAGAGTTATTGGCAACTCTTAACAAAATTATAATATTAAAAGTGTTCAGAAATGTGAAAAAATAATGGCAGATGACTGCCCATGGCTCCCTACAATGGTTGTTAACAACTTACAACAGTTATGTAATAGCCATTGTTTAAAACAATGATAACCTCATCAATGGTTCTTTCAGCACCCAAGGGTAGTTTGTACAAGTACCTTGTTTCATTTTGTAAAAATTGCGACCAACTGCTATGTGATTGAGTTATCTTTCTGGATGGTATGATTGTTCACATGCTACCATGCAGGTTCGTGTTTGTGCTTTCCCTGCCAGCGGTTTGGGACTGCAAGGGATTGGGATTAGTCCAGATTGCAATCCTGATAATAGAGCTACCCCGAGAGAGGTAAGTGCAGAACTAGGATTTATGTCTCTTTCATTTTTTTGATAAGCCAATGAACATCTTTTGTTGTCAACTACTCCAGCTTTTCAACTGGGCATTAGAGCCAGCAGAAGATCATATTCTTGACAGGCTTTTTGAGCTCGGATATTTAGATGCTGCTGTGTGGGCTGAGGAAAACCCAGTTCAGAATGTAGTTCAAGATGGCAGTCCCTTGGTTGAAAATGAATCTAGTAGCTCACAATAAGATGCGTCACCCAGTTTTGATGTCAAGGATGCACTGGTGACCGTGTTTATTCCGCTTATGCCATTTTTCCGATGGCTTTCCTATACAACAACAATGCTCGATGTAGGGAACAGAAAATGCTCTTCTTCAACACTATTGTATAGTAAAATTGTTGAACAATTGCAGGGTATATTGGAAGGAAAATAGCGACAGAAGAAAAACACATGCCCGTAATTTTGTTTTCTGTTTATTTTCCCCTGAAAGTATCCAACTCAGGATCTTTGTTGCCATACCAGTTGTATAGAACAGAAAGTAGAGATGCAACAGTTGTTGATATAGTTGTTAAACCTTTTTTGGTCCAGCAAGTCGACCTGATAAAACTTCAATTGAATTCAATTTCGAGAGTTCCAACATGTTGAAAATCATTACTTTTTAGGCTGTTTGAGATCTTTAGAACTCAATTCAATTCAGTTCACATGGTTAAATCAATTTATATGTTTGAAACCCTTTTAAGGGTGTTGGTTTAAATTCTAAGTGGAATTCAATTTGGAAAAAAAACAAATAAGAGAGGTGGCATTTGACTTGCTCAAGGAAATCAATTTTAATGGACATTGAAAATTAATTTCCAAAACTCAACCAAAAATGACTAGAAGCAAAGATGATTAAAGGTAAAGGATTGTAAAGTTATATGAACATCAACCTGATCAAACCAATAGTTTAATGGAATTTGTCAGCTATATTCTCTAGTTCTGCTAGCTATTACAAGCTTCCCAGTCAGTATTCACAATCTATAATTAAATCAACAATATATTCCAACCCTTCAACTATGAAATATAATCCAGAATGTGTACATACTTGAGACATCCAACTTGTTGTCTCTATAATCCCATGGTGTTATAGATTGAATGAAAATCCAAGAAACTCAAATGGGAATTCAATATATATATTTCGAGTCGAGGCGAACTCATTTGATAAGAGTATGAGATAATTAGGGTTTCACTCATTTAATCCAAACCCTTAAAAATATCTAAAGTGAATGGGGTTTGCTCGAATAAAAAAAAAGATTGAATGATGTTATACCTAAAAAAAAAGCAAGACAAACTTAAATTGACAAACAATACGTGGAAATTACCTTAAAATGATATGAAATTCCACTCCAATTGGATTGTGAGCACAAGATAAGAGTAAGGAAATAAGTCATGTAGTCATTCTAAAGAGACTCTTTGCAAGGCCATCACAGATTTCTTCTAACTCATCTAAGCTATTGATTCAAATTTTGTAGTATTTGATTTCTAAATTAAGAGTAAAATATTCTAGGTTTTAATTTATTTTAACATATATTCCATACAAAAAATATCTGAGTTCAATTTGAAAATAATATATATTTTACCTTTCAAAAAACTGAAGTTAAAATTCTTCTTCTTCTCTACCCCTTTTCTTCCAAAACCCTAGCCCTTAATCTATCCCAAAATACTAAATTTCTTTTTTGACTCTTTATTTAACTCTCTCACACACATTTCTTAGTGATTGTCTGAGAATGTGATTGAGGCTATTTTTAAAACTACTTTTTGTTCAGAATTACACCAAAATAATATATTTTTTTATTTTAAAAAAATTATTTTTGACATCAGCATATGAAAATGATCTAAAAATACTAAAAATATTTAATTTAAAATAAAAAAAATCAATTCTTTTTTAAAACACTTTTGAAACGCAAAACAAAACAACCTTTTAGTTTTGAGTGGACTCGACAAGAATTTTGAAAGAAAAAAAAATCAATACCCCCCTCTCTTTGCTTAGAAATGACATTAAGCTATGAGAAGAAAATTGTGCATTTATATTGCCAATTTTTTAAATTTACACATTGACCTATATTTATTAGCGTTTCCCCCTTATTTCCCCCCTAATCTTTCATTTTCAATTAATTAATGTCGTCCCACCTTTCCTTTGTTCATTTTCATTCCTCTCATTTATTTCTTTTTCTTTTTCCAACTCATATTTATTTCCTATTTGCATAATAATTTAATCTCTGCTTGAAAATTTTTTAACTAGTTTATTACAATCTTTAAAGACAAATATATATTTTAAAATCATCAAAATATATTTTTTTTCCTCGATGTCAAAAAACTTAACATTATCATTGGTTAAAGACTGAAAATGGGAATTATGAATGTACCATACCCTAAAAAATATAGATTTACTTGATTTTTTTTTAATGTAATCAATAATTCTCATGCTTTTGAACACGTTATTTGATACTTAAAAAGCTATCATTTGCACTTATATAATAATATATCCAAATAAAAAAAAAGGGTTATTGTTGACATAACCCTGATTTTTTAATTGTTGAATTAGAGTGGAACCATTCAATAGCTTGTACAAATCATGGAGGAGACAAAATGCCAAACATTGGCTCAAGAGTTTTTTTTTAAATAAAATATTCAATGTTTTGGATAACGACTCATACATGGAAGGATATGTTACAGAAGATAAAGAGGAGAATGTTGGTTATTTTTATGAATGTGAATATCCGAGTGAGCTTGGATGTATTTAGATTACTTTTCTGGACCTTGAAGTTAATGATTATATAAATCTCCAGTGACCATCATATTAATAATTATAAGGTTTGAACCTGAAACCATAAAGAGAACAAACCTTTTAATCTCAAACTTTTACAATAGGATCACCTATTAGATGTTTGAGAATGTTAGTTTTTATTTGGTGCAGTAGAAATAATAATAATAATAATAATAAATATATACCCATGTGAGTTCTTTTAATAATAATAATAATATAAAACCTATAGTTATATGTATTGAATACCAATTTGAGTTTCTTGGATTTTCATTACTCATTAGTCTTTTTAATTTTGATGACACTTAAGTTTTGTAATGTTTTCATTTTTTCTTCTATAAATTAGACTATTTTTCTTGTATTATGATGCTTGGAAAAATTCTTAATAAGAAAGGATGAATTTATCTTTTAATTTTTATTCTAATATCTATTTTATTATTTTCTGTTTATTTTAACAAATAATAATAATAATAATACTGACAAAATATGATATTTTACGTAAACATATGAACAAGAAAAAACGCAATCCCGGCATAACAAGGCAATCTTCGAAAGCCCACACAGCTCTGTCTTGCGCTGCAGCTTTTGTGACCAAGACCACCACGAACCTCATCCTCATGAGCTCTTATACCCTCAATTGCTTTTCAGCAATCATCCATCGCAATCAACCCAAGGTACGTACGCACGTCGACAGTAATATAAATTGTAATTACAATCAACCTTTTCCTTGGCAATGCAACAGTGTTTACCCTTTTGTCTTGGTGCTAATGCTGTGATGGATTAGGGTTGGTAGGAATTGATGGCCCTGCTTGATTTGTCCAAAAACTACATTCCCTCGTTCTTGTATGCGAACCCTTTAAAGGAAAGACAATGGTAATGTATATGTAACTCCATTCTTACGTTTTTTTCGTTATTGCATGCATCCCCTTTAAAGGAAAGGCAATGAGAATATTATATTTGTAACTTTCTTGGGATTTGTTTTACTCTTTTTCTTCTTGTTCATCAATTACATGATTCAATGCCTGTTTGAATAAACCCCAGTTCCCCAAATAGTCATTTTTTTTTTTTTTGCCAAAGCACAAAAATAAGAAAAGGGTATTGTTCTTGTATTGATTCCATTGTTTTGTCTGAGGTCCATTAATTAACATTATCAAAGTGACTTCTTTTTAAGAAAAAAATGTTAGGAGGAGATCTCGGATTGGATGCAAGCAGGATTTATTGAAAAGCTAGATCCAGTCATGGATGATGAAGGTGACCCATTTCCTCAGTTAGGGAGTGTGTACAAGAAAAGATCTGGTTTCTATGTTAATCAGTTGAGTAAAAATGTGGCAAGTATGAATCCAAATTCTGCACAAGATGGAAAGGTTGCTACAAAGGCTTGGCCTGCTGAGAACTCTGCATCTAGTGCATGGGGATGTTCGAAATTGGTACAGAAATTGGGGGTGAAAAGCAATGCTTTGACAACCCAAAATACTACTTTTAAGAAGTCTCTTGGCAGTGAAAATGAATTGCCTTTGCAACAGAACAATTATCCGAAACACAGACAGAATTTGTCTCAAGTTGGTTCTGCTTGTTCCAGCGGACGGGAAGAAAGTCGGGCCAAGGATGAATCTGTCTCGAACCATCAAGTTTCTGGCACTAACAATGGTGATGTTGATGGTTATATGGTGTTTAGCAGTGATGATGATGATTTTCTCTTTGATTCTGATTCTGATTTAAATGCAAGTGAAAATAGCTATGATGTGTTGAAGAAGAGCAAGTGGTTCAACGCATTCTTTGATGATTTTGATAAACTTACTGTTGAGGAGATAAATTCACGAGCAAGGAAGTGGCACTGCCCTGCTTGCAAAGGGGCCCCCGGTGCTATTGATTGGTATCGAGGCATCGATCCCCTAGCATATCACGCAAAGACAAAAAAGACAAGAAGGGTTAAGCTTCATCGCATGTTTTTTGAAATTTTGGATGAGGAGATGCATAAGAAGGGAGGTTTAGTAACCCCAGTTGGTGAAGCCTTTGGCGGATGGCAAGGACTTGATGCGAGAGTTAAAGACTATGAAATAACCTGGCCTCCAATGGTTTTGATAATGAACACGAGATACGAGCAGGAGGAAAATGGCAAGGTAAATATAATTTCTCATTTTCACTATAAAATGAATTATTGAACTTTTTAGATATATAATTTTTCCCTCTTAAATGGATTCTAGCAGTGGATTGGCATGGGAAATCAAGAACTTCTGGACCACTTCAACTCATATGCTGCACTGAAGGCTCGCCACTCATATGGTCCACAAGGACATCGAGGAATGAGTGTACTGATTTTTGAGAGCTCTGCAGCGGGTTATTTAGAAGCGTCTCGCCTTCATAGGCATTTTATAGATCAAGGAAGAGGCAGAGATACTTGGGATTGTAATCGGGTTTCATTTTGTACAGGGGGTAAGCGCCAGCTCTATGGTTATATGGCTTTGAAGGAAGATATGGATGTCTTCAACCAGCATTGCCAAGGTCCTCCCCCCCCCCCCTCTCTCCCTGTCTTTTTCAGAATATTTATGTCTATTGCCATGCAGTTTGATAAAAATACTCTGCTTTCCATGCCCAATAATGTAAAATAATTAATGAGGCTGGCGGAGTATTCATCTAAACTGACATGTGTGAGATGAGAATGAGCGAAAACATAATTGTGCATATAGGTCCGCAACTATAGGTTCTAGATTCTAGAATTTAAAATGGGATCTAAAAACCATGTTAATAAGTCTCAGAACTGAGTTCAGTGCTGATTTCGAAAGTGTGAGTAGTAAATGTTAATTCCTTAATTTCTGATGCCTGAATGTTGACATTTACAAAATGACATATTTCCTCAATAGTCTTGACTTCAGGCCTGTTACTGTAAACTGCTGAAGCAAGATCTCACTACTCTCCGATTCTTGGAATGCTGGTAATAACATCTGCAGCCACATTTAACCTTTTATGAAATTGATTAGGTAAGAATAAGCTCAAGTTTGAGATGGTGTCATATCAAGAGATGGTTGGAAGCCGCATAAAGCAGATAAATGAGGATAGCCAGGCGCTTGTCACTTACAAGAACAGGTTTGCTGCAGAACGTAGGCAGTCACAAGCTCTCGCAGAGTCCCTGTGCAGATCGAGTGAGAAACTGAAGAAGACTATGCAAGAAAATCGTATTGTGAGAGAGCAAACTAAATTGCTGCATGAACAGACCAAGGAAGAGGTAACACCTTTAAATTCCAAATTGCATTTATTGATTCTGTTGCTTGTATTGCATCTCTCATTGTCACGTATGTGCTCACATCGTTGCTTCAATTTCCTTCCATTAAATCATTTCAACTTCTTCTGGTCTCTCTCTCTCTAATAATTGAAAGATCTTAATTCAAAATAAAGAAACCTTATTCTGCATTATTTATGGTTCACTACTTTGCCCCTCTTCTCCTTATGTCTTGTATGTATCAGAAGTTTCATCTCCTGATTTACTAGATCTTTGTCAACTTTCAACATCAAACCAGGAAACTTTTATGATACAGCTGTTATTCTGCTGCCTGATTGCAATTTGGCCATCTCAACCATGATGAACAAATTGGGTCATCTACATAGCTCTTGGATGGTGTAATTCATGCATGTTGAGAAAATCCTAATAATAATAGGACTATAATTGGCTGGAGGCACACGGCACTTTCTGCACTCCATGCTGCTACATCATACCATGTTCATATTGCATTCTTTACATCTGATTTCTCTGTTCTGACGCATTTTTTTCCAGATGGATTACCAGGAGAAATTTTTCAAGGATCAAATCAAAGTTATCCATCAGGCTATAGATGCAAAAGAAGATAACTTCGAGAAGTTACAGCAGGCAAAGCTAGAGAAAGCTAAAGAGTTAAATTCAGATCCATCTACTGAAGAGAATGTGGACAGGTAACACTGTATTAGGGCCTTAGCCAGGCCAGATAAGCCAGAGCTCTCTATCTGAGGCATTTTCACTCCTTTTTTTTTTTTGAGAAAATTATCAAATTCAATAACAGACAGTAATTAAGTAAAAAAGAATGTGTCATCTTGGAGAATAGCAAACTGTATGCTCCCAGGCTTGCTGGTTTATCTAGCAGGTCACGGGTTCAACCTAGTCAATCTTCATCCCCTCTCCCCCATTGTAGATCAAAAGAAAAATACTTATGCACGCTTAGTGGAAAGCAATGAATTAAGGAGTCACATCTACCTTTGGTGGTTTAAGAAATTAAGGGCTGTTCATTTTGATGGCAGTAGTTAGAAAAATACTGAATGGAGAAACCTTGTACTTGTGCAGAATATCTGTTCAGCTTATAATGTATTTGAAAATTCTGTGGAAATAGGGTGAAGGACATCAACAGGTTTATAAAAATACAGGATAAAGAGATGGAAGAATTCAAAGCAGAGAGAAAGAAGCTGATAAGAAGGCATGAAGACGAGAAGGCTGCACTTATGAAGATTTATTGGGAGGAACTCCTTGGGCTGGAAAAGGAGTTTGAGAATGAACTAACTCTGCTTATTGACAAGTATACCCCAAATCAGAATCACCCCTGATGCAGAAACCAAGAAATAGGTTCAAATTTTTGAGCTGACGAGATACTGTCAAGAATATAGCGGCGAAAAAACAATCTTACACATAGGATACATACGAAGAAACAAGAAAGACATTCATCCTGTAATCATTTTTGCAAAACTTGTTTGATGGAAATGTAAAAGCACTCCATCAGCAATCACTTCCAGTTCTGTTTTGCAGCAGCCAGAGTTTAATGATCGATGTGGAGGTGCAGATTAATTGGGCTTTTACCTTTGCAAACTCAAAGGGAATGCAGTCAGTGATTGACATAAAGGCTGTTTTGAGGGCCAAAAGTTTCAAAGATTGTTTTGGAGTCCATGCATGCCATGCAAGAGTCCTTTAATTGAGGCTTTCCAGCATCCTTTCCGTCTTTTGAAATCTTTAATATTCTCAATTTTTCACTTGATGACGTGGCATATTTTATGTCCCACTGGACTCCATGAAGGATGCAGAGTGTGTTTGGTATTGTTTTTGTTTTTATGGTTGAGGTTTTAAAAAAAGAGTTTCTTGAAAAGCACTTTTAACTGCAGTTCATAATTGAAATTAAAATATTTGGTTAAGACTGTAGTTGAGTTTGATAAAAAGCAGTTTCATGTGTTTGATTATCATGCTTTCATATTATTATCAACTTGTGAAATTATTTTAAAGAACACATACACACACACGCGCGCGAATATATATATATATATATATATATATATATATATATATATATATATATATATATATATATATATTGTTTTTTAAATTTTGTAGGTTAATAATCATAACAATAACATGTAATTAATAATTCATGAAAAAAAACAGATATTTGTTTTTATTCTCTCATCAAACTACTTGTAATTTCATTATGAACTAAATCAATACATGAATGCCTCTGTATCCTTTGCTATTTGATCGAGGAACAATATACGATAACAATGTCATTAGTAACAACATCTACTATCCAATTGTAGAGATATAATTTCAATGTCAAATCCAATTACAAATTTCTAATTCATAATCAATCGAAGAAAGCTATATGGGAGAATCAAACCTATTACACTAAGTTGTATCAACCACTGGAGGTCCTGAATCAAAACAAAATAAAAAATTCGATATGGCACTAAACCAACTTACTTTAATAGAATGGTCAATTGAGCCAGAGTATAGTCTATTAGCTCCAACAACTAATGAAACAACTGCAGATAATTCATTGCAGCTACCTTCAACTTTGAACCAGTTTGTATCACTAAAGGATCACAAAATGACATTTCCCTTTTATCAAGACTGATTTTTATCTATATTTTTTTTAAAAAAATTGAATTGGGCTTGACCCAACTAATGGACTGGCTTAGCCAAGTTAGCCTAAAAGCCTAACTCTACTGGATTTAGACAAGGTCGAGAGGATGTCCAGCCCAAGTCCAGCATATATATAGCTGTTGAGTGAAATGGTGAGCTATGTTGTTCACATCTTAAAACGTAAATAGCGCAACACTACTGTTCACGTGAATTACATGAATTAATTCACGTGAACAATAGCGTCTGACCAATGATGACAACAAACTCAACAGCCGATGCCAATAGGTAAAGGAGGTTGAGGTGATTCTTTCTATGGTGACGGCATGAAAATGGTGATCTGTGGTGGCTAGGAGGAACGTCAGAAGCTTGATGTCGTCGTCATTGCTTCTACGTCGATGCTTTCTGCTCTCGTTGGAGGTGGTCACGGTGGAGCTTTTGGAGTGGAGGAGAAGCGGCCAACGATGAAAGGGATGATGGTGATGTCTCCGGGAGCTACCCCCGACTATGGAGAGAGAGAGCCGCCATTGTAGATAAAGAGTTGCCGCTATGGAGAGAGAGAAAGTTGTCGTAGTGGAGAAAAAGAGAGTTGCAGCTGTAAAGAGAAAGAAATTGTCAGTTGGTTCCCACCGTGATATTGCTTCAAGCTGCTACCACGACCTGTAATACATGAAACACAGGCAAAAAAACATGAATCGCGATCACATAAAAAGCTTTTTTTTTTAGCTTCTTCTAAACCACGGTTTCATTTGATATTTTGGTGGGTCCTATAGCAATTTAATCTGTGTTTTCTCGTTACTAAACACATAAAATTTGCTTTTTGCTTGAATCTCAATTTCGATCGCAATACCAAATGACCATGTAATGCCATAAATTCCGTTAGTCTGTGGATTGAAATGAACTTAAGGTGAAATTCAAAAGGTGATAAAAGTTAAAGGAGTTAATTAATACAAACTAGAATTAGACGAATTGTAATTTGTTTCCTATGAAAGTGAAATTAGAAGGCCAAAATTGACTCTTAAAGGAAATATAGAGGTTGTTTGGAAAAAAAACTTTTTTTTTTGGATTATTTTTACTGTGTTTATGTTAAAAATAGTTTTTTTTAACAAATATTTTAATTTATTTTTAAATAAAAAATATTTTGAAAATAATAATTACTCATTCCTAAACACCCTAATAATAATAAACATTATAAAAATAGTTGAATTGAAATTCTCAAACACCTCATAATAATTACAAATAAACTTAAATTATCACTAACTTGTGAACTACGAATTCAAAGGAGCTAAACTCTCACTAAAATAGTTGAATTTTATAACCTATTAATCCAAAGTCTAGCCTAAAATTATTTTCAAATTATTTTGGATATTGGCTCAAAACCTTAAAATAATTGAATCTTGTAACTTATCAATTCAATCAATCCAAAATTTAGCCTAAATTTCTTTTCAAATCATTTTGGATAAAGTATCAATTGAAATTGGATTACCATACATGTTCACTCATGATTTGAATAATAATTTTTTATTATTATTATGTGAGAAAATCTCATTCTTTAAAAAATATACTTTATAAGTTCAAATGAACGAGTAAAATTATGACTATTTTGAATTCTTATAAAAAATATATATCCTAATTTAAATTTAAGATCTAAATTATAAATTCTTTGCTATTATTCTATGTTTCTTGAGAACAATTTCGATTGAAACAATCTCAAATAATATTTAATAAAAACCTATCCAATGATTTAAAAAAAAACCATCGTTTAGAATGATGTGTTTTTTTTTTAAAAAAATATTATCGAGCGACATTATTTTAGGATTGACCCGACAACCTTAATCGGGTGCGGGTCTGACAGCCGCTGTACCATGTTGGTTTTATGGGCTTGTGCCATTATTTCCACATATTATATAAACGAAATGGCCCGAGCTTGACACACTGCTGTGACCGGGTAAAATAATGGGACCTGAGACAGAGAACAGGAAGCCATTGGCTCTGTTCATGGCTTTTGGTACGAAGGGCGATGTGTACCCTATCTCTGTAAGTATATCTTCCTCTAATGGGATTGCTAAAATATCCTCTTCTTTTAAGTTGAGTTGATAAATCTCAGAATTTGTTGTGTTTTCTTGTTCTTGTTTCAGGCCATTGCCGCTGCTTTTGCTAGCGAACAGAAACAATACCGTGTGGTTCTAGTATCACATTCAGCACATCAGGTTTGCATTGAAATCCTCCTCATCCTTTCTGGTTAATCGATTGCTTTCTAAATACCCTGCCAGTAATCAAAATCAACCATGCATTCTAGAAACAATGCTTTTTATAGTTTGAGCCTGAGGCCATCTAGTTTGCAAGTCCAGAGACCTTTTTCGAGGGTAGCCCTAGGCCCTAGCTTGTGTGTGGATTGGCTAGAAGGAAAAGTCGTTTTTGAGTTATGCCCTTAGGAAGAAATCAGCCCTATAAATTGCAAGGTGTTATTCTGATTTAACACAATATAGAACTATGCTGTACTTCAGTTTCATTTTCTTTGGTCCCTAGGAATTTTGGGTTCGTGTGAATATGCCCTTTTTCTTTTATTGATACTTTCTGCTTGTGCAAGACCTGCTGATGTTATAAAATGTTGGGCTTCTTGCAGAACTTAAGCTCTCACTTGGAAGAAAGACATGTTCTGTTCTTAGGAATCAGTTCACCACCTGTTCTTTCTGTTTGCGACAATTATGGTTGTTCAGGTTCTAATCCTCAATGATTATGCTATCTTTGCAGTATATAAGAAGGCAAATCATGTGGGAATGGGATTAGTATTATTATCAACTAACCACTTTGCTGTAATGGACCGCTTCTATAATAGGATCACAGGAGTTAGCTTTTTCACAACAAAAAATGATAGCCACAAGAGACCACAGACAAGAATGCTATTCAGCGGTTGAAGGGATTTTCGGACATGGTCCAACCATGGAGGGTGATTTTATCTTGATAAATTTTTTTGCATTGGTATTTCTTGAAAATTCTAGTCCATAGAAGCCCTTCTGATACATTGAAAATATACCCTGGTTTTATATGGCTTTCTTGATGAAAATATTAACCTAATAAAGGAAAAATTTGCTTTGCATTCTGTTACAGGAAGGGTGGAGCCTTGCAGAACTTTTTCATGTCCGCTGTGTGGTAGCTGCTCCATATGTTGTTCCATACAGGTGGTGATATTTTTTCTGAATTCTCTATTTCTTAATGACTTGCCAATCATAATATTGAAGGGCATTTTGTGTTTGGTTGTTCTCCAATGTGCGATTATTATGTATAGGCATGTATAATAATTTAAATAACACAGATACAGTTATAAAAATATGTAAGGCAGTGGATTATGTAAATGTTATTTTCATTAAATGACTTTTGAACAAATTGTTCCTCAATGTTATTTTTCCATTTAGAGAAAAGAGAAGAGAATATACATGTATATCTATTATGTAATTTGAATTTGATGTCCAGCACCAGGCACAGTTGCTTCTTTGTCAACCTTGTAATCTTTGAAAGTTCATGGAAACCTTTAGTTTCCTGTCTTTTTCCACATCTTCCCACTTTCTAATGCAAATTCTCACAATATCTTGTTTAGTAGGTTTTGTTGTAAGATGTGCATATCTAGATAGTTTATTTTGTTATTAAAATTTTCCAATGTATGGTTGACTCTCTTTGTGGGCCTTTCAGTGCACCTTCCTCATTTGAGAGTCAATTTAGAAGAGAGCATCCTCATTTATATAAATATCTCCAAGAAGCTGACAGTAGTCAGGTGCTTCAAACTCCTCATGTAGAACCATTTTCTTACTTGTACAGCAACAGCATGCTGTAGTTCTTTGTCTCTTGCTTTCTCCTGGTATGTTTAAATAGGTTTATTATGTGCAGCTTGTATACAAAATTTCTAACCTTTTAATGAACATAGGTTTCCTGGAAAGATGTGGCTCATTGGATGTGGCCACTTTATACCGAAAACTGGGGATTATGGAGAAGTGATGATTTGTATCTGAGTCCCTTCCCTTTCACTGTTGGTGATTTTGGATATAAGATTTCCATTTTTTCATGGAATGAAATTTATGATTGTCACCTCCTGCATGTACATTGATTTCATAATGCGTTGTTATTTTGTTGTTAGGGTATATTTAAACTCATTAAATTTCTCATACTGAATCCAGGATCCAGTAACAGGCCTTCCCACGTGGCATGATCGACCACCATCTCCTCTACTGCTGTAAGTTGCATTTCTTTTTCTACCAAAAACAGCTGCAATGTAATTCTTTATTATGATTACTAGCAAAACAAAAGGATGATTGATCCATTGTGGCACAGCTAAAGAATTTAGATGGTTCTAGGTTTTATTTCCATGACATTCAAAACTCCCTGTGAAAGTAGAAATGGATTATTTTAGATGATTTATGAATCAATTCCCATGCCTGGCTAGAACAAATAAAGTAAAAGTGATTTGAGCCACAGGAAAAGAAAAGAAAAGAATACAAAGTAAACATTATTTGCCATTATGTAGTTGGAATTGACACCATTTTCTCATGCTTTAAATCTAACTAAGAATGACACTGAAATCTCATGATTCATATGCATTCTGTCTTTTTTTTTTCTTTTTCTTATTGAATGGGTTAATTTAAAAGTTGAACATTAACCTGTATTTCTATCTCTTTGATTTTTTTTGAGTAAATTACAATAATGTCTTGAAACATCATGAAATTACAGGCATCACAGAAGAGTTAAATGATTTCCCAAAAAGCTTCTCCAAGTTTAAGAAAATACTACAAAAGACCATGTATGCCACAAATGCCTCTAGTTATACTAAAATGCCTGCACTGAATTGAAACTTAGTGTTTGTTCATGCATTAGCTATTTTAAATACTTTGATACTATTATTTCAATTTTAGTTAATGAAAATTACTTATTGAATTAAAAATTCATTAGCATAATAATTCTAATCATATCATGAAAAACAATTCTCCTAAAAAAATGACCCATTTGGTCAATATGCTTTTGATTTGTTTGATTTTGGTTTTAAATTCAAATAAAAACTGTATTGTACTATACATTTGAATATCATCATGCATTTTCTTCATATATATTCATTTTTTTTTTTGTTTAGGAGCCAATAGGTTTTTCATAAATTGAACATAAATTCATAAATATATAAATGCATATTTTATGAATATCAATAGCTGCTGTCTTGATGAATTATTTGATTTTTTTAAATGATATTCTTATTAATTTGTGAAGTCATAATATCAAAATAATTCAAATAGCTATGTTGAAACAAAAAGGTGACTTGAAACTCGTAAGGATGTTTAGTGTATAAATGGGGGTATTTTGGTTATAAAGTGTTTCTATAGTATTACTTAAAATGGGGTATATGGTATAATCACCAAACTTTTGGGTTGTGCTTCTATTTGCATGATGCCTCAAGGAAATTATTCTAATTCACCTTTTTTGGTTGCAATAGGTATGGATTTAGCAAAGATATTGTTGAATGTCCAGGTAATCTCATTCTTTTGCTCCTTTAACATGAAATTTTACTTTTAAGTGTTCCCTCCTCTCCTTTGCTCTCAATTTTTTCATTCAAATGATTGTAGACTTTGTGTTATGATGACCATCATAACCATAATGCATGTGGAATTGCCATGACACTTTATAATCCATATTTTTTGCTTCTCGTCTCTCTATACAGTGAGGTTATTGTATATTACTCATTGTCTTTGTTATCCTTCTTAATTTTGAGAAACATTCAAGCACATCAAGGCTTTATCCTATTATATGAATCTCAATGCTTCTACTGTATGTTTGAAGACTCTCATAGCAATTCCAATAGGTTTAAGATTTAGCCTAGGCTTGGACCATGGCTGATGCATCATCCACTGTCATCTTCTTTGACAAATCTTGCTTGTTTTTGGAGAAACTCACCAAATTTCAATCACCTTCGCAGGCCACACAGAAAAACATATTTTTCTGCCTTTTTTATTATATAAAAAACACAAGAAAGTACTACCCTCAACCTTGTAAGCATAACCTTAAAACACATTTTTAAACAACAAATCAACACAAAATTGCAATGTAAAAGCTTATGTATCTAAAAGTTTAATCTATATATCTCTCAAATGTTGTGATGAAAAATTTTGGTATTTATGGTTTTATTTCCATAAGAGCTTTGTTTTGATGGTGATATCGGCTGGTTTTACGACCAAATTATATCTATCCAATTTTTTTTCTCTTAATATCTTTCCAATTTTTAAAATGACAGTGTTTTTATGTTAAAACAAGTCAAGTTCACAGCGCTTGGGTATTGTTACTTTGAGGAATAAGTTTACTACAATTGAAAGTTCAGGGGCTTATTTGAACTATTTCATAGAGGAAAGTTGTACAACTGTACAGGGGTATTATCATCTGTCAATGAGATGATCATTTGATTGATATTGTGCTTCCCCATTTCCATTATCACTAATTGTAGCATGTTAACAGATTATTGGCCATCAAATGTCCATGTTTGTGGGTTTTGGTTTCTTCCTACTGAATGGCAATTTTCATGTAAGAAATGCCAAGAAATTTCAGAACTTTCATATCCTGGAGATTTGAGGACAAAAGATGAAGTGTGTTCAGCTCATGTCAAGTTACAATGTTTTCTGATAAATCCAGCATCAACACCTCCTATTTTCATAGGACTAAGTTCTATTGGGAGGTAGGTTCTTCACTTTTTTGTTTGTGGACTATTTAAGCTACAACGTTTTTTGTATGTTCATCTTTTTCTTGATTTTTTTTTTCAATTTAACAACTGCAATATTAGGTTGAAAGAAAATGGTTAATTGGCTATAACATCAACATCATGTGAACATTGTCAGCCTAGCATGGATGCCAAATTTGTTTTTGAATAGACTTCTTTTAGTTTGTTTCATTCACTTGTTTAAATTGCCAATGGTGATATTTTCTTAAACTGTGTTTAACTTTTGCTGACAGCATGGGCTTCTTGAGGAACCCTCAAGCATTTCTTCAGGTAATTCAAACTGTCCTGGAGATCACAAATTTCAGATTCATCCTTTTTACTGCTGGCTATGAACCTTTGGATGAAGCTGTCCAAGTCATTGCCTCTGAATCATCACATTTAGATAAAAGACAGTACCTTGAAGAGGGAATCTGTCTCTTTGATAGCCGCCTCTTTTGCTTTCCTAAGTGAGTATATATCTTGATCCCTTTAAGCATCATATTTAAATAAAAGACAATAACTTCGTTGTGCAATGCTATCAAGATGTAATGGCATAGTCATCTGGCAGTAATATTATCAATATTTAGGATTAAATTTTTCACACCCCACCATTCTCTTGCGTTATCATGTGCCAAAGTGGTTCTTATGTTTATAGCATGACAAATATGATGACATTTGTGTCAGACCCCTGTGTTTTTAGGAAGATCAAAATTCATTTTAGGTAATGATACACAGGTTTTTCAGACGTGTGCCCCTACTAACAACTTCTGGAACTTGCACTTCCTAATATGGGTTGTTAGAATTTTTAACTATGAAGAATTAGATGGTTAAAATTAAAATTTAATAAAATTAGATTAATGCTAAAAACAAATTGAGATTTTGCAACCTTCTGATTCATCCAGTATCAAAAAAACAAAAGGGTAAATATCATTTTAAATTGATATAAAACAAAATGGTACATATCATTTTAAACTGATTTTTCTAACTGTATTAAGTCACCAAATCCAATGTCTGGTAAAAATCATTTTATTTAACTCTCTCATCTAAAAATGTTTTTACTATACAAAAAAAACGTTGGAAATAAATTTATTTTAACTATATTATGTGTAAAAATTGAAATCACCATAGATCTAAGAAATATGACAACTTTAGTTTCGTAGGTAAATTAAAAAAACACCCTTTATGCATCACATACACTATAATGGTGAGTTTTTTTTTATTGTTTTCCCATATTATCAAGCTAAAAAAAACAAAACTATTATCTGTTAATTGTTCAGTCAAACAGGGAAATCAATCAAATGTGTTCCTGTTTTTATTTTCTTAATAGAACATCACTACAAAATCTCATTTTTTTTATATAGTACTCTAATATAATAAAAGTTACTTCTGACCTTTAAAAATTTACAGTTTTAAACTGTAACAATTCCTATAATTGAGGAAGTGTAACTTCCACAATTTTGAACTTTGCCCTTAAGGCACATGTTAGAAAAGCCCACAATACTTTCATGATAGTTTCTGTTGCATATACTGTCTTGATTTGGTGACTAAGTTAGTTTGGGAATTTGATCATGCTTCCTGTACCTGAAAGTTATTTAGGCCTCCAGCTTTCCTGACATAAATGCAAAGCCCTTCAGAGATGGGAATCTGAAACTGAGAATTTTGAGCTTTAATAGGCCCCTTGTTGTTTTTTCTAGACTTTAATTTTGATGGAAGAGAGCTCTGCTATAAGTTGAAGGGAAGGGAGAGATTCTTTTTGAAACTTTGTGGGCAAGCACTATCATGTAAGCTGAGAGTATTCTAGTATTTAATCCCAACAGAGAGCTCTTCTAGAAATTAGAAATTATTGAAGTAAGAGCAAGATTTTTCATTTTTCTTCAAAGCAATGAAACCCTTAGGGTAAGTGAAATATTCTGAGGTTTAACATTTACGAAAACATGCAGTATACTACCATGTTTTCTATGGTGAATTGCTGAAATTATAATTCTGTGATGCTTATAGAAGTATAAATTATATGAGAGTGATTCAGCATAATACTAACTACCAATTATAAAAGATTGATTTAGCACAATACTAACTATAAAAGATAATAAAACCATGTAGACAATACCTTCAAGGAGGATTATTCATTGGCTATGCAGAAGAAACACTCCTCTCTTCCCAAATTGAGTACTAGGTGCAAATAGCCCTTAAAACCATCTTATCATGGCTGCACTAGTTGGTGATTTAATTGTTTTGATTATATGAATGACCCCATTTTATCATGCAAAACAGTATGATACCTTACAAATGGCTATTTCCAAGATGTGCAGCTGCAATTCATCACGGAGGCAGGTGAGACTCATTATCTTATTTTATTTCATTGAAATATTAATTTCAGCACATGACATGCAGAAGAACTATTATTTTTCTTCTTGCTTTTCTTTCTGTAAATTAGTGGATCCACTGCTGCAGCACTACATGCAGGCATCCCACAGGTTTGTCGCATTGCAAACCCTTGCTTTATTTCATTGTTGTAGAACTCAAATAACGTGCGAGTTGTTTTAGTTTTCAAAGTTTTTGCTGCACTGCTTTGGTCAAGTCATGCCAAAATAAAGGATATTCCTTACAAGTCCAGAATGAAAATCTGATAACTAGCATATACCGCTTGAATGGTACAGCCATGTCCACAGAGAGGAGTAGGATGGAGGCGTACATTATTGCAAGAAATAAGGTTTAAAAAGGTTGTTTTAGCAATCATTTGATAAAAAAGAATAATGGATGAAGGAGAAAGCTCTTTGATTAAACCTTTGGTAAGAGAAAGTCAGCCCATGATCAGAAACCTTGTTCTAGATTCAGTTCCTGGTGCTTGAGCAGCTCTCCTGACTTTCTGTTATTTGTCATTTACTTTTTTTGCGAAGTTATCTATCAAATGTTAAACAAAACCCTGCAAATGGATTGCAACTCAATATTTTTTTGCTTAACAGTCTTCCCTTCTTGTCTGCTCACTCTTCACCTTGACCTTGCCAAATCGGTATAAATGTCTCTCAGCTAGGTTACACATTTATGATACAGAGTAATGTTGTCTGTAAGATTTCCCTAGTTTGCCAAAAGGTGGTATTACATGCTAAGCTCTAATATGGTACTGCAATTTTGATACCATACATGCATTAGAAATTATATATGCTGTCATGACTATGAAGATCAATGTTAATATATGATTGCCTGTACTACTGGTGTATCTGCTTTTCAATGCTGTCAGTTCTCTTAAACAAATCCAATAATTTTGAAATCATTGTTGCACTAATATTAATGAGCATGTGGCTTTAATCCATGAAGGGAAAAGAAGCATGACAAGGCTGGTCAAATTTTCTTTTGTGCTTCAGCAATGATTATCTTCACTGATCTCTCACCATTTGTCTCTCTCGACCAATTGATTAGAGTGTTAGATGGCAGGTATTATGTCCATTTATACTGGATCAGTTTTATTGGGCTGAGAAGATGTATTGGATTGGAGTTGCACCTGAACCATTAAACAGAAGCCATTTGATTCCAGATAAACTGGATGATGTGAGCATCGGAATGGCTGCAAAAGTTCTATCAAGGGCCATAAATGATGCCCTGTCTCCAAACATCAAAGCACGTGCTTTGGAAATTGCAGAGAGAATTTCTCTTGAGGTAATGCATGTTCTTCAGTTACTTGATCACATTGCTCGTGAAGTTTTTAAAGAAATTGCATATATTTTAAATTTATAAAGCTATATATCTATGAGTGATAGGGATATATTCTGGGTTTTATACCAAAATCTTCATGGTCGTATTCTATGCTGCGATAATTCATATAATTTACTTCTGAATGATCACAATGGTAGTTTTTCCTTTCCTTTTCTTTTTTTCTCCCAATGCACTTACCTTATACAATGGCTTAAGGAAGCCTAATTTTCTCGCAGCACATCAGCTCAGAATTTTGGTTTGCTCATATGAAGATTCTTTTTAGTAGATTTCATTGTAGGTATATTGGTGGGCACTTGAGGATACACTAATTATGTAGCCCTTTATTTTCCGTTGAGGTTGGAATCTAGAATCATGTGGACCATATCAACCACATACCAATTGATTTTAAGCTGAAAGATAAATAGTTTTACCAATGGGTCGAGGGTACATACTGGAAGTGCTCAAAAAGTAGTACCATTTGAAACTGTGGAACTCTCAATGGCAATAGAATGGTTTTAGTACTGAGAAAGCAGCATCATGTAAAATAGTAATAATTAAGGATTTAATTATTCGGATCTCCACTGATCCTTCAGGTAGCGTTGGATGCTGGGGACAAGGACAGCAGGCACGAGACAGTGTGAGATAAACCAAACACATCCACATTGTCTCGTACCTGTCCTAGCATCTTGTGCTCCGAACCAAAGGCTAACTATATGCGTGTTTTTCCTCCCTCAACTATTGCGAATGCTTTGTCAAGTATGAAAACTTCCAACATGTTAACGTCCTTATTCTGAATGTAGTGCTTTGCTCACCAACTTGCAGGATGGAGTCATGGAAGCCGTAAAGATCCTTAAACAAGAGATGAATTGTTCATGTTAAATGCTTTCAGACTGTTCTCCAAATTCTCAAAAGCTTCTGCTCTCTATTACCGCGTGAGTTTCTGCTGAAGATGTTTGGCGGAGTTAGATACACAGCACCTGACTAGTTCAAGACTCTGCTACATGTACACTTTAATCGATAGCTTCAGTGCCCTTAAGTTTATGTATGGATGTGATTGTTTTTTAAAGTATTTTTTATTTAGAAATATATTAAAATGATATTTTTTTTTTATTTTTAAAAAATTATTTTTGACATTAGTATATGAAAATAATATAAAAATATTAAATTTTTTAATGTAAAGTTGAAAAATAAAAATAATTTTTTTTTTTTTAAATATTATTACAATGCAGTCACCACATAGGAAGGGAGTCAAACCCCATCATGTCCTATTTACCTTCAGCTGCAATAAAAATTCATTAACAGTTGCATCATATGTCAAAGATTTATGTACTGATTATTACTGTGATGATGTGGCAGGAATGAAATTAAAACCATAGGGTATAGTATAATGTTTGGTTTTATTAAATCATAAATAATGTACATGTCAAGTACATTAAACTAAATTCTTGGCTAATGGACAAAAACAAGAGGTTTGTACCCTTGGGCGTAGGCTTGCAAGCTCGTTGGCGAGACCTCTCTTTGTAGGCTACACATTAGGCCTGACTTTATTCTTTTTTTAAAATTACTATTTTTATATGTATTTTCAAAATAATTTTGTATTTATGTTTTGATTATTACTAATATTCTATGATTTTTTTTATTTAGCTTTTTTGAAATCAAAATTAATTTTTAATTATTTTGGAGCGTGATTAAATTTCTTATGAGGTATGGTTCATCAATGTTTTTTTATACATTAAACTTATTTTTTAAAATAGAAAAAATTTATTTCTTAATTTTTTTATTTAAAATCTATCTATCTATATCTATTTATATATATATAAAAGAATAAAATCTACAATACTATATTGTCTTTTTATTAGAAGGAAATTTATAAATTTATTAAAAAAATCTTATTGATTTGAGTTGACAAGTTGAGCTATTAACTAATTAAATTTTTTATAAAAAAATAAAAAATATTATAATATTTTTTAAATTTTGAGTTGCTTATTTAACCATATGGCTTGGAACATCCACCATGTCAATCCATGTAGGTTTGTACTCTGTTTGATATTGTGTTTCAGAAAATATTTTTAAAATTTTTTATTTAAAATTAAAAAAAAATAGTATTTTTAGATCATTTTCATGTGTTGATATATAAAATAATTTAAAAAAAATAAAAAAAATATTATTTTAATATACTTTTACATGGATTATCTTAGTTAAGCATAAAAAATATATTCCAAAATCTATACCTCCTCCTCTCAGGTTTTTGATTGAATGTAAATAATAGTTTTGGGTTAATGCTGGAGTCAGGGTAGGATAAAGAATATGGAGAGAAAAAAAGTGTTTCGCCACAAATTATAAGTAAATTATGCACCATTCATTAAACACATAGGGCATCGAGAGACAAAAAAAAAAAAAACAAGAAGCTAGGTGTTTCCACCTTGTATGGGGTCTTAATCTGTGCTTTGAGATTGTGTTTTCACTGTCTGAAGCTGCTTCGCAAGCATGCTCCCTCTCATTTTCTCAGGCCCGTCAACACCGGAATCCCATTGTTTTTAATCCACTGGCCACCCTGGAGGAATGTACCGACAGTGAATTGAAGAGCTTCACTCCTTTTCAGGAAATGAAGAGATTTCCACTTGACCCTCCTGTTCGTTGCTGCACCAGGGCCAGCGTTGGCATACTCAGCATAGTAGAGAGTGTCGAGAAACTGGTTTCCACTCCATGGTGTCCATCCGTCTGGCTGGATGAAGTCTGCTAACTGTGACTCCATCACAACAGTCCTTGAGTATGGCTTCCAGGGCCTACCCAGGTATGTCTTGATCCTGAGCCTATCGGGGACAAGCTTCTGCTCAGGGACAATCCTGCAGTTATGAATGACAACTCCTCCAGGTTGACCCCTCTCTTTCCGGCCATCTGCAGTCACCGTGTTGAATTGGTTTGGGTTTGGCCTCCGGACGATGATCAAGGAGTTTTGGATCACCGCCGATCCATAACCAAATAGGAAATCTACGGTGCCTGAAAGGACACAGTTGCGGTAGAACTGGCGCCCGGCTTGGTATAACACTGTGTCTTGATAACCATCAAACCTGCAGTTGTAGAATGCTGACATATCAGAATTAGCTCGGATTGCAACAGCCTGGTGGCCATCAGGACCGGCAGTGTTGGTAAATCCAATGGACTTAGCGATGAATCCATCTGCTTCAACAACTGCACCAGCAATGAAAACATATAATCATAATGTTGTTTTGTTTTTTTTCAAAAAAATCATTCAAATTAGATAATTAATACATGAGTTGGATGTTGCACTCACTGAATGTAGCAGTTTTCCAGGTGCCAAGGCCATCTTTCGCAAAATTCCTGTTTCCAGTGACAATTGTCTTCCTGGATCCATCACCATAGATGAACACATTGGGCTGGTCCTTGGCTACAGCCACGTACTCACGATAGGTTCCTGCCTTAACATAGATAACATACCGGCCCTTGAGGTTCTTAGGATATGCGGCAAGTGCTGCACTGATGGTCTTGAATTGCCCGCTCCCATCCTGAGCCACAACTGCATTTGGTCTAGCCCCACCATTTCCTCTCGAGGCCAGAAGCTTCCTGTCAGCAGCAGACATCCAGGCGGGGAAACCATGATCAGCTTGAAGAAGCTGACGAGAGATGCTGGGAATATTGAGCTTGAGTCCCAAGGAATTCAGAACTTGTGAAAGCCCGGCAAGGATATTCAAGACGTTGTCTGTAAGTTCGCTTCCGTAGTCCGTGCTATTCTGCAGTTGATCCCTCAAGGAGCTGCCATTCTCAAAACCATCTAGGCACATTTCTTGGTATGCAATAATTGAACTCAGCCATGTTCGAAAATCGTCTGAGCGGCTTGAAAGTGAAGGTAAATCGATCTCACCCACCTTTGACAATGTGTCCTGAAGGCTTTCAGAAGCATTTTGCAATAACTCTTTGCAGTCATTCAAGGCCGTTTTGTCACGGGCGCCTGCGTTATCGGCCTTGACCAAGAGATCATCAGTGACGTTGAAAGATTTCTTCAATGAAGCAGAGATGGCTAAAATGCTTCCTTTGATTAGTTCCTTCGGATCGGTAGAGTTCAGAGCACTAAGGGTGCTCGTGCAAGCGTCTTTGTAATAAGTAGGCTG
This sequence comes from Salix dunnii, assembly GCA_015731905.1. Lineage (NCBI taxonomy): Eukaryota > Viridiplantae > Streptophyta > Magnoliopsida > Malpighiales > Salicaceae > Salix > Salix dunnii. Next base: position 1,446,937 of record CM027661.1, read on the forward strand.
GCATAGTGTGCTAACAGCCTTCATCTGAGGTGACAAGCTCTCTGTGTCATTGGATCCATTGCTGTAATGAACAGTAGCCACCACGCCAATGATCACACCCACAACAAGGATCAGGGAAACCCCTGAAATAATTACTTTGCCAAGCATTTTTTACGTTTTTTTTTTGCTGATTATCTAGTCAATTCTTACAAGGCTAGTTCTCCAACCTTCCCTCCAGGATTCTGTGCCAATGATAAGGAGCACAAAATCCAAAAAGAAAAAAACTTACAATGGAAGAGAGATCCTCCCTTCGTCCTGCTTAAGTACAGTGAATTATCCTGGTGGGGTTTCTGTAAGCTACGATTTTCCTTAACTTGTGGGCTTTTATGCATGAAATGGACATGAGATAATTATCGAATGGTAGACCATTTTTTCACTTAGCTTTATCATGGAAGGTAATGAAACATCGGCGAAAGTAAAGGAAGAAGCTGTGTTTTACACCATGCATGCTAAACTTAGGGCAAACTGCAAGCCATTGAGATAAACAGGTCAGCTTCTTTTACTCATTTTAGTATGCGTCTGACTTGACCAATTAATCAAGATAAGTTTTCCAGCCCCCTTCTATATCCTACCTCCAATAGCCATCACCAGGAATTTTATGTGCTATCTTTGGAATTTCTTTAACTTTATGTGAGGTGATCTTCTTTTTTTCTTTTTTTCTCTGTCCATATATGCTGCAATGCCTCGGCAGCAATATGAACTGTCCAAGTTTCAACTCGTTGGTTTAAAATCAACTCGAACTCTATAGATATTAGCATATCTATTTATTATGTGGATTGGTTGGTAGGGTTCTGGAGAAATAAAAACATTTCCTTAACATGTCGCAGCTCGCCGTTTCTTATATTGATAGATTCTTGTCTTTCGATATTCCGTACATGCATCAATTTCATTTCTGCAGCAATGTTTACTGTCTTGTTAGAGCTAGGATCCCTTGAACAATTTGTTCATGTTTTCATTTTCTTTTTTGACAAGTAGAAAGCATGAAGAAACCAACCCAAAACATACTAACTGTAAGGGAGGCAAAATATATATAGTAGAACTGCAACTGTTGTAATGGAATTGCCTAATGTGATGCCAAAATCCATAAAATCTACGGGAGCAGCAGAGAAAGTTCTCTGATGAGGAGACAGATTCTAGAGGAATTGAAAATGTGATGCCATAATCCATACAAGGTACAGGAGCAGTAGAGAAAGTTCTCTGATGAGGAGACAGATTCTAGAGCAATTGAAGCGAACACGAGATAGGTTTTTTTTGAGTGATTGGATCATAAAAAACAAAAACCATCATGAACTTAAAGAAAATTCAGCTGCAAAAACATGTAGCAGAACACCTTTACTAACATTATGTTAGAGAATATGCTTCAGGAAAAGTTACATATGCAAGTTTTGTTTCACATTTTTTATGACTTATTTTCGCTATATTATTTAACAATATACGGAATTTGTTTGTATAACTTTTAGGATTTGATTGTATATATGGAAAAAAAATATTTTTATGTTTCTTAAACAAGAATTTTTATTTTTATTTTCTTGGAAATATCAAAGAAAATTGGATATTTTATATCTGGTTCATATTTTATAGATAAAATAAGATATTGAACAAAATTAGTGGGAAAACATACGAGAAAATCATTAAAAAGTTTAAATGACCTTTGGAAATACATTTTTCGTTATTTTTCTTTTTATTGTTATATAATCCTATGAAAATGGCTTAGCATGTACTCTTATGAACTAATAGAATAGGGTTGTGCCTGTAAGAAGGTATGGCAGTATAGTGATTAAAAAATGCTCAAATTTTATCTCTCAAAATTATAGTGGATGAGTTCCTTTTGTCAACTGTGTTCCGGCTGCTGGTGAGCTGGTTGATATTGCGACACCTGATGAACAGCATAGTGGTTGATACAAGCACACGTATGAATTTCCAGAGGAGGGAATTTTGCTTTTCCCGAGATGAAAAGATGGTTTCGATTTCATCCTGAATCTGATCCTTTACTTCTTGTTAAATTTAAATCGAACCTCAGGTGGCATCCCCTTAACAGGAACAGATAGATACCAGTATCAGTTGGGCAAGAAACGCATCACTTTCCTGGAAGTTCACCTCTACATCTCTTCTTCCCTCGTAAGTTCTAAATAAACTCACTGCCCCTCCTTGTCCCATCTGCCAAAGACTCCCTTGTGAGTAACTGCATCATGAAGGTGTCATTGTCTCCCGAGGTCGGAAAACGTGTGGAGGGTCTCAGACATCTTCAGGTTGGTCAAAAAACATTCATCAGCTTGTGTTATTTTATATCCCAGTTTTCAACATTTTTGTTCATGTTTATTACATGATTCGATGGCTTCTGCAGAGCCAACATGATGAGCTGGAGGCACAGTTTATCGAGGAGAAAAAGGCATTAGAAGCTAAGTATCAGAAGCTTTACGAACCACTCTACACTAAGGTATATATTGTCTTGCATTATCACTTCTGCATGCGTTACATGAATACTGAATCAGATGTAGCATGGATTACTGATTTTGTGCTGTATTTCTATAATTAATTTAAGTTTTTGTTGGGCACTCGGCGCAGAGATTTGAAATTGTGAATGGTCTAGAAGAAGTTGAAGGGGATAAGTCTACTGAATTAGCTGGAATAAAAGAGGATCGGGCTACAAAAGGTATTAGCGAATATTTTTAATAGTATATGTCGTCGTTGGCAAATATACATGGAGTATTTGAAAGCAATGCCTTGTCTTGAACTTAAGAGCACAGTACTTCTGTAATGTAGAGAAGGGAGTGCCTGGATTCTGGCTCGCTGCCATGAAAAGTCATGAAGTGCTAGCTGCGGAGGTACGCAAGGCCCGTACACATACATGTATACATGTTCCTGTCGGATTGATCATTGTGTAATCTGATTTATCAATTGAATCTTGCAATAGATTGGGGGACAAGATGAAGGAGCTCTGAAGTTCATTAACGATATCAAGTGGTCGAGACTTCAAAATCCTGAGGGTTTCAAGCTGGAGTTTTACTTCAATCCTAATCCTTACTTCAAAAATTCTGTCCTGACAAAGACTTATCACGTTATTGATGACTTTGATCCTATTTTGAGTCAATCAATCGGGTAGTCAGTTATACAAAAGTTGTGGTGTTGAGAATTTGTAATCTCTTCCTTTATCTAATGTTTCGTCCGGTTTTGTAGGACGGCAATTGAATGGTATCCTGGGAAATGCTTGACGAAGAAGGTGACCCTGAAGAAGAAACCAAGAATGGGGTCAAAGATTGCCAAAACCATCACAACAAATAAGAGTTGTGAAAGTTTCTTCTCATTCTTTACTCCTCCTCGGATCCCTGAGAACAAGGATGACCGAGATGATGCTGCTGTAAGTTCTGCTTCGTCATGTGCAAGGAAAGCAATGTAACTATTGATATGTTGTTTAGCTGATGTCTTAGTCACTTGTGTTCACAGTATGATGAACTTCAGGACCGGATGGAACAGGACTACATTTTAGGGTAAGTCCCACATTCTTTCTGTGAACTTCTTCTGATTTGATCTGTGCATCTCTTTCCTTTTTGTTTTCTCTGATTTGAATAAGTTTTTTGGGGGTGGTAGTGTAATTATTCGTGATAAAACCATTCCTCATGCTGGCTCATGGTTCACCGGAGTGGTTACCAAGGACGATGAGGCTGAGAAGGAAGAGGAAAGAAAAGAAGGCGTGAAGAAGGACGACAATAAGGACTATGCTGAGGAAAAAGAAAGGGCCCTCAAGATGGAAGCTGAAGAGAAAAAGAAAAAAAAACAGGTCGACAGGACATCGATATGATAAATTCTGACTCTCTTTTATATATATATAGATATATATATATAGATATAGATATAGATATATATAATTGTATGCATGTTTGTATAGACTTCCATATTTTTGAAGATGCTAACATGTTCTTTTGTTGTTTCACTGCAATGTTCTTTCAGTCATCCGATAAACCTAAGGCGAGTAGCGGCTGATATTTCATTATTTTGAAACTTGTTGCGCTATCTTTTTGCTCTGTGTATAAAGTTCATTTGGATCTGGTTTTGTTAATTCCAGAAAAAAGGAGATCAGAAAATCGAGGTCCCTCCTGACTGCAAGCAACAGTAGTGTTTGGTCACACTTGCACACAAATGACAGGAGCAGTTTCAAGACTGTAGCACCAGCAGTCCTTGTTGATCGAAAGCTTTAGCTCTCTTGCATTGGTTACCGATCTATCTTTCACACATCTATATTATGGCCTGTGTTCTTTCTTTTTTTTCGTGAGCTATGCATTTGGAGTGGAACTATAAGCAATAAGATGGTTTTATCCTTAGTTTGCTCATTGCATCAAGCACATCCCGAACTACTAAAAAAACAGACATCAACAACCTTGTGATCCGCTGCAGATAACTAGGGAATTCATTGCTAAAAATCATTAGTAACGGAATTTGCATCGAAAACTATCCGATGCAAATTTGCATAAGGCACATCCCCAGTTGTTATCTACTTGTGTTTGACAGTGGATGGTTTTTCATGGTGTGGTTGAAGTCGACAAACATCTCAGATGCTTATCCAAACTGAGTTTGAAACTTAGTTTTGAAAACTGTGGTTTAAATCTTTACCAAACAGTTTGGCTTTGCGGTAAATCTCAACCACATAAACCTTTGCGGAGCCAAATACCCACGTAGTATTACCTTGCTCGTACTAGTAACGTTCATTGGCTTCACTAGTGATGAAGCTAATGTACTCAGACAAACATTCCTGGATTGTGTTGGAAATCTTGAATCTGAACAATTACTATTCAGATTAAAATCTGAAATTGATAGAAATTGAAGAACAAAATAAAATGAAATTGTTGGATAAAATCATATATATTGGAATAAATCTCACTCTTTCATTCAATTGAAACTTGTCTATTTATTGGCTTACAAGAACTAGAAATTAAAATAAACTAGAACTCTCAATAGATAGGAGAGATTATTGGATAAGGATAGGATTTATCATAAATCCAAGCTAATCTCTTTAGAATTCTAACAGATTATTTCTTTAGCATCATCAAAGATTTTCGTATTTGGAGGAGCATCTTGCGCATGATCCTGATAAAGCTCAAGAACGAATTCTTTTTAATCTAAGGGAGATTAGTGCATGAGCCTTTTTCGCAAATAAATATTTTCACTTTAATTTTTTTTTTAACATTAATTTTTTTTCCTATTTTTAGATTAATCTTTTTCACCATGTATTTCTTTTTTAATTTAGATCAATTAAAAGTTTGTATTTTTCTTAAGAAAGGTATATCTGATGTTTATTTATTTTTATAAGTAAAACTAGAAAAAAGGAGTTCCAAAACCATGTCAGCCTGAAAGGGAGGCATAGTAAGAACATTTACATCCCGCAAAAGATCCTGAAGAAATCCAAAGGGATTCAATTCACCTTACTCCAAGATGGCATGTCATTTAGGGACGAGAGAAGAGTTTGATTCCCTTGAACGTAACACACTTGCACCATGGCCACCGACATCAATCCGAAATTAACAGATGCTTGGTTGGTGCAGTTTGCGTATATCTCAGGTATAAAGGTCCCTCATCAACTAAGAAAAAATTAATGATTTCTAAACCAAAACGGTTCTAGCAGATTGAAGAACCATGGTTAGAAAAACTCTGGATTTGGTTAATCTTGTTCCTCGCTGCAAGTAAAAAAGCAAACGGAAAACTACACGGTTTTCTCTCTCTAAAACAAAAAAGCATTCATGACGATGACTCTTCAGCCTTTTTACCCTCCAAATGCTTCAGCTCTTGGCGCCAACCTTCCAATTTTGTCAACTTCTCCATTTGCTCCGGCTTCATGTCCTGTGGCATAGTTTTCTGCTGCTGAGCTTCTGCTAGTCGAATCTGGATTTGGAAACAACAATCAAGCATACCAATCATTAGTCTCTACATCAGTTCTCACACTTTATAGACCAAACCAGCTCAATTCAAGGCAAAAACTTCGTAAAGAGTGTATGAGCTTGAATCATGTTATACTGTCTTGATGTCCAATGTGTTTGAAGGAGGTGTAGAATCACTAATAGCTGTTTAAGCAGGCCAGAACCCAGTAAACAATGTCAGAGTTCTATTAAATACTTTTTTGTTAACAGAATCCTAAAAAATTTGCAGGCGAATGTGAAGAACATTTTTTTAAAATAAACAAAAGCATTTCTATGAACTGTAACATAATTTGTATGATCTGGAAAAAAGGCAGACCAGCAGACCAGTCATTGCTCTTCCATTATTATACTTTTTCATTAATTTTTCACCTTCATGCTTGAATTTTTTTTTCCAGGGTAAGAATATCTCAAGCTGCATCTGCTCTAGAACTAGTTCGATTTCTAATGGCTTTGTTCCATGGAATATAAAGACACCAAGTAAATGTAAGCATGTGCAGTGATTTGATTACATCAATGTTCTGTGAAAGAAAATAGTTGGGGTCAGCCATATGAATTCTTTCGCACAATTCCGTGTGATCATTGTAGGCCAAATCCGCCTCCTTACACCTTCTATCTATAAGCCTTTCAAAATGAGGAACACCATAAAATTTGTTCCCAGATCCCTCACCAAGAACTTCCCAAACTCTCCAACAGTAGAAGATTGAGAGCAACTTTTGAACTCACATTCTTGACTCCCTGTCTTGATGCAGATAAATCTCTGTTTTCCTACCCCCAATAACGTTTCCTGTAAAAACCTGAGATAAAAATATATATTTATATTAAAGGTTAACTTAGTTTCACTGTCGATTTTGTGTCGCAAAGGAAATTGAAAAAAAAAAAAACGGTGGGCATCCGGGGCTATGTCGTTGACTTCTTTCGCAATCGACGAATCACATAAATTGAGTAAGTTTCGAGTCATTCCGACTTCGTGTAGTGTTCGGTAGCGAAGCAGTTTTCGCGGATCAGGTTTCCGCGAATCAGTTTTCGCGGACCAGGTTTCCGCGAAACTGAGGGAGGGATTAGATAAAACCAGATTTTGATAGGCAAAACAAGAATAAGAACACAACAAAACAAATCCCAAACAACCCCCATCATACATGAGAAGTATAAATACTAAGAGGAGAGAGAGAGGAGGGGATCCTCTTCCAAGAACAACCAAAGACCCGTTTTTCTTTTTCTTCTTTCCTGCAAATTTCGGACCAGCCAAGATTTCAATCAGAAATTCCCGTTTTGTGAGGCAAGTGAGGGAAGATTGGGAGGGTTGCTTGAAGAAGAGAAAAAGAAGAAGAAGAAGTAGAAGAAGAAGAGATCGTGAGAGGAAAGAGGGGAGAAAAGAGAATCAGCAGGGGAAGTGAGATAGAAGTGTCAAACATACCTCAAATTCAGTATAAATCTGAAAGGTATGGGTCACGAAGCCCTTCCTCTTTTCCTCAAGATCTAAGAAGAAAACCCTAGGGAATTTGTGTGTGTGTTTATGCTGAATTTGTGCTGAAATGTGTGTGTGTTTCAGCTGGAATTGTGGGTGTGTTGGTGCTGAAAAATGTGTGTGTTTCAGCTGGGAATTTGTGTGTGTTTGTGCTGAAAAATGTGTGTGTTTCAGTAGGGATTTTGTGTGTGTGTTTGTACTGAATTGTGTGTGTGTTTCAGCTGGAATTGTGGGTGTGTTGGTGCTGAAAAATGTGTGTGTTTCAGCTGGGAATTTGTGTGTGTTTGTGCTGAAAAATGTGTGTTTCAGTAGGGATTTTGTGTGTGTGTTTGTGCTGAATTTGTGCTGAATTGTGTGTGTGTTTCAGCTGGAATTGTGGGTGTGTTGGTGCTGAAAAATGTGTGTGTTTCAGCTGGGAATTTGTGTGTGTTTGTGCTGAAAAATGTGTGTGTTTCAGTAGGGATTTTGTGTGGGTGTTTGTGCTGAATTTGTGCTGAAATGTGTGTGTTTCAGCTGGAATTGTGGGTGTGTTGGTGCTGAAAGTGTGTGCGTTTCAGCTGGGAGTTTGTGTGTGTTTGTGCTGAAAAATGTGTGTGTTTCAGTAGGGATTTTGTGTGTGTGTTTGTGCTGAATTTGTGCTGAAATGTGTGTGTGTTTCAGCTGGAATTTGTGTGTGTATTTGTGCTAAAAAATATGTGAGTTCCAGCTGGAATTGTGTGTGTGTTTGTGCTGAAAAGTGTGTGTGTTTCAGCCGGAAAGTGTGTGTGTTTGTGCTGGAAATTTATGCATGTTTTGTTTGAGATTTGCTGAAGGATTATTAAAGCGTGTGTCGCAACGAATCGGTTTTAATGAATTATTTTCGCAAGTCGATCCTTGCGAATCGGTTCTCGAATCGATCTTCACGAATCGGTTTCATGAATCGATTCGCCTGAGTCACCATGAATTATTTCCGCGAGTCAATCCTCGCGAATCGGTTCCGCGAATCGTTCGCGCGAGTCAGCCCCGCGATTTATTTTCGCGAGTCAGCCTCATGATTATTTTGCGAGTCATCCTCGCGAATCGGTTTCTGCGAATCGGTCCTGCTCACCGAATTTCGCGAGTCAGCCCTCGCGAATTATTTTCGAGTCATCCTCGCGAATCGATGCTCATGAATCGTCCTCGCGAATCAATTCAGCGAAGTCACCCTCATGAATTATTTTCTCGAGTCGATCCTCGCGAATCGGTGCTCTCGAATCGATCGATCTATCGCGAACCGATGTGATCGCGAAGCGATTTTCCTTGCCTAAATGGCAAGCATGATGAACCGGTTCTGGTTTCGCCATAAGTTTATACATAAATGATTTAAATGCTAGTAACAAATTCATGGGGGAAATAGTGTACAAGGTGGAACATTTGAATGTGAACATATGAACTTTTAAAATGAGTGTGGAAATGAATGTGATTCGAAAAATAAAAATATACTGATGTGTGAACATTGATGTCGCAGGCGGTGCGGTTGGAATTGGATCATCGTCAAGACCAGAACAACCCATAGGTGGAGGAGGTAAATGACTTGCATACCCCCTTTTCTTACGATACATAAGAAATGGTTTTAATACGAAGATTATCCTAATGCGTTAGAATTTATGTTAGATCGTTGAGTACTAGAAAAAAAAAATCCGGGCTGTTACAGTTGGTATCAGAGCCCCTGGTCTTGATCCTGTGGATCAAAGTTAATTGTTTTGTTGTGATAAATTTCAGGATGGTACGTACCCGTCATGGGACACGAACTGAACCGCCTTGTTTTGAGAGGAGGGGCGGGAATCAAGGTACTCAGGGTTGGCAAGACGAAGACCTCTTGGATGATACCGTGTCACATGCTCCAATGATACTACCCGAAATATTACAAGGGGAAACGGGGGTAGCAGGGGAAGGCGGAAGGCCTAACCAGACGGAGGGAGTACCTCCAGTTGCAGTAGAGCAACAAGAAAGATCCGAAGCTCAACCATCAGCTATTCCAACAAGTGTGCCCCCACAACAGGTATACGCCGGACTCCTTGTACAAATAGTTAAAGCAGTAATGGAGGGTATGGCAAGTTCGACGACACGAACAACTCCCACCACACAGATACCACCGATGGCCCCTACGACCAGCATGACCATGGATAACGTTGTGCCACTGGTGCGACTGGTGAAAAGTATGAGGGAAATGGGTTGTGGACCGTATATGGGGGAACAGGATGCAGAGATAGCGGGGAGATGGATCAGGAAGGTGGAAAAAACCATGATCCAAATTAATATACCAGAGGTTTTAAGAGTAGATTGTGCAACTCAGTTACTGTCAGATAGAGCCATGACATGGTGGGAGACAGTTCAGTTGAGGCGTACAACAGAAACACTAACTTGGGGTGATTTCAAGACGGAATTTGAGAATCAGTTTTACTCCAGATACCATCGCAAGTTGAAGGAACAAGAATTCTTGGCATTGAGGCAAGGAGATATGTCGGTATTGGAGTACGAAAGGAGGTTCCATGATCTTTCATTGTTCGCTCTACACTATGTGCCGACAGAGGAACATATGATTGAGAAGTTGAGAGATGGTTTGCGACAGGAATTGAGGCAAGGATTAATCGCCTTACGGTTTAAATCGGTGAGAGAATTGATTGAGGCTGCTCAAGCTCTAGAGGCTTGCATTGGAGAAAATCAAGGGGGGAATCAAGGGATAGGCAAAAAGAGAGATGGGGATTTTTTTTTTGCAGCAGACCACCACTCCCGAAGAAAGGAAAAAGTGGAGTGTTTGAGCAGTACCAGAAGAAGGGGAATTTGATGTTTCTGGCCCATCAACAGTCAAGTGGGAGAGGGATGATTGGACAGACGCACTCAAGGGAAAATTCTTCAACGGGGACCAGTGAACGCAAGGGTGTTGACTACCCTTTTTGTACAAAGTGTGGACAAAAGCACCCTGGGGACTGCTCAGTTTCTCCTGGTAGATGTTTTGTCTGCAGAGGGGAGGGGCATAGGTGGAGAAATTACCAGTTTTTGAACCAAGAGTGTCATTACTGTGGCGTAAGAGGGCATTTCAAGAGGGATTGCCCAAAAAGAAACACCGAATCGGTACAAAGCTATAGACAGCCCAGTCAGAGTCCCCAACAGTCAGTCACCGTAAATAGGCCAGGAAGATCTTCTCAATCAGGAGCAAACTCCAATAGAGGGAGACCAAGAGCACAAAATGATCAGACCCCGAGAAGGGTCTTTCATCTAACACAAGAAGAGGTCAAGGCTGCAACAGATGTGGTGGCAGGTACACTATTAGTAAATGAATTCAATGCACATATGTTGTTTGATCCGAGTGCCACCCATTCATTCATTGATAAGAGAATTGTCACTAAACTGAAAAATGGGGTAGAAATTGTAGAGAAGGGATTTTTAATTGGAACTCCAATGGGAAATAGGGTTGAAACTGATATTGTGTATGTAAATGTGGGGGTTAACCTGTTCGAGTGCGAAAAAAAAGTAGACTTGATCCCCCTAGAGCTACATGATTTTGACATAATCCTGGGCGTGAATTGGTTGAATAAATATAAGGCTCTAATAGATTGTTATGCTAAAACCGTTACTTTTCAAACCCTAAATAGAGAGAGAATGATTTTTGAAGGAGAGAGGGGGTTCAAGCCGACTGCCTTAATATCGGGGGTAACAGCCCAAAAACTTTTAAGAAAGGGATGTATAGGATACCTCGCATACATTTTAAACTCCGAGGGTGATAGCCCAAAACTGGAAGATATCCCTGTGGTGAGGGAATTCCCAGATGTGTTTCCAGAAGAACTACCAGGACTACCCCCAGAACGGGAGGTAGAGGTGTCCATAGACATTTTCCCTGGAGTTCCACCCATAGCCCAACAGCCTTACCGGATGGCTCCAACAGAACTGAACGAGTTAAAGACTCAACTCCAAGAATTGTTAGTCAAAGGGTTTATACGGCCCAGTAATTCTCCGTGGGGAGCACCGGTCCTATTTGTAAGAAAGAAAGATGGGACCCATAGACTTTGTATTGACTATCGACAGTTGAACAAAATAACAGTGAAGAACAAGTATCCATTACCACAAATAGATGATTTGTTCGACCAATTAAAGGGAGCGAGGGCATTTTCAAAGATAGATCTGAGATCGGGGTATTATCAGATGAAGATAAAAAGGGAGGACGTAGCAAAGACTGCATTTAGAACTCGTTACGGACACTATGAGTTTTTGGTGCTACCGTTCGGGTTGACGAACGCCCTAGCCCTCTTCATGGACTTGATGAATCCGGTTTTTCAACCATATTTAGATAAGTTTGTGGTGGTATTCATTGATGATATACTGGTATACTCGAATTCTTTTGAGGAACACAAAGAGCACTTGAGGCAAACCTTACAAACCTTGAGAGATCATCAATTATATGCGAAATTGAGTAAATGTGAGTTTTGGCTAAAGAGAGTGACGTTTCTAGGACATGTTATTTCAACAGAAGGTGTTTTTGTGGATCCCCAAAAACTTGAAGCAGTATTGAAATGGGAAAGACCGACTTCGGTCACCGAAATACGTAGCTTCTTGGGACTAGCAGGATACTATCGGAGGTTTATTGAGGGTTTTTCCCTAGTTGCAACTCCTTTGACCCAGCTAACTAGAAAGAATAAGAAATGGGTGTGGTCGGAAGAGTGTGAAAGAAGCTTCCAAGAATTGAAAAGGAGGCTTACCACTGCTCCGGTGTTAACCCTTCCCTCAGGGACTGAAGGTTTTGTGGTTTATAGTGATGCCTCAGGGAAAGGATTGGGGTGTGTCCTGATGCAACATGGGAAGGTGATTGCCTATGCATCAAGACAATTAAAGACTCATGAGGTGAATTACCCGGTGCACGATTTGGAATTGGCTGCTGTTGTGTTTGCTTTGAGGATATGGAGACACTATTTGTATGGGTCACAAACCCAAATTTTCACAGATCATAAGAGCTTGAAGTATCTGATTTCGCAAAAGGAGTTGAACATGCGACAGAGAAGGTGGATAGAGCTCATTAAGGATTATGATTGCACCATAGAATACCACCCGAGGAAAGCGAATGTGGTGGCAGATGCCCTCAGTCGAAAAAATAAAGCTACACAAAAAGGGGAAACAGGGGGAAAGGAGCGACCATTGGCGGAATTGAAAAAGTTGGGTGCAAAGTTGGACATTAATGCCGGAGGTGGGCTGGTAGCCCAACTATTGGTGCGACCAACGTATCGAGTACAAATACTACAAGCTCAATTCCAGGATAAGGTTGGGTCCGAGATTAGGAAAAAGGTGGAGGCCGGTGTAGAAATGAAATTCCGAATAGCGAATGATGGATCCTTGATGATGGGACAACGGTTGTATGTGCCAAATGACAGAACAATCAAACGGATGGTTCTACAAGAAGCACATGAGTCCAAGTTCTCCATACATCCTGGTAGCACTAAGATGTATCGAGACCTGAAACTCCTCTATTGGTGGCCTAATATGAAAAGAGAAATAGCTGAGTATGTGTCAAAGTGTGGGGTATGTCAACAAGTCAAGGTTAAACACCAAAGGCCTGCAGGACCACTACAACCATTACAAATTCCAGAGTGGAAGTGGGAGATGATCACCATGGATTTTGTGTCGGGATTTCCCAAAGGGAGGAAAGGAAATGACGCAATATGGGTCGTCGTAGATCGGTTGATGAAATCCGCATTATTCTTGCCTGTAAAGATGACCGACTCGGTGGACAAGCTTGCCAAGATCTACATAAATGAGGTGGTACGACTCCATGGAATTCCAGTGTCCATTGTATCAAATCGAGATCCTAGATTCACCTCTCGACTTTGGCCGAGCATACAACAAGCCTTGGGGACCAGATTGGATATGAGCACTGCGTTTCATCCTCAAACGGATGGTCAATCGAAAAGAGTCATCCAAGTCTTGGAAGACCTATTACGGGCCTGTGTGCTAGAATTTGGAGGAAACTGGGAGGAACACATGGCATTGGTAGAATTCACATATAATAATAGTTACCAAGCCACAATAGGGATGGCACCATATGAAGCCTTATACGTTAGAAGGTGTAGAACGCCTTTGTGTTGGGAAGAAATTGGGGATCGGAAGTTATATGGCTCAGAGTTGGTCCAAGTAACCACGGAAAAAGTGAGAATTATTAGGAATCGCATCAAAGCCGCACAGGATAGATAGAAGAAGTATGCTGATGTGAGGAGAAGACCCCTTGAGTTCAGTGTGGGGGATCAAGTGTACCTGAAAGTAGCCCCATGGAAAAACATGTTACGATTTGGATTGAAAGGGAAATTAACTCCCCGTTTCATCAGACCTTTCAAAATTTTACAACGAGTGGGTCCAGTAGCCTACAAAGTGGACTTGCCCCCACAATTAGCTAAGGTCCATGATGTGTTCCATGTCTCCCTATTAAGGAAGGCTGACATGGATTCCGCCAGAATTCTACCCTAAATTCCAGTACAAGTAAATGAAGACTTAACACTGGAAATGAGACCCGCAAGGGTACTAGATAAGGGTGAGAAGGAGTTACGGAACAAAAAGATCCCCATTGTCAGAATCTTATGGAGAAATGCTCAAATAGAAGAGGAAACTTGGGAGAGGGAGGATGAGATGAAGAAAAAGTACCCCGAATTATTCAAAATATCAGGTATGGATTGTGAAACCCTTAAAATTTCGAGGACGAAATTCTTATTAAAGGGGGGGAGAATGTAAAAACCTGAGATAAAAATATATATTTATATTAAAGGTTAACTTAGTTTCACTGTCGATTTTGTGTCGCAAAGGAAATTAAAAAAAAAAAAAAAAAACGGTGGGCATCCGGGGCTATGTCATTGACTTCTTTCGCAATCGACGAATCACATAAATTGAGTAAGTTTCGCGTCATTCCGACTTCGTGTAGTGTTCGGTAGCGAAGCAGTTTTCGCGGATCAGGTTTCCGCGAATCAGTTTTCGCGGACCAGGTTTCCGCGAAACTGAGGGAGGGATTAGATAAAACCAGATTTTGATAGGCAAAACAAGAATAAGAACACAACAAAACAAATCCCAAACAACCCCCATCATACATGAGAAGTATAAATACTAAGAGGAGAGAGAGAGGAGGGGGGATCCTCTTCCAAGAATAACCAAAGACCCGTTTTTCTTTTTCTTCTTTCCTGCAAATTTCAGACCAGCCAAGATTTCAATCTGAAATTCCCGTTTTGTGAGGCAAGTGAGGGAAGATTGGGAGGGTTGCTTGAAGAAGAGAAAAAGAAGAAGAAGAAGTAGAAGAAGAAGAGATCGTGAGAGGAAAGAGGGGAGAAAAGAGAATCAGCAGGGGAAGTGAGATAGAAGTGTCAAACATACCTCAAATTCAGTATAAATCTGAAAGGTATGGGTCACGAAGCCCTTCCTCTTTTCCTCAAGATCTAAGAAGAAAACCCTAGGGAATTTGTGTGTGTGTTTGTGCTGAAATGTGTGTGTGTTTCAGCTGGAATTGTGGGTGTGTTGGTGCTGAAAAATGTGTGTGTTTCAGCTGGGAATTTGTGTGTGTTTGTGCTGCAAAATGTGTGTTTCAGTAAGGATTTTGTGTGTGTGTTTGTGCTGAATTTGTGCTGAATTGTGTGTGTGTTTCAGCTGGAATTGTGGGTGTGTTGGTGCTGAAAAATGTGTGTGTTTCAGCTGGGAATTTGTGTGTGTTTGTGCTGAAAAATGTGTGTGTTTCAGTAGGGATTTTGTGTGTGTGTTTGTGCTGAATTTGTGCTGAATTGTGTGTGTGTTTCAGCTGGAATTGTGGGTGTGTTGGTGCTGAAAAATGTGTGTGTTTCAGCTGGGAATTTGTGTGTGTTTGTGCTGAAAAATGTGTGTGTTTCAGTAGGGATTTTGTGTGGATGTTTGTGCTGAATTTGTGCTGAAATGTGTGTGTTTCAGCTGGAATTGTGGGTGTGTTGGTGCTGAAAGAGTGTGCGTTTCAGCTGGGAGTTTGTGTGTGTTTGTGCTGAAAAATGTGTGTGTTTCAGTAGGGATTTTGTGTGTGTGTTTGTGCTGAAATGTGTGTGTGTTTCAGCTGGAATTTGTGTGTATTTGTGCTGAAAAATGTGTGAGTTCCAGCTGGAATTGTGTGTGTGTTTGTGCTGAAAAGTGTGTGTTTCAACCGGAAAGTGTGTGTGTTTGTGCTGGAAATTTATGCATGTTTTGTTTGAGATTTGTTGAAGGATTCGCTGCCGAAACTGTGTCGGGCAACGAATCAGTTTTCGCGAATTATTTTCGCAAGTCAGTCCTTGCGAATCAGTGCTCTCGAATCAGTCTTCGCGAATCAGTTTCCGCGAATCAGTTCGCGCGAGTCAGCCCCCGCGAATTATTTTCGCGAGTTAGTCCTCGCGAATCAGTTTCCGCGAATCAGTTCGCGCGAGTCAGCCCCCGCGAATTATTTTCGCGAATCAGTGCTCGCGAATCAGTCCTTGCAAATCAGTTCGCGCGAGTCAGTTCGTGCGAGTCGGCCCCCACGAATTATTTTCGCGAGTCAGCCCTCACGAATCAGTGCTCGCGAATCAGTCCTCGCGAATCAGTCCTCGCGAATCAGCCCTCGCGAATTATTTTCGCGAGTCAGTCCTCGCGAATCAGTGCTCTCGAATCAGTCAGTCTATCGCGAACCAGTAATCGCGAAGCAGTTTTCACTGCCTAAATGGCAGCCCGCAGTGAACCAGTTTCGCTGCTGGTTTCTGCCATAAGTTTATACATAAATGATTTAAATGCTAGTAACAAGTTCATGGGGGAAATAGTGTACAAGGTGGAACATTTGAATGTGAACATATGAACTTTTAAAATGAGTGTGGAAATGAATGTGATTCGAAAAATAAAAATATACTGATGTGTGAACATTGATGTCGCAGGCGGTGCGGTTGGAATTGGATCATCGTCAAGACCAGAACAACCCATAGGTGGAGGAGGTAAATCACTTGCATGCCCCCTTTTCTTACAATACATAAGAAATGGTTTTAATACGAAGATTATCCTAATGCGTTAGAATTTATGTTAGATCGTTGAGTACTAGAAAAAAAAAATCTGGGCTGTTACATTTCCAATGTTCTCTAAATAAATATCTAAATCCTACTCTTATGTAAACCCCATATCTTCTAAATTATCAGTGTATAATTAACAGTGAAAAGACAATCATGTTCCAAAATAATTTCGAACCTATAAAATTTTCAGTTTCTTACTGAGATTTTTCAATATGAAGAATGCACATGTTATGTTCTGTTTCTTCAGAAGATTAGTAGTTAGTGTAAGTTTCATCATCATTTTTTGTCACGCTGATGTAGCACAACTGACATAATTCCTCAGAGTATAT
Source organism: Salix dunnii (assembly GCA_015731905.1). Taxonomy (NCBI): domain Eukaryota; kingdom Viridiplantae; phylum Streptophyta; class Magnoliopsida; order Malpighiales; family Salicaceae; genus Salix; species Salix dunnii. The sequence continues at coordinate 1,463,693 of CM027661.1, forward strand.
ATAAATGGAAAATATGGTAGCCATTATTATAACTAGCAAAGGCTAAAAGGCAGGATTAAAATATACCTTCTTTTTAAGAGCCCGAATTCTCTTGTCAATATCTTGAAGTTGAGATTCCATATTTGAAGCATTTGCCAAGTCTGAGGAAGGAGCAACTACAGCAGGATTTGAAGAAATAGCTAGCTCATTCATCTGACATGCCAGTGATTCAAAAGATTCAGATGCAAGGCCTAAATCTTCAGCAGGTTGCGCTCCCTTTTCCATGTTCCCATCTTCCATGGCTTCAGGGTTTTTTTCCTTTTCAAGTGTAGCCTGCTAAGGAGCATGAGTAAGATATACAGGCATCAAAACAAAGGGAAGAAAAACAAAATTACTAAACAGTAACAAAAAGAAACACTTGCACACTGTATCTCACAAGCTCTAACAAAGTCGTCTGCCATCTGCAAAGATTTTAAAACTAATATATAAGGCAGGAATTTTAGTGACGCTAACTGCATTAATACAGTTGTATAGTTTTGTTACTGAAACCAGCTTTAAATGAATAGCAAAATCCAGATTGGCCTCTCAGAAAAAATACAGTTGATATCCAGCAATTTCATATCAGGTGGGACAACAATTTCCTACTTTCAAGGGATTAGGAGATTTCCTACTTCTCTTAAGTAGTAATCTTTATAATTCTCCTCTGCAATCACTTTCATGCCCCTCCAACACACGCAATACACTCTCTAGCATACTAACATTATCCTTCTGTTTTTGTTTCCCTTTTTCACTCTTAAATTTGCTTTTCTTCTTCGATATCTCTCTTCTTCTCTTCTTTGTTTCCTTACACCATATGACAATAGAATCTCTTAAAACCCTGTTTTTCTAGGGTTTTGATTGATGTTTTTGCTACTTGTTCATAATTCAAGAAGTTTATTATTCTTAATATTGTATTTTTAAGACAACTGGTGGTTTATTTTGAATTGCATAAATTATGTAATTTAAGTTTTATTACATTGTATGCATGTATTTGAAAATATAATATCAACAATGAATTGATAATAATTCATTGATAATATCTGCAACCATGATCAGTGGGAATTGTTAGTTGAAACTAATAACTATACTTATGCACTCATTTAAAATTTCAATAATTATTAGACCATTCAAATGGGAATTGATTAAATGTTTAACATTTTTTTGTTCCTATAGCATGTGTTCAATTATTATTTGCTTAATTTAGAATGGAGTAACAATATATTTCATTTAAATTGTATTATACTCTAATATTTGTTATTGATGTCAATAGCGCTTAATATGGCTGCATCTAAGAGCATTATTGCTGATTTGAACCATGGAGACAAACTCAATGAAAAGCATTACGATGTTTGGCATTATAAGTTTGAATATCTCCTGAAGAGCAAGAAATGCTGAAAACAATCACACAACCAATTGTTGAACCTGAACAAGGAGACTCTGCTCAGCATAGGCTTGATATGGAAGCATATAAAACCTATGAATGCAAGGATCATGCAGCTCGCATTTTGATGTTGAGCAGCATGCGAAATAATATAATATTGAGTTTTGAAAGGCATCTTTGAGCTCAAACTGTTTAGGACGCAAAAAAAATTTAGTATAGAGGAATAGCCACTACTATACTTTGTTAGTTAACCTTGAAGTTCATGGCTATAAGAAGCGCCAAAATCAGAAAATAAGGGAGCATCTTACAGTCATGTCTAACATGATCAGCGAATTATGGGGTGCTGGGCATGAAATGACTGATGAACAACAAGTTCAAGCAGTTATCTGCTCTCTACCAAGCAATTGGGAACACATGCATGTTAACCTTACCCATAATGATAACTTCAAAACATTTGACAATGTTGCTCATCATACTGAGCTTGAAGAAGATCGACTTCACGCTGAGAAGCCTATAAATGAGGTTTTTATGCCTGAGACAAAAATACATGGAACATATGGCTCCAACTATAAGGCTAAGGGCCTAAAATATGGCAAGAGAGGAAAATAAGTATGTAATAATAGTTATAAATACAAGCGTGGAAAACATGGTTGTAAGAAAGACAAGAAAATGAATTGTTTCAATTGTGGTAAACCTGGTCACTTTGCTCGTGATTGCACTGAGCCAAAAGTATTGTTTAACTACGATCATCCCTCTAGCTTGTATGTTAACAGTTGTTTAATGCTTGTTGAATTTGTTACTTTTTAGACTGTAGTTTCAGGAGCAACCGACCACATAGCAAGGGATCAAAATGCACTTGCTATATTTCATTTCCTTGTTCCTGGATCAATTGCTTTAGGGCAACTTCGATTACTAGAACCAAAGCAATGTTTCACAACACGAACGTCTTTACAAATTTTAGCAAGTTTAATTTAGAGTATTGAGAGAAAGAACTGTCTGTTGGAAAATCTGAAAAACGAACAGTTACTGTTCAAATCACTGTCCAGATTTTTGTTCCTGACGTAATAAACAAGCATTGTTCAAATCAGTGCTAAAAGTCGACAATTTTCCCAGAAATTTCAAGAGCTAAAGAACAAATAATTAATGCAAGATATACAGAGCAAATCGCAGAATTGTTTAGGTTACTTTCATCCCTTGGATTTATTTATAGAATAAAATCGAATACAAGAATGGTAATTCTAGTCCATTACAATCTCTTCAACTAAACTAGAAATATAAAAACTTCTTAAACAGGAAAATAAACTAACTTGGTGTGATCAATATACTTTGATCTTTATTGACTTAAACACAAGTATTAATTAAAACAAAGGAAAACATAATAAACAAAAACTTTGATGTTGCCCTGCCTTCACAACTCCACCTTCATCTTGCAGTCTTGGAATCAACTGCATTTTAACTCTTCATTCTTCAACATTCCTTCTTGATTCCAGGCTGCACATTCCTATCAGCTCCCTTAATTCTTCAAACCTTTATTTGGCTAAGGATTTAGTAAATAAATCAGCTAATTGCTCCTTAGAGCTGCAGTACTTCATTTCCAGCTCACCTTCTTGTTGAAATTATCGTATTGCATGAAACTTGATCTTCATGTGTTTGGTTTTATCATGGAAAATAGAATTCTTGGATATTGCAATAGCTGACATGTTATCACAGAACAATTCAGTAGGTTCCAGTTGATTGAATCTCAAATCACTCAACATTTTCCTTAACCATACTAGTTGATTTGCAGCTACATATGCTGCAATATATTCAGCTTCTGCCGTGGAGTGTGTTACTACACTTTACTTCTTTGATGTGAAATCCCTATAAAAAAAAAAAAAAAAACGGGCTATAAATACCCCTCTCTCTCCTCAGCCATGACGAGCTGAAACTAGAAGAGAGGGGAGGGAGAAATTCGAAATTCACTTCATCAAAAGCAAGAGTAAACACCCAAAAAATCTTAAACCCATACAAGCCTTGGATTTCTTAAGTGGAAGAACACAATTGGGTGGAGAAGTAACAAGAAGAAAGTGAAGAATTTGGGGAAGAAAGGAGGGAGAAGAGTGGCTGGGTATTTTCAAGGAGAAGAAGGCAAATATTCTTCCAAAATTGTTAGATTCCATCCAAGTAAGGAATTCTAATTTCAATTTCTATGAAATTAACCTCAATTTGATTAGAAGTTCAAATTTTTTCTTGAATTGGGAATTAGGGTTTTAAATACAAAATATTAGGGGAATACATAAATAAGTAGGGTTCTTATGAATAAAGGGAAAAACATGGTTGGGATTGATAAGGGAAACAAGGATTGAAGATGAATTGATTATGTTTCCTTCAATTTTGCATAACAGGGCAGATTCGTTGCCCTTTTTCTTAGGATGATTTGGACCTGAAAAATGCATAATTTGGGGAGGGTTTCTTCATATAAGTTGTATCTAGGAGTGTTAGCTTTCCAACGAGTCCTACCTCGTCTAATTTGGAGCTCTGGAACTCCAGATATGGGTAAAAATATGAGGAGAGGTCGAGCTGTCACCTATGTTGACAGTTTCGGCCAAATTGAAAAAAATAACAAAATATTTAGCCATGTTAAGGGTATAAATTGTTCCTTGACCTTCCTAAAGTGTGTCTTGATATTCATAGAATAAAAGAAGAGAATAAACGGTGATTAAAATTGAATTCGTGATGTCCATTTGGACTACAAATGGGTTGAAAAGTGAAAGGATGATAAAGAGGAATGTAAGTGAAAAAAAAAAAAAGAAGGAAAGGTTTGGTAAAAGAGAAATGAATATTATTACCATTGTAAGTATTATTGTGTGTGATATATGGATTAATATAGAATAATGGGGGGGGTGTATGTGGTTTCAGGAGGAACCGCAGGAGAAGGACAACCACAACAAGGGAACGCACATCGAACGTTCGCAGCAGGTAGGTACTTGGTACCTATATCTTCCTTATTTAATAATTATTTTCTTTACTAGTTATTAAACTATGAGTTACAATGTGGGTACTTATTGATGGAAAAGAAAGAAAAAAAAAACATAGGGGTAAAAGGGATATTAGGGGACGGAGAAGAAAAAGAAAAGAAAAAGGAATAGTTAATGATATCGGCGGGCTATGTCAATATCGGCATAATGTAAAAATTGATTAGCTATTCGATTTTGGAATAGTTAATGATATCGGCGGGCGACGTCGATATCGGCATAATGTATAAATTGATTTGCTATTCGATTTTGGAATAGTTAATGATATCGGCGGGCGACGTCGATATCGGCATAATGTAAAAATTGATTAGCTATTTGATTTTGGAATAGTTAATGATATCGGCGGGCGATTTCGATATCGGCATAATGTAAAAATGGATTAGCTATTCGATTTTGGAATAGTTAATGATATCGGCGGGCGACGTCGATATCGGCATAATGTATAAATTGATTTGCTATTCGATTTTGGAATGGTTAATGATATCGGCAGACGACGTCGATATCGGCATAATTCATAAAATTGATTAGCGATTCGATTCGGAATAACTAATGATGTCGGCGGGCGACGTCGATATCGGCAAATTTCATAGCCGGGATCAACTTTCTGAGATGAAAGTTAATGATGTCAAGAATTATATATATAATCTTAAAAGGGGTGTATAGGGTTGTGTTTAGAATCTCAGATGATTTAAGAAGATGTATGGATATGCTTTTTAAATTCCCCTGTAAATGGCTAGTATTTACTTAATTGTCTTACTCATAGAAAATCTATATTTTGCAGGTTCTTCCCATTCTCGTCAGGAATAGATTTGAAGTCTAAATTCCTTTTTGTATAATTTAGGGACTTAGGGAGTTGTAGTGAAACTTGGTTATGTAGAAGAACATGTAAATTGATAAAATAGTGTATTTGTAAATGTTGTTCCTAGAGAATTAAATGTATTATCCTACGCTTAGAATATTAGAAAGTACTAGATTATCTTAGAATATTAAACTTGTTATGTTTTATGTATATGTATATATGTATCTATATGTGAAATCGTTGTGTGCAAATTGGCTCTTTTAATTTTTATCTTATGCATGAGATGCAAGATGGAGTTTGGAAATGAATATGGTCCTGAGCATATTCTGGAATAAATTATGAAATCGATTATATTAATCTTGGATGTGTTTGTGGATGAGATGTGATTTAAATTGTGTACAGGTTGTGTTATTGATAACTTGGGATCTCCCAATTTAGGGGAGACTCTGCCGAAATTTCGTTAGAAATTTCGGTGAGAAAAAAAAAATGTATAGGGTTGTTACATTTGAATTCCAGCAAAAAACACTTCCTCCTATAGTAAAATAATAGCCAGAGGTGCTCATCATTCCTTTATCACTTCTTGCCCAATCACTGTCACAAAAGCCAACTAGCTTGACAGTTTCAAGTTTGTTAAAATTCATACCATACTCTAGAGTTCCCTTCAAATACCTTAGGACTCTCTTGGCTGCAACATAATGAATTTAGCTTGGATTTTGCATGAATCTTGAAAGGTAATTGATAGTAAAAACAATGTCAGGACATGTAGCAGTTAAATACAACAGGCTGTCAATCAAGCTCCTATAAATTCTTCCATCAGCTTTAGGAGCATCATCATCCTTCATCATCTTTTGTCTTGCCACCATGGGAGTGCTGACAGGTTTGCAATTCTCCATTGCAAACTTCTTCAACAATTTCATTATGAAATTTCTTTGACACAGGAAACACCTTAGCTTAGATTGTGTTATTTCCATTCCTAGGAAATAAGATAGCAGTCCAAGTTCATTCATTTCAAACTTGTTCTTCATGTTCATCTTGAATTCATCCACAAGCTACTCCAAGTTTCCAGTGATCAACAAGTCATCCACATAGACTGATACAATCATAATATGTTCATCAACCTTTTTCACATATAAGGTTGCTTCATTTAAACTTTTCTCAAATCCTAAACTCAGCAAAAAATCATCCAATCAACTGTACCAAGCTCTAAGAGCTTGTTTCAGTCCATACAAGGCCTTCTTAAGGAGATAAACTTTGTTAGCAGTGATGTCCTTTTTGAAACCCTCAGGTTTTTCAACATATATTTTTTCATCAAGTGTCCCATTTAAGAATGCTGACTTAACATCCATTTTCCAAACATACCAGCCAGTTTGTGCAGCAATCATAAGTAACATTTTAATTGTGTCAAGCTTTGACACTGGAGCAAATGTATCATGATAATCTATACCTGGTTCTTGGGAGTAGCCTTTAACCACAAGCCTTGCTTTGTGTTTGTTGATGCTGCCATCTGCATTCAATTTGGTTTTGAATATCCATTTCACACCAATAACTTTCCTATCTAAAGGTCTATCAACTAGTTACCATGTCTTATTTTTCTCAATCATCATCAGCTCCTCCTTCATTACTACCACCTAAGTGTATGAATTCATGGCTTCTTGAACATCATTAGGTTCAGCTTCTGCTAGATTACATATGCTATAAATATCACTCAGCAGTCTTGTTCCCTTTACAGATTCATCTTCAACTTTATCACCATCAGTAGGCTCCTCATTCTCAGCTTGAATTTCATCCCTTGTTCTCTCAACAAGTTCAACCTCCCAATTCCACATTTTTTCTTCTGCAACTTTCACATTTCTTGCAATTATAGCTTTGTTAGTTTTCAAATCAAACACTTTATAACCATTGGATTTAATGCTATATCCTAACAAGATTCCTACCTCAGCCTTTTGATCAAGCTTTCCCCTTTTTACCTCAGATTGCAGAACATAGTAGGGGTTGCCAAACACTCTCAAGTGTTCTATATTAGGTTTGTATCCATGCCACACTTCATAAGGTGTCTTCTCTCCCAAAACCTTTGTCATAACCCAATTTTGGGTCATTCCCAAATCTACCCAAAAATAACAAAAAAATAGAATAAAAGGGGTTAGTCTCGGTAGAAAAATCAAGTTAAAATTTGGATGTTTTTCGAGAGCTCAATCGTACATCTTTTATGCCTGAAAATGAAGAAAAATGCAGATAAAGTCTAACGCAGTTTATTATTGGATAAATTTGCGTAGAAATTAAGTCGAAAAATATAATTATATTTTTATGGGTCAGTTCGATTTAATCGTTGGCCATTTTAAACGTGTGATTATATTTGAGAATTAATTTTCGGTCCAATCGAAGAATTTAATTAAGTGCGATGACTTAATTGTACTTCAAATTGATCAAATTAATTTTATTAAGGGCTTAGTCAATGAGAAATTAAGTTCTTAAATTTAATTCGGGCTCAATTGGCGAGATTGGAATTTTCGGAGACCGATTTGAATTTTTTCCAAGCCAATTATGCGAATCGGGGGACCCAATTGAATAAATTAAGAATTTAATGGATGATTGAGGGTTAAATCGCACAAATCAAAAATTAAAGACCAAAATAAAAAGGCGCGTAAAGTCAAGATTAATATTTGAAATTCTGGGGGTTGTAATTGCACAAAATCATAAGTTTAAATCCAATTAGGGGTGCAATTCGGACAATTACGAGTTTGAGGGACCAAATTGCAATTACACCTTGCAAAAGCATGCAGCGCATGCCTGCACCCGCAGCCCCTTTTAACCTGCACTCCCGCTGGCAAGCCTGCCACTGCCGAAAGAAAAGGCAACCCACCGTTGCAACGGTAACACTGCACTGCTTATAAAATGGGTTGATTTTTGAAGAGCTAGAGGAGAGAAAAAAGAAGGAGAGAGGGGAGGATTTGAAACGCAGAGAGGGGAGGACGTGAAATAGAAACAGAATGGGGGAGACGTGAAACAGAGGGGGGTTTTGGTTCTGAATTTTGGCAAATTTAGAGACGAAAACAGGTTGAGAAGAAAAGGATTTTACGTAAAAATTTCAAAACTTTGTTTCCCGCATCTGCTCTCCTTACTTTCCCTCTCTCTCTAAAAAACGAAAGCCCCTGCTCTGTTTTTTTTCATTTCTCACTCTCGGCTCCCTCTCGGCCGACCACCTAGGGCCCCCGTTGATCGCCCATAGCCCTCCTTTGCACCACCACCACCATCCTCTCATCTCCCTCAGTCCGATCATCTTCCCCGACGAGAAAATAGAGGTGACAGCAACGCCGGCCGGCCACTTCGAGCTCAATTTCCGGCCACCATAGGCCTCCATTTCCGACAAGACCACAACCAAAAGAACCACCTCAACCTCCTCTACACAAAGGTACTAATCGTTTCTCCTTTCGTCATACTCGAAAAAATTGCAAATTACTGTTCATCTTCGTTTTCATGCACCCGGTCACTATTCATTGAACAGTAACCAGGTCGGGTCGGGCCAGATCTGGTGACCGGCTCGAAATACGTTTGGACCGGGCTTCTGCCCTATGGGTCGGCAGCCCGTCCGGGTCGAAAATCCAGCCCAAAAGAGTGATGGCTTGAAGCCCATTTATCCCTGGGTCGGTAGCCCAGGACATCGGGTCGTGGACCCACTCCACCTGGGAGGGCCGCGGGTCCACCTCATTTGGGGCGGGCTGGCAGCCCAGCCATCAGGGCTGGACAGCCAGCCCTCCCCTTTAAATAATAATAAAAATAAATAAATAAAATATAAAAATAAGATAAAAAAATTAATATATATATATATATATATATTGCTTTTATTTTAAAAATGTATTGTTTTAAAATACGGCCAATACACTAGCATATTTTTTTATAAAAAAGTTTCTATTGGTTTTAAAAAATATATATATATTACCTTGAAAATCTCTTCAAATGTGTTTTAGCATGGATTTCGCAAAGAAAATCATTTCTCACATTTTTGGATTTTACAACAAATTTGTAAAATCCAAAGGGTATTGGCCAATATTCCAAAAATATAAAAAAATCTTATTTTTTGGGAATTTATTATTCATTATTGATATTTGGATAAAAAAATCCTAAGGGGTTAATATCCAAAATATTCAATGGGGATAATTTGTTATTATTCACTATTGGTGTTTGGATAAATAAATCCTAAAGGACTAATATCCAAAATATTCAGCGGGGATAATACACCCCTATCATTTAACCAATATATTCTTTAAAAAATCAAAACAATAGCAAATCATAAGTAAACCAAAACGTCAAGCAGCTTACCTTAGGTAGGGCGTATTAGGGGTGCTAAAACCTTCCCTTTAGGCAACCAGTCCCTTACCCTAGAATCTCTGAAAGACCAATTTAGGTTTCATAGTGACCATAATACTAGGTGGCGACTCCCTTTTCAAAAAAAATAAAGATAAGACCCCTCGACATTTGAATTCCCCCGCTCACGGGGACAGTCGCCGCGACGCCGCTCCCATCTTTTTTGGGGTGCGACAACCTTAGTAACCATTCGATTTAAGAGATAAGAAGCTGTGCTTACTGCCTCTGCCCAAAATTTTAGAGGCATCATCTTTTCATACAATAGACATCTAGTCATCTCCATTAGAGTCCTATTTCTCCTTTCACTAATACCATTTTGCTGAGGTGTATATGGTACTATAAGTTGATGTTTAATCCCTTCTTTTGCTAAATGTTCCTCCAGTTTATGAGAGGTAAATTCACCCCGATTGTCAGACCTCAAAGCCTTCATCTTGGTTCCAGCTTCCCTCTCGACTGCAGCTTTGAACTTAACAAATGCATCAAATACTTCCCCTTTAGTTTTAAAGAAGTAAACCCAACAATATCTACTATAATCATCAATGAATAACAAGAAATACTTAGCACCATTTAAGGACTTATTTCTCATAGGTCCACACACATCAGTATACACCAATTGCAGTTTACAAGTGGCTTTGAATGCATTATCATTAAAAGCAATCCTTGTTTGTTTATCTAATTGACATGCTTCACATACTTCCTTTTGATCTTAAATTTCAGGTAAATCAACCACCATCTCTAAGTCTGCCATTTTCTTCAAGGTGGCATAATTAAAATGCCCCAATCTCTTATGCCACAACACTAATTTTGAGATGTCAGAGATGCTCATGTTCAGGTGTTCATTCTTCAAACCAAGATTGAAACTTCTATTAATCATTTTAGCATAAAACAATATGATTCCTTTATCATCTCTAATTGTTCATATGCCATTAATAAAAGATAGTGAGTAACCATCTTCAAGCAATTGTCCAACACTCACTAGGTTTTGTTTAATTTCAAGCACATACAACACTTTATCAAAGGTTCTCATACCTGCCATAGTTTCAATGTTAACATCCCATCTGCCTTCCACATCAACATACTGACCATTAGCCACTTTTACTCTAGATTCATAACTTGAATCTAAATTATTAAACATCCTCACATCTGCAGTCATATGATTTGTGCATCCACTATCAACAAGCCAATTTGAACTTTTTACCTCAACTTTGCTACAATCCAGTTTTGTCGTCGCCATGAATAATTGTTCATCTTCCACTTCTGAATTTTTTGCAATGTACGCTTGCTTTCCAGTTCCAACTCCAGTGTTTGATATGCAAAACTTTTGAAGATGCCTAAACTACTTGCACCTCCTGCATTAAGCATTCTTGAGCCAACACCATGTCTCAAGATGACTTGTTTTATGGCAGTATTTGCAAGGAGAAAATTGCTTTTTCTTTTCTTTTCCCCTTGTATTAGAATTACTGAAGAGATTCTGAGTGCTCTGCCACCTTTTGTTCTGCCAATTCTTTCCATTTTCTCTTCTTCTTTCATGGTTCTTTTTTAATGAATTTTGGATTCGTGATCTTCCTCTAAATCCAGCAATAAAAGCTTCTTCACTTGAATCTTCTTGTCTAAAGGCTTGCCTCTGCTCTACTGGCTGAAGAGCATTAATTAAATCTTGAAGACTCGTCTCCATAAAGTCCCTTGAATCCTCTAAAGAACAGATTTTGTAGATGAGAACTCTTTGATTGTTCTTGTCTCTCTCATCTTCAACCCTTCGAATTGCCTCTTTAAATTTAAAATCTACATTCTTCTTGATTTTCCGTCACCTTGAAATTCAGCTTTCAATTTATCCCAAGCTTCCTTAAAAGTTTCACAAGCCATGATTCTTGTGAATATTTCTTCACTTACTGCATTATGGATGCATGTACTTTTGAGAAATCGTGGGAATGTTGTTCAATGGGACTGGTTGCCTGTTACTCTCCACAATTTCCCATAAATCAAAAACCCTGAGATACGTTGCCATTTTCACAACCCAAACACCATAATTTGTTCCTATAAATACAAGTGATTTTGTCTAAAAAGATGAAGAATCCATGTCTGACAATGCAACTGTTACTCTTAGGTTTTGCAGAAAACAATAACAGTTGTTGTTTTCTGGTTTTTCTTCCTTTTTGATTCAATTTGATTGAGTAACTTGATCGTAACAAAGAACAGGAGGGGTAATTGACAATTTATAGTCAACTACGCATTAATCAAAGACAAAATCAAGATGATTTTCTTGATTAATTTTTCCACACTCTCGTGTTTCCCTCATTACCCTATCAAAGCCATATAACTTTGAAAAATCCTCACTTTAATCCACTAATGTTTCACTCAATCCCTTTTCTAAGATTTAATTTGACTCTAATACCAATTGTTAGAAAATCTGAAAAACAAATAGTTACTGTTCAAATCACTGTCAGGATTTTTGTTCCTGGCGTAAAAAACAACCATTGTTCAAATAAATGCTAAAAGTAGATAATTTTCCCAGAAATTTTAAGAGCTAAAGAACAAATAACTAATGCAAGATATATAGAGCAAATGGCAGAATTACTTACGTTACTATCATCCCTTGGATTTATTTATAGAAGAAAATCGAATACAAGAATGGTAATTCTAGTCCATTACAATCTCATCAACTAAACTAGAAATATAAAAACTTCTTAAATAGGAAAATAAACTAACTTGGTGTGATCAATATACTTTGATCTTTATTGACTTGAACACAACTACTAATTAAAACAAAGAAAAACATAATAAAAGAAAACTCCGATGCTGCCCTGTCTTCGTAGCTCTACCTTCATCTTGGAGTCTTGGAATCAGCTGCATTTTAACTCTTCATTCTTCAACACTATCTTCAAATATAGAATAAAACTTTTTTTATCAATATGGAGAGGGAAGCCTATATTTATACCAAAGATAAGCGGTTACCAACAAGTAACACCTCTAGATAAGATAGACCAAGTTCATCCCTCATGGACGGGCCATGCCAAATCCAATAACCAACAATAAACTCAGTTGCAAAAATATGTAGCAGAACACGTCTACTAACCATATGTTTGAGAATATGCTTCAGGCAAAGGGCACCAAATCTGTACACGGGCATGCCCATGACATGCTTTCATATCTACTTTTGTGGTCTCATATATGCTGAGAAGGACAAGGAGGGGTGTTCTGCTGTATTTTGTCTCATAGATATTGCGACACCTGATGAACAGCATAGTGGTTGACAAGCACACGTATGAATTTCCAGAGGAGGGAATTTTGCTTTTTCCGAGATGAAAAGATGGTTTCGATTTCATCCTGGATCTGATCCTTTACTTCTTGTTAAATTTGAATCGAACCTCAGGTGGCATCCCCTTAACAGGAACAGAGAGATACATGTATCAGTTCGACAAGAAACGCATCACTTTCCTGTAAGCTCACCTCTACATCTCTTCTTCCCTCGTAAGTTCTAAATAAACTCACTGCCCCTCCTTTTCCCATCTGCCAAAGACTCCCTTGTGAATAACTGCATCATGAAGGTGTCATTGTCTCCCGAGGTCAGAAAACGTGTGGAGCATCTCAGACAACTTCAGGTTGGTCAAAACACATTCATCAGCTTGTATTATTTTATAGCCCAGTTTTCAACATTTTTGTTCATGTTTATTACATGCATCGATGGCTTCTGCAGGGCCAACATGATGAGCTGGAGGCACAGTTTATCGAGGAGAAAAAGGCATTAGAAGCTAAGTATCAGAAGCTTTACGAACCACTCTACACTAAGGTATATATTGTCTTGCATTATCACTTCTGCATGCGTTACATGAATGCTGAATCAGATGTAGCATGGATTACTGATTTTGTGCTGTATTTCTGTAATTAATTTAAGTTTTTGTTGGGCACTCGGCGCAGAGATTTGAAATTGTGAATGGTCTAGAAGAAGTTGAAGGGGATAAGTCTACTGAATTAGCTGGAATAAAAGAGGATCGGGCTACAAAAGGTATTAGTGAATATTTTTAATAGTATATGTCGTTTTTGGCAAATATACAGGGAGTATTTGAAAGCAATGCCTTGTCTTGAACTTAAGAGTACAGTACTTCTCTAATGCAGAGAAGGGAGTGCCTGGATTCTGGCTCGCTGCCATGAAAAGTCATGAAGTGCTAGCTGCGGAGGTATGCAAGGCCCGTAATAAATGTTCCTGTCGGATTGATCATTGTAATCTGATTTATCAATTGACTCTTGCAATAGATTGGGGAACAAGATGAAGGAGCTCTGAAGTTCATTAACGATATCAAGTGGTCGAGACTTCAAAATCCTGAGGGTTTCAAGCTGGAGTTTAACTTCAATCCTAATCCTTACTTCAAAAATTCTGTCCTTACGAAGACTTATCACGTTATTGACGACTTTGATCCTATTTTGAGTCAATCAATCGGGTAGTCAGTTATACAAAAGTTGTGGTTTTGAGAATTTGTAATCTCTTCCTTTTTGTAATGTTTCGTCCGGTTTTGTAGGACGGAAATTGAATGGTATCCTGGGAAATGCTTGACGAAGAAGGTGACTCTGAAGAAGAAACCAAGAATGGGGTCAAAGATTGCCAAAACCATCACAACAAATAAGAATTGTGAAAGTTTCTTCTCATTCTTTACTCCTGCTATGATCCCTGAGAACGAGGATGACCGAGATGATGATGCTGCTGTAAGTTCTGCTTCGTCATGTGCAAGGAAAGCAATGTAACTGTTGATATGTTGTTTAGCTGATGTCTTAGTTTCTTGTGTTCACAGTATGTTGAACTTCTGGACCGGATTGAACAGGACTACTTTGTAGGGTAAGTCCCACATTCTTTCTGTGAACTTCTTCTGGTTTGATCTGTGCATCTCTTTCCTTTTTGTTTTCTCTGATTTGGATAAGTTTTTTGGGGGTGGTAGTGTAATTATTCGTGACAAAACCATTCCTCATGCTGGATCATGGTTCACCGGAGTGGTTACCAAGGACGATGATGCTGAGAAGGGAGAGGAAAGAAAAGAAGGCGTGAAGAAGGACGACAATAAGGACCATGCTGAGGAAAAAGAAAGGGCCCTGAAGATGGAAGCTGAAGAGAAAAAGAAAAAAAAACAGGTCGACAGGACATCGATATGATAAATTCTGACTCTCTTTTTTTTATATATATATATATATATATATATATATATAATTGTATGCATGTTTGTATAGACTTCCATTTTTTTGAAGATGCTAACATGTTCTTATGTTGTTTCATTGCAATGTTCTTTCAGTCATCCGATAAACCTAAGGCGAGTTACGGCTGATATTTCATTATTTTGAAACTTGTTGCGCTATCTTTTAGCTCTGTGTATAAAGTTCAATTGTATCTGGTTTTGTTAATTGCAGAAAAAAGGAGATCAGAAAATCGAGCTCCCTCCTGAATGCAAGCAACAGTATTGTGGGGTCACACTTGCACACAAATGACAGGAGCAGTTTCAAGATTGTAGCACCAGCAGTCCTTGTTGATCAAAAGCTTTAGCTCTCTTGCATTGGTTACCGATCTATCTTTCACACACATCAATATTATGGCCTGTGTTCTTTCTTTTTTTTAGTGAGCTATGCATTTGGAGTGAAACTATAAGCAATAATCCTTAGTTTGCTCATTGCATCAAGCACATCCCGAACTACTAAAAAAAAGACATCAGCAACCTTGTAATCCGCTGCAGATAACAAGGGAATTCATTGCTAAAAAACATTAGTAATGGGAATTTGCATAAAAAACTATCCCATGCAAATTTGCATAAAGCACATCCCCAGATGTTATCTACTCGTGTTTGACAGTGGATGGTTTTTTATGGTGTGGTTGAAGTCGACAAACATGTCAGATGCTTATCGAAACTGAGTTTGAAACTTAGTTTTCAAAACTGTGGTCTAAATATTTACCAAATAGTTTGGCTTTGCAGTAAATCTCAACCACATAAGCTTTGCAAAGCCAAACAACCACGTAGTATTGCCTTGCTCGCACTGGTAACGTTCATTGGCTTCACTAGTGATGAAGCTAATGCACTCAGACAAACGTTCCTGGATTGTTTCTTTGGCATCATCAAAGATTTTCGCATTTGGAGGAGAATCTTGCGCATGATCATGATAAAACTCAAGAACGAATTCTTTTTAATCTAAGGGAGATTAGTGCATGAGCTTTTTTTGCAAATAAATATTTACCTAGCTATTTTTATTTTTTTTCACTTTAATCTTTTTTTTTCCTATTTTTAGATTAAACTTTTTCACCATGTATTTTTTTTTTTCATTTAGATCAATTAAAAGGATATTATCTCGATTCTAGATCCTTATCCAAACCTCTTAGATTATTTAAAATTTTATGATAATATAATAGTTGTGATATTTTTTAAAATTGAATATGGATCGAAAAAATAGATTATATTATATCCTAAAATGATATTTTTACTACTATATTTTTATTATTTTCAGCCAATATCAAATGATAAATTAGCATGTTTAGATGGATTGAATAAGTGTAGGGCTTGAGATTTGTATAACAAGTCTCGAGTTCAATGTAGTGTATGCATCCTTTTATAAAAGCTTGAAACAACGAGAGTTTTCCTCACTCACCTAGGTTGATAAAATATATTTTCAGAAATATAAGGTTTCCTCACATCCAGAAAATAGTAATATAAAATGGGTTTTGAGTTGGTAACACGATTGTATACAAACTTCAAAAGATCAGGTTAGTAAGCATACTTCATAATTATGGAATTTTATTATTGTTTTTTATTTGAGTACAAGAGGATATAAATAAAAACAATTATATCAATTACCATAGTATTTGATAAAATTTCCCATGCAAAATAGTAATATGGCAAAAGATTTATTTATTAACATATAATTGAACCATAAACAATGATATTGTTACATAATATAACTAAAATAAAAGGTCACTTTATATTTGTTATCTCTTTGACTTTGACTTTCTATTACAATGATTTGAAGCATCCTTCTCTTAAATGAGGTTATTAGAGGTGCTCTCTTATATGTTTTTTTTTTTTTTAATTTGTGATAGTTCAAGTTTTTCATCCAATCATAAAATATATATAAAAAAATAAAAAAACATTTGATTACCAAATAGCTTTTATGAATTCCATAAGTAATTACATAATAAATTTTGATTTTATAAGAGCTAAAATTTATTAATATTTTTCCTAAAAACTCGTTTTTCATTTATTTTGCATACAAATATTCATCACATAATAGTTTTAACCATAATTTAAAATACTTTTTTAAAAACCTATAATTAAAAAAAAAAAAAGTCACAAAAGTTAACAGAAGTGTCATACAAACAAGCCATACAAAATTTATTTAATTTATTTACTTATTTTGCACAACCAAATCCTTCTTACAGATATAAAGTAAAGACCAAACATTAAGCGAGAATATCTTGAACAGGAGTTCCAAAACCATGTTAGCCTGAAAGGGAGGCATGGTAAGAACATTTACATCCCGCAAAAGATCCTTAAAAAATCCAGAGGGATTCACCTAGATGGTCAACGCCTTGCTCCAAGATGGCATGTCATTTAGGGACGAGAGAAGAGTTTGATTCCCTTGAACGTAGCACACTTGCACCATGGCCACCGACATCACTCTGAAATTAACAGATGCTAGGTTGGTGCAGTATGCGTATATCTCAGGTATAAAGGTACCTCATCAACTAAGAAAAAATTAATGATTTCTAAACCAAAACGGTTCTAGCAGATTGAAGAACCATGGTTAGAAAAACTCTGGATTTGGTTAATCTTGTTCCTCGCTGCAAGTAAAAAAGCGAAAGGAAAACTACACGGTTTTCTCTCTCTAAAACAAAACAGCATTCATGATGATGACTCTTCAGCCTTTTTACCCTCCAAAAGCTTCAGCTCTTGGCGCCACCCTTCCAATTTTGTCAACTTCTCCATTTGCTCCGGCTTCATGTCCTGTGGCATAGTTTTCTGCTGCTGAGCTTCTGCTAGTCGAATCTGGATTTGGAAACAACAATCAAGCATACCAATCATTAGTCTCTACATCAGTTCTCACACTTTATAGACCAAACCAGCTCAATTCAAGGCAAAAACTTCGTAAAGAGTGTATGAGCTTGAATCATGTTATACTGTCATGATGTCCAATGTGTTTGAAGGAAGCGTAGAATCACTAATAGCTGTTTAAGCAGGCCAGAACCCAGTAAACATTGTCAGAGTTCTATAAAATACTTTTTTGTTAACAGAATCCTAAAAAAATTTGCAGGTGAAAGTGAAGAACATTTTTTAAAATAAACAAAAGCATTTCTATGAACTGTAACATAATTTGTATGATCTGGAAAAAAGGCAGACCAGCAGACCAGTCATTGCTCTTCCATTATTATACTTTTTCATTAATTTTTCACCTTCATGCTTGAATTTTTTTTTTTCCATGGGTAAGAATATCTCAAGCTGCATCTGCTCCAGAACTAGTTCGGTTTCTAATGGCTTTGTTCCATGGAATATAAAGACACCAAGTAAATGTAAGCATGTGCAGTGATTTGATTACATCAATGTTCTGTGAAGGAAAATAGTTGGGGTCAGCCATATGAATTCTTTCGCACAATTCCGTGTGATCATTGTAGGCCAAATCCGCCTCCTACACCTTCTATCTATAAGCCTTTCAAAATGAGGAACACCGTAAAATTTGTTCCCAGATCCCTCAACAAGAACTTCCAAACTCTCCAACAGTAGAAGAATGAGAGCAACTTTTGAACTCACATTCTTGACTCCCTGTCGTGATGCAGACAAATCTCTGTTTTCCTACTTCTAATAAATTCTCCAATGTTCTCTAAATAAATATCTAAATCCTACTCTTGTGTAAACTTCATATCTTCTAAATTGTCAGTGTATGATTAACAATGAAAAGACAATCATGTTCCAAAAAAAAAATGCAAAGAGAATCATTGTCAGATCATGCAGAAGTGGTGCAGTTTATGGCTCCTTGCAACCACATCAGGTCTGCATCATATTTAATGCATGAACATATGCGGATAGGAGAGATGATCTTGTTTCAGATTAGCATCTCTCATACAACATAATATATGTTTGCCTCCAAAATTTAGAAGAAAAGAAAACAGAAACTTAATCATCACATCTTTTGGGGCAAATCCATGAACTTATATCTCTTGTATGAAAGATTAAAGCAACACAATTTACATCCTTTCACAAAATCAAATGCTAGAAATCTACAATGTACAGAGAATGAATACTCATGTGTGATAGAGTTTATAATCTTGTTGTCTAAACTGAGGAGGATACTTGTGATTTCTTGAAGGACCTCAAGAAATACATGAATAGGATTATTATTTTTTTAAGAAATAATATGTGCAACATTAAATAAAGCTATAAATATCTATATGGATCATGCCCTGTCTCCCAAACTTGAAATTGAAGGAGTTCATAACACACAAGGGAATAGAAAGCCAGTACAAAGTCAAATTTATAATTGGGACTGAGAAATTGATGTTGATCATATTGCACGCATGCTCAAAGTTTGGAGCATGTGTAAGTCAAATTTGCACTGACTTCAAGGCTTGTTTCGCATCATGCTAGCATAATACAAGTTTGGAGCACATATGTAATCCAGCCCGTTTTGCAATCATAAATCATGGTTCATCCTTCATTATGGCAAAAACAGATTACAGTAAATATAACACTGGGGAAATTTACAGCTTGATGCATCTTATGCACCTTGGAAATTTAATGAGATGAAGTAAGATGTTTACAGTGTGTCAAAAGAATACTTGTTTCTCACTCAAGGAAATTGTAATAATTTTTTTGGTCTAAAACTTGTTAATCTTCCCCTGACAATGTAAGAGGACATACAATTCTTTTGTTCACAATCATCAGTAGCTGTATTGGTTTATACAGCTTTTCCTCCACTGTCCTCATTCTTTTATCTATCTGGACTAATTTGTAAGAAAAAAAGTTCAGTTAACTCGAAAAGGAAAAGGTACTTAGTGGAATAATCGTGATAATATAACATGAACATTTGAAGAAAGAGATCAAATGATTTTCTTTGTTAATTATGCCCCCAAATAATTTTGAACCTGTAAAATCTTAAGTTTCTTACTGAGATTTTTCAATATGAAGAATGCACTTGAAAGTTTTAGCATCATTTTTTGACACGCTGATGTAGCACAACTTACATAGTTCCTCAGAGTATATAATAAATGGAAACTATGGTTGCCATTATTATCACTACGGACGGCTAAAGGCAGGATTAAAATATACCTTCTTTTTAAGAGCCCGAATTCTCTTGTCAATATCTTGAAGTTGAGATTCCATATTTGAAGCATCTGCCAAGTCTGAGGAAGGAGCAACTACAGCAGGATTTGAAGAAACAGCTAGCTCATTCATCTGACATGCCAGTGATTCAAAAGATTCAGATGCAAGGCCTAAATCTTCAGCAGGTTGCGCTCCCTTTTCCATGTTCCCATCTTCCATGGCTTCAGGGTTTTTTTCCTTTTCAAGTGCAGCCTGCTAAGGAGCATGAGTAAGATATACTGGCATCAAAACAAAAGGAAGAAAAACAAAATTACTAAACAGTAACAAAAAGAAACACTTGCACACTGTATCTCACAAGCTCTAACAAAGTTGTCTGCCATCTGCAAAGATTTTAAAACTAATATATAAGGCAGGAATTTTAGTGACGCTAACTGCATTAATACAGTTGTATAGTTTTGTTACAGAAACCAGCTTTAGTTGAATATTAAAATCCAGATTGGCATCTAAGCAAAAATACAGTTGATATCCAGCAATTTCATATCAGGTGGGACAACAATTTCCTACTTTCAAGGGATTAGGAGATTTCCTACTTCTCTTAAGTAGTAATCTTTATAATTCTCCTCTGCAATCACTTTCATGTACCTCCAACACACGCAATACACTCTCTAGCATACTAACATTATCCTTCTGTTTTTTTTTCCTTTTTCACTCTTAAATTTGCTTTTCTTCTTCGATATCTCTCTTCTTCTCTTCTTTGTTTCCTTACACCATATGACAATAGAATCTCTTAAAACCCTGTTTTTCTAGGGTTTTGATTGATGTTTTTGCTACTTGTTCATAATTCAAGAAGTTTATTATTCTTAATATTGTATTTTTAAGACAATTGGTTGTTTATTTTGAATTGCATAAATTATGTAATTTAAGTTTTATTACACTGTATACATGTATTTGAAAATATAATATCAACAATGAATTGATAATATCTGCAACCATGATCAGTGGGAATTGTTAGTTGAAACTAATAACTATACTTATGCACTCATTTAAAATTTCAATAGTTATTAGACCATTCAAATGGGAATTGATGAAGTGTTTAACATTTTTTTGTTCCTATAGCATGTGTTCAATTATTATTTGTTTAATTTAGAATGGAGTAACAATATATGTCATTTAAATTGTACTATACTCTAATATTTGTTATTGGTGTCGATAACGCTTAATATGACCGCATCTAAGAGCATTATTGCTGATTTGAACCATGAAGACAGACTAAATGAGAAGCATTACGATGTTTGGCATCGTAAAATTGAATATCTCCTGGAAAAGCAAGAAAAGCTGGAAACAATCACTCAACCAATGATTGAGCCTGAGCAAGGAGACTTTGCCAAGCATAGGCTTGTTATGGAAGCATATAAAACCTATGAACGCAAGGATCATGTAGCTCACACTTTTGATGTTGAGCAGCATGTGAAATGATATAATGTTGGTTTTGAAAGGCATTGTTGAGCTCAATCTGTTTGGGATGCAATAAAAATTTAGTATGGAGGAACCTCCACTACTAGACTTCGTCAGTTAACCCTGAAGAAAACTCAGTTGCAAAAACATGTAGCAGAACACCCCTGCTAACAGTATGTTTAAGGATATGCTTCAGGAAAAGGGCACCAAATCTGTACACGTGCATGTCCATGACATGCTTTCATATCTACTTTTGTTGTCTCATATATGCTAAGAAGGACAAGGCGGGGTGTTTTGTTTTTGTTTTTGTTTTCTCTACTAAAAGTTTGTGAAAAAAAAAAGACACGTCAAAACTCTAATGACAATATTATTAATATCATAAAAAATATTATTAAGATTAGAGTGGGGCATACTAGCAGCTCATAAACAAGTCTTCCTTGTCATCTTTAGACGACTTGTGTGGCCCACTCTAGTCTCTAATAGTAATGTTCCTTGATATCATTGAATTTATCTCATCGTATTCTTTTCGATGGTGTCATCGAAGTTTCAACATACCTTCAGAAAGAAAATTCCTTGTCTCTCCTCTCTCATCAATTTAATTCTTTGCCTATCAGCTTATAATTTGAAAAGTGTCACATGTGATATATATGACTCTTGAGTTATAAATATAATCCGCAATTCTTTTAATTGTGTTCCTTAGATAGATATTCTTAGACTATGTTATTTTTATTTATTTTCTTTATTCTACAAGAGTAAAAACAAAAAAAAAACAAAAAAAACACTTGAAAGATCTTAACTTCAAAGTTTTTTTCTGAATCATTCTAGACAAAGCAAAATTAGTCCAACGCATGGCTATCATCTTCTATTTATTTTATTTATTATAATAAATTTTACATGTAACCATAGTCAAAGTCAAAGAGATAAAAAAAAAAAATTGAAGTTACACATGCATGTTTTGTTTCACAATTTTATGAATTATTTTAGCTATATTATTTAACAATATATAGAATTTGTTTGGATAACTTTTAGTATTTGATCGTATATATAAAAATAAAATATTTTTATATTTTTGAAATACAGAATTTGTTTTTATTTTATTTTTTTAAATATCAAACAAATTGGATATTTTATACTTGATTCATATTTATAGATAAAATCAGATATTGAATAACATTAGTGGGAAAACATTCGAGAAAATCATAAAAAAGTTTAAATGGCCTTTGGAAATACAATTTTTCGTTTTTTTTCTTTTTATTAATATATAATCCTATGAAAATGGCTTAGCATGTACTATTATGAACTAATAGAATAGGGTTGTGCCTCTAAGAAGGTATGGCAGTATAGTGATTAAAAAATGCTCAAATTTTATCACTCAAAATAATAGTGGATGAGTTCCTTTTGTCAACTTTGTTTCGGTTTTGCTGGTGTGGTGGTAGATATTGCGACACCTGATGAACAGCATAGTGGTTGATACATGCACCCGCATGAACTTTCAGAGGAGGGAATTTTGCTTTTTCCGAGATGAAAAGATGGTTTCGATTTCATCCTGAATCTGATCCTTTACTTCTTGTTAAATTTGAATCGAACCTCAGGTGGCATCCCCTTAACAGGAACAGAGAGATACATGTATCAGTTCGACAAGAAACGCATCACTTTCCTGTAAGCTCACCTCTACATCTCTTCTTCCCTCGTAAGTTCTAAATAAACTCACTGCCCCTCCTTTTCCCATCTGCCAAAGACTCCCTTGCGAGTAACTGCATCATGAAGGTGTCATTGTCTCCCGAGGTCAGAAAACGTGTGGAGGATCTCAGACAACTTCAGGTTGGTCAAAAAACATTCATCAGCTTGTGTTATTTTATATCCCAGTTTTCAACATTTTTGTTCATGTTTATTACATGATTCGATGGCTTCTGCAGAGCCAACATGATGAGCTGGAGGCACAGTTTATCGAGGAGAAAAAGGCATTAGAAGCTAAGTATCAGAAGCTTTACGAACCACTCTACACTAAGGTATATATTGTCTTGCATTATCACTTCTGCATGCGTTACATGAATGCTGAATCAGATGTAGCATGGATTACTATTTTTGTGCTGTATTTCTGTAATTAATTTAAGTTTTTGTTGGGCACTCGGCGCAGAGATTTGAAATTGTGAATGGTCTAGAAGAAGTTGAGGGGGATAAGTCTACTGAATTAGCTGGAATAAAAGAGGATCGGGCTACAAAAGGTATTAGTGAATATTTTTAATAGTATATGTCGTTTTTGGCAAATATACATGGAGTATTTGAAAGCAATGCCTTGTCTTGAACTTAAGAGCACAGTACTTCTCTAATGCAGAGAAGGGAGTGCCTGGATTCTGGCTCGCTGCCATGAAAAGTCATGAAGTGCTAGCTGCGGAGGTATGCAAGGCCCGTACACAAACATCTATACATGTTCCTGTCGGATTGATCATTGTGTAACTGATTTATCAATTGACTCTTGCAATAGATTGAGGGACAAGATGAAGGAGCTCTGAAGTTCATTAACGATATCAAGTGGTCGAGACTTCAAAATCCTGAGGGTTTCAAGCTGGAGTTTAACTTCAATCCTAATCCTTACTTCAAAAATTCTGTCCTTACGAAGACTTATCACGTTAATGATGAATTTGATTCTATTTTGAGTCAATCAATCGGGTAGTTAGTTATACAAAAGTTGTGGTTTTGAGAATTTGTAATCTCTTCCTTTTTGTAATGTTTCATCCGGTTTTGTAGGACGGAAATTGAATGGTATCCTGGGAAATGCTTGACGAAGAAGGTGACTCTGAAGAAGAAACCAAGAATGGGGTCAAAGATCGCCAAAACCATCACAACAAATAAGAATTGTGAAAGTTTCTTCACATTCTTTACTCCTCCTCGGATCCCTGAGAATGAGGTTGAACGAGATGATGATGCTACTGTAAGTTCTGCTTCGTCATGTGCAAGGAAAGCTATGTAACTGTTGATATTGTTGTTTAGCTGATGTCTTAGTCTGTTGTGTTCACAGTATGATGAACTTCAGGACCGGATGGAACAGGACTACATTGTAGGGTAAGTCCCACATTCTTTTTGTGAACTTCTGGTTTGATCTGTGCATCTCTTTACTTTTTGTTTTCTCTGATTTGGATAAGTTTTTTGGGGGTGGTAGTGTAATTATTCGTGACAAAATCATTCCTCATGCTGGATCATTGTTCACTGGAGTGGCTACCAAGGACGATGAGGCTGAGAAAGAAGAGGAAAGAAAAGAAGGCATGAAGAAGGGCGACAATAAGGACCATGATGAGGAGAAAGAAAGGGCCCTGAAGAAGGAAGTTGAAGAGAAAAGGAAAAAAAAACAGGTCGACAGGACATCGATATGATAAATTCTGACTCTTATATATATATATATAATTGTATGCATGTTTGTATAGACTTCCAGTTTTTTGAAGATGCTAACATGTTCTTTTGTTGTTTCATCGCAATGTTCTTTCAGTCATCCGATAAACCTAAGGCGAGTTGCGGATGATATTTCATTATTTTGAAACTTCTTGCGCTATCTTTTTGTTCTGTGTGTAAAGTTCAATTGGATCTGGTTTTGTTAATTGCAGAAAAATGGAGATCAAAAAATGGAGGTCCCTCCTGAATGCAAGCAACAGTAGTGTTGGGTCACACTTGCACACAAATGACAGGGGCAGTTTCAAGATTGTACCACCATCAGTCCTTGTTGATCAAAAGTTTTAGCTCTCTTGCATTGGTTACCGATCTATCTTTCACACACATCTATATTATGGCCTGTGTTGTTTCGTTTTTTTCGTGAGGTATGCATTTGGAGTGAAACTATAAGCAATATGATGGTTTTATCCTTAGTTTGCTCATTGCATGAAGCACATCTCGCACTACTAAGAAAAAGACATCAGCAACCTTGTAATCCGCTGCAGATAAAAAAAAAAAAAAACACTTGCACACTGTATCTCACAAGCTCTAACAAAGTTGTCTGCCATCTGCAAAGATTTTAAAACTTATATATAAGGCAGGAATTTTAGTGACGCTACCTGCATTAATACAGTTGTATAGTTTTGTTACAGAAACCAGCTTTAAATGAATAGCAAAATCCAGATTGGCCTCTAAGCAAAAATACAGCTGATATCCAGCAATTTCTTATCGGTTGGGACAACAATTTCCTACTTTCAAGGGATTAGGAGATTTCCTACTTCTCTTAAGTAGTAATCTTTATATTTCTCTACTGCAATCGCTTTCATGTACCTTAAACACACGCAATACACTCTCTAGCATACTAACATTATCCTTCTATTGTTTTCCTTTTTCACTCTTAAATTTGCTTTTCTTCTTTGATATTTCTCTTCTTCTATTCATTGTATCCTTACACCATATGACAATAGAATCTCTTTAAACCCTGTTTTTCTAGGGTTTTGATTGATGTTTTTGGTGCTTGTTCATAATTCAATTGCAGGTTAAAGTTATAAACATTAATCAGTAACCTGCACTGCAAAATTCGAGTTGAGAGGGGGCTTTTGCAACATTTAACTGAGACATTAGAATGCCGAAGAATTTTAAAATACAATTAAGGGTCCAAATACCAATCCATCAAATACATATTGCATCTATTGCCACAACTAGATAAAATATGATAGCTTTGAATGTTGTACGCTAGCAAAAATTACTGTTGACAGCTGGAAGCCGTGTGGATTCAAGTTTATCGTGTGAAATGAGAGGTGGGTACTCAATATATCAGAACATCTTAATCTCAAGAAACAGCAATTTCAATCATCATTCAAAAGCCAAAATTCCGTACGAAAAGACAGGTACTTCTACTTTACTCGGTAGTTTCACAATCGCAGTCAAAATTTGAAGCAGATTATGAATTTCTTCGACGGAAGCCACATGGGAAGTTGAACGATGCACAGATACAGAGATTCCTAACTAGTAAATCAAAAATAAACGGCAGCAGGGAACATACCTGAAGCCGCTTTTCCTTCTTTCTTTCATTCCTTGCAACAGACTTAGTTTTTTTCTTTGTAGGGACAACAGGATCATAACCCGGAGGCACTTCCTGAGTCTGCATTTCTTTTCTCCACTGCATCAAACATTATAATAAAAGAAACCAAACCCATATCAATCTTTCTTCATTCACATACATACATCGCAGAGAATTTAAGAGAATGGGACCAAACCCATGATTCTCCATATCAAAGAAGAGCATACCAAGGCCCCTTTGGATTGGTAGACGGCGACTTCGTCTTGGGGGTTATAACCAGCCCGGATCCTAATGGGTTTTCTAAGGGTACCGTCAGGTCGTCGACTGGGAGACACAATCTTCTCCCCTTCTTTTAGGGTTTTGCTTAGGTCTGCCATTCTTTTCAATTCTTCTCCTCCTCCTCCTATCTGGCTACTACAGTTATTGTTACTGCTTGTCACTGATTGAGTTTGCTTGTTTTATGTTTTGTCCGTACAAGGTTGAGGGTTGTTTTTGTACAGAGTGGTTTATGTATGTAATTATTTTTTAAAGGTGTTTTTTTATTTATAAATATTTTATAATAATATAAAATAATAAAATTTTTAAATTTTCTTTTAAAATGTAAAAATAAACAGGTTTTAGAGTTGTTTAATAGTATTTTAGTAGTTACTTTTTAAAATATAAATATTATTTTTTAAATAGTGATATGAAAATACTTAAAAATTGAATAAAATCAAAAAAGTATTTAAAATTATTTTAAAAAAATAAAAAAAAAATTATTAATTATTAAGAAAAAAAGCTATAATAGCTCGGTGATTTATTGTACACATACTCAAAAAACACTATGGATGATAATAGTGTATTAGCGATTTTACCTCTCAGTGCGTCTTAGTTATTATCTTTGTATCAGGGGTATTTTTGTTTTTTTCCATAGGATCAATTAACAATACCAGATTGTTTGGGGGTATTTTTCATTTGTTTTTAAACAGTCAAAATAATATCTTAGCCCTCCCTTCAGCCTATGAATAGTAATTGGACCAAGGGTAATATTGTTCTTTTACCCGTGTATGAACAGTATAATAACGAAAACGCCCACAAATAAGACAACAACTTGTACTGCCATAGAAAGCTCCTTCTGACATTGCACATTTTGAAATTTGTATAAATACTATTTTAGCCCCGGAAAAGACAAAAGCTTGGAAATGATTGCGGGGGCGCTTTGTTAATTGTATGTGCTTTTTACTGTTCTTATTCCAGCACACTATTGTGCACTATTGGCGCGTTGTCTCCACCTTCTCCTAATCCACTCTCTTTTGGTGGTGCATGACGCTCCATAGTGTTTGAAATGCATCGCCGGAGTCTCCAAGGCTTCGCCTCTATGTCCTCTATCTACTGGAGTGGTGCATGGCATGAACTCATCACCGGTTAGCCGACGGTGGTCGGTTGAATGTTTTTGCACCCTTCTCTCTCTCTTCAAAGCCATTTTACACTACAGTCCCCTAGGTTTATGGTAGATTCATTTCCGCCCCTTCTCTTCTGATTGTTGTGTATGGTCCTAACATATGTAAATAAAAGTTCTGATTGCTTTCAATTTAGTCCTTTAAATGAATTTCATGATATATTTCTTTTGTGTTTCAGTCCTTATTCTTTTAATTTTCTGTTCTGTATTAAATCCCTTTTTTTTTGTTTAACAAGTTGTATTATTTTCAATTTTGTCCTTCAATTCAAATTAATTATATATGATATTTTCATTTTGGTCCCTATTCTTTTGATTTTGGTTATGGTTTTAAATCCCTTAATATGTGTGATATAAAAATTTGAATTATTGTCATTTGAATCCTTCAATTGAAATTAATTATATATTTTATTTTTATTTAAGCTCTTAGACTTTTAATTATTATTTTCAAATTTATTTTTTATTAGTATTTATATAGTTATGCATTAATTCATATTATCGTACGTGTTTATGCACATATGCGTTTTGTTTTACTTTAAACTCTTTTTCATTTTACCTTTTGTTAGGATTGTATTTTTTTTATTTGGTTTTTGAATTTTAATTTGTGTTAATGATCATTTGAAAATTTATATTTATTTTTAAAAAAAATAAATGTATTTTTTAAGGATAATAATATTTATTTTTATTTTATTTGTTTACATACTCTTTTATTATAATTTTGAGTTTTGTTATTCTTCGAAGTTCATTTTCTTTTATTATATATGCAATAATAGCTAGAATTATTTTTTTAATTTTCTGTTTTCTTGGGATTGCTTATTTTTTTAATTAGTCCTTAAATTTTAATTTGTGTTGGTGATCATTTCAAAATTATTGTTTTTTTGTTTTTTTCTTTAGGTCAATTTTGTATAATATATTTGATTTCTTTTCTTCCCTTTTTGTTAGAATGTTTAGTTTTTTTAATCTTTGAGGTAATATTTTTTTATTAGTTGTGCAATAATAGTAATCATTAATTTATATGTTTTCTTCAAAATATTTTTTAAGGCTAATAATATTTATTTCTATTATATCATTAATTTATGTTTTGCATACTCTTTTGTTATATTTTTTATTTTCTTCATTCTTCAAGGTAATTGTTTTTTTTCCCATTATTTATGCAATAATAATAATAATAATAATAATAATAATAATAATCATTTCAAATGTTTTTTTCAAATGATTTTGTTAATAATATTTATTTGTTTTTTTGTCATTTATTTATTGTTATTGCTCTTTTGTTATAATTTTAAGTGTTTTTTATTCTTCGAGGTGTGTATTTGTGCGTGCGCGCGCAATGATAATAATTAGAAATGTGTTTTTTCTAGCTTACTTTTTTAAAAAAAAAAAATAAGTTTTATTATTCTTCAAGGTAAGTTAATAATTTTTATTATTTTAACAGTACTAATAATAATAATTTCAGGTGTTGCAATCTTGATGACAATGGTGAAATTATAAATTATCATAATAATAACGATTATAATTTATTCTAATAATTGTAGTGCTTATCATGTAGCTAATGATGACTTTGATGGTAATAATAACAGTAACTCATTAGATAAAATAAAAATATCAATGATGACAAAAATAATTATACTAATGATAATAATATTGATTATAATTGAAATAATATTCATAAAAATAACGATGTTAATTATCGTGCTGATTATTGTCGTAATAATTACAACGATTGTAACAAAATTATCAGTAATAATTTGAATATTATATACTAACAACAATTATTATGATAACAACTATGATAATTATGATAATTTTTTAAAAAATAATGATTAAAATATAATGAAAATAAAATTAATTTGTCGCGACGGCAATTTTTCGAGCTTCGCGCCCCGTTATCCCCGCGGTTTGGGGAGACAACGACGCGCGGTGAAATGGGAGGTTGTTTATAGTCGTAAAAATTATGACTATAATTATTAGGAGTCGCCACCTAGTATTAAGGTTACTAGAAACCTAGTGGTCTGCGAGAGTCTTGGGTAAGGGGACTTGTTGTGCAAGGGGAAGACGCATCACCCCCAGTACACCTTACCTAAGGTAAGCTGCATTGTTGTTTGATTGTTTTTTCTAAGTTTGATTCTTATTGGTCTTCTTAAAATTCGACGTAGATTTCTTTCCGTGAGAGAATCTCTACGTCATTGTAGGTTAAAAGACAAACCATCAAATAAATTTTAGATGCATTTTGAAAACCACGATTTTCACTATCAACGAATATGCTTTACATTGTAATTTTACATCGCGATAGATAAAACAAAATAATTATTAAATTATTTTTGACATTTTGGCCGAATACCAATGGATAATTGTAAACTAGTTACGATATCCAATTTTCGCTTTCAAAACATGGAAAAAGATGCAACATATTTTTTGCGAAAAATACAATGGGAAAAATTTTGGGATCCGGCCGTATGCACGAAACACATTTTTTTTAATGTATTTTTTTTTGTTTTTTTTTAATGCCATTTTATGTTTGTTTTTTTTATACAACTCACACACCCATTCTCTTTTTTCATTATTTTTTGTTACATTGTACATATTACATAATATTTACAAAAATAAATGAACATAACAACAATTAAAACACATACAACATCCAAAATCATGAAAACACCATCTCAGCAACACTGTTGAGAATTGAAGTCGGGAGAGCACTGGTGGCGCGTCGTTCCACACGCCCCCGCAACTGGCGGCGCGTGGTCCCACGCGCTGCCACAAGAGGAGCAAGATGACAGGGGGTAGATCGGTCTCTCCCCTTCCTTCTCTCGCTGGTAATAGCCTTCAAAGTGACCTGCAACAGAGAAAAATGTAACACAAACACAACGACACACAAGCAATGGCTCCAGATCTCAGATCTGTTCGTCCCCCCTTCAAATCTTGGGTTCTTAGTTTTTTTTTTTAAAGATGGTGGCTGGACTACTGTGGTGGCTGTATGGTGCTCGATCTGAGTGTTCTGGGTGAGCCAGGCTACGGCCATGGACAGCAAAGGAAACTAGGTGGTCAGCGCTGCTGCTGCCAAAGAAGGTGCAGGAACAAGAGCTGAGGGGTTGCAGCCATGGCTGCTGATGGCTGTGAGGCAGGTCTGCCGAGAGAGGAAGAGAAAGGAGAGTGAGCTCGCGGGGAGGAAAGCTGGTGAGTGTGGGAAGACGAGGTACTGAGGGGGTGAGATCGTGGGAGGCCTAGAGGAGGCTAGCCGGAGGGAGTAGCTCCGTGGAGGACCGCCGATCGGGAAAAGAGAAGGAGATGGAAGTGAGGGATAGAGACGGGAAAGCAATGAAGGAGAGAAAGAGTGACCACG
The DNA here is from genome assembly GCA_015731905.1 of Salix dunnii. Lineage (NCBI taxonomy): Eukaryota > Viridiplantae > Streptophyta > Magnoliopsida > Malpighiales > Salicaceae > Salix > Salix dunnii. Next base: position 1,494,764 of record CM027661.1, read on the forward strand.
GGAAGGCTGAGTTTGTCTCTGGAGAGAGGGGGGAGGTGGTGGTTGGCCAGTGAAATGAAGAGGGCTGGCCGGGGAGTGGAGAAGTAAGAAAAAGGAGGGGAAAGGGGTGCAACTGCTGCCCTTAAGGGAGCTGCGGCTGCAGCCCTAACAAAAGGAAAATTAGGGTTTTTTTTGTGGTGTTTTTTTTTTTTTTATAATTTTGGGTCCCCTTTTCTTTTCCCCAATTTTTTGTGCACTCTCCCTGTTTTTTTTTTATTCTCTCTTTTCCAGCCCTTTTATAGGTGAAGGAAGCATGGTGTAGGCATGGGAGAAGCATGGTGCAGGCATGGCCAAGCATGCTTTCTTTCTTTTTTCTTTTTTTTTGAAATAATTAGGCTATGACGGAAAATAAATTTTCGATGGGAAAATTCAGGAAAAAAAATGATGTTTTTTTTGTTTAATTTTGGCTTCCGATTTCACCCGAAAAAGTTTCGTCATCGAAATTTCGATCGTATCAAGTTAACCCAGATTAGGCTCTCAAATTTAATTTCTCAGTAATCAAATCTTCAATTAGATTAATTCGACCCATTTTAAGTATAATTAAGCCCTTGCGCTTAATTCAATCCTTCAATTGGGCTTTCAATTAATTCCGAAGATTTTTGTCACCGAAAATCCTGATTTTCTCAATTGAACCCAGATTCGGCTTCGAAACTTAATTTCTCACTAATTAGGCCCTAAATAAAATTAATTTGACCCATTTAAAGTATAATTAAGCCCTTGCGCTTAATTAAATCCTTTAATTAGGCTGTAAATTAATTCCCAAACATAATTACATTTTTAAATTGATCGACGATTAAATCAAATCGACCCATAAAAAAATAATTATGTCCCACGACCTAATTTTTATGCAAATTTATCCAATAATAAATTATCTTCGCCTCGAATTTGCATTTTCCTTTGTATTTGGGCAAAAAAGAAGTACGATCGGGCTTCCTAAAATGTCCAAAATTTCCACATTAATTTTTCTGCCGACACCAGCCCCTTTTATTTTATTTTTGTTAGTTTTTGGTATATTTTGGGGAATCACCCAAAAATTAGGTGATGACATAATTCATTAGTCAATGTTTTTTTTTAAAAAAAAATGACCTGCACTATTTTTTATGTATGGTATGTCATATTTAATATTATGTAACCAAAAAATATACAATATCAAATATAGACAAAGCAACTAGGAAAATTGAGCCAAATTATTTATAAGCGCTCCGATGCATATAGACAATTCATCGATTGAATAATTATCCAAACATTCAAACACTGATAACATTCAGTAACTTCAATACACAAAACAAATAACATATTTGAAACGGATTTTATTGATGATGATTTAATTAATTATATTTATATTTAATCAATGAAAACATGCATAATAATCAATCAGTTTGTTACATTAAAAAAACCAGCACACCACGCAGGCAAGTCAACTCTTTAGTACTATTATCTAACATAATAAAACTAGTTGAATTGGACAGGTCTGGTAAAGCATTTTTGGATTGGAGCTCTTGCAGGCTAAAGTATATATTTAGAATAATAGTGCAACTTTTATTTTATAAAATTTTGAAGTTTTTTGTTTTAAATTATTTTTTTATAATTTTATATTAATTTGTTGTTATCAGAAATACTAAATTATATATATAGCCATTTTCTCAAACATAACTTCTGAATCTTGTAATTAATATTAGCTTTTATGTTTTTGTGTTTCATCGAGGTAGACCTAATTTCTTAATAAACAACTTAGAAAAAAAAATAGTTCTTAGTAAAAATTTTAACAATATTATTAACTATGAAACTAAAGTTTTTATTTAAAAAAAAACATAAAGATAAGTTGTAATTTTTGTTTATGTTAATCGACACCATATTTTTAACTAGAAAATTTTATGAATGTTAAAAAATTTCAAAATAATATCTCATTATTTTATGTTATTACTAATGTAAAAAATATTTCAAAAAGTTTTATCCTATATTGATAAATATAACTTCCTTTTTATGTACAGAAAACATATTTAAAGCTTTTTATCTCACATTAAAAAAAAAAATATTCATCAAGTATTTATATAATAATAAACGTTGAGATGAGACAGTAACCAACAATGAAAAAATAATCGGTCGCGCACAAAATGTTGAATCAAGCAAGTGAAAAACCTTTGATTGCCTCCCTTGCGTGTGAGGAAACACTTATATTTTCTAAAATTTTTGTCTACATCATTAATCTATTTTTGATGACCTTTAAATAGAAATTATAATATTTTATTAACTATTATAATAGTCTTTTAATTCGATAATAATTTTAAATTCGCTATTACATAATGATTGCCTATAAATATCTATGGAATTTTGCTTTCAAATCCACAACTTGAACTTATTTTTTTCATGTTCATTTAATATTCTCTGTTGTTGGAAAAGTATCTTTAAAAACAATGTGAAGTTTATATGCTCTTGTTTTTGTTATATACATTAATTTTAGAGCAATTAAAAGATAAAACATAAAAGAAATATTATTCAAAATAAATGTTTTTTTTATTTAAATAAAGCTTCTCTGCAGGTTCTAGATGAAAAACCCTAAAGCTTTATATTTTGTTCAATATGTCTTTAAAATCGTTATAGTAGAAGACTTAAACTTGATTGGCATGCAGACGAATCCGTATATACCCCTTGAAATCAATGTCCCTCCATTCTATGATTCATCTCTGGAGAGAGCTGGCGAAACTGATACCATAATTAACAGCATCTGCTAAAAATATTTGAACTTGCAATCGAGAAAGCTTATACAGCTCACGACGCAGCTGAAACCGCGCTCTACCTTCGCCAAATTATCGACGTTCCCCACCGTGCATGCACAGAACCTTATTTTAGAAAATGCCATGCACTATAAAATCTCTGCACTGTCCCTTCTTCACCTTCAGCCTGGCCGTACAAGCAGAGCAAAGTCTCTGTTTGCATCATCATCGTCATCGCCATCCTTCTCTTCTCTTCCATCCATATTCTTCCTTCTTTTTTTTTATCTGTAGAGACCAAGAATATTGGCCCAGGAAATAGAAGGGAAAATGTTTCGGAAAGTAGTTGTTTCTGCTATTTCCCTCGTTCTTGTTGTTGGTGTTGTCATCGGGGTTGTGGCTCTGGTGCAGCCCAGTCATAAGGGAACCGATGGAGAAAACCACGCAGGAAACATTTCTCCAGCGATGAAGATTGCTAATCAGCTATGTCAACCATCAGATTACAAGGAGGCTTGCACCAAGACCCTCAGCTCTGTGAACAGCACGGACCCAAAAGATTTTGTCAAGCAGGCTATATTAGCTGCCTCGGATGCAGTGAAGAAATCATTCAACTTCTCCGAGGACTTGGTCGTCAAAGCCAGTCAAAATAAGCGCGAGAAAATGGCGTTGGACGATTGCAAGGAGCTGTTGGACTATGCCGTTCAAGAGCTTCAGGCATCAATGTCAATGGTGGGAGACAGTGACTTGCACACCACAAATAACCGAGTTGCAGAGCTACAAAGTTGGCTGAGCGCTGTCCTTGCATATCAAGAAACATGCGTGGATGGTTTCGATGACAAGAGCCCCATCAAGCCTATCATTCAGCAAGGTTTCGTTGATGCTAGCCAGCTCACAGATAACGTTCTGGCTATCATCTCTGGCTTGTCAGACTTCCTCAAATCCATGGGCCTCCAGTTTAACATTCCTTCCAACTCTCGTCGCCTTCTTGCCGAGGATGGATTTCCCACCTGGTTCTCTGGGGCTGATCGCAAGCTTTTGGCTGCACAGGGCAATGGTATGGTCAAACCAAATGCGGTTGTGGCTCAGGATGGTAGTGGACAATTCAAGACCATCAGTGCAGCCATTGCTGCGTATCCCGCTAACCTCAAGGGACGATATATTATCTATGTGAAGGCTGGAACTTATCGTGAGTATGTTACTGTTGACAAGAATAAGCCCAATGTGTTCATCTATGGTGATGGACCCAGGAAGACCATCGTCACCGGAAGCAAGAGCTTTGCCAAGGATGGTTTAGGAACATGGAAGACCGCTACTTTTGGTAACAATTAAGCTTCTTTTTTTGCCATTAATCTTGGGCACGTATAATTATGCATGACGGGTTCATAATTAATAATTAGCAGCGGAAAATCGAAGAAATAAATCGCGAGACTTGTTTTGAACAAGTTTTTCTTTCCCTTGATTAATTTCTGCCTGTGCAGTTGCTGAAGCGGATGGGTTCATTGCCAAGTCGATCGGATTCCAAAACACTGCCGGTCCTGACGGGCACCAGGCTGTGGCACTTCGTGTAAGTTCTGACATGTCAGTGTTCCTCAACTGCAGGATGGACGGCTATCAGGACACATTGCTGTACCAAGCCAAGCGTCAGTTCTACCGCAATTGTGTTATTTCCGGCACCGTTGATTTCATCTTCGGCTATGGCGCCGCTGTGATCCAAAACTCCTTGATTGTCGTCCGGAGACCCAATGACAACCAGCAGAACACGGTGACTGCAGACGGCAGGAAAGAGAATCATGCCACCACCGGTTTGGTCATCCACAACTGCAGGATTGTCCCTGAGCAGAAGCTAGTTGCTGACAGGTTCAAGATCCCAACATACTTGGGCAGGCCATGGAAGCCATTCTCCAGGACTGTTGTCATGGAATCAGAATTGGCAGATTTTATCCATCCTGCGGGGTGGATGCCATGGGCCGGAAGCTTATATCTTGACACTTTGTACTATGCAGAGTATGCCAACAGAGGCGCCGGGGCAAACACCAGCAAGAGGGTGAACTGGAAAACTTTCCATGTCATTAACAGGAACGAGGCTCTTCAATTCACCGTTGGCCAATTCCTTCAGGGCGCTGCTTGGATTAAAAATGCTGGAGTGCCAGTCTTGCTTGGCCTAAAACGATGAGAAGATTGTGTTTCAGCAGAAGAAGGCTTGCAAGAGATGTGTAGGCCATGATCAAAATGCAACACGTACCCAATTAAATTTTGAGCTTGATTAGTGAAAAAATTGATTCATTTCGATTGATACAGAATATATATATATACACTGATCGTGATTGCATTGCTCTTTTTCATAGACCTCTTCATCCTTATGGGTGGTTCGTGCTTGGTGTGGCACCCTGTTTAATCTCTGGACTAACGCTGTGTGTACAGAGTTTTTATATGAAATTCTCATACAAACACACGTGTTTCTGCATATGATAATCACATATTTAAGTGAAATGGAGTTCCAAAACCATGTTAGCCTGAAAGGGAGGCATTGTAAGAACATTTACATCTCGCAAAAGCTCCTGAAAAAATCCCAATTGAAGGCAAAAACGTAATAATGAGTGTACGAGCTTGAATCACGATATATTGTCATGATGTCCAATGTGTTTGAATGATGCGTAGAATCACTAATGGCTGTTTAAGCAAGCCAGAACCCAGTAAGCATGATTCAATACTTTTTGGTTATCAGAATCCTAAGAAAAAATTGCAGGTGAAAGTGAAGACCATTTTTTTCTAAATAAACAAAAGCATTTCTATGAACTGTAACATAATTTGTATGAGCTGGAAAAAAGGCTGACCAGTCATTATGCTCTTCGATTTTTATTATTTCTCACCTCGATGCCTGCATTTTTTTCCAGGGTAAGAATATCTCAAGCTCCGTCTGCTCCAGAACTAGTTCGGTCTCTAATGGCTTTGTTCCATGAAATATAAAGACACCAAGTAAATGTAAGCGTGTGCAGTGATTTGCCTACATCGATGTTCTGTGGAGGACCCAGTATCAATCCCAAAATAGTTGGAGTCAGCCATATGAATTCTTTTGCACAATTCCGAATGATCATCGTAGGCCAAATCTGCCTCCTACACCTTCTATTTATAAGCCTTTCAAAATGACAACCACCATAAAATCTGTTCCCACATCCCTCACCCAAAACTTCCAAACTCTCCAACAAGCCCCCACCCCTCCCCCGCCAAAAAATGAAGAAGAGTGTGAGCAACTTTTGAACTCGCATTCGAAAAACATTGTCAGATCATGCAAAAGCGGTGCAGTTTATGGTTCCTTACAACCAAATCAAGCCTGCTTCATATTTAATGCATGAACATATGCGGATAGGAGAGATGATCTTGTTTCAGATTAACATCTCTCATACAACATAATCTATGTTTGCCTCCAGAATTTAGAAGAACAAAATGGTTGCAACTTAATCATCAAATCCTTGGGGCAAATCCATGAACTTCTATCTCTTGTATGAAAGATTACAGCAACACAATTTTACATCCTTCCACAAAATCAAATGCTAGAAATCTACAATGTACAGAAAATGAATACTCATGTATGATAGAGTTTATAATCTTGTTGTCTCAAGTGAGGAGGAACCTTGTGATTTCTTGAAGGACCACAAGAAAAACATGAATAGGATTTGTTTTCATGAAATAATGTGTGCAACATTAAATAAAGCTTTAAATATCTATATGGATCATGCTCTCTGTCGCCAAAACTTGAAATTGTAGTAGTTCTTAACACAGAAGGGAAATTGAAAGCCAGTACAAAGTCAAATTTATACTTGGGACTAAGAAATTGATGATGATCATATTGCTAGCATGCTACAAGTTTGGAGAATGTGTAAGTCAAATTTGCACTGACTTCAAGGCTTGTTTGGCATCATGCCAGCACAATACAAATTTGGAGCACGTATGTAATCCAGCCCTTTTTGCAATCATAAACCATGGTTCATCCCTGACAATACTTGTTTCTCACTCAAGGAAATAGTTGTAAAGAGATAAAGTAAGATGTTTACAGTATGTCAAAACAGTATTTGTTAGTAATAATTTTTCTCTCAAAATTGTTTGTCTTCCCTGACAATTTAAGAGGACATGTAATTCTTTTGTTCACAATCATCAGTAGTTGTATTGGTTTCTACAAGTTTTCCTCCACTGTCCTCATTCTTTCACCTATCTGGACTACTTTGTAAGAAAAAAATCCAGATGACTCAAAAAGATAAGGGTACTAAATGGAATAATCGTGATAATATAACATGAACATTTGAAGAAAGAGATCAAATCATTTACATGCTGAAATTCCCCATTTTCTTTGTTAATTATGTTCCCAAATAATATCAAACCTGTAAAATCTTCAGTTTCTTACTGAGATTTTTCAATATGAAGAATCCACACGTTATCTTCTGTTTCTTCAGAAGATTATTAGTCATTTCAAGTTTTAGCATCATTTTTTGGCATGCTGATGTAGCACAACATACATAATTGCTCAGAGGATATAATAAATGGAAAATATGGTAGCCATTATTATCACTAGGGAAGGCTAAAAGGCAGGATTAAAATATATCTTCTTTTTAAGAGCCCGAATACTCTTATCGATACCTTGAAGTTGAGATTCCATATTTGAGCATCTGCCATGTCTGAGGAAGCAGCAACTACAGCAGGATTTGAAGAAACAGCTAGCTTATTCATCTGACATGCCAATGATTCAAAAGATTAAGATGCACGGCCTAAATCTTCATCAGGTTGCGCTCCCTTTTCAATGTTCCCATCTTCCATGGCTTCAGGGTTTTTTCCCTTTTCAAGTGCGGCCTGCTAAGGAGCATGTGCAAGATATAGTTGCATCAAAATAAAAGGAAGAAAAACAAAATCACTAAACAGTAACAAAAAGAAACACTTGCACACTGTATATCACAAGCTCTAACAAAGTTGTCTGCCATCTTCAAAGATTTTAAAACTAGAATACAAGGCAGGGATTGTAGTGACGCTAACTGCATTAATACAGTTGTATAGTTTTGTTACAGAAACCAGCTTTAAATGAATAGCAAAATCCATTTTGGCCTCTAAGCAAAAATACAACTGATATCCAGAAATTTCTTATCAGGTGGGACAACAATTTCCTACTTCCAAGGGATTAGGAGATTTCCTGCTTCTCATAAGTAGTAATCTATATAATTCTCCACTGCAATCACTTTTATGTACCTTAAACACACGCAATACACTCTCTAGCATACTACCATTATCCTTCTGTTTTTTTCCCTTTTCACTCTTAAATTTGCTTTTCTTCTTTGATATTTCTCTTTTTCTATTCATTGTATCCTTACACCATATGGCAATAGAATCTCTTAAAACCCTGTTTTTCTAGGGTTTTGATTGATGTTTTTGATACTTGTTCGAAATTCAATTGCAGGTTAAAGTTGTAAACATTAACCTACACTGCAAAATTCGAGTTGAGAGGGGGCTTTTGCAACATTTAGCTGAGACATTAAAATGCCGAAGAATATAACACATGAAAATACAGTTAAGAGTCCAAATACCAATCCATAAAATACATGTTGCATCGAGTGCCACATAACTAGATAAAATATGATAGCTTTGAATGTAGTACGCTAGCAAAAATTACTGTTGGCAGCTGGAAGCCGTGTGGATTCAAGTTTGTCGTGAAGAATGAGAGGGGTACTCGATATGTATTTAAAATCGTTATAGAAGAGGACTTAAACTTGATTGACATGCAAACTAATCCGAATATACCATGTTAAAATCGAGAGAAAAAAAGAAAAAAGAAAACCTTATCCATCAATAACTTGATGCCTTTTGCATGGTAATAGTGTGTCTACAGTGAGTATGTGCTATATATAAGAATGAATGTGAGGAGAGTGGTCAAAGCATGGAGCAGGCATAAACAATATCCCTCCATTCTATGATTCATCTCTGGAGAGAGCTAGCGAAAATGATACCATAATTAACAGAATCTGCTAAATATATATGAACTTGCAATCAAAAAAGCTTATCCAGCTCACGACCCAGCTGAAACCGCGCTCTACCTTCGCCAAATTATCGACGTTCCCCACCGTGCATGCACAGAACCTTATTTTAGAAAATGCCATGCACTATAAAATCTCTGCACTGTCCCTTCTTCACCTTCAGCCTGGCCGTACAAGCAGAGCAAAGTCTCTGTTTGCATCATCATCGTCATCGCCATCCTTCTCTTCTCTTCCATCCATATTCTTCCTTCGTTTTTTTTTTTTATCTGTAGAAACCAAGAATATTGGCCCAGGAAATAGAAGGGAAAATGTTTCGGAAAGTAGTTGTTTCTGCTATTTCCCTCGTTCTTGTTGTTGGTGTTGTCATCGGGGTTGTGGCTCTGGTGCAGCCCAGTCATAAGGGAACCGATGGAGAAAACCACGCAGGAAACATTTCTCCAGCGATGAAGATTGCTAATCAGCTATGTCAACCTTCAGATTACAAGGAGGCTTGCACCAAGACCCTCAGCTCTGTGAACAGCACGGACCCGAAAGATTTTGTCAAGCAGGCTATATTAGCTGCCTCGGATGCAGTGAAGAAATCATTCAACTTCTCCGAGGACTTGGTCGTCAAAGCCAGTCAAAATAAGCGCGAGAAAATGGCGTTGGACGATTGCAAGGAGCTGTTGGACTATGCCGTTCAAGAGCTTCAGGCATCAATGTCAATGGTGGGAGACAGTGACTTGCACACCGCAAATAACCGAGTTGCAGAGCTACAAAGTTGGCTGAGCGCTGTCCTTGCATATCAAGAAACATGCGTGGATGGTTTCGATGACAAGAGCCCCATCAAGCCTATCATTCAGCAAGGTTTCGTTGATGCTAGCCAGCTCACAGATAACGTTCTGGCTATCATCTCTGGCTTGTCAGACTTCCTCAAATCCATGGGCCTCCAGTTTAACATTCCTTCCAACTCTCGTCGCCTTCTTGCCGAGGATGGATTTCCCACCTGGTTCTCCGGGGCTGATCGCAAGCTTTTGGCTGCACAGGGCAATGGTATGTTCAAACCAAATGCGGTTGTGGCTCAGGATGGTAGTGGACAATTCAAGACCATCAGTGCAGCCATCGCTGCGTATCCCACTAACCTCAAGGGACGATATATTATCTATGTGAAGGCTGGAACTTATCGTGAGTATGTTACTGTTGACAAGAATAAGCCCAATGTGTTCATCTATGGTGATGGACCCAGGAAGACCATCGTCACCGGAAGCAAGAGCTTTGCCAAGGATGGTTTAGGAACATGGAAGACCGCTACTTTTGGTAACAATTAAGCTTCTTTTTTTGCCATTAATCTTGGACACGTATAATGATGCATGACGGGTTCATAATTAATAATTAGCAGCGGAAAATCGAAGAAATAAATCGCGAGACTTGTTTTGAACAAGTTTTTCTTTCCCTTGATTAATTTCTGCCTGTGCAGTTGCTGAAGCGGATGGGTTCATTGCCAAGTCGATCGGATTCCAAAACACTGCCGGTCCTGACGGGCACCAGGCTGTGGCACTTCGTGTAAGTTCTGATATGTCAGTGTTCCTCAACTGCAGGATGGACGGCTATCAGGACACATTGCTGTACCAAGCCAAGCGTCAATTCTACCGCAATTGTGTTATTTCCGGCACCGTTGATTTCATCTTCGGCTATGGCGCCGCTGTGATCCAAAACTCCTTGATTGTCGTCCGGAGACCCAATGACAACCAGCAGAACACGGTGACTGCAGACGGCAGGAAAGAGAATCATGCCACCACCGGTTTGGTCATCCACAACTGCAGGATTGTCCCTGAGCAGAAGCTAGTTGCTGACAGGTTCAAGATCCCAACATACTTGGGCAGGCCATGGAAACCATTCTCCAGGACTGTTGTCATGGAATCAGAATTGGCAGATTTTATCCAACCAGCGGGGTGGATGCCATGGGCCGGAAGCTTATATCTTGACACTTTGTACTATGCAGAGTATGCCAACAGAGGCGCCGGAGCAAACACCAGCAAGAGGGTGAACTGGAAAACTTTCCATGTCATTAACAGGAACGAGGCTCTTCAATTCACCGTTGGCAAATTCCTTCAGGGCGCTGCTTGGATTAAAAATGCTGGAGTGCCAGTCTTGCTTGGCCTAAAACGATGAGAAGATTGTGTTTTAGCAGAAGAAGGCTTGTGTGGAGGCCATGATCAAAATGCAAAATTTTGAGCTTGATTAGCGAAAAAATTGATTCATTTCGATTGATACCGTAAGAATTCAAAATACTATTAATTTCAGTATATTGATGTCTTTGCTGTTACAGTATGGGTTTTATATATAATTATAATATAATTTTAGCTAAAATACAATACACTTTAAACTACCAGAAATATTTTCCCAATTATAGTAAAATACAAACAAACAACTATATTGAACTAAACGGCTATATTTCAACACTCCTCAAATTGGAGTGTAGATATTTATCATGTCCAACTTGCTAATTGCATCATGAAATGCTTTTCCTGAAGTTGCCTTTGTGAGTATATCAGCTAGTTGATCCTCTGATCGAACAAATGGAAATTCAATAATTCTCCGATCAATATTTTCCTTTATGAAATGTCGCTCGACTTCAATGTGCTTGGTACAATTATGTTGTATCGGGCTGTGTGCAATCTCGATAGGTTCCTTATTATCACATTGTGGACTATGGATGTCTCATAATCAATCCCCAAATCTTGTAATACATGTTTTATCCATAATAATCCGCACACACCATGAGCCATACCTCGGTATTCTGCTTTTGCACTTGATCTACCAACCACTTTCTGCTTCTTGTTTCTCCAAGTAACGAGGTTTCCTTCTATAAAAGTAAAGTAACTTGACGTTGATCTCCTATTGGTCAGCTTTCCTACCCAATATAAGTTTGTATATCCTTCAATTTCATGAACCTCATTTTTAGAGAATAGTAGTCCCCTTCCTGGTGCCCTCTTTAAATACCTCAAGATTCGATATACTACTAATACATGTTCTTCATCTAGTGAGGGCATGAATTGACTTACCACACTTATAGTATAGGCTATATCTAGCCTAGTATGTGATAGATATATTAACTTCCCAACTAACCGTTGATAACCCCCTTTGTCCATGATTCTGATTTGAAGACTCTCCAAGCATGATTTATCTCTCTAGGTGTTTCAGCAGGTTTGCACATATTTTTGTTGGGATAGAAATATTCTAGTTTTTTACCTTGAGATCTTGATTCCCAAGAAGTACTTCAATAGTCCGAGATCTTTCGTTTCAAATTTTGATGCCAGTAACTATTGTTGTGTTTTTCTCTCCTCTAGGCCATCTCCTGGCAGGACCATATACAATCAAAGTTGTTACCTTCCCTTCTCTGTGTTTTATAAGCAATGTGTGATTTAAATTACTTTGCTTATAGCCAAATTCTTTCATTATGGAGGAGAATCTTCTTAACCAAGTTTAAGGTGACTGCTTTAGGCTATATAACGCCCTTTCAATTTGTACACTTCAGAGTTGCATGAGGATTTCATTTTAGCTCTAGGTGGTAATTTCGATGTAAACTTCTTCCTTAAGGTCTCCATTGAGAAAAGTATTCTTGACATCAAATTGCTGCAATACCCAATCTTGATTCGTTGCTAGAGATATGAGGATATAAATGTTATTCATTTTCGCCATCGGAGTAAAAGTCTCTCGATGATCCACTCCATACTTTTGCATATACTTCTTCGCAACTAACCTTGCTTTGTACCAATCAATATTGTCATCTGCTTTTAGATTTATTGTGAACACCCATTTGCACCCAATGGTTTTTTTACCTTTAGGTAGCGAGCATAATTCTCAAGTGTTATTCCTCTAAAATACCTCCATTTCTTCATTCATCGCCTTAGTCCATGATCCCCTAATGCATCTTGTACATTACTATGAATAGGCACAATGGATAATTGATTAACAAAAAATGCATATGATTTCGATAATCTACGAGAGGAGACATAATTATTGATGGGATATTTAGTGTTGTTTTTAGAGTCAGGTTCATATTGTTTCTTCGAGACTCCTCTATTTTACCTTTGTGGATATTTATTGGATATATTTTCTATAAGGATAGGAATCTCATTAGTTCCATCATAACGAGGATTTAAACATATATAAGGAGGAACATTCTGGGTTGATTCTTTGGTTAATGGTGTAGATATTGTCACCTTTCTAGTCAAAGGGGGCCGTTACTAAGAATACTCTAATATATGCAGAATTCCAAGTCAGCATCCTGGTTTTGGATATTAGGAGCCACATAAATTTCCCTAATATTATTTTCAATAAATCCTCCATTATGTTTCACCTCAAATACTCTATTCTCTTCATTATTACTCTCCCCCTAAAGAGAAGGTCCATAAGCTCCCCTAAAATAGTAGGATTCTGATTCTCAAAACTATGCATCCAAGGTCACATGCATCTACTGACATTGGGGATCATAACACCGATACCCTTTCTAGAATTCTGAGTATCCTATAAAAACACACCATTTTGCACATGGATCAAGTTTACCCTATAGGACTTTAGATATGTGAACATACATCATACATCCAAATATTTGTGGCTTTAGATTTGGTAAATAAGAGATGGAGAAAAAGAATTTCATCTTGGGTTTGGAATCTGATCACACTAGATAGTGTTCGTTGCTTAAATAGACAGCGCACTTTACTGCCTCACCCCACTAGAACTTTGACATATTCATACCAAGAATAAAAGCTTGAACGATTTCTAGAATCAACCTATTTTTCTGTTCTGCTAGTCAATTATAATATGGAGTATATGTTCATGAGGTTTGGTGTCTAATTCCATGATGACTTAAGAAATCCTTTAAAAATTGATGCACAAATTCTTTACCATTGTCAGATTGAAATGTATGAATTTGCCTTTGGTACTAAGTCACCACCATTTTATGAAATTCTAAAAAGTTGAATCTACATCACTTTTATTTTAGAGAAGAGATATTCAGGTCATTCGAGTGCATTCATCAATAAATATAACAAAATAACGAGCATTAGAAAATGACAGAATTTTTGCAGGGCCCTAAACATCCAAGTGGATGACTGCGAAAGATTCTAAAATTTTATTTAAACTTGGTAAATAAGGAATACGGTGGTTTTTGGCTAGTTCAAAAATTTTACAATGAAAATCCAAATTGCTTAGACCTGAAAATAAATGAGGTTGGAGCTTCTTAAGATACCCAAAAGGAGATGTCATACCCAAAAGGAGATGTCCTAGTCTTTGAAGCCACAACCATACAAGAGCTTGTTTTCTGTCTTGATTTTTTATCTGATGTGTTTGACTTAGTTTTGACCTTTTTTTTCCTATTAACTCTAAGTAATGCATATTTCCTTATCTAATACCATAACCAAGAATCTTTCGGATTAAAATGTCTTGAAAAACACAAAAAGGCCAAAAAGTTATAATGCATGCTAAGGTAAAAGTAACTTACCTGACTGACAAAAGATTGAATTCAAGAGATGGAATAATGAGAACAATATCTAGAGTTAGAGAATCGATAAAGGTTATAGACCCTTCCCTTGTAATAGGTGAGGTACTACCATTAGCTATGCTAATAATTGAAGAGAAGGGTTTTGAAAACTTTAATTTACTAGAATCCTTAGTCATATGATTGGATGCACCTGTATCAATAATTCATGTACTATTTTTAGTAATTGTCGCACCCTCCGCAAGAGCGCGGCATCGAGGCGACTCTCCCCATGAGCGGAGAATTCATGTCGGGGTTTTATCTTTATTTTGTGGAAAAAAAGAGTCGTCACCTAGTATTATGGTCATTATGAAACCTAAACTGGTCTTTCAAAGATTCTAAAGTAAGGGACTGCTTGTGTAAGGGAAAGGCTTTAACACCCCAAGTATGCCCTACTTAAGGTGAGTTGCTTGATATTTTGGTTTGCCTAATGATTGCTATGATATTTATCTCTCAAAGATATGTTGGTTAACTGATGATGACATATTATTCCTATAAAAATATTTTGGATATTTACTCTTTTAAGGTTTTTTTTATCCAAATATTATAGATGAATAACAACGAATTATCCTTACTAATATTTTGGATATTAACATCTCTAGAATTTTTTTATCCAAATATCAACTTCGAATAATAACGAATTATCCCTACTAATGTTTTAGATATTAACCCCTTGAGGATTTATTTACCCAAATAATAACAATAAATAATATGAATTCCTAAAAATAAGATTTTGATATTTTTGGAATATTGGCCAATCATGTTGTAAAATCCAAAAAAAATGCAAGAAAATGATTTTTTTTTGTTTACAAAATCCATTCTAAAACATATTTTTCTTTAAACTATGAAATAATATTTTTTTTAAAATGTTCAAAATATGTTAGCGTATTGGCCGTATGCATGAAAATAACATATTTTATGTTTTTTTTTAAAGATATTTTTTATGCAAATTTTATATTTTGTATTTTTTTATTTTTGGTGGGCAGGCTACTCAGCTCTAATGGGCCAGGCTGTTAGCATGTGGGTTGTTAGCACACTCACCTCGGGCTGGGCTTTTGACCCACCTAATCTCAAGCTAGAAGCTCGCCTTATTTAGGTTGTCAGGTCGGGCACAAAGCCTGCCCTGAACAACCCATTGTTCATATGTAGTGAATAGTGGGCGGGGGAGTGAATTAATTCACTCCCCTATGCATGTAGACGATAGATGAATAGTAAATGATGATTTTTAAAGGGTGATGAATGACATACCTATTAATACCATTAGATAGAGGAAACTGAGGTGATTTTTCCTATCGTGGTGGTGTCAGAAATGGTGGCCTCTGGTGGTCGGAGGAGGCGTCAAAAGGTGGCTATCTTATGTTGTTATTGTGGTTGTTGCTCCTGCTGCCTTGTCGAAGAACGTGGATGTGGTGGTCGGAGGAGGCGTCAAAAGGTGGCTATCTTATGTTGTTATTGTGGTTGTTGCTCCTGCTGCCTTGTCGAAGAACGTGGATGTGTTGCTGGCGTAAAGGTGGAGTTGCTGGTGGTGACGGGGTGGTGCTAGGTGGTTGGAGTTGTGAGGCGTTTGAGGAGAGAGAGGGGTTAGTCAACAAGTTTTTAGAGAGAGAGTTGACCGAGAGAGAAAGAGTAATGGTAAGCTATAGGGGAAGAAGAGAGACATCAGGGAGAAATGAGAGAGGGAGGGAGCTAATGATGTTGGAGCTATGGGGAGAAGATAGGTGGTTGCAGCTGCGCGTGTATGATTTTGTTCTACAAAATTCTATTGTGTCTTTGTTTTCCTACAACCTCTAAACAATCAAATTTCCAATCTCTTCTCCTCTTACATAAATTTTATTCTCTGTATTCTCTAC
Organism: Salix dunnii; assembly: GCA_015731905.1. Lineage (NCBI taxonomy): Eukaryota > Viridiplantae > Streptophyta > Magnoliopsida > Malpighiales > Salicaceae > Salix > Salix dunnii. Next base: position 1,510,899 of record CM027661.1, read on the forward strand.
CCTTTTTTCTCTACGTATAAATTTTCCTTTTCTCTTTACGTGAATTTTTTTGCTCTCCCTTCCTCGTTCTTGACTTTTCCTTTTATTGGCGCAGGAGGTAATTGTTGGGTTACCTCCTGCGGTAACATGCCTGAAAGCATGGTTGTCAGCGATGACGTGTAAGGGGCCTGTTGGCAACGGTGCATGCGGCTTGTCGGCAGCAGTGCAGGCAATGGCGTGCGCTGCCTGTTGATTTGGGTTGTGTAAGTGCAGTTTGGTCCCTCAATTTATAATTGTTTTAATTGCACCCCCAATTGGATTTAAACTTATGATTTTATGCAATTATACCCCATCAAAATTTCAATATCAGCTTTGACATTGCGTGCCTTTTTTATTTTGGTCCTTGATTTTTGATTTGTGCAATTTAACCCTCAATCGACCATTAGACTCTCAATTTGTTCAATTTGGCCCTTGATTTTGCTAATTGGCTTGGAAAAATTACCGATCGGTGGTTTCTTATAAACATCACCATGCTCTTGAAAACCAGTGGAGGACCTTTAACCGGCCATGGTCTGTTTCTGCTGGAGCTCTCGCTGGACGTAGGCGTATGCTCTTTCCATATCCACCTTTGGATCTTTCCTTAAAATCTCACCATGAATCTGCTTGAAGATAGAGGTGAGTCCACTGAGAAAAATGAGTACTCGAAGCCTTGTCATGGTCGAGTGGAGGTGGAGCACGCCGTCAATGATTTTGTCCTATGATAGAGTCCAACAATTGATTTCTTGGTGAAGGACTTCTCTGTTTAATAATGAAAGACCTCAGATTTAGTTTGAAAATTTAGGTCTAGTTAGCACCATCATAGAAGGTCCAAGCCATGACCTCCCAAATTTCCTTAGCCGTGGGAAGGTGTATGAACCGCTGCATGAATGCTGGGTTCATTGAGTCAATGAGCCAATTCTTTACACGAAGGTTCTTGATGATCCATACTTCCAATCTCGGGTCTCTAATTTCAAGTTTTACTGTATCTCCGGTAAGGTATCTAACTTTGTTACGAGCTCCGATTCGTAATTCCATGAGTTGTGACCATAATGAATAGTTAGTTTCATCCAGAATAATGCCTATCGGGAGTGGGGAGTTGTCTTGGTGAACAACGATTTGCGTTGTCGAAGTTGGAGTGGAGGTAATTTCCACTATTGTTGGAGCTGGGTTTTCTATTGATTTTTGGGTCTAGATGGGTTTATTAGTTCTCGATAATTTCTATAGGTGTTTGTTTTCTATTGGGTACGAGTTGATTTATGGGTTTCTGGGTTCTGGATTTCTGGAATTTTTATAATTTTTGGCCTTGTTTTCTGGGTTGATTTCTGGGTTTGTGACTTGGAATTTCTAGTGAGCAAGCACGGATGAACTTAACAGAAGATTAATTTATGGTAAACAAGCATTGGGAACTTAGTAGATGGGTGGATGAAGGATGGACAAATGAACACACACGGATTCTAATATTGCAAAGGTGGATGAACACACACGAATTCTTGGTTTTTCGTGATGATAAACAGTAATTGGTGATGAACAAGTATTGTACTGTAGCAATCAATTTCTAGGTTTGATGAACAATAATCGTAGATAAACAAGCACTGTAGAGATTAATTTCTAGGTTTCGAAGTAATTTTTTTTCTTTAGCAATACGATTTAAATGAGAAAAAATTGAGATTTGCTTTGATACCATGTAACAATTTGAAATACAATTAATTTTAGTATATTGATCTCTTTGCTAGTACAATAGGGGTTTTATAAATAATTACACTATAATTTTAGCTAAAATACAATACACTTTAAACTACTAGAAATATTTTCTATATTATAGTAAAATACAAACAAACGACTATATTGAACTAAACAACTATATTTCTACAGATACAGAACAAGGTACCACACCAAGCACGAACCACCCAGATTGATGAAGAGTCAATGAAACAGAGCCAACCAATCACCCATGATGAATACTAAGGCTAAAATGACCAATTCAGTTGTGCTATACCTGAGACACTATGTCCTGAAAAGCCATAAACACATAACATTTGAGAGATTACTAGATTAAGCATATATTATATTCCATAGTCTCATAAGTCCTATTGAACAATATTATGTCCACATGCTTTAGCTTTCAAATTAATTTATCTATTTTTATTAGTATTATAAAAGACAAACCTTAAAAAAATGCTCAACTTATAAGATAACCTTAATACGATCCCTTTATTTATATATTTATTTCTTTTTATCTCAATTAAGTCCCCATTATATTATTGAATTCTCAACAAATTCCTTTCATTTAATTTGCTTCCTCATTTGCTATTGTTATTTAACCCAATTTAGCCCAACAAATTGATTTAATGATTTATCGACCTAAAGCCCAACTCTAACAAAGTTTTATTTCAAATTATTCTAGATAACAGTTTGACTAAACTAGGTGCCTGAAAGTTTAAAGCGACCACTTTAGATGGGATTCACCCAAGTTAATTCGATTTTTTTAATTAAAATAATATGATTTTATAATTGATTGAAGTTGAATTTAACGACTTACTGTCTTAGATTTTAGGCTGGGTCAACCCACAAACTAGGAGATGTTTGGGAGTGCTTATGAAACAAATTAAAAAAAATATATTTTATTTTTTACTTTAAATTAATTTTTTTTGTTATTTTTAGATCATTTTGATGTGATGATGTCAAAAATGATTTTTAAAAAATAAATAAATAAATTATTTTGATGTATTTCTAAACGAAAAGAACTTTCAAAAGCAACAACAATCACACTCTCAAACATGCCACCAGATATGATGTGATGATAGTTTCATTAATTGACATCTAACCTTTTATTTTTTCGAGGGGGGGATGGAGTTCACTCACTCTCTCTATATATATATACTAGCATTGGTGCCCTCACCTCGTCGCAGGCAGAACCATATTTTTTTCAACGTAAAAAAATATTAATTATGTGTAATTTTTTTATTATAACATAAATTTAGATAAAATAATAAATCTGTGTAGAATTTTTATGAGGTGCAAGTTTTCTATAAAATATATGAATTTTTAATGAATATAAATTTATCATTATAACCAGTATAAAACTATCATTAAAAAAAGTAAGAATATATCTAAATTATTGAATACATTGTATTAAGATTAATTTATTTTATAATTCAATTTAAATTAAATAAATCAAAAACAAATATAAATGGTGGAAGAACCTGCATTATTAAAAAAAGGTAGTTAATTTTCTATCTCCAAGAAGAAGAAAATATATATTAAAAAGTCATCCCCACGTTATTGTCATTGTCATTACTATAACAGTTAAAATTATTATCAACATTACTGTCAAAATAGTAAAAATAATTAAATTGACCTGAATAATTTAAAAAAGTTAAATATTTTATCAAAAAAAATAATCACTAAAATTATCATTATTATTGCAAAAACAATAAAAATAATAAAATTATATGATCCGAATATCATATAAAAATAAGCACTTAATTTTTTATTCATAAAAAGACGAAAACATAAATTGAAAATTCATCCTTGTGGTATTTTCATTATCATTGCTATAACATCTAAAGTTATTATTAACATTACTATCAAAACAATTAAAATAATTAAATTGCCCTGAAAAATCATAAAAAAACAAAAGATTTTGATAAAAAAAACACTAAAAAACCAACCACTAAAATTATCTTTATCATTGCGTAAATAGTAAAATCATAAAAATCATCTAATCCAAAAAAAAAAAAATAGAAAACAAAAAAAAAATGAACAAAGGGAAAAAATGAGCAATATTAATTCTAAAATGATTATCAGTATAAATTTAAAATTCAGGATTGAATCAATTAAAAAAAAATCTAAATAAAAAAAATTAAAAGTATAGATACATAAATACAAATAAAAAATAAACATGATTTAAGAATTTAAAAAAACTAAATGAATTAATATAAAAAACCTTCTAATAATCAAAGAACATAAATAAGTAGTTAATTTTTTATCCATAAAAAGATGAAAACATAAATTGAAGATCTATCCTTATGTTATTGTCATTATCATTACTATAACAATTAAAATTATTATCAACATTACTGTCAAAACAATTTAAACAATTAAATTACCTTGAAAAATTATTAAAGAAAAACAAAAGATTTTTTATAAAAAATAAATAAAAAATCAACTACTAAAATTATCATTATCATTGCATAAATAGTAAAATCATAAAAATTATCTAATCCAAAGAGCAAATAAAAATAGCAGAAAACAAAAAAAAATGAATAAAGGGAAAAAAAAGAGCAATATTAATTCTAAAATGATTACTATAGAAAATAAAATTATTATCAACATTACTGTTAGAACAATTAAAATAATTAAATTGCTTTGGAAAATCATTAAAAAAAAGCAAAAGGTTTTTATAAAAAATAATTAAAAAGTAATCACTAAAATTATCATTATCATTGCGTAAATAATAAAATCATAAAAATAATCTAATCCAAAAAAAAAGAATAAAGGGAAAAATGTGCAATATTAATTTAAAAATGATTATCAACACAAATTAAAATTTCAGGATTGAATCGATAAAAAATAAAACCTAAATAAAAAAAAAAAGCAAAAACTAACAGCATAGATGCATAAATATGAATAAAAAATAAACATTATCCAAAAATTAAAAAAAAAAATTAAAAGAATAAGGAATGAAATGAAAAATAACATATATAAAATTAATTCCAATTGAAGAATAAAATTGAAACAAAAAACAATTAGATGACCAAAAATAAATAATGATAATTGGTGTCATTTTTCAAAAAAAATAGAAGAAGAGGGACTGAAATGAAAATTTGTATATATGACAAATTTCAATTGGAGGACCAAATTAAAGAAATCAAAACATCTGTACCGAAATAATTAAAGGAACCAAGAATAAATCAAAAATCAAAAGTATAAGGACTAAAATAAAACTTCTTTATAGAATCAATTTTAATTAAAAGGTATAATTGAAAACAATCAAACTTTTAATTAAAGAAATTAGTAATAAAACTGAAATCAAAACCTCAGGGACCAAAATCAACTTATTAGAAGCATCAGGGACTGGATCTAACTTTGCGGCGATAGGAGAGAGAAAACTGTTAATCGACACAAAACCGTCCGCCGTCGCTTACCTGAACATATTTAATCGTAATGCGCCGCGATGGTAGATAGAGGAAAATACGGTGGAAATGAATTTTTGACAGCGGGAAAAAGCCGCAAGCGCCGCCTCAAAGGCGTGTTAGCGAGGAACGCTGTAGTTAATCTGAAAAAAATAATAAAATATAAGCTAATTACCAAGAGGCCCTTGACCTTATTGATATTCATGAAAAAAGCAGAAGGGAAAATACGTCATTACCCTCGTTTACTGTGCGCTATTTTATCTTTTTCGAGGGTTTTTTTCGTCGATTCACTATGAAAATAAAATGGAAAACCGGTATAGCCCCTGGTCTCTGTGCACTAATTTGTCGTTTTTGGAGGTTATTTGCATTGTTTCATTGTGCAATAAATCTAGAAATGTCCCCCGTATTCCGTGGAAAATTGAAAAATACCCATAGTACTGGGGGCTAAAATGATCATTTCGCTATAGCAATGAATAGTGCACCGAGTCTAGGTGAACTGTGAAAAAAATCCATAGTAAAACAACCACAACTTTTATTGTTTAGTTAATAATATCTATCTATCTATCTAACATATTTAAAAATATTAAATACATTAATTCTAAATGATTTTGTTTTTCAAATTTCCGTGAAAAACATGTTAAAACTCAATTTTAAGAACTTATTTGATATTGTAGTGATGATTACTTTTTAAAAATATTTTTTATTTTGAAATATATATATATATATATATATATATATAATATTTTTAATATCAATATATTAAAATAAAATAAAAATATCAAAAATATTTAATTTTAATAAATAAATAAAAGTTCAATATTAAATTAAACTATTTTAAAATGCACAAAAATAAAGATTCTAAATACTCGCTTTCATGTATTCAAAATATTTGAGGCTTAACTCCCGCCCTTGAAAACGAGGACAACAAAACACAGTCTCTCTCATCCTCTTTCTCGCTCACAACAATGGCGGCGTCTGTGGAGGAATCTTCTGCTCTAATCTCCAAACTCGAGTCTCCATCCATTTCCACACCAATCTATTCTGCGTTCTCGAATTACCTTCTTCCATTCACCGATCTCTCCAAAAAGCCCTTAAATCAAAACCAAACCCTAACCCTTACCCGATCTCTCGCCAAGCAATTCCTTCCATTCGTAAACCGCTGCCTTTCCATTCTACCCAAGCGCCTCTCCGATCTCCTTAACTCACCCTCCGTTAAGCAAGACGACGGCAGAATCCCCGAATTCGTCATCGAATTGTTCGATGCTTACCGGCTCTGTTTGGATTGCTTGGAATCGGTGGCTTCGCAGTTGGCCGGTAAGCCCTACGCGGTGTATAGGCAGAGGTTGAGGCTGGCATGTTGCTTGGATGCTTGGGGATTGTACAGCGAAGGAGAGAATGAAGGGTTTCGGATTCTGGAGAGGCTGAGGGGTTTGGATTCGTGGTCGAAGTCGAAAAATAATAGGAAGAAGAAATCAGGGGAGTATTTGCCTGTTTTGCTTGAGGATGGGGATTTGGATTTCGCGAAGATGGTTGTGGAGGTTGCGGTGGCTATTTTGAAGTGTGTGGCGTTAGGGCAGAGTAAGAATAATGAGGATTATAAAAGGGTTATTGGGATGGTACACGAGGTTAAACCCTGGTTCAGGTGTGTTTGAGTTTTTAATTTTCTTAACGCCTAATTAATATTTATTGAATTTAACAAGTTGTAGATGCTTGTTGAATTAGTGGATGATCAATTCACCTTTTGCTTGAAGGAAAATGTTGCTGATGCTCATTGGATTCGTATTGCTGACATGTATGTTTCTAAATGAATGTTTTAGGGTTTTAGATGCCAATTCATATGAGAAGTTACATAGGATGCTCGTGACCTATCTGCGGAAGTGCACCCAGTTTCTTGCTGGGGAGCTAATGATTTTTGATGGAGGTACTGTGTGTGCTTTCTGCACAGCAACTTTAAATGAGTATGCAGAGTCTTCTATGAAGGATCAAATTTACAAGGTAATCTAGTAATCTATGGTTGATTTATGGCCATGCGGATTGCTGGGAGATTTGCTTGTTTCTCTAATTGGTTTCTGGATTGTAGTTTGCTCGTCATATCTGCTCTGTTTTCTTCCTTCAAGCTGATAGATATCCAGTCAAAATTGACATACTGATGTGTGTTCTGGACTCACTTGCCCAAAAATGCAAGGTAATTTGAACAAATATATCATTTACATTACCTGATTGATCACTGATATTTTGTTTGTTAACTATTAAGGCACATGCCACCTTCCAACACTTTCACAAAAGTGTTTCCTATGTAATTATTTTTGTAGCAGAAAGTCCATGAAATTGGCAAAAGTCTTGGTTTACTCTACTTAGAGAGTTGCATTTTACTAGAGGTGCAAATTGATTCATTACATGGTCCTAGTTATTGTTTCTTCCCTTTTCTCTTTTCAGTCAGATTATGCAGTTTTAATGCCAGGATAGAAATGCTCTCTTGTAACTTTAGTTCAATTCATGTGAAAGATATGTTGGGTGGCCTGTTCTGTAGGTTATCTATTCAGAATTTGGTCACAAGATGAATTCAATATTTGTTTTTGTTAAGGACAAGTAGTCATGATAGTAGCAGTCATTGAATATATGGAATAAGAACTTTGAGCTAGGCTATCATTTGACTTTACTTGCTCTTCTCCTATATGAGTGACGGGTATGATTTGCTATGTATATCTAATTACCTTTCTTGAAATTAATTCCATGATTTCTTGTCCTTGTATCTTTGATTAAATTTGAAGTTACTATCCAAATCTGGAATCCTGATAGTTCTTGAAGTTAAAATAGACATCATATTGAACAATACCTTTTCATTTTATGATAGTTGGAAGTTAGTTTGCAAGTGGATTATTAAGGATATTACTAAGGGTGAAAAGGAGATGTGCTGAGCTAATACAACACTGATCAACCTTAGATTGAAAATTTAACCGCTGAACATGTATCGTTTTGCCTCATTTTGTTAGCTATACTCCTAAATAAATATGAGAGGAGGGATTTTGTCTTTAAAGAAAACATTTTCTTTCTCCTTATTCTTTTAAGAAATAAGAAACCATTTTGTTAACTGGATGAAAGCAGTGGCAAGTGATAAAAGCTAACTTACAATCTTAGGGAGGAGGAAGTGGAAGTGTTGGATCTACTAAAGAAGGATAAAACACAAAATTGGAGTTTGAATGCATCAAGGAAAAGTATTGGACTACCACTAGTAATCAATGAACCATAAATCTAATAGTAGTGTGGATGTACTTGTTTATCAGTTGTGGAATATGAAGTTAGTGCTGGATATACATCAGGATTAAGGCAAACTTGGTTCCATTGCATTAAACACATGCTTCATCAATGGTTAAAGACAAGGGAGGGATTGACTTTTAGCTATATACATCCCACGATGAATATGACAAAAAAAATTTAACCGTCTTTATGCTAATGAACAAAGTGAGCTGATTTACAAATAGCTTATGATTAGCTCATTTTCTGAATAAGCTTAAAAGTTGCTCAAGATTGGCTTGAAACCTACGCTGTAGGAGTAAGGACCAAGCCACTAACAGACTTGAGTTTGAGTTCAACTCAAATTACTTAGTTCAAGTTACACTCCTAGATTTTACTTAATTTCTATATTGAAGCTCTATCTAGAGTGATAATATTATTTTTAATGGTTTTTTTTGCAGGTTGAAGTGGAAATTTGGGGAACAGAATTAGTTGAAATTGTCGCTTATTGTGCTAGTAAATGTCATGCTGTAACCTCAATTTCTCGTAGTACTTTTGCAGAATGCCTAAATGACTTAGCTGGTGTTTTCTCTCAGGTATTTAGTTATAAGTTTCTGTCTATTGTACTTTTTGCAGTAGTCACATCATTATGTGGATGCACTTGTATATGGTTTGAAATTTAACATACTTGGCAGGTTATGACACCATTGGAAATGATTATCAGACTTTATGCCATTGGATTGTCCTTCATTGATTGTAACACTAAGTCCATGATTGGTGATGGTATGCCATCCAAAGGTGCAAAAGATGAGCATGCAGTTGATATTCTTGATGAAGGAGTTGCACTTTGCAATTTAGAACTTGTACTTGGTTCCTTACGAAGTTACTTTTATGATAATTGCGAAGAGAACTGTGCGCCATGTGGGATTGACTACCAAGTTCTTGCTTCTGATATGCATTTAGATTCTCACAATGGAACCTCTTTAAATTGCACCCAAAAAAGTAGAGAGGTTTATCTACAGGCTTACTTAAATGTACTGAAGTTCCTTTGTAAGCCACTTTCTGAATATGTGATCTCTCAGAACAAACAGATAATTTTTGAAAGTGATGCTGGTTCTCTTTCTATGATGCTGTGTAGTATCCAAGAAGCATTTCATCAGTTCAGTGACATTGTTTTATATTTCCACAGGTAATAAAGCATAATTTTCTGCATCTTCTTTTCTATATATAACAAGAGTTATAATTGCATATTCTAGCAAGTGAGCTCATCCTTTTCATTTCATTTAGAATCTCACATGGTATTCTGTTTGATTAAATTTTTGTTTTTTTTTCTTGGAGTAACATTAGTAACATTACCTGTTGCTTGTGTTTGTTGATAACTGGTCTGAAACCAGGAGGATGGTGCCTTGTTTGAGGACCTTATCTTGAATGAAGCAGAAAAAACAGCTAAAGGTGTATTAGGATTGTTTTAATATCTATAAGATGCACAACTAGCCAATTAAACTTAAATCAGGATTAATTTTTACCAAGGGATATTATGTTTTGTCATTCTATTTCCTTTTTAGTTTATACCACTTAGGCTTTCATGCTACATATGTGTTGATTTATTTGAGATAACTGTGATTTTGTGTATTGAATTTTTTTTTCTTCTTAGAATTGAGGACTATCGAGCAACCTGCCCTTATTGCTAGTTTTAATCTGTTCCTATACTTCTAGTTGCATTTATTGTATCCATCATGTATAACAAAATGCGCGCTGAGACCTTGTTTTAGTGATATCTTTTAAACTTAATAGATGAGGAGCCAACACTTAGCATACACATGGCTCCCCATTTTCAAAATATACATTTCTATTGCATAATATATGTTATCTCCCCATGCTTGTTAAAGAAAGGCCTTATTTCAGATCCTGTTAGAAGTTAAGGATATACTAGATTCAATTAGAAGCTAAATCTTTTAGATTTGAGGCTAGCTTGAAATTATAATTGGTAGATCAAAGTTAGACCCATTGTACTAAATTTCTTTGTTTTCCCCCTTTTCTTTTCTTCTCCTTCCCCTCTTGTTCTCCTTTACTCTATATCATGAGGTTACTTTACTATTTAAACCTATCCATGGATGGATCTTTAACTGACATCTTTAGGTAACATTATTATTTAGCATTCTCCGAATAATTCTAATACATGGGTGCAGAAACAAATCTAAGAGGGATGCAGCTGGTTTTGATGAGAACAAGATGATTCTTAGTGTATCTGTTGCTACTTTCATTCTATCCAGCAGAACAAAACACAAGTTGCAGGTTCTCTTTTTCCTGTAAAATTGAAAAATCCAAAGTTATTGTCATTCACTTAATAATGCATTATTGATCCTATATAATTGAAGGACAATATGTTTTTTATTTCATAGTTCAATTTTGCTGATGGGTTTCCCCTTTCTTATTACAGAAGAGTGTGCATCTAATTAAGCAGATCATTGCTAGCGAATGGATCCAACCTCAGGGCTTGAAATATATATTTGCTTCCTTATACAATGTTGGCTTGCTTTTGTATAGAAATAAACAAGTGAATGAGGTAATTTCTTATGGATATGATTTCTATCTTGGAAAATATATGGGCATTAACTTGATATCATATTGGGGTAGTAAACCAAAAAAAATTAAAATTATGAAAATGCGATTCCACTTTCATTTTCTTTTGTTGGCATGATGTTATTAGTCTTATTGCAAGAATTTTGCTTAAGTAATGGTGCCAATTTTGAATTTCATTGAAAATCCAATGGTTAAGAAGTCCATTGAGAATGCAATCATTTCATTATATTTTCTTTAATGCAGTGCTACGACGCTTGTTTATGGTGTTCTTTTTTAGTGTAAAAAGCTCATGTGAAAGTAATACATCAATGTACCTTATAAAGGACTACATGCTGCTGTTTGAAAGTACACCCTGTGTTTTGCTGACACATTTATGAAGTAAAGAAAGTGGTTGAAGTTACTGGTGTCACTTGACCTCCTAGGAACCTTGAAATGGGACCAAACATCTTGAATTGGCTTTGTTTTGCATTCTGAGATGCATGGCTAGATTGCCAAAATTGACAATATAATATATAATTTAGGTTTTGTGCGCGGTGAAAGGTTTGGGATAAAGAAACAAAGGGAGAAGAAACATGCTTTTGCTAAATGGCTTAGAAACACTTTTCTTAATTGATGGGAAAAACATGCTGCACTTCTTTTGTAATTTACCTCCTAATGTTTGTGTAAAATAATTTTAAGAGACACCCTTAATTGATAAGACTGCCCCCTTGCATGCCATAACTAATCTATAAGGCATTCCTTATGGCTTACATGTTCCATGAACCACTATATACTGAAATATACTATGTTCCTAACAACTGTGATATACCCAAGGTTACAATTATGGTGGGAGTGGTATAACGAGAAGAGGTGTGGACTGTTATCTGGTGGATTAAGTCATTAAAGGAGTGTTTTGAGTTTAGACATAGATCACTTGGATACATGGAAAGCTAGTCACAAAGTTAACTTCATATATGCATAGATGTGCATATTAATTGCTATTCCTCTAATATAACCCAGAGAATGTGTTCTTGTACCCTTAATTCTTTTGCATCAAGATCCATGTTTTATTACCTTTTTTTAAAGCCCTCTTTTACTGATCATTAATCTTTGCAGGCTTTGAAGCCATTGAAATTATGTTGGAGAGCATCATGGAAATGTGTCAAACTTCTATCCGAGATGTATATGCAGAAGTCTGACGGGATTGTTGGTGATCTTTCAGAAGATGCTATTTTGGATTTTATCACCGAAGCATGTAACCAAACAGTTTTTCTTTTGGATACTCTCCATAAATCTGGCAGTCTTGGAGTGAAAAAGATAATTGTGAACAGTCTTGAAAATTGGTCTGCTGCTGAAGATTTGTTCAGAAAGTTGTTAGGTCCTGTGCCTTTGGTGAAACAATGGGCGAAGGTAGAATTTGCTAGAATCCAATTGTCTTCAGTATGGTTTTTTTTTTTTTTAGGATGTCTAAATTTAATTTAATTTCCAGATGCAATGCGAGAATAATAAGAACATGATCGTGGATGATGATGCTCCAACCTTGTACTGTTTGCTATCATCATCTACGAGAGTGTCAAAGAGGACAATTGGTAAAATTTTACAACAGGTTTGAGCATTTTTCATGTTTCCCTTTTGACAGATGCTATTAATCCATTCCTTTGCATTTATTTACTGTGGATTAAGTCTTTTTAACGTCTCACTATTGGCTTTCCTCTTCCTTTTTTGTCTTTAACATTTTCAGGAGCTTCTTGCCTATGAAGAAATGCATGCCGTGCATCCGGAATTTTGTCAAAGAATGCAAATGGAAATTATAGATTTCCTCTTGAAAGACGTGTATGTCACAGATAGTCATTTGCAGAAATCAAGAGTTTTGATCAGAAAAGGACGGGCATTGAGGTCCTGTGGCTCTGAAGGTTTGGAGGATTGTATACAATGCTTGTCAAAAGCAATCTCTATAATCGTGAGTTTTTTGGCCTCAGTGCATGCTTATTGCTCTTACCTTTCATTTGGTTTTCATTTTTTCAATCAACTTCTTACCTCTTCTTCATGGTTAAAGTTTTAGTAGATGCCCTTTTATCTGTACAATAATTTACTTGCATACTCGCTTGAACAGAATGATGAACCATGTAGCCATGGAACTCCCACCTGTCATCATTTAGCTGTGACATATTGCCTACGTGCGCTATGTACCCAGGAAGTGGAACCAAACTCAAAGGTGTTAATCATAAAAGGCTAGTTCCCTGATTTCACTTAATGCCTTAAGGACTGTCTGTGTTAGTGGGTATATACACAATTGCTAATGGAGCTTTCTATTGTTACTGAATGTTTGCTTGGTTTTCCTTACAAGCAGCAAGTCTTTCAAGATATCAAAGCTGCCTTAGATCTTTGGTTAAGCATTCCAATCACAGATTATGACATTGCATACGATGAGGGTATCATGTCACCTGACAGTGCACTTTTGTTTCTATATAATATAGTTGATTTGTTAGCAATGAAGGTATATTTATGATCTTAGCATTTTCTTTGATTTTTCATTACTTTTCAGCTCATAACATCATTGCTTTATGTGTTCTTTGTATTCAGGGTTCTATGGAATTTCACAATGACGCATATAAGTTGATGATTAGATTGTTTGAATGGAAGAATGTCCAACTAGAGACGTGGTTATCCATTTTGTGGGAGAGTAGAAGGCTTACCCATGCTCTTTGTGTTTCACCTATAAATGATGCTTTAATATTGACCTCACCAGTTTTTTCTAGAGAACAAGTCAAGTCTATTGATTCTTGGATTCATTGTCTAAAGGGGTCCCCACCTTTATTAGTTGGGTTCCAACATAGCTTTTCATATCTATTTACAAACTTACCCTGCGGCCTTGACAATCACAAACCTTACAAGTCTGATATCACTGTTGATGATGTTAAAGAAGCTGCCTTTAAACTCATTTCGGGTGTAAGATTTCCCTCAGGACCTAAGTTGCTTGTTCCATTAATTTCATCATCCAATGAACACAAAACTGTTAATAATTTTCTATTATTCTTCTCATAGGTTCCTGGCACAAGCTATTCTTTTTTCATTGCTGGACATCTTTACTATGATTTGTGTGAAAGACTTATTGCAAATGGGTGTTTTTTTGAGGTAAGTGTGCTATCTTTGGATATTTTGTTTCTTGATTTTTGAGACCTTGATTTCACTTTTTTAATCCTATTCTGTGCAAAACAGCACGCCTAATTTGGACAATTTTGTAATGAATAGCTACATACCAGAATGACCTCTTATTTTTTATTTCACTTTGTCCTGGTGTAGGATTTCAATGAATTTGTTTTGTGGAAATTCATGACTCTTTTTTATCTCATTTTTGTAGGCACTTTTGTATGCTAAAGAAGCTCACCGGATGCGTACTAAACTCTTTAAAGAGAAATTTATGTATACTATTGAAAAGCAATTAGAAAACTGCACTGGAGGTGGCGGTGACATGCAAAAGCATACATATGGCCTTTCTGATGTAAGAATGCAAAAATCAATTGCTTGTGAAGTCTGGTCTTTTGATACCCATTCACAAGACATGGATGCTTGTTATCTTAGCCCATGGAAAATACTGCAGTGTTACCTTGAAAGCACACTCCAGGTTACCCCATCTTTGACCAACACCTTATTGACCTACTCTCTTCCTTGCATCGAGTTTATGGATTTTCTTTTGATGCCTTGCAGGTTGGAACTATCCATGAATTAATTGGAAATGGAATTGAGGCTGAAATGTTTTTACGGTGGGGTAAAGACATCTCCTGCTCCCAATGCTTGCCGCTATTTATAGTTGCCTTTTCCTCTGTTTTAGGTATGAATTAATTAAGATCATGCTGCCTGTTTCGTTGTATTATTTTGTGTTATGTAATAAATTGTTTTGCCTATCCTCTTACTAAATCTATTAAAACATCAGGTAAACTATACTGCAACAAGGGGTCTTGGGAGCTGTCAGAAAAGGAACTTCAAAATGCCAAACATGTTTTGAAACATAGTCGTGTAGATTTTTCTTGTTTAAAGTGTGGATTGATGCTTGAAGCCACAATTGATCAACAACTTGGTGATTTATCCTGTAGTCTTTTTAATACAACAAGGAGTGTAGAGAGACTATCTCTTGCTGAAAGTTTGTACAGATCAGCCCTAGACAGCTTAGGTCATCCTGAATGGAAAAACTCTGTTAGCTATTCCGAAGATGTGGAAGAAATTATGGGAGCTGCTGTCTGTTTCCCTACTTGTCAGGGTGGGCCTAAATCGAAGATGGAAAGTCCGAAGTGTAGAAAGACTAAGAAGGCAACAAAATGTTTGCTAAAGGAGCAATCTTCTGTAACTGAGCACAATACTAGATTAACTCGTTCTAGATATCATTCTTTTCAGAATCAAAAAGTAGAGAGTTCTGCTGAGGTACAAGCTGGCCCTTTAAATCAATTGAAAGGAAACAAAACATGCGATATATTTGATCCTAATGGTCAGAGACAGTGGCTCTCTGGAAGAAAAAGTTGCATGGTTGATTTGGGTTGTGAAATCATGTGCATTTGCAATGGAAAGAAGTGTAGGTTTTGCCTTGCGAGGGAAGTTAAGGAATCTAGATTGTTGAGCAATTTCATATTTCTGAAATGGGAGTTTGCTCGTAGGCGGCTATCAATACGGCTACTATCTGGCATCGGTTAGTGACAACTAAGTATTATTTCTTAGTTTGGTCATTGTTGCTCATATGAGAAATCATAAGATATGTTCATTCCTGGTGTCATCTCTTATTTATAAGTTTAAGAATATAGTCTAATTTTAGTGGATTATTTCGATCCACTCAATGATCACTTAAAGAGTGATGCAAAAGAGTTGAGGATTGATCCTTCAACAGAAAAGAAAAACAAGGACAACTTATTTGGGATATATGAGTGGATGGGCATTTGTTGTGGTACTGAGAGTGTTAAAGCCTAATGATTAAATGGCATATATTGAATCTTGTATGCAGGTAATGCAGGAAGGCATAAGAGATGTTCTGGTACTGTTTTTTAGGAGCTATGAACAATATTTAGAGTAGGGATTTTATGTGTTTAAATTCTAATAGTTATATAGAATTGATTGGGTATGGAGGTCAAGATGTTTAGTAGTTCAATAAAGATGTTTGATGGTTAGAATATAGAAGTTTGTTTACTGGAAATAGTTGAAAGATGTAGGGTAGATTCCTCAAGGCGCACCTAGGAGGAAAAAAACTAGGCTTTACACCTGCGGTCTTAATCCAATAAGGGCCCAGACCATCAAATAAGGAAATACTACTTTTCCTCCTTAAACTTACTTAATTAAGGAATTCTCATCAATGAACAGTAGCTCATCATGCATTAGTGCCCCTCCAGTCCCCCAAAAGGTCTTGAGTTCAAACCTCTTTCTTAACCAAACATGTTTTAGGACCTCTTAGTTAAAACTAAGAGGAATTTTTTTTTTTAAAAAGAGAGCTTAGATCAAGATGATTTTGAGCATTTGTAAAATTGGAGCAATACCTTTGTATATGAATATTACGCACAAAAGTACGTGTATTCTGATTATTTTACTGTACATAAACATACTAAATACCACACATGCTTCAATATTTGTTTGGGTGAATTCATGTATAGAGTTTTATATTTTTTTCAATGGAACATGTTTTTATATTTATTTGAGTGTGTGCACATACATGTTTAATGTCATTGAATTATCTTCTATGAAGTAATTTAGTGCAGCCATGGTGATAAAGTAGATACTAGATTTCTTTAGAAGTTTTATAGCAAGAAAAAAAATACAGACTTTAACGTGGCATATTTGTCTAAACAGTACTGGGAAAAGTTATGAAACTTTTTTCCTCTTAGTTTATATTTGTTCATCGATGCTGATGTTAGCACAAATTATACATATAAATATGCACATAGTTTTTCCCATTTAATATTAGGACTAACTATGACCTTGATATATATGGAACTTTATTACCAATCTTTCTTCACTTCTAATTTTTAGATCCATACAATATTATCTATATTGTTTAATTTCAGGAAAATGCTTGGAAACTCATGGCAAATTTCATGAAGCACATGAAATTATTTCACAAAGCATCTCTGTCCTAGTCAGCCGAAATCCATTCACTCATGCCCGTACTCCATTCACTTTTTTGCTTGATATAGTTGGGAAAGAGTTGCCAGGGGATGTATTTAGTGTGGAACGCGCAACAATACTTTACAACATATCTTGGTGCTCTCTGAAGAGCTACTCCTCAAAGGATAATGGGTATTTGTTTTAATGGATGCTTCCATTTTGCATCTCCATGTTTCTCAATGACTCCTGGGGGAGATATTTTTTTTATTAACTTTTCATCTTGTTTTGATATCTAGACTAAAATCCTAGCCTACTTAGTAATCAGTTTTATACTTTGGTGTTATAAGTGGTTTTTTTTTTTAACTAATTGACTTACTTTTGTCTTGATATATGATGCTCCAGGATTATCTGTTGTGATCTATACCATGTCCAAGTACCAAAAATAGTGTCTTGGTTGATGCTAGCATTTGTACTATGCCGGCAAGTTCCTGCAGTTCTTCAGAAGGTCAATCTATTGTTTTTTTTTTTTTTCCCTTTACATCATTAACATTTATATTCACTATTCTCATTAGTTTTGATTGGTTTTGTTGCTTTTTTTTTATCCCTTCGTTTTAGTATTGTCTTCATATGTGTTGGTGGAGATTTTGTTAGTTCTTTGCTTGGAAAAATATTTAGTTTGCTTAAGCTATAAGGCCTTCAGATATTGTGTTGTGGTCTGTTATGTTGGACTTCCAGTTACTCGTCTACCTTTAATTGATTAGTCAAAGTTGGGTTAAGCCCTGTATTTGATGGCTCAACTTCTCACAGGAAGTTTCATGGGTTGTCTTTGTTTGTTTGGATGATAGTTTTGAACTATTAGTGCGCTAACTAAAACAAAATTGAGAGACAACTCAGCAAATTGAATAGAGCAAATATTGTTGGTACTATTTAGTGAACTGTGGTTTATGAAATAAAAAACTTCAGTCCAAGTGAGGTTGAATTTACTGCTCAATTAGGGTTCTTAAAGTCTCCTTTAAAATCATAAATGTTCACAAGAGGTTTGCATGGTGCATATGTAATGCCTCACCGAACCTGGCATAAAATAGATTAGCTTTGGAAACCACATGTAAACATGTTGGAAACTACAGTACAACTACCCGAATAAATTGATATGATCTCTTTTAGGGATTTTTACAAAATTTGGAACCCTTGTAACCTATTTTCATTTTGTCAATTTAATGTTCAGGAAAAAAACGAAGCCTTTTAACCTTTTTTTTTTGAAATTTTTGGAAGTAGGCTGAATTCTCCATTAGTATCTATTAAGAAATTATTTCAAAATACATTTTATGGGGGTTTTGGTCTTGGTCAAAGGTTGACTTGTTGACTAATTATTAGTAGTGTAAACCTTGTTGTTCTGCAACCCTAATAATTCAAAAACAAAAACTGCTAAATTTTTTTTAATATATAATAGAATAAAACTAAAACCTTTAATATATGAGTACATGATAATAGAATAAAACTACTTTCTCAGTCACAAAATAGGTGGTCAATATCATAATCAAATTTTAATATATTTATTTAAATTACATTATGTTGTGCTCAACTTGTAAAAGACTAAAAGCTATTTGATTTGAATGAAACATATATAAATTAAATTTTAATTTGTAATGTTAGCGACTCCTTATTTTGGGATGACATACATATTTTTCATATTTACGAGTTTGGCAGTTTGGGTTTTCTAGGCTTATGAAAGTTGTAAGGAAAATGGAATCAAATTTCTTTAGGTTTTGAAATGCCAAACAGAGCCATATAAAGTGATGACTATAAAATAGACCATATTTCTTGTGCGGGATGAAAACTCCTAGTGCTAGTGTAGCTGGTGTTTTCATCCAAATTGAAGACAAGGAAACTTTCTAATGTAATAAAAGTTTATCTATTTCATTAAGTATGAATAAAACAACAATGCTTAACAATCTCTTTTCTGTAGAAATGATATTTATGAAATAGTAAGATATTTTTTAATGAAATACATGGACTTTATCATACCAGGGGAATTAAAATCAAAAGGACCTGTTATAAGCATTTGTTTTCCTTGTAATTGACTATTCTGAACATGGATGGTAATGTGGATTTTTTGGAGCAATTTTGTTGATATTTATGTTTATGGAGTTTCCATTAGTTCTTGGAGTTCCATAATATCTTTGCCATGGATTTCAAGCTTTCACATACCTTGCAAAAATATAATAAAAAGAAAAACCTTTATAGTTGTTGTGAGTTCCAATATGTTGATAATAAGTACAATAAGTGAATAAAAATGATAAGTTCGCAGAGGTTACAACAATATTTTACCATGAACTAAGTTTAATCAAATGCATGTTTTTATGTATGATGTGGCTCCATCAAGTTTGTTTGTTTGTTTCGGGCTATATATTCTTTGTTGGTGGATTGACTATCAAGCATTACAAGATGCTAATTTTGTAGATGAGTTTTCTATTATCTCATTTTCAGTCATGTATTGGAATGTTGCATGAGGAATTTTTGTGAATATGTGGATGCTTTGAGCTAAACAAATCCTTTCTCTGGGTTTGTACACCATGAATTTGGATTAAGATGTGGGATTTCTTTTTTGCAATTATGGTGTCATTGAGCCATTGATTGTTCTATGAATTGTTTTGGTCACTGCCGCTGTAACTTATAAAAAATACAAACAACTTTTATACAAACCTAAAAATTTTAGACTTCAAAACTTTCACAACATATACAACATACATTACTACAAAGAAAAATAAAAATAATGTTTCTAGTGCAGTAGCTGTGATTGTCTTTATTGTCATGTAATGGAGCCACAATGCTATTGAAGCAAACATCACCAATTCCACTGGCCTATAAAATCCCTTTTAATATTTCTATTCAATCATTGGCCTCTTCTGGTGGACATAAAAGGATCTTTGCAGTTGATTTTTATTAGTATTATATTCAAGTTTTTCTAATTTTTGCATGGTACTAAGCATATATGGTTGGTTTTATGCTATAAGATGATAATACGCTTAATCTTATTGCAATAAATTTGAACATTATCTGTATGGGTTTTAGGTTGGATTTAAAGTAGAGCATTCTTTTACACTAATAGATGAAAGCTATGCAGAGGTTATATCAATCACTTTTGATCAGAAATCTGGTTTTTAATGGACTCGGCATGTCTAACCATTATAGTCTGGGTTTGCTTTTCCTTCTATCTTAAATTTCACTTGTTGCTTGCAGCTCTGGCATTACTTGTGTTTCCCTTCATGCCATCTTGAATTGGTTTTTGACTTGCAATTGTACTTCAACAGGTTTCCAGATTACTTTCAGCTATATTTGTACTTTCTTCTTCTAGCAAGACATTTTCATTGCCGAATAATAGCAAAGTGCTATCAGAAAGTCATTGGGCTTCATTTTTTCATCAAGCTTCACTTGGAAATAACCTTAATCATCAATTCCTTTCAAATACAACTCTGAAACGTAAAGCAGAGAACTTTGTTGATGATCAGGTAGACCTGCATGCTTATCATTTCACTTTTTAGCTGGAATTGCTTTATTTGATGAGTAGCTTCTTGAAGATTTATTGGTTTATTTTTTTGTTTACCTTACTTTTTCATGGTTTTATGTGCCAAACAATTGGAGATGTCATTGGTCTCTCCATACTTTGGTTTAGAGAGTTCCGTTAAAAAATGTGAAACTTGTTTAAGTTTGTTTGGAAACAATGTTGTTTTTACTTGAATCATAATTTGTTGCGATCTACATCAATGATTTGCTTTGTTCAAAGGATGAACTCAAATAATTAAGAATAAATAGCCGGGCATTCTCTGTGGTATGAAGTGTTTTTTCAATGTTGCCTCCATTTATGTCTCCATGTTTATTAGGGAAAGTGCATGATTAATTAAACCTCTTTTGTGTAATTCATATATCTTCACATGTGCATGGAAATCTTAGATTTGCATAAGAATATATGCAAGGGATGAAAAAATGGGAAGCACTTTTTTTTTGTTCTATTTTTACTTTACCTGCTTTTATGGCTTCTTTAATTTTCAGTGATGTGCAATGGCTTAGAAACTTTGGTTTAGGTTTTTTTTAATGATTTACAAATTGTGATTTATTATTGAATATTTGTCACCCAACAAAAAATATTATTTAAGGTGTTAATGTTAGTGATGGTTAAAACTAATCCTAATCATGGGATTATTTTTTACCATGATGAATGCTTTATGTTTCAATAAACTTGTATTAGCATAAAAGTAATTCTAGAGATCTAAAGTTGCAACTCTGAACTGCTTAACTTTAATGGTTTGTGCTGTCTTGTTTTTTGAGAGCTTGGTTTTTTTCAGGAAATATATACTTTGTGATCAGCATGCTTCTTTTGGCTCATATATATTCTTTAGGTTATCATTTGATGGCTTCAAAGTGCAGACCTAGAAATCAGGAACCCGTGCCTTTTCTCAAATTTCTCAACCTTTGTGTTGGTTGTGCACTTGGTAGGCATAGTAATACCTCATGCCTTTCACAATTCAATAATTCTTTCTTCAGGGCTCATGTGTGATTGCTTCAGCCTGGGAAGGAGCAGAAGCATGCAACTTTCCAAGGTTTCTACTGTCTATTATGTACTAAAGCGTTCCATGGTTCTAAACACATTCTCAGTTATCTTTTCTCCATGCTGCAGGCTCGCTCCAGAGTCTCTTCAAGATTTGGAACAGTTTGTGATAGAATTTTATTCAGACCTTCCTTGCACAACAGTCATTTGCATAAGTTTAATCGGAGGTCCTTGTGCAAATTTATTAAAAGATCTACTGCAATATCCTTCATGTATAAGTGCATGGATGCTGTTGTCACGCTTGAAGTTCAAGACTCAACCTATTATGATGCTTCTGCCTGTGAATACAATTTTAGAAGGTACATTGATTAACATATGCATGTGTAGCTGCAATTCATGATTTCATACACAGGCAGCACTGAATATTTTGCAACAATTTGTCAGAAACTTCAGATGATGATTGTGCTATGTCTTGCACTGGAGATTTTCTTGTGAGCAACAACTGGGATAAACACTGGCATTGTCCCTGGGGTTCGACAGTGGTTGATGATGTGGCTCCGACATTTAGATTTATATTGGAGGAGAATTACTTATCTTCATCAAAATTTCCTTTGGAAGATACAAAAGAGAATAGAACGTTATGGTGGATGAAGAGAAAAAAGCTTGATCATCAACTTGGCAAATTACTGAGGTAGTTTCTATTGCATTTTCAAAATGTTTATTGGTTTCTTGGCTCAAACATAGTCAGATTAAAATTGTTTTGTTAGGTTTATAAATATTCAAGCATTTTAATGTTTGATCAAATCCACATGGTTTGTTAAATATTCTAGAATTCTTGGCTGCCCGTTAGAAAAGATGTTGAAGGCTCACATGCTTAATTTAATGAGAGATTAATTTGCCTCATCGTTGCCACAGGAAAAAAGAGAGTAAAATAAGATGCAAAACTGCAAATTCAATGACAGTAATCTTAGCCTTGGTCTCTTACCAAAAACCAATTTCATCCTTCAAAATCTGAAAAATAGAAAGGCCACTGCAAAAAAATGACACAAGTCCTGCAACCGGCAAGACTTCCATATCTTGATAGAACACAGAATCTTATCAAAACCATCTTGAAATCCCATAAATCATCTGAAGTACTCACAATTGGAAAGAAAAAGTTTACTTTAGGCTTATGCAAGGCCATCTTAAAGCTTCAATGTTTAACTGTTTGATCAGGAAACAAACCATAATTTTTGGGGAGTCTGTTGGGGTTTTTCCTATTAGAGTGCTCCCATCTTCTACTAATAGCAATAGTGGTTTTTCTACTATGCTATCTTGTAGAAATGGCCTGTTTTGAACCGAGGCAGCACAGATAGATGGTGGAGTTGATGAGGTTTGGCTGTTTGGGTGCTCGAACAACTTGATGAGATTTGGTTCATGAACAAGGACTCATCTTTGGTTCTTTAAACTGATTTACTTATAACAATAAGAAAAAAATTGTAGTTTGCCCTTTCTTTTCCAATATAAATTTAAGTGATCTTATACAATATGAACAAAAAGATTATTTTCTTTTTTGTACCAAGCCTTTTTAGGTTTTTTTAATTAGGTGGCATTTGTTTAGTGTAAAATATTTTGTAGATGGAAAAGAAGTTGGGTTGGTTGATTGTAAACTATTGTGCATTGACTAGTTCTCTTGTAAATTATTTTATGAAAAACAAGCACAGGAAAAGCCATCATTCACTTTTCTATTAGGTATTTTATGCAAAACAACCGCCCTTAGTTGGATATTCCATGTCACAATTGTATATCAAATTAATCATCACTAATCTACCATGTCAGGTTATGACATGAGCATTTAAGAGCCATGTGATATTCTTTCAACTCCACTGCTGACTTACTTTTACATAACGTAAAATGTTTAGATACTTTATTGACACCAATTTAGTTTGAGGACGGTAGCACTAATCTTCAAAGATTCTTGGATTTTTTTTGCTGATCTCCATTAGAATTGCCTGTTTGGCTCAATTAGTGGCTATTGATGAACTCTGTTAGATATGTCGTCTATCCATATGTACATCTATATAACAGCTTTGGAATGGTCTCTTTGGATTACTCAATATTTTCTCTTGGTTCTTACTGAATATAATGCCTTTATGAACCAGGAAAATAGAAGATTCATGGCTAGGTCCCTGGAGGTATGTTCTTTTAGGAGATTGGTTCAACTGCTCACACCTGGATTCTATAATGAAGAAGCTGATGCATGATTTGAAATCCAAATGCAAAATCAATACAAATGAAAGCTTTCTGAAGGTTATTCTTCAAGGTGCAAGACATTCTTTCAATGAAGAAGCATGTATTTTACCAATAATGTCCCTTAAAAAGGGTTGCTTCATTGCTCAACCTGGATATTCAGAAGACAAAAGGTGTGAGACATTCTCTGAAGGGGCTAAGAAACTGCCTGACCTAGCTGTCCAATTGGTATATGAAGCTGTGAATGAGCTTCAAGATGAAGAGTCCATAATTAGAGAACCAGTAATTTTGGTGCTTGACTATGAGGTGCAGGTGGGTCATTGTTACTTTTCCCCTTCCCTCCCCCCATCATTATGAGATTGAATCTTGTCAATTTTTTTATCTTTATAATTGTGATGGTAATTGGCTATATGATTACTAAGTTCTTTGTAAACTTAAATGCAAGCGTGCAAACAGGAAGGATTAGCTTTAAAAATGAATGATGGGGTGGTTTGTTTCTTCTGTATATAATTGAGACTAAATACCTTATCCATTAGGTTTACGATTAGAAATTTGGAATTAATTGGAAAGAAAAGGTATTGTAGGTAAACTATTTGTAGTGTTGATTTGTTAACACCTATAAGCTTTTATCTCCTATTGTTCAACATTGACGAATCAAGTTGACTTCAAAACTGAACTAGCAAACCTTATAGCTGTCTTGCTTGTAACCCAGCCTGTAGGGCAATGGGTCTTCAAATATTTTCCTGTCATACTTCATCAGTAGAACTGTCATCCAGGTCACTTTTAGGTTTGATAGTATTTGCTAGATACTTGATTTGAGTGATAATTTGAATGTTCTCTGATATTGGTTATATATATACATATATTTTTATCTGCAATCCTTATGTGGATACGAACTAAATTCATTTATACCGACAATTGTCTTCCTTGGAACTTTGACTGCATCCCTTTGCAGTGGATTTGATTAATTTGTTTTCCTTTCTTTTGTGCTCTATTGTTTCATTTATAACTTGTTATATGCAGATGCTTCCATGGGAGAACATTCCAATACTAAGAAACCAGGAGGTTTATCGAATGCCTTCTGTTGGCAGCATTTGCTTCACACTTGATAGAAGCTGCTACCAGCAAGAGCAAATTGAGAAGATCACTACTGCCTTCCCTTTGATAGATCCCCTGGATGCATTTTATTTGCTTAATCCTGGTGGTGATCTTAACAGCACACAAATGGAGTTTGAGAACTGGTTTAAAGATCAAAATTTGGAGGTAATTACTTCTTGCCATGGAAAGCAAATTGCATAATTGATAATATATGTGCAGAAATCTCTGGTAATATTGGAAAAGCAAATTGGAGGATATTCTTTGCACTCTTTCTTCTTTGTTTTTTTTTTTTTTTTTGCTTTGAATGCTTTCTCGAAATAATGTTCATTGAAATCCATTTCAGGGGAAGGCCGGATGTGCACCCACTTCTGAAGAATTGTCCTCTGCCTTGAAAAACCATGACCTCTTTATATATTTTGGCCATGGAAGTGGTATGCTTGTTAAATATGCTACATCGTGATTTTACCTGTTTTCCTTACATTGCGCATAAATAAAATAGTTTCATTGAAATGATATGTTGATTGTGATTGTGTCTGGTGTAGGTGCACAATACATTTCCCAGCAAGAGATTCAGAAACTGGAAAATTGCGCAGCTACTCTTCTAATGGGATGCAGTAGTGGTTCTTTATCATTAAATGGGTGCTATGCTCCCCAAGGTACTGCGCTATCGTATCTGCTTGCTGGTTCTCCTATCGTTGTTGCTAATCTCTGGGAAGTGACGGACAAAGACATTGATAGATTCGGGAAGGCTATGCTTGATGCTTGGTTAAATGAAAGATCTAGTGTTTCCTTAGGTTGTGATCAATGCAATTTAGTTGCCAAAGAATTTGAGGCTATGAACATAAAGATTGGTAAGTCTAAGGCAAAGAAAAAAAATCCAAAACCGAAAGCTTCCGGAGCATTTGATGGTGGTGTTGCAATAAATTCTTGCAGCCATAGACCAAAGATTGGAGCATTCATGGGTAAGGCCCGGGAAGCTTGCACCCTCCCTTTCCTTATCGGAGCATCACCAGTATGTTACGGAATCCCCACGGGTATACGGAGAAAGAAAGATTTATAGCAGAGTGGGATACTGGCCGGGGCTTTGATACAGCAATCAAATACAAAAGTGTACGCTCCTTGCTTGATTTTCCACTCATGATAATAGTTTTCAATCGAAGTAAAATGCATGTCTCCAGCCAAGTTCTTAGTACATAATTTATGTCATCCTTACAATGTGCCCCCCATTGATTAGTCATTTTGTTTTCCTCTTTGGTAAATGTAAATCTGCCTGAGTTTTTGGATCAATTCCTGTTCCTTAAGCAAGACTATGCGTTTGGATAATGTAGATAGATGGATTAAAGGAAATTGCAAAGTTTATTTTTCAGAATGAACAACTTCAAAGGATGTAATTGGAAAAGGAAAGTATGTCAATTTGTGTTAACTTTGCAAAAACATTATCCTAGCTAGTCACTACGCTGGAAGCATCACATCTAAAATGTCACTATTTTAAAACTTAGCTTGACCTCACATTTTGACATGTGATTCAAATGACTTGTGGCTTAAATTGAGTCAAATTTCAAAAGAAATTAGGGGAGAATTGATCTGGTGTAACGTGGTCAACCCATGTCATGGTAAACATGAGGCAAATCCAATCATAATCTGTTAACTGTTTTACTCCTTTTGTTATAATAGTATCATTTTAATTTTTTTTTATATCATAAAAATATTTTGTTGACTTGAGCTTGCTCAGGTCAATCCACTTGACTTGACCTAATACTTGTCTTGGATTGATTTTCTTGAAGGGCTTAAAAATAATGACAAACCCTAAGTAGAGGAAATCCCAAAAAAATGTTAAATTTTGAATGATGAAATAAAAAAACTTAAGGATAAAAAAAAATAACAATTAAAAGAATAAGAATTTGATTTGAAAAAAAAATTAAAAGATAACATAAAATTTGAAATTGAAAAAAAGGATCAAATTGACAAATGAATCAAATATAAATAAAAAAAAAATCAAGAGAAGGAGAATTGAATTAAAAAAAAGTAAAAACACGAAGATTATGGATCCAGTAATGAAATTGAAAACAAACAAAAATTTCTATAAAAAAGCTAGAAATCAAAATTAAAAATCAAAACATCAAGTGTTAAACCTTAAATATTATCAAATTTTTAATTTAAGGGGAAAATAGAAAATAAACATTAAGAGAATCAAAAGAAAAAAAAATCAGAGAATTCCAAAATGAAGAAGAAAAAACTAATAATATGATAATGGTTTCAAAGATGAAATTGAAAATAAATTAAAATTTGATAAAAAAAAAAAAATTATCAACCCTTCTTTGATGCATCATTATAAACCATCAACCCTTCTATTTCCGAAAGAAATGTCAGCACTAGTGCAATAATAAATCTCTTTTTGAAATTTGGAGCTTCATTATTTTTTTCCATTCCCACTTTACCTTTTTTTAGGTCAATCAGGTCATGAGAATAACTATGGTAACGAACCCCTTGATAAATCTTCAATACTATCCTGTTAATCCAAGAAAACTATGAATCTTACTCGTATTCTTAAGTCTTTCCCATTTCAATATTGCCTTGACTTTTTTAGAATTCACTGATATTCTATAAATCGATATAACATGTTCCAGGAAAATCTCTTTTCTCAACAATAACTCACACTTCCTAAATTTGGCATACAACTGATGTTCCCTCAAGATCTTGAAGTACGAATCAAAGATGTTATCTATGAATATCACTGTTCTATTCATTGGGTCCATAAACATTGTCGGTGTATTTGTTAACCATAATGACATTACCACAAACTCATGTTATCCAAACAAAATTCACCTAAAATTAAAATATATATATATATATATATATCAAAAGAATATGACTACTTTTTTTTCTATATATTCTTGTATTTTCACTTCATCCTCCGTCAATTTTACTCTTCATTTGCATCCTTTATTTCCTTGCATGTATTGTTTTTTTAATAAAATTACACATAATAAAAAAAAAATTATCCACGTCTCCGACGTAAATTATATTTGTGTTACCATGCAGCAACAAATATGTGGTTACTACATTGCCACCTTGAGCGCCATGAAATGTGGGGGAATGGATTCAAAATAAAAACATTGCTCAAGTTTCACGGTTTATTTTCCTTTTTCTAACACCACAAAAAAAAAAAATAATGAGAAAATATAGGGACAGATACCTCCGTATTTCTGGGCTTACTCTAGCCTTTCCTGAAACCAATGGTGCACACTTTACAAAGAATCATTTCCTCCCTTGCACTGATTTAAGGTAAGAGAGCAGTCGTCTTATCAGCCAAAGCTAAATTCCAAACTAGATTGCTCATGGAGAACTTCATTGGCTTAAATTCAGAAGGTCTTCTGATATTAAATTCACTCAAATTTCAGAAATCTTTGTTAAAAGAATATCCAGAATTTTCGAAATCAATGAAAAACGGAGAAACCATGCTCAATCCGTTTTAGCAGCGTTCAGGCCAACTATGACACAGCATCAAACAACCATCATATCACAGCACTGTTCATCAGTCATCATCCCTTCACAATTTCCTGCCCCAAAAATATTCTAATCAAACCCTAAAGATGAGAAAGAACAGAATAGACACAATTTCATTGCGCAGATTAAAGACAATACATGCTGACACAGGTTATTATAGGACAGAAGACAATACATGTTCCTCAGAAGAATATTTCACAGTCTACCGGGCAGGTGGACTGAAGGTAATTAAGAAATTGCTTCTAAAAGATTACACATATGGAAAGAAAAGGTCATTCTTTCCACTACCAGTATTTCCCAGCCAATCTACTTAAACCAGGAATTGAAAAGGTGAAATGCATGCAATGTTCAGTCAAATTCTTTTATGTTTCTTTCGTCCTCTCAAAGTCCACCCCCACTTCCTAAAACTATGTACCTATGAAGTGTTTTCCTCCAGTCCCATTTTAAATCATCTCTGACCTCCAATGCCTTCTCTACGCCTGCGTCTCCTACCTGAACGCCCCAAAAGCATTCTGCCATGTCGACGAAGGCGGCTAACAAGTGACATGCCACTATCATCACCATTGTCACCAACGATGTTATTGTCGTCATCTTCGTCAGACAAACCCAACCCTTCAACAGGAGATGTGTGACGGAAACTGACAGCACTCTCGTCAGTCATTTGATTGTCAGTCCTCTCAGGATGCCTCAGCCGTCTGCTGTGATCATCCCGCGTTGGACCAAACGCATGCAACAGCAGGAAGACATTCACCAGATTCCGATCGAAGCCCACCTCAAATCCTTCATTCCTCTCTGTGGCATCAGCATCGAGACCCCCGTCTTCATCTGTATCAAAACCATAATGACTGCCTTCTATTACATAATCTCCAAAAACCATTGCACCAGGCATTGTTGACCGAATTGTGCTGATTACATCATCATGTTCGCGCTCCCGCTCAAGCCTTCTCCATTTCTGTTCAAGAATAGGATCAACTGCGCGTGGTCGTGCAGAGGGGTGATTTGTCTTCATGTGCTTCCTTAACTCCTTGAAAGTTCCATTGAATGAGCAGTCATCCTGCATGCAGCTTCTCTTTTTGGCATTTAGATATTCTCTTGCAGGTTCTACCACAGTCCACCCTTTCACCTGGCCCCTACAGAGTGGGCAAGCAAGCTCTGCGGCTTCACACTTCTCAACAGGCTGGATGGAATCAGAGACCAAGATTGGATTCTCAGCGGTTCCAGTGGATGAAATAATTTTAGTGTAAGCATTCTTGTACTGGTCAAGGCAGTTGGAATAGCGGAAGCTGGTTCCACACATGTAGGGACGGCAACCTTTATCATGGGAGGAACAGAGCAGAAGAACAGCATTGTGTGGGTACTCCATGCAAACAGAACAAGTTACGTCTACCCAGTCTTTCTTATCCAGAACTTTGGAGCATTTCTGTGGGCACGAGTCCGAGGAAATATCCTGATTATAAGCTGGTGACGAGTATGGTGCCTGCCTATATTGTCGAGAAGCAATCCTACGCTTTGCCCTGCTACCTTTCGCCATTTCAAACTAAACCTGAAAACCCATAAAGTAGAGTTCATGAGTTAATTCGAGATATAAAATAGTGTATATAGTTAATCACAAATACCAACAAATTCATCATTAGGGTGACTAGGGAAACTACCATGGACCTTCTCACTCCTCATACAATTACAGATCCACAACTCAAAGCAGAATAGCCTCCATCATTAAAATTACTTGGCATAATTATGTAACTACCACAGAAACAGCTAGCATTATTTTTTAACTACAGAGCAGAAACTTAAGAGAAAAAAGTGATACAGCAGTCTCTGTAACACTTCCGACATCTTAAATATCAGCTTTCTACTTTACATTGCTGTGAAAGCTCATGCAAACCCATTGGTACCTGAATCTGTCAAACTCATGCAAACCCATTGGTACCTGAATCTGTCAAATCATACAAAATTATCTAATAACAGGACACCATAGTTGTTTGCAAGTCAATCATTTTCCCAGACAAAAAACTATGCTTGACACAAATGTGTCCATCTAAGAATTATTTTGTCATTCCTTCAAAGAATCTTTAAGGAGCCTTAAGGCTTTCTGTCACTAATATCCTAGCATCATGGAAGAGAACGATGTATCAGATATTGATAAAACTCACTTCATGTTTAAACACTTGAGAGTTCTTGTAAACTTAGAGAAAGATAGGCCAACAAAATAACAAAGATTGGCAATCTATCCATCATTTCACGGAGATCATAATGATCTCAAAGTATTGTCGCAGTAACTGAGATAATATATCATTAAATTCATAAACAAAGCTACATCTGCTGCTACTCATCTCAGCAGCCTCAGCTGGAATATACCTCATGCTACATTCAACAATAAAAATTCAAATTTTCCAACAAACCTTTGGAACCCACAAATAAATTAGGAGCATGCTAATATCATAAATAAGGGTTCAATTCAAAACACAGGAGTGCTGTATGGAATAATATCAAAAACACAAAGTTAAGCTGACATGCTTGAAAAGGAGCTCCGTCCAGATTTGATTGCAGTTTTGTGTTCTATTTAATCTATTATTTTTGCCAAGATATATCAAAGGGTTCGATCATTATGATCATCATGCAATAAGAGTATTAATAATATCTTCCTATGCCCAGCAATTTCCACAACTATACAACAGATACTTGCTAATCACGAGAGGTCTCAAATCCCAACAGTGCAACGGCAACCCTCCCTCCCTGTTCAACTCCCGCCCAAAAACATGCCCCACCATAATGAGAAAACTAATTTGAGCTCAAGTTGTTCTGAAAGTAAACATGACATCAATGTTTGGAACAAGTTTGAGCTCAGAAGTAAAATTATCTGTTGCCTCTTCTCACTGATTCTTCCTCATTGTAATAACAAGGACCTCTCTACTGATTTGTCGGTCTCTCTCTTATAACTCTGTTTTATAATCCTTATTTATAAAATTTGCTCATATTCATCATATAAGAACAAGGAAAAACTAATAATTTCCACTCCATTTCAGCAGGCAGAGACTAATCCAAGTTTTCTTTGTCATTCCTTTCACAGAGCATAATACAATGTTCCATTAATCATGCCGCTTAATAATCATCCTCAAAGTGTCAAGAAAACCACTCCAATCAAAAATGTTAATTAGCCTGAAATTGCACATCATGCAATTACCATGAAATTGATCAACATGCTAGCTAGGGAAACACAGTTGACCCCTACATCACAAAATAATCAATTGATTTGAAGCCTACCACTTGTAATAGGTGGTAGGCTATTACAAGGAACAAGTTTGAGCTCAGAAGTAAAATTATCTGTTGCCTCTTCTCACTGATTCTTCCTCATTGTAATAACAAGGACCTCTCTACTGATTTGTCAGTCTCTCTCTTATAACTCTGTTTTATAATCTTTATTTATAAAATTTGCTCATATTCATCATATAAGAACAAGGAAAAACTAATTATTTCCACTCCATTTCAGCAGGCAGAGACTAATCCAAGTTTTCTTTGTCATTCCTTTCACAGAGCATAATACAATGTTCCATTAATCATGCCGCTTAATAATCATCCTCAAAGTGTCAAGAAAACCACTCCAATCAAAAATGTTAATTAGCCTGAAATTGCACATCATGCAATTACCATGAAATTGATCAA
The DNA here is from genome assembly GCA_015731905.1 of Salix dunnii. Classification (NCBI taxonomy): domain Eukaryota; kingdom Viridiplantae; phylum Streptophyta; class Magnoliopsida; order Malpighiales; family Salicaceae; genus Salix; species Salix dunnii. The sequence continues at coordinate 1,542,972 of CM027661.1, forward strand.
CATGCTAGCTAGGGAACACAGTTGACCCCTACATCACAAAATAATCAATTGATTTGAAGCCTACCACTTGTAATAGGTGTTCCTTTTCTAAAGTAAGGAGAATAGATAAAAATCACGTAATAAGCTCATGCAAGAAATTTAAAGTTGCATTTTTTCCACGTTATCAGTCCTGTTGCTGCATAAGAAATAGCCCTGGATAACTGCCCAGCAAACATCAAATCAATATGCAACAAAATAATATTTATGGGCTTTCCTTCTCATTGTTGTAAAACCAAAAAACACATAACTGAAATGTGTATTATAGCCAAACCTACTCTCATTGAATGCCAGAGTTGGATGGTTATCTAAAGACTAACTTGTGATGCTAACAGCCTCATCAATCTCAATTCGATCAATGGTTTTAAGTAGCATCCATCCCTCATAAGTTAACAGATACAACCTCCATTTCTAGCATTTTTTTAACATGTCTTCCATGGAAATATCATCTTTGACAAAATTTGAGCTCGGGAAAAAAAAAAAAAACTATTGTTTATTGAGTTTATCCCTCAGTAACTTGCGAGTGATGCAGAATATGATGCCAATTTTAAAGATCTACTACAGAAACACCCAGGATCCACATGATAGGATACATCAGAATCAGGAGTAAAGTAATTCCGATGAAAATACTATACAGCCCTGGACCTTCGGTTATCCAATACTATCACACGTTGGACTGCGCAAGTGACTTTCTGATCACCTACACACAGATCCTAAGACAAGTGAAACAGATTAAAACAAAATAAACCTAGCACATCTACACCAACTCCAAAATCACATATTTGAAAGAAAAAGGTCTGATTGAGTAGATGCACATTATACATTGTAGTAAATACGAATTACATAATGATACCAGAATTAATTTTTTGATATATAGATAGTTAAACCCCAATAAATTTTAAGGAATCGAGACAGAAGATTATTTGAGGCCGATCATGTTAAATTTACTTCATTCCAGTGGAAGTAGAAAATCAACCAAAGATCAAACTTCACACCCTGGATTCAACAAGAAAAACAAGGAAATGGAGCTAAAACAAGATAAAATACAAAACCCATCTTCGAATCGAGAAAGTATTATGCACAAATGCGCCAAAAACAAGATTAAAAACGAAACCCATCTAGAAAATAAAAGAATTATGCCCGGGTGTAGCAAATACAAGATATATATATATATATATATAAAACAACTTTTCCGAAATGAGAAAGTATAATGCACCGAAAACAAGATTGAAAACAAAACGCTTCTACGAAATGGAGGAATTAGGCACAAATGCACCCAAAAAAAAAGATTAAAAAAAACATCTACAAAATGGATGAATTAGGCAGAAATGAACAGAGAATTAACCAACCTTAGGTTCGTAAATAGTCCAAATCTAAATCGAATGGCGAGAGGGTTAGTTGAAGGGTGCAGCAATGGGCATCATCTGATTCATTCCAGATTCAAACATTTATATATTTATATATATATAAAAAAAGTCAGAGATTCCCTTATTTTAATAAATAAATTAATAAAACCCAAACATACTTTTTACGAAACTGACAACTAATTCTCCATTAAAAAAAATGAAGCTACGATTGCAGCCACATGCTATTCTCTCCGATTACTTATCCATCCATCCATCTAAGATCCAGATTTCATCCAAAAATAATAATAATAATAATAATAATAATGAAATACATACACTCCGTTAACATGGAAACAAATTAAAAATACATGTGAAACAGAGCAAATTAATGTTTGAAGTAAAAAAAATACATAAAAATTACAAAAAAATAAATGAAGAGAAGGAGAGAGAGGGGCTTACCTTGAAATAAAAAGACAAGGAAATAGATAAAAAGAGGGTTTGTTGTCGTTACTATACAAAATCGAATCGAAACCTAACGCGATGAGATCGAGCCTGGTAAGAGAGAGCGGTTGCAGGTTATGGGCGGGAGAGAGAGAGCATTTCTTTTCTTTTTTGAGGAAATAATAAATTATTGAAGAAATATAAAAAAGGAAGAGAGAAAATAGGGATGCTCTGGGATGGGATTCGTTGAGTCGTTTCTACGCAATTTATTTATTTATTTATTATTTTATTTTTTTGCCTCTCTCTCTCTCTCTGTTGTCAGTCTTCTCTTGTTTTTTCTCTTTTGGCTGGAGGAGTTTGGGGGGAGATGAGTGGATTGTTTGGCTTTTTAGATTTAGTCCTTCTATAGTTTTGTTATTGACAAATCACCCCCTCAATGAAAAGTTTTTCATCAAATTCACCCTCTAGCCGGGAGTGAAGGATACAGAGCCATGTTTCCGAAAACACCGCTAGTATGGACTATGGAGAGACTATTAAAATATTTAATTTGTATTTATTTATATCCTCAATAATATTAAAACAATTTATATATATATATAAAAAAACTAATAATACCAAATAGAAAAAATATTCCTGTTAAACAGGAAAAAAAAATCATGATACAAAAAATAAAGTTGACTAAAAAATTATATTTTTTATATAAATAGATTCATGTTAAAAAAAATTAAAATTATTGGGACTACTATTTTTTATTTAAATACACGTTTTTTTAATTACTTTCTTTTAATTTTTGTAGTTACAAATGTTAAAATTAAATACAAAAATCAAATGAAAGTAATTCAAAAAAAATATATATTAAATTGACGCGTGCTGGTTTTTAAATTTTTGTCGGGTGTCATCCTTTTTATAGAGTTTTTTTTCCGAGTTATTATGATTATTTTATTTATTTATTTATTTGTTATCATTGTCTTTTTTTTAATTTATATTCGGTTTCATTCTTCTATAATTTTTTTTCAAGTTAATTTAAAATAAAAAAAAATATAGTTTTTTTTAGAAATAATTTTAAAATATAGTGTCAGACAGAACATAAAAAATACCTAACCAACATTTTTATTTTTATTTGAATATATTCATTCTTTATTAAATTATTTATTTGAATCAATTTATTATATCTCTTATCATTTACCTAGATATATTAAAAGAAATGGGTTCTTTATGGTGCAAGGAAGGAGTGTTTAGTACTCTATTTCCAAAAAAAAAAAAAAAAAAATTAGATTATTTTTATATATTAATATTAAAAATAATTTTTAAAAAAAATTATTATTTTAATATATTTTCAAACAAGAAAATAACTAAAACATCGTGAAATTCGTATATTTGCCGGTGAGAAATCCATGTCTTGGCTCCGATGGTTGGTGCGCATGGGGGTGCTGAGGTGGCAATCTATGGAGCAGACAGGCACAGGTGTTTCGCTCATAGCAAATCTATGCCTTAGCTCTGGCAGTTGGTGCGCGTGGAGGCTGCAGTTCAAAAGTTGACGGGCACGATTACTTTCATGAGTGTGATGGAGACAATTATAGCATTTTTTATTATTAAAAAAAATAAAAATAATGCTAGCTAGATGTGCTGGCCTCGCCTTTTAAGGAGGCGAGCCGCTTGTTTCTTTTTTAATATGATTTTTAAATGTTATTATAAATTTTTAATTTAGTTTTAATAGAAAAAGTCAATTATGTTATCGTAGTATATTTGATTGAAATTGATTTTTTATTAAAGATTTAATATGATTCTATTATATTTATGTTTTTTTAGTTTTTATCCCTTAAAATTTAAATATACTATGTTGATATTTTGTGGACTTGTTTTAACAATTATAAAACATTAAAAATAATAATTCTAGTTAAAAATACTGTGGTGACTAGAATAACCAATAAATACATTTATAGAAAAAAAAAATTGAAAAATATATTTATACATTTTGCTGACTTGATTTGGATGACTGTATTGGATTGGTGTGGTTAATTTACATCTTTGATATTGTGTAATTGTTTTTTTGGTATTTTTATATTATTTTTATGTATTTATATCAAAAATAATTTTTTTTAAATATATATATTATTTTAATATATTTCTGAACAAAAAAACACCTTAAAAAATAATTTCACCTAAATTCTCAAACATAAACTTAAATTTATATATCGAGCGTCATTTTTATTAGTATAGCCGTATGAATTTTTAATATGCTTCAGTTTATTATGAACTACGCCAATGGAGGGGTAAATGAAAATTTTTAATTTTTCTATCCAAAACTTAATGATTTCATAATTGTGTTAAGTATAGTCACAAGAAATATAAAGTAACAAATTAGTTTAAATACTTAATCGTGAGTTAAATTATTTAACAAAAAATATTTATATAATGGCTAATTGTTTGATAATTTTATTAAATTTAATTTAGTGCGTCAATTTTAAAACCTTTTTATCCAACTTATTATCCAACCTCTATTTAAAATTTAACCGTATAAAAGTTATTTTAGCATAATATAGTACTTACTTAATTCAAAGACTTCTCAACCAACCGGTGAAAAACAATATGAAAAAACAATTGATATAAATTATACATAACATGATATTGCTAGTTATTATGATGCAAATTCATGTTGACTGATCATTTTAACCAATCACTTATGTGTGTGTGTGTGTGTGTGTGTTGATATATCTAGCACTCAAATTACACATGGTAAGCGAAGGGTATTGTGGTTTTCATTGATAGTATAATCATACACCAAGTCATTGCTGAGTCATTATTATTGGTGAAATTATTAAGCTATTTTACTGAGAGCGTGTTTTGAGTTCGGAAAGCTACAAACTTATGAGCAATCATACCTCATACAAATTTTATTATCACACAACCTATAATTAAGATTGGCACAAACCTAAAAAAGCTAAAAATTAAGATTGAGGATAGAAACCCAACAAAATGATTAACTGAACTGAGACACCGAGATCATTATAGTAAAAACCTCACCCAATTATTATAATGAGTCTTAAATAAGAAATACAAGCATTAACATTACAAAGATAATTATTCTTTGGTAAGTTGATTTTCAGTTCATTCAATAACCAAATGTGATATTCATCTTAAAGGCAGAAATTCAATTTTGAATCATATTATTTGGGGGTGGGGGGAGTGTTTGGTGTTGTTCCGTTATCACACGAGCTACTCTAATTAAAACAATAATTTATTTATTAATAAATACAAAAGAGTCATAACAAAGTAACCTTGCATCCGTAGTCAATAAATGTTATTGGATGTATTATCACAAGCTAGTTGTTTTCGTACTATTGTAGATTATAGAGGGCCTTCGTGACCCTCGTAGGCTACTACAAGGAGGTTTATCCACCGCCTTTCCTCGCAACTTATCTACTAGTGTGTCTCGAACCAAAGAGTAGAAGAAGATGAAAGGAAACGAGAGGGAAAAGTGAAGCAAGTTTGAAAAATCAAATACATATAAACAAACTACTGCGTTTTGTGCAGTTTCTTTTTAACTCCAGTAACTAAGTTAGGACAGCCATGTGGGTAGTGCCCAGCTGGCAAATGCATGATTCCTTTTAAATTCCTTAATGATTGGAACAAAAAAAAACACGAGAAATATAATAGAATTTCTATAACCTCTCCCTTGCTCTCATTTTTTGTCCCACGTAGTGGGCGTGCCTTCCTCTTATCACCTTTCTTACTCTTCTTCTTCCCCAAAGTTCTCCCTATGTCTTGAAGGTCTGATTAACACGTAGCAAATTAGTGTCAGAGCCTCGCATCTTTGGACTCAGTTAGATGACGCCAAAAACCAGGTCCCAAGACATCAAAAGAATGGAAGAATCTCTAGAAGCTGCTAATTGGAGGGTCAATGGAATGGAAGTCAAGCTACACGCTCCGTCAGATGACCTAGCATAGTTTAAAGCCACGATGAAAGATTGGCGACTCAATAAATCTCCATTAACCAAGCTCTGTAAATGTTAACGGGAGGGGTAAGTTCTTTTTAGAACATTCGCACCTCCCAGCACCTTGCTCCCGCCAACAACCCAAAGTGGTTGGGTGAAGGATCCCAATCTACCTACAAGTCACACAGACCCCAAAGGGACTTCCCTACCTTTGAAGGGGAAGAAGTGCATAAATGGTTATACAAATACAACTAATATTTCGACTTAGAAGAAATACCTGAAGCCGACAAGCTGAAGCTAGCTTCGTATTATCTAGATGGCATGGCTCTTTACTGGCACCAAAATTATACAAGAAACCTAGAGGGACATGAGGTTACATGGGCAAAATATATAGACGCCTTGTGTTATCGATTTAGGGGTCAAAGGGTTCCCTTAGAAGAGCTCACAGGACACGAGCAGGAGGGTGACCTAGAAGAATATATTAGAGACTTTGATGAACTATGGAACAAAGCACAAATCTCCAAGAAGTAAGCCTTGGTGTTTTTCCTAGGAGGATTAGAGGTAGAAATCAAGAACCTTGTAAAAATGTTTGAACTTAAATCTCTCAAACAAGCTACCCCACAATAATACCCTTACCTACCAAAAAATAACCCTTCATTACCCTAAATCCCAGAGTCAAGTGAGTTCCAACTCATAACCTGCAAAGTTTAGCTATCTCACAAACACCTACAAGGTAAACTTCACCCCTTCGAAACCTTCTCCCTCAGCCCTACTACCTAACCCTACAACCATTTTCCCCAAACAACAATAATGCTTATTCCAGCCACAAACCTACCAGACCCCTCAGAACCAAGAAGATAGATGAGAGAAGAGCCAAAGGCCTATGTTTTTGGTATGATGAAAAGTTCATACTAGGTCACAAGTGCGAAAACTAAAAGCTATACTCCCTGTGTATAATCGAAGATAACGGGGACAACTCCGAGGGGGAGGAGCCAATAGAGACCATGAATATGGAAGCTACCCCACATCTGTCCCCCTAGACAATCTAGGACACTTCAGGATGTCAGACCATTAAAGTATGGGGAAAGATTGATAGATGTCCCATGTTTGTTTTAAATGATTCAGGCAATACTCACAACTTTCTTCACGCAGACATGGCAACAAACTAGGATGTTCCTTGACACAAATAAGACCTATGGAAGTTAAAGTAGCTAATGAGGGTACTATGTCATACACAGCAGTCTACAAGAACCTGAAATGGAAGATGCAAGGGGTCTAGTTCCAAACAGACGTGTTTGTTATGAAATTGCATAACTATGATATGGTTTTAAGCATTCAGTGGTTAAAGTTACTGGGAAATGTATTGTCTAATTATAAAGAAGATGAGTGTCTTTTAAATGGTACGACCGAGAAGTAACTTTAAAAGGAGAAGAGCCTAGATTGGCTCAATCCATACGTTTAGAAGAACTAAATGGCTTGCTAAGCATGAAGAACTCACTATTAGAAGTAAGGCTTTGCAGCCTACGAGTAGTGGAGAAGGACAACCTACCCGCAAACGCTCTTTCCAGAATTTCTCACCATGAATTGAATGTTTTTACCCTTTCATCAATTTCCACCAGTATCATAAAGGAAATAAGAAAGGCATGGGAAAATGATTCTAACCTACGACAGCTAATAACAAAGTTAACCAAGGATGCAACTTCATATTCCAACTACTAGTGGGCCAATTGCATCCTCATTAGGAAGGGAAAGGTAGTAGTGGGGCAAGTTCCAAGTCTACAGAGATGAATTATCAGTCTCTATCATGACTTGGCAGTAGGGGGACACTCAGGGGCTGCTACAACTGCAAAGAAAGTGGGACTGGTGTTTTATTGGAAGAAACTTCAAAGGTTAGTGAGGCAATATGTCAAAAAAATGCCCAATTTATCAACGAAATAAAAATAAAAATGTCAAACCTCCAGGCCTGCTACAACCATTATCAATACCCTACGCTCCTTTCATCTATATCAAAATGGATTTTATTGATGGGCTACCCAAATCAGAAGGAAAGGAAGTGATTTTCTTGGTGGTTGATAGCTTCAGCAAGTATGCCCACCTTATGGCACTAGCTTACCCCTACTCTGCCAGTAAAGTAGCCAAGGTTTTTATGAAAAATATGTATAAGTTACATGGGATGCCAACAACAATTGTGAGTGATAGGGACAACATCTTCCTCAACCAAATTTGGAAGGATTTATTTAATCAACAGGGAGTCAACATGCAATACTCCACGGTCTATCATCCCCAGTCGAATGGCCAAACTGAGGTGGTCAACAAATGTAGAAGGGTACCTCAGGAGCATGATGGGAACCATTCCTGCTCAATAGGGACGATGGATGAGCTCTTGTGAATTATGGTACAATACGAACTATCACACCTCCACAAAGAAGACACCCTATGAGATACTCTATGGGTTTATGCCTCCCATTCACATTCCCTACACCCCTAAAGACTCACCTGTAGAAGTTGTGGATCGATATCTAACTCAAAGGGAGGACATGCTCAAACTCATCAAGAGCAACCTGTTACAAGCTCAAAACAGAATGACGTAGCTAACTAACAAGAAAAGAAGAGAAAGGGTGTTTTCGGAAGGGGACCTAGTTTATATGAAATTACTACCATATTGCCAGAAATTAGTTCACAAAAGAGATTCTCGCAAGTTATCAGCAAAATACTACAGTCCTAACATTATCACCAAGAAAATAGGAACAATTAATTACAAATTGCAATTGCCTGCTTACTGCTATGATACATCCTGTTTTTCATGTATCCCAATTAAAGAAGCATATGGATAACCTTTTTGTGCATTCTGATCTGCCCAGTCTCTCAAAGAAACCCCTGTTACAACCACAACAAATCATCGAGAGGAGAATGGTTAAAAAGGGCAATGCAGCCACGACCCAGTTCTTGGTTCTTTGAAAAGGTTTACTGTTGACAGAAGCAACATGGGAGGAGGCAAAGGAGTTTTCGGTTGGAGGTTTCCTCAATTTCACCTTGAGGACAAGGTGGATGTCATGGAAGGGCATTGTCACGAACTAAAGAGTAGAAGAAGATGAAAGGAAACGAGAGGGAAAACTGAAGCAAGTTAGAAAATTCAAATACATGTAAACAAACAATTATGTTTTGTGCAGTTTCCTTTTAATTCCAGTAATTAAGTTAGGACAACCACGTGGGTAGTGCCCAGCTGGCAAATGCATGATTCCCTTTAAATTCCTTAATGATTGGAATAGAAATACACAAGAAATATAATAGAACTAGCCAATGTTCCCGCGACTCATTGTGGGTGACACCATATTTTTTTCAACACAAAGAATTAAATATGTGAGATTTTTATATTATAATATAAATTTAGTTGAAATAATAAATCTATGCATAATTTCTGTTAAAATAAAAAAGCAAAACATTTTACAAAAAAAATAATAGCTAAAATTATCATTATTATGGCGCAAACAGTAAAATCATAAAATTATATGTCCGAATAATAGATAAAAATAACAAAAAATACAAAAAAGAACAAAGCGAAAAATGGAGCAATATTAATTTGAAAATTATCACCAACATAAATTAAAATTTTAGGACTGGACGAAATAAAAATAAATCCCTAATAAAAAATAAAATGACAAAAATTAAAAACAAAAACTAAAAGCATTAATGCATAAATACATATAAAAAATTCCTGTTAAAATAAAAAACAAAACATTTTTACAAAAAAATAATAGCTAAAATTATCATTATTATGCCACAAACAATAAAATCATAAAATTATATGTTTGAATAATAGATAAAAATAACATAAAACATAAAAAAAGAACAAAGGAAAAAAGAGATCAATATTAATTTGAAAATGATCACCAATATAAATTAAAATTTTAGGACCAGACAAAATAAAAATAAATCCCTAATAAAAAATAAAATGAAAAAAATTAAAGACAAAAACTAAAAGTATAGATACATAAATACGGATGAAAAAATCTTGTTAAAATAAAAAAGCAAAATAGTTTAACAAAAAAATAATAACTAAAATTATCATTATTATAGCACAAATAATAAAATCATAAAATTATTTGTTCGACAAATAAATAAAAATAACAGAAAACACAAAAAAAAAACAAAAAGAAAAAGGGAGCAATATTAATTTGAAAATGATCACCAATATAAATTAAAATTTTAGGACTGGACAAAATAAAAATAAATCTCTAATAAAAAATAAAATGACAAAAATTAAAAATAAAAACTAAAAGCATAGATGCATAAATACGGATAAAAAATTCTTGTTAAAATAAAAAAGCAAAACATTTTTTACAAAAAAGTAATAACTAAAATTATCATTATTATGGCACAAACAGTAAAATCATAAAATTATATGTTTGAATAATAGATAAAAATAACATAAAACACAAAAAAAGAACAAAAAGAAAAAGGAAGCAATATTAATTTAAAAATGATCACCAATATAAATTAAAATTTTAGGACTGGACAAAATAAAAATAAATCTCTAATAAAAAATAAAATGACAAAAATTAAAAACAAAAACTAAAAGTATAGATAAATAAATACGGATGAAAAATTCAAATTAAAATAAAAAAGCAAAATATTTTTACAAAAAAATAATAACTAAAATTATCATTATTATAACAAAAACAGTAAAATCATAAAATTATTTGTCCGAAGAATAGATAAAAATAACAAAACACACACAAAAAAAAAAAAAACAAACAAAGGGAAAATAGAAGCAATATTAATTTGAAAATGATCACCAACATAAATTAAAATTTTAGGATTTGATGAAATAAAAATAAATCCCTAATAAAAAATAAAATGAAAAAATTTAAAAATAAAAACTAAAAGTATAGATGCATAAATACGAATAAAAAATAAACGTTGTCCAAGAATGACAGAAAAAATCAAAGAAATTAATAGCAAATAAAAAATTCAAACAATAAGAACCGAAATAAAAAATAAAATATATAATTAATTCCAATTGAAGAATAAAATTGAAACAAATAAAAATATTGGGACTGAAACAAATAAAAATATTTAAAAAAAATTACAGTGTAATTTTGTTAAAAAAATTAAAATAATAAGGATCGAAATATGACTAATTTCAATTAGATGACATAATCAAAATAAATCAAAATAAATTATATAATTAATTTCAATTGAAGGATAAAATTGAAATAAATAAAACCTTGGGACTGAAATAAATAAAGACATTTTAAAAATATTATAATGTTTTTACAAAATTAAAAGAATAAAGACCGAAATGAAAGATAACATATATGACAAATTTCAATTGGAGGACCCAAACCGAAAATCAAAAGAGTAAGGATTGAATTGAAACCCAACATATATAACCAGTTTCAATTTAATGGTACAATTACAAGAAATCAAAAACTATATTTCAAAAAACAATAATAAAAGAGAAATCAAAAGACTAGGTACCAAAATAAATATTTAGCAAACTTCAAGGACCGACATATATATCTCAGCGTCTGGAGAGAGAAAAGGGAGCACAAACATAAAACCGATCACCGTAACAGGACACGCGTGCACTGGAAAAAAGAGAACATGTTTGTGTACCATGTGTCATTGCGGAAGCCAGTTTCTTACCACCGGAAAGAGTGGCACACGCTGCTAGAATGGCTCGTGCGACGAAAACACTGTAAGTGCTTCTGTACGATGCACTTGCAGTTTTTCAAAAAGAAATATTAAAATAATTAACAATTACCAACATACCCTTTGACTCACCCGATAACCCCAAACAAACCATCGTGGGAAGTGCATAAATACCCCTGGGTCTGCAAGCTTTTTTTTGTTGTTTAGGGGGGCTAAAATCATCATTTTACCATGCAACAAATCCAGATATACCATCTATGTCCCCTAAAAATTTATAAAGTGGCCTTGTTCGGTTTGCCTTATTTTGTTTTTTATGGGGCTATTTTCATCGTTTAACTATGTAATAAATTTAAAAATATTATTCATATATTTTAAAAAATTCAAAAATATACTAGAAGGTTAAAAAATTACAATCCTAGAGTAAAATAATAACAATTAATAATGAAATGAGTCTATGTACAGGTACGCCATTTATTTTGTAGGTAATTCCTAGAACCTCTCCCCAGCTCTCTTTTTCTGTCCCACGCAGTGGGCGTGCCCTCCCCTTGTCACCTTCCTTACTCCTCTTCTTCCCAAAGTTCTCCCTGTGTCCTGAAGGCCCGATTAACACGCAGCATAGCGGTGCTCGTCCCCGTGGCTTTGTTCGATCGGCATTCTATTTCTTTCTTTCCCCTTCTGTTTATAAGTGTTTTTTGCCTTAAGTTTATATATGAAAACAACTTCTTGTTTTCTTTCTTTTGTTTTTTGAGTTTATAGAGTTTACAGCTGTTCAATTGTTTCCTTATGTTTTTGGAGCTGTTGGTTTTTTTTTTTAACGCCGATAGGAACAATGCAGAAGATCAACCTCCTGAAAACGGCGGCTTTTGTCTGCTGCTGTCAAGGCAGAAGCAAAACCTTATACATTGCCCCTTATTTATTTATGTATCTTCTTGGAATATATTATGTGAAATTCTTTATCTTAAAAATGGAGAATTGATGGAATTTTCTGAAAATTGAATCTTTGTTGCTATCCGGGATGGAAGGTGGAGGAGGATGGAGAGATGGTTGAGGATTCTGCCATGGCATATGATTAAAGAACGAGCAAATGGATGAGGATGGCAATGTTGGGCCTGCTACAGGGATTCAAAGTGACGGAAAGCATTTCATGTTAGAGCAAAGTGGTTGATCTAGGAGAGATTTTGATCAAAGAGCGGTGAAGAGGGTGAATTTTAACTCTTGTCTTGTTTCTGAGTGTGTTTTATGTGCGTCCATCTTGTAATTTTTCCCTTGTCATGTTTGTTTTGTTTGTAGGAGATTGCAGCTCCAGTAATTGAGCCTCTTCCAAGGGCGTTGCCTAAGAATCAGGATCCAAGATTTGTTAGCAGAAACAAGAGAATGCTGGGGCAACTTGCTGGGGAATGAAACTGAAGTCAGTTTTTTCATGCATTTTTTACCCAAACAACTGGATCGAAACTTAATGGCATTTTTTTCCCTTTCCATTACTTGAATTTCGTTGTTACTTTTTTTTAATCAATCAGAACTTTAATCTTGTGAAAGATCTCTGATCTTACTAATGGTCAAAGTGTGTAATTTCTTATGTCTGAGGAAATAAGAAAACCAAATTCACTGAGGAAATTACTGAGTTCCTCCAAAATCTCCAGCAACTGCTTGTGGCTCAACACCAAAGAGCCATTTTCTCACAATGATTAATTGAAATGCCACCAGGAGGGATGGGGAACTGGGTTTAGATTAATCGCTGATTACATTGTGGAGGTCTACAGTCTATTGTGTGTTACACACTGCTAGCGATTTCTCTAAGTTTGTTGCTTGTGGGGTTGGCATAGGTCAGTGAATGATGTATATTTGCTAGAATAAGCAAGCGCTCCCAAAGTTTTTCTAAACAAACTCTTTCTATGGAAATTTAGAAGTCTTAGTTTTAGCTAGTGATGAAAATAGTTTATCTCCATATTTGATCTCTAGAAAAGGCAAATCTAATAATCTCTCAGCCTTTAGCCTTTAATAGCATTCACAGGAGTTGAATTTCAGACAAAAGGATGAAGAAAAGGAAGCTAGGGTTTTGAATAACTTAACTTTCATATGACAGTTTGTGGACCTGTCATGATCTTCATCAATTAAATGATGCTCCCATGGCTAGCAAACTTTTGAAGAATTATTAGGAAAAATAATTCTAGATTATTAACTTCCTTAAAAATGTGGTATCTAATCTAGGAATCTCTAAAATTTATTTGCTTAAGATTTATAATCAATATAAATAGCAACTTGCTTGTAATGAATAGCAAAACAAGAAAAAATAATCTGAATTACCCGTGTCATCAGATATGATTTATGGTTTACAACAATTTCCAACCTGCAGTGAAGTCCTTAATACAAGTATCCTGTACAACGTCATTTCATCTTCCAATTATGATGATTCAATCTCATTGAATTAATGCTGCAGTGGTAGGTTCGCAACTGGTTTGCATTGGCAATGATTCTGCTGAATTCTTCGACACATGGTTATGTGACTCAATTTGTTTGGGGTTTCTTAATGTGTTTTTTGATTTTCTGGTTTGTTTTGTTAAGGGTTGGATGGCTAGAGCCTTGACTAGTTCTAAATGTATGGTCCTTTCCAAGCCTATCGTTGGTGCTTCTCATGCTGTGATCAATTTTGCCTCATCTTAAATTGGTGTTGACATCTTGATGGGAATGGTTCCGACTAGCAAATCACTAAAACTTGAAGAATGATGTAGATTTTGTATCATCAACTTCCAGCTGAAAGCTGAAATCATTGAAGTCTTTGAGCTTCAACACACTAAAAATACTTCTTTAGAATACATCTTAAGCAGTATATATTTTGTGTTGAGCACCTTTTTTTCTATCATAATCTTTTAATTTTTTCTGAAATAATTCAGTGCTGCCCTATTGAATTCTAAAATATGTATGTATTAACTTATCTGTTAGTATTTACTTATCTCTTTATGTGTGATCACTACTTATTTTTTTCTATATTTTTGTTATTGTTTGAAATTTCCAGAAATTCCGGAAAGAAGATATGAAAATTTCAGTGACGGGAGCATTTATACAAAGTTTCCAAAGTGCGCATTACATTTGATTTTTGCCCCCTTTCTTCTGGTGTGGTAATACTTTTCTCGGTAATGTTGTGTTCCGTACTGTTTTTTTTTTCCTTTTGAAATTCTTCCTGGCCCTGCTGGAGACAATGTTAATATGTTGACATTTACACTGGTCTAGTGTGATGATTAAATGTCTTGAAACTCTTCTTAGGCTGAGCAAAAAGCACAAGAAGAACAAGAAAGGCTGAGACAACAAGAGCGTGAATAAATTGCTGAACAGAGGAGAAGAGATCTGGTTTGCTCTAATATTTGTAGATTATAACTTGTTTTGGCAAAGCCTTTAATGTTGCCTGTTTTTTCTCTGCACAAAAAAAAATGATCACTTCATTATTTACCTTTACTCAATCATACTCTCACAGCACGCATTGCTGTGAAGGTACACCTTCCATTTGTCTCTTCTTTGTTCTCGGTCGCTAACCTCTCCCGGTTAAGCATTCAAATAATTTTTTCCCGTTTATTCATTTTCTGCTGCAGGTTATTTTTAACTTTGGTCCAAAAGTGTCCATATTCACAATTTTATTGAGACAGATAAGTTTCTGTGCAAGTGGATAGTAGTGTTGAAAGAACTGGGCCAGTGAATCTTTCCTTCATCTATGCAGGATTTTAGGGGGGTCATGCATTTTTCTGCTAACTTTCAACTCCCTTTGACTAGCTTGTGGGGTGTGTTTTTCAGGACTATGGCAGAACCTTCTAATTTATTATTTCTTTAACAGTAAAATGCAACCTTATTTAATCATCAAAGAGAACAGGTGAGGTGACTTTCCTGGTCCCTGGGCCTATTTGATTTAAGGAGAAAGATTTTGGATGGGATGCTCAGCTTACTATTGGAATTCATGGAAGCTTAATGCATATAATTGGCAATGTGTTGAATTATGTAGCTGTAACATCTCCTTCAAATCCTAGCTTTATGGAGTAAGCAGGGATTGTGTGACTCTGTTGTGTTACATATAAAAGCTCTTTGTTTCGCAAAGATTTCCCTGCTGAAAAAGAAACTGTCAGGGGAAAATGGGGAGCTGTGTTTGATATAACATGTTGAAATCTCAACTATGATCTCCATATCGGACATTTACGTGGTCTGAAGATCTTAAACTTTATTTGGTTTCAAATATTACGGACAATTCTGAATCCTTTCTGAGCATCTGTTCTCATGAATTTGCACATCAAGAACTTTCAGAATGGAAGGCTGGTAGTAGAGATGAGCTATCTGAATATCAGAATCAGATCGGGGATCAGCAAATTAGCTACGTTGAAAAGGAGTTGGGAAGGTGGCAAAGTGCAAGAAGAGGATGATGATGCTGAGGATATCAATCTTGTAATAAAATCAACTAAAATAGGAGAGATGAAAGGCATGTCTTAATCATTTGAGCTGGCTAATTCAAGATATATTTAGCTGGGTTAAATTAAAAATAATTCAAAATAAAACCTCATCTTAATCAAGTTTCATGCCGCTTGCTAAATCAAGATTTTTATTATTTTTTTAATCCAAAATGGTGTTATTTTAATTTTATTATTTGTTTTCAGTCATTATGTTTGCTATAATCAAAACCCCATTTGAGCTTATTAAATAATAATAAAAACAAACATACAACGTGTCTCGGTTGTAAAAGCTTTGAGCCAAGAAGTTTACTCCTCTATTTTAAGTTTAAGTCTAGTGGTTGTTAATATAATAATAATTAAAAAGTTATATGATTATTAAATTTAAGATTTGTGAGATTAGTTGAGATATAAATAAGCTGATTATATATTCATTTTAATAATAATAATAATAACAATAACAATTTAAAGTAGTATCTAATCCTTATTATTTTTTACATTATTGTCTGATCTTTTAGGTTGGCTGATGTTAATAAATATTGTTATATTACTATAAAATAAAAGGAGTAGTTTTTTTTTCTTGTGCACATAGATATAGATTATTGTGGATTGTAACAGTAAAATTATCATTTTATCTTAGGATATAAAAAATTTAACCTCTGATATCGAGGGCATTTTGGATATTTCTTGGGGACATATATAGTATTTCTAAAATTTTTGCACAGTAAAATTATTATTTTATCCCTAGGTAGTGGCAAAAGGACATGGAATAGTTGGGGGTGTTTTCGTTTTTCACAAATTCATGCATAGTAAAACTTCAAAAATAACCCTCGAAAATGAGAAGAAAAAAAAGAAACACTCAGGGCAGGGGTATTGCAATTCTTTCACCCTTGGTTTTTTCATGGTTATCGTTGGGGCTAGAGGTGTAAAGATAATTTACCATTTTTTATTAAAAAAATTTCTGAAACACTACAGGGCGTGTCGTCTGGAGTTCGGACACGCCGATAGTGTTTCACACACACACATCATTCAAGTGGCATGTGCGTTGTCATTTTACCGTTGAAACTGAACTTCCGTTACGTCACTTGGTGCGCCACCATGTCCTCTACCTCCTAATGCGGTGCATGTCGCGTTGTGGTGGTTAGTGTATCACCGATGAATAATTTTTAGTTTTTTCTCCATTTTCTCTCTCTTGTCGCTAAAAAATACTTATAAGTCCTTAATATTTGTGATGATTTTAAGTTAGTTCCTGTTATTTTAATTTTGATTTTATTCTTGATTTCTTCGATTTATATTTTGATTTTTTTTCAATTGAAACTGATTATATATTTAGGGTTTCATTCGAGTCCTTATTATTTTGATTTTTGGTTTTTTTTTATTACTTTAATTTGTTTGGTATCCAGGTTTTAATTTCATTCTTCGATTAAAATTGGTCATATATGCTACTTTTCATTTCAATTCTTTTTTTTTTAAAAAAAAAAACAAACAAACTTCACTGTAATTTCCTTTAAAAATGTCTTTATTTGTTTTGATCCTAATATATTTATTTGTTTCAATTTTGTCATTAGATTGAAATTAATTATATATTTTATTTTTCATTTTAGCCCTTATTCTTTGAATTCTTTTTTGTATCAATTCTTTTTGTTTTTTGGGTCCTTCTTGGATACTGTTTTTATTTTTTACCCGTATTTATGCATTTATACTTTTAGTTCTTGTTTTTAATTTTTGTTATTTTATTTTTTAGGGGGTTTATTTTTATTCGATTCAATCCTGAAATTTTAATTTATATTGATGATCATTTAAAATTAATATTTCTTTTTTTATGTTTTCTATTATTTTTACCTGTTTTTCAGGTGATATGATTTTATAATTTTATTGTTTGCGTAATAATAATGATAATTTTAGTGATTGTTTTTTATAAAAATATTTTATTTTATTTTTTGGGGGCAATTTAATGATTTGAATTGTTTGGGGAATAAATTTATAATAATTTTAATTGTTATAATCATGATAATGATGGTAACGCAGGAATAATTTTTCAATGATGTTTTTTTTTTTTTTTTTGTAGATAGAAAATTAACTACTTATTTTTTTATTTGATTATTGCAGGTGTTTCACAATTTATATTTTATTTGTTATGTTTAATTTAAATTAGATTATAAAATGAACTATCATAATACAATAAATTCGATAATTCAGGTATCTGATTTTTTCTTTTTTAATGATGATAATAACTTTATCCTGGTAATTTTATTGAAACTTAATAGCTAGATAAATTTATATCAATTTAAAATTCATATATATTGATAGAAAACTTGGACTTCATAGGAATTCTGCATAAATTTATTATTTTTCTCAAATTTATATTATAATATAAAAAATCTCACAATTAATATTTTTTGTGTTGAAAAAATATGGTTCTGGCCATGACAAGGTGCAAGTTAGTGGCCAATATATATATATATATATATATATATATATATATATATATTGAACTAAGTTAATCTAGGTTGTCCAGAACCTTTTTTTAATTATATTATTTAAAATTGAGTTAATTACAAATTAAACTTTATATTTTTTAAAACGATATTACAGTCTCTTAACTTGTGTTATAAATTTAAAAAATTAATTTAGATCCACCCGGTCAACCCAATATGTTTTTTTAAAAGCATAATAAGTATAAAAGGGCAAAAAAAAGACCGTATAGGTTTGCAAGTCACAAGGACCTACAACGAAGTAAGCGGTCAAAGGCTTTGAATAACATTATGTTTTTTTTTATAGATAGAAAATTAATTTTTTTATTTGATTATTGCAGTTGTTTTTATAATTTATATTTTATTTGTTATGTTTAATTTATATTGAATTATAAAATGAACTAATTGTACTATAGTGAATTCGATAATTCAGGTATCCAAGTTTTTTTCTTTTTTTATCTATAATGATAATTTTATGCTGATGATTTAGTTGAAACTTGCTAAAAATTTATATCAATTTAAAAATTCATATATTTGATTGAAAACTTGGGCTTCAAAAACATTCAATATAATTTTTACTATTTTGTACATTAAAAAATTATTATTTTGGACGAGATATAGGTTAATGGCCAGTATATATTACCTATAAAATAAAAGGCGTGAGTGTTTTAATGTACACCCACGCACTGTGCACACAGACTCAGTGCACCGTGGATTGCAACAGTGTTTTTTCTTCTTCTTCTCTGCTTTTTTGCTTTTTTTTTTGCTTTTTTTTCCTAATTATTCTTTTTCTTCTTTTTTTCCTCCATTTTTTTCTTCTTTTTTTTTGCCTTTTTTTTTCATTTATGTGCATAGAACAATAATCATAATATCCTCAAATAAGACGAAAACGTTATTCCACTGTTCATACGACGAAAAAAAAAAGACTATTGCAATCCACAGTGCAACTTGTTGTTGATAAAAAATTAGAACTTATTTTATACTGGTTATTTCATTGAAACCTACTAAATAAATAAATTTATATTCATTTAAAACTTATATATTTTATACAAACCTTGCACTTCATAAAAATTATATACAAATTGATTATTTTGTCTAAATTTATGCTATGATAAAAAAAATCATACATAATAAATACTTTTTTACGTTGAAAAAAATATGATTCCGCCCGCGACGAGGCTTGGGTGCCATGGATAGATGTTTTCTTTTATTTTTATTTGTTCTTTGGATTAGATGATTTTTATAATTTTATTATTTGCGCAACAATAATGATGATTTTAGTGATTATTTTTTTATAAAATCTTTTGAGTTTTTTTTAAAGATTTTCCTGAATTTTTAACTTATATCGGTGATCATTTTA
The DNA here is from genome assembly GCA_015731905.1 of Salix dunnii. Classification (NCBI taxonomy): domain Eukaryota; kingdom Viridiplantae; phylum Streptophyta; class Magnoliopsida; order Malpighiales; family Salicaceae; genus Salix; species Salix dunnii. The sequence goes on from CM027661.1 coordinate 1,562,643, forward strand.
AAAGTAATATTACTCTATTTTTCCCCTTATTCTTTTTTTTTTTTTGTTTTTTGTTTCTTTATTTGTTCTTTAGATTATATGATTTTTCTGATTTTATTATTTATGCAATAATAACGATAATTTTAGTTATTATTTTTTTATTGTTGTTTTATAAAAGTCTTTTGCTTTTTTATTTTTTATTTTTCATGACAATTTAATTATTTTAATTGTTTTGGCTGTAATGTTAGTAATAATTTTAGCTTTTATAACAATGATAATGACAATAACGTCAGGATGAATTTTCAATCTATGTTTCCGTCTTTTTGTTGATAGAAAATTAACAACTTTTTTTTTATTTGATTATTGTAGGTATTTTCACAATTTATATTTTATTTTTGTTTGATTTAAATTGAATTATAAAATAAACTAATCTTAATACAATAAACTTAATAATTCAGATATCCGAGTTTTCTTGCTTTTTTAATGATGATGATAAATTTATGCTGGTATTTCATTTGAAACTACAAAACAAATAAATTTATATCGATTTTAAATTTATATATTTTATAGAAAACTTGCACTTGACATGAATTCTGCATAAATTTATTATTTTAGCTAAATTTATATTATAATAAAAAAAAAATACACACAATTAATATTTTTTACATTGAAAAAAAAATTGTGCCGCCCGCAGCAAAGCGCGGAGGCATTGTCTAGCATATATATAATAGGCGTGGTGTTTTCACTATACATTGTGAGTGTAAACACTGTGGATTGTAATAGTGTATTTTTGGGTCGGTTCGGTTCTCGGATCGGTTGGTTTGCCGATTTTCTGATTTTTTATCATTATTTGCACAGTAAAATAACGTTTTTAGCCCTTGAAAAAGACAAAAAAACGGGTTATGGGTGGAGGGGCTCCGCGGTAATTGCACAATTTTGGACCGACCGGTTCAGTCCGCCTACCTCTTAATTATTTTATATTTTTTTGAAATTGGATAATTACGGATGTAGCTCCTAAAAAGACAAAATTGCTGAGTTAGGCACAGGGCTATATCAGTAATTGACCATACTTTTTTTTTTTCCTTTATACTATTGGCGCGTGTGTCAGACGTGATCAACAGTATTCCGCCTCACGCCCTCTTTAAGTGGCGCTTGCGGGGTGATAGGGTCGCCGGAGATGGGCTATCGGCGTCTCAGTCGATGCGTCATCACTTGGTCTTCCTCCCGGTGCGGCGCGTTTTGTCCTCCGACGGACGTGGACGCAGAAGTAGCTGGTTAAAGTCGTTGTAGATGTTTCTCTCTCTCCTGCACGTCAAAGTGCATGAGAGTCCCCCGTTTTAACGCTTTTTCACTTCGGTCCATGTACTTTGAATTTTATTTATGGTGCTAATTTTTAATATATAAGTTTTGATTTAGTTCGATTGGACCCTTCGATTGAAATTAATTCAATGTCAATGTTTCACTTCGGTCCTCCTTCTTTTAATTTTCAGATTGAGTTTAAAAAGATTAATTCAATTCGGTACAACAGTTTCACTTTTTTTAATTTTATCCTTTAATTGAAATTGCTAATATATTTAATTTTAATTTCAGCCCTTATACTTTTAATTTTTGATTTTAATCCCTTTATATTTGATTTTTATTTTAGTCCTTATATTTTTAATTTTTTTATTTTAATCCATTTATTTCTTTATATTTATAAACTAATCCTTACTTTTGTCCATGTATATATAAGTGTGCTCTTAGCTTTGATTTGTAATTTTTGTTACTTTTTTATTTTTTGAGTTGATATTTTTTTTAAAAAAAATTAGCTCTTAAATTTTATTTTGTATTTATGATTTGAAAATTGATATTTCTATTTTTTTTCTCCCTTTGTTCTTTCTTTTAGTTTTTTCATTTGTTTCTTTATTTTTACTTTCAAGTCAAATGATTTTTTTTTTTTACCAAATAATTTTTATTTTATTTTTTTGTTTGATCTTTTGTTAAAGTTTTTAAGATTTTGTTAGTCTTTCATTTATTCTATTTTTTTCATTATTAACATAATAATAATAATGATGATAGTAATAATAATAATAATAATAATAATAATAATAATAATAATAATAATAATAATAATAATAATTTAATTTTTTTTCTTACTCACTCTTTTGTTAATATTTTTTAGGTTTTTTTTTTCTCTCTCGGAATAATTTGATAATTTTTATTGTTGTGACAGGAATAATAATGATAATTTTTATTTTATTTTTTTGTTTGATTTTTTGTTAAAGTTTTTAGGATTTATTTAGTCTTTCATTTTTTTCTTTCATTATTAGCACAAATATAATAATAATAATAATAATAATAATAATAATAATAATAATAATAATAATTTAATTATTTTTCTTGCTTACTCTTTTATTAATGTTTTTTAAGTTTTTTTTTCTCTCGGAATAATTTGTTAATTTTTATTGTTGTGACAATAATAATAATAACAATTTTTATTTTTATTTGATTTTTTTGTTTGATCTTTTGTTAAAATTTTTAGGATTTTTTTAATCTTTCATTTTTTTTTCTTTCATTATTAGAACAAATATAATAATAATAATAATAATATAATTTTTTTTCTTACTTACTCTTTTGTTAATATTTTTGATGGTTTTAATAGTAATGTTAATAATAATAATTGCTATAACAATGATAACGAAAATAACGTGAGAATGAATTTTTAATTTATGTTTTCATGTTTTTCATCGGTAGAAAATTAACTATTTATATTTTTTATTTGATTATTGTAGATTTTTATTTGGTATTAATTCATTTAGTTTTTTTTTTAAATTTTTGGATAATGTTTATTCTTTATTCGTCTATATCCATCTATACTTTTAGTTTTTATTTTTTTATTAGAATTTTATTTTTAATCGGTTCAGCCCTGAAATTCTTATATATGTTGGTAATCATTTTAAAATTAATATTACTCCCTGTTTCCCTTTATTCATTTTTTTTCTTCTGTTTTCTCTTATTTTTATTTGTTATTTGGATTATATGATTTTTTTTTATTTTACTATTTGCGCAATGATAATGATAATTTTTTTGATTTTTTTTAATTATTTTTTCTATAAAAAGCTTTTGTTTATTTTTTTAATGTTTTTCCAGGGAATTTATTTATTTTAATTGTTTTGATAATAATATTGATAATAAGTTTAATTGTTATAGCAATAATAATAAAAATAACGTAGGGATGAATTTTCAATTTATATTTTTGATTTTTTGTAGATAGAAAATTAACTATTTATTTTTTTTATTTGATTATTACAGGTATTTTCACCATTTATATTTTTTTTGGCTTAAATTAAATTATAAAATAAACTAATCTTAATGCAGTAAATTTAATAATTCAAACATCCGAATCTTCTTGCTTTTTTGATGATGTTAATAAATTAATACTGGTTATTTCATTAAAAACTGCTAAACAAATAAATTTATAATGATTTAAAATTCAGATATTTTATGAAAAATTTATTCAAATAAATTTATTATTTTAGCTAAATTTACAATTCGCACCATAGATCATCATCACCAATCTTTTTTTAAATATCTGCTACATTTTCAATTGATTCACATCAATTTTTATTCATTTCATTTAATAGCTTATGATGTTTTTTTTGAATAGGAGAATTAGCAGGGAGATTAAATGTCTCATTTTGAAGAAAGGTTTTGACTTCGTTCTTCATGTCAAAATGCCTATTTTTTTTAATAATCCGCAATTTATATAATTCGTGCTCTTTTGTGATCTTTTATAATGCAGTACCTACATTTTAAAAGATGTAATCTTTGCTTGCGCAACAAACTCTACTTAAAAATTTATATATTTTATTTCATAATTTATAATTTTTATTTAATTATATCATATAAATTTATTATTATAAATTTAATTATATTAAATTATATATATAAAGATACCCGCGGCAACACTCGGGCACTATAGATAGTATATATAAAAAAGTTGAAATTATGGATAGTATAATTCGGCTAGAATTTCTTCATTATCCAGAGCTGAGTCAAAAAGTATTTTCAGCTTGCGGCATTTGTCAACGACTCGAGGTCAAAATGGACAATTTGGCCACGTGGACACATGCGATGTGACCCGATTTCTTTCGGCGTTGCCCGAACTTCTTGCTGCTACAGCCCTCCGTCTTCACGCGGAAAAAAAAAATGTCAGGTCTCCTCACTAGCCACGTCACTCCTCTTTTCCTTTTTCTTTTTTTAATGAACGAATATTTATTTTTTACGAAAATCCGATTCGTGCGGAAAAGGATACGGGCTGGTGATTAAAAGTTAATAATTGGGCTTGAGTAATTATTTTTAATTATTATTATTTTTAATCTTATTATTCAATTAGAGGTTGATTTATAATTAGAATCAACACTTTTTAATTTAATTAACCAGAGTTGAGCGGGTGGTTTTTTATGTTATTTTTTTCTTTGATTTTTTTTTCATTTTATACTTTAATACTGTGTTAATTGGGAATTGAAATTCCTAATTTATTTTAATTTATTTTTATAAGATTATCTCAACTTCGTTATCTAAATCACGAAAATGACAAGTTAATATAGGTTGTCCTATATTTTTTTTAATTATATCACTTAAAATTGAGTTAATTAAATATTAAATTTTATGTTTTTATGAGGATATTATAGTATCCTAACTCTTGTTATAAATATAACAGGTTAATTTAAATTCACTTGGTCGACCCAGCATATTTTATTTATTTCTTGTGAAGTTGATCGGTATTGGTTTGATTCAGTTTTTTAACTTAAAAATCGAAAAATAGTTTTAGTTTTAATAAAAAAAAATTACTTTAACCAAATTTTTTCTTTATTCTATTTCACCACAATGGTACCAGATCAAAAAATTTGAACTGAATCTAAAGAATATTTTTTTTTATTTAAACTAGTTTGATTTTGATTAACCGGTTTTAGTTTTAAAAAACCAAAAACCAAACCAGATCATAAGTTTTTTTAAAAAATCTAATCAGGTTTTTTAATGGTTTAGTTTTTCTCAATTATTTTTTTTCCATTTTTTCAATTTAATATTAAGTTTTTTTTTTTATTGGTTATTTAAATTACGTTTTAAATTATCCATTTATATCAAGTCTAACGCTCATATTTGTTTTTTTTATTATTATTATTAAAAAACACATTACTACTATATAAATATTCTGTTACATTCAAAATAATTAATTTCACCGACAACAACATGGCGCATGCCAATGATCCAATACTCCCCTATTTAGGCTTTTGTCATTGTAGAAAGCAACCACCATACTATAACTTAATTTAGTTCATATTTGTGATTGCAGTTAATGTTATTTTTGGAGAAAAAAATTCGTTTAGAAAATTTTTCGTTTAGAAATGAACTAAAATAATATATTTTTTAAAAAATTATTTTTTGATATCAGCATGTGAAAAGAATCTAAAAACACTAATTTTTTTTATTTAAAGTAAAAATTAAAATAAAATTTTTATTTTTTTTCAATAATACTTTTAAAACACAATGTCAAACATGACATTGAACATAAATAATCAAAATATTATCAGCCCAACAAGTCATATTTTTTACATTGTGTTTCAAAAATATTTTTGAAAAAAAAATAATTTTTTTATTTTTTATTTTAAATTATTTTTTTGAGATCATTTTCATGCACTAATATAAAAAATAATTTAAAAAATAAAAAATAATTTTAATAAATTTTTAAATATAAAAATACTTTCATAAATAATTTTAATTGCATTCCCAAACCGAATAAAAAATAAAATTCAACAGAGCAAATGAATGATCATAAGATTGAAACCATCAAGAGAGGGAAAGGTGGTACGTGTGAAACCTTCCATGGCTGTTGAATTTCAAGGTTTTTTTTTCCCGGTGGCTTTGTCGTTTTAATTTGGGTGATTATATTTTTATGGTATCTAGCCTAGCCCCAACTCGAATCTGGGACGGTGAAGCTGTTTGGGGTAGTTTTTATACTGCAGATTTGTTGTGGTGTATTTTTTTTTTTAAATAAAAATAATTTTTTTTATTATTTTAGATTATTTTAATGTACTAATATCAAAAATAATTTTTAAAAAATAAAAAAAATATCATTTTAATATATTTCAATATAAAAAATACTTTAAAAAACTACCATAATAGCTCTCCCAAACATGCCCGAAAAATATGGTTGGGAAGCCATGGTTTGGGAGGGGGAGGAGGATGGCGGCGGCGGTCATAATTCATGAGCAGTAAGACGGTAAGCCATCTAGTGATGGAATGCAATGAAAAACCATGCTAGTGGAGAAGTTGATAAGGTAGACGTTGTTATTGGGATTTATTAAAGAAAATTAAAAAATAAAATTAATTATCCTAAAAAAACAAATTTACATTTATGTTAGTACTTTTCAAATGTGGTTGTGATTGATTTTAAAAGTATTTTTTTGTTAAAAAATATATTAAAATAATATATTTTATTTTATTTTTAAAAATTATTTTCGATATCAAAACATAAAAATAATATAAAACATTAAATTTTTTAATTTATAATAAAAAATAAACGGAATGCCAAATAGGCCTTTAATGTTAATTTAGATTGATTACTAAATAAAAAAACATTAGAGGACCTGATAGAGACAGTTTAGAAAATAGAGGGACTAGATTGGATAAAACACAAGATGAACACATTTGGACAGAACACCACCAAATCATAGTCTAGAAAAAAGAGAGCAGTACACAGTCATCTTCGACATGTTAGTTCCACTTTTTTCGTTTCTTTATTGTAATTATTGTCACTCACTCCCTCTCTTATCTATTAAGCAAACAGAGCCTCAGTCTCTCTCTCTCTGCCTCTCATCAAAAGCAGAGCAACAGGAAGGGCGGAAGGAAGCAAGCTAGAAAGAAGCATATTTTTCAAGATATCAAGAAAACAAGAGGAAAATGCCACCGCAAGGTCACCCCAGCAACGGTGAGAACCCTCCGAGACAACGCACAGAGCCACAGCATTCAAACCACCACCAGCACCAGCACCAGCACCGCCCGTACTACTCAACAACACCATCTTCTTCAGCTTCCTTCAAAGGATGCTGTTGCTGCCTCTTCCTCCTTTTTTCCTTCCTGGCCCTCCTAATCCTGGCCGTCTTTCTTGTCATAATCCTGGCCGTCAAACCCAAGAAACCCCAGTTCGATCTCCAACAGGTTGGAGTCCAGTATATGGGCATTACCACACCTAACCCTACAGCCTCCATGGACCCCACAACTGCAACCACAACCACTCCTGCCACCGCTTCTCTCTCTTTAACCATTCACATGCTGTTCACTGCTGTTAACCCGAATAAGGTAGGGATCAAGTACGGGGAGTCCAGTTTTACTGTCATGTACCGTGGGATTCCTTTAGGGAAAGCTCTGGTTCCTGGGTTTTATCAGGAAGCTCACAGTCAACGACAGGTGGATGCCACCATATCCGTTGATCGGTATAGCTTGATGCAAGCTGATGCTTCTGATTTGATTAGGGATGCCTCGTTGAATGATCGTGTGGAGCTCAGGGTTCTAGGCGAGGTTGGTGCCAAGATCCGTGTTCTAAACCTGGATTCCCCTGGTGTTCAGGTCAGTCCATTTACTTATTTTTTTTTTATTTTATAATAATAATTACACAACATGCCTCATGGATTATATTTGCATATTCCTACGTGGGCTCGCTTTCTTCTTTCCCCTCTTTATTTTCTATGTTTATCTTGGTTTTGACACTTAATTTTCTTTATATAAATATGGATCCCTGCTTAATTTACGGTCTACATTCTCTGTTCTTGGCATAAAAAACTAATTTTGGACCGTAGTGTTCCACATTTTGTTTACTGTCTTGCTGTTTATTTTTAGCTAAATATGTACTTGTTTTGCCAAGATTTCTGCAGTTTAGTATCTGCTCTAGCTATAGAGTTTTAGAGAATGGCAGTGCAGTGTAGACAACCCACTACCCTCCATGTAGCTTTTCCTTTTGCCCTTCATTTTCTTTATATGATAATACGAGCTCACCTATTATTTGCAAAAGAGTGCAAGTCACTATCAAGGTTTTTTTTGGTAAACCTCAATTTCCTATATAATCTATATATTCAATAAGATTCTAAACCAATAAATTTTATCAATGACCTCGTTAATTTTTCTTTCATTTTTGTATAGGGTTCTTTTGTTGATTTTTGTTATTATTTCAGCCTGATATGTAATTTTTTTAATGCTATAATACAATCTCGTTTCAAAAAATATTTGATGGACAAGGTAGTGAACACTAACCGAGATTTTTCTGAAATGTTTCCGACCTTAATGATAAATATTTTTGGATGATTCGGGTTTTAAAGTAGTGCGCGCCCATGTTACTTGTTAGAAAACTATAGACATATTTGGATGCTTCTATGTATATGGTATGTGTTACCCTTTGTCATGCGTTCCTGTTTGCTAGTTGGTGTCTCTACTCATGTTGATGTTACCTGTGTTGTTACTTGAGCCACATGATAGTCTTTTTCATCTTCTACACTCTTATTATGTGTATACAAAAGAAAAACATAAGATGCTCCTTGATTCTCTCATAGTGGCCTGTCTTTCTTTGTATGCAGATGTTTTTGAATTTTTATTTAGCAATAATATCACCTCCTTTTTTTTTGTACAATGAGCCAAGTAGCAGCATCTGCACAGTGGAGGTTTTTTTTTTTTTTTTACTTTTCAAAATAGGGCATTCTTTAAATTTAGATCCCCCCACCAGTTTTATGCTATTTAAACTCCTAAATGTACATGCTAGCATATATGTTTTCTTAGATGTTTTGTCTTCTCAAAACAAAAGGGAAAAGTAAAGCACAAAAACTGATTCATACTGTCTCTTTCTTTCATTTTCTACCTTTAGAGTTATATGGAGCTTTGATTTGAAATACCCTCCCAACCTTCTCATTCATTCTTGCTTGAATATATTTTCCTTCACAATTGATTATTATATCCATTATGGAGCATCATAAAATCAAAGATTTTTACCTCAACTCTCTTTGTATCCAAAGATTTTTTGTAAAGCGGTTGCACTCTTGTCTATGCTGTTAATCTATTTCATCTTGCCAAAGAATGAGATAGAAAGCAGACTGGAAAAATACACATGCAATGCTCGATTAATATCTAGACATTATAACAAATATCAGATTAAATTTGTTGAAACCAAATATGTTTGAGTAATAAAAGATTGTTGAGTTTAAATAAATAAACTGACTTTTCTTGCTTCCAATGATTTAGTTTTGTTAGAGCTTCCTTTTCCTTTTTCAAAACATAGGAAAACCTCTATCTTTTCATGAATTTAATTGTGTTGAATCAACAATTTTAATACGAAAAACAATATTTGTTGGTTACTATTTTGAAAATCTCATAAGAAACATTACAAAAGTTAGGGTTGTAGTCAAACAAAATCACTAACTCTTCCGGTACTTAAGATAAAAGAGTAATTCTAACTACTGGAGCTATAGGATTCACTAGTGGGATTGTTTAGGACCAAGCCTTGCAACAAATACAACTCATACTCCATCTCAGAAATCGAGTAAGTAGTAAATGATGAACTTGAACTTCATCCTATTCGGGTGCTGCCTATATTTGTGTTGGTCCTGGGCATTTGAGAACTTGTAAACAAGGATGCATGGCATCTATGATCTAATATGGAATATTTAGCACTCACATGGACACCCGACAGCTCCAAAATAAACTAAAATCTTTTGACTTGCCCTTTCTCATCACACACCCTTTGCCACCTTATCTCTGTAAAGTCCACACTCTTCTACCATATATAGCCCATGCTACTCTTCTCCAAAAATCCCACATTTTGATTTGGTGTTTCTTCACATTTGTGTTAAAAAGGAAAGAAGAAAGTGAATGGTTCGTTAGAAGTGATGCAATTTTAAGAATTGGGGTTATGGAATGAAGGAAGTGGCAGTTTTTTGGTATTTGTGGTTTGTTTTGAGCTCAGGTTAATGTAATGATTTGTGTGCTTGAGTCAATGAGCATGTTGGGGTTTTTGAACTGCAATTCTTTTTGTATCTGTGATGGGGTTGGAGGTGAGTTAATGTGGCGAACTTCAGCAATGAGCCATGGCTTTTGATTTGTAGTTTGGAGCTCTTTTTGTTTCATGGTCACATGTTAATTTCACATGTGAAATAAAATTCCTTTTAGGTTCTTTTACAACTTCAGTTCATGTTAATTTCAGATTTGTTTTGAATCCAGGGAGTAATATTTAATTATAGTTTACTTCCTAAGCTTTTTTCTAATTTTAGTTTTGAAGCATTTTATTAGGTGTTAAGGTCAAGGGTAGCATAGCATAGCTTAGATTTTGTTTGAGACATTTTAAGGGCTCGTTGGTCAGCTTGAAAAACAAAAGGAATGATGAAGTGTGGTTAACGAAGGATATCACCTCCCAGTAGCAGTTAGCATGTGAGTTGGTGAGCTAGCTTCTTAAGATGGCATCTAATGTATACGGGGTTGGCTGGAATTGTACCAGGGTACCTTTTTCGTATCATTTTGGAGGAATCCTATGACAATAATTTGCCCTTTGGAATGCACTTCTAGGATTCTTATCTCGTGTGGATTGAATGGGTCCATACGCTTGGTTCTCGTAAATCAAGATCCTTGTTCTATTTCTCCATCTCAGGAACAAGAAGAGAAAGCATGCGTGTTGGTAATGCGGTTCAAGCTGCTTTTGATGATACATTTTTTAATATTTTTTTGATGGTTTTGATGTGCTAGTAAAGCACCTTGCACCGCGTTACCAAGCATATAGGTCTTACCAATCCTCTCTGCTGTATATTGGCAAAATAAAGTACCTATACTACAGGGGCATGTCAGATAGGAATCCACATTTTCAACATTTTCCTGCTGGAAATGTTTGTATCTTGAATTATTTTTTCGGTCACAGTGTGCTTTTGTTATTACATGTCTCTTTGGAATTCCAAACTTTGACTTTTTGACAAAGTGAGCAAAAGCAACAGTCCGAGATGCATTGTTAACCTAAATCAATGAACTAAACTTGGGTATATTTTTATAATTTCTTTTATTTGGTGTCAAGTTCTGCTTGCCTCTCATCAAACAAGATCAGAATCTAACTTGAGGTGGAAAAAAAAATGGCAGGTATCAGTGGACTGTGCAATAGTGATAAGTCCAAGAAAACAGTCTCTCACTTACAAGCAATGTGGATTCGATGGATTGAGTGTTTGAGGCACCACCACCCCACCCCTTCCTTTGTTGAGGGAAAAAAACATCTTTTTTTCATTTTTTTCTCTCTCTACAAACAAGCAGAGAGATAGGAGATGAGGAGGGTGTTGCCATAAAAAGCAAAAACAGAAGGGTTTGAAGGGCAGAAGGCAGGGCAAACCCCTATCTTTCCCATGCATGGATTGGACCTAGTTCATCCTCTAAAGGCACGAGGCAAAGAGCTTGAAAGAGGAGGAAGGCTAAATATTTTACACTTCAGAATGGGAGACCAGAAGGTTTTCCCATGTTTTTACTAATTTTTGTATTCTTTATGGAAGGAAAAATTAAATTGTTGACTGCATGTAAAATTCCAAAACAAATGTAATGCTCTTCCCCTGCCATGAATTGCAGCTGCCTGATTCTAACTATCTCTTCCCTTTATGGTATGTTGAGAGATCATGCGCTGGATATGCTCTCGATTGTGTCGGGACTCTCTTTATGTAAATGTGGCACAGCACGCTCCCTATAACATTAATTCCTGTGGGAGTTAGCAACAGTATATCCTCTAAATTCTGTCAGGCTCTGTTCATAAATGTGGCACAGCACTGTTCCTGGACTATCAGCTGCAGCACGAATTACTTGGCATAGACTGTGTAAGAAAGTTTTATTTTATTTTTTATTTTAAACTATAGTAAAAACTTGGGTTAAAAACAAAAACTATAACTTTTTAACTTTTCAGAATTTTATTTATTTAATGCATTAAGTGATATAGTTGTTTTTAAAATCATTTGAAAAGAAAATAGTTGAATTAATTTAAGAATACTCTTTACTATCAACATTAGTTATTGTCTTTGATTCTCATCAAGCAACATAATTAATCTCATGTGCCAATTGAATTTATAACTAAGACAGGAGCTAGGAGGTTCAAATGGACATTGAAAGAGTTGATTTTTGATCTCAAAGAGAGAAAAGAAAAAGAAAGATAAAATCTTGATCAGTGTGATCCATCCAAACAAAAAATGATATAGCATAATATATATCTTGTTTACGGATTGAGTTTTATTATATATAAGCATGGACTTTAATTGGACCTCATTATATTTAAACATGGACTTTGGTTTATTATTTTTCGTTTAGTTTTTAATTTATGTTAGTTAATTGAATTTAGATATGTTTGAGAGTTTATTTTGCAAGTAATATTATATAAGTAACTAAAATAACATTGAAAATTAGATTTTTGGAAAGGGATGGGCTCCTTTTTATTTGTTTTGCGATATCCGACAAAAACAAGCACTTGCTAATCGAGTTACATCCCAAGATCATCACTGAAATTACTTAAGAGATGGTGTCTTCTCTATAAATCTCAGGAACATCTTACCTAAAAGTTTAAACTTGTAAGTGAGGTCCTAAAATATGATTTATATTATTCTTCAATACACCCCTTCAAGTGAAAATCCTTTAGTCTTGAAACTTGCATAGACCCACATTACCTTATGCTTGATTTTTATCAAATAGAGTAGGGGTGGTGAGATTCGAACTTGTGACTGCTGGGTCATTAAAGCTCTGATATCATGTTAAGGAACCATCTCACCTAAAAGCTTAAGCTTGTAAGTAAAATCTCAGAATATGATTTATATTATTCTCTAATACAAAACTCGCTACTAGTTTATAGAAGCTGCATGCACTGCATATATTGCTTTGGGTTCAGAAGTCTTTGAAGAAATTCAATAACAGAGATTGAAGAAAGTAATCAATTGGTAAGAATTTCATATATTCAGTGCCTATTTCATACATACATTCTGTGATTTATACAAGTATAGATGTATTAGGATACTAATCTATTGCCTACAATTGAGCTGAATATTACATAAGAAAGGAAAGAAATAAAACGGTAAGATTTACAATAATTGAGATGGTTGACTGCTTATTCTGGTTTTTTCTATAGTTTTAACAGTCTTTGATTTCGATATCATAACACGGTAAACAATTTTTGTTTTCACAGAGATTTACACCAAGAGAATGTTTCGGCTTTTATTTTCTGAGGCATCCAAGATACAGCTCTCTTTCAGGGAATGGATGGAGATGCTGCTGCGAGGAGCTGTAAGATTCTGATACTCCATTCTCATGTAGTTTTTTCTGTATTAAGATGCCAAAATTGACGAGTACTGAGGCGCCTTAAGTCAAACAGGAATGGGATCAGTGCTCAGTTTCAATAACTTGGCTTCTCCATGTTAAAAAAAGAGAGAAAATGGAATTACCACCAATGATGAAACCATGATAACAATACAGGAGAAAGTGAGAAATGCTTTCAAAAGCATCGACGATTATTGGGCCGAAAAGAAGCTGGCAAGCACTGACCAGGGGATTTCCAAAGGGTGTCCCAACCATCTTTAAAGCAAATGCACAATCAAAGAAAGCTTTTCCCCAAGAAGCTCAGTCAATGGCTTTATGGTTTTCAGATTAGCACAAGATGACAGAAACCTGGATCTCTTGTAATGTCAAAAAGGGCGAGTACAGCTGCAAAGTGGTTTTATTTCTGAATCTCAAAATGGATTGAACTGAAAACGCCATGCTAACTTTCTGACCGAGAACTTAATTTGAAAGGGTGAGAATATTCGTGATTCAAGATCCCTTTAAACAATCTTGATGTTGAGATTGATTTTGAAGTCTCATAGTGGGCCTGCTGATTATTGTTAGCTTCTACAGAAATCATGACCTTCCACTATATACGGTGAAGGTTTAAATTTCTGAAAACATTATTTCAAGCAAAGCTTCTGTCCTAAATAGTTTAGTAGAAATTGGATCTCTTGCGGTTACAGCATGAATAGAGTTTGATTACTTGCAAACATGCTAAGAGCTCAGGATAGTTAACACATTATGTCTTTTACCTATTTCTTTCTGGCATACCAAACCTAAACTCTTATGCATGCATTCATGTAGCTTTCCATCCGTCCATCCATCTTCTTTGTCCATGTATGTAATGCATGCGCGTGCACTGTATGTTTAGATTGCTTTATGTTTTTGTCGAATGCATTCATGCTATGCTGCCAATAAGATTTTTGTTTTCATATGCGGATGTAATGAAGCAAGCAGAGCAGAAACTGGATCCCAGTAAACTACAGCGCTTGACAGAATATGTGTTCTACTTGGAGCATTAACAGAACTCTAAAACATTGCCATACTTCCACTAAAATTCTTCATATTCTGATCACCCGTCGTGATGAGTAAAATCTTTTGAAGATGTTCATACAGTTCTTGAATGAGCAGCTGAAAGACAAAGTGAGTGGAAAGTTTAGGAGATGAGCAACATGGTTCTTGGAATCATATGGCTGATTTCGTTGTTTGTTTGGCGAATGTCTACCCGTTGCAGTTGGAGTGAACCAGAGCTCTTACAGGGCTGCTCCAAACAAATTCTGCACTAGCTGTGAAGCTTGGCCAGAATCTTTCTTCACTGATAAAACACTAAACTAAATTAAGCTAGTAATAACCGACCCAATAATGAGTTCAATATCAAGGATGAATACAAACATGCAAGTGGGTCATGAACTATCCGACTATCTCTAAGGAATGGATATTTTGTCAAGGCCAACAAATCGACTGTTGTATTTCCCTCTCAAAGTCAAACTAATTTTAAAAATTAAAAAATCATGAGGGATGAAATTAAAAGTATATATAAAAATCAAGCAAATCTAGATAAATATCTTAAACATTGTCAAATCTTATAAGGTTTGCAACCTATGAAACCCTAGATTCGGGTTTTGTTATAGGTTGATTTTAAAAAATAATATTTAAAAATATCAAAGCAAAAAAATAACAAAAACAAACTCTCAAGCGAACCTAATTACCAATTTGGATCAACAGATTCAATATATGATTTTAGTCATGAAATTAAGATCACCCTATTAATAACACTATCAATAATACATCGAAAACAATATTGGTAAAAAAATATGAGATCGAGGTGACCCCATTAAAAGCAAACCTGAAAAAACATGAAGCAAGATCTCTAATCAAACAAATATTGATGGATGAAATTAAGAAGAAAAAAACAATCTAAACACAATACAAAACAAAAATAAATAAATAGCAATTAACACAATTAGGACTGGATTCAACATAAAAATTAAATGTTTAGGGATATAGTTGTTAACAAACAAATCTATTAAGAAAATGATTAGAAAATAACAATTAAAAAAATAAATATTAAATTTGAGATAAACATTATATGAGAATAAATACTTAGTTGTGGAATTGGAAGATAAAATCAATTAAGAAAATGACTCAAAACAAAGCAAATAGAAATTAAATAAATAAATAAAATGAAAGGGATGAAATCAAAAATAAAATTCAAATAGAAATAATCAATGTAAATAAAACAATTACAAATATAATAAGAGAGATTGAATTAAAGGAACAAATAAATTGAAGGAATGATGTGATTTTTTTATATAACAAACATATAATCCGAGGAGGAAAGAGAAGGAAAAAAGAGAGAAAAACAAATTTAAGTTAAAACATGCTAAATCACTATACATGCGTCACTTAAAAAGAGAAAGAAAGTTAAGACGAATCAAATGATACAGTGAAATCACAATTACAACCATTAGAGTCATATGTATATGTTCCCAAAGACAATGGAGCGACTAAAGTGTTAAGATGTACGAGGCGTGTCTAAACATTTTTTTTGTACAAAATTGAAAGCATCATTAGAGTTATACAAACAATAACAAACAAACCATGATGATATTACATCCAAACCTCTAAAGTCAATGCTGAATAATTTGAGTGATAAGGGTAATAAAGCAATTCTATAATTCTATCAAATATAAAAATACAAAAATGCTCTTATGCAAAAGGCATTGCATTATTTTATTTAAGGTTTACATTAGTAATTTTACTATGCATTAAAAAATACAATTACCAAAATAACTTTACATAATCCTTATTTTTTCATGGTGACAATCTCACCTTACCCTTAAAACAAGATTAATTTATAATCAAATCAACAACCAACATTGGATTTATCTCCATAATTACTTGATACAATCCAAGGGTCCATGAAAGATCTAAACCAGTATCTATTATCCGTAGCTCCACTTGAACTGAAATGTATACACTTGTGTTGATTGCGAGACCTTTCATTTAAGTTACCATAGTATATTTGATTATCTCTCTATCTCATGCCACACTAGGATGAGCTTTATTGTAACATAATTGGTATCAATTACCTCTTCTCTTGCTCTACTACTCTTATTTATAATATCAATGCATGAAATTACAGCCTGTCATAGCTTGTCAAGCTATATCTAGAATGCTAATTTTAGTAAGTAAATCTTCCTCTTTACACTTCAGTATATATGCTTTCCTTTTCTATGTTTATTGTCAGCCTTAACATGCTTTTCCTTTTCTATGTTAACTGTCCATTGTCCTTGTTTCTTACTGTCAAAGTTGTCTTCCTTTTCTGTTCTTACTATCATATTATACACATCAACACTCAACCCGACCCTTTCCTTTCTAGGATATTTCCACCCAACCTAGCTGACTTTAGATTTTTTTCTACTAGAGATGCCAAGACCCTCATTGGCAATTAAAAATATATGAAGCCCTTCCATTATAAAGCATATATAGAGAAGCATTTTTAATATAGCTCATAGGTTACAACTACCTTCTTCATTGTTAAACTCCTCACTTGTTTTTTTTTTTTTTTTGGTTTTAGCAATGGTTGATTCAACTTTAATAATTAGATTCTTTTTTATGAGAACACTTTCTTATTATTTTGCCCTTTATTTGTAAAACTATGAGATTGTGCCTAATGCCTCTCATTCTCTTTGCTATCTTGGTTGATCTTCTAACTTTTTTTGTTAAGTCAGGCTTCAACGATTCATCCATGCCTATAGTAATAATATCATGTTGATTCTGATTTTCCCATGAATCACAATTGCATTTGTCTTTATATCTTATTTTTTTGTATCCATGCCCCAAAGTAACACGAACCTCCTCCTGAATCCATATCTTTTATTTTGTCTTGAGAATTTAGATCTTTGTTATCTAATTGAGAGTTATGCCTCTTGATATTTTGCTTGTTGAAAGACTTGTTACCTAAATTTTTGTATTTTTTCTTGTTCATACTATCCATTAGCCATATCGCTATGTCACCTCTATTATGATCAACCTACTTCGTCGTTTATGGGCAATAGTCTTGCTCCATATAATTTCATCCTTGTTTAACCTTTGAATCATTATTCCCTTTTAACATCACTTAACGAACTTCTATCTAGGGATATGCCTATTTTTTATGGCCATAATGGACAAAATAGAAGCATATCAAATCAAGACCTTCATAGGTTTTACATTGATTTTTCCCACACAACTTGAATTTAGGCAATAATGGTCTTGTCAAACCCACTTTCACATATATATGAACATAGTTTTTACAGGTACCAGAAATTGTTGTTCTATTTACCTTAAAAGGTTTTATCAATATAATTTTCAATTTTTCAAAGCATTTCATTGTCATAATATTCCATTGCAAGGTTTGGTAAATGATAACCTTTATGAATTGTTGCCTTATACAAATCAAAGTTCAGATATCACCGTCGCATTGTTATACTGTTAGTGGTCCGCCACCATCCACAATCCTCTATATAATATGAAATCTTGATCATCAAAGTTTGAAAATCATACAAGAAAAAAATGATTTTATAGATCCACTAACCTTAGACCAGTTTACCAAAGAGTTTGGAGTCTTTTCAATGTATATGTGTACCTCACTTTTTTCACCATAAATTTGACAATTAAGGTTTATCTCTAAGGTTCTTAAATCCTTTTTTTTTTTTATTCTTTACTACTAATTTTATTATCAAACAATCTTCCTTACCATTGTTTTCCTCATCTTCATCCTTCGAGACATAATTGTTTTTTAGTAACCCTCTAGAAACAATGGACTTAAAAAGGTTTATCCCTTATAGACAACTCCTCTTTATATTTAATTCTCGATCTCATATTCATCTAATTATTGTTTTCCACGTCCACCATAATCTTCTTGCTAGACTATGTTAACATGTTGGCTTTTCATTGTCTTCTATGAAAGAGATTTTCTATTTTTTTTAATATGTAAATAAAAGAGAGATTTTTTTGTATAATTAATATCTATCAGTTAAAATTTTTCTCCTCCACCCATGAGAATATAAGGCTTGGGTTATTATTATTTTTTAATTTATGTTTACATGACTAGTTTATACTTTGTGTTGATTATAAGTGCTAAAGAGAAACATAATCTAGTTCAGTAGAGTGACTTAAAAAATTCGAGATCTAAAGCTTGATTTGAAATAAGAGGTTGTTTGAGATTGTGATTGGAAAGTGCTTATGAAAAAATTTGAATTTTTTTTATTTTTATTTTTTTACTTTAAATTAAAAAATATTGGTGTTTTTAGATCATTTAAATTAAAAAATATTGGTGTTTTTAGATCATTTTGATGTGTTGATGTCAAAAATGATTTAAAAAAATAAAAAAAAATATCATTTTGATACATTCTTAAACGAAAAACACTTTAAAAAACAACCGCGACCACACTCCCAAACAAGCACTAAGTTTTTAGTTAAACTAGAAGAGATGTTAACATGGTAATATTTAATTGATCTAGTTAAATATCTATTTACCTTATTGATTCGATTAAATCTAGCTCAAACACCCATTGATTTTTTTTTTTTAAAATCTATAGCAAAAAAGTAAGAGAAATTAACAATTTGAATTATAACACCAATTAAGATTAATAAAAGAAATAACACTTATACAAAAGGAAAAAAGACAAATAAAAAAAATTCAAAGAAAAGAGACAATAATTTTTGTTTAGAGAGTTGAACTATAGATATAAATAATCTAAAAAAATAGAGGGTCAAATTGAAAATAGTAAAACAAAATAAACTGGGATTTAGTGGTGAAATAAAAAAAAAACTTTTCTAAAAGGATCAAATAAAAAAATATAAATAAAAAGAACAAATTAAAAAGTATAATACATTATAAATTGGAATTAAAGTACTAAATTCAAAAGAGATAGAGTTTTATTAAAGAGTTCTTCTTCTTCTTTTAGGTTTTTTAGTATTTTTATAGCTTATACAATATAAAAAGACCACAATACCCTCACAAGCAAGACTACTTGTCATTGTGGGTGTTTGGTGTCGCGGTTCCACCTACGTTTGTGCGGAACCGCGGCTCCAAACACACTTGTTACCAAACATTACTGGTGCGTTTGGTTGTGGATCCCACCAAGAAATGTTAAAACACGTCGCGACTGCAAAAGCAACTGAGAGCTGCTTTTGCAGTCGCGACATGAATGACAATTCATCACTCAATTAGTGATTTCTCATCAGAAATCACGTGAATTGCTCTGCAATTTGTTCTCTCTCATCTCTATTATCCCATATTCATCTTTCATTTGCCTCTCATCTCTGCCTCTCGTCTCCATCATCTCTGCCTCTCGTCTCCAGTCTCCATCATCTCCTTTGTCTCTAGAATAGAGGTAAGTCTTCTCCCTTATCTCCCACACACACAGAAGCATCGTCTTCTCCCTCACTATCCCAGTCTCCCTCAGCCTACAAACCACCCACACCCACTGTCCGTCCCACTCTCCGTCACAGATCTGTCCATCAGCCTACAAACCACCCACACCCACCGTCCGTCCCACTCTCCGTCACAGATCTGTCCATCAGCCTACAAACCACCCACACCCACGATCTCTTCCCCTCATCCACACCAACCAGCTTCTCTCCCTCAGATCAACGACTGCACGGAGTCCAGTCTTTTGTCTCAGATCAATGTTGACGGTGAAGGGGAGGCACAAATTACTACACATCAAAGGTATGAGTATTTTATCTTCTTGGAAAATAATTAGAAACCACAACCCATTATCATTGAATTGTTAGAGAAGATGAACTGGCTGCTGTCTTCATTACTAGGTCTCGGCTTGCTATTCTGTTGGTGTTCGTTAGATCACTTGTTACTGACAGACTTGGACCTAAGGTTGGTTTTTGGATTTATCCCTTTATTTTCTTGAATGCTTTCAAGCCTTTTGTGTATCATTGATGGTGTGCATCGATAATTTCAGGATGAGGCTTGATTCTAATTTTGTGTATGAAGTCAGGGCATGATGTACTAACAATTATATGTTTCGGTGCTTTAGATTTGCATTTTCGTTTATAAAATATGCACAAATCTTTCTGGCTAAGTTTAAGTTTGATTTGCCTCAATCTTCATGATTCCTTTTTGAGATCAATGATATGTTCAACCAACAGCCATTTCATTTCTTGCTTGTATGGGTACCAATGACTACAAGCTCATTAGTACAATTCTAATACCTATTAGTAAGATTAACCAAGTTATAATGTGTTTGAGATATTTGAAGATGAAATTTTGTAACAATTTACAATGATATGAAAGCATACAAGTCATGGTTCTATTATAAAAAATGGAAATCATTCAAGTAAAAGTAGAGAGTTTTATTATTCACTATACGGTAGGCTTGAGTTTTGACCTTAAGTGGCTTACCTTTTCTTTCCCCTGCCTTTACCTTGTAAGGTATCTTTGTTAATTGATGCAGGATGGTTTTATGGATTTTCTATTGATAGATCCTCTAAGTTTCTAAGTGATGTATAGTTTGTTATTAAACATTCTGATGGTTTTATATATGGTGGTCGTTTTGCTGTTAATGCTGGTTAGTAAAAGCAAAAGATAAACTTGAATTTGTTATACATATACATGATATAATTTACCAGAAACTATAATGTTTTTGGATAGAGGGAAACAACATCCAGAATGAGCTATTTCATTCAACCCTAGACCCTTTAAAGCCAGTGCATAAAAATTGCTAAAATCAGAAAACATGATCTTCATAACAATCTGCCAAACAGAATTATAAAAACCATAGTTGCTTTCTACATTGCATTATTTTTACTTTACAAAGGTGGTTTAGTTGTATTGGGTTCATAGGTATTGTTTTTTTTTGTAAGAATATGAAGTTTATGAGCAACATTTAGAAGAATTTGAAGAGAACTTTTAGAACTCAATTAAATTTCAATAATGCATCAATAGAAATGGTGAACTAATAGCCTTAAAGAATCTATTGTGAAGTTTGGTAAGAGACTAGCCTAAGAATGGGATCTAACTTGTCCACAAACGAAGTTTATTTATAACAAGTTTAGGAATCAAACTAGTCAACTACGCCCATTTGAGAATATATACACATAAAAAAAAAAAAGCAAATCCTTTTGAAGTACTTGAATTAGTATTTGTTCCTTGTATTGGATGCTAAATATTCAAGATAAAGATAAATGATAAGTGGATTATTTTTAGGGTTGCATAATCATGTCAAACAAGCACTTTCTAAAAAACATTGCAAGTAGATGGTTATAAACATATACTACAAGGTGGAATTAGAGTGGGTAGTGGAATTGTATGGGGGAAAGGTGTATGATAATTGGGATTTAACCAAATATTCAGATTTCTAAGACTCAAGCTGATGGTTATAAACATATACTACTAGGTTGAATGATTTAGGAACAATGGTGGGGTGAAAATTGTTTGTGATAATTGGATGGAAAAGTAGATTATTTAAATATTTTAAACTCTAATTCTCAATATGTTGGAATGGTAACTAAAGAGGTATATTTCCTCACTAAATTCAAACTTTGAAATGAATAAACCTTTAAATACACTAGATCAATGTGGGTATGTGGTTTATAATTCGTCCAAAGAAAAAAATAATAATTTCAGTAAACATTTATTATCTGAAAGAAAATTATGAACCCTAAAAGGTACTCCTACGTCTTCTTTGTTCCTTTTTGTTTTGGTTTTGCAATTTATTTATATATTCAAACAAATGAACTCAAACAATATTACCATGTATGGCTGCCCCTTGAAGTTTAACCACTCTCCTTTTTTCTCTACCATTAACATTTCTAAAAATGCAGTAATATTTTCGATGATGTCCCAAAACTAGAATGTTTAAATTACAGGCTATTTAGTCTATGGATAATGGTTAATCAAATATGTATAAATGTGTGTTGAAGTTATATAATTTTGGTAATTAAATTTTGTAATGAAATTTTGTTAATTCAAGTTCTTTTAGGTTAGTTAATGTAATTAGCAAGTGGACTTAGCTAGTATAGTTCCTGAATTTATTTTTGTGATACAAATTGTTAATTGTTGTGAAGTAATTTAAATTATAGAATGGAAGGTGGTGACAATATGGATAAGGTTGCCTGGACAAAAGAAATGTTGCATGTTTGTTGCGACATATGTATTACGGCAATTGAGTTGGGAATGCGACCCACAACGCATTTTGACAAGGCGGGATGGAAATTTTTGATCACATCATTTAAGGAACAAACTGGTCATTCATTGACCAAATCACAGTTAAAAAACAAGTGGGATGGCTGCAAAAAAGACTGGAAAATATGGGTGAAGCTCATATCTGAAACCGGGGTGGGTTGAAGTAGTGAACTGGGATGATTTCAGCAACAAATGAGTGGTGGAAGGCAAAAATTGAGGTTAAGTTTTATTATGTAATATATTTAAATTTATTCTATATTTTCTGAAAATCTTATAACAGATTATTTGAATGAATTTTGTGTTTATGTAGGAAGTTAAAGGCGCTAGAAAATTTAGGCATGCTGTAATTGAGCCAGCATTGAAGTTCAAATATGACAAAATGTATTCTAGCATCGTGGCTACCAGAGAGTTTGCGTGGGCATCATCATCAGGAGTGCAATACGGTGGTAATTGTTCTAAGCCTAACGCAAATGACGCGGTTGACCTGGAGGAAGGAAGTGGTGATTCAGAAGAGGATAAAAATCCTGTGTCTGACTCAGACATTGCTCGGTTAGTTGGAGGGGTGAACATCTCAAGTAGCAGCAACACACGTAGCAGTGGAAAAAGAAAAGAGATGGAAGGTAATGAGGGTCGCATGAAGAAGAAGAATAAGACAGCTAGTATTGGTGTTCAACTTATGTCAAGGTGGGACCAACTAGTTGACAGTATGTCGACTAGGAGCGATTCAACCTCTTTGAATATGGATAAACCAAGGTGTAACATTCATGAGGTGATGACTGAGATCCATTCTATTCCTGGAATCCATGATGACCATGATTTCCATGACTTCGTAGTCGAAATTATGCTCTAACATAGGAGGAGAGAAATGTGGGCTGCTATGTGAACTCTTGAATAAAAATACGATTGGTTGAAGAGGATGTATGCACGTACCAAAAAAATTTAACCTAAGGTATGATTATTTTTGACACTGTAAATTATTTTCTTTCCCACAATGTTAATTGAATGCATTATGTGATATTATTGTAATAATTGCTTGATAATTGATATATATTTTTACATTGCCAGATTTAATGCGCGGACAGGGTTTGTAGAATTAGGCTGCAATCTGCGCATCGTTGAAGATGAGTCTCGTTGTTGTATTATTACGATGTATGTCATAATCATTGGTTTCAATGAGTTTTATTTGGTTGAAATTGTATTTGTATTTCATTTGTTAGTTGAAAGTTTGTATCAGAAATTTAATTCCCTCGTTACTAGTACGAGGTACGTACATCAGTTGTATTGTTGTATCAATGCATGGGTGGGATACTTTTATAACCACTAATTTGTTTTTCTATTGATGTTAAACATTTTAATTGTGTTATGAACATTTTAATTGTTTTATGCTCTTGTTAACTCACATGTTTTGCTTTAACGAAATGGTACAAATATGCAGAAAATTTGAATTAATATTGAGTATATGACAAGAAATTAATGCAATTCAGTGGAATCTATAATTATGATAAAATGGAACTATTTACTCACATGTTTTGCTTTAATGATATTGTACAAATGTGCAGAAAATTTGAATTAAAGTTAGGTAAATGACAAGAAAATAGTGCATTTCAATGAATTCTACAATTATGACAAAATGGAACTATTTATTCACATGTTTTGCTTTAATGAAATTGTACAAATATACAGAAAATTTGAATTAAAGTTGGGTAAATGACAAGACAATCATGTATTTTAAAGCCAAAAATTGCATAACCACATGTTTTCAATTACATATTTCTTCAATTACTTTTTCTATATAAATGAGAGTCATTTCCATAACATTTACACTCCCACACATATACATTTGCAAAAACATTCATTAAAGAGCATCTTTGAAGAGCAATTTCAGAAGAGAAACATCATTGACAATTTACAGGTTTCTCTTAACTTCTTATGCTTTTAATTATTTCTCTGCAGCATTATTAGTTTTTTTTTATTAAGGTGTTTTTAAAGATTTTTTTTCCTTGTCATCGAATCCGAAGATATGAATGATCCTTGGTATAATAATATAGTCAACGAAGATTTTGATGCCGTGTATGAAAATGAAATGAACTGCGTAGAAGAACAAATTAATGACGTAGCTTTTGAAGGTGCTAGTACATCGATGGGTGGCGGTAATGATGGGAGTAACGATGATGGGAACGACAATAGTAACGATGATGACAGTAACAATGATGACAACACCGATACTGATGACGACACCGACAATGAAATTGAATTTTATAGGAGACAATTTGAGAAGAAAAAATTATTTATATGTACAGCTGGAGCTATAGACATATATAACATAAATTACATGTATAAGGAACCATGTATGGATTCATACAACACAGGTATGAGCTGGCTGACGGGATTATTACATGGTCATTGGAAACGATGTGTAAACATGTTTAGGATGGACGCAAACACTTTGACGAGTTTGTGTTTCGATTTGGAAACACAATATGGTTTGAAGCCTTCAAAGCGCATGTGCGTGATGGAAAAGCTTGCAATGTTTCTATTTACGATAGCTGTTGGCGCGTCTAACAGGGAAGTGCAAGAGAGATTTCAACATTCGGGTGAAACAGTTAGTAGATGCATAAATGAAGTCCTTGAAGCATTATGTTTGTTCGCTGTGGACCTCATAAAACCAACGGACCCAGATTTTACGACTATTCCAAGAGAAATTGCAACAAATCAAAGATATATGCCACATTTCAAGGTCAAGTGTTTAATTTTAACCATGTGAACATGAATTTCTATTCTTTTATTCATGGATAAAATAATGGGAATTTTCGTCTTTTTCATGCAGAATTGTGTCGGTGCAATTGATGGAACACATGTTCGTGTTTGTGTATCAGCCGAAAATCAAGTTCCATTTATTGGAAGAAAAGGCATCCCAACCCAAAATATTATGGTTGCTTGTAGTTTCGATATGCAATTTACCTTTGTATGGGCAGGATGGGAAGGCAATGCACATGACACACGTATTTTTCAGGAGGCTATTTACAATAATCATATCAAATTTCCCAAACCACCAGAAGGTTAAAATTTCATATTAATTTTTAGAGTTGGTCAATTAAATTAATAACATTCTTCTTCAATTCTTGTTTCTTAATATATAGTGGTGTTTTCCTTTTTTCGCAGGCAAGTACTACTTGGTTGATGCTGGATATCCCAATGAATATGGGTACTTAGGCCCTTATAAAGGCCACAGGTATCATATCCAAGAGTTTAGGCGTCGTGCACAACCAAGTGGTCGTGAGGAAGTTTTCAATCGCGCATATTCATCACTACGTAACGTGATATGACGCTCATTTGGTGTATGGAAACAGAGGTGACGAATTTTACAAAACATGCCTGCTTATCCATACAAAACACAAGTGAAAATTGTGGTTGCATCAATGGCATTGCATAACTACATTAGAAGAAGATCAGAAGATGATATTAGTTTTGCCGAATATGATCGCAATCCTGATTTTGTTCCTGAAGATATTTTACCAGATGTTGTTCCTCGATCAAATAGTCAGGGGTCACAGATGCGTTCGCGTATGGATTTAGTTCGTGATGAAATTGCAAGTAGTTTAATGAGAGAATAAAAACAAGTGTTTAATTTACGTCAATTATTTCAAACATTGTGTTTCTATAATTAGTAATTAATATATCAAATTATTCCAACAAAATATTTATATAAATGTGCGTGAGTGTGTGTATACATGTGTATTTTTAATTAATTTCACTTGTTAACATCAATATGAAAAGTATGGTAACCAAACACAAAAAACTGCTTTTTATTAAACACAACTTCAACCATAGTTTTTACCAAATACAAATTTCAATTACAAACCACAGCAAAAAGCACTTTTCATCAATTAGTTTTTTTCCAATCACAACCACAACAACAACAATTATGTCAAACAGATTCTTTGTCATTTAAATGAAGGGTAAAATAATAATTTGATGAACAAAATCCACAATGAAATGTTTCCAGTGACGTGGCACTGTTACCGACTCCTTCCATTTTATTTTATTATTTTTTATTTATAGTCCGATGACCCAAGATTTTTTCCAGATTTATCTACGGTCTGACAAATAGCGATGGAAAAGATTTCTCTCATGCCACGTGAGCTGCCAACTCAGCCATGTAGAAGCAGCAGTGAAGTGAGTGGCATGGCGCGACGTGCACGTGCAATAGCAAAGGCAACTGCGGAAAAGAAACAAGATAAAGGCAAACCTTAAATTCGTGCCCAGCTGTATATATATATATATATATATATATAATTTCTTGTCAGGCACTAAACTACTAATTTTATCAATTAGGTCCCTATATATGTAATTTTTTGCAACCCGATTTGCTTAGTGACAGCTAGCCACATTAATTAAATAAATAAATATTTATCGCATGTGATTCATATTTGGCTATAGTTTTTCACCTAAATTAGTCCGGCTTGTAATTCCTTTTTTTTTTTTTTGAAAATGAGTAATTTGAAGAATTAACTAAAATTTATGGTTTTGATGTATAATATAAAAATATTATTCTAATATATATTTTTTAATTAAAAATCACTTTTATAAAAATATTCTACATCGTATTACTGAACAATTACTAACCACTGTCCTCAAAAAACATGACGTGGTGATAAAGAATTTGAGAACTATATTGAAGATTTTGAATTCATACTTACCTTATAAAACTATAGAACAACGGGGATTTTACTTCCTCGAATAAAAAAACACACTAACTACTTCTCCAAACATTTAAATCGAAGGATTTGATTGAAAAAGTGTTTAGAAATGGGTGAATTAATTGATAAAATAGTCGTTGGAGGACCCGATTGAGAACTATATATAGTTGGAAGACTTAAAACACAAACATATTTTTCTGCTGTTTACTTATCCTTTATCTCCCAGAGAAGAAGAGTATATACTAAGTTAAAAAAAAAGGAAAAGAAAAGAAAGCTGCAGGAGACAAATCTGAAACCCTAACGCCGAAGGAAAGGAGAAGAAGAAGCCTCCGATTAATTTAATTTAATTGCATAATCCATTAGAGAAGGCTACTTTCTCGTCTACATGCAGACGGTTAATGTTTTTAAGAGAAATAATAAATAAAAATAAACGGCAATGGCGTCGAAAGGTCCAAGGTCTAAGCTTGATCACGAGACGAGAGCTCGGCGTCAAAGGGTAACCACTTCTTCACTCTTTATTTTCTATTTTTCCTGTTACAGTGAAGTTGAAATGGTTCTCTCTCGATTTTGATGAGGGGATATTAGGGTTAAAATTTCAAAAATCAAGATTTGTAATTCCGAGAAATAAGTAATTTTACTTAATTTCTATGCGGCATTTAGGAAATCTTAGTGGGATTTTGAGGTGCTGGGTTTTTGAATTATTATATTTAGTGATAAATGGCTTTTTCTAGGCATTGGAAGCTCCGAGAGAACCGCGTCGCCCAAAAACTCACTGGGATCATGTCTTAGAGGAAATGGTTTGGTTGTCGAAGGTAACTCATTGAGTAGTTGTTGATTGATGCGTGCTGGATTTTTATATATATATATATATATATATATATATATATATATATATATATATATATATAGATATAGATAGATAGATAGATAGATAATTGGATTGTTAATTACAGGATTTTGAGTCGGAGAGGAAATGGAAATTGGCGCAAGCAAAGAAAGTGGCTTTAAGAGCAAGCAAGGGCATGTTGGATCAGGCTTCCAGAGGAGAAAAGAAATTGAAGGTTTTTCTTTCCTATCTTAGACTTGTTTTCTTATTTCTTTTCATTTGGCGAAGAATGGACTGGTTTCATGTGAAGGCTTTATTGTATCTCTATTTTGAAGTTAAAGTTTTCATTTCATTGGGAATCAGGAAGAGGAGCAGCGGTTGCGAAAAGTTGCAGTCAATATTTCAAAGGATGTAAAGAAGTTCTGGGTTAAAATAGAAAAGCTGGTAAATTTATCTAGAATGATTTGATCTTCTGTCAACTTTTATGTTTCCTTTTTCTTTTTGAAACTTTCCAAAATCATGTCTCCAGGTGCTTTACAAGCATCAGATGGAGCTTGATGAGAAGAAGAAAAAAGCACTTGACAAGCAGCTTGAGTTTCTTCTGGGACAGACTGAGAGGTGGTTTTTGTTTTACTTTATTATTGTTTCTAACAATGACCTGGGAACTTTTTCTTGTTAATTATGGATAGGCCATTGAATTTGCACTTCATGTTGCTAGGTACTCTACAATGCTGGCAGAAAATCTGGCGGAGAAACCATCAGAGCACTGTTCTGCTCCAGAAAAACCGAGTATTGCGGATAGGGCAGGAGATGATGCTAATACACCCCTGCAAGATGATGTTGGTAAGCAGAATCACTTTGTTCGATTATTAAAAAAAAACCTGAGCAGTAGGTGGGTATTCTTATCAAACTTTCGGCTCATTGTTTAGAGGCCCAAGTGGACACGGCGGACAATGATGATGAGTATGATGTGCAATCTGGAGATGAAGTGGTGAGTAGCCTTTCATTTCTCTGTCTTTATTATGTAAAAGTTTTTTTCCGTTGATATTTTTTTTACTCAAGATGTAGTTATAATGTAAAAATCCTGTTTGTGATCAAATTAGGGCTGGGCTATACTCTAGCGTTAGATCTGCTCATTAATTCCTGGAGTGTGGCTTATATAATTCTACTGCTAGGAACCTGCTAAAATGACATAAAACTTATGTGTTGTTTATATATCATGGCTGAATGGTGAGATTCTGTTTTGGGTACACCCTATTGTTGCTATTGTTCTCAGGTTCCTTATGAGCAGCCTTGGGCTATATTTGATGCTGCCCCATTTGTTAGCTAAAACGATTGTGGAACTGTCATGATGATTCCTTTATTTGTCCTGCATATTTGCAATCTGTATGCAATTACTAACGATCTCATTTACTGATATTGTTCTAGGAAGATGATGAGCATACTATTGAGGAAGATGAGGCTCTTATAACCAAGGAAGAAAGGCAAGAAGAATTGGAAGCTCTGCACAATGAAATGGATATTCCACTTGAGGAGCTACTCAAGCGCTACACTGCAGAGAAAGGTATAAAGCTGTTCTCATGATCTTCTTTTTACCCTTGGGACATGCTATTTTCCCTATACCCTTTGTTCCATCTTCCAAGTTAGGCTTGATAACCACTTAGACAGTGATATATTAGTTGATGCAATCCCCTTGTTAGATATAGGCTCTCTTTCCCTGTCTACATGTGCACATATTTGTCTAGATGGTCCTTTTCGACCATGTTTGTTCTATGCTATATTACCCCATTGATCCCCCCCCTGTATTTTCAGGTGGCAGAGAAAGTAGTGAAAATGGAGTGAAGCCATGTGCAAACGGGGAAGATCATTGTGAGAGTAAGCTGCTGTCAATGAGTCACGTCTCTAGCAAGCAATTTGGCTGTCTTATACTATTGTTTGATTATATAATTTGCAGGCAAAGGAGAAGATATTTCTACTGCTAATGAGATGGAGATAAGCAGCTCACCTGTTAATGCTGGTCGTCGTTGTGTAAGTTGTATGTGTTTATGGTTGCCATTGCTGAATTACTAAAGTCAGCTAAAAGGGTTCAACATAATGTCTATTATCTATTAACAGGGTGAAAATAATGGTGCCTTGCCTAGTCCAGACAACAATTTATTGGAATTTGGGGATTATGAAACCAGGAATCAATTAAGTATCTCCGATGATCCAGCCAGAGAACATGTGCCATATGATTTCAATGATGAACAGGCAAGATACTGTACACACACACACACACACACCAATTTCTGAACTCTTTGCCTTCATGGCTTGCATCTCAACTTTAGATGCTGATATTTGTTGCTTGAAGCTTGATATGGTAAAAATAATTCGAAATTAGTTGGAAGTGTCGAGAATGGATGAAATAGGTTATTGGTGATGAATAAATAAATTGGTTGAAATGGATCTCAAACCTTTTTCCCCTTGATGCTATTGATAAAGTCAGGAATCTCTCACAAATTTATTTTCCTTATGGAATTACGGGTTGCTGATCTGAGTGATCTGGACTAACTCTAACTAGAATATCTGATGCAATGAAAATAAAAAAGAAGAAAATCATTTAGATTAGTTATGAGCTTTAGGTGAGACTCTTCTGTGCTGTTATGAAGTTCATCAGCTTGTATATTCAAAAAGGAGGCTAGTGTAAGGGAGACCTGGTCTTGTTTCCACAATTGCTTCAATGAACACCTACACACAATAATCCATTTTGTTATTCCAGAAAAGGGAAAACAAATAACTGAGAAGGAAGTCAATTAGTTTATAGTGTGTTTGGGCTATTATCAGTGTTATGATAAATGGTGTTGTTATTTATTTGATATTTATGTTCACCTTTATCTTTGGTAATGTAGGAAGATGGTGATTTTGATCTTGCCACTGAAGAAGAAAAGGTATATGGTAGCTATGATTTAGCTCTTTCATGATATTTGTCACCCTCCATTTCTGCTCTTATGGTTTTTTCCAGCACAACTTGAGCATCAAATTTTATTCTTCTTTTCAATAATAAATTTATTTGCCCAAATGCAAATTCAATAAAACCCATCTGTGAATTAACATGGAATGAATGAACTTTTAAGCACCTTTACTATTACATATTGATTGAAACTAGAGAGAATGGTTTGATCAGTGTGTTATGTCAGATTTTGATATAGCTTTTGGGCTATTCTTGTTGCTGGGAGTCTTATTGTTGCTAGGACATTATAAGAAGTCTGTGATACCTTCTGTTGAATGGAGGTTGCTAGGCTCAAATACCCTCGGCAGAGGTGTACCTGCTTCTTGCATATAGCTTTGCAATCATAGTATTTCATTGTGAAGTTGACATAACTGAAGACTCTTGTTTTCATAATACCCTAATGGTTACTAGGGCAGTGGAACTAGTTTTAAAAGTCCAAACGCACATGTTCACCCTTGTGTTATCCTACACTTTTTAACTGATCTCCTACATAAATTATTGGTCAAGTCCAACAATTAGTTCTCCAATTTTGATCAATCAAGGTCAATTATGCCAAATTGATATTTAAGTTCGTATTTGTCATGGTATATATCCTGCTCTCCCATGTTCTCCATGACATGAACCTGACATGTCAGAGGACACATTAGTTGTTTATATCTAAATAAAGGTTTAGCTCATAAATGTTAAAAGTTTGAAATAAAGATTTAACCAAAGTCATTGTATGCTTTGCTAAAACCTGATGAAAAAGATTTAAACATAAAGTAAAAGGATCCAGAAAAGTACTTGAACAAAGAATTACGAAGAAAAAAATACAAAATGAAACAGGCTATATATAGAAATAAATAAACAGTTAATGCTTTTACATCTCCTTTGAAATTCATTACAGTTTTTCATCTCCATTGAAACTGGTCTCTGCAAGTATTGCTGGGTTGAATACAAATTGTGTTTGTGGAGTACAGCATGGTTGGTGGCTGCAGCATAGGCTTATGATGGTGGCATCACTTCTAGTGGCTGTTGATCTTGTTTGATTGACTAATTGATTGAATTTATGGTTTGATTGGCCATTTTATCTATGGTGGGGCATATGGAATGTAATAGGGTT
The DNA here is from genome assembly GCA_015731905.1 of Salix dunnii. NCBI lineage: Eukaryota > Viridiplantae > Streptophyta > Magnoliopsida > Malpighiales > Salicaceae > Salix > Salix dunnii. The sequence goes on from CM027661.1 coordinate 1,594,770, forward strand.
TCATTGATGCTGGACTTAAGTGATTTAATTTACTGAATTCATTGTTTGCTTGACCAAGTTATATATATAGGGGCTTAATCGGCAAATTTTGGATAACACGGACAAACTTGTGAATTCAGATAACTTTAAAGCATCCACTTTGCATGGAATTTATTGCAAGGGGTTAGTATGTAATGCTGTGACTGCCTGATTTGTGTACTTCATCTTTATTACAATCCCAAATGATACTTTGCTCTGATTATTGATTAATAGGTTGCTTATGTGTTTAGATGTAAATATCAGGCCCTCTTTCTTTCACCAGGTATTATAGAGGACAGTGTTAATGTGATCAAGTGAAGTTCAGATAGTGCAATTTATGTGTATGCTCACCTGCCATGTTTAAGATTTCAAGGGCTGGATATTTAACTGTGATTTGCCACTGGCTTCAATGTTCAGGATGATGAGACAACCTTGTTGGAGGAGGAAGAGATGGCTAAAGCAGATTCAAACAATCCCATAGATGAGGTAAAGAGCTATTTGGATGTATCATATTTCTTTGGATGTATCATATTTCTTTGTGTTCATTAACCTTGCATTCAGGTGAAGAAATCCATGGTTCTTCAACAACATTTTATTAGAATTCCTGATTTTCTTGCTAGTTTAATTATTTATTTTAATAGATTGCCTGAGATAGCTGCTAATTTACAGATCTCGTTACTACAAAAGGAGAGTGAAATTCCCTTGGAAGAATTGCTTGCAAGGTATACAAAGGTGGGTTAAAGAATTGCTTCTGCACAGACCTTTGTCTCATATTGTACGTTGATTTATTTTGATTATCCATGTATTCTTATAGGAACCAAAAAATGAAGTTTCTGAGGATGAATCTGAATACGCATCAGTATTATCAGACAATATGTCAAATTCCCCAGGCCATGAAGAAGAACTGAAGCAGCTGGATAACTCAATGGATGGAATGGTTGAACATGGGGAGCATCCTCTTGTAGAAGAACAAGAGAAGGGAAATGAAGAAATTTCAGAAGGAAAGGAGAGTGAGAATAGAATTGCTGATGCTGCTGCTGCTGCAAGATCTGCACAACCAACAGGCAATACATTCTTGACAACCAAAGTGCGCACAAAATTCCCTTTTCTTCTAAAGTATCCTCTCCGTGAATATCAACATATAGGTCTCGATTGGCTTGTTACAATGTATGAGAAAAGATTAAATGGGATTCTAGCTGATGAAATGGGACTTGGAAAGACAATCATGACTATTGCTTTGCTTGCACACCTGGCATGTGAAAAGGGAATATGGGGTCCTCATCTGATTGTGGTTCCCACAAGTGTCATGCTTAACTGGGAGACAGAGTTTCTTAAGTGGTGTCCTGCCTTCAAGATTCTAACATATTTTGGCAGTGCAAAAGAACGTAAATGCAAGAGGCAAGGTTGGCTGAAACCAAATTTCTTCCATGTATGCATAACAACTTACAGACTGGTTATACAGGATTCTAAAGTCTTCAAGAGGAAGAAATGGAAGTATTTGATTTTGGATGAAGCTCATCTGATAAAAAATTGGAAGTCACAGAGATGGCAAACTCTTTTAAACTTCAATTCAAAAAGACGCATCTTATTAACTGGCACACCTCTGCAGAATGATCTCATGGAACTTTGGTCATTAATGCATTTCTTGATGCCCCACATCTTTCAATCTCACCAGGAATTTAAGGATTGGTTCAGTAATCCGATAACTGGGATGGTGGAGGGACAAGAAAGAGTGAACAAAGAAGTTGTTGATCGTTTGCACAATGTTCTCCGTCCATTTATCCTCCGTCGATTGAAAAGGGATGTGGAGAAGCAGCTCCCCATGAAGCATGAGCATGCCATCTATTGTAGACTTTCAAGGAGGCAGCGTAACTTGTACGAGGATTTCATTGCTAGCTCAGAGACACAAGCTACCCTTGCCACTGCCAACTTTTTTGGGATGATCAGCATCATAATGCAACTTCGTAAAGTTTGTAATCATCCCGACCTATTTGAGGGTCGTCCAATTATTAGTTCTTTTGATATGGCTGGTATTGACATCCAATTGAGTAGTTCTGCTTGTTCAATGTTTTCACCTGGCCCATTTTCATCTATAGATCTTTGTGCTTTGGGGCTTATATTTACTCATCTTGATTTTAACATGGCTTCTTGGGAATGCGATGAAGTAAAGGCTATTGCAACTCCTTCAAGATTAATTGAAGAGCATGCCAATTTGGCTAACATAGAAGAAGTTGTGCCTGGATCTAAACAGTTCAAGAGGTTGCCTGGAACAAATATTTTTGAAGAGATTAGAAAATCATTATTGGAAGGGAGATTAAGAGAGATGAAGCAACGGGCAGCATCTATTGCATGGTGGAATTCCTTGAGGTGTCAGAAAAAACCCGTATACTCAACAACCCTACGAGAACTTCTCATAGTGAAGCATCCTGTCTATGATATCCATCGCCAAAAAGTTGAGCGACTCTCCTTGTACTCCTCTAAGCTTGGTGATGCTGTTCTTTCACCAATCGAACGGTTCCAAAAGATGACTGATCTCGTGGAATCATTTATGTTTGCAATTCCAGCAGCGCGTTCCCCTGCACCTATCTTCTGGTGCAGTCAGACCAGAACTCCTGTGTTTCTGCATTCAGCTTATGAGGAGAAATGCTCTGAAATGTTGTTGCCTCTTCTTTCACCTATTAGACCTGCAATTGTCCGGAGACAACTGTATTTCCCAGATAGGCGCCTAATACAGTTTGACTGTGGTAAATTGCAGGAGCTTGCTATTTTGCTCAGGAAGTTAAAGTCAGAAGGCCATCGGGTATTGATATTCACACAGATGACTAAGATGCTGGATATTTTGGAGGCTTTCATAAACTTGTATGGCTACACTTACATGCGATTAGATGGTTCTACTCAACCAGAGGATAGACAAACATTAATGCAGCGTTTCAACACCAATCCCAAAATATTTATCTTCATTTTATCAACCCGTAGTGGGGGTGTTGGCATCAATCTTGTTGGGGCAGATACTGTAATATTTTATGATAGTGACTGGAATCCTGCAATGGATCAACAAGCTCAAGATCGCTGTCATCGTATAGGACAGACACGTGAAGTACATATCTACAGGTTAATCAGTGAGAGCACCATTGAAGAAAATATCTTAAAAAAAGCTAATCAGAAGCGTGCTCTTGATGATCTAGTTATACAGAGTGGAGGATACAACACAGAATTTTTCAAGAAGCTCGATCCTATGGAATTATTTTCTGGGCATAAAACACTGCAGATTAAGAACGTGAAGAGGGAGAAAAACCATACCAATGGAAATGAGGTTTCTTTGTCTAATGCAGATGTGGAAGCTGCTCTGAAATATGCTGAAGATGAAGCAGATTACATGGCATTGAAGAAAGTAGAACAGGAAGAGGCTGTAGAAAACCAAGAGTTTACCGAAGAGGCCATTGGGAGATTGGAAGATGATGAATTTGTAAATGATGATGATTTGAAGGCTGATGAGCCTATAGACCATGAGATGACAACTTATTGCAAAGAGGATGAGGTGAATTTAAATGAAAATGATTGCAATGAAGAGAGAGCTATAACTTTTACTGGCAACGAAGATGAAGTTGATATGTTGGCCGATGTCAAGCAGATGGCTGCGGCGGCAGCGGCTGCTGGACAAGCTATCTCATCCTTTGAAAATCAGTTACGTCCTATAGACAGATACGCAGTCCGTTTTCTGGAACTGTGGGACCCGATTATAGATAAAGCAGCCTTGGAATCTCAAGCTAGGTTTCAGGAGACGGAATGGGAGCTTGATCGTATTGAGAGGTACAAGGATGAAATGGAAGCTGAGATTGATGATGATGAGGATCCATTGGTGTATGAAAGTAAGCAGTGTGTGTGTGTTTATTTGGTTCTAGTTTTTATAAATGAATCAAAATATACAAATCAGCAACCTATAATACTGCTTTCTAAGAGATTTGTAAGGTCTTTGTACCGTTAGTCTTGATTTCAGAGAATGGTGGTAGGATAGAAAGACTGGGCTCCTGCTTTTCCTAATTTATTCCTTTCTAATTTTCTTTATGAGTTCATTTATAGAACTTGTAATTTTAGTTTCAAGACTTGTCTTCAATTGAAGTTTATAATGAAGTTTCCACTGCAGTGGGCAGCCATTGATCATAAAACAGAAAAAAACATATTCAAGAAACCTTTTTTAGGATAAACAATTGATAGATGCCCACGGGTTATAATTGATAGATGTAATCATTTGAATTTTTTAGGATAAACAATTTTATCACAATCATTAGCAGAGGTGATGATACTTCTCGTTATATTAGGTTGGGATGCTGATTTCGCAACTGAGGCATACAGACAACAAGTTGAGGCGCTAACTCAACATCAGGTTTGTGGAATTTTTTTATGTGGCCAATTTTTTTTATTTAAATGTCTCTTAAACCATATTTTCTGTTATTGGTTTTTTGTAGTTGATGGAAGAAAAGGAAGCTGAAGCTGAAGCTAACGAGAAGGAAAGTGCAGATGGACATTTAGATGCTATGGTGTAAGACAATTCTGAACCTATTGTGAAATCATTCTGCTGGCTATTTAACTTTGTTTATTAAAAAATGAAATTAGGATGTAAGTTAGCAATTACGTACTTGGCTTTTTTTGGCCTTCAATTTTTTATGGCTGAGGGGTTCATTTATTTATTATTTGCCTCTTTTTTGGATGCATGTAATTTTTGGAAGTGAATGCCCTTGTATCTTTAAAATTTCACACAAGCAGTTCATATTTACCATGCAATGAACTTTTAGTGTGGGAGACTAATCGCACCATGGAGGTCTCCTGGGCTCAAACTTATGTGTTGACTATATCAACTAAAGAAGTTGTTAATGCTGAAATTTGCTGAACAGAATGGACACTTTGGTGTAGATTGAGTTTTTTGTACATTTTCTTCCACTGAAACATCCCTTAAAATAATTCCTTATATTACTGTTGTTAATAAAAATGGAGAAAGTTGGCATCTTCTTTCTAACTGAGCTATTTAACTGTCTTGAGAGTGAAACTAAATAGTGATCAAGGGAGGGGTGAGACAAAGGGAAAAAGGGAAGGCTGGTGCCACATCCTTTTTGCATGGATATTATATTTTTTTTTTTGTCATTAAAAATGCAACAGACACTGCTCTCCCACTTTTCATCAATCTTCCTTGCTGCCATGTAGTCTGTTTGCAAACCTGGGAAAAAAATCATTCTGCTTTATTTTCTCTAAAGGTGGCTATTTCTTTGGCACACCTGAGTGGCACTCTTTTTTATTGTCATATCAAATGCTCACTACTCTGCTTCATTTTAGCAGGTGTAAAGTGCCACGTAATCCAAAATCAAAGTCCAAGAAGAAACCAAAGAAAACCAAGTTCAAATCCCTGAAGAAAGAATCCCTAACTTCTGAATTGAAGCACATGAAAGTGGAAGCATCAATAGAGACTTTGTCTGTGGATGATGATGATGATGATGATGATGATGATGTAACATATCCTGATGATGGTACATATTCAGATACCATGTCTCCTTATTCAAGTGTGCAGAGAAAACGTAAGAAAGCAGAATCAGCAATTGATATAGACAAAAAGTGGTCAAGGAAGAAGAGCAAGAAATTCGAAAAAGCTCCCCAAACATGCCCTTTTGATGTAGATTTTGACCTGTCTGGAAAGCAGCATTGCAGGTCTATGGAATTAAAACCCTATGAGGTGGTTTCTGATCTTGAGCAGAGACCAGCTAGCAGGAGCAAGATGGGAGGGAAAATCTCCATCAGTACCATGCCAGTGAAACGGGTGTTGATGATAAAGCCAGAGAAGTTAAAGAAAGGGAATGTTTGGTCGAGAGATTGTGTTCCTCCACCTGATTCATGGTTGCCACAGGAGGATGCGATATTATGTGCTGTTGTACATGAATATGGCCCTCACTGGAGCTTGGTCAGTGAAACTCTGTATGGGATGACTGCTGGTGGGTTTTATCGGGGAAGATACCGCCATCCAGTTCATTGTTGTGAGAGATTTAGAGAACTAATCTATAGATATGTTTTTTCCACTCCAGAATATCCTATCAATAATGAAAAGATGAACAATATGGTCTCCGGGAAGGCCCTTCTCAAAGTAACTGAGGTAAGTCTGATTTCATTGCTTTCAAATGTGCTCCATAAATGGGAGAAAATAGAGAGAGAAGATGCTGAGAATATGAAATGACACTCCCAAAATTTTCTTTTTTTTACCAGTCTAGTTAATTGAATCTGGATGCTTATTTACACCCTTGAACCCTGATTCAGGCGTTGTCCTGAAGGTATTAACCAACTGTTCAGCAACTCTAAAAATTGATTGATAACAGTTGGTGGTACATGATTTGACATCTTTAGCGTGTCCCATTTTCTTTGTTCTGTACTGGTATTGATCTTTGGCCATAAAGTTGTTTTAATTAACTGCTAATCAATAATATTCACGGGTTGGGGATTTCTGTCTACCATCGCATAGGATGCATCTCAAGCGAGTTTCAGTGATTAATTCCGGGAAACTTTCTCGGTCTGCATTGCCATTATCTCTAATGTACACATGTTTTTTTCTATCAGAATAAGGTATCTGGTTAATTTAATGGACATACTATCATTGTGAAATTACAACTCCTTAAAAATGCCTGCTGCACTTTTTACACTTTCAGTGGACAATTGATTTTAATGAATGATTAGAAATATAACAAGATTGCCAGAGAGAACATTAGTTTTGTAATTATTTAATGAAATACATAAGACAATAATGCTCGTGCGGATCATTTTTTTGTTGCATCAGGATAACATACGGATGCTATTAAATGTTGCTGCTGAGCAGCCAGACCATGAGTTACTTCTCCAGAAGCACTTCACAGCACTGCTTTCTGCTGCATGGAGGGCGAACTCTCGTGTTGAACATCAACAAAACTTTCCATCATCTCGAAGTGCTCTTTATAATCATGGCAGGGCTTTCAATTCTTCTGTCAATCAGTTAACTTCAAATTCCTCGAAGGAATCTGCAAAAAGAATGAAACTCACTAATTTGGGACATAGTAGCAAGTTGCTTGCTGCTGCACTCCATGATGCCAGCAGAAGGCCAGATGATAGAGTTTCCTATTCCAACTTGAGCGATGCTGCTCCCTTCACTGGTGAGCAGTTGGAAATAACTTTGGAATTCCAAAAAGAGGAAGATGATTCTTTCATTCCATTCCCACCTATAATAAGTTTGTCAATACCTGGCTCAGCACCATTGACATCAGTAAATAAGGATAGAGCAGGGGCTCAACATCTCAGAACATGCACAAGTATAGCTGAAAATCGATTCAGGTATGATTTCTTGCAATCAAGAAAATGACATTGATCTGCTTGTTTGGTATTATAGTCCTTTTCAATTTCTATTTGATGACGTTGAAGATAACAGCTTTAGCAGCATAGTATTGTTGACTGAGAGTTTAAGGTTCTACTCTTATAATGCCTTCAGTCTGTTAAGCTCCTTGTATGGGAACTGGTTTGTCTGACTGAATTGTGCTACCTTTGTTCTCTTCCCCAGTGGCATCTATAGTGCTTGATGAATCTCTTGTTGTAGTGCATTTTATCAATTTCTTAATGCATCTTCTGAAAAAAAAAATCCCTTGGATTATTACGAAGCTATTATTAAAATTGAGAAATTGATGTGGTACATATGCTACCGATCGTTCTATTCAGGTGCTAACAAAGTGAATCCTTGCCGTATAAAACGTGTACAGTTAATTGATTGTTTAAGTTGCTGACAAAGTCCTTTTGTCCCAGGGATGCAGCAAGAGCTTGTGCTGAAGGTGGTCTATGTTGGGTTTCATCTACCGCACCAGCAAATGATTTCAAATTACGGCTGGCTTCAAAGACACAGTCCTTGGGAAAGCACAAGCTCGCCGTCTCTGAGTCAACCAGACCTCCCCGGTCAAAGATGAAGAAAACTTTGGTAGAGCACAGTGAGGGACACCTATTTGCCGAGCCAGTACCCCAACCACTGTCTATACTGTCATCTAGGGATCCCAATTTAAGGTTTGACCTGCCACCAACAGTCATTCAGGATGACAAGGATGAATACTCTATTTCATGCATTGAAAAGGAGCTTTCAGCGGCAATGGGGACCTTGGATGCTGTTCCTCATAACTATGTTCTTGGTTTGACATCGGGTCTTGATGATTTTTCGTTGTTGCCAGAATTTATTGACATCGGATAGGGTAAAGCCAGCCACAGAACGAAATATCATTTTTCCGGCTTTGGCTCCCACGACAAATGTGTACTGGTTGGAGTGCCTTACAATGGGGCAACAAATAACCGAGCTCCTGGGGCACATGGTGTTAGGGCAGGGCGACATGATTGAATCACCCGCCCATTTAAAAAGGACACCGATCAAGGACACGGCGGGAGTTCGTCTGTAAGGAGGATCTGGCTTTGCAGGGAGGACCCCCAGGGTATTGAAATTACAAATGTAACATAATTTTTTGAGTTCAATTCTTATTGGGGGATGTGCCAATTTTGTCGGGCTCAGTTGATTTATCAATTTGTCATACTTCCGCATAGAGAGGAACTAGGTTAGGGCAACATATACGAATGAAAAATGAAAAGGTTGAGCTTCTCACTCTAAACAACCTGCAATTTGTTCGATACCAGTCTCATATCAATGGCATGGCTGATTTTCATATAATCAAAAGATTATTGTTGGACCCTGACCTGGTTTTAGGGCTCATGTTGCTGATTGGGTATAAGCAGATGACATGGGAAGGATATGCATACCACTGATTGCAAACATGTTTGAGATCCTCGAGTACAAAGTGTGAAATAGACTATTACAAGGTTGTTAGAATCATCCAATTGCATTACCAAAATATAATCATAAAGTTACTTGAAAACTAATGAAATCGAACTGAAATCATTTCAACTCAATAAATATATACAAACTAGTATCCGAGTTTATGTTTTCATTAGGGAGCATGAATTGTACAAGCAACAATAATAAATTATAGAAGAAACAAAGAAAACTTGTGAACTCAATTTCCTCTTTCTAATGTTGTTTTCACACTACTTTGCTAAAAAAACCCTCTCTATCAAATACATCAAAGAAAAAAAATTCGAGTTTTGCCAATCAAACTTAAGAAATAAAACCTAGTTTTATAGGTCTATTGGGGTTCTATATATGAGTCAATCAAAGCAAAAAAAACAACTTTGAAAGGTATAACTTATACCCCCCCTCCTCTCTCCCTTTTGGTTTCAATCTTATGAATATTTATTTTTTGTTTAGTGGGTTGCTAGAAATTTCTTTCTTGGAAAAAAAAATATCATTTTGGAATTAGCAAGATAAATATATGTTAAAATTTTCTTCGAGGATGCTTTTGGATTTTAGAAATAACTAGAATTATGTTAGGTTTTGATTTTGATTTTGGCTCAAATGATGGTAATTCCAATAATTTTAGCTATATATAGTTGAATTTTTTTTTCCTTTTTTTTATAGTCATTTTATCTTGCAAACAAAACACATCAGCAACTTTTTCAGGTCACACAAAACTTAACCTTTTTTTGAAATCTTAAAGTAGTATTCATGTTTGTTTCTTGTTCCAAATGCTCTTAGTTTTATGTTTACATGATTCATCTTGTAAGGTATTAACCTTAACTCTTAAAACTTCAAGTGAACATGATGTACTAATTGAGAATAATTCATTGAACAATGTTTTGAAAACTTCATATATAATCCAATGGCGTTACAATCAAGTATAATAATAACAACAACATAATGATTGTTTGTTGTGCTTAAGACTAAAGAAACAATGCAAATTCAAGATAAAAAATAAATGATTATTGAATAAATATGCATAAAAATAAATTCTAAATGTATAATTAGAATTTTAATAGGCCAATTAAATTTAATTATGAGTCAAATTAAGAGTTTAATTATGTTTAAGAATTAAATATGGGTCCCATTAAAGGATTTGAATAGGTGAAAAGACTTAATTATACTTTAAATTGATCAAATTAATTTTATTAGATATTTAATTGGTGAAAATTTAAGTTTGAGAGCTCAATTTAAGCTTAATCGAGAATATTAGAATTTTATGAGAAAAAAATTAATTTTTACCACGTTAATCGATTAAAATCAGGGGTAAATTACAAGAAAATTAAAAATTTAGGGTCAATTAAAGGCCATATTAATGAAACTAGTAGCCACATACCAATTTGTAAAAGGCATCAAACTATACGGACCTAATTTGTTAAAATCAAGGGTGAAATTGAAAAGCATTGGAAGTTTAATGGTAAATTGAGAATTAAATTTCATAAATCCAAGACCAATAGCCAAAAAAAAAATGTTGGAATTAAGGGTGATGTTGAATTCTAGCAAAGATAAAATTGCACGAAATTGAAAGTTTAGAGCCAATCAAGGGTGTAAATTATAACAATTAGAAGAGAAATGAAACAAATTGAAATTTGACCAAAATCCTAGTTTAAAACAACATTGGTTTCAAGAAGAAAAGGACCATACGATGCGTCTTCTGATTACCGCTCACTGTCTTATTCTTTAGCCCTAAATGACTACCCAACGGACTACTTTGTAAATACTTTTAATGCTTAATCTCTTTATCATATTTGACAAAAAATATATAAAAATTACTCCCTGACATTTGACCATACCATAGTATAGTACATTCAAGCTAATTGATGCCACACACATGACAACGCTACCCCAAAATAGACAACTTAGATAGCCTTAAACTGTCAAAATTTGACAATTCATGATGATCACTTTGAGCCAATTATTAGGATCTTTTCAAGTTGAGTCAAAGCTTTAAAATTTTTCTTATATCTTCTTCCATCCCTATAAATATTGGTGAATTTCATGCCTATAATTATGGGTGAATTTCATTCTTTGAGCATAAAAAAATTGAAAGTCTAAAATTGGCAAACAAAACCATCCCCTACCCTAGTTGCTATTTTCTTTTTTCTCCCTTTTGAATTTCTATTATTCCTTCTGTTGTGCCTCAACCATCACTGATACCACAAAACACAAGTTGATCTTCCTTGCACCACTAGAAATGCCATAAGAAACTCATTTCCTCAAACAAGACAAACATGTTCTCCATTTTTCTTCTCAAAACCCCTATCTTGTAAGCCATTGAATGCATTTTTGCATGCAATTGTAAATTAATTCACATTGTCATAAGGACCTAATTGGTTAAAAACAAAGATGAAATTGAAAAGAATTAGATGTTTAATGGTAAAATGAGAATTAAATTTAACAAATTTAAGACCAATAACAAAAATAGAAAAAGACGTTTGAATTAGGGGGTGACGTTGAATTCCAGCAAAGATAAAATTGCATGAAATTGAAAGTTTGAAACCAATCAGGGGTGTAATTAAAACAATTAAATGGGGAATGATAAGATTGAAATTTGACTAAAATCCTAGTTTAAAACAACATTGTATTGAAGAAGTAAAAGAAAAGAACAAGACCATACGATGCATCTTCTGGTTACTGCTCATTGTCTTCTTTAACCCTAGATGATAACCCAACAGACTACTTTGTAAATACTTTTAATGCCTTGTCTCTTTATTAGATTTGACAACATATATATATTTCTTGACATTTGACCATACCATAGTATAGTCCATTTAGGCTAATTAACATCACATACGCGACAACGCTACCCCAAAATAGAAAACTTACATAGTCTTAAAGTGACAAAATTTGATAATTCATGATCATTTTGAGCTGATTGTTATGATCTTTTCAAGTTGAATCAAAGCCTTAAAGTTTTTCTTATAAAGACAAGATCATCCTCTTCCATCCTTATAAATATGGGAGAATTTCATGCCTTGAGCATAAAGAAATGAAAGTCTAGAATTGGCACAAAAAAAAAAACCATCCTTTGCCTCGGTTTCTATTTTCCCTTTTTTTCCCTTTCAACTTTCTACCACTCCTTCAATTATGCCTCGGCCATCATTGATACCACCAAACACATGTTGATCTTTCTTATGCCATTAGAAATGCCACAAGAAACTCATTTCTTCCAACAAGACAAACATGCTCTCCATTTTTCTCCCTAAAACCCTCACTCTATAAGCCATTGCATGCAATGGTAAATTAATTCACATGGTCACAGGGTTAGGCTAGTAGCCATGTGGGTCCAGCCTAAATAATGGGCCAAACCTGATCAAAGCAAAAAAAGAAGAAAAAAGGAGACAAGTCTGTTGGTCGCCAACGACCCAACCCGTATAATATTATTTCTTCTTTTTCTTCTAGCAGCCCAACCCGTAAAATATTATTTGTTCGTCTTCTTCTTCTTCATCTTATTATTATTATTATTATTATTATTATTATATAGTAATATAGAAATAATCCAAAACACAATTCTTTATTTTGAAACACAATTTTGTTTTGTTTTCATATATATGGTCAAATCCTAAAAGTTTTCCAAGCATATTTTTATAAAAAAAATAAAAATTATGACTTTCTCATGTTTTAAAATGCAAAATAGATATTGTAACCAATTTATGCAAAATAAATAAATACGATGTTAAAATTAAGACTTTACTAGTTAGGACTTAACTCACTAAATTAGAAACTCCTTTACAAATGGATATCTACCTTGAATTTTAGATTAAACGAACAAATAGAAAACTTCTCACAGAAAAACAATTAAATAACAATGCAACTTATCTTAGTTAGGGTGAACTGATGTAATACATCTTCTCCTTACATAATCGATCATCTTACCTTGATGATCGTAGATTATTAGTCTTTCTAGTGATTGTAATACTAGATAATAACTTCTAAATTATAATCATTTTTTATGGTTATACACAAAACTTTTTTTGCACATCTCAGAAAATATACTTATCGTCTCAGCATCGTGCATGTCACAAAAAACAATATGAGTATAATGTGAGTTATTTTGAATCACAATTGCTATGAAAGTATCGCGTTTCAATCAAAGTTACATTATGTGCTTGCAAATTATGGCCTAACAATCTTGTTTGAATTGATCAAATTTTGGTCATAAGAATCTTGTTTCTTTTGGTCTTGTTAATTGTTAGTTAATGAAAAATTATGGACACAAATAATTATATTATATTCTTAAGCAACTTAAATTTTGCATGAATTTTTACTTGTATTATATATTCTAAGATGCTTATAACTATTTATATATAAAAAAAATTACTCGCTATTTTTCAACTCGTGTTTACAATGCATTTTCCAAACCAAACCAAACCAAAACGATCGGTTTGGTTTCATTTTTTTTTTTAAATCAAATAAGTTCTTTTAGTTTATAATGAGTTCTTTGGATTCGGTTCTTTTTTAGTTTTGATATTTTGAGCTGAAATTCAACCAAACCATATTATTTTTCTAAAAAAATTATTCTAACCAGAAATATTCGATTAAGTTAATGCATGATTTGCTCACCCCTAATTGCAAAACTGAAATGGAAATTGGAAGAGAGAGAGAGAGAGAGAGAGAGAGAGAAGGAATTTCAAAGACAACAGACTTCAAGAAACGAAAAACTAAGGTTATTCTGTGAACAAGAAAAATGTTCACAGAAAAAGCTGTTAACCTGTCGAAAATGATGGGCATGCAAGTGGATCATCTGCTGAAACAGAACATTGTTGTCGTGTTTCTTAACCTCGCTGTCTTTCCTCTCATGTCTCACTCACTGTTGTTGTTTTTTCTCAGATGGAACTTCCTCTGCCTTGCTTTCCTCAGCTGATTCCTTCTCTATTTCATCCTGCAAAAATATAAAAATGGCTATCCACAAACATTGCAGAAGATAACATATATACATCGGATGAGAAATTTATCGTAAGGTGTTTGATCACCACGTACCTCATCAAGCAAGGACCCGAGGGATTTCTTATCTCCACCATTCTTCTCACTATTTTCTTCTCCAACCTTTTCTACGCCCTCTTGCTCAGCCTCCACGGTTTCCTCCTTGGAAGGCTCAGGAACTGCGGCTGAGCCAGCACCATCATCTTTCTTCAAGTCCTTTGGTGCACTAGCACAGCCTCCCATATTTGATATTTCTCAAGATTAAAGCTCCCTCCCTCCCTTCTTTGTTTGATTGTTGAAAGAAGAGAGAGAATTATGCTTTAATTTTATTGAAGGAAAGGGCTTTGTTTTGGTGATTATATATATATATATATATATATATATATAGAGAGAGAGAGAGAGAGAGAGAGAGAGAGAGAGGGTGGGAATGCTTTTCATTTCTGTTCTTTGTAGTAGCTAGCTGCCGGGGTGCTCTCAATGGCTTGGAAAGATTTTAGGTGTGTTCAGAAATAGTTCTTGACAGCTATATCACAGGCTATAGCTGTTCATTTTTAATTATACAATGCACATAATTTAATATAGCTGTGTGCGCTTAAAAATAGATGACCCCATTGGCTACATTCCCAACTTGAGTCTCTTCCTCTCCCAAGGTCTTGGCACCCTTTTTTTTTTTTTGTTTTCTTTCTCTCCATTTTTGTAGGTATGATCTTGGATAATGGTTCTTATATTAGTTGTCTGATCTAATCTGGGGTTTAACCCGGTTTAGAGCTCGAGTCACGATATAATTGGATCAATTCACAGGTCACTAGATCAACCTACATCAATTCAATTCTAAAATGGTGTTATTTTGATAAGAAAAACAAAACCAGGTCGATAAACCTTGTCAGGGATTTTGCATGCCGCGTATGTGTATATGTGGTGTACTGAAAGGGAGAGAAATTAAGAACGAGGTGAGCAATAAACTCCTCCTGTAGATGCCTTTTCTACACTCATGCCAATTGCCATCACAATTTCAATATATGTTATCGTTCTAAGCTTTGACCATATGCAATCATAGCTAGGTGACCTAAATTTACTTGAATTAATTTTAATATTATTCTAATTTAAAACTTGATCAAGTTTTAAATTCTAAGCTTTTCTTATTAACATAATTTTTATATGGTGATGCATATAGTCTTATTTGACATTGCATTTCAAAAGCATTTTCTTTAAAAAAATATTATTTTTTAATTTTAATTAAAAAATTGTAATGCTTTTAGATTATTTTCATATAGTAATATCAAAAATAATTTAAAATAAATAAATATATATCATTTTGATATATTTTTAAATAAAAAAAATTAAAAAAAATAATTTCGAGCATATTTCCACAAAAAGGCACCTAGTATAACAATTCTTTGATTGTCAATATAAACAGGCACATAGTATAACTAAATTTCTTTAAATAAATTTTCTCAACTTTTTTCCCACAACCTATCACTGGTCATGACGAGACTCACTCTTATTCTAGATCCAAAATTTTCAAGACATTTTTAATTCTTTAATTTTATGAATAAAAACATAAAAAAACATTTTTATCTTTCATATATATATATAATTAAAGTCAAATGCTGCAACCTGCGACTGCATGCCGCGCCTCCTTGCAGGATATCTTTTACTGCCGGACTGGTGGGATTCATATGAACTTCATATGTGCTACTTTAAGGCTCCATTTCTAGTGTTCTTCAGCTCGTCAGAGAGCTTACACTGCATACTATCATCTATATCAAGAGAAAATTACAACACAGAAAAATGAACCAATTCATCATAATTCACAGAAACTTTAAACGCTGAAATCTCTCAGCATACAAGTCTAATTTACACGACATTTTCCAAATTTAGTGCTTGTGGCAGATACACATGAGGTAATAATTCCATGCCATTTGATGCTTTCTAAAGTTACTATGTATATCCATAATGCGAGTTTGAAACAGAAACTGATGCAAAAAGCCATATTAATCATCCATATGCACAAAATTAAGAACTGCAAAAGTAAAATGAACTGACTTCTTACAGCAAAATGTGAACAGGCAATCGGTGGATTTGGAAACTAAAGGGGCAAGAAAAACCTTGTAATTCAAATAGGTGCACAGGCTAGGTGACAACCCTTTTTAAGTACAAAAAAAAAAATTAGAGTTGCTTTCCCAGATTTTTTTTTTTTATTGAAATCAAAATATCATATAATCCTCCCTACTGCCAGCCCACCAGTAGTCTTTTAATCTCTTGTTAAACACCCTCAAAACTAAAACATTATACCCTTTGATAATCCCTTGAGTTAACCCTTTTTTAACCTCATAGGAAACACTTTATTAAAGTATCTGGACAGTACAAGTGATGTCAGAAATGAAAGAGGCAGGTTAAACTTTGAGATATTATCACGTACCTTTCTAATACTTGATTTTCCAAAGTAAAGAGGAGTGGGAGCTATCAACTGCGTATTTTAGATGAGACGATGTACTCCCACCTACTATATGTTTTGATAACTTCAAACTCAATCGAGAGAGCAACTCCTTGTACCGTGATTGTTTTCTCTTCAGCACTTGGATATAGGCATTCAACCCAAGCCATTCAACTTCTCTGACCTCTAATTGAAGAATTGGGTGGAAACAAGATCCAAGGTGCATAGAACGCATCCTTCTCTTTATGAGATCATACATATACCTAGTTGTCAACGAACCAAGAGAGAGCAAGAGGTGATAGATATGAAAAGAATAAATAAAAAAATAAAAAAAACTAAACTAATCTAGATCCTACATTCAAAAACTGATAGAGAGAATAAACAAAAGAGCCATTTTATTAGATCCAAACCTCAAGGACCTTTCAATCATGTTTGCATAAAATGTTGCACTGAGATGGCAGTGGAACGACATGCTAGAGACATAACAGTGGAACTTCATTGCACATAACAAAAATGCTTGGTAGATGTTTAATCTGACAACAGGTGCTGAATTTATATGAGAATCGAAGAATATGGGATGGCACTTAGGTCTCATGAAGTTCCATAGCTTCCTCTCTAGATGCTGACGAGGTTTACCTTGCCAGCATACAGTAAGAGTAGAGTTTAAATGGTTATTCAGATACCTGTTTAATAGATTAAACAAGTTATTGCTTAGACACAAATATTTAATGCTATAGAATGTATAGTAACAAATCTGAGTGATGAATGCTATATGAAACATGCTGATGCAGAACCAAAAGGAAAGGTTCCATGAACAAGAGGAACCAACACCTTAAAAAAGAAAACGGGGGATCCAGATCAGAACCCAAGGGGATATCCATCTCTCTTTGGTAACTCTAGTGCAAAACTTCATCAAAAATACAGTTTTAACTCATAAGACAGTCTTAGGTTCTATATATGGGTACCAAACCTTAAGAATCATAAATAAATAGATGAGTGTAAATATCCTAAAAAACTAATTAACATCATGTTCTCCTACATAATTCAGTTCATACCAAAAGAAGATCTTTTGTTTTTTGAACAGGAAACAAAAGGATCTCTTTGGGTAATATTATAATAGAAATCTACCTCCAAAAATGAGAACATCCTTCAATAGTCAAATAATGTATAGATCTTCAACAGATTCTCCATGACATTAAGGTTATCTGGATCAATTTACAAGTCCAGAAATAAATCTCAAAGGCTCAAAGTCTTTGGACCTCAAGCCTATAGCTATGAGCATCCGTTAAAATTAAAATTACCAGTCAAACAACATAACAAAAAAGTCTAAGAAAGCAATGGGATAGGACCAATCCAACGGAAATTCTAAGAACTAACCTCGTATAATCTGCCTGAACTTCTAAAGTGCACGAGTTTAAAAGCAAGCCACTCCATCGAAGAAAGGAGATACCATCCTCACCAACATAGAGCTTGTTTGACTGAAGCCCTGATACTTGTTCAGTATCCAAATTAAGACAAAACTTTTCCTCATTCATGAAGCAGTTATAATCCCTAAATCCACTCCTTAACTGAGAGAAAAGGCCAGCAGCCTGCTTTTTAGATGTTGATATAAAAAGAAAATCATCAATGAACCTAAGAAGCATGTAATGAGGCGATGAGACTACTTTATCCCAACTGCTACTTCCTATAGCAGATGCATCCTGATAGCAGTGTTTTGATAAATCTTCAAGAAAAGGAAAGATCACATTCCTTTCAAGGTGCCCGTAGTATAAAGAGCAAAGCAGGGAAGACAAAATGCTTCCCTGAGGTATACCTTTTCTTTGCAAGTAAAACTTATCATCAAGCTGAAGAACATTGCGCTTCACATGCTCAGTGAGATTGAACAGGAGGAGTTCCCTTTTCAGATACTTGTCACGCCCCTGCAACATAATAAAAGACAATTTTCAAGCAACAGTTAGCTTTTGACAAGATTACATATCTGAATCAGTGAAATCTTTATACCCCTGCAATCAAGTAAACCGTGCATGCTTGAAAGAGTGATTGGTTTATTAATCTGTTGATATAAATGAGATCCCACAGCCAAGGCTATTCGCAGAATGGGCTCAAGAAAGTGAATCAATGAGAAAAGTGCATTGGTGGTTAATGGAATTACTGTTCTCAAGGACTCAAATTAAGTAATGCAAGTGATATCTTAAGAAACTTCAGAAAGTGTAGACGTTATTCAACACAGAGATCATTTCTATTGGCAACATTTGTGCAACCTTTCTGGCTGCCGCTGTTAATGATCAATAAGTTCAGAAATTATAGTTATTTAGCCATTGATAACGTCTATTTTTATATCGAGGAGTCATTCCTTTCAATCTAACTGTTTGTATCCTTTAATATCTCACACTTTTATCTTCCTTTCATTTTATTCCCATTTTTAATTCCTCTTAATTATTAACTACAATATCTCTCTCAATAATTATTATTCTTTATTTTTTTAGGAGGGCTATCCCACACTCCCCGACAGGAAAATCCTTTTTATCTAAAAAAATCCTCACCACACCTATGTCAAAGCAGAAATTTTCAGTAGTAATGATCATGCATAAAGATGTGGATATGCCACTAACTGGGTGAGACTCAGACTCTCAATCTTATCGTTGAATGTTTCATGAGGAGCTCACTTACCACTACAGCTATCCAATATTGATATTATTTTAAAAATGAGAATAAAAGGCCCAATCTATCTTTATATGATGAGACAATTCTTCAACATACCCTTATATTTCTAATTGTGTCTATTTAATCCCTAAGTTTTCTCCAATATATCATTCCATCCATTTTTCTATCTAAATAAACAGAAAAGCCACGTGACTTGTACGTGGATGGAAGGACAAATAGAAAAAAACTACTTTATTCATGTATTAAACAGGAAAAAATAGAGATAAAATGACAGATAAGAGAAATATCCTATTATGTTAGGATATATTTAACTATTTACCCTTACCCTAATAAGAATAATAAAACAAACTGAATTTAGAATAAAATGTTACGTTAAAGTATTAATTGACATTAGATTTGAAACCAGGTGGTGGTACGGGATGATTTTATTTCAAAACTTCTTTTTTATATTACTGTTGTTGTTAACAGGTAATATTTTACCTCATTCACAGCAGATGTAGACTCATTTTCATGTTGTTGGTCCAAAAGATAACTTCCAGACATACTGTTTTGCAGCCAAAAAAATATATGGAGAAACGGGAAAATAAGATGAATTCAACAAGGTTTTGTTGCATCTAAGGAGAAAAACATTCAGTCTGAAGCTGGAGATGTTGAAAAGGATGATAAATCCATGGAATTTTTGGCTGGTGCATAAGAAATTCATGAGGCCTCAAGAATTTATGGTGAAATTAAATTTTGAAGTTGCAAATCAACCACATGATGTGTGTTTTGAAGAGCTGTTGATTTTACCATTGCAAGTTTCATTCAAAGTTAAGAAGGCAAAAAAGGTTTCGTCTGTCCTCTTATTTCTTAAAGAAGTTAAATAAAGCATGTTCCTAGATATTCAAAATACAGAAAGATTCTTACTTCAACGCTATAAAACTCAAGGAAGAATTTCTATAATGAGAGGATAATGATGCAGTCAATGATATATAAGTATAGAGATTTCAGATATTTTTCTGTAAACTTGGGGCATTAAGGATTTTGTTTGCTGAGGAATATTATTTGTGCATGTTTCCTTTTTCCTGCTTAGTTTAGCACAGCAGGCATGTTTGATGCTTATAAAAAGGAGCTTGTACTTTATGTCATCATAGGACTATGAATAATGAAATTTGAGTATTTAGGTGTAGTTTGGATGGTTTTGGCCTTGTGTGTTCTTTCTTCCTCTTCTCTTCTCTTCTCTTCTCCTCTCTTTCTTTTATTATATTTCTTTCTTCCTATAAAAACATCAATTACCATTCACTCCTGTGGTAAATATCCTCCCAAAACATATCCTTGATCCATTTCAATTCCACACATATCAAATCCTAACCCAGATCCCAATCTAAAATACCCAACCCACCACAAATTCAACTTGCTCAGTGGTTAACAAGATTCAGTTGAGTTTGCTATTGATAACTATAACTTCTATTACATTTTCCATGCGTGTAATCCTTTGCAAGATTCAAATGGTCTACTAAACCTCAATCCAAATCTATTTGCAGCTGGTTAGATGGATCTGACTCCTCCATTTACTTCTTCACAAGGTTTTAAAGATTATCCTCAATAATTAAGTTGATGAAGAATAAAAAAGTAATAAAACACGTTTGATTTTATTAAAGAACAATGGAAAAACAGAAAAGGGACTCAAATATAGTACCTGATTAAGAAGGACAGTGTGCAATGAACCAAAGCGGAGAGAAGAACTGAATCTTGTAAGACCAGTGGTGATGTTTTGCTCTCTTGGCATAAGGTGCTCATGCGCCCACAGAGATTTTTTAGTGCTGACAACTTGACAAAATCGCTTTAGAAGATATTGATCCTCATATATGACATCTTCCATGACACAAAGCAGTTTGTCTTGATCAATGGAATCAAATGCTTTGGATACATCAGAAACAACAATGAACACATCAGGCATGATATTCGATCTTTTATTCAAACAAATTTTAAACTGGCATAACTTCCGGTAGATATCATTATAGTCAAACACTGATGACCCTAACTTGTCTGGTTCATTCAACTGTATACCTTTCAGGACAGCATGTGTATCACGAAGAACACAATTTACAGACTTAAAATGTTCACGTTTGACCACCTTGGTAACAGATTGTGTTTTTTTCTGCATTCGAAATGACTGGAGTTCAGAAGTGGATGTTTTAACAGGCATTGTTGATGATGCTTTAAGATTTGCTATCATCCTAATTCCATTTTTCTTTGGAAGAAGCCTGAGCTTTGAGAAACCAAACAACCTACAGCCTGTTATGCTTTCAGCACTAGCTTCATCCAAGCACTGATAGTTCTGGTCTTTCAAGCAAGAAATGGCTCTATTTCTTAATTTCTCCCAAATTGACTTCCTGTAATAATAGATTTCATGTTTCCCATGCTCACTTTCAGTTACATAGAAGTTGGCTTGTACCAATGGCACAACTAGAGATGAAAAGAACCAGTATATCCATTTTTGTACTAGTAGGTGTTTCAAGTCATTTGCTGCACCATTCCATTTATATAAATCCTTATACAAGCCTGCAGTATGCCCTGGCATATTATTCAGCATATGAGTGTCCAAGCAGCATGAAGAGTGTTTATCCGACAGAAACGGAAACCCAGAAGTCTTCAGCTTATGCATACATTGCTTCAGTGAGAATTTTTCGAACTTTCTGAGCCAAATAAATTTTGCTATATTTCTCCTTAATATTCTTCGGTTGACGTGATTTCCTAGCAACTCGGAAGGGACTACATTTCTACAAACAGCCCATATAAATGACACAACCTGACTTTTTGAGCAATAAGATTTTAGTGTCACTATCTGAGGATCAGTTGTTTCCAGAGTTTTACCACAGTATTCATTAACAACAGCATGGGATTTCCCTGAGAATTCTCTTTCCAAATTATACCCCTAAAAGAGAATTTTCCACAAAATATGTTAGAGAATAATATAAATCATATTATAGGGTCTCACCTAACAGCTTAAACTTTTAGGTAAGATGGTTCCTTAACATGGTATCAGAGCTTTGTTGACCCAGCGGTCATGAGTTCGAATCTCACCACCCCCATTCTATATGATAAAAAATTCAAGCACAAGGTAGTATGGGTTTGTGCAAGTTTCAAACCCAAAGGGTTTTTCACTTGAGGGTGTGTGTTAGAGAATAATATAAATCATATTATAGGATCTTACCTAACCTAACAGCTTAAACTTTTAGGTGAGATGGTTCCTTAACAAAAGGAATAAATTTTCTCACAGGCAAGAGGAAATTAAACTAGCCACACACCTCTCAAACTTCATGGAAATCCCAGGATGAAAACTTACCTCAGCCACTGAGTTCGAACTTTCTATGGCATTCTGATTCGATGATGAAACAAAGCAATGCCTATGCATTAACCTTGCATACTTGCAGCATTGAGTTTGTCTTACAAGAAGCTTAAACAATTTAACAAGGGAATGGTACCTAGGAAAGGAAAATAACAATAAATTATTACATTGTAACATAGAGGTAATTTGGTGTCCATTCTGCATGCAACATATTCCTATAATTTCCTAAAGTACCCATAGTTTTACATAACCAACATACTTGCGCTTTAAGGGACCAAGTAGCTTCCAATAAATACTATCTATTTTTTAGCAGAAGAAAGGAATTTATGGTTGCATGCAGTGTTTTCAGATTTTTTTTGTTTTGTTTGGCTAGACAGAAATTTCAGAACTGCTATTCTTTCTTGGAAAATTTCCCTTGCTAATCATTAGTTTAATAGAAGGATCACTTATCTTCCTCAGGGTATCCCCTATTTGAAGCTTTCTGAAGTATACTTTAGCTGGTATTAAATGAGAATGGAAAGCACATTCATATCTGAAGCACTTTCTTGGTTTCATTATAATTAACATTCACAGAAAAGAAAGAAAAATCTATCAGTGTTGAATTAATATAATCTTATGAAAAATCTGACTCTGAGGAACCCTCATCTATGGATTTCCATGGGGTGGATCCCATGCCTAGTGACAAGACTTTTGAAACTGGATGAGATGGAAAGTTTCTGCAACAGAAATTTTGATTTAGTTATTGACAGCATGCCAGATTGCATTTCACTATATAATATCCCATTAGAGGCTCTATTAGCAATCGGTATCAGTAGCATGCACTTCCCACACTTATCTATTCTGTATTGCACCATCCTTAGCAGCCATATCAACTCCATTAAGCTATTTGGTAGTTCATGCCTTCACAGAACTCCTACCTCCATCCCCTTGACCAAACCCCCTCCCCAATAAAAATAAAAATGAAATGAAACAAAAAGAAATATAGCGAACCAATCTTACAGAGAATCACGAAATGGCTTGCAAACCCCCTTTCCCTACCACACCCATTTTGAACCTATCAATTTCAAGGATTATCTGCATGTTTGCTCCAAACAGTCTAAGCCAGCTATCTAATTCTTCAATCTTGGATCAGCTGGAAAATATCACACATTGAAGTTATGTGTAGGCATAGCTTACAGGATGTTCTACACTTAAATTACCTGTTTTGAATAGATTATGGAAAATAGACTCTAGAAATGACTAAAGAGCAGACAAGCCACTCAACCCCACTGTTACAAGCCTAACAAGTCAAGTAATATCTGTTGCGCTTAGTTTATCTCTTCATACTAGCCCAAAGAGGTGAATAATTGCAAAGTTAAAAACATAAGAGGTGGTGCAAATGTTACAAGGATATTACTAAACATGATTAACAAAACAAAATAGTTGAGTGAATTCTTTACAGCAAGAAAATATCGCAAATAAATCTTGACTCACAGGCATGTGGATCCCAGGACACAAAAGTCTTTGCTGTAGGAAAGTGGCATTGAAGGAGCAATTACATCTTCATCAGATAGGCCAAAAATACTCCGAATAAGAGACTTCGAACCAATCAAATTAGGCTTCAAGCACATCAGTACATCTAAATATTATCAAGGTTATACAATAATCAAGAAAACAGGAGCAGAAGCAACAAGTTAACAAAGTTAACTTGTACCATGCTTGAGGAGGGAATTATCAACTTTGAAACAAAAGCACATTACTGTCCCACATAACAGCATCATTAGGGTAGATTAATAGCAAAGAGCAATATATAAGCAATTTGTTAATGACTGAAGAATTTTGAATGATAACTATTATAATTCTGAACAAAAGGAGACCATGAGCAAAGAACACATGTTTTGAAACATACGAAAGGATACGGTTTTTGGGAAGCATTGATGAAGGATGTTTTGAATTATAAAATATTGACCGCCTATCAATCTGTACACCTTTCATGTTAGGAGCTTGGAGCACAAGATGACAACAGCATTGTGGCAGCATCTGCAGTTACATAGAAAAGAAAGAAACATATCATAGAGAAAATATAACTAACTTTGGGAAGCCATCTGTAAGAACCACGGAAAAACCGTTATAACCAAACATGATCTTCAAAAGAAATTACCTTTCTAGGACTTGAATTGTTCCTGAATTCAAGCGGACGCCTGTCAGGTGAGCTACCTTCATTCATAATGTAACAAGTCTTACCATCAGTTTCTTTAGCATCCAAAGACCTCTGCTTTTTGCAGCGTCGGCGCTGCCACCCAAATGGCTTCCTGGATCTCAATGTACACGGAGACAACCCTGGAAATTTTTCATCCGAATGCCCTTCACGGTTAACAGCAGCAGCTCCAGTTTTTTCAGATAAACCCCTGTCCTGATCAAAATCAACAACAGGATATGTCCTCCTATCATAACTGAAGGAAGCATCAACAGTAAGTTGGTGTCTTTTAAGCATTAAGCTAGCAGCATCAGCAGCCTTATCATCCCAATCCCTCTTCCTCTTAAGCCCTATGTACAAAACCAACAATCAATGATCACTTCAAAAACTAAAATCCCCCCAAAACAGATTGTACAGGTTTTGAGGATAGGATCAGGATGTGCTGTCAAGTTACCAACAAGATTAGGGGAATGCCCCTTCCTCCGAGACGACTGAAAGACAAAATCAGTGATAGGTGATCCTGCCACCTGCTGGTGTTGCTGACGAGGCAATGGCACAAACATTGACGAATACTTCAAAAGGTAATTCATAAATTCATCTCCAACCCTTTCCAACAAAAGGGCCCACGCTGAACTCGTCAAAACCTCCACAATGGGGCTTGAACGAAGACACTGTAAAACCAAACAAGGGCTTATGGTTTTTTAAGAAGAAACACTAATAAAAAAAAGACTAATCCCAGTACTTGCCTTATCATAACCGCTGCATAAAACATTATTCGACAAAGGCTGTTCTGCGATGATGAACTCAATGATGCGGCTCACGATAAGAGGTTGAGGCCATCTGTTTTCGAGATTGAAATGAGCCACAGGAGGTGCATTGTCGCTGAGGACGATGTAGCAGTCTTTAAGGAGTTTCCGGTAGGTGGCGGGATCATCTGCCTTAAAGAGCTCAAATGATGGAGGATTAGTGATTAGAGACGTCACTGTATTGCTTAGGGTTCGAGCTCGATATCTGAACACTCTCCATAGAACCTCTGGGACTCTTCCTTTCTTTTTCTTTTTGGACATTTTTTTACTCTTCACAGTGCAGTGTGTCTGGGAATTTTCTTAGAGGAAAGGGACGAAGTGTGTTTTTGTTACTGCGATGGCCTAAAATTTAAAATTATATATATATTTCTTATTTAAATATTAACATTACTATATATATAAATCGCATTGTATTTTTATTATATGAATCCACAGAAACATTCATTAGTTATATATATTTCCGAAAACCATGAATAAGATGTCCAAGTGGTAGAGTTGGTCTATGGCACGGGAGATTAATCATGAAAGTGTGAGTCCGAATCCTGCTATCTGCAGGATTTTATTTTGCTTGCAAATTAAATTTATATCAATTTAAAATTGATATATTTTATAAAAAACTTATACTTCATAATAATTCTAAATAAATTTATTATTTTGATAAAATTTATATTATAATAAAAAAACACATATAATTAATATTTTTTACATTAAAAAAATATAATACTTGAAGGCATTGACTAATATAGTTAAATAGCCGACTTGTTTATATGATATTCACCTAAACAAACCATCCAAAAAAAACAAACACATTAATTTGACTTAATCGAATAATAATATAAAAATAAAAATATCATGACTACACATACTATAAATATTATGTGAAAATAAAAAATATATATTTTTAAAAATATAATTTATCTACACAAAAAAAAAATTGAAAAAATAAGTATTAATTTAAATCTAAAAATAATAATTGAAAAAAATATTAAAAAGAGTCAAGCACTCAAGGTCTAGTCAATTTAAGTTGGGACCACATGTCTGGGCACTCTTCTTTTTTCATCGTATTTGGTCCCCCCACTTTTTTTGAAAATCCAAAATCATCTCACTACGTGTTGCCTGTCAAGACAGACGACACGTTGTCTATTCTTGTCTACATTTCAGCCGTCATGGTTGCCAAGAAATCGAGGCTTAAGAATTTTATAGCTAAAAACCTATTTATTTTTCATCTCATTTTGACCTAAAATATCATTAAAATATTTTAAAAACTATAATAAACCTATAAATGGTGTAAAAAAACAAAATAAAATGAAAAAAATACCCAAAATCAAAAATCAATTCGAACTTGGATCTATTTTTGATGAACTATAAAGGTTAAAAAAAACATCTAATATGAATTCCTCTCGTTCAATGAAACAATTTGACATAAATATAATTCATTTTAGTGGTCTAAATTGATATCAACCATATGTTTCTCTCTCAACCGTTAGAATTCGACAAATTTCTCTCTCTTTTCTCAATCAGGAACTAAAAAATAACAACTGTTAAACTTTTGTACTAAAATTGAACCTGAAAAATATTGAGGTATCAAAATTGTATAGTGTGTGTGAATTTTAAAGTTGGAGGACTAAATTGTATTTAGTTCTAAATTGAAGAGGTATCCATGTTTGATGTTTTTTATTATTATTTTGATCTTTCTTCTTTCAATCTCTATTTTTCTTACGAAATCAAAATCAAAATCAATTGAGTTTTTATTAGGATGAAATTGATGGGGGGATTTGAGGACCAAATTGAAAAATCAAAAATTTATGCACAATGGGTGAACAATGAAAACCTATGTGCTTTCGTTTTTAACTTAATTGTTATGGGTTTTTTTTTTTAAATAACAAAATATGAATTAAAAATTTAATAATTATATTTAATAAAGTTAATCAATAATTATATATACTAAAAGAACTCGTTAATAATAACCAAATATTCAATTGAGAAATTAAAAGTAGAAACATATATTGTTTAATTATACATTAATATCTTCTAGAAAAAATAAAATAAGAATTTATTCTAAATAATTTTTTATTGCTAGAATAGGTCCTTTATTTATTTTTTATTTGACTTAGCTTTGTGTCCTAATTAATTTATAGGTTATTTCCCATATCAATCTATTTTCGTTCCAAAATAACAAAAATAATGATAGGAAAGGGAATGATGTTGTGGAGAAATTACGCTAGGAATTTTAGACGAAATCGGGAACCTGCCTGTTGTGATCAAAATTGAAGAAACAATGCAAATTAAAGGTTAGAATGAATAATTATTAGACAAATCTGAATAAAAATCAAGTTTTTTGGCACAATTTGATTTTTAATAAGCCAATTTGACTTCATCATTGCCAAATTAAAAGTTTAATTATGTTTAGTAATTAATTTGGATCCAATTAAAGAATTTAATTAAGTGCAAAGATGTAATTATATTTTAAATTTGTTAAATTGATTTTAATAAAGACTTAAATAGTGAAACAATAAGTTTAGGAGCCCAATTCAAGCTTAATTAAAAAGAATGGAATTTTAGAGAACTAAATTTAACTTTCACTAAGTTAATTGATTGAAATCAAGGGGGAAATTGCAAGAAAAACAAAATTTTAGGGTCACTTAGGGGCCAACTTAAAGAAATTCATGGTCAAGGACCATTTTGCAAAAGATGTTTAATTACGAGGACCTGATCTATTGAAATTAAGGGTGAAAATAAAAATAATTAAAAGTTTAATGGTTTATTGAGGGTCAAATTGCATAAGTCCAAGATCAAATATCATAATAAAAAAGACACCAAAATTTAAGGGTGATGTTGAAGTTTGATAGGAACAAATTTGCATACAATTGAAAAAAATTCAATTTAATCCCTTATCTTTTGAAGAAAAAATAGGAGGACCAAGTTGGCCCAACCCATAAAATAATATTCAAGAAAAGTCCCACAACATTCTGAAAAACCTCAAGGTCATTTCTAAATATTTGTGATTTTCTCAATTTTTTCTAACAATTTTATTTAATATCGGGTCATAGACTTATATTATAAAATACAAACACGACACAAAATACCTGATTTTATCCAAAATTCTCTAAAAAGAAAAGGAAAATATTTTGTTTCCATGCATATAGATAATTCTTAAGAGTTTTCCAAAAATATTTTTATAAAAATAAAATATAAAACAAATTGCATCTTTTTTATGTTTTAAAATGTAAAATGGATAATTTAACCAAATTATAATTATGTGTTAGGATTTGGCTAAAATATCAAAATCTTTCATCAATTATTTTATCCAATTAACATTTGAATTATTAGGATTAAGAAGTAAACTTTAATATTTAAGGGTGTAAAACTATATTATAGAATATATTTTGTATTAAAGATACAAAGAAATATTCTTGATGCTAAAGTTTAGGCTTTAGAACAATTTGATTGACAACACAATAAGGTAGAGACCTCTTGATGAAAGGATATCTACATTGAACCTTAGATATGACAAACAAATAGAAATTTGATATAGAAAATTAATCAAACAACAATGCAATTAATTTTAGATATAGCGCATTGGAAGCGATGTATTTTTTTCTTACACAACTAGTTTATTTACCCAGATTTTCACAAGTCATTAGGTTTCATTGTGATTGTGATATCAAATGACAACTCCTAAACTCTATAATAACTTTATGATTATTCCCAAGATCTCTCTTCTAAACTCATGAGATAGACTCTCTGTTTGAACATCGTAAACGTCACGACAGCTTGCAAGATAGCTTATTTCATGACTTGATTTTCAAATCAAACTATGATTGAGTTCACTTGATAGGATATTTCAATCGAGCAAGCCTAACTATGACTCGATCGTCCAATTCAAAGCCCGCTTTGACATAAAAAATTTCAAGTCATTGACCGTAGTTTATTTGTCAAACTCGTCATATAAGTTATAAATCTGATTGAGTTTAATAGCTTTGTGTTTATATTTTTTTTTTCCCATTTTCTCCCTTTGATTCAATGCTGGAGACTTGGTGTCTGTTTAGGAGTGTGGTTGTAGTTACTTTTGAAAATATTTTTTATTTAGAAATGTATCAAAATGATTTTTTTTATTTTTTAAAAATTATTTTTGATATTAGCACATCAAAATGATATAAAAACACCAAAAAATTTAATTTAAAATATATTTTTTTAATAGAATACTCTCGGACACCACTTAAAATAGAGAATAATACAAGAATTAGGGACTGGGCGAAGAGAATAAAATGGAGAAAAGACAATAATAATAAAAAAGTTTGATGGTGAGTGTACATGAGAGCATGTGGACGAGCCACAGCGACTTATGGTGGCATTTGCGGCTTCGTCCTTCCACCGAATGTCATTGAGATTGTCTTCGTCAGATTTTTTTTAACCCGTGCTCACGAGCTTCCTTTAAGAGGGGCTATCTTGCTTCTGGTAGGACCAAACAACAAGGGTTCTCTTGTCTCTGTATTTAAACTGACCAAACAATAAGGGTTTTTTTTTCTATAGCATAATGTTTTAAAAAAGTTTGATTTTTATTTATTTTAATTAATTTTTTTATATTTTTAAATTTTTTAATGTATTGATGTCAAAAATAATATTTTTTTAATATTATTTCAATATATTTCTAAATAAAAATTATTTAAAAAACAATTTCAATCACATTTACAGATAGCCACTTAAAGTTGGCTAACCAGAGAATTATTTTTATCTTTGCATTATCAATATTTAATCTATTTTATTTTTTTATTTTTTTTTAAATATTTTTAAACTTATTTAAGGCTCATTTTTTTTCTTTTTTTTACACAAAAATATCTACTTGATTTTCAATTTTCCTTTTACAAAATGATGTTCTTGCTTAGTTTTAGACCACAATATATATTAAAATAATGTATTTTTATTTTTAAAAAATTATTTTTGATGTCAGCATATGAAAATGATTTAAAACACTATTTTTTTAATTTAAAATAAAAAAATAAAAATAAAATATTTTTATTTTTTTCAAAAATACTTTTAAAACACAATATTAAACATATCCTAAAAAAAATGTCTAATTATAACAAACACTAAAATATATAGGGAAATCACTGTAGCTCCCCACATATTTTACTATGGATTTCAACATTTTTTTTTTTTTTTTTTGCTTTTTTTTTTTTTACTTCCGGATTACATTTTTTTTCCTTTTTGTTTTTTTTTAGTTTATTCTTTTCTTGCTTTTTCTTGTTGTTTTTTTTTTACTTTTTTTTTGTTCTTATGTTTTTTTTTCTAATATTTTTTTCATATTTTTCCATGAATTTTTTTTTCTGGGTATATTTTTTTCTTTTTACTTTTATATATATATAATCAGAATGTTTGGCTAGCTAAAACACATCATGATTCATCCTTATATCCAATTTTTTTTATAGTTTTTTTTTCCTGTTTTTTTCTTGATTATATTTTTTTTCTTTTTTTTCCATGAATTTTTTTTTCTGGTTATATTTTTTTCATTTTTTTCCTTTTCCACTTATATATATATATATATATATATGATCGAGGTGTCTGGGCTAGCTTAAATGCATTACGATTAATCCTCGGATCCAATTTTTTTTTTGTTTTTTCTTGATTATGTTTTTTTTGTTATTTTATTCCATGAAATATTTTTTTTGCTAGTTATATTTTTTTAATTTTTTTCCTTTTCTACTTATATATATATTTTTTGTTTTTTATGATTAGAATATCCTGGATAGCTTAAGCGCGCCACAATTAATCCCCGGATCCAATTTTTTTTGTTATAACTAAGATGTCCACAACAACTTATGTGTACCAAGACTAATCCAGGACCCTTTTTTTTTTTTTTTTGGCTAAAGTGCTTTTCTTATACTTTTGTTTTATTTACTTATATATATATATTTTTTTATAACCGGGATTTACGGGTCAGCTTATGTACATCACAACTTATTTTTTTAAAACAATATGGATTGCAACAGTGCTTTCATGCTTATATTTTTTTCTTTAACTTATATATTTTTTTATAATCATTGTCTCTGAGTCAACTTATATTTTTTTATTTATATTTTTTTTACTTATATAATTTTTTATAACTAGGATCTCCGTGCCGCCTTAGACGCACTATAATTAATCCCTCGATCAAATTTTTTTTTGATGACTGGGGTGTCCAGGCTACCTTGCGTGCACCACGACTAATCCCCCGACCAATTTATTATTTTTTTTAGATTTTTTTCTTATACCTTTTTTGTTCACTTATACATTTTTTTTCTTATCACCGGATCAATTATTTTTTGTAACTGGTGTCTCCGGGTCAGCTTAATCGTACTGTGACTAATTCCTGGACCAAATTTTTTTTTTTAAGTAATATGAATTATAAATGGTGTGGAGAAAGCACTGTAACTCCCCACACAGTATTATTGATTGCAATAGTGCTTTCCCACTATGGTATTTTTTTTCCCTGTTTTTTGTTTTTTCTTTTTTTTTTACCTTTTTTTTCATTTTTTTTCTTATTATGTTTTCCCCAAAAACATTTTTTTGCCCATTTTTTATATTCTTTTTTCTTTTTCCACTTATATATTTTTTGTTTTTTTAACCGGGGTGTCTTAGGCGCACCACGGTTAATTCCTATATCAATTTTTTTTTATAACCAAGGTGTTCATACCAACTTATGTGTACCATGACAATCCCTGAACTTTTTTTTTTTTTTCTAAAGTGCTTTTCTGTTGATACTTTTTTTTCTTGTACTTTTGTTTTGTTCACTTATATATTTTTTATAATCGGAATCTCAGGGCCAGCTTAAGCACACCACGACTAATTCATAAGTAGATTTTTTTTTAAAATAATAGGGATTGCTACAATGTTTTCACGCTTATACTTTTTTTCTTCTTTCACTTATATATTTTTTTTATAACCATGGTCTCTCAGCCAACTTAAGCGTATATATCCCTATAAGATCAAATCCAAAAGTTAGTTATAAGGGTGTATTGATAATTTATCATTTTTTAATTATATTTTCTGTAGTAGTGTTGTGGGCGCATCTTCGGGCACAACGTCAATTTCAAAGGTCATGCACATTTCAGATGACACGTACGACATCGTAAAAGTTTTAAAAACATATAATAGTTTTTTATATATTCATTTTATTATGTAAAATATGTTTAAAATAATTTCATGGTATCAGAGGTATTTTCAAATTTTTTTCATTTCTGTACATAGTACAATAATTATAATACCCTTAAATAAGACAAAAACCAAGAATTGTTAGTGGAGGTGTTCCGATAATTTTACTTTTTTAGTGCACAGTAAAATAACTTTTGTTGGATCAAATAGGATAAAATGAAAGAGTCACTTGAGGTAGTGTTTCAAACATTTCACGTTTAACTACACATACATAGAAAATAGTTTCACTCTTATTTTACATCATCAAAGTTAAACTTACTATATTTTTTAACGCGAGTTGTATTTAATACAAATAAAAATAACAATAAAAATTAATTAAAAATCTAAACAAAGAGCAAAGGTGTATAGATACAAATAAAAAATTTAAAACTATTTTAGAAGGGCCGAAAAAATCAAGGGATCGAAATTAAACTAAAAAAAATAAAAGAATAAAAACCAAAATTATGTGTTAAATCTAAATAAAAAATTATTTTAATCCCTGCGATAGAGCACGAGTTTACGGCTAGTAAGTTCTATAAGTGAGGATCTATTATTTGAAAGCTAGAATGGGATGGTTAAACAACTTTGTCTCTCCTTCCCTTTCTCCCTAACATCTCTCCCTCCCTCTCTCTAAAAAAAATGAATTTAGGTTTTGTTATTTTTATATATTTATTTTGCTCCTTGTAGTTATATAAATTATTCAATCATGCCTCTAAAATATTATATTAGCCCCTCCTAATTTTTTATGTAATAAGAGTTTTTCAACATTTATTCCTTATGTGATCTAATATATAAATACACACCTAGTTTTTTATTTTATATATTTTTAAATCATTTATACAAAAAGAAAAAATATAATTAATTGCACCCTTTAATTTTTTTTTTATCTAAATACATGAACCAAGTGATATTGCCTAAATTAAAACAATTCTATAAATGGTTCACTTGTACTTTTAACTCAAATAATTTTTTTTTATTAGTAAGTAGATTTAAAATAATAATTAATACGTTCATAAAACTTACTTTAATGAATAATATGAAATATATTTCAATAATAATTATATGGATTAATTTAATTTTTGGTCTAAATCATTTTTAAAAGACATTGAGAGATGTGATATGCCCTCTAACAAAATCATGAGCTATCAATTCTAGCAATGATTTGGACAACAAGTGCTGAAATGATTGTGATCTTACTTCTTAATATCATGTGCACACCAAAGTGCCAAAATAATTGTGTCCCTAAGTGATCTCATGATCGTTTTGTAAGCAATGAGGACCGACTTTGTTTTTTTATTTTTATTTTATTTATAAAACATAAATATTGTGATTATATTAAAATAAAGGGGTGAAAATATAATTATTAAACTCGGTTTGGACATGCAAGTTGATTTGAAAAACCTGCATTCAAGCTTATTTTATAATGACTCATTTGACTCAACTAAATTAATATTTTTTTATCATTTGAATAAAAAGGATGGTTGGATGCACATTGCTTTTTAAAATATTTTTAATTATAAAATATATTAAAATAATATTTTTTTTAAAATATTAATATTTTTTATAATAATTTGTTTTAAGACATAAAAATACACCTTTGGGGTGTTTAAGAGTCTTTATCGAAGGTGTGTTTAAAACTGCTTATCAAAAGTGTTTATGAAAAAAATTGATTTTTTTTAGTTAAAATAAAATTATTTTGGTGTTTTTATATCATTTTAAT
The DNA here is from genome assembly GCA_015731905.1 of Salix dunnii. Classification (NCBI taxonomy): domain Eukaryota; kingdom Viridiplantae; phylum Streptophyta; class Magnoliopsida; order Malpighiales; family Salicaceae; genus Salix; species Salix dunnii. The sequence continues at coordinate 1,628,899 of CM027661.1, forward strand.
GTATTAATATTAAAAATAATTTTTTTTAAATAAAAATAAAATTATTTTAATATATTTTTAAATAAAAAAATATTTTAAAAAACAATATAATTCCAATTCGAAACATGTACGAAAACAGGGGACCTCGTATTGTCCTGAAGCCAACGATGATCCAATAATTCAAGTGCGCACTACCCTTTTTTTCAGAGCCATTAATTTCTTGGCCCGGTCTGACAAGCACGAACACGGGTGGAAAATGGATCTGTCAAACGATTACCCAAAAAAAGGAAAATCAACATCCAAAGCAGCTGGAACACCAGTAGCACATCTTGACAGCAGAAGAAGGACTCGCTACGTTGTCAAGAAACTCACATGAATTCTTCATCCAAGAAGATTCCTGTAAATTATCATCATGCAATTATTATGTAAGCCAGCCATCACCTCGTCAGTCGTTTTCCAACATTTATCCATCACAGGGCTGCAAGAAAACAATGTGTGTGCCTTGAATTTCTTTTATGATATATATATATATATACACGCGCGCGCGCAACCCTATATTATCTGTCCTCCTCTGCTATAAAACAACAGTACTGCTCTTCTCTTTAACAAGCTAGCTAGCTAGATTTCTAGTGGCAATGGCCTCGGTATCTCCTAAAAACAGCGTACCTGAGGCCCCTGTTTTTCTTTTGTTTGGGTTATTTTTAGTGTTTTTGTCGACCCATGTTGCGGCACAGTCGTCACCTGCTTTTGCATGTGATGTTGTGAGCAATCCATCTTTGGCAGCCTTAAGGTTTTGTAACACGTCTTTAGGGATCAACGACAGAGTTGTGGACCTGGTAAAAAGACTCACATTGCAGGAAAAGATATTGTTCTTGGTGAATAGTGCAGGGAGTGTGAGCAGACTGGGGATTCCCAAGTATGACTGGTGGTCGGAGGCTTTACATGGAGTCTCCAACGTGGGTCCAGGTACACATTTCTCTAACGTTATACCTGGAGCCACCAGCTTCCCTCAGGTCATCCTCACTGCTGCTTCCTTCAACACCTCTCTCTTTGAAGCCATTGGAAAGGTATATTATTTGCGTTGTTATTTTTTTAACATTTCTTAGGGGTATGCTGTTCTTTCATCATTTTTTTTCTTCTCCTTCTGACTTTTTCAATCCAAGTAACGGGATCTTTAATTTGTCATCACTCCTTTTATGGTCAAATGTTCGTGTATAATATACTACATTCTTCTTTAAGAGAGAGATTTGGTGAAGATTCATTTCGTTACAAACGAGAGTTTTGTGCTTGAAACGCCTTGACACAAGCTGATCAGCTACGAGCATGCTCATTGATGGTGTTTGTTTTTAGTGAAGAAAATCTTGATTTTTCACCCAGATGCAAAAAGATCAAGATCACCAAATTTTTATACTCAGCCAGCAGTGTATAAATGACCATTATATATACTTATACGTATACGTATATGTATATATTTTGAGGGGGGGGGGGGTTAATGCTTCCTTTCTGGGACTTGCTTTATGGCAAGGGTTTCGGTGATGCTACAGCTAGCATAAATCAATGGAATTAGGTACGACAATAGAAGAAAATCAGGGACATTGTGCATTTGATGATGATGAGTAAGAGGAGGTGGAATTGTAAGCGTGTCCCTTGAAACAACTTGCAGATCCAAGGACTTCCTTACTCCACACGGTGCTTTTTTCTTATGGATTCCAGCTTGCAAATTGTATGATTGAGTACCACTGAGGTTATCGGCAACCTCTGTAATTAATTGAGCGGCCACCAATATTCTTCTGATTCAACCTTAATCATCTTGAAGTTGATAAGCTAGCATAGAAAGAAGGGTCTTATCCTTTTGCTCCGACCCTTTACTTTTTGATTCACCAAGTGTGATTTTTTTTTTCCGGATTAGAATTATGATTAGCTTTCACGTACCAAGACTGGTATCTGGAGTTAAAAGAGGGATTTACTCCATCAAAAAATTGGAAACAAGAAAAATAAAACAAGGGGAAAAGTTCTCATTTTCATGTTTAATTAGCCTGGGTTCCTGTACGGTTGTGTGAGTGTGTATGCTGAACAGATGTCTTTGCAGGTTGTTTCAACGGAAGCAAGAGCAATGTACAATGTAGGACTGGCAGGATTGACATTCTGGTCACCAAATATAAACATATTTCGAGACCCCAGGTGGGGAAGAGGCCAGGAAACTCCAGGAGAGGACCCTTTGCTCTCAAGCAAGTATGGATCATATTATGTTAGAGGACTACAACAAAGAGATGACGGCGATCCAGATAAACTTAAGGTTGCTGCTTGCTGTAAACATTACACGGCCTATGATTTGGATAACTGGAAAGGGACTGATCGTTACCATTTCAATGCTGTGGTAATGTTCATTTTATCCAACAAGTTTGCCTTTTTATAAGGTCATTTTCTTTCTTAATTATAGCTTTTATTTATTTATTTATTTCATGACGAGTTAGGTGACAAAGCAAGATCTGGATGATACGTTTCAACCACCATTTAAAAGTTGTGTGATTGATGGGAATGTTGCTAGTGTTATGTGCTCTTACAACCGGGTTAACGGTAAACCAACCTGTGCTGACCCGGACCTTCTCTCTGGTGTCATCAGAGGGGAATGGAACTTGAATGGGTGTGTCTGAAATTTCAAAGATGTTCTCTAATATCGAATTCATTGTGTTTTATCATATGTTCTTACCTGGAAACTTAATGGGGCTACTGCAGATACATTGTTACTGACTGTGATTCAATAGATGTGTTCTACAAATCCCAAAATTATACCAAAACACCGGAGGAAGCTGCAGCCGCTGCTATATTGGCAGGTAAATCTCTTAGGTTTCTAGCGAGGGTCAAATGAGATTTTGGACATATCTTATTGGATATTTCTCATTTATGGTTTGAAGCTTTTTGATTGATATTAGGGTTTATCTTAGGATAAATGTGAAACATCCAATAAAATATATATTGTCATTGAATAATATAAAACATATCTTAAGTTTATTGTGATTCTCACTGCTAAATGTTTCACTGTGACAGGGGTGGACCTCAACTGTGGATCTTTCTTGGGCCAACACACTGAAGCAGCAGTAAAAGGAGGACTTGTGAGTGAGCATGCCATTGATATAGCAGTCTCGAACAATTTTGCCACTTTGATGCGACTAGGGTTCTTCGATGGTGATCCCGGCAAGAAACTTTATGGTAATCTAGGACCAAAAGATGTATGTACAGCAGAGAATCAGGAGCTGGCCCGTGAAGCTGCCAGGCAAGGGATTGTGCTGCTTAAGAACACTGAAGGATCACTGCCTCTATCTCCCACGGCCATAACAAACTTGGCGGTAATTGGACCAAATGCCAATGTCACTAAAACGATGATAGGAAACTATGAAGGTAAAATTTAATTTTTTCATCCAATTTCATTCATATTACTAGGAGATGCTCAAGAAATTTGGTAAACGATACACTTTGATGTGATCTAGGTATCCCCTGCAGTTATACGACCCCTTTACAAGGACTAGCAGCTTCTGTCACCACAACTTATCTACCTGGCTGCTCAAACGTAGCATGTAGCGCTGCTCAAGTAGACGATGCCAAGAACCTAGCATCCGCAGCTGATGCCACGGTGCTTGTAATGGGTGCCGATCAATCTATAGAAGCAGAGAGTCGCGACAGGGTGGACATTCATCTTCCAGGACAGCAGGAACTTCTGATAACAGCAGTTGCAAGTGTTTCATGTGGACCTGTAATTCTTGTTATAATGTCTGGAGGTGGCATGGATGTATCGTTTGCAAAAAATAATGACAAAATCACAAGTATCCTATGGGTTGGATACCCTGGCGAAGCAGGTGGAGCTGCCATAGCTGACATTATTTTTGGCTATTACAATCCAAGTACGCACTGACCATCCCATAATCCTGTCTACTTCGTTGTTCACATCTTTTCTTCTGGTTCAAAGTCTTCACTCCTGCTCAGCATGTCCGGCTCAACTCATTTCTTGAAACATATTAATCATGAGTTCTTGCAGCAGAAGGTTAAGATTATAAGTTTGATTCTAACTAAAATTTTCTCTTTCAGGTGGGAGACTACCGATGACATGGTATCCACAATCATATGCTGACACAGTACCAATGACAAATATGAACATGAGACCGGATCCTTCCAATGGCTACCCTGGCCGAACCTACAGGTTCTACACAGGAGAAACTGTTTACACATTTGGAGATGGACTGAGCTATTCCCAGTTCACCCTCGAGCTAATCCAAGCACCTCGGCTAGTATCTGTTCCTTTAGAGGAAAGCCATGCCTGCTACTCCTCAGAATGCCAGTCCGTTGTTGCCGCTGACCAGACCTGTCAGAACTTAACATTTGATATGCGTCTGAGAGTTAAGAACATGGGAAGAACAAGTGGAAGCCATACAGTTTTCTTGTTCTCCAGTCCCCCATCAGTGCACAACGCGCCACAGAAGCATTTGGTGGGGTTTGAGAAGGTTTTTCTGAATGCACAAACTGGTAGACATGTGAGATTTAAGGTGGATATTTGTAAGGATTTGAGTGTGGTTGATGAGCAGGGAAACAAGAAAGTTGCCTTGGGAGAACACGTTCTTCATGTTGGAAGCTTGAAACACTTGTTGTCTGTCAGGATTTGAAAGGCTTTCAAGTTCTTGCAGTGATGATTTTTTATTGTTGATTTTTTATTGTTATTATTATTTGTATCCCTTCTCGACTTTCAGAAAGCCATTTCTCATAATGGAATTATTGACTGTTCTGTTTTTTTTATTATAAAGTATTTTTTTTGTTTAAAAATATATTAAAATAATTTTTATTTTATTATTAAAAAATTATTTTTGATATCATCACATTAAAATAAATTTAAAAATACCTAATATATTAAAAAAAAGGCTTTTTGTGTTTTTCCCAGACCTTTTAATTGGCCAATTTCTAAATATATTGTTGATAGATATCGGTTTAAATATATGGTTAACAAAAATAAAAATAAAATAAAATAAAATAAAAGCTTTCCCATTTTTCAATCTTCTGAGCTTGCCCCCATAATGAATCCTTATAACTACATCACAGATTACAATTACTGAGAAACACGTAGGTATTTTACTGTAGCTACCATTTCATTATTCATACACATTTTTATTTTTATTTAATCCTTGATTTATTTATTTTTAGTTTAATCTTTGCATGGTTTTATGTGTTTGAATTATTATTTTTCAATTTGAATACTCTTGCTTATCCTTGTTAAATTAAAGATTGATTTTATGAAATAGAATGATAGATTATTGTTACAAAAATATGAAGGATTAATGATCAAAATTAATATAAAAATCACAAACTTTCCTCATATATAGTGCTCGAAAGGTGCATAAAATGTTCAATTTAGCCCTTTAAATTTTGATTTTTGCATATTTGTCCTGTGTTTTTATGTTTTTTCTATTTTGATGCTAAACTTTATTTCTATAAAAACTTTATTTTTATGATGGAAAACGAACATCATAACTTGTGAATTTTGTTTTAATATCTTTTGACATATTGTTTTAAAAATAATCAAATAATATTTTAGGGTTGAAAATATTTTATATAAATTTCTATAATATTTTTAAAGTGTTTTAGGTTGAAGCAAGTTAAAATTTGAATTTTTAAAATTCAAAATACTAATTTTAGTCATTATAGGTGATTAATATTTTAGACAGAAAATAATGTGTTATCTATTTAGGCTAACAACATATAGGATATGTTTTATACTACATTTCAAAAAAAAAAAAAATTTATTTTATACTTGAAATTAAAAAAATAGTGTTTATAAATCATTTTCATGTTTTAATATCAAAAATAATTTTTTTAAAATAAAAAATATATATTATTTTAATATATTTTTAAATAAAAAATAATATTACCGTATTTTCAAATAGACACGTAATCCTTTCTATTCCTAAAAAAATAATAATTAAAACATGCTATGCGTTAAAAAAAAGGCCATGAGCATGGCCCGGTCTTCAAGGCTGGACGAGCCTGGACCTTTTCTTTTAGGCCTAACATACAGGCCCATCCTTCCATGTCCGAGTACATGTTGTCTTTTTGTTAAATGATCCTTGATTATTTGTTTTTTCTTTTAAAATTCTAGAATTATTTTCTTAAAATAATTATTAAATTATGAAATATTTTTTAAAAATTTTTAGAGTTTTATGCTAATATGAAATTTTTTTTAATAATTATATGCATATTTTTTAAAATAAAATAAAATGCTCGTTAATATCAAATGAGAATAAAATATTTATTTTTCATTTCAAATCCTTTATATAATATTTTAAACTTTATTATTATTTTATTTTTTACACATGTACATAAATATTATCTATTCATAATTTTTATTATTTTTCTTATTTTTAACATCAAAATCATAAAAAAATATCTAAAAACATCAAATTAATACTAATATTATTTTTACTTTTTTAGTATTTTCAAAATATTTAATATACTAATATTATTTTAATACATTTATAAATAAAAAACACTTTAAAAATCAAAAGTTATACAAACTAAAATTAAATGATTATGTTGAATAAAGAATCTCTCTTTTTAGTCAATTCAATGACCTTTTCTATGTTGAAGTTTCTAGTCTTATATTCCTTTTTGTTTTTTTCTTAAAAGGAAAAGAATATAAATGGACAAGAATCCCCCCCTTGACATCAACTTTTTATTTCTTCATTACTCCCCCGTGCAAAGAAGAGAGTATAATTTGATTTTTAAAATATATTTTAGGTATTTTAATATATTAAAATAATATTTTTATTTATATTAACGCATCAAAATCATCCGTAAATATCTAAAAAAAATATTAATTTGAGAATTTTTTAAACATAAATAATTTAAAAAAACATTTTAAAAATCAAATCTTAATGCGAAAACAATCACTCATCTAGAGTTAACAAACATGTTAGTAAAAAAAATAAAATTAATAAATATTATGGGATGCATTTGATTGAGAAAAATGAGAGTATATTTATTTAAATATTAAACCTTAATGCTCAAATAAAAATAATTTAAAAAAAATACATGTTAAAATGTTATTAAATAAAAAATAATAAAAAAAAAATAGCGGCCACAAATATTTTTTATGGAAAGAAAAAATCCTTAAAAAATAAAAAGTTGAATGGTAAGAGGGGCGAAACTTGCACTTAATTTACAAATGATATGGACATTGTTTGCTTATTTGACCCGGCTAGCTGAACTCGTGCTCAAGGAAAATTTCATATCAGTCCCTAAACTATATTGTTTTATTATCCAAGTCCCTCAAATACTGATTTATCAATTAAGTCCCTACCCATCTACATTTCCTGGACCAGGCCTTTCTATGAGAGTACTTATATATGATGTTAAATGCTGCACGTGTTATTCAAGTTGTCTAACGAATTCTATTTTTCCTAATATATATGAAAATATTTTATTTATTTTTCTTTTTATCATCAATTTGAGGATTATATTATTTTAATTAATTTTTATAGTTGTCCTTACACATTCTAAATAAAAATCAGATAATCTCAAAGTGTTTTTCTCTCTTGAAAATATATCGAGGTAAATTTTAAAAATATATTTTAATATTAACGTATCAAAACAATTTAAAACAAAAATATTTTTATATTTTCTTGAAAGGTTTGTAATGAGATTATAAAAAACGCAATAATCGATGGATTAAAATGAAATTAAATCTAGATCCCTATAAGATTAAAATATATTATCAAGACTCATAAAAATAAAAATAAAAATAAATCAATTAATTCATTTAAAACTAACTTGGTAAATCAATTGGAGACCCAAGCTCGTGTTAAAATAAAAAATAAAATCAAAATAATATAGTTTAGGTTCTTTTTGAAAATATTTTTTTGTTTAGAAATATATTAAAATAATAATTTTTATTTTTTAAAAATTATTTATGATACCAACGTATTAAAATGATCTAAAACTATTAAATTTTTAAATTAAAAATAATTTTTTTAAAAAAAAAACGAATGCTAGGAAACCCATGAATAACTTGTAATAATATTAATGCAAAAGTGTCATTAAAATATTATTACAAAAAAAAAAAAAAAAGGAAAAGGAAAAGGGGAAGGACCGGAAGTTTCATCGGACATGTATAGGCATTCCAAATAAGTAAGTGACACATGTTGTCTTTGACCAAGACTAACCCGCTCGCCCTCCAAACCGTAGATCATGTGTATAATATATATACTCTCAGCAGCAAGCTCTTCTTCTCTAGTTGTCAATCATCTCTCCGTTTTCTTACTCTTGTATTTTGCTTACCCACTCCACACGGCCCATCTTTCTCAACAAACACACTGAAAATCAACTCCCCATCTTGCTAAAAAGTAAAAATCTCGCATCTTGGACCTCAAAACTAGAGATTGTAGGGATTTGGGTTTGGGTCAACGGGTTGGATTCTTGAGCTTTTATAAAGTCAAGGTAGTGTAAAGAAATGAAATAATTTGGGGTTCAACAAAGAAAGAAAAAGGGATGTGGGGGATCTGGAGCTCGGCTTTTGTTTTGCTGTTTCATCTGGTGTTGAGGGTGTCCGGTAATGCAGAAGGTACGCCTTTCTTTTCATGTCTTTTTGTTTGTTGTAGAGTGTGTGTGTGTATTGGCAAAATAATAACATGGTTGTGTTGGAAAGACAGGCGATGCCTTGAACGCATTAAGGACGAATTTAAATGATCCGGGTGATGTTCTTCAGAGTTGGGATCCTACTCTTGTCAATCCCTGCACCTGGTTTCATGTTACATGCAATAGTGAAAATAGCGTCACGCGTGTGTAAGTTTGTTTATGGAGTTAAGATAGTGTTAAATTTAGTTGATGATGATGATTATGATGGCGGCTACTGTTGCTGTAAATGTAACAACATGCTGATTTTATTTTCAGTGATCTTGGAAATGCAAATCTAACAGGCCAATTGGTTACACAGCTTGGTAACCTACCGAATTTGCAATACTTGTAAGTCTTCTTTGTTTGATTGGTTCGATTGTGCATATGTAGAGTGTGTAGAAGCATGGTTCACCTCATTGATGGTGCATAAGTAGTGTATATAGAAGTACGGTTGGTTATGTGGTGCTTATCAAAATTGAAAAGAAAGAGTCAGCAAAAATCCATATTGATTTTCCATTACCACTCTCCTTTTCCACCTGAAAACAAGCTATCTAAATCTTTTTGAATGTCTTGATTCTAGACATGATCCTACTGATTGGTGCGAATACCAAGGCTTTAAAGGGGCATCATGTCATCGTAGGCTCTCTGCGCACAGTTTTGTAAATCTATGATTTGGAAACCTTCTAACATTAGTTACATACATGTGGGGATTTTTTCTAACACAAATTCCTAGCAGCAATTGATAGACGAGCTACATCACCTGGAATTGAAATTTCATAATTTTTAAAACAGGCTTTTGTTGAAACCCTGTCCTCCCTCCCCCTTTTTTTTTGTCATTGAATTAAAATTATTAATGAAGTTCTTTTGACAGGGAACTTTACAGCAATAACATAAGTGGAACAATTCCAGATGAGCTTGGGAATCTGACAAACTTGGTGAGCTTGGATCTTTACTTGAACAAGTTAAGCGGTCCGATTCCAAAGACGTTGGACCATCTTCAGAAACTCCGTTTCTTGTATGTACCCATGCCTTCCATCCAATATTTCTGTGAAGCTTGGAACTAGTTTGCTATGTGTTTTGTAAACAAATGGAAGTTTGCTGTGTGTGTTTGGCTGTAGGCCTTACAATATGAAATGAAGATAAATATTTTTCCATCTCTTATCATATAAGTTTCCTTTCACTTGCATGATTTCAATGAAGAAGAGACAAGGATTGAAGTAATGCATATGCTCACAGTAATTGTTCATACAGTTTTTTATGATAATGGTAACAACAAATGGATACACATGCTTATGTTTTGGATGTGCACTTTACATGCTTGTTCTTTTTGTGCCAATATGGGATGAAGAGTATTTTGTTTTGCTACTTTTACCATCATGAGTTTCCTGTCACTTGCAAAACTTCACTAAAGAAGTGACAAGGGGAAAAGTAATGGATATCCGCACAGTACATTTTCTTATGATAAATTTAATTGGACATTTTTTCAATAAGCAAGACATGCCCTGACAATTTGTACTTCAGGTGATAGCAAGTGCCATGTAGAAATCTAGCCTTCCACATCTATTACTGCATAAAGTTTATTCTGTATTTGTACTGGCTATTTTGTTTAAATATTGTTATTGCATTGTCAATGTCATGGAGATTCAGAACATGACTTTTATGTTCTGTCAAATAGGCGTCTCAACAACAACACCTTGCGTGGAACAATTCCTATGAATTTAACTACAATTACCTCCTTGCAAGTCCTGTGAGTATAATTTTGTTGATGAAAATATTTTCATTATCATGAATCGCTGTATCCTTAATTTCCCCAGGTACCTAATATTGCTCAAATGAAAACATAATGCCATTTGTGCAGGGATCTTTCTAACAACCAACTAACAGGAGATATTCCTACCAATGGCTCATTCTCTTTATTCACTCCTATAAGGTTTGTTGCAAGTAATTCTATTTTTTATTGTCATTATGGTGGTTATGGATGACACAGTACCTGTGTTACTAACCTCTGCATTTGTTTGCAGTTTTGGCGGTAATAACCTTAATCCTCTTCCAGTTTCTCCACCTTCTCGTCTTCCTTCAGCAGGGGGTCCTTCTAATGGTCAGTTACAATGTCAACTTTTTATTTACTTATTTAACCAAAATAGAGAATGGGTTGAGAGGGGTTAAGATAAGTGCCTCAGTCTGGAGCTGGATTTCAAATCTTAGTAGGTCTCTTTCATTTGAAAATGTTTGTTGTTCTGGGTATTCCCGAAGCATGGTAAAGTCTTGAAATATCATTTGCAATAGGGAATAGTGCCATTGGACCTATTGCTGGAGGAGTTGCTGCTGGTGCTGCTCTGCTGTTTGCTGCCCCTGCAATTGTACTTGCTTATTGGCGTCGTAGAAAACCACAGGACCATTTCTTTGATGTACCTGGTCAGTTTTTTTTTTATAAAGAGAGGTCTTAATTAATCACAACTGAAATTTCACATGTTTAGAATGCGTTTTCACTTCCTTTACAATTATGTGCAGCTGAAGAGGACCCAGAAGTTCATCTTGGACAGCTTAAAAGGTTTTCTCTGCGTGAACTACAAGTTGCAACTGACAATTTTAGTCACAAAAACATTTTGGGCAGAGGTGGATTTGGAAAGGTTTATAAAGGACGTTTAGCTGATGGTTCTCTAGCAGCAGTTAAAAGACTGAAAGAGGAGCGCACCCAGGGTGGGGAACTGCAGTTTCAGACAGAAGTTGAGATGATCAGCATGGCTGTGCATCGAAACTTGCTTCGTCTACGTGGATTTTGCATGACTCCAACTGAGCGGTTGCTTGTTTATCCTTATATGGTCAATGGAAGTGTAGCATCATGTTTAAGAGGTATTGCTACGAGAAACTTTGTTTGCTATATTTGTCTCTTTTTGTTGTGTAATTTATAAGTGATTTTTTTCCCGCAATGCCAATCCTCTTAGATTTTTTGTATAATTTTGTGATATCATGTCCAAATTCTGGTTGACCAAGGATTTCAATCTTTAATCTTAACAATAGTTTATTTTCAAATCGAATTTGAACAGAAACCTCATTTCTCCAATTGCAATTCCTAATTTTGCATTTTGGTCTCCCTGTTTAATGCCTCTTCAGTCTCCTCTATAGTCTGCAGGGATTTTCTGTTTCCTCAGTGTACATTCCATGGTAAAAAAAATAAAAATGCTAGAGAGACCATCCCAAAAAAGTTTGAAGATTTGACAGGAACCCCTTTTGAAAGAAAATATTATGCAAACCCTCTTTTGTACCCAGAACTTAATTACTATTTAACAGTTATAAACTAAAAAAAAAAACAGAGAATATAAAGAATGGAATTGATTATTTTATCATATTGTATGCTGTATTTGTGGTTATTCTTTGTTTCTATTGATAAGATTCTTTGTGCCAAAACAAAAAAGAAAAATAAACACCAATTGTGTGTTATATATAACGTTTGGTATTGTGAAAACATAGAAGTTGGCAAAAATTTTAGAAGTTTGTATACCGGCTGTATTTGGATCAAATTATTAAACTTTCTAGTAACTCAAAGGCTGGTTGTACTAATTATCATTTGTTCTATTTCAAACTGATGCATTATTGCAGATCGTCCAGAATCACAAGCCCCTCTTAATTGGCCAAAAAGACAGCGAATTGCATTAGGGTCCGCCCGAGGGCTGGCTTATTTGCATGATCATTGTGATCCGAAGATTATTCACCGTGATGTGAAAGCTGCAAATATATTGTTAGATGAGGAATTTGAAGCAGTTGTTGGAGATTTTGGGTTGGCAAAACTCATGGATTACAAAGATACTCATGTTACCACTGCAGTGCGTGGTACAATAGGGCATATAGCACCCGAGTACCTATCAACAGGAAAGTCTTCAGAGAAGACTGATGTTTTTGGGTATGGAGTCATGCTTCTTGAACTTATTACTGGACAAAGGGCTTTTGATCTTGCTCGGCTTGCAAATGATGACGATGTGATGTTACTTGATTGGGTATGTGTTCACTGCATTCCCACCTGTGTTCTTACATTAAAAGTTTGATGACATCAAAAGGTAGCGAATGTTCTAGGATTGTTCATCACTTGTTGGGATTTCTTTATTTTTGCTTCATGTGATTAAGGATATTGTGATGCAGGTGAAAAAAGGAACAAATTTGTCCTTTAATAATTTTAGAACACAGCTGGAAAATTGTTCAGGTCTAGGTCAGGAAGGCCCATTCCACACATGGGGTTAGCCTCACTTATTACATAATTATTATCGAGAAACTATAATCACTATGACTCTAGGCTGAGTCCTAAAGTTATTTCTATTCTAAACAAGAATAATTTTGGGTGTCTTATCCCTTGTTGGATTAGGAAAGGAGCTTGTTAATTATATTAAGTATAATGCTTGTAATGATCTATCTTCAAAATCAGTTTAGGAATGAAATTCCAGCAAATTCACTTTTGATTGTGTGATGCAATCTTCTAAGTGTGACTCCAAGAATTGTACCCTACTCCATCTACAATTTCCAGCAAACAAACACCATCGAACTAGATTTAAAACATTCACCAGTACCCAAACAACCTGCTCTCCTAACTTAATCAACTCTACAAAAATTACTCACCGAAGCTTCAGCGTACATACTATTGAAAGAGCCTCTACAAACAGTATCAGAACAGCCCCCTAAGCTGTACAACGTCAATATGAAGAAATCGAATTAAAGTGAATCAATACATATATTTGCACAGATAGGATGTGTTTGCTTTGTTCTTTAGTACATCGAATGATTTCTAGCTCATAAATGAACCTTACATTTGGCACAAATGACTCTTTTGCAACTAGCTTGATTTTTATGAAGTTAAAAGTTTGTCAGTGCAATGTCTGTTCGTAATCTCTTCAAAGGAGAGAGGTAGGTGTTGGGCTCCAAGTATTAGCATGGGGGAAGGGAAGCAGTGCCTGAGGGGGCAATAGATTGCTAATCTCAAAATATAAAGGGAGAAATTGGATTTAATAACAGCTGGAATTAGAAGTCCATTATTTTTCTGTCATGTTGGGATAAAAATTTAAACGTCCCATGAATGTTCCAGAAAAACTAGAAATAGCATTTTATATTAGTCAGTGTTACTCTAGCAGTCTTGTTTACTGTCATTACCGAGTAGTTGGAGCTTCTCTTTCCAGCTCTATATAAGAATGGACTTAGGTGATTGTTTTTAGCTGCCGTGGAAGCTTATTTCCTGCCTAGGAATAACTGTGTACTAATTAAAGAAACTATTGCATATGTTAATTCTTGGTGATTTAGACAACAATGCACTGGTTATGGGAGATGGATTGGTACTTGGAACAGAAATGTGCACAGGTTAGGAAGCACCCTTTTGGCCTCCGTTTTGGACATACTTTCATAGGATGATATCTGATGCCAAAAAGAGGTACATTTTGCTTTTGGTAGTTTCTGGACTGGGTGGCTGGCAGTAGCTTAGCTGTGCATGTTTGTTTGGGTATTCTATTTGTCCATGTTTGTCCGAGTACTTTCATATGAGTTGATCGTTTTTGGGGCTTGAAAAGCTGAAAGAGGTGCTAAAATATCTACCTGCTAGTGCTGTCATTCACACGCTGGCAAAGCCCTTGTACGGTTACCAGTCATTTTACATTTCCATGTTTGTTGTTTAGGTTGCTCAATCATCGAAGGAAATTGGCTTCCGTTGTGTCTAATTTCATTTCTGAACTTCAGGTGAAGGGACTTCTAAAAGATAAGAAGTTGGAGATGCTGGTCGATGCCGATCTGCAGAGAAATTACATCGATGACGAGGTTGAGCAACTGATCCAAGTTGCTCTTCTGTGTACACAAAGCTCCCCAATGGAACGACCCAAGATGTCAGAGGTGGTCAGAATGCTGGAAGGGGATGGATTGGCGGAGAGATGGGAGGAATGGCAGAAAGAAGAGATTTTCCGCCAAGACTTTAACCACACTCACCACCCAAACACGAATTGGATCGTAGACTCCACATCCCACGTCCCTCCAGATGAATTGTCCGGCCCCAGATGATCCTCCCTATTTAAGGGCACCGTGGAAGTCTCTTAAAGAGCTATTGTGTTTGTAAGTGACATCAACCAATGTGCATAATTCCTCCCCCATTTGCCTTTCTTTCTTTCCAATGTCTAGTTTTATATCATATATATATACATTGAAGTTTCTCGCTGATGTAATTTCTATAGGGAGATATGAAAGGTAGGTGCCATCAAACACTGCAGGAAGGGGCCATGGAAGCACCCATATCACTTTTAAGTATTATAGCGATTAGTCAAGATTGTTACAGGAATGAATAGAATCATATTTTTCTTCTCCACTCAGGGTAACAACACAGCAATTCCCATCAAAATAAGCCCCTCTTCTCTTTCACTATCTGTAGAGTAAAATCTTAAAAATGGACATGTCTGTGTCTGGTGAACAGATTTACTTCACAGCAGCAATCTCTTGTACCTGGACTGCAAATAGCTTTTCCTGTAGCTGTTCGGATAAGTAAGTTTACGAAAAGTTATAAACTTTATTTTTTTTAATCAAGATTTCAAAAGAGAATTGGTTTGATTTATGTAAAATAATAATGTAAATTAATTAAATAAATATTTTTTAAATTTATGGTTGGAGCAAAACAAAGAGCGGATGGTTTTGAACTGTTTTCTAAACATTTTTCTGATAATTTATAGAAATTGCTTTAAATGGTGGGCATAAATCTTCATTTCCTATAATAAATCAAAACAATTTAGAAGTAAAATTGATATAATAATCAGTTAAGTGTAAGATTAATAAAAAGATATGTATATTATTTTTTCAAAAACAATGAATAGATACTAAGGGTGTGTTTGGTATTGCTTTGTTTTTGTGGTTGAGGTTTTAAAAAAACAGTTTCATAAAAAGCATTTTAGCTGCAATTCAAAATAATTTTTGAAGTATTTGGTTAAAACTGTGGTTGAATTTGAGATTAATGAAAAACAGTTTCAAGTGTTTTATTACTTAGTTTTTTATATTGCTTTCAACTTGTGAAATTATTTTAAAGGGGCACGCGCGCGCACATATATATTGTATTAATAATCATAATTTCATAATTTAATGAACAATTTAAGTAAATTGGATATCTCTTTTTATTATTTCATCAAACTACTTGTAATTCCGTCACGAACTAAATCTATACGTGAAGGCCTCTGTAATCCCTAACTATTTGATTGAGGAACATCTAATAAAATATCATTTATAATAAAAACAGGATTGCGAAATAAAAGTTATATTGTAATATAGTTTTAATATATTTATATATATTATTTTAATATTAAAAAAATATAATAAAATAACATATCCCCCCTTTGTCCTCCCCTCAACTTAAATTGAAAAGCAGGTATTAACTGCTTATTGTAGAACATGGTTTGTAATATATGATTATGTGGGTTCCGTGTCAAATTTTTGCTTCTCAAAGTTAACTAGGCACTCAATCTCTTAGTTTTTTTTACAACCACTGGTTGCACCACAAAAATAAACACCCTCTAAGCCTCCACACCCATCAACCAATCAAAACATTGAAACAACTAACAACATTAAGTAGTTATGTCACCCTCAACTTTATTTGATGGTTAATTTTTTTTTTTCAACAAAAAATTATAGATACAATTTTTTTTCAAAGTATTTTTGTATAAAATTATATATATATATGAAAAAAAATCATAAACGAAAGATAAAAATAAAACAATAAAAATCGAGAGATAGATGTATATTTCATCATGTGATATCCACTCATTATATTTCTAAATTTTATTATTAAAATAATCTTTTTATTTAATTAAATAATAATATACACACATTAAATTTATTGAATAAAATAAAAGGAAAAACATAATATCATGGAAGGCTAAACATAATAGAATTATTATCCGAAAATCATAGATGAATGGGAAAAATATCTTCAAAAATTAAATACAAAGTTAAAATTAAAAAAAAATACATAATTTAAAAGAGGATCTACAAACAAAATAGAAAAGAGAAGTTATATTAATATAAATATCAATAACAAAATATTTTTTAATAAAAGGCAAGTAAGAAAAATACATTAATCTAAAAAAAGGCAAAAGGCCAAGTGATGCCAAGCCTCACAAACTAGGCCATCCTGATCTATTTTATCAGTGTTCACCTACTTGAGCTTTTTTTTATTGCATCTAGGGATATAAAATATATTGTCCATCTTAATTTTTTTATGACGCCTCATCTGATTTTGCCTAGATTTTGGCCAAATTAGTGCTTACGTTTTTTGTTCCAATATATTTTTAAACTAAAACATCCTAGTAATTGTGATAAACCTATTCATAAACTCAAAAAAACCCTTAAAAAACACCTAGAACCCAAAATCAACCTAAAATTAAAAATATTCTCAAACTCAAATATGTTCTATCATGAACTTTAAAAGTAAAAAACACTTGAAATAAACTCCTCTCATAAAGTAATTTAATGAAAGCTAGTAAACATGTATTATAAAATCTTTTCTTGTAAAATTGATCATTTGTGTAACTTCATTTATGTCAACTTAATATGTGCAATAAATGCTGTCATATGATTAACTTTTAGTTTGTCTGCTTTGGTTAGAGACCTGTTAGTTTTTAGTGGTTGATGTTTGAGTAGAATTGCCAATGACATGTTAAGAGCTGAAAATATGATAGCAAGGGGGGATCACTCATTTTCATAAGTTGTGGGCTTGAAAACTTTTTGAATTGTAGGTTGTTACATATTCAATAAAAAATAAATTAAGTAAACCCTAATTAATTTGATAAATTCATGACTCGAGTTATGAGATCAAGATAATTTCATAAAATATAAATTGAAAGAAAACTTTTTTTTTTAAAGAGGATATTATTTAAAAAAAAGTCTAAAATGAATAAAGTCAATTTGTCAAAGTCATAACTTATATCATGAGATCAAGATAAAACTCTTAGAAAAAAAAATTATAACCTTAAATTCCAATCTATCCTGTGTTGAAAGATATAATTTTTACAAATAAATCATTTTGAAAAGGTCGCAAAACAAATCACCCAAGTTAACCCAATTAACTTATTAAATTCACAATCTAAGTCTTAAAATTAAAATAAATTTATAAAAAGCAATAAAAATAACTAAATTCATGAAATCGGTATATAATCCAACAGAAAAAAATTTAAAAATATTACTACATACAATTCTCAAAGCAATCAAATATTAAATAATATTTTTTTTTTGGAAAAAAAAAAACCTTTTTAACTGATTCTTTTAAAGGTGTAGCTTTAGTAATTTAACCATCTTTTTTAGTGTTTTTGTTAATCTAAATAAATCTATTAGAATAACATTTTTTAAATAAACACCTATAATTATTTTTTTGTAAAACAATTGTGAAAAAACCTATCAGGACATTTAATTATAGGACCAACGGAGGTGACTATTCCCTGCCAACCCCATTTCACTTGCCCATGAATTCATCGTCTTCTTGCCACCTAGGAATCAAAATGTGCTTAAACTTGCATCGATCTCGCATATGAAGTTGATCAACTTGCATCAAACTCCTATTTAAAATGTTTTCTATAATGTTTTTCACTTAAAAACAAAATTAAATTGATTTTTTTAGTGGTTTTGATACAATTATAATGTTGAAATTAAAAAATTATATACACACACACGTATTTGAAAAGTACTTGCATCATCTTACCGAAGACACTAAAACGGAAGGTTTATGTCTTCAACTGACACATCTAGCATGGACAAACCTGGAAGCACACGACACTCCTCAGAAACATAAATCTGGCGGGACTGCAAAGCAGAATCCTCCACAACTGCCTCTGTGGTGTAGCAACAATAACTTTAGGGCAAGGGCATTCCAGAAGGTGCAGGTCCCTCAAATGGCTACAGAGCTTACAACTTTGTTCCCATGAACTTACAGTGCCTCATTCAGCAATGTTCTGAAAATAATTCGAGGGCTTATTTTAATAGTCAAATTGTCAACTAGAAAAATAGAGTGCCTTGTACGGTATTCTACCACAATAAACACTACCGCTTAACACCAATTATACACAGTAATCAAACAGGCATCACACTTTTGTACAAATTTACTCCCTGGATATATTTGGATGCTGAAATTCACCAGATTCAAACTCCATCGATTGCAGTCTTCAGATTTCCACCGAACAGTGACATAAGGCCGCCACCATGCACCCTTCCCTCAGGAACCAGATAATTGAAATTTTTTATCCCACCACTGCTGGCACCGTAACCATTTGTACCTTCCTCTAGCTTGTCAGCATTCATAAAACTTGTAAAAGGTGACGAGGCCTTCATAGATTGAGGAACCAGTACTTGGGGTGGTATGAGATGTTGTCTTTTTGCTGGCTTTTCTAGGGTATCACTGCAGTCCGAGACAGCACTAACTCCCGAATACGAATGATTGTTGTCAATGCTGCTCCCTGCTGTTGAAGCAGCAGATACAAGGCCATGGAAGAGTCCCGGTCTGATCAAACCAGTCTTGTTTGCCTCCCTCTCTTGGACCATGCTGCTGTGTGCAGCACATAGACCACTCTTACCCCTAGCAAACTTCTCGCATTTTCCCTCACCCCAGGTGCATCGTTTACCCCCACCATGGGCTTTGCAGAAGTCAGTGCTTCCTTGGGCACTCTTCCCACAGTTTTCAACCTTGCACCGCTTCCCTCCACCATGCCTGACACAGCAATCAGTACGGCCACGCGCACTCTTTGTACAGCCTGGCACAACACACCTCTTTCCACCACCATGGGCGACACAAAAGTTTGTGCCTCCATGAACACTTTTTGGGCAAATTCCACCGCCATCAAACAGGCAGCGCTTTCCCCCACCATGTCCCTTGCATAACGGCGTGCTCCCCTCAGCTCCTTTGGTGCATCCTGCAAATATGCATCGTTTCCCCCCACCATGAGCTTTGCAGTACCCGGTACTTCCCTGAGCACCCTTTGAACACCCTTGGTATTCACAACGGCGTCCACCCCCATGAGAAATACACAACCCAGCCTGTCCTTCAGCACTGCGAGTGCAGCCTTCAACCTTGCACCTCTTCCCCCCGCCATGTCTAATACAAAGCCCTGATTTGCCTCTTGCAGCCTTAGTGCAGCCGCCTGGAAACCCACATCTCCTGCCGCCACCATGTGCAATGCAAAAATCTGTCTTCCCCTCAGCACTTTTAGTGCAACCTAAGTGTTGGCACCTCCTTCCTCCACCATGGACCTTACAATAAGCTGTTCGGCTTTCAGCACCTTTGTCGCAACCCGGCTTCTGGCATCGCTGTCCACCCCCATGACCAATACAAAGGCCTGAAGCACCACGGGCTCCCTTTGAGCAACCCAAGAACTTGCATTTCTTCGAATTGCTTGTTCTGTGGTCAGAAGAAGTGGTTGAAATCGCTTGCTCGGAAATAATGCCCATGGAGAAATCTGTGTTACCAGATACATCGTGGCTCAGCTGAAATTGATGATTAGATCTGGTTCCAAAGTTGAGAAGTTCATTCTGTGATGGAGCTTTTCTGACATCCATTCTAGGAGCCAAAAGAAGTGACGCCATATAGCCACCAGACTTCTTTGCTGAGGTAGAACCCTCATCGACAACAGGAATCAAGGATCTAACATCATCATCATAAATTTGGTTCAGCATAGGTGTATTAGTATCAGTCTCTGAAATTGAATAGTCGAGACCACTCAAGGCTTCCTTATTCCCTCCAGAAAGGCCAAGTTTTAGGATTGAATCACTCTCAGACAGCAACCCCTTGGGAAATATAGTAGCAGAATCCAGCCCTTTTTTTTTGTTAACCCCCAAGCGGTAACAGTCATCAAAATATGCACTTGCTGTTGGACCAAGTCCAAGCACCAACTTGCAGCCGTCATCAGAACCATTAGAAAAATCAACCTTCAGATTATTTTGAGTGCCCTCAGCATTGGTCGAACTGCTTCCTCCATATCCTAGGCAGTTCAAGCTCAAAGCAGTATCACTAAAACAGTCATTTTTTGGAAGCTCATTATTATTTGAAAATTGCAGACCATTTTTGTTAAGATTCATTATCTAGAAGCTGTAAACTGAAGCACTGGGGAAAGGCTTAACTGGCAGAAAAGATTGTGGCAGATGATACTAATAGGTATGGGTTATAGAGAAATAGAAAATTCCCAATATTCTACCTCCACTAACAAAACCTGACGTATCTGACCTGTCCATCTTTGTAAAATCAGAACCCCCAGCACAGACTTAAATAACGAAAGCACTTAGGATCTAGAAATATCTGACAACATTTCTAGGATAAAACCCTTTAACACAAACAGTCAGAATCGATGTGCACAGATCTTTGGAGCCTCTTATGCTCCTTCCTTCGCAATTCTTAAGCTTCATCAATCTGATAGAAAACAAAAGGAAATGAGAACCTTTGAATGGTTATAATACATGGTCAAACAAAAATGGTTTTCTGCAAAACAACATACAACATCAGATACAATTCAAACTAACTTATGAGTTCACAATGCATTGGACAGAATATTGTAATGTCAACCATTTTTTACAGGACAAGATGTGATATTTTCAACTCATCAGACAGCATAAAGCAGGACAAAGCAATATCTAGCAGGATAATAATAGACGATTAATATAATAGCTCTTCCAGAACACTTTCATGCATTTTTCAAACTCAAAGTAATATCTGAAAAGGAATGTTCCCAAACCTTAATCAGAGAGGGGCCTCCCTACCAAAATGACAGCACAAATTTTCACTATTTTTTCCCCTCCCACCCCTCCTATCACGATTACCTCGACTCTATCCAACATTATTTACACCAAAATTGTGTGCGTGCAGTAATATAAAAAAGGTGAAAAACTCCAGACCCCATATCATTTCAATACCGTGAGTCTGAATCTTGTATTGAAATGATTTGGGGTCTGGGGTTTTCAATCTTTTTTGTATTACTATATATATATATATATCAGCTAAAACCTAATATACCGACCTCCTTATCCAGCAACTGTAAAACCAAGAAACAGGACTCTTCCATCAAAAGACAAATTAAAAGAAAAGAAAAACCCACTAACAATTAGCAGATCTGAACTGAAAACATCAACTCACCATAAACACTTGAGCAAATAAAATTCAAACTAATCACAGATTATTATAATCAGCACACAAAAAAAATAATATTCTCAAGCAAACTAATCTTTTTTCACTCACTCATTCTTTCATCCTTTCCCCAGAAACTACTATCACATATCTATTAATTGTCAGCTGAAATAACATAAATACCAATACCATACCATCAGAAAACATCACTGAAAGAAATACAAAGGAAAAGGGTTAAAAAAAAGGGAAAAGGTGATACCGTGGTGACCAAATTTAGAGAATATGTGGACAAAGGGAGCGGAGCGGATCTGAGAAGTGGCTATAGACATCGCTGAAACGCGTGTGAAGGGGAGAGAGAGAGAGAGGAAAATGGTAATAATTGGACAAAAGCTATGTTTATCACAACTATTGTAATCTCTGTTGTAGTTATGTTTTAGTTTATGAGAGAGAGAGGGAGAGTTTCTTCTGTTGTGTTCGGTATCAAGCTCTCTCCACCCAATGAGAAAAAAGCTTATATTGATATGGGCGGCTAAGAGGACTTTTAGACCCCTCTCTTCTTTTTTCTATACCACTATGTTTTGGGCAAATTATTGTTTAGTCCTTTTATTTCTTATAATTATATATGTGAGTTGTTTTGGTTTTGAAATTCATATTTTACTCCTTTGACCTTTCTCTATTTGTAAATATCAAAATGTTATCCTAGCCTATTTGTTTTTTAGCGGGTAAGAATGGAAGAATAGTTGAATTCTATTGGAAATTGGTAAAATGATGCGGAGAGAGAAAAAAATCTAAAAGAAGGGTCCCACAAATATCATATTTATAATTTTATTTTTGAAATTATTTTTAATTTGTACGTCTTTTCAAGAAATAATAAAAAACCTTGCATAAACTTAAAAACTTGCCTAAACCAATTTTAAAATCTAAAAATAAAATACAACTAATAAGAGTCTTAAACTAACTTGGAATAAATAAATATAAAAAAATAATAAAAACAATTTCAATTCAAATAAAAAAATATTAAATCAATTAGTAAAATATAACAAATAGGTTATAGTAATTTTTATGTTTCATTTCAAGATCTTCCTTAAGTTTGATCGGTATAAGACCTTGAATATTTTTAAAAATATAAAAAAAATATTCTAACAAAATTTCAAAAAATTCAAATTGATAAAAATTATACTCGTTAACATAAAATTATGTATTATAAAAAAATCTTCAAAAAAAAAAAAAGAAGTTAAGTCATTCAAAAGTTTATCATTTCGTGTCTCCAAGCTTATTATTTTGTACGATTCCTTCAAAAGTTTAAGGGGGTGCTTTTTAAAAGTATTTTTGAATAAATTTGAAAATCTATTTACTTATTAAATTAATTTTTTTATGTATTTTTATATTATTTTTCATGTATTGATGTTAAAAATATTTTTTAAAAAATATTATTTTAATATATTTTTAATAAAAAAAACTTTTAAAAATAACTATAACCATGTTTTCAAACAAGTAATAAGTATAGGGACCAAATAATATTTTGCTCGCAATGTTCTTATGCATCCATGGATGGTGAAAGATCCAAACACGCCTTATTTGGTCAATTATTTGAAAGGGACGAGGAATGAGAAGATTAATAATATATAGTAAATAATTAAACATATAATATAATATAAAACAAAACATTGATAATTACGTCCATTTGGCATTTTTCTAAAGGGATTGGCTCCTCATATAAATTAGCGGCCAAGGTGGAGATGTCCTTTCGGGTGTGTTTGGTATTATTACACTATACTTTTTAAAATATTAAAATATTTTTTATGTTTAATATTAAAACATCAAAATTATATATATATAAAAACAGTAAAACAACATCAATATAATATCATAGATTTATCAAGTTATATCTTTTTTTTTTTGTTTTTATTGTTTAAAATTGTTTGAATTTTTCAATAAACATCAATTTTAATCTCATAGATTTAATGTCTATTTACAATATAAAAAAAATCCCAAAACCAACTTTATAAAGGCTGATTTATTTGAGCAACAAAGTAAATTTTCATGTTTAATCTCATTAAAATGAGCCAGGTACCTAGAGTTATAGATTTAGAATTTTAGGTCAAAATTATTATATTATATAGTGTTTTATATCGTATCTTGCTTTTCTTTCATCTTGTTTTTCTACTCGTATCATCTACTCACCATGGATGAATCATCTAGAGGAGAGAGAATAATACGATCCAATAAAGGGTTGAACAAGAAAATTCATAATTTAATGTAATTGTGATTATTTTTTAGTTTTATATTATCAAGCATAACTCTTAATTCAACTATTGGATGAGATGAAATTTACACAGATTTGTTAGACATGTTTTGATAGATTGAATTAAAACTTTAGAACAATCAAAGTTATATAAGGCATCACAATACATGCCATAAGATGCAATATAAATTTTGTTATGTGTTGTCTTTTGACTTGTGCACTTTCTATTTGAAGAGAATTCTTTTCTTAATAATAAAAGGATATACATAAACTAATTTTAGGACTTTTTCTAGATCTTCAAGAATGTTTAATGGGCAACAATATAGTTTTCAAGCATGAAAAATATTACTTTAATGTTCCAAAATCATTTTCTTGCAGGGAATTTTTCTTACAAATAGTTTTATACTAATAATTATAATATTACATTCAACAGTTTGATCAAACTATAATTTTACCACTTGTTTTCATAAGTTTTATTTATATTGTGTTAAAATTTCAGATTAATCCAACATTGAAAAGGCTTTATGATAAAGTTTAGAAGCTACTTTAGGGGGTTTGTATTAGTTTTCTACTTGATTATGGATTCTTTTTCCTATTCTCTTTTATTATTATTTTTAATATTATTTAGGATGTTTTTCATTTATTATAAATAGGATTATTTATATTGTGCTTAGGGTTTTATCTTTCAATCATGAATTTATAAAATAAACTTGTGTGTTTATGTTATACAACATATTCTTTTTATTAGGATAAAGAACAAATTCGACTTATTAAAGAATAGTTCTCTTCATCATGTCATCCTTTGATTCTCATTTGTAAAATTTGTTATTCATTGAGTAAGAGTTTCGCGTTGCAATAGTATTAATACCTTGAAATAAGTTTTATTACATCACACTTCTAATCATGATTTATTGGCTTTCTAAAAAGTGTATCGTTTATAATTAGATTACTTGATCAAGTGCTCGTAAGATTCAATCATTTTTCAAAAAAAATTAAAAAATTAAAAAATAAATTAAAAGCCCCTTATCAAGTGTTTAATTTCAAAGTTTTGAATCTAATGTGTTGTATATTGTTAAGCTACTTATCTTGCCTTCTCAATCTATTTTTTGGGGGATACGAGGAAACTCTGCCTCTCAATAAATATATTTTATGGGTATAGATGAGTAAGTAAAACCTTGATTCTCTCAGGCTCTTATAAGTATCTTAACTCGAACTCGAAACCTGCCATACAGATTGCAAACTCTCTGTCATCATGTCATGTTCCTTGAGGACTTCTCAATCTACTTTTTATAATAATGACATGTTAACATTGAATTATATGTCATGAATGTTAAAAATTTTAGTTGATCAGTATTTTAGAAGTTAAATTGTTTTTTTATATTTTTATAACAACTCGAATTTTTTCAAGAATTTTGAATCAAAATGTTTTTTTTTTAAAAAAAGTTGTCGATAAATTTTATTTTTATAGAGTGAAATATATAAATTAAGAAACATGCATTCTTTTGCATCATTGCATGCATGCATGCACAAACAATCAATGACTGATTTTGTCATCAATAATAATAATAATAATAATAATAAAAGCATGAGCAACTAAAGTGTACGGTTTTGTTTTACTTATACAAATAACCTCAACCAATGATTTAAAATCCTTATTTTTTTTATAGAATAAGAATTAAATATTTATAATTTAAAAAAAAAAAAAACTAGCTACCAACCAAACTCCAATTATTGCGTCACAATTATTGTTATAAATACTTAACTATTATCTCTCCTATTTTTATCACGTTCACCACTGCCTTATTGCAAACAAAAATATTATTAGAATATCATTTAATAATAAGATTACATCTGCTGTCAACGTTGTTAGCATCATTAACTATTTATTTTTTATATTTTAACCACGAAACACTTAATTGAAATGTAAGGGTGTTAAATAAAAAATTCAATCCCGTACATATAGTATAATAAAAAATTCAGATTGATTGCCCTGCTATTCAATATATTATACATTGTATTGTATTATGATTCGTTCATTTTACAATTCAATTTAAATTAAACACAATAAATAAAATATAAATTATAAAAAAACTTGCATTAATCAAATAACAAAAATAAATAGTTAATTTTCTATCGCCAAAAAGAAGAAAATATAAATTGAAAATTTATCCCCATATTACTGTCATTATCATTACTATAACAATTAAAAGTATTATCAACATTACTATCCAAATAGTAAAAATTATTAAATTGCCCTAAAGAATTAAAAAAAAATGTCAAAAAAATCAAAACAATTATTATTATTATTATTGTGCAAATAATAAAATCATAAGATTATTTGATCCGAAAATCAGATAAAAATAATAGGAAAAGAAAAGAACAAAGAGAAAAATAGAGAAATATTAATTTTGAAATGATCACCAATATAAATTAAAATCTCAGAATTGAACCGAATAAAAATAAAACCCCAATGAAAAATAAAATGAAAAAAATTCAAAACAAACACCAAAAGTATAAATAAATGAAGGATAAAAAAATATGTGTCAAATGAAGACACTAACAAAAAATTAAAATCTAAAAGCACAAATATATAAATATGGACAAAAAATAAAATTTGTCCAAGAAGAACAAAACACCAAATGAATTAATAAAAAAAATAAAAGAATAAGTCATAAAATGAAAAATAAAATATATAATTAATTCTAATTGAAGGATAAAAATGAAATAAAATAAAATTTTCGGACCAAAAAACAATAAAGAGATTTTAAAAAATCAATATAGTGCAATTATTGAACTAATTAAAAGAATAAGGACCTAAATGAAAAGTAATATATATGACCAATTTTAATATGGGGATAAATTCACAACAAATTCAAACTTGCATACCAAAATTATTAAAGGAACAAAAAAGAAATCAAAAATCAAAAGATGAAGGACAAAAATGAAACTTATCGTATATAATCAATTTCAATTCAAGGGTATAATTGAAAAAAATTGAAAGTTCCATTGAAAAATCAGCAATAAAAATGAAATCCAAAGATTAGAGACCAAACTAAAATGCATACAAATATGAGGGACTGCCTTGTACTTTACCGGCAACAGGAGAGAGAAAAGAGAGGGGGGAACCATCCACTGAAGATTACACAACCCTATTTGATGGACACGCACCGCATGTGGAGAAAGATCATATGGCGGCAAACCATATGAGACGACAAAAGAATATTTTTCGACGATGGTGTACATCGCACGCACCACTTGAAAAGCGCGTGAAGACAAAACATTGTGGCGCATCTGGATGACGCCCCTTCAGTGTTCTAGAAAAAAAAATATAAAATTGGTTAATTATCCATATAACCCTTGACTCCATCCATAACTATGAAAAAACCAGGGTGAAAATTTAGAAATACCACTGGGTGCTGGCTGTGTTTTTGGTCATTTAGGGGGCCAATTGCGTCGTTTCATTGTGCAACAAATTTAGAAATATCATCCGTGTCCCATTGAAAATTCAAAAATACCGCTGGTCCCAGAGCCTAAAAATTTTCAGACTTGGGAGTAAAATGGTTATTACACTGTAGCAATGAATACTGAACTGAGTTTGGGTGAACCGTAGAATTTTGCACAGTAAAACTCTGACGACTTTTATACTTTAGTTAATGTATCTTAATTTACAGCTTATAATACTATCTCTACACCCACCGATCCCGCGCCACACACACATTACAATGTCCCAGTTTTATTGTTTATTTTTTCATTATACACATAGACACCGATCATTATGGATTACGACAGTAAAATTATCATTTTATTTAGAGTTGAAAAATTTAACCACTGAAACCGGGATCATTTTCGAGATTTCCAGGGATCAATGAGAAATAAGTCTTCTTTTTTATAGTTGTTCTTATGATAATGTATGTTTAAATAAAATACAGATTAATATATATATTAGTTATTCTCCTTGGTAATTTAAAATGCACCGTCAACTCCGATCACATTTTAAACTAAACACTTATTTTTTCCTTAAAAGTATTGCTCTTTGACCATGATATATGAATGAATCTATTATTCCTGCAATTTTGAAAATACCTACAAAGGTAACACTCTATTAATCATTGCAAATTAAAAAGAAGGAAGAGAGATGCTTATGCAGGAAGATTATAAGATCCAATAATACCATATTATCATTCTTATAAAAGTTTAAATAATATATTACACAGGAAGGCAGATAGAGAGAACTAATTCTCAATTAGGCCACACAGAAATACTGAAATAGAGGTTACAAGTTAATGGGATAATTTACTGCCAGATATTTACTGGTTTTCAATGTCAAACTTCACTACTGCCATATTGCAGGCTAAACCAGTGTGACAGGTCTGATGTATGTAGAGCCATCATGAGCCACGTCAAAGCTACAAAATAAACACTATACTGATGAGTAACAGGGGAACATTTTGAAGATAAGGTACATGCATGCACTGTCTGAAAAACAACTGGGCAGGGGAGTGTGGAGAGCAAAGGACAGAGAAACTACCTCCAATTATAGCACAAATACTTGTCATGAAGTGTAAAAATGAAATGTGCTCCTCTTTGAATATCACCTGCAAAATGCAAAAAGTTCAGTAGAAAGCGAACAATAAGCAGCACCAAATGGCTGCTTGTTATAGCACCATTTTGTGTGCTGACGATCAAAAGATTTGAAACAAGTAGATCGCTGTTTTTTTGTCACTTTTCCCTGACAAGTTCCTGAAGAACTTTCTAAGATCCAACTCAATAACTTCATTTTGTACATGGTTAAAATATATGGAGCATATAAACAGTGGGAAAGCGAGTGATAATGGTTTAGATAGCAACAGAAAGCATGGAAGCTTTTCAAGAGTAACAGTTGCTGCCGGATATTATTTTTTTAAATATTAGACAAAGGATAATAAGTTAGTCGAGTTAATCTGCGTTAACTTTTATTTTATATATATTTGGTTTTTACTTTCATGGATTGACATTAAATTATTAGCCTTTGAGCTTTGTGATTTGTTTTTGCTCTAGTTTATATAAGGTTATCATAAGTTTAGTAGAGTCAAGTTAATTCTAAGTAG
This sequence comes from Salix dunnii, assembly GCA_015731905.1. Classification (NCBI taxonomy): domain Eukaryota; kingdom Viridiplantae; phylum Streptophyta; class Magnoliopsida; order Malpighiales; family Salicaceae; genus Salix; species Salix dunnii. Next base: position 1,657,964 of record CM027661.1, read on the forward strand.
GTTTAAGTTTTGTTTAGCAATTGTTTTATCCATTTAACTTTTGTTTTTTACATGATTTTTTTTCTATCTCAATCCCATTTTGAGTGTGACAAATTAGTCAAGTTAATTTCAAATCACTTGAATGATTGGATTGCCTAATTTACACCTTTGACAACTAAACTCGTTGATTAGTGAATTAAAAACTGAAATTTTTTATTAAGAAAATCAATAAACAGTAATTTTTCCTCTCTAGAAGAACATTTTTTTTTTGTATATATATATATATATATATATATATATGCAATATCCAATTAAAATAAAAACAAATGTAAGAAAAACACCATAACCAAAATTGTTTTTCTGATGAATTTAAAAAACAACATAATAATATAGAAAACATATATAATGTTGATACAAAGCGTAATTAATATTATAGTAATTATTATTTTTAAAGGGTTTTTACTTAAAAATTTATTGAAATAATATTTTTATATTTTTAATATTTATTTTTGACATCATCATATCAAATAATTTAATAATATTAAAAAAATCTTTTAAAACAAGTAAATAAATTATATATAAAAAAACAATTTTAAAATAAAAAAATAAAATTACTCTTAACAGGGGTTGTGTTTAACAAGGTGATAAGCTTTTCTTATTTATATCCACGGGGCTATTGTAATAATAATTGTTAGTTATGATGGAATTTACAATATATAATTATTAAAAATTTAAATGAGAATTGAAAGGGGTAAATGTTGCTCATAATTCTGGAGTTAATTAAAACATATTAATTAATCCTATAATTAAAAAAACATATTATTTAGCACCCCGTATGACTAGAAATTACACATTTAATTGTAATATTTTCTTACTAATTATACACTACATGATATAACATTCTCCGTGAATTTGCTAGCAAATTTGCTAGCAAAATATAATTCTTCTCCTACCTAGAGATAGTGTTATGAAATAATCATATTTTTTATTACCCGTAAAAAACTATAAATAAGACATTATTTTATTCAAATAATACTAATGATAAATTAGTTGGATATACTAATACATGATATTTATTTGATCCACGTAAATATCAATATCAAACAAGTAATCTTCTTATATGTGGTAATAATTTTATATTATGGAGTTTTACAAAATAAATATTAGGTGTTAATTTATTTAATCATGCTGAAATACTTACAATTCATGAAAAAAACCGAGAATATGTGTGATTGAGATCCATGATTCAACGTCTTCATGAAGTATGTGGTTATACTAGGTGTCAATTTATTTAATCATGCTTAAATACTTGCAATTCATGAAATAAACTGATATTATGTGCGATTGAGATCCATGATTCAACGTCTTCATAAAATATATGGTTTTTCTTTATGAGAGAAACTTCAACTATTATATATAAGGACAATGTTGTCACATGTATAACTCAATTAAATGATTAATACAGCAAAGGAGATGGAGTAAAGCGTATCTCGTCGATTTTTTTTCACACATGAACTTGTAAGTATGGTGACATTAATGTTCAATAAATTCGATCAAAAATAATCTAGCAAATTTATTTATTAAAATCTCTAATGGGTGTGACGTGATGACAAAGGACTAGAGATTTGCAAAGCAAGTTTCGAGTTTAAATCAAAGCGTGCATCTCTTGTAAGAACCAAGAGCAACTAGAATTTTATTCACTCATCTGAGCTCACAAAGTACGCTTTCTGAAGATAAGGTTTTCTCGAATAAAAAAATTATTTATTAAAATCCTCAAGGGACGTAATGTAATAACAAAGGGTTTAAAATTTGCAAGCAAATCTCGAGTTCAAGCTAGAGTGTGCATATCTTATAAAAACCTGGAACAATTAGGATTTTACTCATCTAAGCCTGTAATATGCTTTCTAAAGCTAATATTTTCTCGAATAAAAAAACTATATTTATTAAAGCATTACTAACTATATTATTTGAAGAATTGAGATGCAATATTAGTACACAACAATTTAAGAACTTAAAAAAATACATTCATGAAGGACAATTAATACGTTCAGTATTTTTTTTTTAACCAAAGTATTTTTATTAGATTTTTTTTAGTAAGGTTTTTAATGTGGTAATTTTTAATTTATATTTTTATAAATTATAAACATCCTCTGTATTTAAAAAAAAAAAATCTTGTTTGTATCATATAAAAAATTGTAGTGTTTCTACGAAATTGATACTCGGTACTCCTGCCTTGCCCGATCGATCTAATTTGCTTCATAAATCTGTCTCTCTCACAGAGCGACACAAAATTTTTTGCGAAGAATGGAGGGCAAGCGAAAGCGCCCGTTCCTAGAAGAAATTGATGACGATGACAAATCCAACAAGTGATTATACTATTTTTCATTTCTTTCCTTCTTCGGAATTTCAGCTTATGATTTATTTTTTTTTGTAATTTGCAGGCAGAAGAAGGTTAGATTTCCGAAAGGGAAGAAGGTAAAGAGTGGGGATGAAAGAGTTGAAAGAGGCAAAGCTGAAGACGAAGGTCCGAGTGACTTGAAGGATCCTCGTCTCGCAGCCAAGGAGCGTGCGATGCTTCGCAATCTAATCACCGCTGAAGGTCTTAGTGGAGATATTAATGATTACTCTGCTGCTGAAGTCGCTTATGAGGTAGCGTTAGGGTTAGGGGTTGGGGTTACGACTTGTTTCGTTTTCAATTTTTTTGTTAAATTGTGACGAGGGATTTTGTTTTTGCAGGAAAATGAGAATTTCGTGGAGGATGGGATTCAAATAGAACCGTTTAATCTCGAGAAAGAGAGAGAAGAAGGTTATTTTGATGCCGAGGGAAATTTTGTGGAATATATAAATGAAAATGAAATCAAGGTTAAGCAACTTTGTCTTACTGGCTTACTGCATTCTTGTTTAAGATTAAAAAAAAAACGTGTTTATAATCTTTTCATTGCAGGACGCGTGGCTGGATAGTGTTCAAGTTGATGAAAGATATGCTGGAAAAACCTCTGTGGCAAGTATTAAGGAAGATGATGACAAAGATGATGGCCGTGACCTATCTTCTGAAGAAATTGGAATGATGAAGAGCCGGATTGCCAACTTGCTTGAGCCGGGAGAAACGGTAAGCTTGACTGAAGCTCAATTCATGGATTGTCTTAGTTTCTAAGTAGTTTGTTGTTTTTTGGGGTTTGAGTTTAGAGAAGTAGAGTTGATGAAAGAGCTTGTTTTAGAAGAAATTGGAGTTGATAGTTGCGTCTAGTAACCTGAGATCACTGTAGCTAGAAGATTTTGGAAGAAGGGATATAATAATATCTAGCTCTTTTTGGAAGAGGCTAAACCTAGTTACTCAGAATTCCATTATTAAAGCCAGATGATTACACAGAATAGGTTTTGTTTTATACCGTTATCAAATCCAGAATTACTGCATAAAATAGGTTCTGTTTTATGCAGACACCAAAACCCTATTGATTCCAAGCAAAATAAGATAGGTATCCAAAAAGGAATAGAATCATACGTGATTAGAATTAGTAGAAAAACTGGTATAGTGATAATTTAAAGTTGAATTAAATTTAAAAAAATTATAAATTTCTTAGTGCTATTGGATTTCTGAATGATGCACTCAAGGAGAGAAATTTAGAATCGACTCTCCATTTGTTTCATGCAAAATAAATTTTCTTTGGAAATATTGTAGATGAAAAATAAGTACTTGGTGTTTGCTGTTTATGGATAACTGAGTGTTAAGGAAGAAAAAGTGAGAATTAATTAGTGTAGCGGTCCTTTTGTGTACAGGTTTTGCAAGCTTTGAGAAGGTTGAAAGGAAGATCAAACAAGAGCAAGGAGAAGATGTCCACTGAGACACAACGTCTGTTTGACCAGCTAACTGAAGATGCCAACAAGCTATTGGATCATGGCGAGTACAGTTAAGAGTTTCTTTTTTTTTTGCCCTTTTCTTAAGATTCAATCAAAGGGAAAAGTATGCCTGGGTATATATGATGTCCATTTGGTCATTGTTTTCGTTTGATGAGCCCCCCTGCTCACCATTGTTTTGGTCACTGATTTAATCATCCACTGTGCAGATGTATATCATGACAAGCGAGAGGTTTTCAAGCGTGAGGCAGGTCAGGATAATATATGATAGTTTTCCTTGTCCTTATTTATGTTACCATTGATGCTCCATTCCAGTTCCACTTTTGAGTAGAAGAATCAGGATATTGTTATGCAGTGTGTCATAGTATGCAACTATTTGTGTTGTCCTAGCTGGATTGTCATTGGATATTTTTCAGAGGGTCAACCGAGTTAATATACCACAACAATGTGTTGTCTATACATGTCTGAGGATGATGAATTTTAGAAAAAGCTTCTACCTGCAAAAAGTTTCATCACCTCTTCATGCACTTTTGCTAAACCGTGGAAATTCTTTTCCAGTGTTTTCATCACCTCTTTGTGTGCTTTTGCTAAACTGTTGAAATTCTTACTCACTGTTTATTAAATATTTTTTTCTGATGCTCTTTAGAAGGATATGAAAGATTAGCTTTAGCTAGGGGGAAAGTGGCATCCATCAATGAAGGCCTGGAGGATTCTGGTTATGGCATGGAGAAGGGCTTGTCCTCTGGCCTGACTGGTCCTGGCACAGCCTCATCAGCTCTCTCTGATGTGAATGTGGGTCCTTCAATCCCAAGTGTATCTACTGCAGAGGTCTCAGGCCATGATGGTGATGCATATGACATGTTTGGGGATGATGAGGATAATGCCACTGCTATTGCAAGTCAATCATCATCAAATGGTCATAATGCCATTTCTGGAGGTAAGCTTTTATGATTAGCTACTAGAGTTGTAGAAATTTTGGATGAAATAATCATAGCTTACTCAATTGTGCGGATGAAGTATTTATGCATCCCTTGTTGGTCTTATGTTTCTTATTGCTTGTTATGCAGCTGAATCTTTGCAAAACGATTATGTCTATGATGAGACATCTGGGTACTCTCTCTGTCTGTTTCCATGCTTTCAAGTAAAATGCAATAGAATTTCTTACAATTATTGTGTTTTATGTATCATTAATCTGTTAGCTACATGTTTTCCTGTCTACCTTGCTAATCTTTCATTGTTTTGGTAGTATTTAGGATGTGATATTGGTGCCAAATTTATTCCCCAGCTTTTGAAGCCGCAATGTTTTTATCTGTTCCAACTATTGACGTTAAAGAAAAGAAATTTTCCAATCTACTAAACCAACCATCCCCCCCACCACATAATTATTGTGGTTAGAGACGATCCAACATGGCGAGTTGTTAGTTCAAAATTCACAACCCAACTTTCTAAGCAATAATCAATAATGCTGTTTCTGTTTCAAATATTCAAGTGAAAAGTTTTACAACTTTGTCTGTTAATTTTTTTGAGCTTCATTCATAAAGCATGGTCTTATATGTGTTAATATTTTTCCATGGTCAATATTGAAAATGAATACAGACACGAGATTTGAGTCTGATTTGTTTCAGAATAACATAAACAAGTTTTTTTCGTAAAAAAAGGGTGTTTCTGTGCATTGAGAACACTAATATTAATTTGTAGAACTGTCAAAGTAACTCCTAATTCGATAGACTAGTTATAGTTGTGTCCAGTTACTTCTTACAGCTGTTTCTTCTATGATTTTATTCTGTCTATTCTTAAAGATGATCATCATTAGGCCTTTTTCTCTTTGATGATATTCCCATACATGTTTTAATTTGTGCTTTGAGGTACATTAGATCACTATGGGTAAACATTTTTTTTTTCATGGACTTTTTTAACTTGTAAAGAACATCTTCAATAATCCATATTTTAATTGACTTGTCCTTTTTTTATTTTTTATTTCTTCTTATTCTTGTTGCTTTTGGCTTGTGATTTATTCAAATTAATCGTATTACAGATATTTCTTATTTGGGCTAACAATTATTTTTGCACCAATCTTACCATTGGGATTAAATTGTGATCATTATCCCGTCTTTAATTCTCTACACAGTTGTATCTTTCACTTTATGATTTTCCCAGGGACATGGGTTAGCAGAAAATATGAATACACTATTGTTATATACACGTAAAGTATGCATAGAAGTTAAACTAACATTGAGTTTCCTTTGCCAGGTACTACTACAGCAGCAGTTTGGGATATTATTATGACCCATCTACGGGACTGTTCTGCCAGGCAACATCAGGGCAATGGTAATTAACTCGTGATTTCTTTCAGTGACATTATTAATTTCACTGAATTCTGGTTCCTTTGTGGAATAGCTTTTAAATTAACTCCCTTGTGTTGGAAGAAATTTCCGACTTTATAATTTAGGTGTTGCTCTTTGCTTGCTTTGTATTGATATCCACACAAAGGAAAGGTGAGAGTATTGTGAAGGACATCGGATGGATCGATCCCACTCTTTGCTTGCCTTGTATTTAAATCCACACATAGGAAAGATGAGAGTATTGTGGTGTGAGATCAGATGGGTCCATCCCACGCTTGATATGTGCCTAGAAAAGCAGATCATGTTACCACCATACCAGGTGTTAGTATGTCCTAGCACATGAGATGAAACTCAGGCTGGATTGGTTAAATTTCTTGCCATCACTTCCCGCACTTTCATTTATGGAGTACCTTTAGATCATTGCATCACTTCCTCATGAGAACCATATTTAATTGAGGCTTTAGAAGTATTGAGCTCATTAATTTTGTCAATCTGGGGAGTTTTAAAGCTGTGTGCACTTTAAAAGTCTTTTATGCTACGGAAATGACTGGCAGGAGATTTATACCAGGCAATCTGATTGTGTTAGAGATTTATACAAATGATTTGCTATGCAACTAGGAAGAATTTTTCTCCATTGCTATTTATGCTTATCTTATTACTGGATAGCATCAACAGATCCCTGGTGAATGATATGTCCATGGGGAATAAGAATCCCATGGGTCTCCTCTTCTCTGCTAAGCATGGTAGAGGAGAATGCACTTTGATTTGTCACCTAGTTTTGAACCAGAAGGAAAGATGAAAACTGACTCCCCCCTTTGGATCATAAATTAAATTCAAATGAATGGAATCTATTTAAGTTGGTAGCAGTCGTTGAATGAGATATAATACATGGCCCTTTGACTAATAGTTTTTCTTATGTTAGGTACTCATATAACGAGGAAACAGGCGCATACAAAGAAATTCAGGAGGTTGCATCCAATGCAAACTAGAGCAACTGTTTTTGTTACTTGTTTGAGGACTCTGTACAGGTTTAAAGACGAAAAGTTGTGACTTAGAAATTGGATATCCAACAGAGACCTGACATAACCTCTGTTCTTAATGCAAGTGATCTGACCCCAGGACTGATTTATGATATGTTTAGTTTTATGATTTTGAAGTCTGGATGTTCAGTTGCAACAAGGGTAGGATGCAGCAGGTTTATACAAGCTTCTATTTAACTCACTAGAAATTTCTGGAGATTTTAATTCCATCAATTGGTGGATGGCTTTCTCTTCAGGTTTCTGATTCATTTATTATCGAGGTATCCTCTCTGTTGTTTGGAAGCTGCTTTTTTCTGGTGCCCTGTTCATTCATGTTGGTTGATTCTTCTTGAAGTGCAAATAAGAGACACTGCTGCTTGTCGTGAACTCACTGTAAGTATTCTGCTTGCTGCATATAAAGATTGCACGTCCTTGCTAGATCCAGTCTTCACGCTGAGCAGCTCTGCCACGTGGCAACAACCAGAGAGCAGCCAAGCCTCGCTGGGTTGAAATTTTGAGGCTAGCTTTGGCGATTCAAGAGTTTGTCAAGTTGATCAACTTTTCTTGGGATGTAGCGGGTCGTTGAGCTTTCTGATGTGAGAGCAATTCCAAGCTAAAAAAAAAAGAAACAAAAAAAGTTTTTATTTTTATAGCTTTAGTTTTAAGGAGAGTTATATTAAAGAGCAAAAATGATATTTTTAAGTTTTTTTTGATATATTTGATCAAAAGAGTCAATTATTTAATATATTTTTATGTAAAAAATGGTTTTGATGGTAATTATATTACTTATTTTTTATTAATAAATATATATTAAAATAAATTTGGTTTTTTTAAATGATTTTTTTATTATTAAAGTACAAATATAAAAAATGTTTTATTCATATTATTTTAAAAATTATATTATTAATTTAGCTTCTCTGGATGGATTTTTCTATTAGAGATTCTCAGATAATGGAGAGTGAAGAACGGAAGACACCCGAGAGTGAGTTGTTTCTTGTGGTCCCTTGCTAAAGACAAGGTCAAGTTTTTTATCCCTTGCGTTGATGTGAGGAAGCGAATAATCGACTCTGCATCGTGTTCGTGGGGGAGGTTAATTCTGTGGTGAAATGTGCTTTTTATAGTGTTTTTTAATTAAAAATATTTTGTAAAGCACTTTGAAGAACAAAAATTATAACAGAATATAAAATTAGAAAATGTTATTCTTTAAAAAGCCAATTTTGTGTTTCAAAATTGCTATGAAAAAAAAAACAAATTTTTTTATTGTTTTTAAATATTTTAATCTATTGATATAAAAAATAATTTTAAATAAACATTATTTTAATATATACCTGAATAAAATTCTTCTTATTTTTAATTTTTTTTTTTTTTTTTGCATATTTTACTTCTTGTTTGAATCTAACCTTTTAATCAAATAATTTTGTTTTAATTTAACCCTTTAATCAAATAATTTTTCTCGACTCTTAATCTATTTTCTATTTTGATTTTTAGCCTTATTTTGTAATTGATGGCTTCAGATCCTTGCTATTATTCCAATACCTTTAGACAGATTTTAAAAGTAATTTATCACTTGATTTCAAGCCAAACTCGAGGATCAACTCAGAGAAAATCCCAAGTCACTAGCTAAGAACTGCACCCAGATTATTGAAAAAAAAAAATATATTTTTTTTTAAAGAAAAAAATTCTCAATATATAAATATTTTTCTAAAAAAATAAATCCGGTCCCACAGTATCCAGCCCATTCATCCAAGAAATCGAGTTTTTACGAATCAATTATATATTTAATGGAAAGTTGAGAATAAGGATAGAAAGCATTGAATCATCAAAGTGAGTTGCTAAAGCTCGGACTAGTTTCATGAAGGCGAAAAAGAGAGCGAATTATTCCGGCCACAAGTTGGAATGATTAATCTCGTTTGAAGAATCAAGGAGTACAGAAACATTCTTTGGTCACACAATTTGTTGCCTCTGCCATTAATTTCCATTTTAAATGCATGGAAATGAACACCAAACACCCCCATTATTATTTTTCTATAATAAATGTCTAAATTCAGAACTATTTTCCCAACCCATGTGGTGCTGAAAAATGCATTTTAATTTTCAGACAGGATTTTGCCACACCGTATCATTCAGGTAAGAAATTATTGCTCATAAAAAATAAACAGTTTTTCAGAAAATTGAATTCGAAAAGCTGATGCCTGATGGTATCTTCATTTAACGAAATACAAGGTCTCTACAGTCATTTTTGCATGCCATTGCAAGTGATCATTTCTAAAATGGTACATACCAATACAAACTGCAGACTACCTTTTGCTGCAAATTCTAAAAGAATTACAAGTTACTCATTTTGAGTTGGTCAATCAGGACCAAGAAAAACACAACAGATGAAAATGAATTTTTTTTTAACAAGTTACACTGCGTGTTCAGCATTCTAGCTTTAAATGTATTTTTTATCTTGAAAATAAATCAAAATATTTTTATTTATTTTCAGATTCTTTTATCAGCACGTCAAAATCATTTATAAAAAAAACAATTCAGAAAGTATAAATTTGGTGTTTTTTGAATACTCACTTTTAGAAAGCATAAGCTACTGGATGCACTCACAAACAAGTTCTTGTACCATGGGTTATCAGAATTCAAACAGTACAAATACCGACAGTAAAAAGGTACAGCTATTCAATTATCTAAAAAGCACACTCTGCTTCTCGGTGAGGAAATTTTCTCTAAAGGTAAAGTTTACATGGCAATCTACACAAGGGAACAGCAAGATGGATAATCTAAACAGATCACTGATGCAGTTAGTGATGCAAGTGCTGTAATAATACCACCAACCACCTTGAATTCTAGTTCAAAGAAAGTACAATAAGCACACTCAAAAAAGTGTTTAGAAGATACAGACTAAATAATGCACAAGGACCAGGTGGCAGATGTACAATCCATTACATAAGAAACCCTAACAAAAAAGAAGGCAAAAAGAAAAAGATAACTGTCAAAAAACAGCAGTTATCTTTCTCTATGACTGGAGCATGATAAACAAAGCAAATTGAAAAGCAACTTTTTCCAAACAAAGTATTGCAGTGAAGTGGATGACATGGCAAAGCATACAACTTATGGAACTGACAGCAAGCCGTCAACACAGCAAGGTAGAAGCCACCACCAGTATCAAAAGTGCTAGTACCATTACCGAACCAACCCCATCATGAAGGGCAGCACCTGACCGCTACAGGTGATTATTCACTAATACTTGCATAAGTTACGGACCGACCAATATCATACAACAGAACAGGCATCAGCCATCACTTCAACAGCTACAGTCACGGACTTGTATGCTTACTTCACTACATTGAGCAACATTAGTTAAAAGTTTATATTGGTGGTGTTAAACATGGCAGTCTTGTGCCCCAAGCAAATAATAGGCAGAATCATGTTAACCTGGCCTGTAAAAAACTGCAGCTACAAAATTCAGAACTGCATATTATATCTCATACTATGTACCAGTATGAGATCTATTAACAGGTCCACTTCATTTGCAGCATCAGCTACAGGCAAAACACGTTCATCCTGTGTCCACCTTCTATACCATCACAGCAACTACCACCCCCATCTCAGGACCAATAGTTTCAAGATAAACAAAGACCAGAAGATAATCAGGTCAAACATCAGACACCAGAATGACACGATTTGTTTTGAAAATTAGGGGTGGATTTTTTTTATCTTACCAATCATCAGAAATTTAGAGAAATCACAACCTCGATCATCCATCTATGTTTTACAAACAGCATCAACAGCTACAATATCCACAATATCAACATCCTGGCCATCTGCCCCACGTCAATCTTTTCCGGAACAAAACTATAAAATTCAATGAATGCACGTGTTAAATCAGCCTTCTCATGCAATAAATCACACCCACAGAAAACATGATCCCAAATCCAAGAGAACAAAAGAAAATCAAGCACAATAATGTCGCTTACAACTCGAGTCTTTCATGGAGAGTAAAGTATCAGCCTACAAACTATAAAGTCCATACAAGGCAAACCCACCAAGTTAATCAGAGATGCATTGGGTTCAGCATAGAAATATATAAGTACCAAACCAGTTCTTAAAATCTGACCAGAACATATTCAACGATTAAAAGAGAGTTCAGCGGTAGCAACGTGACCACTAGAATGGCACTAGTCAAAGCATCACTAAAGATCCACGCAGCACTCAAATCTCATTCCTGCACCAAGAAAAAGCAGAACCAGCCAGTTAAGAAATCCCAATATGCACTCGATAAATGGGAACAGGAGGAGAGCAACTCACACCAACATCTGAATTTCGCGGGGATGGGCTACGAGACACAGCAGGCCGACCTCGTGGAGAAGCACTTCGAGGGGTTGGAGACACACCATCACGGCTGCGTCTATCAGGGCTTCCACTTTTCACAGGGGAATTCTTACGCGGGGAATAACTCCTTCGAGGTTCCGGGCTTCGCCGAGGGGATAGACTGAGATTTTACCAAGACCATTGAAAAGATATAGTAACAGCAAGAAGACAAAGCAATCAGCTTACAAATGACAATAATGCACTAATAAGCAAAGATGTAAACCTATCCCTGGATTGGCTTCTACTTGGCCGCTCATTATCATAACGGCTTCTACCACGTCCTCTGGAGTAATCAGGACTAGCACTGCGACTCCTGCTCCGTCTACGATAATCTCTGTCCTTTGCACGGTACCTGTCACGGTCATACCTCTCCCTGCTTCTGCTCCTACTTTTCTTCCTGGAGTCCCTGTCTCTAGAGTCATCTCGGTACCTGAAGTTATTAATTAAATGGTTTCACACCACAAACATATACCACCAACAAAAACCCTCTCCATCACAAAATGTGCACCTTGGTATGAAACCAGAGCAGCAAAAGCTTATTTTACATTAAATTGCAGAAACATGTTTTACTAAAGTAAATTTCATTGGGAAAAAAATCATGAAGTGCTAATGTAACATGAAAAAAGAGTAGATTATAGGGGAAAGAAAAGCATAGAAGGCAGGATTTTGCAGAGAGCATGCTAGTGACAGTAGAACCTATCAATTGCAAAAGGTTCTTGGGATCTAAATGCATAAGATAGAAGCTAGGGGGCATTCTAGTTACCTCAGAAATCAGACAACAGCTACCATAATAGAATAATCTTGAGAAGCTATATTTATAAAACTAATCAATAACTCACTAAAAAAAGATAAGAAACTAAGGGCGAAAAAAAGCACCTTTTCCGAGGGCTGCGACTTCTGGACCTGTGCCTTGATTTTGAAGGCGTTTCAACAATCCTTCCCTTGTGACTGAAACAAAAATAAAGAAACAGTTCAGAATCCAAGAAACCATTTGTGACTGAAACAAAAATAAAGAAGCAGTTCAGAATCCAAGAAACCATAAACATGGCAGCTACAATTAAAAACCAACGCAAAAGTTTTCATATCAAACAATTCATGACCCGGAACTTACATCCTCTCAGCCTTGGGGCCATATTTTGCAAACTGAACTGTTATTTCGCGACCATCAACAACTCTCCCTGAAAAGAAAAACAAGCAAAACCCTTGAATAATCCAATATGCTTAAACAGATAAAAATGTCCATAAAGAGGAGAGGGGGGGCATACCATCTAGCCTTTCTACTGCCTTCTGTGCTTCATCAGCATATTTGTAGCGCACAAATGCAAAACCCCTCGATTCCCCAGTTCTAAATAACCAAGAACAACAACATTAAGAAAAGTACAAAAGCAGAGGGGGTTGTGAATAAGGTGTCAGCAATAATAACCTTCGATCTCTAGGGATGAAGATGTCGACAACCTTGCCGTACTTGTCGAATAGCGGAAACAGATCGTCAGCGGTAGTACCTGAAAACATAAACCAAATCATCCATCCATACATAAGAAGACAGACAATGAGAGGCAGGGAACTAGTAGTGGCGCTTACGGAAGGTGATGTTGAGGACGAGAAGAGAGTACGTGTCGGCGATGTCTGGAGGTCCAGACCTGCCGAAGTGAGACATCTTTTGCGGGGAGAGAGAGAGAGCGAGAGGGTGTTAGGGTTTGCGGTCCAGAAAGAGATGGAGAGAACTTTCTTGAAGAATTATCAGTCATATATAGTATATTCATCGCCTAATTTAGTCCTTGTACTTTTGTAAGCTTCTTGATATGGTACCTTTACTATTTTTCGTTGAAATATGGAGTCACCATACTCATGAAACTCTTTTAATATGGCCCTTCTCCTGATTTTCTCTTCCATGCTGGTGGCTCCATTGTAGCTCAAAGTAAGGGTATGTGTCTATTTGAAAGTGTGATTGTAGTTTTTTTTAAGTATTTTTTATTTAAAAATATATTAAAATAATATTTTTTTATTTTTAAAATTATTTTTGACAGTAGCATATCCAAATGATTTAAAAACATCAAATTTTTTAATTTAAAATGAAAAAAAAATCATATTTTTATAAGCACTTCCAAACACCCCTTAAATACTCGAAAAAAAAAATTGTTATTTCAAAAACTTTCTTCCATTATTGGAATGGGATGCTAAAAATATAATTTTTTTTATACTTCTAAATATTCATGCTAAGCTAAATTTGATTTTGGGATAATTCTAAAAAATCTCATACATTTTAATTTTGATTTCACATTTTTTTTTTCCATAAAGTATACTTCAAACTCAAAAATCACATACATTTTAATAAAATCATCAAAACACTATCATGTATAATACTACAGAAAACTTTGGATCACTTGGCAACCTCATTTTTTCTTTCTCAAGCAATTTCTGATCACTGAGCACTCTTTTTTTATGCTTTCTCTATCTAGAAAATAAAGAATTGAACTCTTAAACCAAGTCAAATACATATGAATGGAATCATCATTTTCAAATTCATGATAGTAACATGGTAAGGAAGTTTCATTTCTTGTTTTTTTTAACTAATAATTTTTTTCTTGATTTTACTATATGAATATGTTTTTTTATTAAAACAAATAGAGAGATTATGAGTGACACGGTTATTAGGTGGATTTTGATTGATGTTGATGTTATACATTTGTTATCCTTATTATTTTGGATGTTCTTTTTATACTTTTTAAGTGTCATGATTACATAAGTTTGAAGTTTTGGATTGATTTGTTAATTGTTTTTTTTTTAGTTTTTGGTTTGTTATTTGTAAGTTGGAGGTCACACTTTCACAAGAATTTTTTAGTGTTTGTTAGGAAGTCTAGATGCTAGGATTTGGATTTTTGGATCATTTCTTTTGTCGCGCATCTATGCACGAAATCTGGGAGGGTCTCATTTGTATTTGAACTCGCTACCTAATTGTTTAGGATTGCTAGAAAAACCCGAGCGTACTAGTTTGATCACATATTCAAATGTAAGGGACTGATTGTATAAAGGGAAGATATTGACCCCCTAATATGCCTTACTTGAAGTAAGATGCATTTTGATGTGGTTAAAATTTTTTTATGAGTATTTATTCATGAAAATAAATCTTGTTTTTAAAATTTTATTATGGACTCATGTACCCAAATAATATTAAGAAAACAATTCATGTAAATATCCTAAAAAGAATCATTTAACTTGGAAGGCTGATGAGTTTTTTGTATGTGTCATGAAGATATATATTTTAATTAAAAATCAATCATAAGCCAGAATAATTATGAGAATATTTTTTATTATTTCTAGATTTTTAAAAATTAGTATACTTTTAGGTTCAACATTTAATATCATAATCTTGCACCTTTTAATTCTCATGAATTAAATTCATGAATTATTTAAATATTGGCCAAATCCTTAAGAATATAATAAACCGATTATTAAATCTTAAAACTAATGCAAATACATATTATTTTGGTTTCATGTGAAAATATTAAACAATGTTTACTTTTTGTATTTTTTTTTGGGAGGTTTTGGCTTTATGCAATAAAACATTTCTAAAAAAATGAAATAAAAATAAAATGCAACACACACACTCATTCTTTTTTATTATTATTTTTGTTACACAATTGAAAATTAAACATGTTTACAAATAGAAAACAATAACAATTTAAATAAAATTTTATTTACACACTTTAACATATAACATTACAAAAAGGACCCTAAAAATGGTGTCGGACACTAGCGTGTGGACCCATACATCGTCATTGAACGAATACAAAAAGCAGTGGATTAGGAGCAACGTCTTGACATTTTCTTCCTTTTTGTGGTGGTTACGAGTCATCATCTCCTAGAAAAGAAAAAATGAACAAAATAACACACATAAAAAAAACTAATTGGTTCCTTTTTGCTCCCTAAATGATTTCTTTTGTCTTGGTTTTGATCCTTTCTTCTTTTATGTTTGAGGTGGCTAGTTGGTTGTTGATTCAATAATAACCATCCTCCATTGTCACACTGAAAAGAATAAAGGAAGAGGAAGAGGATTGTTGACAGGTGTTATACGATAAAGGCGATGGAGATGTCATCATGGTTGAACCATAATTATCAATTTTGTTTCAATTGGTGTTTCATTTTTTCAATTGGAATGGAATATTTCAGTTTTGGAGCATTTCAGCGCGTCATTTTGGGGTTGTATTGTTCATGTATAATTAGTTAATTAATTATATATATGAAAAAAAAACTATAATTTTTATTTTTTTATAAAATCAAAGTTGACACGACAATTTTTTTTTATAATATATATTTTTTAATTTTTATTGTTTTAATTTTTTTTTTATATATATATATATATTATAAAATCAATTTGATACTGCATGAAAAAGCATCAGTGACCCATAACAAATCGTTTTGTTCTGGTAGGAGATGAGGTGGTGCAGGAGTTGATCTTGTTTTTCTATAGACAAAACGGCATAGACGAAATAATACCGACATGTTTTGGTGGAATAAAATTTACAATTATAGGTTGAACTAGTCATGGTGTCAAACTGTTACAGTTTATGTTCGGCTAGAAGAAAAAGGCTGAGGTGGAGTTGTATAGGTTTTTAAGAATGAATGTTGTGGGTGGCAGTGGGAATGAGAAAACAATGTATGGTCGACGGTGTAGGGGGCTAAGAAAGAGAGAAAAAGCATTGAAGGAAGGGTTGTGATTGCCCTAGGAGGGGGGCTGGATGGCTGGTCACAGGAAAACGAGGGGAACGGTAGAAGACAACGGAGAGGTAGATATGTTAGTCATTAGTCTGTAAAGAGGAGGCAAACAAGAAAATAAGTAGAGTAGAAAGACATAAAAATAGGAAGGGGGATATTGGCTTAGAGGAGAGGAAGAGAAAAAGAGAGAAAAATTAGTTAATTAGGTTTAGAGTTTTGTGGGTGTGGGTGAGAGAGATTTTGGTCCCCAAAATTTCCTTCTCTTGTTTTTTTCTCCTCCCCACTCATTTTACATGTGTGAGCACATATATATAGTAAAAAACATATATTTTTAGTCCTTTTTTTTTTTGTAACTTTGGTTCATGCTCCAATATATTTTTGTTTTTCTTGTTATTTTTGAAGTAAAAAATATCAACATCTAAACGAAGCAAAAAATCAAAGATTCGAAAAATGATGCATTGAAAGCTTAACACATTGAACAAACATTAATATTTGAAAACTTTAGAGATGACGCGGAAAAATATTGAAAACCACATAACTTCATCCAAAACATATTTTTCTAATATTTTTTTTTTCAAAAATATTTGAATAAGGGATCAAAACTTAATTAACAACATGTTTTATGACTTTCACTAAAGTTTAAAGGGGGGGTTAAGAGATTACATGTTTTTTTATGAGTAATTTTCTTTACAACCTATAAAAAAACTTGATGTTGATAAAAGTAGTGTTTAATTGTTTTGTTTCCTAGTTCTAATCATTGTTTGATATAAATAACACCTTGAACTTATAATATTTATAAATTTTTATTGGGTTTTGGAGTAAATAATGTCAAAGATGAATGGTTAACTAACTTTAAGTGATGTGTATCCAACACGTTTAGTTAAGGAGAAATGAAATTATAGGAGGATGAGAAAGACTTTCAAGGTTGTTCTGAAGTTGAAAAGGTGTGGAAATAGATTGAAAAAATAGTGAAGGAAAAGCAAAATGATGATATTGATGAATTTTTAGTGAGAATAATTTTTAAGAAGATATTTATTAAGGATAGAGACTCTAGTTAAAAGTTCTTGGAGATTGAAGAAGTAGTGAAGAAAGACTTGGAGTTATAATCTTAACACATACGACACTTGTAATTTTGACAATCGATGTTATTTTTGTTATTTCAAGTAACTGTATTTATTATGTTTTTACACTGAATATAATGTCAGACTTATAAATATTTGAGTTTTAATAATCCTTTTGTTGGATGCATGTTTTAATTGAACATATGAAACTTGAGATATAAAGTGTAATTTATAAAAACGTATTAAGAAATCAAGATCAAGCTACATGATTTTTTTTTTATCACCTCTTTGTTTTTTCTTCTTTTATTCAATGCCAAAATGAGTTTTGGATAACTTGGAATTGACATTATTTTTAGTTATGTTACAAATCTTTGACTTGTCATGGAAATTCATGCTTACATCTAAATATACAATAATTATTGGCCATTAAATTACACAACATATCTAAAAAATCTATATATTTTTAATGGATCTTTATTGTTCATATAAACAATAAGCGACTTTTTTTCTTTTTTATTCTATACTTTTTTTTTTCCGTGTGTTTTCCACTCTTTTTTCCCTTTCATTTATGTCCTTTTATCAATTTTTTCACTCAATACTTTCTTGATTTTGTATTAATGACATGTTTTAGTTTGCTTCTTATAAAATTATCTCAATCTTAAACAAACATATTAATTTGTGTTTGATTTTATGAGTGCTATTTTTTATTATGATATAACAGTAATTTGTTTTATATAAAAAAAAAATTCTTAAACCTGAGGGAATTTACCACATGAATCAGCATTTGGCAAGTTAATCCACAAAGTCTGGGTATATCAAATATATTATTCTTTTTTTTTAAAAAAAATACCTTAATTTTTCTAAAGGCAAACCATTTTTTTTATTTATTGTCTAGTTTACATTTAAATTTTTTTTAGGTTTAATAGATCATGCTAAGACAACCCATACACAATTTAATTTTAAACTTTAACTAAGTAATAAGTCAGGTTATGAAATTTCAAGGTTTGACTCGATAGGTTTGGTTTAATAATAATATCAAATAGTTTATGAACAAAGAAAAAGTAAGAATCTTAGTATGAGTAGCGTAAGCATTTGTGAGAATTCAATGCGTTGAAAACCTACGTGTTCCTTTGCAAGGTTCATTCATAAATGGTGGGTTGGGGCCTAAAATCTTGTTAAAAGTTGTAATCAATGGATAAAAAACTAATATTCTTACACTACCTTTTGTTGGTCTTGAGGAAGAATGATGAGTTAATTGAAAAATGGTCACTGATTCAAGGATGACCTATATTTTCAGGGTGTAAAAGGTAGAGAAAATGCTTTTGAGCCAATATACAAGCATCATGTGATATGATGTTAAAACAATTGATGCCATAATCCCAATTAAAGATCAAACGCCTTTCAACAAAAATGTACATGTACCTGAAACTAACATGTATAGGTGGTAAAAAATACAAAAAAATTGTGACAATTCTCTCCAATAATATCAGAAAATAACATAATAACTTTGGGAGACGGGTTGTCTCATCGCAAGGGATATCTTGATGATGAAGTGACACCAATTTTAGGTATTCACTTAATCTTGTTATGTACATGTGTTTTTCATTTATTCAAAGCCTTTTGTTTTGGGTACCTATATGATGCATGGGCTAAATGGAGAGGAATGCAATAAAAATGATCAATTTGACCCGTAACCCATAGGTTATTTACTATAATATCTTTTTGGATAAGAATGATGGATTGTTAATGGGGATGAGTGGTTTTTTTATTGCATTCTTTTCGTCCTCCTTTATCCTTCCCCTTTTTTTTTTCTTTTAATTTTATCATTCAATATTTGCTTGATTTAGAATTTATTCTTGTAAATTAGTCTTGAGAAAATGTCTAAACATTTGTCATATGCTTGATTCTACAACTGTATATTTTTTATTGTATAACTAAGTAAAATATATTTTTTAATATAAATTTCTTGAAATTAGTAAAAGGCATTGTCTGAATCACAAATTTTATAGGTTAAATGTGAAGAACAAGTTGATAAAAAAATCACCATCTTAATAGTAAAAAAATTTCTTGGAATTTCTTTAAAAGCAAACCATGTGTTTTTATCAATCATTTGGTTTGACTGTGCATTGCAGAGTTGACCGAGTTATGTTAAGGCAACTCTTATATAGTTTAATTTTAAACCTGCATGAGTTGACCTTTTTTATATTTAAAAGCAAGGTAGATGATATGTTTTTCAATCCATTTTTTTTTTAAATAAAGGAAGACAACATGTCATATGTCATCCTAGTTTTTTTTACCATTAAAGGGTGGTTGAAAATTCATATATGATGTTTTTTTTTACCCAAAAATGCGATTTTCAACCACCCTTAATACCAAGTGGGTGTTTGACTCTATGATGGTTTATGTGGTTAAGGCTCATCACAGAGCCAAACCATTTGGTAAAGGGTTCATCATAGCTTTTTGGATTGTGAGACCCACCCAAAACTGAGGCCGAACCTCAATTTTGGAGAAGCAGCTGCAAGATGCTTTTCACAAAACGCAGGTCACTGGCATCCATGACACGTCTCTTTCTTCCCTCTCACCGACATAACCTCCATTTTGCATCCTCTCAAACACCAAGAGAATCACCGGCAGCTGTGTTTGCACTGGTAGAAGCACCACAACTACTTCTCTCTCCTACAGTCAGCCAAGTCCCATACAGCACCACTACCGTTCCTTTCATCACCGACAACTTCTCTTCCACGTTATAAGCTCTGTTGTGACCTCTAGCAGCAGCAACAAGCCTCGACACCAGCAACAACAACAACCTTTCAATGTTTCTCCCAGCCAACATAGACCACCATTTTCGACGCCACCACTACAAGAAGAATCATCTTGATCTCTTCTACCCGTCAGTATCGGCAGGTAAGCCTTTCGTCACCGTTGATCATGTTATTGTTCACGTAACTGAATAATTCACTACATTGTTCATACAAGACGTGAATAGTGCAACACACTATTTTTATTTTAGTATAAACTCTTGGGCTGGACCTGCTCTCATCCCAACCTAATTCCAGCAGAGTTGGGCCTTTGGACCCAACTCGGTTGGGCCGACCCATTTTGTTGGGTCAAACCTAACCCATATTTTTTTAAAAATATAAAAATTATATTTTAAAAAATAAAATATGTAGAAAGAGAATAGCCTGATGAAAGGGAAGAGCGTGTGACTTCGTTTCACTCCACAACCCTGTTGCTTTTCGATTGATTATGAATCAGAAACATGCAATTGAATTTGGCCTTGAAATTATATCTCTACAGCATGTAGATAGAGACCTTGAAAATCAATATGGATCGTAGATGTTGTTCCTGATGATATATTTTTTTCAAATATTGTTCTAGATCAAATAGTAAGGGATCATAGAGGCCTTCACGTATGAATTTAGTTTGTAATAAATTGCAAATAGTTTAATGGGAGAATAAAAACAAGTGTCTAATTTACTTGAATTATTAATTATATTTTATTATTATGATTATTAAATCTACGATATTTTTAAAAAATATATATGTATATGTGTGTGTGTCATTTGAAGTAACTTCATAAGTTGACAACAATATGAAAAACATGGTAACTAAACACACGAAACTGCTTTTTATTAAATCTGAAACTCAACCACAGTTTTAAACAAACATTTCATTTTCAGTTATGAATCGCGCGCTAAAAATACCTTTCATGAAACTATTTTTTTTAAACCTCAATTACAACAGTTACAACAATACCAAACACACCCTAAAACACCTTAAAAAAATGTTCACATGATGTCATTGAACCAATAAAACAACCTAAAAACATGTATAACTTGCCTAAAAACAAAATCCAAACCGAAAACAAAATTCTCTACTAGACTCTATTTTTTTGCCTTTTCTTTTGTAATTTCAAGGGGAAAATACGTTGAATTCCTTGTATCAAATGTAACCTATTGAAACCAAAAGTTTTCATTTAATGGTGGAAGTTGGTGTAAACTAAAACTTTATCTTGGTATCGTTGAAATCCAATGATCTTTTATCCTCTCTTAAACTAGAAACTAAAAAACTAGAAAAATAAAGTTTTGCATTGCAATAAAAATTTTGAAATTATAAGGGTTTGAAAAGTGATAATTTTAAATTAAAAAGACTAAAGTGTACTTTCAATTCCAATTTTAAAACAACATATATTTTCCTTTTTATTTAAGACCTTGTGTCCCCTTTGTTTCATTCTCTAATACCTTAATATTTTTTGATAAAATTAAGCATGTATTTGGGTTTAAAAAGAGTGATGGAAAAAAAATGATGAATGATTAAATTAAAAAAAAAAACTATATACATTGGGATTGTTGCACTGGAAATTCTATATTTTTTAGAGTTTCGTATAATTATTTTTGTATTTAATATTTACTATCAACAATATATTTAATTTTTTAAATAAAAATTTAAATTAATTTTAATGACATCTATAATTCAATGATTTAAAAATATACTATGATTAACTTATATATTTTATAATGAAAAACAATTTAAATATGGAATCAATAACTCTTTGTTTTTTATTTGATGAAGGTAAAAGCTCTACTTGCCTTATCTAAATTTGTTAAGTGTCAAGTTTAGCTTTTTTAAAATTTATTTTTGAATTTCAAAACAATCTAATTTATTTTTTATATTTGACTATCATACTTGTATGATTGACTTAAGAAAAATTAAAAATAATAAAACTATAACATCAACAGCATTATCAAATACATATTTATTTTACCACTCCAAGCTTTGCTGAATTCATTTGCAATTTTACATGAGATGCTTTTATGTTATTTGTGGAAACTAATCTAAGATATAATGTCTGTTTAGGAATGATTAAAATAATTTTTAAAAATATTTTTTTTTAGAAATATATTAAAATAATATTTTTTTGAGATCAACACATAAAAATAATTTAAAAACACTAAATTTTTTTAATTTAAAATAAAAAATAAAAAAATTCAAATTTTTTAAAAATACTTTTCAAACCAAGTGACAAATCACTTTGATAATTTGATTCAGGTTAAGTTATTGTAGAGTTAATTAAAATAATTTCAAGAATATGTATTTTTAAATAAAAAATTAAAATAATATCTCAACACAAAAAATAATTTCACAAGGTGGTCGTTTCAGCAAGTGATTTGAAGCTCGAGTCCTTGTGAGCGCTACAAATTTTCTCGAGAGAGGCCTCATCTTGACTCGAAGAATTAGCCGTGGCCAGTAGCATGGGGCTGGCTACCTTGGAGGAGAGAAAACATAGCGAAATCACCCGCCGGGTTAGCCAAATTAATCAGGGTCAATTTTTGACCCGGACGCGCAGATTCTTAAGTCAATCATACGAGGATGATAGTCAAGATTGTCACCCCAAGTTGATTAAATTTTATTGGGAATTTGACTGATTGATCGTCGGGGCGATACAGAAAAGAGTGAAAAAAGGTGGACCCGAAGGTGCACAGGCCAAAGTATTCCTCTTTCGGTCGATCGGATTCTGAAACCCTACCACAATCCGAATTGTAATGGCAGACGAGAGCGGCATTGGCGGATCCGAGACGAACAGTCGACTAGCGTCTATGGAATCGGTGGAGTCACGATGGGTGTTTCAAGACGACGACGAGGATGATTCACTGATGGACGACGACGACGACGACGAAGAACACGGTCGACTGCGGCGCGGTGGTGGATTAGAATCCGAGGAGGAAGATGAGGAGGACACGGCCGAGCAGCGGCTGATCCGAACTGGTCCCCGCATCGACTCCTTCGATGTAGAAGCCCTAGAGATCCCTAGCGCCCACCGCAACGACTACTACCATGAGGTGAACGATTTTTTTTATTTTTTATCTTTTGGTTGAATTTGACAAGTGAAAAAAGAAAAAAAATGATTTGGAAATGGAGAATGTGTGGCAGGAATTGGGTGCGGGAAGGAGAATAATACTTGCATTCCAAACGCTGGGAGTTGTATTTGGTGATGTTGGGACAAGTCCTTTGTATACCTTCCATGTTATGTTTACCAAAGCACCTGTCAATGGGGGAGAAGATGTCATTGGTGCATTGTCTTTGGTTTTGTATACTTTGATCTTGATTCCCCTCGTTAAGTATGTACTTGTTGTTCTCTGGGCCAATGATGACGGAGAAGGTAATTGGTTAGTTATTGTTGCTTGCCTATCTAGTTAGTTACTGAGTATGGTTTGTAACCATTGTACTGTATGTTATTTTTACTGTATTGCAGGTGGTACTTTTGCATTGTACTCTTTGATTTGTCGCCATGCTAAGGTCAATCTTCTCCCTAATCAGCTTCCTTCTGATGCTCGTATATCTAACTTCAGGCTCAAGGTGCCCTCAGCAGAACTTGAGAGATCCTTAAAAATAAAGGAGAGACTCGAGGCATCACCCCATCTCAAAAAAATGCTTCTCATGCTAGTGCTTGCTGGTACCTCTATGTTGATTGCTGATGGGGTTGTTACCCCTGCTATGTCAGGTCTGTTGTTGGAGTTTATTATTATTAAATCATGGTTTATATGAGCAAAAAAGCTATTTTAGATTTTTTAGGTGCTGCATTTTTTTTTGTAGACCATGTTTTTCTATTTTTCTTTGGTTCCTAGTAGTTAGTACCTTGTGATTTACTTGGGTGTCTTTGTCTGTCTTAATGCAGTAATGTCTGCTGTTGGTGGCCTAAAGGTTGGAGTAGCTTCCATTAAGCAAGGTGATCTATTGTCCTGTTGACCAAATTTTTTTTTCCTCCAATAGAGCCAGGGTTTCTTCTTAACTTGTTATTTACGAACTATTCTTTTGATGAATGCACATTTGGATCAAAAAAATTTTCTTTCCTTATTTCTTTTGTTTCAGTAGTTGGGTTCTGGATTTGGATAGCGAGTTATTGTAACCTGGACTGCAGTCAAATTCATCAATTCATAAATAATTGTAACTCTGATAATCTAAAAACGTGTTTGATGTGTAATTTACTGGAGATCTAAGATTGGGTGATCCTAAGTGGGGTTTGTAATCAGATTGTCCATTGAATGATGGAAGCATGGGTTGTAAATGTAGTGTATGAATGCCAGAAATAAGTAGACTGGTAAATTATACGAACATATAATGTCTAAACACTTCAATTCCTTTTTATCTAGCATGAGTGGTTCAATAATTTGGAAAACATGTCAACCTAGCAACAAAAGATGGTGTAGGATTAAGCTGTTGTTGTGTGGATAGTTTATCTAGCGAAATGGTGTGAGATCAGTTGCTGGTTATATCGCTCAGAAAATGCTCAGTACTATTAGGGCTGATTTATTCGGCACTTGTCTCTGTACCTAATGGCAACTAAGAGAATGAGTTCTCTATACCATTGCCCTCTGTTACTTATTGATTGTAGAGCTCAGCTTGAGAATGAATCAAGATGGGTGAGCTTTCCTAATAGATCATCAATTTCAATTTACACCATGGATGAATTTTGCTCGGCTACAGTTTATGCCCCCCCCCCCCCCCCTCACTGACAAAATAAATAAAAAATAAGAAATTTCTTGCATGTTCCATTTTGTGGAAAATGATTGAAAATACTTCCCTTTTGAAACTAGTTTGACTGCAATCAAATTGGCAAACCATGCATGCCTTCCACTACATTGATAAATTTGATTGTCCTTGCCTTTTGCAGTCTTTTTGTTGTGATAACCTAGCTATAATAAATTTCATTTGTTTTTTGTTTTGTGCAGAGCAAGTGGTGATGATTTCGGTTGCTTTTCTTGTAATTTTATTCAGTGTACAGAAGTATGGGACCAGTAAAGTCGGACTTGCTGTAGGCCCTGCTTTATTCATATGGTTTTGTTCTCTTGCAGCCATTGGGATTTATAACCTTGTTAAATATGATATCAGTGTCTTGAGGGCATTTAATCCTATTCACATTTATTACTTCTTCAAGAGGAATTCATCTAAGGCCTGGCATGCTCTTGGAGGTTGCTTGCTTTGTGCAACAGGTAACACATTAATGTAGGATTTTCGGGTGCTTGAATGCAATGGTGCTTGCCTTATTTGTTTAGTGTTACTGCTTACTTATCGATTCCACATGTAAATTTGGTTTTTAGTTCACCAAATCATTTTTTTTTTGTTTGTGAATGGATGATTTTCACACTAGCTGTTATGAAATTTGTCCAAGCTGAAGAGTGCTGGATAATTGTTGTATGAAGCTCATGAAAGAATTTAGGTTAATGTAGCTGGAATTTTAAAGTTAATCGATAAGAGGTGGTTGCTAGAGGATAACTGGATTTGATTGACCTAAAAAGAGTGATTGTTTGGGAGTCAATGACAATACAGATGGCATAATTTTCATCAACTAATTGAGGAGAGTGCTGGATAGCCATTTCAGTTCTCTCATTGAATGGAGATTGCATTTGAAATAATCTTGAAAGCATGATGGAGTGGAGTCACTTAAACCACCGAGTAACAGAGGATAGATCCCCAAACCTAACTAAGCAGCATGTATCACAAGTCGTCAAATCCCTTAAAGGACAAAATAAAGAAAGGAATTACTATAAAGAGACAGGCTTGTATGTATACTGAGGAAGGAGAAAGATTGAGATTAACAGCCACCGTCTTACTGTCTTGGCTCCTTATGTTTGCTTGGATTGCTTGCTCCCTCTAAGATGCTAACCTTCTTTGAAGTGGATGGCTCTTACCAAAACTTCAGAAACATTTTTCTTGTAAGTAAAACAGAAAAAGAAAAAGTAAGGTTAAGTATTATCTATGAACTACAAATATACTACCTCATTACAAGGTTTGGTGAACTTATGTTTCATTAGAGGAACGGGACTTTGTGGAATAAATACTTCTTCCTATTGCCATTGCTTTTGTCCGGAGATGGCTTGTAACTTGTATATGAAAATAGAGATGGAGGTGATTTGTTTCAGAGGATACTTGGTTAGGTGAAACTCCCCTTTTCTAATGGAGGGGGAATGGTATAATAGAAACTGGAAATTTTATTTTCTTTAGGATTCTAACTGATAGAAAATTAGAGGTTTACTTCCTAGTCTTAACTCTTCTGTTTGACAGCAGATCTGATCACATATTATGGTCTTTGTAAAGTGGTGTTTTCACGCACAAGTCTTTTCTTTGCCCCCATTTTCCTAACTCTTTATCCTCTTCTTTGTCTCATTGTTTCTTGAAAGGTAACCTCAAAAGTAGGGGCTTTGTTGTTGATGATTTGTTGCAAAGAGGAGGGCCTCACAAGGTCTTATCTCCCAATACTTGTGTTGTGGCAACAAATTCATGAGCATCACAGCAACTTATTTTTAAACTGCCCACCTGTGAGGATATGTGGTGCAGATTGATTATATAAGTTGGGGATTCCTGGGCATCATGTGATAGTGTCAGATTTCATGTTAATCACTTTTGTCACTGGAGGAGGAAAGATAATATGATGATGCTTGTTTTGTTCCATGCTGTACTAGGTTGGGTTAGAATGCTAGAATTTTTTAAAACCAGTAGATTTGAAGACAGGTTTTTTTGGATAGGGTACTCTGCCTCTCTTCTTTCTGGTGTCTGCTTCTGGCTCTTTTAGGGACTTGACTGTTATTCAGAAGGATTGGGCTAGTTTTTTTTTTTTTGTATTCCATTTACTTTCTTTTTTGAGAGGATGGTTTATTCTCCATCAAGACTTTGTAAATCCCTTTGATGTTAGTATGATTTTCTCTAATTTAAAAAAGAAAAGAAAAGAAAAGGCTGAGATGGGGAGTAATTTGCATAACATGAATGGCATAATGTCTAATGATTGCACGGGAGGTATGGACCATACCTCCAGTTCCAAATTTGACAAAAGAACAGAAGTTTAATTCTTAATGAGCGACACTCTTTGATTGGAAAATTAGTAGCAAATGTAGCCTTCATGAGAAAAATAGGGCCCTAACATGGTTATCTGGTGTTGGCAGGGATTGAGAGAACTTGACTTGAGGTGCTCATAGCTAGGACAGAATACATGTCAATACCAGTTCTGTCTATACAAGTTTTTTTCTGCTTAGCAGAGCTCTCTTAAAGCAATTGTTATCAATCAATGGCACAAATTATGTAGTGTAGTGTGGAATTTGTAAATAATTCACCAATTTAAAGAATGTCTCGAGACTTAATTATAAAATAAACTTGGAAGGTGATATTTGCAGCTGCACTGTTCTTTTATGATTGCTGCTGATGGCTTCTTCCTTCACTTTTTTCTTAAGGATCCGAGGCAATGTTTGCGGATCTTTGCTACTTTTCTGTGAGATCAGTGCAGGTAAATAAGCAAGAAAATACCTGTTTAATGTATCAGATGTAGAATCTCAAATTTCTGTGATGTCAAGTGTCATGGAGCCTTTTTTTGTTTTAGATTCTTTGTTTGGTTATGATTGCTGCGATTCTGATTTATTTAATAGTGATCATTTGCAGCTTACCTTTGTATTTCTCGTTTTGCCTTGCCTTCTATTGGGTTATTTGGGTCAAGCTGCGTACTTAATGGAACATCACTCTGTAGATCTGGCCGAGCAAGCTTTCTATTCTTCAGTTCCAAGTATGTTCACTTTTTATTGGCATCGATACAAATCTTATGTAATTTCTTATTATAGAATCTAACTGCAACTTGCACAGCCTAGTGTTCTACTTAGCGTCATGTATTGGGAAAAACATTATTCATTGTGGTATAAAGTTGAATTTAGTCCTCTTACATTTGGAAACTATTACTTTTGGATATGTTGCAACAATTTTTGCTGTGTCTGCAGGTGGTGCTTTCTGGCCTGTCTTCCTCGTTGCTAATTTAGCGGCATTAATTGCTAGCCGGGCTATGACTACTGCTACATTTTCATGTATAAAACAATCAACAGCACTGGGTTGTTTCCCCCGCCTTAAAATTGTTCATACCTCTCGGAAATTCATGGGTCAGATTTACATTCCTGTCATAAACTGGTTTTTGCTGGTAGCTTGCCTGGTGCTAGTCTGCTCTATCTCAAGCATTACTGAGATAGGAAATGCATATGGTAATGCTTATTTCCTAGTTTGAGTTGAATTTTTTCCTAGCATTCTGATCTCAACTATTCATCAATTATTTAGCTTGGTTTTTGTTTCCATTCTTTTTAATGATGTAATGAATGTGTTGAAGAAAAAAAGTGAATGATACCTAGGAGTACACAATAAAGCACCACCAATGAAAGAAATAGGAAGTATTTTATACCTTACATTCTAGCAAGTTGAGATCGTAGAGGACCAATCACAATTTTCCCAGTTTTAATTTGACCATCACCATGCCTGTCACATCAAATGCTCTGGACTTAAAAAAGACTTGAGTGGAACCTTTTGGCATGCAATCATGCTACTGCATGTCCTTGACAATTCCCACCAGGTATCTACTAAGTACTGTCCTGGATATAACCCAGTGAATACCAAATAAAGACAAGATTGTCAACTTTACTTCTTCAGCAGACAAGAAAAAGAAAAGAATCGATTGGATGGAATTAACGACCATGAAGGCGTGTCAAAATGCCGCCACCAACACTAAATGGAAATGCTGGTTCAAACTTCCAGTTTCCAATTCCATAGATATAACATAACTGGTGAATTGTACAACTTTTCAAAAAATATTTTATCTTGAAGCACTACCTTTGGCAAGCCTTTTGACATATTCACCCTTGCTATTCATATGAATTCCGAATGCATGAACCATTGAGCAAAGTTTCTCACAAATGTGATCGCCCATCCTGAAATGTGATTGAAGTAACAAGCCAGCTTTCAATGAGTAAGTGCGTTAAACCTGGAATCTCACAATCTTCTAAAAGTCCCTGATCAATAAACGAAATAATTCTTTTTCCTTGGATAAATTTCTGCCTATTAGTTTGGTTAAAAGAGAAGTTAAAACTTCAGGGAGACAGGAGTGCAAGATTCATAAGGAATGAATCACATCTTACTTTCACTCCTGTAGTTGATTATTTACTGAAGTTTCAGTGGTTGGATTTTTCTTGTGTAAGGTATGTGGCTGCTACAATGTTGTGACTGTTGATCGCTAGTCAATGTTTTGGTGATAGTTTATAACTTCTGAATCGTACTGTGAATATCCAGGAAATGAATTGACAATTGAGCTGCTTCTTTATATCTCTTGGCCTATCTTTTATCCTAGTTGAAAAGCTGTTACACTACTGCAATTCTTTGAGCTGATTCCATTTGTAAACTGTTACATCGAGCAGTGTGCTGATAGTGAACCCATGTTTTGCTTCAATTATTTTGGTGTTTATGCAATGTGTTGGTGTAATAACCTGCTGTCTTGAAAGAGTCTGGTCGCTTCAAAGTGATGCATCAAACTATGAGCTTTTTATCTGTACTTATTAATGTGAATGTTTAATTGTTCCAATGGTAATCTGTTATTATAGGAATTGCTGAGCTGGGGGTGATGATGACAACAACAATTTTAGTAACAATTGTTATGCTTCTCATATGGCAGATAAACATCATTATTGTCCTGAGCTTTATGGTTATTTTCCTAGGAATAGAATTGGTCTTCTTCTCATCAGTTCTAGGGGGCGTTGGAGATGGAAGTTGGATTGTATTGGTCTTTGCTGTAGTTATGTTTTTTGTAATGTTAGTCTGGAACTACGGGAGCAAGCTCAAGTATGAAACTGAAGTTAAGCAAAAACTGTCGATGGATTTGGTGCGTGAATTGGGACCCAATCTTGGAACAATTAGAGCCCCAGGCATTGGTTTGATGTATAATGAACTGGTCAAAGGAATACCAGCTATTTTTGGCCATTTTCTTACCACCCTCCCAGCTATTCATTCAATGATTATATTTGTGTGTATAAAGTATGTTCCAGTTCCAGTAGTGCCTCAGGGCGAAAGGTTCCTTTTCCGACGAGTCTGCCCAAGAAGCTACCACATATTTCGCTGTATTGCAAGGTAATGAGCTCTATTCTTGTCAGTGAGAAGATGTTGTTTGATGCATGGAAACATGTGATTTTCAGTTAGATGACCGGCAGCTTTCACGATGATAATTTTATTGGCACTTGTCATTTTTTTCTTGATTATTTAGTATGGGATTTTCATGGGCATTAATCGTCTTGTATAAATCATTCTTCTGTTTTTCTTTTTACCTTCTCACCCCTTTAATTTAATTGCCGAAAACAGGTATGGCTATAAGGATGTTCGTAAAGAGAATCACCAGGCATTTGAACAGCTGTTAATTGAGAGCCTTGAGAAGTTCATTCGTCGGGAAGCCCAAGAACGTTTGTTAGAGAGTGACGGGGATGATGATACGGATTATGAGGATGGTTACTCTAGTACACGAGTTTTAATAGCTCCCAATGGAAGTGTCTACTCGCTTGGCGTGCCTCTGCTAGGCGAGTACAAGGACACGAGCAAGCCCATTTCTGAAGCAAGCACATCTGAGGTGGCAAAGATAGGGCATCCCACAGACTCGACATCTGATGCAGAACAGAGTCTTGAAAGGGAACTGTCTTTTCTTCACAAGGCTAAAGAATCTGGGGTTGTATATCTTCTTGGCCACGGAGACATTAGGGCAAGGAAAGACTCGTGGTTTATCAAGAAGCTGGTCATAAACTACTTCTATGCTTTTCTGAGGAAAAACTGTAGAAGAGGGATCGCAAATTTGAGTGTGCCCCACTCGCATCTCATGCAGGTTGGCATGACTTACATGGTTTGACAGCTTGCTACTTACCAGTGCAAGCCATGCCTTTGGTAATAATTCTGATGCCACGCCACTGCTGTCGATTGGAAGCTGAACACTCTGGTTCACACATGGCTAGGGCAGTTTCTCCACGTGAGATACATCCATGATCTTCCTGACAATGCCCAGCTGCTCCAACCCGCGGAGATCTTTAACTGGGAAATTTTGTAGCGTTCATGGCCTGTGCTGTGCTCATTGTAATTGATTTTTTCCACTATACTGAGAGATGAATACGGAATTGATTCGTGCAATCACCAAGAATAAAAGTGTTGTCAATAATGAAAGTGTTGTGAATCTGATATGGTGCCGTTATTATACTGTTTCAAAAATATTTTTTAAAGAAATTGAATATTTTTTATTTTAAATTATTTATTTTAATAATTTTATATATTAATATCAAAAATAATTTTTAAAAATAAAAAAAATATTTTAATACAATATATTTTCAAAAATAACCTCAATTATATTTCAAAACCAAACATGCTTATAATTAAAGTGTCCCTAAAAGAGTCGATTGTTTTTATGATTTCCATACGATGCCGCTTCGGTGTGGAAAAATCTCCCCCCACAGTGGCTTTGGATTTCACATGCTCGCCTCTTGTTTGAATGTAGAAAATGCATGTTACAAGAAGCAGCTAACAGTGCTTGTCTTTCCAAGTATTATTCTGCCTTCCATACGGAAAAGATCAATCCTCTAGAACCGCAAGAATGAAAATGGAAAAAGAAGGGTGCTATTGGTCAATAAGTGTAATAATAATGATAATAAAAAAGGAAAAAAAAAAAGAATGATTTGACTGTCTAATTATGTTATATTTATAATGTTTTCAACTCTCATAGCTGTTGGAGGTAACTGCAGACGGTTGAGCCATTACTGGAAACCGAAAGACGCAGCTTTTAAACCCAGTAAAAAGTATCGTTGTCATTGAAACTTGATTTTTCAAGCTTCACATTAATGGTCTTTTCGCCACCAAGGTTGCTTTTCTCACATCTTTTCATCATTTGTTCACCACGAACAGTGCCATGATCTCTTTCAATTCCCTTTTTTCTTCTAGCATTACAATCTACCAACTCAACGCCAATGCTCATGTAAGTGATGAAGAATTACCGTGGTTTGAGTCTCCGCCGCGCTTCTACCATGCCTACCTCCATTGAGAATCTGAACTAGGTGGTTTGAGTTTCTCCTCCCGGTCCAAAAGAACAGAATCCATATAAATCTTGGGGTCTGGAGATGCTCCATGGACCCTTTTCTGTTTCGAGGAGAATTTCAATCTCAGAAGCAATGAATTTGTCATCACTCCAATAGAACTGAAACCCATGAGAGCTCCAGCAATTGACGGTGTCAGTATGGTTCCGGTTGTTGGCAGTAACATTCCAGCTGCAATCGGAATCCCCACCTGCATTTAATATGCAAGCAGCATTAGAAAAAAAGACATTGAAGAAGAGCAACGTGAAAAATGCTTGATCTTTATTTAAGTCATAGGAAATGCTAGAGGTTAGAAAACAACCGAAAAACTAGTTAAACTGAACTGTGAAAAAACATATAGAATTTTATCTTTTTTGGTCCGGTTCAGTTTCAAAAGTTTGAAACCGAAAAAACCAGACCGGTTCAAAATGAACTAATCAGAGTTAAAAAAACCAGGCCCATGGATATAAACATTAAAGTTTCCTTTCTTCTCACCCTAATCAAACCCTAGATTTGATAATATTTTGTAGCTTTATTCGTCGTGACAATAGAAAACAATGAATGAAGGGAAAAAGGGAAAGATTATTGCCAAGCGCAAGATTATTTCCAGTGCAAGATCATATCTGTTTCTTTTTTTTTTCAGTTTTTTAACAATATAAACCAAACCGAAATTGGATGGTTTGAACTGACTTTGGTTTGGTTTGGTTTCGGTTGGAATTTTAAAAATAAATAAATTCAGTTTGGTTATTGTTTTTGATTCAAAACTGAACCAAACTGAAAGAGATTCGCTAAGCATGTTTAATGATGGGAAAAATTGCCAATCTGAGCTAGAAGACCTTGGAAATAAATTTATCTCACATTCAATGGATTTTATAATTCTTACGGAATCAAATGCGAAAAAGAAAAGGAGAGGGTGTGTACAGACAGCAGGCTGAGGAAGAGTTGGACAAAAGAGTATGTTGTCCTCAACCTTGTGAGTGGGAAGGAGCTTCAGCTTCAGCTGACTTTTAAGAGATTAGCAAGGAATTTCACAGATGCAATCACACCAAAATGAGCGAGCAAATAGATATTGCTTGTATGAACTAAGAGTTTAGTTTGAAAAGCAACAAAAGATTTTTAATTGCATCCGAGTAGAATTCTGGGATCAGGATAAGAAAGAAATACCTACTTACATGGTTTGGGGGTGAAAGTTTAATTCTGAAACGATGCAGATATGCTGTTTTTTCACTCATTAAAAAAACAGAAAAACCGAAACTGAATGGAAAGGAAATGAAAAAAGAAAAAGCTCGTCAATGATAGAATAGCACATCACAGAGACAAGCAACTTGAAAATCCCTAACTTGGACATATTGTGGCTGTGATAACCACAACAATCAGCAACAGGCGTAAACATGCAACTGCTCCAGCTTTTTATACCATTGTAAATTTAAACTTTAGAATTACTAATTTCTCTTTCAAGGTGAATGTTTCCAGGATCTGCCATACGACACCTTGCCCCCAAGAACTGCTATTATTATGTCTTTTTAGTACTGAAACATATGGCCACTACTTGAATAATGAACACAACTTACAATGTTATATGCAAAAGCCCACCATAGATTTTGTTTCACAGTTTTCATTGTTAGCCTACTCAGCTCCAGTGCATCAAGCACCTGCAAAAAAAATGATACAAGTCAATAACACAGCAACACCAATTGGCTAATAATATATACTAGGGTCAGACCAGCCAAGACAAAATCTTTTCCAGCACCAGCTCAGAAAATCAAATCCTACTATTAATTACTCAGTGCAGTGCATGGAGACAATATAACATGGAAAAGAAATGATGAAATTCAATATAGATCACATGACCACTGCTTAGATCTAGACCAATGTAAAGAGGTAATGGCCAAGGATGTTTCTAGTCTTCTCAGTCCCACAGGGTCATCTGAGAATGCTGCAAGAGATCTAAGATTGGATTTGTAATATCATGTATAGCAGTCCACCAGCACGAGATGGCATGGTTGACCAACAAATATTGGATATAGACTGAACAAGGCAAGGACATGCAACTAACAGAGATTCATTCTGTCAGTTAATATGAGACAAGGCAAGGCACGAAATCTGGATTGCGTACTGTTAAGTTTGGCACAACCAATCAGAATGTTAAGTTGTGTCCAAAAATAAAACTTTTCTATTTCAATATACATCGAAATCATAAACATATTTTCATGTTATAATGCTAGTGTCGCATCCTTTCTCAAGTGCATTCCCACATCTTTATCACCTTTTCACTTAGCACGATGCTCCCATCCTCCCCATTTTACGTCTCCCTGGAAAGTAATATGTCCTGGAACTTCCAATTGTAATAAACTTAAATGAGTATTCATGACCTTCATTTTTAACTTTCTATTGTTACATGAATTTATGGTTTTTATTTGCTAGGGTAGTACAGGTAAATAGCGAATATTTTTTGTTTTGCTAATATATTGAAATTTATGTTAATTCGAGCTTTGAATGTTTTCAACCTCTTATTAGATAAGAATCTTGTTATTTTGATTAAACCACTAGTAAGTGTTATCATGATGTTAATTTAATAAAATTATTAAAAATACATGAATTATTATCAAGCTGCTAAAAATTGCTAAATGATCAGCAACATGTACAGTAGCCACAACAGGTATTTTACACTGTCATGATTTAAAACTATGGCTGGCCTGTCCTGTCCCTCCCATCCGATCAGTTAAGGAGAAAAACCAAGAAATTATATTTCATTAGAGCAAATAACTTTAATTGTAATTCCAGCAGGGTAACTTGCAATTAACAGTGAGCATCAGCAGGATACTCAGACATTACAAAAGAAAAGATGAGCTTCACTTGCAACCACATATTTTCTTTGTTTATCCAAAAAATAGGATTTAAGAATTCGCATGTCACAACTTTGTGACTGCAGTTGTGCTTGCGAACAAAAAATTCAAAGGCTATCTGAAATAGAGGTGGTAGAGCTACCAAAAACTGTGCTGTGATGTGAGTCTCAATTGCACGCATGGATTCTTTCTTTAGGAATTAAAGAGAAATGAAGAATTCACATGTCAACTCTTGGTGACTACAACAGTGCTTGAGAATAAAAGGTGTAAGCTATAGGAAAACAGAGATGGTAGAGCCATGAAAAACTGCACGCTGGGTTAAATTTTAAATGGTAACAACAGTCTTATAGTTCTGGCTTAAGAAAAAAGAACGCTTTGTTTGAGGCTATATGATGGAGAATAACAGGAAAATTTGTAATATAATGCTGTCATACCGTGATAATAAATATAACACGAAAATTAGAGGTTATATTTGATTTATAAGCTATCTTAATTATACAATTACATATGAAGAGTTCAAATGTCAGCTCTTGGTGACTACAGCAGTGCTTGAGAATGAAAGGTGTAGGCTATAGGAAAATAGAGATGATAGAGCCATGAAAAACTGCACGCTAGGTTAAATTTTAAATGGCAACCAAGGTCTTATAGCTCTGGCTTAAGAAAAAAAGAGTGCTTTGTTTGAGGCTATATGATGGAGAATAACAGGAGAATTTGTAATATAATGCTGTCACACTGTGATAATAAATATAACAGGAAAATTAGAGGTTATATTCGATTTTATAGGCTATCTTAATTATACAATTACTTATTTTAGGTTATAATCTTTAAGAGTATTAGGGATTTTATTATGTTTATTAAATTATTATATTTGTTATTTTATTTAGGATTTGAATATACAAGGATACCTATCATCATGTTTAAGGATAGCTTAATTATTATCGGATTGAATCTTCTTTCCTAAAGTTGCTCTCCTCTTCTCTCTCTCTCTCTCTCTCTCTCTCTCTCTCTATCTCTTCTCCTGTCTTACTCTACTCCTCTACCCCCTGCTTACTTCTCCTCCTCACCATTTCCTATGTACAAAGGATATGGTGCTTATCTAGGTATTTACTATTATTAAAGAAACTTTCTCTAACTTCCTATAATAATTATATTGCAAATCTTCCATTTATTCTCCATCACTATCTAATTAAACCTCACATTTTGACTATCAAAAGGAACTTTTGGTATGTGTTCTACCATTTATATCCATTAGAATAACTTAAAACTGTCCAGAATTTCAAAATTGACATGGTAAAGGAGAATCATAATTAAGAGGGTGTTAGGAAGTGTGACAACGATTGCTTTTCAAATTGTTTTTCATTTAGAAATACATCAAAATAATATTTTTTACTTTTAGTTTTTAAAATTCATTTTTGACCTTTGCACATTAAAATGATTTGAATATATATAAAAAAAGAATTTATATCAAAAAGTTTTTTTTTTTTTTAAATTTTGGCTATCCTCTGTTTGGGCTTTGCAAGGGCAGTGTTATGCAGTAGAACAACTTCATCAATGACAAATTGAAAACTACAATTTTGGCAGCTACAAGGATGGATGGGGCATCATGAGAGAAGGCAAAGCACTTGGGTTTTGTATTGCTACGTGTCTATGCTTAGAAATAAAGCTCCCCCCTTCTCTTCTTTTGGTAAAAGCAGAAGAGACAACATTTACTTCACAACCAAGGTTTAAGATTATTTACTGTCAAATTACCTGTGACAACCTATTGCCCATCAACACAATGGAGGATACATCACTAGCAGCTCCAACACCTTCTCCCATGGCAACTCCAACATGTGACTCAGCCAAGGCAGCTGCATCATTTATTCCATCACCAACCATGGCTACTATATTCTGATCCTTCTGAAGTTCATTGATGAACTTCTTTTTTTCATCTGGCTTAACTCCATAAAGCACCTGCCATCCACAACATGTTTTCAAAATCAGCAAGTAGTGATGCATGATATATTATCCATACTGTCGATTTTTTAACATCTTATAAAATCAAATAGACAACCATATGATCAGTTCTTCAAGCCTGGTCTGATGGTTTTTAGTTTATCCTCTCACAGGAACCTCTAGTCTTTGGTTTTGTACTCAATGCTCAAAACTAAAGCAATAGTTTGGCATTTGAATGCTTGCATCTCCACCTCATGATGGTCAAGTATCCTAAATTCCTAATGTGGTTGCTCATAAATGAACCATGTATAACACATGAAACATTAAGAATCTCATGCTTCCATCATGCTTAGTGGAGGTGCTGGTTTCCCTAAAGAATGTTTGAGCTACATATGTGATTGTTTGCATTCATGTGGTAACAAATCTCCTGTTCATAGCATGCATGCTTACATGAATTTTAAATTGGTACATGTCTCTCTAAAGCAAAGGCATTCTCAAGGTAAATTATGACTGGCATCACACTGTCATGTTTCCTTAAACAAAAGCACAATTAGAGGCACAAGTGTTTCATGTCTTAGTCATTACAATTTCATAATGGAAACCACACAAAAGTAATAAAAAAATTTCAAATATGAAAAACTAGTATAAAATTATTAGATGATTTGGACCTAATCTTCCAAAACAGAAGCCAATTTTTTTTTTCTTTTTTTAGAAGGCTAGTGAATGTTAAAGAATAATATAAATCATATTCTAAAGCCCCACCTAATAGCTTAAGTTTTTAGGCGAGATGGTTCCATGATATGGTATCAGAGCCTTGTTGACCCAGTGGTCACAAGTTCGAATCTCACCGCCCCTATTCTATTTGATAAAAATCAAGCACAAGTTAATGTAGGCATATGCAAGTTTCAAGCCCAAAAGGCTTTCACTTGAGGGTGTATGTTAAAGAATAATATAAATCATATTATGGAGTCTCACCTAAAAGCTTAAGCATTTAGGTGAGATGGTTTCATGATAGTTAATAACCAACTAAGTTCTAACACCTTTCAATTTATATCAAAAAAGTGAAAGCGGCAAATTCTATTCAGTAGTTGTTCAAGACAATCTGGCTTCCAAACTCTCACCCCTTAAACTAGATATTTTAGCATATGTGAGAAAATTAAGGTTCCCCACCTTCTCTTTTGGAATGCCAACAAGCGAAGCAACATACTCAGCAGTTTTCTTTCTGTCACCAGACAACATGTACACATTTATTCCCTGGCAGGACAAAGACTCAACAACTTGGCGAGCATCTTCTCTAATCTGGTCTTCAAAGTATATGAGTCCAGCAAGTGTATTATCTACTCCAACATAGGCAACAGACTGATTCTTAATATCCTCCATTTCTTGAAATGGATTCTCACAAACTCCATGTCTGCAGAAGCAAAATGCCCCATAATTATAATTGTATTTTGTCAAAAATATTAGAAATGTATGTCTCTATTGGAAGAGCATGTATGATAGTCTTAAGTAAATACTCCGATGGCTATTAACGCCTCATTTGCTGGTGAACTTAAGAAAAACCTTCTCACATAATAAAGGGTTTATCCTTTGAGAAAAAATGTCATATAAATTATCATGTAGCAAGGGATAAGGACATAACATGGCATTACAAATGTTTGCTAGCTCAATGAAGTACTCATGGTCAAGTTCAGAATTTGGGTCAAGGTCATTTGAATATACCATATTCGTGTTACTGGTATTTAAATTGAAATC
This sequence comes from Salix dunnii, assembly GCA_015731905.1. Lineage (NCBI taxonomy): Eukaryota > Viridiplantae > Streptophyta > Magnoliopsida > Malpighiales > Salicaceae > Salix > Salix dunnii. Next base: position 1,696,719 of record CM027661.1, read on the forward strand.
ATGGCAGAGGTGCTACCAAAGTTGCATCAATAAGACTGTCCAGAATACCACAAGCATCCTTTTCCTCTCGCAAATATGGTTTTTGCCATTCTTGAAATTTTTTGAAGTGCAACTAAACAGATATGCAATGCGGATAGCATATGGAATTGACAATGATATAACAATTTTCAAAGTGAGATAAAAATCAAGATTGCTAATCAACAAGCAATCATTCATTGGGGTAGGGCACATACTATTTAGAACAACATCAAGCATCTTCGAGTTAACTTACAGGCTATGATACTTTATACAAAGTAAGGAATGAGTGTAATACCTTTGAATCCAATCTAGTGTTCCAACAGAGACCACCTTATTCTCAATGGTAGCTACAACACCAGAACCAGGTTCCTCCATGAATGTTCCATCAGTCACCTACTCCAAATAATTCCATGAGAAATTTTGAAATACATGTGAAGAAAAATACATCATATTCCACCTCATTTTCAATCTTGTACCCATATGCCTTGGTTGCATAGGGACATTTATTGGATATGTAAGGATAGACCAAAACTTCCAAGACATCATTTTAGGGATCCAAAGAAGATTAAACTTTTAACTCTTTTTTTGTTCCCTTCTCAACAACCATGGATACAACTTGTTTTAATGTCTACAATTAACTACACAACTTACATAACAACAATGGACCAGAATCACTCTCTTTACTTCAATCCTCCTTCATAAGGGGTTTTAAATTGTTAAAAAAAATAATATAAATTATATCCCGGGATCCCACCTAATAGCTTAAACTTTTAAGTGAAATGACTTATTGACATGGTGTTAGAGCCTAGATGCTCATATTGACCTAATACTGCAAAATTTGGTATAGCACATATTTGTGCTTTGTTGTCTCAATCTCTGTCTTGGTGTGACTGCTAGAATGCATAACAGATTCTCTTGCTTTTAATGACAATTTTATTTGTTGAGATTTATAAATAAATTGTGAGTTATGGATGATAAAAAGGCAGCAATAATATCTAATACAACTCTGGTGATGTCAAAAATCACTTAACATAAGCTCAACAGTTCTAATTATTTGGAGTGGAGTAAGACTGTTCGTCTTTATTAAGGATAATCATGACTGGCGATCCACTAAAAGATGATTCAAGACAGACATGGCTGAAGGAGGATGCCTAATTATTCTTGCAGATACAAAACTCCATTAACAATAAGATAATTGGCTTGATCAATCATTGTGAATTAGTTAAGGAAATTAATGGAATGTTTGGATTTCTTGTATTCTAGAAAAGGGAATGTTTCCCACATTTATGAGGGGTGTAAAGTCTTTTACTGTACAGAAAAACATGATAGATCTCTTACAAGTTGTCAATATATTCTTCTTTCCTTATTTAGTTTTTTATATCCCTTGATTATCTCTCTAAAATATTCGTTATTAATGTATATAATCTTGCTGTAATTACTGCGTGTTACTTCCTATAATAGGTCTACGATTAAGGGATTTTTATTATGTTTACCATATTAGACTCTAGGATTAAGGGATTTGATCTTCCTTAATGTGTATATATATTGTAATTCTATTAATGAAAAGACAACAAAGATTTCCAGAATTCCTTTCATTATTTTGTCATGGTATCAGAGCCATAATCTTTGCATCTTGTTTATAGTTCTTTGTCTAGGTCCAAGATCTTAGCAGTTTGTTCTTTGTTTTCTGTTCTTCCATTCTGTTTTTTCTTAGACTTGATATCCTAGTTCTTGTTTCTGGATTGAATTTGAGCGAATTGAACATTTTCTTGTTCGATTTAATGGCAAGAACTATTCTACTTGGGCATTCCAGTTTCAAATCTACACCAAAGGAAAGGAATTGTGGGGTCATATTAATGGGGAAAATCCAGCACCTAACAGTGAGAAGAGAAGGAGAAATGGGAGGTAAAGGATGCTCAAATTATGTCCTGGATCCTAGGAAGTATGGAATCCTCCATACTTCTCAATCATAGGCCTTATAAGACCTCTAAAAAAATGTGGGATTACTTGAAGAATATCTTCAACCAAAGCAATACAGCAAGAAGGTTTCAATTGGAGTTTGAGTTGGGACAACATAGTCAAGAAAGTATGTCAATCCAAGAATTTTATTCTTTCTTTGGAAATCTGTGGGCTGAATACACTGATATTGTGTATGCAAGTGTACCTTCTAAAGGACTCATTGTTGTCCAAAGTGCGCATCAGACTAGCAAACATGATCAGTTTTTAATGAAGTTCAGAGGGGAGTTTGAAGCAGTCAGGTCTATTCTGATGAGTAGAGAACCAGTTCCTGTGCTGGATATTTGTGTTGGAGAGCTTTTCAGGGAAGAGCAACGAATTGTTACACAAGCTGTCTTGGAGCAGAAAGCTCAAAATTCTGCCACAATTCTTGTTGCTTATGTTGCTCAAGGGAGGTCTCAAGGAGGCAGAACTATGACTAATGTCCAGTGCTATAGTTGCAAAGGATTTGGGCACATTGCCACTAATTGTACTAAAAAGTTTTGCTCTTATTGCAAGAAAACAGGGCATATCATCAAAGATTGTTCCATCCGGCCTCCAATGAAATCTGAAACTACCTATAATATCTCAGTTGGTCTCTCAAATGCTTCTAATCCTGGTCAGCCTTCTATTACTCCTGAAATGATCCAACAAATGATAGTTTCTGCCCTTTCTGCTTTAGGCATTTCAGGTAACAAACAATCTCTTTCTAAGCCTTGGTATTTTGATCCTACTGCTTCCAATCACATGACTAGCATTGCCTTACCTTTAAAAAATGTCCAAAAATATAAAGATCTTCAAATTCATACTGCCGATGGTAATTCCTTGCCCATCACAACTATTGGTGATTTTTCAGCCTCTTTGAATATTGTTTTTGTGTCCCCTAATCTTATATCTGTAGGACAATTAGTTGACAACAATCATAATGTTCATTTTTCAAAATCTGGTTGCCTTGTGCTGGATCAAGTGTCCAGGAAGATAATTGCGAAGGGACCTTAAGTGGGACGTCTCTGTCCCTTGTTTTTGTCCCTCTCCGGAGTCAAAACATGTTGCTTGTAGTGTTGTTTAATGTGATAATCAGGTGTGGCGTAGACGTTTTGGACACCCAAATTCTCATGTACTTCAAGTCTTGTTTAAATCTGGTTTACTTGGGAATAAAAATCTGATTTCTTCTAAGAATAATATTATTGATTGTGCATCTTGCAAGCTTGGTAAAAGCAAAACACTTCCCTTTCTATTGCATAAAACCAGCACAACCAAACCTTTTGAACTCATACATACTGATGTATGGGGTATTGCTCCTGTACTTTCTCATGAACATTATAGATACTTTATTACATTTATCGATGATTTCACTCGATTTACGTGGGTGTATTTTCTTCAAACTAAAAGTGAGGTCTTCTCTGTGTTTAAAGTCTTTCTTGCTTTAATTGAAACACAATTTTCTGCCAAACTTAAAATCTTGCAATCTAATTCTGATGGTGAATATATGTCAAATGATTTTCAATCTTTTCTTCAAAGTCATGGGATCATATCACAACGTTCTTGTCCTTTTACTCCACAATAGAATAGGGTGGCTGAAAAAAAGAATCGCCATCTTCTTGATGTTGTTCGAACTCTTCTAATTGAGTTCTATGTCCCTTCTCATTTTTAGTGTGAAGCTTTGTCTACTGCTGTGTATTTGATTAATAGATTACCTTCTACCAACTTGAACAATGATTCTCCCTATTTTCGTTTGTTTGGACATGCACCAAATTATTCCAATATTCATATTTTTTAATGTGTCTGTTTTGTTCACCTTCCTGCACATGAGAGAAATAAACTCACTGCTCAATCTGTCAAGTGTGCTTTTTTAGGGATATGCTGGAACCCGAAAAGAATTTCTTTGCTATGATCCACATGCTCGTAGAACTCGTCTCTCAAAATGTTATTTTTTTTTAAAGACAGCCCTTCTTTAGCACACAACAGCCCTCAGAATTCCCATCTCTATATGTTTTATCTCATTTTCCTGAGTTTCCAACATCAATACAAAGGTTTAAACCTGATTATGTTTATTGTAGACACTCTTTCTACTTCTGATCCCTCTATAGGTCTCCTTGAAGCTCCTCCACATCTTCCTGCCACATCTAATCCTGTTCTACCCATTTCCCATGACCCACCTTCTCTTCGTAGAAGCTCTAGACCTCCTAAACCTCCTGAGAGGTATGGTTTTTCCACTCCTGTGGCTTTGTCTTCTACTTTGTCTTCTATTTCCATTCCCACTTGTTATAAACAGGCTATGGAACATAAGTGTTGGCAACAAGCAATGGAAGCAGAACTTCTAGCACTTGAGGAAAACCATACTTGGGATATTGTCTCTTGTCCTCCACATGTTAAGCCCATTGGTAGTAAGTGGGTCTATACTGTAAAGCTCAAATCTGATGGCTCATTAGATAGATACAAAGCTCGATTGGTTGCTCTTGGCAATAAACAAGAATATGGTCTCGACTATGAAGAAACATTCGCACCAGTTGCTAAGATGACCACGATGAGAACCATTCTTGCTATTGCCTCCTCTCAATCATGGCCTTTACATCAAAGGGATGTAAAGAATGCCTTCTTGAATGGGGACCTTAAGGAAGAGATTTACATGAAACTTCCACCTAGTATGTCCATGACGACCTCTGCTGAAGTTTGCAAGCTATGACACTCGTTGTATGGGTTGAAGCAGGCACCTCAAGCCTAGTTTGAAAGGTTTCGCAACACTCTCCTCACCTTCTCTTTTACACAATCAATATGATTCATCACTTTTCCTTTTAAAGACAACCACTGGTATGGCCTTTCTTTTAGTCTATGTTGATGACATTATCATTACTGGTAATGACAATGGGTTGATCACCAAGCTTCAAACTTTGTTGCATAGTACATTTCAAATGAAAGATCTTGGGCATCTCACATATTTTTTAGGGTTGGAAGTTCACTCTAGGGATCATGGTTTGTTCTTAAATCAACATAAATATATCCAAGATCTCATTGAGCTGGTTGGTTTAAAGGATGCTACTGCTTTTGATACACCAATGGAGGTGAATGTGAAATATCGAAGAGATGAAGGCAAGCCTTTGTTTGACCCTTTCTTATATCGACAACTTGTTGGTAGCCTTATCTACCTAACAATTACAAGGCCTGATATCTTCTATGATGTCCATATTGTTAGCAAATTTATGCAATCACCTCGACATCTTTATCTTGCTATAGTTCGTCGCATTATTAGATACTTAATTGGGTCACCTACTCATGGGTTATTTTTTCCTACAAACTCAACTCTTCATTCAGCTGCATATAGTAATGCAGATTGGGCAGGTTGGTGCATTTTTCTTGGAAATGCCTTGATTTCTTGGAAGTGTAAAAACAAGATTGTGTCTTCGATGGAGGCTGAGTATCGAGCCATGTCTGCAGCTTGTTCTGAAATTGTGTGATTTCTACAAACAATCTAAAGTTGACATCATTTTTTTAGTTGTGTATGTAGATTACATTGTCATTACTGGAAGTGATATTATAGGAATCTCATCTCTTAAATCTTTTCTTCACACTTAGTTTCAAACGATAGATTTAAGGATGCTAAAGTATTTCTTGGGTATTGAAATAAATAAAAGCAAATGAGGTATCTTCCTATCTAAGAGAAAATATGTGTTTGGTTTATCAAACGAGACAGGGAAATTAGGGGCGAAACCATGTAGTGTCCCGATGATCCCAAATTCGCAGCTTACAAAAGATGGTGAAATAATTGAAGATCCAAAGAAATAGAGAAGACTAGCTGGGAAGTTGAATTATCTTATAGTGACTCATCTAGATATTGCTTATTATGTCATTATTGTAAGTCAATTATCACCCCCAACAATTCACCATTGAGCAACTTTAGAACAAATTGTGTTACTTAAAAAAAGCACCTGGACATGGCATCTTGTATGAAAATCATGGACATGGTATCTTGCTGAAAGGAAGAACCAACACTTGGGTTAAAAAGATTCAAGTATATTAATCTAGACCTTTGTTTACTTTTCGGTTTCATAGCTGAAGCTACATAAGGAGTTTTGATGTGATTCCAATTGGGTTATAAACTAGATATCTGTATATTTCCAACAATGTGATAGGCCCGCTAACTCATCTTGACGAGAGAGTGTTGTGTTTTAAAGTTAGGTCTATATCTGCCAGCAAAATGTGAAAACAAGAAAAAGACATTGTTTCCATTCACTATAAGGAGGCCTTGATACTATTAAGAACTTATATAGAAGCTATTGGCTTGCTTATTTTACAAAGATTTTATATCAAACAAGAAGAATTAATTAATTCTTATTTTACAATACATTACTCTTTTGTTCAGCAAGGACTCTTCATTGAGTATATTTCACTATCATATGCGGCAAATGAAGAATAATTTTAGACTATTGTTTTATTTATTTTTTAACCTTGATTTAGTTAATTTGAGATTTATTTAAATTGGATGCATGTTTAGCTCATTACTATTATGGTTTTTATTTTCAAGAATATAATTAATCTTTGTAAGGACAAAATATTCAAACATGATAATATTATTTCTTCCAAATTTATTCAATTTGTGTGAGATTCTCGTATATTTTGGTTCTCCAATTAACCAAATTCACTTATTGAAGATCAATTGATTTCATGGCCTTTCTTATATTTCTTGTTTGTGAATTGGTGTTCGTAGGTTAGGGATTCTTATTCAAAAAGTGTTGGAGTTTTGAGATATTTTTATTATGTCACACTTCTATCAAATCTATTTCAGCTTTCCAGGATTTGTTGTCAATCTTGTTTTAGGTTGCGTGACCATGTAATAATGAAGTTCACACCAATAATTCTTCCAAAAGTACCTTACCAATCATGTATTGTTGAAATCATTAGTTTTGAATATCAAAGAACTATCTCAACTCAAAAGCTTTAGCTATTAGATGAGATTTTAATAATGATTTTATATTACTCTCTATATACACTATTTAGGCTTAAACTTGCATAAAACCACCAACAAGAAGTGTTTGATTTTATTAATGAATGAGAAAGTAAAATTTTAACTCTTGACTGTTTGGTCATTAAGGACTTGATATCAAAGAACCATCTCAATACAAAAATTGAAGCCATTATATGACACTCTAAGAATGGTTTTATCACTCCATAACATTAAAGACATTTATAGATCCTTTCCAAGGTAAATGTTCCTTTGAAGGTCTGTGGTTGTGTTTTTTGTTCATGATCATCAAAACTAATTAGAAGTAAGATTAAAGAGAACTAAGATGTGTTTGTATTTGTTATTTAACCAATCAAAAAGGTTATGGGCACCGATATCTACCCCACTTATAAGTCAATCATGACTATGGATGTCACTTTTTATAAAAAAAAAGTATTTCATTCAAAGTCATTTCTTCAAGGGAAGATTATAATAACACATGAAGCTTATGGGAAATTGCAAGATGGTATTTACCATCAAACAAAAGGTTTATAAGACAATTAAAAGGTTAAGCAAGGTTGATTGTTATGGGATTTATTTAGACTTATGGAACAAACTATCAAGAGACATTGTTCCTATGGCTAAAATGAACTTTGTTAGAAATCTTCTACTTTGTAGAAAATATAGGATGAGAATTTGAACAAGTTAGATGTCAAGAATACCTTTTTCCATGGAGATTTGTGAGAGGAGGTATATATGAAATTCCTATTGGCTTTTGGTGTTGTTGGATTTGTGGTATCTGAAGGTTTTGAACATTTAGATGGAGATCTGCCACAAACATACTAGATGGTATAGCAAATGCTTTTATGGACTTGTGGGATAGGTCTAAATCCAAGAGCAGGCCTAAATGAGATCCTAATACAAGATCCAACAATCGAATCGGGTTTAGATTTTTACAAGAGATCCCCAAGGCCCTGTTCCATAGAAGTTAAAGAAGATGAAGTTGTTAAAAAAGATCTCATGAAACTTAGAACTAATTTTACCAACAACTAACCATCTTTAGAACAAGATGGTCTCTTATCTTTGAATTTGTGATAAAGAGCCTCATGTGAAACAAAGAGAAAACATAAAAGAACAATTTGAATGGTTAGAGGTAGAAGTTCATAAGAGTGTTGGTAAAGAAGTTTAACAGGTAGAATTCTTACACAAATTTAGAGCAATATGCTCATGATTTCATTGTTTGTAAAAGCATTATGTTCAAGAAGTCACTTTCATTGTCCCATTACAAATGTTGGATGGATTCGTGACTTAGCAATTCACCATCCTATTAAAATTATTGGATGGATTTAAGACCTGGTAATTCAAATGGCATGAAGACCCCCACAGGCAATTTCAAGTTGAGACAAACAATTTCGAGTTGAGGAATGAAGAATGGAAATTGCACTTCTTGCTATGCATTCCTAAGAAATTGTGGTACAATAAAGGGAGAAAAACATAAAATAAGAGGAAGATTTTCAAAATATATGTCATGGGAAAGACAGACATTACATTATCTTTAATTATCACTTATTTGGAAAATCTAGTCAAAATTTTTAGTGGGGATATAAGACTTTTCAAATGGTTTATGACTTTGTTCTATTTTTTGTTGTGTTATAGAGTTTTATTAGGGTTTGGGTGCCTTTATAGGGATATGTATTATTATGTTCAATAAGCTAAATGATTGTTGACTAACAAGTGTATTCCTCTTTTTACCCTCTCTTTCAGTATATATTCCTCTGCCTCTTAATCCCCTTCTCATCTCTAATTTCTAAATCCCCCTTCTTGTCCTACATCACCTATAGTTTTCATAAATGTCATTCTCGATGTACCCATATTGCTCTACACACACATCTCTTATTTGTTTCCTTGCTTCCAAGAATAATAATGTGAAAAGCAGTGGAGCTTGAGATGCATATGTACCTTCACATTCATACAGCTAGCAGCCCGTGCAGCTTCTACTATTGCTTTTCCAACTGGATGAATGGTGTTTGATTCCACGCCTGCAGCTAACTTCAAAACTTCAACTTCAGACCATATAGCATTTGGCTTTTGTCTGCATCAAAGCATGAAATTTTGAACTTCAAATGCACTAAAGCAATCAAATTTAGCATAATAATGTATGAAACTTTCTTTAACGGGCCAGCCATACACTTGGCATGTATTACCTTCGACATAAGTATCTAATCACTCAAGTTTCACACAATTAGAATTTATCTGTATCTTCTAGTGATTCTTACTGCCAAAAACTATTAAAGGACCAAAATTAAAAGATTTTGAGATTTGGTCTTTGAATTGGTTAATATGGTCAAATCAAAGATAACAAAATAGGAAAATGAAATTGCTCACTCATCTATTGTACATTATTGCTAAAGAGTAGAATAAGTGAAAAAATCTTGGAATACTCGAAGCACAACCTAATTAACACTTCAATCGGCTATAGCAGAATTCAAGTGGAAAAATTACTTCAAATGTGCAAAGAATTGAAAGATAAGTATTTCCAAGATCACTAAGTTTGACAAGCTGGGAGACTGGCAGCAGTCAAGCAGATACATTTGATTCACCAAGGAACAAACAACTTCCGCATGACATTTAATTTTTTTATGATGTATATGTGGTTGAAAATGCCACACTTGGTATACAAATAAATTTGCAGTCTACCACACTTGGTACCAAGACCAAAAGTGGATTACACCAGTAATTGTTAAAAAAAGTACAAAGAAAAGAAAAGAAAACCCTGAATTTGGTTCAATATCTTCCTATATTGGCATGAATAAGAGCATACAAGTACAAAAAATTGTTCATGCTTGTAAGGTCAAAATTGCACAAACACATTTATCAATATACATAAATACAACTGTGACGTTGAATCAATGAATATGATCAAAGTAAAAACAAATAAAAATAGAATAGATAATCTACCACAAATTTTTTCATGATAGAACTCTAACATACTAGCCGCGAAACAGAAAAATCTCTCATAAATGTGAATTTGTTGTGGAAAAAATATTGATCATAGGAAACAGATAATCCCTCGATATAAAGAAAACCACTGCCACCACTTACTGTGAACCTGTAATTTCCATGCCTCCAAGAGAAACAACCTTCGTTACAACAGGTCTACCAATTGTTAGGGTCCCTGTTTTGTCAAACACAACAGAATTCACCATTGAGAACTTCTCCAGAACATTTCCTCCACGCAAAAGCAATCCTCTTGTTGCTCCCAATGATGTTCCAACCTGGAAAGAACAAAAAAATATTGATGCCCATGTTCAATCAAAGTCAAACAATTAAATGTGAATACATGATGAAAATGGAGTACTTCAAGGAGGATACCAGTACAGCAGTAGGTGTGGCCAAGCCAAGTGCACATGGACAAGCAACAACCTGCATACAAGATACACATGATCACTATTGCATGGAATAGAACAAGCAGATAAGCAAAGCATCCCAACACCATGGAATCAATAAGAGATTAAAAACTCTATTTCCAAAAGACTTTTCTATGGAAACTCCTAGATTGCAAGCTGAAATGAAAGACAAGGTTAGCAGTCAAAATGTTGACAGAAGTTGTACCATGCCTTAATTGAGCAGTCATAGTGCAAAATGCATCATGATATTTGACTCCCAAAATGATATGTATCTACAGTAACAATCATCATATAGATTGTTTCATTTTATGGAAATATTGAAAGCACGGTCCTTTGATCTTTTTGAAATCAAGTCTAGATCTTTTCACCATCCTTGCCATCATTATAAATAACATCTTCATCAGCGAAACAACACATTATGAGCAATGTCTTCTTAGTTTTCATTGGGTAAAATAGTTTGCTCACTCTCTATGACATAAATCATCATTTTTATTCGAGGAAGATTGTTGTAAAACACACTCAAGATAAAAAAAGAAAAGAAAAAATCAAACTCCAAGCATTTTCTTTGATAAGAGTTTGTCATGTATATATCTGGACAAATTCCATGTTCAAACCTTAATAATCAAAGCCGTAATACAATGCTAGGAAGTGGCTTGAGAGAAAAATTGAAACCAGTGGAAACCCCAAGAGAAGTGAAACAAAATTTTTTCAACCAAACAGAAAACAATTATAATACAAATGGGCCAAACATGGATAAGTACGTTATGAGATAGCCAAAAAAAGAATGTAGAGCTCTTATAAAGGGGTTATTGTTTACCAAAACACTGCAAGATAGTTGTAGAGCTAAAGAAACTGGATTTCCTTGGTTCAAAGCTGCAGGTAGAATACGTGTCCCAAACATGCTCCAAAACATAAATGTAGCTGCTGAAATTGCCATTACTCCATAAGTAAAGTGGCCAGACACCTGATGAAATGAAGAAAATAAGAGTGAAATTGATGTGAATGCCTATATGCACACACACACACACAAATTCCTATATGCTTTTGGAATAAAAACTAAGGCAAGGATAAAGGAGGGAAAAGGGAGTAAAGAAAAAAGCATCACTACCAGCAATAAGCTTAGAATTGGATAATAGAGGATGATTAATAAAAACAATACGTGCAACCTAGCATCAGGCTTAAAAATACTCACATATTAATTATTCTGACATGTGCATGCATGTTTCAAAAATCAAGTTTGCTTCTCAGATCAGTTTACCATAAAGATGAACTTCCCTCCAAAATTTGCAAACCATGTATGCATGAATGTGTCAGCTTATCCAAAAACAGTGAACGACATCTTTGCACCATAACAAGAGTAACTAAAGATGCAGAAAAGAAACCTTGTCAGCCAACCGTTGTACTGGAGCTTCCCTGCTCTGTGCTTCTTCTACCAAACGAACAATGTCTCCCATGGCAGTCTCACCCCCTGGTCTTTTCACTTCAATTGTAAGAGTTCCATTGAGATTTATACTTCCAGCTGATACTTGACTCTAGAGCATACAAAAATTCTCAGTAATTAGTAATGTCAAAGCAGGTCCCATTTCTATAATTAATGTAGCGCAGGAAGGGTTCCTGAAATGAATCATCAAGCAAATGTGCATCACTACTACATGATGATGTCGGAGAATACATATTAATTGCATATAACTAGAGAATAATACCCCAGGTAGTTTGGTAACTGGCAATGGCTCCCCTGTGAAACTTGACTCATCAATGGCGCTTCTACCAGCTCTGACTGTTCCATCTGCTGGAACACGATCCTAAAACAACAAATGAATGCATGTCAAGGGGGTCATATATAGAAAATATGTGCTCACAAGTAACAAGCATCTCAAACTTTGAGCTCACATTGAGAAGCCAAGGGAATTGGACTGAAAATGAAAGGCTAAAAAGAAAAAAGCTTAATGAAAAGCAAGACATGTGTCATAAATAGTATCTAAAGTAGGCCAAATCTATGAAAGGGCAGGTTATTAAACAAGACTTTTAATGTGGTAACTCTTTAAATAAGACAATTGTTGTTACTATTAAAGCTGCAGGTGATACATGAACAAAAGTGGAGACTTTACTTACTCCAGGTAGGACAACAATTTGGTCTCCAACGGTAAGGCTGCTACAAGGAACTTCAACAATTGAGCTCAGGTCTTTTGCATCACCATTAACCACAAGACGAGCTTTTGTAGGTAAAACACTTAGAAGTCCAGTCATATCACTGGCTGCTTTAATTTTAGCTCTCTGTTCAAGATTCCTTCCTAGCAAGACAAATGCTATTAACATAATTGGTTCCTCAAAGAATGTCTTCCAACCCTGTTTATCAAAGAAACCATTAACAGTGTCAGCAGATAGTTTCTTAATAGACTAATCATCTATTATAAATAAAGTATGTTGCTTCTTAAAAAATAAAATAAATAATATGGACTCAAGTTATGCCCAAGAATAGAAAAATCAAAAGCTTAACAGAAGAATCACTTAATAAACAGATTCCATGACTTGTAGCAATATATAGCATCTACACAAGTTCAACGAATATGCCTTCTTAAAAGTATATCTTAAAACATGATTTAGATGTTCAATTGGACTATGTATCTAAAATAATTTCTTACTGTTTCTTGGTACGTATAAATCGGTTCTAGTTGACTTGTGTGTTGATCCAAAATGAGAACATTAAAATGTACAAGTTTGAGAACCAAAAGCAAGATAGTAGTAAATTGATTCAAGAACAATCCACCAGCAATTTGAAGAGTATATAGCAGAACAACTAATTGTGAATTTGAGTTTGAAAAATGCCCTACATTTCAGTCACAAGTTCACCATTTGGCAAGGAAAACAAAATATAGCAAGAACTTGTTTTGCACTTATATTACACTATTTGAGATGCAATATGCAAAATAACCTAAGCAACCCTTTGTGATTATGCAAGGATATGTGAAAACTGAGTTATCCCACCAACTAACTGCACACATTTCTTATCAATGTTAAGGCTTTTCTAGATAGTCTGCAACTCTGCATTGTTAGATATGCTCTGTTATCCCATTGAAGTGGCTAGTCACAGCAAACTATCCCTTATTGAACTTCAAGAAAAGAAATGTAGTGAAGACTGCTATGTAGTTGCACAAGATCCCCTTTTATCTCCATTGAAACTACTAGATGCATAGAGAGAAGCAACATTGCACTAAGAAGCGAAAATGATGAACAAGCTCGCCAATGATGTCAGAACTTTTTATAGTTGTACAAAATTTCTTAATCAATATGTTCTAGAACCAGATCCCTGAATGTACCAGATCCCCGAATGTAATATGTCCATAAATTTAATTAATCACCTCGCACAAGGCACATCTAGTCCTAATGCCATCAGGTCCATCATACAGTTTTAGAAAAAATATTTTAATTGTAACATCTAACAAATATCAATTTTGGGAGCTAATTACATACTCTTGTGCAATAAATTATGGAGACAAATCATTGATAACTTTAAAAATCTGGTATCTATTGCTTTAAAATTAAGTGTTCTTTTTTAATAAGAATTTCTTTTATTTTTTTGTTAGATTTGGATGCTTTTGTAAGCAAGGTCAGATGCATACTTCAAGTCAAGTCTAGAGCCTCTAAGAGAGTATTTTCTAACTCTTAGTTGGATAGGGTTTTACCTAGGATTAAATGTCACTTAAAAAAAAATGGACAGGCTGTTAAATCTTAATCACAACATAAGGCGGTTAGATTAATGAGGGATAAGGCTACCACCACCAACTCAGTGCTTCCACTTTCATCATCGCTTCCACCAGTAGTGCCATCACTGCTTCCACCACAGCAGTACTGCTGTCATTTGAACACCATACAACCATAGCTTCATACCACAACATTTCATGTGTTTAGAACTCTCAATTAACTTTCACAACTTTAGTCCTCAAAATTCACTCCCTTATTATATTTCTATAGCATTATGCCCCTTGTTATTTAAACTCAAACCAAATGATATTTTCTTCGGGTCCAAATTAGTCTTAGATTTACTTTCAGTGATCTGGCAAACCAAATGCACGTTACTTACCCGATTTTGTGCTAGCAAGACAATTATCTCAGCTGGTAAATAGCCATTATTTTCATCTCAAAATTTATTAATTTCATTCCCAGTGCAAAAGAGAAACCCTTAAATCTTTTATTATACTTTAGAAACCCTAAATCTCTTATTAATCGTGGACAAATTATCTATAAGGAAGCTATATATTGAGGACATATTATTCAAATTCATTCTCAATTAGCATTGGTTGAATTGTCCACCTTAAAACTCAAAAGAGGGGAGGAATGTGAATATAGATTCTAAAAATATAATTTATAGGGCTCAAGTGTGTGATAGTTGATGCCTTGACATCCTAACCATTCAAATGAGCACTTTGAATAGTCCAAGTACCCTTGCGCCATAGTATTCTATGGATAATGAAACAACCATTTTCCCACCAGAGCAATGCTTTTGAGTTGAGTGAAGCCTCAAGCACCTTTCACTCCTGGGATTACTTAAACCTCCCAACTCATCTGGTGATCATTTGGCCTTCTCCTACACCATACAGAATTCCTCCTAATTCTATTTATCAAATAGCCATAAAGATTGGATTCTAAATCAGTTACAAATAATACAAATCAATACTAGATAAGCTTGCCACTGAATAAAAGTAATCTAACCCCAAGTGACCGAATCACCTCTCCTTCAGTCCAGTCTCTTATAGGCTCAATAATCAAATCCTGAAAAGAAGCAGGTGCATCTTGCAAATTCACCCGATGAACCCTCCAAAAAGAATCCCAAAATGCTCTAGTTGCCACTCCAAAATCAACATTGGCACGGCTAGCAAACTCACACAAAATCTTGTGCCAAATATAATCCTGCCACTCTTCTCTTAAAAATGTTAAATATTCTTTTTGAAAATGCATGAAAATCCTGCAAAATCATCATCATATCCTCCAAAATCATCAGTAAGTGAAGAATATTTGCTTCCTCCACTCCCAGTCGCAAGCCTTTCACAAACTCTATCTCCACCTATCTATCAATAGTCCGAGTAAAAGTGTCTTGCATTACTTATGAACAGCTGGCATGGCTAGCGAACTCACCCTCAAAATCCTGTGCCCAATATAATCCTACCACTCTACTCTTAAACATGTTAAGTATTCTTTTTGAAAATGTATCAAAAACCTGCAAAATCATCGGCACATCCTCAAAACATCCTCCAACAGAAGGATGATATAATCTATAAATTGCAAATGTGAAATATTTGCTTCCTCCACTCCCAATTGCAAGCCTTTCAAAAACCCTTTCTCCACCGTCAATTTTCCTGCACTAGTGAACAGATAGTAATAATTTTACGGTCCTTGTTTAAAAGTCAAACTTGACTCTTCATTACTTTACCAGGTAAGCAAACATTTCAAGACACCTTAAGTCTACGTATAGTTTAGGCTTAGAAAATAAACGGGGGAATGTTTCTTTCAATAATACAGTTTAAAATGCTTTCCTAATAACTTACTTATGGATCCAAGAACTCTAGGGTTTTGATTTGTGGATAATGTTATTCATTCATTAGCTATGCAACAAGCCCTGTGGAGAGAAAAATTTAGCATCACTAAACTTCTACAAGCCATATCTCAATTTCAAGAAAAGTTTTAAAACAAAAGGAGATATCAGAGAAGACAAAAAGAAACTAAACTGCATGTACTCTTTACACTAGAATGAAAGTTTTTCACTACCTTCCAAGCCACCTACTTAACACCATGACATAGTTCTAGATAAAACTAGACATGCTAAAAGTCATGTTATAAAGCACATAAAGTCAACAGCTTAATGAGTAACCCACTTGGCTTTTCCCATTAGAGAAATAAAGACAACAACTAAATCCTAAATGAAACTAGAACTTTTTAAGAATAGGAAATATGACTTACCAGCTTTGGTACCAATGCAGCTAATGAGCTAACAGCAAATGACGATAATGCCCCAAGACCTACTAAAGTGTTCATATTTGGAGCCCCCTTAAAGAGGCTTTTAACACCATCATGAATAAGGTGTCGCCCAGGACCAAGCAATGTAAACAAGGACAGAGATAGATGGAATCCTACAGAATGAAATACATGGGTCCATGAAGCCTTAGTGATGAAAATATGAGAAACATGGCCAAGGAGGCATACAGCACAGAGGGCCCAAGAGACCGCAAGCTGACGACCTACAAAAAGAAGAGCATTAAGAAAGATTTCTTCACAAATGGATTATCACTATATAAAGCTTTTAACAAAAAAATTTAATCTAACCAATAAGGTGTATGAGGATATGTACCGCTTTCTTTTAGGCGATCATGCTTTTCATCCATTTTCTTTTCAAAAACTTTGAAGACATTCTCCCTTCCTTCATCTGTACAAAAGCAACCATTGAAGCCATAAGGATGTTAAGCGTATTCCATTAGAAGGGTTGAAACATGTTAAGAAAAGGAATAACAAAACTAATCTTCATATAGTAGAGTTTGAAGACTAGTGAAATTAATTGAGTATAATACATGAAGCTCTGAGTTGGCATAAAAATTTGGTCATTTGAAAAATAGTAGCAATGCATGGAACTTGGAACAAGTTTCATCAAACTGGACCAAAATGGAAAAAAGGTAGAAAATGTAGGATTCATTGCTTTACAGTATGAAAAAGATTTATTAATAAACTTAGAACCAGAAGAAAAATAGAAACCCAGTAATGGACTGGTACACCTTGTACAAGTGAAGAACAAAACAGAGCACCTAAACTGAAGTAAAAATATGCTAAAGAAGCAAATTCTTATCATCAAGCATTAAACAACAGTTGAAAGAAAATCCTAAAAATCACATTACTTTATCTACAAACCCACAAAACAAATTACACAAAAGTATCATGGTAAAGTTTACTGGTACTTCCTTGTAATGATATTTCCCTTTAGAAGGTCTTGCATTTCTCTCTAACCACAGGCTTAAGGAATAAAGAACATTAAGGGATTTTACAACCCAAACCAGAAACACCTCATGGATAAACAAGCACAAAATGAACCAGATCAAGTGATGATAGAAAAAGTCTCCCATACAATCACCAAACAACGATAGAGCAACTGAACAACTCATTCTGCAGAGTTTTTCTAATGGAACATGTTGCCTTCATAACTACAATACATAGAAGCAGGGTTTAACCTCAAAGCAATGATTTTATGTTCAACCACTAATATACCATATCTTCCCTAAAGGAGCACCACTATGATAAATGGCAATGGAAGCATCCACCAGAGCCATTACACGAGACATTCTATACTACGAAGTATAATATTGTCTCCATTACGCTAGATAAATTTGGCAAGGATGATGACTTTCCAAGCAATTTTAAATGGTATGTATTTTTAGCAAGAAAGTGGATTTGGCAGTGTCTATTGAATAGAGTATAAATCAACAAATTAATGGGTCTCTAAGAAATTATGTAATATCTAAAATGAGAGAAGAAATACTTAGCATCCTAATCTAGAATAAGAATATGCAATCAACTAAAACCACATTAACATAGCAATCAACAAGAGGGTGTAATCTTAAAATGAAATTGTCTTAGTGATTAAGAGCAGTCCTAGTAAAAAACATCTAAACATTAGAACTTGAAGATTACAAGTTGTTCAAAACTAAATTGAACATAGGGGTAGGAATATATAGAAATTATGATTAGTGGTTGTAACAAATTTATGTTCTAACAACTCTAGGAACCCATTTATTTGCCTACATACATTGTCTAGAGACTGTAAGCAAAATACTATTCAAGATCTTGTTTTCTAGTCATGGTTACAAAAATCCTCTGCCAAGTAATCCGGTATTACCCAATATGATAAAAAGAGATGAAGCACTCGTAAATTTTACTACTATACACAGTAGAATAAGTGCAAGGCAAACTCTCCACTAACCCAGCAATCTAGATCACATACTCAAAAACAAATGATGAAAGAGAATTCAAGTTCTTTACAAGGCTAAACTAAATCTCAAAGTAAAACTTTTATTGGCTATAATGTAAAACAGTGTTTTCATAACTATAAAACAATTGAACAGGTGAATGAGAGGTCCAACACCTGGCATTTAACAATGCAGAATAGCTAAAAAAACAGCAAATTCACAAACAACAAAACATTTAGAAGTTGTCCGCTTTTCTAAAAATCTGTTAAATGTTCTTAAAAAGGTATGCTGAACAAAGATGAATTGCTTGCCTACTGAGTCTTAATACAGGTGTTGGTAAATTTATATTCTAACAACCTAGTGTAAAATGTCGTTTCCACAAATAAAAATGATAAAAAGAAGTTTCTAAAAGCAAAGAGAAAAAACAATTACTTTTAAGATTGTTTTGTGTTTCATTAGCGTGATTATGAATACAGAAAGTTGAAAATAGAACAAAACATGACCACATTATGATGTACAAGATACGTCTAAGAGTTGTGAGAACATATAAAATCAGGCAAACAACTTTTCTAACAAAATAGAAATCATTTATTGAACATGAATGCAGTTTCCAGATACACAACTAATCCTTTGCAAGATACAAGAACTCTGTCAGACTTTGCAAAGTAACAAAGACACAAGGCAATAAACTTTCCTTCTAACTCTGGGTAAAATATACTAATATACCAAGATGATATGTTCCCAGAATAACACCCATGGCCATTGCAATGTCACTCTCTTAAACATGAATACAATAAACCTTTATAAATGAATATCCTAGATTCCTGATGTTAGTTAAAGCAATGACAAATTCAGGTTGTGCAATAGCACATCCTCCAAGAGAAATGGCTCTCTAGCCTTCAGATATCCACCACAAGTTGTTGACTCACCTATTGAAGGAAGAAATCATGATATTAATAAACACTTTTATGTGTGTCCTTTCTGATCCCCTATAGTGGAGAATATTACTGTGAGATTCTTCTAAAGCAAGCAAGTCACCATGAAATTGAAACTCAATGAGTTAGGGACATACCATAAAGAATTATGGTCGCTCCTCACACAAGAAATCTTTAGCTTTTTTATGGTGAAATATCTCCTTCAGTAGCTTCCTGACCTGCCACTAGCCCACCAAACTTCACATGAATCTTATTGAAACTCAAGATGTATGGGGAGTGTCACCCTGGTTAAGATTTAGAGGTCTTCTTGCACTATTCAAGCATCCTCTAGCTGGTATGCTAACTTTAGTCCTATATAGTTTTGGGAAGCTACTTTATAGTCCTTGGTTTGTCTTTACCATACAAACGAACAATTGACTGTTTCAAAGAGTGGAATGTTCAGCTTTCACTTTTTTTTTGCAGTTTTAACACTAGGAAGAGAAAATAATTTAATATCCTTTACTTGTCATGTTTCTTGATTCCTCACATTTTTCTTTGATGTTTTTTCCCCTCCCTATCATCAGCACTTGGGTGATACCAAAAGACAAGGGTATATTTTCATAAATTATACCACTATTAGAATCTCAAACGCCCTACATACACAAGCATATGAGCAATACAACACATCTAAAGTATCGTGAGTAATCTAATAGTTACGTTACAACACTGACTAGTTATTAACAGTCATAAAATGCATGAACAGGGAAAAGTACACATATTCAATTACTCTTTACACATTTCATCTAGAGGGAGTATAATCACAACAACAACGATGATGGTTATGAGAAGGTTTACCTCTAAGGTTCGACACGAAACCACAATTGGTCAAATGCTTTGCAAGTGCCTCACCCAGTTGTTTCGGCCAGTTGGGCGCAACTTTTGCTTCAGACACCGGCCACACTATTGCAGTCTCTGTAGCAAGATTGACACTAGCAGAAGATACTTGTGACTGTTCAACAAACAACATAGATGATGATAACAGAATCAGAGCACAAGCTACAGAACAAATTAAAAGAAAAGGAATGCATTGATTCTTTCGCGCTTTGTTTCTCAAATATTTCATAATTAAGGTACAATTATCAGTCACATTCTTAGGTTTGCGGAAAATAAATGAAGCACCAAAAACAATTTCATTGTCAAATAAAATAAATAAAAGGAAATGATATCTCACTTGACTTTCAAGAATTCTCTTCACACTAGCTGCACATCCCCCGCACGTCATTCCCTGCATCACAGTCGTGGCGTTTTAGCTTTTTTTTAGATAATTTCTAAAATTATCTAATGATAATTGAAATAAAAAATAAAAAAAAAACCAGAGTCTGTTTTAGATTTCTTACCCCAACATCGAGTATGATAACATCCGGCGACACCACCGGAGCCTCCTTCGCGCCGATCGCTTCCGCAGCCGAATTCGACTCCGCATCCCCACCATTCCCACCTCCACCTCCACCACCACCTCCACCTCCACCAAACAAGCCGCCACCTCCGCCGCCGGAGGCGGTACCGAAAGACGCCGCAGAGCTGGAAACGCACTCCAAACGGCGGCGTACCAGGGACACACCAAAACACAAGCCATTCAAAGAAGGTGAAGGAAGTACGTTGTTGCTGCGGGAGCAGGTGGAGCTGAGTCGGCGAGTTACGAACTGAGTCGAGTGGATGCGGAGTAAGGAACGGGTAATGTTGGTGGCAAGGTGACGGTTAAGGGCCTTGGATAGAGTGAAGAGAGGCACTGTCGTCGCCGAGACAGCCAACGCAGACTCCATTTTTTAAAAACAAATTCTCTCTAATCTTCTGTTGTCTCGGTGTACCTGTATTTATATACGTACACAAATTATAAATAATAATATAGTTCATCTCCACATTTTTCTTCTTCTTCTTTTATTATTATTTCTTGAGGCTGCTTGTTGAAGAAAAAAATTTCATCTCCGCCATTAGCGTAAAATAATTAGTGATTCCTTGCCAATCCGACCGTATAAAATTAAAATTGTTTTTTAAAATATTTATTTATAGATATATTAAAATATTACCTGTTGCATAATATATTTTTAAAATTGTTATTTTTAAAAATATTTTTCATTCATAAATATATTAAAATAATATTTTTCATTCATAAATACATCAAAATAATATCTATTTAAGAATATAGTTGAAGTTATTTTTTAAAGTTTTTTTTCATAAGTGCATTAAAATATTTAAAAAAATTACTTTTGATATCATTACATTAAAAAAATATTTTATTTTTTTTCAAAAATATTTTTAAAACACAACGTCAAATACCTGATACGAATTTATTTTATTGTTAGGGATTTGAATTAGCATGAGAGGGTAGTGGATATGGTTTTTTAGGCTATGTTTTTAGGTTATGTTTGTCATTATATTTAAAAAAAATATTTTTTATTTTATTTTTTACTTTAAATTAATTTTTTGTTATTTTTATATTATTTTCATGTGATGATGTCAAAAATAATTTTAAAAAATAAAAAATATATTATTTTGATACTGAATAAAAATTACTTTAAAAAACAAATTTAATCACACTTACAAATATATATTTAAAATGCAATGATAAATTTATAATATCGGAGCTCTTTAATTAGTAATTGAAATATTATGTTAGTCTTCTAGGCTTGTTTTTGTGCATTCATAAGGATGTACAATGTTATTATTTTTTAAACTCTATGATATAAACTGTAATTTTTAAAAATATTATAGATGATGAAAAATGCTGAATAACAGGATAGTCAAGGTAATTCTTCAAAAAAAAAAAAACAGTATTGGTTTTCTTGGACCCAATTAAATATTATATTTTACTAAAAAAACAAATTTAATTATCAACGTGATTTTTAAAGTATATTTGAATGTTACAGGAAAACTAAAGGAGAAGGGAGATTTTTGGGGTGTTTGGGAGGGCGGCTGTGGTAGTTTTTGAAAGTGCTTTTTGTGCTGAAATATATTAAAATAATATTTTTTTTATTTTTTAAAAATTATTTTTGACATCAGCACATCAAAATGATCTGAAAATACTTAAAAAAATTTATTTAAAATACAAAAAAAAAATTAAATTTTAGCTAAACGGCGTTTCTGCCGCTTAGCCAAACGGGGTTATAAACCCTCCTAGGGGTTGTCTCCCCATGCCTTCTGTGACCCGGTCCGCGTACTATATTTGACCAATAACTCTATTATCATGCGCGAGATAAAGTATTTTTTATTTAAAAATATATTAAAATAATATTTTTTATTTTTAAAAAATAATTTTATTATTAATATATGAGAAGAATTTAAAAATATTAAAAAAATATTTAAATTTTGATTTAAAAAAAAAACAATTTAAAATGCTTTCCAGGAACTCCGTTGGAAGGAGGAGAAGGAACACTATCAACTAAGTCCTTAGTTGTAATTTCTCAGCTATATTAACAATTTTTCTGCACACGTCTCTATTTATTTCTCTGTCTTCCACCTGTCAGTATCTTTTGTTTCTCCATCGTGCATTCCGTTCTCTTCTTGAAAAATATTTTTTAAAATAATTTGAATTTTTGATAATTTTATATTATTTATCAAAAATATTATTTTAATATATTTTTATTTTTAAAAATAACTTTAATTATATTATTAAGAAATTGATTTTATTGTTGTTGACGTTATTCATGAAGAGGTGTTTGGTATTGTGATCGGAAAATGTTTATGAAAAAATTTGAATTTTTTATTAATTTATTTTAAATTGAAAAAAAATAGTGTTTTTGGATCATTTTAATGTGTTGATGTCAAAAATAATTTAAAAAAAAATAAAAATTATTTTAATACATTTTTAAACAAAAAATATTTTAAAAAACAGCTCCAACTACACTCCCAGACATAAAAGAATTATACAAAAGAATAAGATTTTTCTTTTAAATCCTACTGGTGCTACTCTTATATTGGTATTGCTGACAACATATTTGAATAATAGTTTATAGGTTCGTGTCGTAATTAAATGAGCTTTCAAGAGTTTTGCTTCCATGTCTTTATCTAATCTGTTGTTGGGTGTGTTTTGCACGTTTCCTTATCATTAAATGTTGGTTCTAGTTTTAAAGTATTTTTATGACTTGTTTTTCTTCTGCGTTACGTGTTGATACTTATTAAACGTGTCTTTAAAAATAAAATAATTCTTTTATTTGTATTAATATTTTTAAATCATTTAAACATATTGATATTAAAAAAATTAAAAAAAATATAAAAAAAAATTAATATATTTTTGAACTAAAAATATTTTAAAAAACAACTTTAATAATACTTTTAAATAAACATCTATTTATATATATATATGACGCAACAAAAAAACACAAGGAATACGACCAACGTCGATATTCCAAAATAATTTCAGTATGAGAGTAACTCTCAAACAAAAAAATCAAATTTTATTCAATAATTTAATAATTCGGCCAAAAGCTTACAACTATATTTAAAACAAAAACTCTACCCCTAATCCTTGTTGGATAAGGAAACGATACTAATTATTAAAAATGACCAAAAAAAATTGAGATAAGTACATAAATTGAAAATTCTAGAAATCCTGAGCAAGCCGGAATTGACGGAAATTGATTTGGACTTGAAAATTAAGAACTATGGCTAAAATGAAACTTTCCTAAAATGTCAAAAACAGCAATTTCAGGGCCTAAATGATGAAATTCGACCAAAAAATGGTATTTGATAGAATCGCCAAGATGCATCAACTAGGTGAGTTTTGCATCATTTCAACTTTAATGCCCTAATTATTAGAAATTCAGTTGCCTTTAATTTTTGGATGCTCTCTCTTAAGCATGCACGTCTCTGCCACTTGTTTTACATTGATACACACACCATATTATTCTTTTTAATTAAGTTGCCTTGTCTCTGTTTTTTTTTTTTCAATGGTTTTATCATGCAAATCATATGACCACATTGGACAAATCATTTTTTTCTTGGTTTCCAATTAATCTATTTACACATCATTTTACACCTTTATTTTTCGTTGGGAGTGTGGTTGTGGTTGCTTTTCAAAGTGTTTTTTATTTAAAAATACATCATAATGATATTTTTTATATTTTTTAAAAATTATTTTTAACATCAACATATTAAAATGATCTAAAAATATCAAAAAGGTTCATTTAAAATGCAAAAAAAAATAATAATCAAATTTCAGCAAAAAACCAGTTGAAACACAGTGCCAAACAAGCACTTTGTTTGGTGTGATGTTTAGCGTGGAGTTGCAACATGTGTTATTATCTTTTCCTCATGCATTTTGGGTTTTTTCAAGCCATGTAATGAACTATTGAAGAATAAATTATAAATAAATAATTCACCATAATTATTTTTAATGATGTAGTAGTAATTATTTTTTTCAGGGGCATATAGATGAAAAAACATAATTGAAACATGAAAGTCACAAGTGTTTAAAAAATATTTTTTTAATAAAAAATAAGTTTGAATAATAAAAAATACAAATTCATCTAAAAATCTATTGCTTGATCCAGATTCATAGAAAATAAAAAATGCTAGGGGTTTTGAGGGATTGAGATGGAGAAAAACACAACCCTAATTACATCAATTTGAGAGTCATTTCATTCCAAATCCTCTTTTAATTCAAAATCGAAAAAAGAATCTTCATTCAATCAAACCCCAAAAAATCATTGATCATGTTGAAGTGTATGTTTTAGAGCATGATTGATATGTTTTTTGAAATTATTTTTTTATTTATAAATATATTAAAATAATATTATTTTTTATTTTTTAAAATTATTTTTGATATTAGCACATGAAAATAATCTAAAAAACTAATAACATTTAATTTAAAATAAATAATAATAAATAATTTTAAAATATAATATCATATAAGTTAGAAGTAAAAGAGCTCGTAATGGTGGTGGTATTGGCACGCGTAGGTGGAAGCATGGTAGTCATGACGTGGTGCAAGATGGAACGGGGAGGTTATTGCTGATGATTCATGATGTAGTGGCGGTTGTTGATGGTGTAGGTGGTGGCTGATGGCCTTGTAGGCAGGTGTGTGTGTTTTTCCCTGTTAATAATTGAATGTAAAACTAGATTTATTAATGATAAACTACATTAAATCAATTAATTTTTTTAAGGGAACATTTATATATAAAAAAATTAGTTAAAAAACTAATAATACCTCTGTAATTTTTTTTAGCCTTAATAAATGGACGCATTTTATTTATATCATAAATTGAAAGATTTGAAATAAGCTTTAGCAATAATTAATATTTAAATTATGAATGATGGTAAATAATATAAAAAAATAAGAATTAATAAAAAAAGGGAACAATTCAAATGATTACAATTATCAACATTTGATGTAAAAATAATACAAATTAATATAAATGAATATACAATTGAAAAAATGAATTAACAACATGGACCAAAAAATAGCACTGTATATATCTGCAGATAGAGAGATCCGCGGATCATAATCGTCGATCAGCTAGCTAGTCTTGAAAATATCGACGTGAAAGATGCGAACGCATTGATAAAACGAGCAAAACACTTGCATGGCCATCAAGAGAAAGAGCAAAACGGCGGCCAACAAGGTGAGATACTGCCATGAACAGAACACGGACCGCTTCATGAATTTTTTTAATCTCACCATCCATAGGCTATCATAGTACTTGTTCACGTCCTCAATCACCTTATCTAAGAACTGAGCTTTCGTCATTCGAACGCACCTACAGTTGCAGTCGCTCATCCCGTTCAACATGGTGGCCACATCTTCGTCGCTCTTCAAACGGTTCGAAATGACGCCTCTTTCTCTGAGCAGCCTCACATCCTCCTCCGTGTCGATGATCCCATTCATCAATTCTATGTATCGAGTGAAAAGCAAGGGCCCCGATGCATTTGACATTTCATATGCTACCAGGTTTCTGAACATTACCTCACTGTTTAAATCTAAACTGATTGTGGGCAGGTAAAATACAGCCTTCTCTTTGTTGAAAGCAATGGTTGAGATGTTACCCGTGGTAGGGATGAAAGTAACGCCACGGTTTGAGAGCTGGGTGACTGACGGGATTGTGATCTCTTCTGCCAATGGTGGCTTGTTAGTGCCTGTAATGGATTCCTTCGTTTCAGGGTCGTCAGGATTTTTTAGTTTAGACAGGATTGTCCAGGACAGGTTCAGCTTGCTCGTCACAGATGATGAAATGTTCTTGACGAAACGTACCGGGGTTATCTTTAGCTGTGAAACCATACTCCAAGTCACGGTCAGGATTTGTTCAACGTAACCTGAATCTACCCCAACTCCTTCTTCTTCTTGCTGGTGATCTCTCTTGATTTGATCTGCAGCTTCTTCAAGCACTATCTCGATCGATTCTTCCACTTTGGGCACGATAATGTCATACAAGAAGTCTAGCAAGTGGGAATGCTCCAAGATGTTCTTAGTTTTTGGCAACTCGATCATCTTGAAAGGAGAGAGCTCTTTAGCTAATCCTATAACCATGGACAGCAGTATGTCATCAGCTAATTCAGCTGACAAGTATTGAAATTCTAGCACCTTTCTCAATATAAATTGTGGAACCTGATTCTCGAGCATCACCATATCTCTGAGAATAGCATGATGAGCCGATTTATTCTTCGAATAATCAAGCAAATGAGACATTCGTGACGGGACCCTCGATAACATTTTAGTTTCCCTGACAGAATAAATTTGAAGAAACTCCAGCAAGAACGAAACATCCAAAGCCATCATCCATGCTAGCGTCTCAGCATTAAAATCTAAGTACCTGTGGTAGCATGCCCTGATCTTTGGTTCAAGCTTTATCAATTCCTCGACAAGATTTTCAAATCTGTGGCTGTGAAGTTGATTCTGCAGTTTCTTTGCTGCTGCCAGCTTATATCTCTCCATCTCATGAAGATCTGCTCTCCGGTAATGGTATGGACCAAGCGAGAGTTGTTGTGGGGTATAATAGTCGGGATTGGAAGACATTAGGGTTTTTGGGACAGCAAAAATGCTCACCGGGCTTTCATCCTCATCGTCATCTCCGAGCTCCTTCTCGAGTGCTCGTCCGACGTTAATGACCCATTGATACTCGTCGAAATTCGAGCTCGAGCTCGAAATCGACCTCGACCTCGAACTCGAAATCGACCTCGAACTCGAGCAATTACATGACATGCTAGGTTGGTGGTAAGACATGTTTGTTTATGTTTGCTGATGTTGTACAGGAAATTAACGATCTCGTAGGTTTTTATACGGTTTATGAGCATCACCTCCCATGCACGGTCCTTCGAAATTTCATACAAGATGAGTGTCAAAAGCAAATTCTTACGTCCAAATTGGCTTTGAAAGTCAAGTTTGCCTCAATTTCTGTTGGCAACCAACCATCACGGCAGCACGCAATGGGTTTAGCTGCGGTACAAAGATATATTCCATCCTTCTTCTCTTAATGACTTTATATTATGGTGCTTTTACTTTTATTTTTATTAATTCCATCCTTACATGTTTGGCCCTTTCACAGTGTAGTCCCCCAATAATCAGTGCAGTTATCCGCTTTAAAGCATATCTACAGTCAATGAAATATTCATTATTATAGTTATTTTATAAAAATTAAATTTATAATAACCGGAATAAATTAATTAAAACTTCCTTTTGTATGATAAGATCATAAGACAGGTGCCATGACAGGAAAAATCCTAAATGGAAATATACGATTTGTGTAATTAAGGGAAAGTAATATAATTATAGTGATTAAGGGACTTAATTGATAAGAAAACAAGAGTAAAGGGATGGACGTAGCATTAAGCAATTATCAGCATTTTAGGACCGCGCGAGCGATTTGATTTTTCTTTAGCCAACACAAGCATGATCAAAGTCCACGTGCTGTATTTCTATCCATTAGCTCGATTTTATGAAAGTTCCTTGTAACCACTAGGATATGGCTTTACTATTTAGATTTTTCACTGTTTTCTGGTCAAAAATAATTTCTGGACTAGCTGTTTTGAAATTTATTTTAAAAAGTATTTTTTATTTTTTAAAAATTAGCCTATATTATTTTAAAAAAAATAAAAAATAATTTTTTAAAATAAAATAGAATTTCTTCATGCTGCTTAACTTATAGGATAAGGTTTCTTTTACTTTTAACAACACGAGCTGATAAGAATGAGTCTTCTTTTTCTTTATTATTTATTATTTATTCGAGGATAAGATTTCCTTGACTTTGGACAGCACAATGGGATTATTTAGAATGAAGATTCTAATATTTTCCTTCCTTTTTTTATCGCACATAATTCTTGGCATAATTAATTTGTCTCGTATTTATCTTGCAAATTAATTCATTTTAATTCTATCAAACTTTAAAACTAATTTACTAAGAACTAGAGCTTGGCAGATGTAAGTAATGCAGAGAGTTAATATAAGATTATTTATAGAATATCATTTAAAAGTCTAAAGTTATAAATTAAAATGATTTGTAAATATAATAATACGATTTTAATGATATAATAAATTGAAGAGCTTCTCTTTTTTTTTTCCAAATAAATATAAAATAATAATTGAGCAGCAATTTATTGGGTTGGGTCAGCAGCAGAATTATTTAGTTTATTAACGATTGTATATCCGATAATTTCTTTAATAGAATAAATTAAATCCTATCCTCATCAAATTTTATATTTAAAAAAGTTATAATTATGTATTGAGAGAGCTTTTGTACTGTATAGCTCAAGATTTTTGACCTTGAATTAAAAAAAAATGTTGAATATATAATTTACCTAGCCGGTCAGAGCACTTCTCTCTCGCTGTTCATGATTTTGTAAATTCATGCCGTTCTATGATTTGAATAGCGGGAATTAAGGTTTCAATTGTCACCAAGTAGTTTCCTGTTTAAGGAACCGAAGATTCCTGGGATTCAAGATTTTTATAGAAACACTTTTATAATTGAGACAAATTACAAAAGTCAAACAACGATATGGAAGAGCCCCGTCAACGGCTATAACATCAACGACCAGTGAAAACATCAGCAGCGGCACTGCCTTTTATTACGAGGAAGAGGGGTTTCTAATCTATATAACCTTTAGCCACAAACGCTCCTTTCGTGCCTGTTTGCCAAACCAGTATTTCAGTTATTTTTTTATTTTAAATTAATATATTTTGATATTTTTAAAATATTTTAATATATTAATATTAAAAATAATTTTTAAAAAATAAAAAAATATTATTTTAATATATTTTAATATAAAAATATTTTTAAAAACTACCGCAATTGCATTCCCAGCCAGGCCGAAGTTTCATAGCTCATGGACCCGCTGTTAGAAGTGAGGTCTACCGGTTAAGCTGGGTAGATAATTCATTGTAGCTCTAGAAGCTATTTATAATGGATTGTAATAATATAATTATTACTGTGCCCTTGAATTCATTAAATGTTATTGTTAGTTTTGTGGATATTTTCAACTTTTTCGTTTAACTTCTTGTCATTAGATTATTACTGTATCTTTTTCAGGGTTTTTTTGAATAGTAAAGCAACGGGTTTGCCTTTGGAATCAGACAAAAAAAAAAAAAATCATTGGTTGAGCAAGCGTATTTTTTATACTTCGATATGTTGATGAATATTTTAAATAATTATTTTTTCCTTAAATGACACAAAAATAAATAAATTAGGAGAGTCACAATGAGGGTATTGTTGGTTTCTATAGTTTGATAAATAGTAAAAACACTTATGTGTCATTGAAAAAGACAAAAGCAAAAAGTTGGTGTTGGAGGGTATTTTGGTATTTTTATATGTATTTTTCCGCTATCATGATAGGTTTTGGAGGGTGTTTAGCTGATTTCATATTTTTAATTTTTTTAAAATTATTAGGGTGTCTTCCTGACGTGCTAACAATTTTCTTCTATTTAGGTCTTATAGACGGCTCGTGTGGCGTTAGGTGATGGCTAAAAATGTCCACCCATCATCTCACTGGAAGTATTGTCATTTCCTTTTCAACATTGTAGTGCATGTGTGAGCTCATGGTGGTCAGAGGCTTGTTGATGCACGATTGCTCTTTTTTCCTGTTTTCTCTCTCCTGCAACAAAAAATGCATACAAGTCCTCATTATTTATGGTTTGTGCATTTCAATCCTTGGTTTTTTTTTTATTTAATTTTTTAAAATTGATTTCTTTTATAGAAATTTTGGTTTGTTTCGATTTTATTCTTTAGTTGAATTTGATCATATATTTTATTTTTTATTTCGACCCTTATTCTTTTAATTTTTTATTTGGTTTTAATTTCATTAATTTTTTTGGTATCAAGGTTTTAATTTTTTTTAATTTTGTACTTCAATTGAAATTGATCTTATATTTTGTTTTTTCATTTAGGCTCTTATTCTTTTAATTTTTAGTTTGGTTTTGATTCCTTTAATTTTTTCAGTCCTTCTCGGGCAATCCCTATTTTTTGTTCATATTTATGTGTCTATACTCTTAGTTTTAGTTTTTAGTTTTTATCATTCTCTCTTGTGTTGGGACTTTATTTTTATTTAATTTAGTCCTCAAATTTTAATTTATGTTGATGATCATTTTAAAATTAATATTTTTTTTCCTTTGTTCTTTTTCTTTAGTTTTTTTTATTTGTTCTTCAAATCAAATAATTTTCTTATGCTAATACTTTTTTTTTGGTTTTGTTATTTTTTTTGGTTGTTTTTGTTTGTTGTTTTTCAAAGTTTTTGAGTTTTTTTATTTTATTCTTTGAGATAATTTTATGGTTTTCATTGTTTACACAATAATAATAACAATTCTAGTGATTTTTTTTTGCTTGTTCTTTTGTTAAAGTTTTTGGATTTTTTTTAATTGTTCAAGACAAGTTAATAATTTTGATTGTTTAGACAGTAATATTAATGATAATTTTAGTTGTTATAATAATAATAATAATAATAGTGACATTACTAATGATAATAATAATAATAATTTATTGTAATGGTTGTGGTGCTTATGGTATTAATAATTATTACTATGATGATAATAACAACAATAAATTATAAAATAATATTAAGAATATAAATAATAACAAAAACAATGATAATAATTATATTCATAATGATAATAATACTGATGATAATTTTAATGATATTAATAACAATAATGATGTTAGTAATCATAATATTGATTTAATTATTATACTTATTAAGATGAATATTTTCAGTTTGTTTTTTATCAATAAAAATAACTACTCCAAAAAAACAAAATAGAACTAGACTTGGTTTAAACTAACCATCCTCGGTTCAGTTTTTTAACTACAAGAACAAAAAATAGTTTTAGTTTTTTTTAACTAAAATATTGGACCAAAAATTTTAAAAAATCTAATAATTTGATCAGTTTTTTAATAGTTAATTTTTTTTTGTTTTTTCTATCCTGGTTTAATCGGTTTTTAATCTAATTCATATTTATCATGCTTTCAAAGTACAGCGCGGATATCAAAAGTCAAAACTAGTAAAAGAAAGCTGCTGGGAGTTTAGCAAACCTAAATCATAAGCAACAATCATCTTCGTTTTAATATTAGAACAAGATAGATTGACACAAACCCCTTGATGCCATCGACCTTAGAAACAAGGACATAAAACCAAACAAGCTACAGCTTATAGATAGATCGATAAGCATACTCAAACTAGACATTTGTAGAAATTTTGTCCATGATGTTTGCCAGGACATTCTTGGACTCGCTCAATAACTTGATGCTCACATTCAGCTTCTCGCGTTTAGCAGCTACAGCTGGAGATTCCTCCAGCATTCCTTCTATCGCACCACCATGTCTACCGACAAGCTCCTAGACGATCTCCTCTTCCATCTCCTTGTTCACAAGATTTCGAGCACAGAACTGCAAATGCAGAGCCATAAAATCAACCAACCTCCTCAAAACAATTTTCCAATAAGCAGTCGTCCTCATTTTCAAGTCGAAAGCTTGAAGCAAAACAGGCTTCTCGTACGCCTTGAGACCTTTAATTGAAACAACTCCCAAGACTTCGATCAGGAATTCAGTAGCGAACATAACTTTCAGGGCATCCATGAATTCCTGCTGTTGAGCCATGAGCTCGTTCCAGTCATTAAGGTATGCAGGATCACTTGTATAATCTGTTACCTTCTCCATTTGAACAATCTCTGCTACCCAATTTCTAGAACGCTCCTTCATTTTTTCCATCAGATTATAGCCTGCTCGCCGAGTGGATAGCTGAAGCTGGTGGTAGTTTTGGGAGCGATGCATCAAAACAGACATGATCACACCCTCAATGTAAGTCCATATTTTTTCAACAAAGTCAACTGGTATGTGTGATGCCTCTTCAACCTTTTTCTACAGAATAGCAAGGAAGGCAGTCCGGGGAAGGAAATTTGGCAATTCAATCCCTTTGGATTCCTCCAAAACCTGAATCTCACTCATCATAAAGTTCCCAGTAAGGTCATCTGCAGAGGACTTCTGAAGTTCACCGAGTATTGGTTGAGCATTTCAACCAATCTGGCAGCAATGCATATTTCAAGAACACTAGATTTCCCAGAAGACTGATCGCCGACAACAACAATTAATGGTGGGGAGTTGTATGCCTTCTTTCATGACCTGTAGATGCCTGAGCTTGTCAGCTGCATCAAGAAGAGGTCGAATACGATCACTGAAAGATGATACGATGAACATGGCTGACCACCAGTTCTTGATGCTTTTCTTCAAGTGATTCTGCTTGATTTTCAGAGCTACTCCACCTCTCTTCTTCACTCACCGAACCACAATGCTTAAGCGCTACACTCATTTTGTCGATCGAGAGAGAGAGAGAGATAGATAGGCTTCAAATTTGTTGCTTGTTCGATTAGTACAAATAAATAATAATATTAGAAAAATACATGATGTTTGATTATTTATGTCAAAGTACTATGCTTGCATTTTTTTATTGTAATTAGATAAGCCACTGTCAAATGCAAAATAATTAATTGTGAAGAATCAAAAGTTGCCAAATTTTTTTTGATTCTAAATGTTGCTGTCAAATTAAGTTTGCCGAATGTGGGCAAGCAATTAAACTGCTAAATGGCAGTTTATTATATATTTACGTATAATATTAAAAAAAAAAAAAAAACTGCGCCTGCATTTACATGCAAAAATGGCATTAGAATGCCGAATGTGGACTGATGCTCTTGAAACTGCCAAATGACAGTTTATACATGGCAGTTTATATATATATATATATATATATATATATATATATATATATATATATATATATATATATATATATAATAATAATAATAATAATAATAAAAAGGTGGGGGAGAAGACATACATGTTCAGGAGTATGTCTTCTCCATTTGTCATTAACTGCCAAATGGCAGTTAAAAAAAAAGGACAGAAGACACATTATTTAAACTAAATTCATGTGTCTTCTTCATTTGTTATTAACTGCCGAATGGCAGTTACTAGCAATTTATTATTATTAATATTATTATTATAATAATATAAATTATTTAAACTATGATAGTTTATTTATTGTTAAACTAAATTGCTTAATTTTATTTGTAATTTTGTTTAAACAATGATGATACATGCCTTCATTACATATTGATTGTAATATTAATGTGTTTCCGGATATTTTGTTGTAGTGGATAGGGAACAACAAATTGATCATTTATTGAGTTATGTGATTAATCCAGTTCACAAAATCCGAGAGCACATTGACTATATGTATCATTGGATGATTAGACTGGCCATGAGTGGTGTTTATGAATTCTACATCGAACAACAAATGTTGATCATTCTCAATTCTTTGTCTGCGGAATGGTATCCGGTGCGACAATCATTGGAAAATAGGTTGAAATCCTTAGATTTCAATAATCTCGCAGATGAAATGCTGTTTGAGAGGGAGCGTTTGTATGCCGAAAAGGGTATATGACGCACTGGAAGAAGCGCAAGTCATTTGGATGTTGCTGCTAAATTCATTCCATGGTTTGAGCAGGCTGAACTTGGAGAAGATGACTTTGATGAAATAGATGATGTAATTGGAGACCCCACTTATGTTCCTACAATATAAGATAATTCTAAGAAGTTTATTATTCTTAATATTGTATTTTTTTTTAAAGACAATTGGTTGTTTATTTTGAACTGCATAAATTATATAATTTAAGTTTTTATTATATTGTATGCATGTGTAATAATATAAACAATGAATTGATAATAATTCATTGATAATATCTGCAACCTGATCAGTGGGAGTTGTTAGTTGAAACTAATAACTATAATGTTGCACTCATTTAAATGTTCAATAATAATTAGACCATACAAATAGGAATTGATTAAGTGTTTAACATTTTTTTGTTTCCATAGTATGTGTTCAATTATTATTTGTTTAATTTAGAAATGAGTGACAATATATATGTCATTGAAATTGTACTATACTCTAATATTTGTTATTGATGTCAATAGCGCTTACTATGGCTGCATCTAAGAGCATTATTGCTGATTTGAATCATGGAGACAAACTAAATGAAAAGAATTACGATGTTTGGCATCGTAAGGTTGAATATCTCCTGGAAGAGCAAGAAATGCTGGAAACAATCACACAACAAATGGCTGAACCTGAGCAAGGAGACACTGCTCAGCATAGGCTTGATATGGAAGCATATCAAACCTATAAACGCAAAGATCGTGTAGCTCGCATTTTGATGTTGAGCAGCATGCGAAATGATATAATGTTGCGTTTTGAAAGGCATCGTTCAGCTCAATCTGTTTGGGACGCAGTAAAAATTCAGTATGGAGGAACCTCCACTACTAGACTTCGTCAGTTAACCCTGAAGTTTGATGGCTATAAGAAGCGCCAAAATCAGACGATGAGGCAACATCTTACAGTCATGTCTAACATGATCAGTGAATTACGGGGTGCTGGGCATGAAATGACTGATGAACAACAAGTCCAAGCAGTTATTCGCTCTTTGCCAAGCAATTGGGAACACATGCGTGTTAACCTTACCCATAATGAAAACATCAAATGTTTTGATGATGTTGCTCGTCA
Source organism: Salix dunnii (assembly GCA_015731905.1). Taxonomy (NCBI): domain Eukaryota; kingdom Viridiplantae; phylum Streptophyta; class Magnoliopsida; order Malpighiales; family Salicaceae; genus Salix; species Salix dunnii. The sequence goes on from CM027661.1 coordinate 1,731,964, forward strand.
TGTCGAGCTTGAAGAAGATCGACTTCACGCTGAAAAGCCTATAATTGAGGTTTTTATGTCTGAGACAAAAATGCGTGGAGCATATGGCTCCAAGTATAAGATGGGTAAGGCTAAGGGCCTAAAATATGGCAAGAGAGGAAAAGAAGCAAGTAATAATGGATATAAACACAAGCGTGGAAAATGTGGCGGTAAGAAAGACAAGAAAATGAATTGTTTCAATTGTGGTAAACCTGGTCACTTTGCTCGTGATTGCACTGAGCCAAAGGTACTATTTAACCACGATTATCACTCTAACTTGTATGTTAGTAGTTGTTTAATGCTTGCTGAATCCGTTCCTTTTTGGACTGTAGATTCAGGAGCAACCGACCACATAGCAAGGGATCGAACTGCCTTTGTGGAATTCCGTCGAATTCCAAAGGGAAGTAGATACATATACATGGGGAATAATGCTTCCATTGCAGTGCATGGGATCGGTACCTGCAAATTAGATTTGCGGGGTGGTCGCACACTTTATCTTCATGATGTACTCTACGCTCCAGAAGTTGGACGGAACCTTGTATCTGTTCTTACTTTACTTCAATTGGGATTTAAACTTATATTTGTTGGTTGTTGTGTAAAGATATATCTGGATAATGTTTTCTATGGTTCTGGCTTTGTATTAAATGGTTTTATGGTGTTAGACACCGTTAATATATCTATTAATAATGATGCTTCAATTTATGTTATTCAAAATTCCAGCACTATTAAAGATAGTAATATCATAACTTGGCATGCTAGATTAGGACACATTGGGCAAGATCGATTAAATAGATTAGCACGAGCTAGTCTTTTAGGATCACTTTCCAAAGAGGAATTGCCCGTGTGTGAGCATTGCCTTGCTGGAAAAGCAACTAGATTACCATTTGGCAAGGTTAAAAGAGCTAGCAGTCCATTACAGCTTATCCATTTGGACATTTGTGGCCCAATGAATGTGAGGGCAAGACATGGAGGAAATTATTTCATCACATTTATAGATGATTTCACACGGTTTGGCCATGTTTATTTAATCTCCCATAAGTCTGAAGCATTGGATTGCTTCATTCGATACACAAAATTGGTGGAGAATAAACTAAGCGCTAAGATCAAAACTTTAAGAACAGATCGAGGACGTGAATACTTGTCTGATCAGTTCAAAAGTTTTTGTGATGAAAAAGGTATAGCTAAACAGCTAACTATTCCTTATACTCCACAACAAAATGGTGTGGCAGAAAGAAGGAATAGAACCTTGTTTGACATGGTTAGGTCAATGATGGCGCAAGCAAACTTACCAATTTTCTTTTGGGGAGATGCATTGTTAACTGCAGCTTACATACTTAATCGTGTGCCCTCTAAATCTGTCCCATCCACCCCATATGAGTTATGGAATGGAATCAAACCTAATCTAGGTTATTTCCATCCATGAGGGTGTGCAGCTTATATTCACAATACTTCTCATGAATATGGGAAACTAGGTCCTAGGGGGAAGAAGTGTATTTTTATACGCTACTCTGAACATTCCAAAGGATTTGTATTTATTGGTGAAAAAGGTGATGGAAGAGTGACAGAGATTGAGTCACGTGATGTTGTATTCTTAGAAGAGGTTTTTTCGAAAACAGGTGAGGTTAAACAAGATTTTCAATTATTTGAAATGGAAAATCTAGACTATGGCACAACAAGCCATTTAGTTGAGGATTTAAATGACACAAGTAATCCTCCTAGTAACAGTGGGAGTGATATTTTATCTATTCCTACTCTCATGGAGCAAGATCATGAGCAATCTCAACCTCGTCGAAGCATTCATGAACCAATTCCCCGTCGTCAATTTGAGATTGAAGGGGAAATGTTCATGATTGCTTCACAAGATGATGAAGAGCCACATTCATTAAGTGATGCTTTATCTGGTCACAAAGCCAAAGAATGGATTCAAGCTATGGAAGAAGAAATAGAGTCGATGAAAACTAACCAAGTCTGGGACTTGGTTGATTTACCGTCAGGACGAAGATCCATTGGAAATAAATGGGTTCTTAAAATTAAACGTAAGGCGGATGGGTCAATAGAACGCTATAAGGCTCGACTAGTAGCGAAAGGCTATACTCAAAAAGAGGGAATTGACTATGAAGATACATTCTCACCAGTTGTGAGAATTACTTCAGTTCGCCTTATTTTAGCTATAATCACATATATGGACTTAGAGTTATACCAAATGGATGTTAGAACTGCGTTTCTCAATGGAGAACTAGAGGAGGAGATCTATATGGATCAACCTTTAGGATTCGAGACTAAAGGACAAGAGCGCAAAGTTTGCAAGCTTAATAGATCTATATATGGTCTTAAACAAGCCTCTAGACAATGGAACATGAAGTTTCATCAAGCTATCTTGAAGGATGGTTTTGCAATGATGGAAGAAGATCATTATGTATATTTAAAGTGTTCTGACAGTAGTTTTGTAATATTGTCCTTATATGTTGATGACATATTAATAGCTGGAAATAACAAAGAGATGATTGATACTACCAAAAAGTGGTTATCATCAAACTTTGACATGAAAGACATGGGTGAGGCCAGCTTTGTTCTTGGTGTGAAAATCATTAGAGATCGCGCTAAAAGACTTTTGGGTTTAAGTCAAGAGACTAATATCAAAAAGATGTTAGAGCGCTATCACATGCAAGACAGTAAGCCAATAGACACCCCTGTTGATAAAAGTTTGAGTCTAAGCAGTGATATGTGTCCCAAGACTCTAGAAGAAAAAGAGAAAATGTCCAGAGTACCTTATGCCAGTGCTGTCGGTAGTTTGATGTATGCAATGATGTGCACACGTCCCGACATATGTTATGCTATTGGATTGGTCAGCCGATATCAATCAAATCCTGGTTAGAAACACTGGATGACAGTCAAAAGGATTCTACGATATCTAAAAGGAACTTCAAATTACATGCTATGTTACCAAGGAAAGAAAGATTTACGATTGATTGGATACTCCGATGCTGATTGGGGAGGAGATGTCGACCAATCTAAATCAACTTCAGGATGTGCTTTCTTGCTTAATGATAGTGCAATACTATGGAGGAGCAAGAAACAATCTTGCATAGTCTTATCTACCATGGAAGCTAAGTATGTAGCTTGTTCCGCAGCAACACAAGATGCTGTTTGGTTAAAAAATTTTCTGGATCATTTGAAAATTGTCAAATCAGCATCAGATCCAGTGACAATTTATTGTGATAACACTGCTGCAATAGCTGTGGCCAAAGATCCAAAATACCATGGAAAGACCAAACACATCAAGATGAGATATCACTACATTAAAGAAGCGATTAATGACCATGATGTGATCCTTAAACACATTTCTACAAATTCTATGGTTGCAGATCCACTCACAAAACCAATAGCAAGGGATGCATTTATTAGACATGTGAGATCCCTTGGTCTGTGTAGAATGTAATTAAGTAATGAATAAATATTATTTGGATATCATTTTATTCATTATTTGTTTATGGATATATTGAGTATCGTATAGTACATTTTGTTAAAGTATGTCAATAGACTAAGATTGGCTCACTCACATGAGCAATCACCTCTAGCATTTATAAGATGCGTAGAGATGAGACTATTTGAGTTTTAATGCTCAAAAAGCGACTTGGGCTTAGTGAGAGCGATTTTAACTCAAAATGATTATTAAAGAGTCGCCTTGGTTGGAACTAAGATGAGATTCTTAAATAAAAGAATCAACATGAATGAATTCCCACCATTCATGTGTCTATTATGATTGAAGCCGAGTATGAAATTATTCATATGTCATTAATGACGATGAGCAAATGAGAATTTCTGATTTGAAGTCTTTGTTTTTGGTGACAAGACTAAGACTCGTATAGTGTATTTCCCCTAACAAGGAGAGCAACGACATACACTCTTTGTCTTTGGAAAAGGAAAAAGAGTACGCTCCACTATAACATGTATTTCATACTACATGTGCTGACGACCAACAGGAGTAAAGAATGGATCCCTGCTTCTTTATTATGTGAGTCCTAGAGATCATATCTAAGATCTCAGAATCTTACCCTTTGTGACTTTTGACTATATCATGAGGTGATAAATAAATGATCGTTACTTTAGGAGTATATCCCATGGTCATGGAATGATTCGACTTGAAGGAATACTCTTAGGAAAGCGAGTTAATTCAGATCTAAATGATGTGAGTGTGAAAGAAAAAGTAATTTTAGTTCTACACTTGTTGCTTGTATTCACCGGCCGGGATCATATCATTTAAATAAATTTGATATGATTTAGAATACATGCAATCGTCATGATGGATAGAGTACGAAATTCTTGAGGGATTGAATTGTACTTATTCATGTATAACTAAAAGTGCTTGGGGTATATGAGTACACTCTAAGGAATAATTAATCATAAAGTTGATGTCTCCTATATGGCCTATATTAGGTTTGTATATATTGGAGCTCCTTTCTCTGTGTGCTTCAGGTCGCACGGTCCGTTTGTCAAGTATGAAATTTCTATGCAAGTTTATAAAATAATGTATTAGATAAATCTAGCCCTTCTGGGCGAGTGGGAGATGTTGGTCTGGTTCGCCCATGAGGGATGAACCCGGTCTACATATCTAGAGGTGCGATTTGGTATTGGTTCACCCATAAGGGGTGAACCTAGTCTATTTATCTAGGGGTGTTACTTATTGGTAACCGCAAGGTAACCGCTAAGTAACTTCTCTCCTCTAGTATAAATAGGGACCTCCCTCTACATAATATATACAAGTTATCCACACAAGTAAAGATAGTTATCTCTCTCAATACATTCAACTTGCTATGATTTGTTAAGACGTTCGTGCCGTGAAACACAACTTTGGTTCTAGTAATCGAAGTGGTCTTGAAGCAAAGATCTAGAAACAAGGAAACGGAATATCTCAAGTAAGTTTTCCGTATTGAATCTACAAGTGTGGACACTGTAATCTTTCTTTCTGCGACGACTATAGATTGACAGCCTTTTCCACAAGGAAAATCATTTGCCTTTTTTTTTTATATCATTTTAAATAATTTTTTTGGTGTTTTTAAATCATTTTAATGTGCGGATATCAAAAATAATTTTTTAAAAATAAATAAAATATTATTTTGATATATTTTTAAATAAAAAATACTTTAAAAAACAACGACAATCATACTCTCAAACATCCCCTCATCAGCTAGGAGATGATTTCTTGTTTTTTGTTATAGAGTATGAGGATGGTTCCTCCTAATAAGTGCCTATTTGGCCAAGTGGCTGAACTGTTGTTTGACCAAAATTTAATTTTTTTTTATTTTAAATGAATTTTTTTTTGTATTTTTAGATCATTTTGATGTGCTGTTGTCAAAAATAATTTTTTAAAAATAAAAAAAAATATTATTTTGTTGTGTTTTTAAACAAAAAACACTTTGAAAAGCAACCGCAACCACATTCCCAAACACCCTCTAAGTGCCTGTTTGGCTAAGCGGCTGAATCGCCGTTTGACCAAATTTTGATTTTTTTTTTGCATTTTAAATAATTTTTTTTTAGTATTTTTAGATCATTTTGATATGCTGATATCAAAAATAATTTTTTAAAAATATAAAAAAATCATTTTAATATATTTTTAAATAAAAAACATTTTGAAAAGAAATAGCAACCACACTTCCAAATACCTCATTAATAATGAGTGGCCTTGCGTATTATTTCCCGCCTTGTACGGTCACCAAAAGTTTGAACAAGTCACTGATCCATGTTTGAAACGAAGAAGTGTCAGTGTATGAATGCACTCCTTCGCAGGTCATTGTACGAACACAGTAGTACACTGTCCGTTGAAAGTTATATTGAAATTATTTTTTAAAAAGTTTTTTTTAAAATATATTATAATAATTTTTTAAATTTATTAAATATATTCACATCAAAACTATCTAAAACACATAAAAAAAATAATTTAAAATAAAAAAATAAAACTTTCAAGTTATTTTGAAATACACTGTGGAAAAGACATTTAATCTACTTAAGAATATACAAATTTAATATCAAAATAATTTTTTAAAATCTTAGACAATAAATCAAAATTCATGTATTTTAAGATATTATTATTTTGATATATTTGATTTATTTTAAAAGTTGTTAGTGAATTGTTCCAAAAGAAAAACTTGTATATATTTTTTTGACATCGACACATGAAAATAATCTAAAAACATCAAAAAATTAATTTAAAGTAAAAATAAAAAATAAAAAAAATTATTTTTTTAAAATACTTTTTATACACAGTGTCAAATACCCATAAGTGACTGTTTGAGAGTGTGGTTGGGGTTGCTTGTGAAAATATTTTTTTTATTAAAAATAAATTAAAATAATGATTTTTTTAAAAATAATTTTTTGCATCAGCATATGAAAATTATCTAAAAATATAAAAAAATAATTTAATATAAAAAATAATATTTTTTAAATTTTTTTAAAAGCACTTATGAAACGCAATACCAAACATAGACTTAAGCAAACACAAGTTGAAATAAAATTCCAAGTAACCTCTTCCGACACTTTTTTTTTATAAAAAAAATAGAGGCCTAATTCAAATGAATTAACAAAGATTGAAAGAGTAGGGACACAATTGAAATTTAGAAATGCCAAATTGGTGCAATCAAGGGTTCAATTGAAAGGAATTTGAAGATTAAAAGTTGAATGAGGGTCAAATTGTAAAATACAAAGATGAAGGATCAGTTTGTAAAAAGCATATAAATTTAAAGACCAGTTCTTTCCTGTCTTGTTCGATAAGCAAAAGTTCAAAAAAGTTGCACTCCTTGCCTTGCGTGTACTTTTCCTGTACGACGTTGGATCCCTATGAAACGAAGTGCCATCGCATGGATTGCTCCCCTTCTATTGGAAGTTATGGGCAAAATAAATAGCTTTGGTCCAATAAAGTCTATGCTTAATGATTGAGGGCTTAGTTTGTGTGATTGTATGTGAAAATAAAAAAAAATTAGGGAGTGTTGGGGAGTGCGGTCGCGGTTACTTTTCAAAATGTTTTTCGTGTAGAAATATATCAAAATAATATATTTTTTATTTTTAAAAAATTATTTTTGACATCAGCATATCAAAATGATCTAAACACACCTAACTGCCGTCATTTAAAATGAAAAAAAAAAGGCCAACCGCAACTAACCTGCAGTTTGGCCGCAGTGCCAAACATGCACTTAATTTGAAAAAAATGTATAAGAACTTAACAATTCAAAGAGCATATATCTTATTTTCATTAAATACTCATAAGAAATTAAAAAAAAAACATTATATATTATAGGTTTGTATACAATTATTCATCATTAATGATTGGGGTGTTTGATAGTACGTTTTAAAATTCAAAAGCTCTTCTGATAATTTTTTTTTTTAGATTGTAAGTTTAATAATCATAACAATATAATGTAATTAATTAACTTTAAAGGCATATATAAACCAAGAAAAACAAGAAGAATCACAAAATAAAATAAACTTGACAACCAAGAAATAAAATACTACTCACACACACATGCACATAATAAACTAAATAATAAAGGATTATCCTAAGAAATTATGGGTGTAGTAAGAGAAGGAAAGGAGAACAATAGTTGTTGTTTGTCGGTGGGATGATGAGTGCTGAGATGCAGGTAAAGCAGCTCACATGTGTTTTTTTTACAACCTGCGATCAAAACTCAATTTGACGTGGGTCACATGGTCACAAAACCTATTATTCATATGTAACCAAACAACAAACAACCTCGTTTCACTCAAACCTAACCCATGACCTCATTACTAAACATCCACTTCATTCGTGGTGTGTGTGTATATATATATATATATATATATATATATATATATATATATATATCTTGTATTTTAAGCTGCTTCTTTTCTTTTCAATAATAATAATAATAATAATAATTTGTAACACTTGTGCACACGTGATGAACCTATTCTATTATCAAAGTGTGTTGATATCGTATAATATTTATTTACTCAATTGTCATGGTGTTAGATTTACCTTTTGTAAATCTATAATTTGAATTTTTTACATATAAATTTATGAATAAGCTTCTCATCCCAAAATGAATAACAAGTCTTGTTCTATATTAAATCAATAATTAAATATTCGAAGTTAAGATTTATTATATTACATTAATGATTGTTTTGGTCTGCGTGCTCTTTACTTTCAGATGCTTTCTTCAAAGCGATTGATTCCTTTTCCCTCATTTCAAACTTACTCATTAGGTCATCATATCAGAAACTCATTTCTTCTGACTCTTTCCTTGGATCAACTTGTTAATTTGTTCCTTTTCTTGCAATTGACGATCCAAATAAACCCTTATCTGTTCTTCTTCTAATAGTTGCTTCTTAAGGAATTTTTGATTGCTTTTGATATTGCTAAGCTCAATCCCTAGCTTATCCAACTCTTCTTGCCAGTCCCCTTCGTCAACCTTCTTTCTTCTAGTTCCAATAGAAACGAGTGCCTTATCTCGCACCAAGCTTTGTCTTACAGCGTCCTGTGGTACCTCATAGGTCCTCTATGCTAGGTAACCGGGGCTAACATAAGGTTTTTTTGGGCGGAGCTCTCTTCCAACTAAAATAATTAGCCCCCAGACACTCTTAATAACTTCGAGTTCAGCCAATGAATTAACTTCTTTGAAAGAAACGGTATACCCGATCAACCCTTTAGTTCTTGGTACATATTGTGTTCCCCCAAACTGTCTAGTTACTAAAGAGGGAGAATAGCTGACATAACTGGTTAAGCCGATTAGTGGGACCAACTCCTTATTACTACAATTCATTAGATAAGTTGAACTATTCACCCAAGGGGCTTTCCAGCTGAAATTGCTTTTGGAAAGTGCCCGGTATTTCTCCACCCAAGCCTTTTCATGTATGTCTTTCCATTCTTCACTTAGAACCAAGCTGAGAGGCCTCATGTTAAACTAATAAAAATTGTTGAAGACTTCTCTTGGGGTTTCCAGGTGACTAACAATCCACATGAATAATAAAGGGATGTAACAATGCATTGGTCCTTCCCCATGCAATCTGTATTGGTTTAAAGATGGGAAAGTTTTAGCCAATATAGTTGAAACGGTGTTATTCTTTCCTTGCTCATATTCAACAAAAGCATTGGCTGCTTCCATTCTAATAATCCTAGTGGCTTCCGAAGGGAACAATATTAAACCAAAGTTAGTGAAGGCCACCGATTGAAGCACCTCTTCTCCGACCCTCGCTTTATCTTTACTACTTTTCAACTTATTCGCAATCGCCTTCCACTCAAAATATCTAGAAGATGTCATGTACTGCCCTACATGATCCAGGCATAGTAGCTTAGCAACCTCTTGGACTGTATTCTCATTTTTCTGTCTAAAATAAACCTTGTGAGGGTTATAGGGGAAACTCAGGATTTGAGCATACTCCTCTATGGTTGGGGTCATATCAATATCCCTAAAGGTAAAGCACTTGTAGCTGGGATCCCAAAAATGAATAAGGGCTTTGATTGTTGATATCTGAATTGGGATTTTCATCAAGTGAGCTATTCTTCCATATCTTACTTCAAACAATGCCTCATCTACATACCCCATGATAGGCACAAGCCTTTTCATATTTTCTATGGATCATGTGTGCCAATTCATTGATTTTAGCCCTTGGGCAATCTCCCTCAGTTAACGGCGTCATCTCAGATCTTTCCCCGTATTTCAAAAAGGTCATGGAAGTCATGGTCTTGGTCTAGTAATTTCTGCAAAAAAAAAAAAAATTAAAAGAGGAATGAATTATTAAAGAGATTGCATCCTAGGTTCTAAATTATCGCATGCAGGGTGAGTTTTCTATTTGGTCTCAAAAGGTCTATGAACTGCCCAGTGACCACCTTACGAGAAGTTAATATGGCAGTTTACAAGAAATGATTATGGCACAATGTGACCACCATCATCAGGTAAACATATAGTTCATAGTTGGATGTTTCACGAATCTAAACCCTGACTTATCGTAAAATTCAAGCTTATTTACAAAATTAAAATGCATGATGACATTAATTCATGCTAATGTATATTGAATTTGAAAATGTATGCTAAAGCAATATAAAAAAGTAACTTAAAGAAAAATCAATCAAATAAATAAAGCTTAGTCCAATATCATTCCTAGTGGAGTCGCCATCTATTGCGACGGTTATTTTTTCGCACTTCGTGCCTCGCCATCCCCGGATTAGGGAGACAACGATATGCGGTGGGAAATGGTGTATGTTTTATAGTCGTAAAACTACAACTATAATTATCAGGAGTCGATACCTAGTATTAAGGTCACTAGGAACCTATTGGTTTGCGGGAGTCTAGGTAAGAGAATTTGTTGTGTAAGGGAAAAATGTATCATTCCCAGTTCACCCTACCTTTGGTACGCTGCATTATTGTTTGATTGTTTTTTCTAAGTCATTTTATTTATTGGTGTTTTCTGAAATTCAAAGTAGATCTCTATTCATGAGAAAGTCTCTACTTTTTTGAAGTTGAAAACCTAATCATTCTAAAATCAGAAATTCTTACACTACATAAAGAATATATGTATATTAGTTATCTACGAGGGTACTTTACAATATAATTTTACACCGTGATAGTTAGAACAAAATAATTGTTAAATTATTTTAATATTTTGACCAAAATCTAACGGATAATTATAAACTAGTTACAATATCTAATTTTCATTTCAAAAAATATGGAAAAAATACAACATATTTTTTGTGAAAAATATGCCGGAAAAAAACTTGCAGTCCGGCCATATGCGCGAAAACAATATATTTTTTTTTCTTTTTTCTTTTTGAAATGCAACTTTTATGTTTTTATATGTTTTTTTACTTTGTTCTTTTTTAAAAAGGTAAAATAAATAAAATAAAATAAATTATGGGCTAGACTGCCCAGCCCTGATGGACCAATGGCCATACTTAGTGGTTTGGCTGTCCAACCTTGATGGGCCGAGAGGCGCATCATTTTGAGGCCCATCTAACAGGGTTGAGTCATGTCAGCCCAACCCAAAATTTAATAAAAATAAATTAAAAAAGGAAGAAGAGCATGAACAGTGCAAAATTAACAATGTTCACGTTCGTGAACAATAACTAGTTAACTTCGATGGGAGGGTTACTTGTTGGAGCCGTCGTGTAGAGGAGGTGAAAGTGGTTATTCCTGTTGTGGTGGCGTCGGAAATAAAAGTCTGTGGTGGATGGAATGAGGTCTGGAAGCTGGCTGGTCATGACAATCTCTGCAACTATCGCTTCGTTGTTGTCTCACTAGAGGCCATGTTTGGGTGGTCTCTATGGAGGAAGAGATGGTAGTGGTGAGGGTGGTGGTGCTGGTTGCTGTCAAAGGCGGTGCTGGTGCTGGTTGAGGAGAGAAAAGTAGTTAGACTTTTGTTTCTAGTGTGAGAAACGCTGACTAGAAGAGAGAGAGTCATGACAGAGAAGAGGGAGGAGCTGTGACGGGGAAGAGAGGTGAGCTAATGAGGCAGCCTCACCAATGTCCAGAAAGGGTAAAGGTGGAGGTTCAGGGTTATTGCACTGTAATTTTACTATTCATCTTTGTTTGTTCAACGTTTTCCCACCATTTTTTCTTGCCTTTCTTCTACAGTTTTCCTCCTATTTACAGGCTTATTTTGAAACTTGCAGATATAGGATTGATATTCAAAGCATGGTGTTTTCAGGGGGTGGTTTGCAGGGTATGGTTGTCATAGCTGCCGGTAGTGCCACTGTCCAGTCATCTCAACATTGATTTTTTTATTAATTTAATATAAAATACACTGAAAAAATAGATTATTATAAAAAGAGTTTTTTGATAGAAATAACGGTGTTTTTATTTTTAATTTTAGCTTCTGATTTCACCCAAAAAGCTTCTTTAATGAAAATTCTGATCTTCTCAATTTAACGCAGATTATGCTTAATTTCTTATCAATTAAACCCTTAATAAAATTAATTTGACTATTTAAAGCATAATCAGGCGTTTGATTAATCGTTTAATTAGACTCTAAATTAATTCTGAAGCATAATTACACTTTAAATTAATCGACGATTAAATCAAATTGACCCATGAAAATATAATTATGTCTTCTGACTTTATTTTTAAATAGATTTATCCAATAATAAATTATTTTAAGCCTTGAATTTGCAATTTCTTTTATTTTTGAAGGCATAAGAAGTACGACCGGGCTCTCAAAAAAATCAAAAATTTCCAACTTAATTTTTCTTCCGACACCACCCCTTTTATTTTATATTTTTTATTTTTGAATAAATTTTGGAGAATAGCCCAGAAATAAAGTTATGACTATCGCGACGGTAATTTTTCGCGCATCGCACCCCGATATCCCCCGGGTTTGGGGCAACAACGGCGCCTAGTGAAAATAAAAGGTTGTTTTATAGCCGTAAAAATTACAACTATAAATATAAAGAGTCGTCGCCTAGTATTACGGTCACTAGAAACCTATTGGTTTGCAAGAGTTTTAGGTAAGGAAACTTGTTATGTAAGGGGAAAATGCATCACCCACAGTTCACCTTACCTAAGATAAGCTGCATTGTTGTTTGCATTATTATTTGATTGTTTTTTCCTAAATCATTTTTACTGGGCTTTTCTTAAGGTTTAACATAGATTTCTCTATGAAAGAAAATATCTACCTCATTGCAGGGCGAAAGACTAACCACCAAATTAAATTTTGCAATGCATTTTCAAAATCACGATTTTAACTATCTACGAGTGTACTTTACAATATAATTTTACATCATAATAAATAAAACAAAATGATTGTTAAATTATTTTTGACATTGTAGCCAAATACCAATGGATAATCATAAACTAGTTAAGATATTTAATTTTCGCTTTTAAAACATGAAAAAGATGCAACATATTTTTTTGCAAAAAATACAATGAGAAAAACTTTGTTGTATTTTTATTGTGTTTCTTTGTTTTTTTTTCTTTTGAAATGCCATTTTCATGTTGTTTTTTTTTCTAACTCACACACCCATTCTCTTTTTTCATTATTTTTTTTGGTACATTTTACAATTACATAACATTTACAAAATAAATAAATGAACACAATGACAAATTAAATACAAATACAACATTCAAAATCACAAAAACAATCTCAGAAGCACTGCTGACAGCCGGAGCCAAGCACGCCACTGGCGGCGCGTGGTACCGCACGCCACCATAAGTGGGGTAAAACGACAGGGGGTGTAGATCGGCCTCTCCCCTTTCTTTTCTCGCCGGTGGTGATGTTCAAGGACCTGCAAAATAAAAAGCATAAACACAACAGCACACAAAGCAAAGCTCCGCCCAGAGCTGCCCCTTCTTCAACAGATTTCAGATCTGCTCTTCCCTTTCTTCAGGTGACCGATTGGTGCTAGAAGAGAAGATGGAGCAGTAGAGAAGAAGAGATGAGGTTGGCAGAGAGAGGGAGACACCGTGGATGGTGGCTGAGTGGCTGATCTGTCAGGGTGAGCCAAGGAGGTGGCCGTTGGCAGGTAATGAGGAAATGAGAGTGGGGGCTGTCTTGGAGTAGGTGATGGCTGAGAGAGAGAACCACCGTGGATGATTGCTAGGTGTATGATCGGAGTGTCATGGGTTAGCTAATGGTAGTTGGAGGGGAAAATGGTCAAGAAGAGCTGTCGGCTGGTGAAAAACGTAGTGAGAGGAAAGGAGAGTGGGGTTAACTGGTCAGTCACCGGAGAAGGAGAGAAAATGATGGCTGGTCGGAGAAGGGTTGGTCGTGAGAGGAAGCAAAGGGAAGATGAAAGGAAGGCTGGCGAGCGACGGCGAAGGAGTGTGAGCTGGCCGGGGAGGAGAAAAGGGCTGCAGCGGCTGCCCTTAAGGGAGTTGCGACTGCAGCCCTAACAAAAGGAAAATTAGGGTTTTTCAATTTTTTTTTATGGCAAATAAGGTCTTATTTATAGAGTTCAAAATTACACGCCTTTTCACTTTGGTCCTTGATTTCAGATTTGTGTAATTTGGTCCCTAATTTCGAGCAATTGGATTGGAAAAATACAATTTGTTCTCTGAAAATTCCAAAATTCTCAATTGAACCCAAATTAAACTCAAGAATTTATTTTTTCATCAATTAAACCTTTAATAAAATTAATTTGACCCATTTAAAGTACAATTAGGCCCTTGTGCTTAATTAAATACTTCAATTGGTCCTTAAATTAATTCTCAAGCATAATTGCACTTTTAAATGGATCGACGATAAAATCAAATCAACCCATAAAAATATAATTATGTCGCACGACTTAATTTTCACACAGATTTATCAAATGATAAATTATTTTTCCTTAAATCTGTATTTTTCTCTATTTTTGGGGACAAAAGAGATACGATTAGACTCTCGAAAACAACAGAAAATTCCACATTGATTTTTCTACCCTCGCTGGCCTTTTTATTTTATTTTTCTGGTATATTTTGGGGAGTCACCAAAAAATTGGGTGATGACAATGACAATAGTGATGATAATTTTAAATGTTAAGACTTCGATGTTACTGTTGTTATAATAAGATATGTTGATATGTTTCATTATATCAAACATTATATGTATAAATATTATATTTTAATCTCAACAATTATAAAAATTATTTGCTTCACTAATAACGTAGTGCGGGCAATTAACTAGTTTTGAGCTAATTTCATTTGATTGTGATTTATCGGTTTTTTTCTTAAAAAACCAAAAAACTAGTCCGATAGTTTCTAAAAAATATGATCGGTTTAATCGGTTTTTTTTAATGGTTTGATTTTTCTTGATTATTTTTTTATTTTCTCTATTTTTTTATTGTTTTGCTTACCCCTAATGTTCATATTGAAAATGACCACCGACACTATAGGGATGCACGTGTTGTCTGATGCGGTCATTTTAGTCGTAAGAACCTTGAACATAGTTTAAACCGACCAAATTTGGTTTTTTAACTAAAAACAAAAAAATAGTTTTAGTGTTTTTAGATTTTTTTTTAACTTTAACCAAGTTTCATCTTCTCCCATTTAACTAAAATGAAAATAAATGATATTAATAATAATAATGGTATTAATAATTATGATAATAATTATAATTATAATTATAATGATAATAATAATAGTTAAAAATATTCACTGTTATATTATTAGATATATTGTCATATCCTTTTTTATCATGGTGACGCGAATGTCAGAACTAAATTAATAATCAAAGAAGGAGAAAATAAGAAGGATTTACTTTATTATAGTTTGTTGAATTTTCATATGCTATTTTACAAGTTACAAAGGTGATTACGATGCCACGCCGAATTGGACCTAAAGAAATGATTATTTAAACCAATCCCATCCATCCATCCATCATCCATGAAAAGAGGGAGAGAGAGAGATTGAAGATATGGGATTTAGACACATCATGCTCGGATTTTGGGACACAAAGACCTGCCAGTTTCTTCGCCTCCTTAGAGGTTTTACATCAAATCATCTCATCAATCTGCATTCTAAGCTCTCTCCCCATCAAAATCAAGCACACTGCCAATTTTATCGTTTCTAGTTACCATCTATTTTTTCTGCCCTTGCATAGAGAGAGAGAGATCCGCGGATCATAATCGTCGATCAGCTAGCTAGTCTTGAAAATATCGACGTGAAAGATGCGAAAGCATTGATAAAACGAGCAAAACACTTGCATGGCCATCAAGAGAAAGAGCAAAACGGCGGTCAACAAGGTGAGATACTGCCATGAACAGAACACGGACCGCTTCATGAATTTTTTTAATCTCACCATCCATAGGTTATCATAGTACTTGTTCACGTCCTCAATCACCTTATCTAAGAACTGAGCTTTCGTCATTCGAACGCACCTACAGTTGCAGTCGCTCATCCCGTTCAACATGGTGGCCACATCTTCGTCGCTCTTCAAACGGTTCGAAATGACGCCTCTTTCTCTGAGCAGCCTCACATCCTCCTCCGTGTCGATGATCCCATTCATCAATTCTATGTATCGAGTGAAAAGCAAGGGCCCCGATGCATTTGACATTTCATATGCTACCAGGTTTCTGAACATTACCTCACTGTTTAAATCTAAACTGATTGTGGGCAGGTAAAATACAGCCTTCTCTTTGTTGAAAGCAATGGTTGAGATGTTACCCGTGGTAGGGATGAAAGTAACGCCACGGTTTGAGAGCTGGGTGACTGACGGGATTGTGATCTCTTCTGCCAATGGTGGCTTGTTAGTGCCTGTAATGGATTCCTTCGTTTCAGGGTCGTCAGGATTTTTTAGTCTAGACAGGATTGTCCAGGACAGGTTCAGCTTGCTCGTCACAGATGATGAAATGTTCTTGAGGAAACGTACCGGGGCTATCTTTAGTTGTGAAACCATACTCCAAGTCACGGTCAGGATTTGTTCAACGTAACCTGAATCTACCCCAACTCCTTCTTCTCCTCGCTGGTGATCTCTCTCGATTTGATCTGCAGCTTCTTCAAGCACTATCTCGATCGATTCTTCCACCTTGGGCACGATAATGTCATACAAGAAGTCTAGCAAGTGGGACTGCTCCAAGATTTTCTTAGTTTTTGGCAACTCGATCATCTTGAAAGGAGAGAGCTCTTTAGCTATTCCTATAACCATGGACAGCAGTTTGTCATCAGCTAACTCAGCTGACAAGTATTGAAATTCTAGCACCTTTCTCAATATAAATTGTGGAACCTGATTCTCAAGCATCACCATATCTCTGAGAATAGCATGATGAGCCGATTTATTCTTCGAATAATCAAGCAAATGAGACATTCGTGACGGGACCCTCGATAACATTTCAGTTTCCCTGACAGAATAAATTTGAAGAAACTCCAGCAAGAACGAAACATCCAAAGCCATCATCCATGATAGCGTTTCAGCATTAAAATCTAAGTACCTGTGGTAGCATGCCCTAATCTTTGGTTCAAGCTTTATCAATTCCTCGACAAGATTTTCAAATCTGTGTCTGTGAAGTTGATTCTGCAGTTTCTTTGCTGCTGCGAGCTTATATCTCTCCATCTCATGAAGATCTGCAGTCCGGTAATGGTATGGACCAAGTGAAAGTTGCTGTGGAGTATAATAGTCGGGATTGGAAGACATTAGGGTTTTTGGGACAGCAAAAATGCTCACCGGGCTTTCATCTTTATCTTCATCTCCGAGCTCCTTCTGGAGTGCTCGTCCGACGTTAATGACCCATTGATACTCGTCGAAATTCGAGCTCGAGCTCGAAATCGACCTCGAACTCGAGCAATTACATGACATGCTGGGTTGGTGGTAAGACATGTTTGTTTATGTTTGCTGATGTTGTGCAGGAAATTAACGATCTCGTAGGTTTTTATATGGTTTATGAGCATCACCTCCCATGCAAGATGAGTGTCAAAAGCAAATTCTTACGTCCACATTGGCTTTGAAAGTCAAGTTTGCCTCAATTTATGTTGGCAATCAACCATGCATCGCGGCAGCACGCGATGGGTTTACCTGTGGTCCACAGATATATTCCATTCCTCTACTCTTAATGACTTTATATTATGGTGCTTTTACTTTTATTTTTATTAATTCCATCCGTACATGTTTGGTCCTTTCAGTGTAGTCCCCCAATAACCAGTGCAGTTATCCCCTTTAAAGCATATCTCTACAGTCAATGCAATATTCATTATAGTTATTTTATAAAATTTAACTTTATAATAACCGGGATAAATGAATTAAAACCTCCTTCTGTATGATACGATCATAAGACAGGTGCCATGACAGGAAAAATCCTAAATGGAAATATACGATTTGGGTAATTAAGGGAAAACAATATAATTTTAGTGATTAAGGGACTTAATTGATAAGAAAACAAGAGTAAAGAGATGCACTTAGCATTAAGCAATTATCAGCATTTCGCGAACGATTTGTTTTTCTTCGTTCTGTAGCCAACGTGCTGTATTTCTATCCATTAGCTCGATTTATGAAAGTCCGTTGTGACCACAAGGAAATGGCTTCACTATTTAGATTTTCACTGTTTCCGGGTCAAAAATAATCTCTGGACTAGCTGTTTTGAAATGTATTTTAAAAGTATTTTTTATATTTAAAAAAATTAGCCTATATTATTTTTTAAAAAATAAAAAATAATTTTTTCAATATATTTTAAAATAAAAAAATAATTTCTTCATGCTGCTTAGCTTATAGGATAAGTTCAAAATATACATTGAGTTTGAAATATTATTTTTTTAATTATTCAGTAATCACATAATTAACTTATGGTATAACAAAAGTTCACCAATTTTAAGTGCAAATTAAAGGCTGCAACCAGTCCACTTCGTGGGAAGTTTCTCCACATTAACATTTATTTCTCCCATGACATTGCCCAACATCTCCTCTCTCGCCATCCAAATCACTACGGCCTCATCCACACAGCTACTTGTATCAAACTCACTGCACGATGTCCCAATCCGTCCTGAAAAATCCCTTTACTTTCCACAGCACAATGGGAATATTCAGGATGAAGATTCTAATATTTTTCTTCCTTTTTTTATCGCACATAATTCTTGGTATAATTAGTTTGTCTCGTATTTATCTTGCAAATTAATTCATTTTAATTCTATCACTCTTTAAATATAAAATAATAATTTAAATACAATTTATTAGGTTGGGTTAGCAGCATAATTACTTTCACTGTATTGTGTTTCAAAAGTGTTTTCTAAAAAATATTTTTTATTTTTTATTTTAAATTAAAAAAATTAATGTTTTAGATTATTTTTATGAGCTGAAATTAAAATTATTTTCTTAAAAAAATAATATTTACACTCACACTTGGTTTATTAATAATTGTATATAATTAAATCCGAGTCTCGTTAAATTTTATTTTTTAAAAAGTTAAAATTATGTATTGAGGGAACGTCTCTGTTGTAAAGCTCACGATTTGTTGACCTTGAATAAAAAAAATTGTTGAATATATAATTAACTAGTCGGTCAGAGCACTTCTCTCATGATGTTCATGATCATGTAAAATCGTGTCGTTTTATGATCCCCGTAAAAGAGAAGGCATCGTTGAATAACGGGAATTAAGATTTCCACTGTCACCAAGTAGTTTCCTGTTTAAGGATCCGAAGATTCCTGGGATTCAAGATTTATTTAAAAACAATTTAATAATCGAGAGACAAGTTACAAACATCAAACAACGATATGGAAAAACCCCTTCAATGGATATAACATCAACAACCAGGAAAACATTAGCAACATCGCTGCCACAGAGAATAAAATGGGAAAAGAACTTCCACGAGGAGGAGGACGATCTTCCTTGCTGGGCGGTTACAGTTCTTACTACCTCATTAGTAGGAAGAAGATTTTCTAATCTATAGCCTTTAGCCACAAACACTCCTTTCTTTATTGATGGTTTTGAGGGTGTTCTCAACTTTCCAACTTCACCTCCTAAAGATATTTGAAAGCTCAAAAGGTATTTGAGGGTTTTTCTAGACTAAGAATCACGTAGTGCTTACTCTTAGAACTCTTTTTAGCTCTCATAATTGATTTGCATAATGTTATGACATGCCCCCCGCGCACTTTGCTTGGGCTTTTATCTTGACATGCCCCCAGTATTTTGTTTGGGCTTTTTATCATGGGTTTTTAGCACTATCACCATGTTGACTTGATTTATCGTAATGTACTAAAACTCTTTTTATGTTAATGCCTTCCAGTTTTGTTCGGGTATCTCTTGATATGCCCCCCAGTATTTTATTTGGACGTTCTATCATGGGTTTTTTAGCATTATCAGCATGTGACTTAACTTCCTATTGTATGTTAAAACTCTTTTTTTTTACCCACAGAAGGGTTTAGGCATCTTTTGTCATTGAAGACTATTTTGTGGATTGAAAGCCTTTTCTGTTTCCTTTTTTTTTCACACTTGTCTCCTAGTGTAGGGTGTGATTCTTATCATGGTTAATTGTCAAGAAAAATTTATTAGACTCAAACAAAGACTGCAATGGATGTTTGAGACTTTGTGAAGGCATATCAAATATGTCCTCTCCTCATTTCAAAAACGTGTATTCTAAATCGATAAACTTTACTTTTCCATGCGAAATAATTTTAGGTTGGCTAAGAGATTAGCTTTATTATGTGGGTGTTTGGTGGTATGAGATCACCTTCTAATAAAAATCATATGAATTCTAAGAAATTACTTATTAAACAAGCATCAATTTGATTTTCCTTTTGTACTAGACCTTGATTTGCCAAAAATCGTAATGAAAGTGTAAGATCATGCAAGAATTGAGAGGGAGGATACACCAAGAATTCAAACCCAAATTTCAGTTTCATTAGATGTTGTGAGTAATATATTAGGCATAATATTTTTTCACACCATTGGAGTTTACAGGCCTAGGCAGATTTTCTCCATCCATGGTGGTTAGAATTAGGGTTCCTCCAGAAAAAGCTTTCTTCATCACATATGATCCCTCATAGTTGGTGTCGCACCCCAAAAAATGTGAGAGCGCGGCGTCTTGACGACTCTTCCCCGTGTGCGGGGGAAATTCATATGTCGGGGGTCAAATTTTTATTTTTTTTGAAAAAAAAGGAGTCGCCACCTAGTATTATGGTTACTAGGAAACCTAAACTAGTCTTTCAGAGATTCTAGGGTAAGGGACTGGTTGCGTAAAGGGAAGGTTTTAGCACCCCTAGTACGCCCTACCTAAAGTAAGCTGTTTGGTGTTTTGTTTGGTTATGATTTGTTATGATTTCAAAGAATATGTTGGTTAAATGATGAGTGGGATATTATTCTGCCGAATATTTTGGATATTAACCCCTTAGGATTTATTTATCCAAATACCAACAGTGAATAATAACATATCATTCCCGCCGAATATTTTGGATATTAACCCCTTAGGATTTATTTATCCAAATACCGACAGTGAATAATAGCATATCATTCCCGCCGAATATTTTGGATATTAACCCCTTATGATTTATTTATCCATATACCAACAGTGAATAATAGCATGTCATTCCAGTCGAATATTTTGGATATTAACCCCTTAGGATTTATTTATCTAAATGCCGACAGTGAATAATACGAATCACCAAAAAAAAAATTTATATTTTTTTTTGAATATTGGCCAATACCTTTTGGATTTTACAAACATGTTGTAAAATCCAAAAATGCAAGAAAATGATTTTTACTTTGCGAAATTCATACTAAAATACATTTTTCTTCAAAAATCCAAGATAATATTTTTTGAAACAAAAAGAAAATATATATATTTTTTTAAAATATGCTAGTGTGTTGGCCGTATGCATAAAATCACATTTTTATTTTTTTTTGCAAATTTGTATTTTTTTTTATTTTTATCCTTGTATTTTTATTTTATTTATTTATTTATTTATTTTTGGGGAGGGCTAGGCTGCCAGCCCGCTTGGCGCTAGGCTTAGGCCCTGTATTAAAGGGCTGGGCTGGAAGCCCATCTCATTTAGTGGTCAGGCCGGGCACCAGACCCGGCCCGTCCCGACCCGTTACTGTTAACAGAACAGTAAAATTGGGTGCATGCAAGGATGATGAACAGTGAAATGGGAAGTTTTTGAGTATGACGAAAGGAGAAACGGTTAATACCTTCGTGTAGAGGTCGTAGAGGCAATTCTTTTGGTCGTGGTGGTGACGGAAATGGTAGCCTGTGGTGGTCGGAAATGGCGTCGGAAAAGCCTCGGTCACGTTGCAGACGATGAACTGTTCTGCCAAAAACTTTGCCTGAGATGAGTGCTGAGTTTCTAAAGAGATGATGGAGAGTTTGGTGATGATGGGTTAGAGTGAAGTGGCTGGGATTGGTTGTCGGAGCTGTTAAACCGAGAGGGAGAGAGAGACAGAGGTCTGGTTTTAGAGAGAGAGAGGTAAGAAAAAAAGAACGAGAGAGAACGCTGGGAAGAGCAGGAAGAAGATTAACGAATGGCTCTGCAATTTTTCTCTATTTCTCCACGTGTTTTAACACTGATTTCTCACGTAAAATCCCTCCTCTGCTCTCCTCTGTTTTCCCTTTTTCTCCCTCGTTTCACCGTGCACGCTGCTATTTATAGCAGAGAAGACCCGAGTTCGGCCATGCATAACGTTTGAGGAAAGTGTAGCAAAATCGATAGCAATCAGCGGAGAATCAGGAAGACAGGGAGGAGAATAAAAAAAATGATATTGATGGAGATAAATCAAGGAGGAAATCACAATTGATTAGGAAGAAAATTATAACTAATCTGTTGCCTGAAATTTCAATGCAAATGCACGCCGGAACAGTGCATGCTTATTTAATGCAGGTTTCAAATTATATATATATATATATATATATATATATATATATTAGAAGGTAAAAATATGATTTGATCCTTTATAATTTCTTTAATTGCACCCAATTGAATTTAAACTTGTGATTTTATGCAATTATATCCCATCAAAAATTCAATCTCAAACTTAGCTTTGAGCGATCTTTTTATTCTGGTCCTTGGTTCCTAATTTTCACGATTTAACCCTCAATCGACCATTAAACTCTCAATTTATTCAATTTGGCCCCCGATTTTGCACAATTGACTTAAAAAAAATCAAATTGGTCTCTGAAAATTTTAATTTCATCAATTGAAACCAAATTAAATTTAAAAACTTGATTTCTTATTAACGATGCCCTTAGTAGAATTAATTTGACCAATTTAAAGTATAGTTAAATCCTTCAACTGGACCCTAAATTAATTCTCAAAATATAATTATAATTTAAACCAACAATTAGATCGAATTGGCCCGTTTTTTGACTTAGTTTTTATGCAAATTTATTTGATAATAAATTATTTCGACCTTTAATATGCGATTTTCTTTATCTTCGGGTATAAAAGGGGTACGATCGAGCTCTCGGAAACATCTAAAATTTCACCTCGATTCTCCTGCTGACATCAGACCCCTTTATTTTATTTTTTTGTTATTTTCAGGTAGTTTTGGGGAATGACCCAAAATTAGCTTACGACAGTTGGGCTTCACTATTTAGATTTTTCAATGTTTCCGGGTCAAAAATAATTTCTGGACTAGCTGTTTTGAAATGTATTTTAAAAGTATTTTTTATATTTAAAAAAATTAGCCTATATTATTTTTAAAAAAATAAAAAAAAAATAATTTCTTCATGCTGCTTAACTAGCTGTTTGGAATATTTTTTTTTAATTATTTAGTAATCACAAATTTAACTTATGGTATAACCGAAGTTCATCAATTTTAAGTGCAAATTAAAGGCTGCAACCAGTCCACTTCGTGGGAAGTTTCTCCACATTAACATTTATTTCTCCCATAACATTCTCCAACCTCTCCTCCCTCGCCATCCAAATCACTACGGCCTCATCCACACAACTACTTGTATCAAACTCACTGCACGATGTCCCAATCCGTCCTGAAAAATCCCTTTACTAAGGGAACAACCTTTTTATCCACAAAAAAAACATCCTAAGTGTTTCTTTTCTTTTAACAACACGAGCCGATAAGAACGAGTCTTCTTTATTATTTATTATTTATTATTTATTATTTATTCGAGGATAAGATTTCAGGATGAAGATTCTAATATTTTTCTTCCTTTTTTTATCGCACATAATTCTTGGTATAATTAGTTTGTCTCGTATTTATCTTGCAAATTAATTCATTTTAATTCTATCACTCTTTAAATATAAAATAATAATTTAAATACAATTTATTAGGTTGGGTTAGCAGCATAATTACTTTCACTGTATTGTGTTTCAAAAGTGTTTTCTAAAAAATATTTTTTATTTTTTATTTTAAATTAAAAAAATTAATGTTTTAGATTATTTTTATGAGCTGAAATTAAAATTATTTTCTTAAAAAAATAATATTTACACTCACACTTGGTTTATTAATAATTGTATATAATTAAATCCGAGTCTCGTTAAATTTTATTTTTTAAAAAGTTATAATTATGTATTGAGGGAACTTCTCTATTGTAGAGCTCACGATTTGTTGACCTTGAATAAAAAATATTGTTGAATATATAATTAACTAGTCGGTCAGAGCACTTCTCTCATGATGTTCATGATCATGTAAAATCGTGTCGTTTTATGATCCCCGTAAAAGAGAAGGCATCGTTGAATAACGGGAATTAAGGTTTCGACTGTCACTAAGTAGTTTCCTGTTTAAGGATCCGAAGATTCCTGGGATTCAAGATTTATTTAAAAACAATTTAATAATCGAGAGACAAGTTACAAACGTCAAACAACGATATGGAAGAACCCCTTCAATGGATATGACATCAACAACCAAGAAAACATTAGCAAATCGCTGCCACAGAGAATAAAATGGGAAAAGAACTTCCACGAGGACGACGACAATCTTCCTTACTGGGCGGTTACAGTTCTTACTACCTTCATTAGTAGGAAGAAGAATTTCTAATCTATAACCTTTAGCCACAAACACTCCTTTCTTTATTGATGCTTTTGAGGGTGTTCTCAACTTTCCCACTTCATCTCCTAAAGATATTTGAAAGCTCAAAAGGTATTTAAGGGTTTTTCTAGACTGAGAATCACGTAGTGCTTACTCTTAGAACTCTTTTTAGCTCTCATAATTGATTTGCATAATGTTATGATATGCCCCCAGTATTTTGTTTGGTCTTTTTATCATGGATTTTTAGCACTATCACCATGTTGACTTGATTTGTCGTAATGTACTAAAACTCTTTTTATGTTAGTGCCCTCCAGTTTTGTTCGGGTATCTCTTGATATGCCCCCCAGTATTTTACTTGGACTTTCTATCATGGGTTTTTTAGCATTACCACCATGTGACTTAAAATTGATTTTTTTTTTCCGTTGCTCTTTGTTCTTTTGTTTTTTTGGTTCTTCAAATCAAATGAATCATTTATGCTAATAATATTTTTCCTGGTTAATAATTATGGATGTGATGATAATATTTAATAACTCATAAAATAATATTAAGAATATCAATAATAACAAAAATAATGATAATAATGATAATGCTGATGATAATTTTTAATGATATAAATAATAACAATGATGTTACTAATTATCATAGTTATTGTGATAATGATAACAACGATAAGAACAATAATGATGGTGTCAACAATAAAAATACCAATAATAATTAAAATATTAATTATTTACAATAATATTAGTAGTGGTAGGTATAACAACTCTAACAATTTGACACTCATAATAATAAGAATGAGAATAATAATTATAATAATTTATTATTTGATGTTGTATCTGTTAATAATTGAATTTTGCAATTTCTCTATTTATAGTGTTTCAAATCTAATATACCGGAATAATAGTTTGGAAAAATTATGTGGCTTAATGTTATCTTTAATTTTTTTTTTCAAAATTGTATTACTTAACATTATTTTTTTGAAAGAAAAAAAAACATTCAATTTTTCATTATAATTTATTAAATAAATAAATTCATATCGATTTAAAATTTATCTCTTCTATATAAACTCAAACTTTACAAAACTCTACCTAGAATTATTATTTTATCTAAATTTATAATATTTAAAAAAAAAAAATTTTTTCAAGCCATTTGGAACACGGTTGGATTTCAAAGCCATGACATGGATGAAAGTTAGATAAAAAAATGAAATAAAAAAAGGAATTATGCTAACAAGTTGTTTTATTTCAATTCTTTTTTGTTTTTATTTTTTTCTCAAATATAATGACACATAATTATAAACATATATTAAATAACATGGCACATCATGAGATCATATGGTGTTATCTATATCTACTTATAACATCCCAGTTCAATCTTTGTTTATTGCTAAAAATTCTTTTTAATATTTATTAGTACATATAGTATTCAACGAGTCAACAAAATTTATTTCTCCTTATAGCGAACCGTGAGACAAGTGATTTATATATTTTTTATAATAAATAATTTAATCTAATTTTTTTACTCGTTTTGTCTACATATGACTTCATATATTTATAATTGTCATTATAATTATTATTCATTATTTTTTTTTTATAATACTATCGTTGTCTCTATCATTATCATTATAAAAAACATTCAACTTTTTTTTAAAAAATTATTCTTCATATTATTATATTTAAATTATTTTAGAACATTAAGATTAAATTAATTTGAGATTTTTTCAAAAAAACTTACTTCATTTTTTATATATATTTTAAGATGTTACTATTAAATAAACATAAAAAATAAAATTATCCTCACATATTTAAAATAATTATTTTTATTATTTTAAATATTTTATCCATAATAAAATGAAT
This sequence comes from Salix dunnii, assembly GCA_015731905.1. Lineage (NCBI taxonomy): Eukaryota > Viridiplantae > Streptophyta > Magnoliopsida > Malpighiales > Salicaceae > Salix > Salix dunnii. The sequence continues at coordinate 1,758,178 of CM027661.1, forward strand.
TTATATATAAAAAATAATCTAAAGGTTTGTATGGTGATTATTTCACTCAGATGTATAGCATCATAAAAAAATCTAGGACTATTAATATTTTTTTACATGTTAAAAAATTTAGTTCTGGCAATGGCGAAATGTAGGAAAAGTTGCTCGTATATTTTTCACTGTAATATAATTTAGCACAATTTTCTCACCTATTTTGTCTACATGTGACTTCGTATTTTATTTAAATGATATTAGATTTGAAATATCATATATAAAAAAAATCATAAAGTACATTTTTATCAAAAACAACAATAAAATAAAATAAATGAAAAACAAAAATAAATATTATTAGCATAAAAAAATTATTTCACTTGAAGAGTAAATAAAGATAAAAAACAACAAAGGGAAAACAATGGAACAATTTTCAAATGATCAGAACTATAAATTAAAATTTAAGGATTAAATTAAAAAAAAAACATACAACCTCAACAAATAGAAAATAATAAAAATTAAAAATAAAAATTAAGAGTATATACATATAAATATTGTGAAAAAAAGGACCAAAATATATATTTAAAAATAAAAGGAATTAAAATAAAATAAAATATTCAAATTATAAGGACCAAAATTAAAATAAAATATGTGATTAATTTTAATTCGAATGACAAAATTGAAAGAAATCCAAATTTCTATACTAAAAATATTAAGAAACTTAAAACCAATATCAAAATTAAAAAAAATACGGACTAAAATGAAATCAAAATATATTATCAATTTCAAATGTAAAATAAAATAGAAGAAAATCAAAATTTCTATAATAAAAATAAAAATCATACAAATAATCAAAAGATCATGGATCAAAATAAAAATACTATAAATAAAAGAGTCTCCCATATAATTTAGTATGCATGAAAAAAAAAAAAACAACCGACAACCGTGACCCATGCATGACACCACGCAAACCACTCGAGGACATGATATTAATTTATGATCTTGATTGAACACAGTGATCATGCTTGATATCAAAAGACAAAACTAGTAAAAGAAAGCTGCTGGGAATTTAGCAAACCAAAATTGCCAAGATAGATTGACAACAAACTCCTTGATGCCATCGATCATAGAAACAAGGAAATAAAATCCATACAAGCATAGACAGATAGATAGACAAACATTCTCAAACTAGACATTTGTAGCAATTCTGTCCATGATGTTTGCCAGGACATTCTTGGACTCGCTCAATAACTTGATGCTCCCATTCAGCTTCTCGCGTTTAGCAGCTACAGCTGGAGATTCCTCGAGCATTCCTTCTATCGCACCATCGTGTCTACCGACAACCTCCTTGACGATCTCCTCTTCCATTTCCTTGTTCACAAGGTTTCGAGCACAGAACTGCAAATGCAGAGCCATAAAATCAACCAACCTCCTCAAAACAATTTTCCAATAAGCAGTCATCCTCATTTTCAAGTCGAAAGCTTGAAGCATAATAGCCTTCTCGTACGTCCAGAGACCTGCAATTGCAACCTCTCCCAAGCCTTCGATCTGGAATACTGTAAACTCATTTTCCAGGGCATCCATGAATTCCTGCTGCTGAGCCATGAGCTTGTTCCAGTCATTAAGGTATGCAGGATCACTTGTATAATCTGTTAGCTTCTCCATTTGAAAAATCTCTGTTACCCAGTTTCTAGAACGCTCCTTCATTTTTTCCATCAGACTATAGCCTGCTCGCCGAGTGAATAACTGAAGCTGGTGGTAGTTTTCGGAGCGATGCGTCAAAACAGACATGATCACACCCTCAATGTAAGTCCATACTTTTTCAACAAAGTCAACTGGTATGTGTGATACCTCTTCCACCTTTTTCTGCAGAATAGCAAGGAAGGCAGTCCGGGGAAGGAAATTTGGCAGATGAATCCCTTTGGATTCCTCCAGAACCTGAATTTCATTAATCATAAAGTTCTCAGTAAGGTCATCTTCATAGAACTTATGAAGTTCACGTGAGTATTGGTTGAGCATTTCAACCAATCTGGCAGCGCAATGCATATTTTGATCATCTAGATACTCATCATATTCTCCCCTTACAATGATCTTGTTTAGCGACTCTTTGGCGGATCCGACTATGCCCATGAAAGTTGCCAGGGCTTCACCAGCTGTGGATAAAGTCTTCGGCATCCTTTTCAGCTCCGAGATACTTGCGGCCAGCTTCTCATTAATCTTCCTCACTATGTCTGGCAAGCATCTTGCTATAATAGTTGCTTGAATATGAACCAGTTTTTGAGCCAAAACTGGGATTCCCACCATGGATTTATCAATCCTGGATAGAAGAGCATGGGTTTCAAACAAGTCAGCTTCTTCCTTGCGAGCTTCCTTGTAAGATTCATTACCGATACGATTTCTCACACAGACATAGCCGAGACCTATACTCACATCATCAGCCGTAACCTTCTCGAGCAGTCCTTCCGGAGCGCTGTCTGCTTTGGTGACCACAGCGAGAGTCCTCTCGCCATTCTTATCCACTTTCTGTGACATCCTAATAGATTCACACGTGGTAAAATCAACATTTGCAGATAAAACATTCAGGATGATACTCTCTTCAGGCCTTATGTACTCCATAATGATATCCGCTATCTGCTCATAGATGTTGTCAGGCTGGCCGTGGACAGGAACTCTTGTGATTCCAGGGAGATCAACCATTGTAAGATCCGGAACCCCCTTCTTTCTGACGACCAAAGTTAATGGGGTGTGTGATATGCCCTTACCACTGCCTGCAATCTCATCAGTGGCAAGAGTTATGGCTTCTGAGATTTCGGCCTCGCTGGTAGGCACTGTTTTGCCACTGAACTCCAAGGAAAGCTCTGGTTCTGGAGCTGTGTGGTGCTGCAACCTCATTATGAGAGGCACTCTGGTGCAGATGCCCTGGCCACGAGGGAGGCTGATACCAGCCAGTGATTCAAGAACACTAGATTTCCCGGAAGACTGATCGCCGACAACAACAATGGTGGGGAGCTGTATGCCTTCTTTCATGACCTGGAGATGCCTGAGCTTGTCGACAGCATCAAGAAGAGGTCGAATACGATCATTGAAAGATGATACGATGGGAACGTGGCTGACCACCAGCTCTTGATTCTTTTCTTCAGTGATCTGTGGAGGTGATTCCGCTTGATTTTCAGAGCTACTCCACCTCTCTTCTTTTTTCACTGAACCATAATGTTTAAGCGTTACACCCATTTTGTTGAGAGAGAGAGAGCGAGAAAGAGAGAGAGAGTTCAAATAATTGCTCTGTATTTCTTAGTTTGTTGTGCTTCAAATGAGGAGGGGAAGATGAGCATTTAAAGAGAGCCAGGTGAAACAGTGTGGACACTGTAATCTTTCTTTCTGCGACGACTAGAGATTGACAGTCTTTTCCACAAGGACAATCGTTTGTGAAACTTAATCAGCAAGGAGATGATTTTATATATATATATATATATATATATATATAGTACGAGGATGGTTCCAATGATTTTTTTTTTTTTTAATTTCAACGTGTAGTTGAGGTGGGATCTTTGTCACCACATTCCTTTTCTTTCTTTTGTCTGTCATTTGTTTTGCTCCTTTCTTCTCCATTTCCTAACATCATGCCTCTCTTACTTTCCGCGGAGTGTATTAATATTATTTTTTATTTGGATATACAACCAAAATCAGAGGGATATTGACAGAGAGGATCATGGCTGATTGACAGAGAGTAAATCATGGTGGTGCATGATTTACGGGAATGAAGTTTCTGGTTGAGATAAACTGATTGTTTTTGTCAATATCATTTTAAGAGAGGAAATGTTAGAGACATTTTTTAAGTTTAAGATAACTAGAGTTTATAGTGTGTTAGGTCTCAAGTTTGAATCCGTCAATAACTCCTAATATTTAGGAACTAGTTTTGTTTTTCAGATTAGTGTCTTCGTAGTTGTTTATCATGATCTTATGATTGTTAAAAATGTGGGTTGTTATTTAGCTATTCATTCAATTTTGTTGTGTTTAAATGTTATTTTCTCCAACCTGGGGCATGATATGGACGATAGACTAGTAATCTCTAAAGTGTGATTGTTATGTTTTGAATACTTCTACCAGTATAAACAAACCGTAGAAAGGAAGATCAAATATGCTAAGCATGAGTGACGTCCATTTCTATGCATTTTCTGTTTCTTGAAAGTAATCGCCAAGAAAATGAGGGTAAGCATATACCATAATTGGATTAGGTAATCTCTTGCCGTGTAAAATCATCGCTAGCAAGCAACAATAAGATGGTACAGGTATAAATAAATTTCGTACGAGGCAAGACAAGAGCAACAATCCTATTAGGGAAGATGACTCTAGGAACATCAGTTAGGCTAAGGTTCAAGGTTTGATAGAGCAAAACACAAATGATATACAAACAAAATTGCAATATGAAATGCCTAATTTATGGAAATCCCGAAACAAAGAACACAAAAGAAAATATAGCTGAAGACTACGATCGCTTTTAAGTCCTGCAACAAATCATTCTATAATTATTAATAAATATAAAATATTATTCCAACAAAATATTTATATAAATGTGTGTGTGTCAATACATGTGTATTTTTAATTAATTTAACAAGTTGACAGTAATATGAAAAACATGGTAACCAAACACACAAAACTGCTTTTCATTAAACTCAACATCAACCACAGTTTTAACCAAACACAAATTTTAGTTAGATTTATTTTTTCGAACTACAAATCACAGTAGCTGACCCATTACCAATCTTATTTTTGGAAGTGATTAAAGTTGAGATTGTTTTTAAAAATAATTTTATTTAGAAATATATCAAATGATATTTTTATTTTTTAAAAAATTATTTTTAATATTAATAAGTGAAAATGATCTAAATATATATATATTTTTTAATTTAAAGTAAAAAACAAAAACAAAAAAAATATTTTTTTATTTTTTTTCAAAAATACTTTTGAAACGCAATGTCAAATACTCTGATTGTTTAAAAGTGTGGTTGCAGTTATTTTTCATAATGTTTTTTATTAAACAAATAGATTAAAATGACTTTTTTAAAAAATATTTTTTATATTAGCACATTAAAATAATCTAAAAACATAAAAATATATATTTTAAAATAATAAATAAATTTATTAATTTTTTTCAAAATTGTTTATGAAATGCAGTACCAAAAGGGCCAAAAACTCACACAAACATAGGTTGAAATAAAATTCCAAGTAACCTCTTCTAACACTATTTTTTAAAAAAAAATCATAGGCCTAATTTGGATAAATTAACAAAGATTGAAAGAATAGGGACACAATTAAAATTTAGAAATGACAAATTGGTGCAATCAGGGGTTTGATTGTAATAAATTTGAAGATTAGAAGTTGAATGGGGTCAAATTAAAGAATACAAAGATGAGGGACCACTCTGTAAAAAGCATAGAAATTTAAAGACCATCTCTTTACCGCCTTGTACGATCAACAAAAGTTCAAAAACGTCACTGGTCCATCGCGTGAATTGCACTCCTTGGCTTGCGTGCTCTTTCCCTGTACAAGGTTGGATCCTTAAGCATGAAGAAGTGCCATGCATGGATTGCTCTCCTTCTCTTGGAAGTTATGGCCAAAAAAAATAGCTTTGTTCCAATGAAGTCTATGCTTGATGATTGAGGGCTCAATTTCTGTGATTGTACGTCAAAATAAAAAATAATAATCAATTTGAAAAATTGTATAAGAACTTAGCAATTCAAAGAGCATATATTTTATTTTCATGAAATACTCATAAGAAAAAAAATTATATATTATAGGTTTATATAAAATTATTCATAGTTAATGAAGGTGAAAGTAAGGGATAGAGTGAATAATTGAAGGGTGGAGAATGCACCTCACCGCGCAGAACACCTAATAGAATAATTAGAGGCAAAAGCACAAATGTCGACTAGCATATGACCAACAGAGAGTACCTTGTTTTTCTATTTTCTTTTCTTGTTTGGTTTCATTTGTCATACCGTACGTTATTTTTTTTATTATTATTTATTTACATCTTGTATTTTACGTTGCTTCTTTTCTTTTCAATAATAATAATTATAGAAACAGCTAAATGATGTCATGAAATCACTATTCAACCATACTCATTTTACTGTGAATTGTAACAATGCATTTCACTTCCTCTTTAGGTATTCTGTTGTTGTTGTTGTTTCGCTGTGTGATGTAACATCTTCAAATTGCTCTGAGTTTTTCTTCCCTAACTATTCATGCTATTTGTTTTGCCGTGCACCTTTTTGACATCTTGAAATTCCTATGATGTCTTCTTTTCTTATTGTTCATGCTAATTGTTTTATGTCATTCACCTTTATCACTGTTCATGCTAATTATTTGACAGCCTCGGTTAAGTGTTGTGCCACACCATGTTAACTATAATGTTCATGTTAATTATTTAGCAACTCTCGACTAAGTGTGTTGTTCAACCTTTATGGAAGCTTTATTGGGTTTTCCACACCTCACTTAATGCACCCAACTCAACCTTTCATGCTAATTAGTTCGCATATCTCACTTTAGTTTTGTGTTGCCTTCACGGAAGCTTCCAGCCTTGCATGCTTGATTTATTAATAAATTTTGTTCCAGGTTATCTCGAGTGGGGGTTCGGCAAAAGGATGGGGGCTTCTCTCGGTTGGTTTTTCCACGCCTTAGTAAATGCATCTGTTGGCTAACTGTCTTTTCATTCAGCATCTAATTAATGTATCCTTGCATTTAATTAATGGGTTTTGTCTTCGGGTTATCGCACAAAACTAGATACAGGGTGGATTCAACAATAGTTGGGAATTTTGTCTGTTGCAATTTTCGCACCTCTGTTACATAAAACCCTGGGAAAAATCAGGTTGCCATTTTTGATGTCTTACAGCCATGAAATCAATGGTGCAACAACTTTGGCAGAAAGATTTACGTGGTTCATATCCTTGCTCAGGATTATATTTGGAAATGGGTCAAAACTATTGAGGATCAAGGTCGCCAACCAATAATTGGGCAAGTTTTGTATCAAAGAAAGAGACAACATTTGTTCTAGATTTGTTTTCTTTAGTTTTGATTTATGTACATATATTTTTTTAAATTTATCTATTGCCACATTTCACACAAAATTTTATTTATAGATAAAATTTATCTATCCTTCTTAGGTTGAGAACATATTTGAGAATGCCATCCCTCAACGACCAATAAAAACATCAGCAACATCACTACCAAAAAGAGAATAAAAAGAGAAAATAACTTCTAAAAGGAGAAGGATCTTCCTTGTTGGGTGGTTACAGTTCTTACTACCTTTATTAGTAGGAAGAAGGGTTTCTAATCTATAGCCTTTAGCTACAAACTCTCCTTTCTTTATTGTTAGTTTTGGGGTTGTTCTCAACTTTCCCAGTTTACCTGGTGTCATTAAATAATTGTTTGAGGTGTTTCTGTCTTTTTTAGGTTTTTTGAATTGTAAAACTATTGTTTTGCCCCTAAATTCAGATAAAAAAATCATTGGTTTGGCAAGGATATTTTGATTTGTTCATGAACAGTTAAATAATTTTTTACCCTTAAATGAGAAAAAAAGAATGAGAGTTGCGGTGAGGGTATTGTTAGTTTTTCCAATTTGATGAACAATAAAAACACTAATGTGCCATCGAAAAAGACAAAAGCGAAGAATTGGATGTGAGGGCATTTTGATATTTTCATATGTATTTTTCCCGTTATTACGATGGGCTCTAGAGGGTGTTTAAGTAATTTCATATTTTAAATTCTTTTAAAAAAAAACAATGTTGGCGCGTCTTCCTTACACACCAACGATTTTCTTCTGTTTTTGCTATACAGATGTAGCGTGTGGTGTTGCGATGTCGCGGTCACACAAATTAATTATCCTAGCTTAAAACACACAAGATAGTATAGAGCAAGCAAGGGGTCGATCCCACGAGGAAGTTTCAAGTCAGATTTTTATGTTGTACGTTATGTGATTGGGGGGGTTTGGTTTGTGATTATCTAAACTATGGCAGGAATTAAACTAGCAAACAAAATCAATTAAAAACGAAACTTATCAAGAAAACAAACCTTGGTCACAAGCACACATTCACTTATGGAAATTAGAACCGATCCTTGAAACAAAAAAATGCAGTTTATGTTCTGAAATTTTATCTTTTCCTAACGTGATTAATTAACGGATCCGCCGTATAACTAATCCTAACCAACATACAATCAAAGTGTCCGCACTAATGATTCAATTTAATGGTAGCTTTAAGAACTAGATAATTTCATCAAGATTAACATACATGTTGTCCGCAACTTGTGTCAATTTGTTCAAATGTTCTCCCTAAGTTCAATAACGTAGTTCCGCCACAATTATCAAGCTTAGTTGCTTCACAAGTTCATATATCACAACTCCGGTTTTGATATTAAACTTAGTAATAGATTGTTCACAACAATAACTTAGAGTCCGCTCTAGCAATCATCAACAACAATCATAGGAAATATGCATAGGAAAACAATCATACTCATTCATAACATGAACTGAAAATAGAAGGAAGAATAAATCTCACGGTTTTTGAAATCCGAAAGTTTTTGTGTCCTTGCAACCAAGAAAAAGAACTTAGCCTTGCATAACTATTGAACAACTAAATAAAAAGATGAAAGAAAACATGATTTAGGGTTTGGAGGAGGAAGATTTGTGTTTTCTTTGCTGCTGGCCGAAATTTCCTTGCTCCTCTCTTCCTTTATATATGCTTCGAAACCCTAGTATCTATTTTACAAAATAGTCCTTCCTTAAGTTGGCAGAATTTTTTTGTCCCTTGTAAAATTCATATCTCCTTCATATGAAATCGTTTTGAGCTGATATTTGGAGAGTTTATAGTTCTTTGAGTTCTTAATCCACCAAAATTAGGTTTGCATCAATCGGACTTCTGTAGCTCGAGATATGAAGGTTTGAATGGACAAAGGTCGACATCGGCAGATTGCAAGATTTGACTTTGAAGGATGCGATTCCCATGCTCTTCCCATGCTCTTCCTTATTTTTTTTATTTTTACTTAGCATTACAGAAAGATATGGATGTTATATTTTTAATGTCACTGGAATCACTTCATTTCGATCTCTAGAGTTTCCGCTCTACACAAAACATCGACTGAAGGTCAAATCTGTCAATCAGCTCCAATTACCTTCTTTTTGCATCTTTCATCCAAAAATGCCTTCAAAACATAAAACATATAATATTAAGGCATTTAATACACAAAACATATGCAAAATACTAGTTAAATATGTATGAAACTATCAAATAATATGAGCGCATCATGTGGTGTTATGTAGTGGCTAGAAATGTCCAATCATCATCTTACTAGATGCATCGTCATGTCCTTTTCAACATGGTAGTGCGTGTGTCAGCTCATGGTGGTCAAAGGCTTATCAGTGATCGGTTGCTCTTTTTTTCTTATTTTTGCTCTTTTTCACCCAAAAATATATACAAATCTTTTTTGTTTAAGGTTTATACATTTTAATTCTTAGTCTTTTTTTTTTTTTTGGTCATCCTGATTTTTTATATAGAAATTAAGCAATTATCAACATTTGAGGACCGCGCGAACGATTTCGTTTTCTTTATTCTTTAGCCAACACAAGCATGATCAAAGTCCACGTGCTGTATTTCTATCCATTAGCCCAATTTTATGAAAGTTCCTTGTGACCACAAGGATATATGGCTTTACTATTTAGATTTTTCACTGTTTTCGGGTCAAAAATAATTTCTGTACTAGCTGTTTTGAAATTTATTTTAAAAGTATTTTTTTTATTTTTTTTAAAAATTAGCCTATATTATTTAAAAAAATAAAATAAAAATAATTTTTTCAATATATTTTAAAATAAAAAAGAATTTCTTCACGCTGCTTAACTTATAGGATAAGGTTTCTTTTACTTTTAACAACACGAGCTCATAAGAATGAGTCTTCTTTATCTTTATTATTTATTAACCATTCGAGGATAAGATTTCCTTGACTTTGGACAGCACAATGGGATTATTCAGGATGAAGATTCTAATATTTTCCTTGCTTTTTTAATCGCACATAATTCTTGGCATAATTAATTTGTCTTGTATTTATCTTGCAAATTAATTCATTTTAATTCTATCAAGCTTTTAAACTAATTTACTACGAACTAGAGCTTGGCAGATGTAAGTAATGCTGAGAGTTAATGTAAGATAAATTTCTAAATTAAAATGATTTGTAAGTATAATAATACGCTTCTAATGATCTCATAAATTAAAGAGCTTCTCTTATGCTTTCCAATTAAATATAAATTAATAATTTAACAACAATTTATTGGGCTGGGTCAGCAGCATAATTGCTTATACCGAATTGTATTCCAAAAAAGTTTTTGAAAAAAATTCATTATTTTTATTTTTTATTTTAAATTAAAAAAAAATCATGTTTTAGATTATTTTTATTTTTTATTTTAAATTAAAAAATTGATGTCTTAGATTATTTTCTTGAGCTAATATTAAAATTATTTTTTTAAAATAATATTAATTACACTCTCGAACATACACTTAGTTTATTAATGATTGTATATAATTAAATCCGAGTCTCGTTAAATTTTATTTTTAAAAAGTTATAATTATGTATTGAGAGAACTTTTCTATTGTATAGCTCACGGTTTGTTGACCTTGAATAAAAAAAAATGTTGAATATATAATTAACTAGCTGTTAGAGTTGTTCTAATCATGATAATTATAGTGACGTTATTAATGATAAGATGATAGTAATAAAAATTTATTATAATGGTTGCGATGCTTGTGGTGTTAAGAATTATGGCTATGATGATAATAGTAACACTAACTTATAAAATAATATTAAGAATATCAATAATAACAAAAATGATTATAATAATTATATTCATAATGATAATAATATTGATGATAATTTCAATGATATCAAAAATAATAACGATGTTAGTAAATATAATTTTGGTTCAATTAATATGTTCATTAGGGGTGAGCATTTCTGGTTCAGTTTTTATCAATAAAAAGTAAAAACAACAAATTCAGAAAAAAAAAAAAAAAAAAAAAACTAAAATCGAACAGGTTTGGTTTATTTTTTTAACTAAGAAATTCAAAAATAGTTTCAATTTTTTAGGCTTTTTTTTAGCTTTAACCAAGTTTTCCCTTCTCCTATTGAACTAAAATGGAAGCAAAACAAAAAATTTGAACTGGATTGAAAAAATAAAAAAAAATTATTAAATATTTTTTTTAATTTGAACTAATTCGGTTTGATTATGGTTTATTGGTTTTTTCTTAAAAAATAAAAAAAACCAAACCAAAAGTTTCTAAAAAACCAAAAGTTTCTACAAAATTTGATTAGTTTAATCGGGTTTTTTAATGGTTTGATTTTTCTTGGTTATTTTTTTTTATTTTCTCGGTTTTTCTGATTTTTTGCCTACCTCTAATGTTCATATTGAAAATTCCCACTAAAACTATAGGGATGTGCGTGTCGTCTGATGTGGTCATTTTAGTCCTAAAAACCCTGAACCCGGTTTAAACTGACTAGGTTTGTTTTTTTTAACTAAAAAACAAAAAATAGTTTCGCTTTTTCTTAGCTTTTTTTTTTAAAACTTTAACCAAGTTTTATCTTCTCCCATTTAACCAAAATAGAAGCAAACCAAAAAATTTGAACTGAATCCGAAAAAAATATTGCATTATTTTTAATTTGAACTAGTTCGGTTTGATTTTGATTTACTGGTTTTTTCCTTAAAAAACCGCAAAAAAAGACCGGAAGTTTTAAAAAAATCTAATCGGTTTAATCGGGTTTTTTTTAGTGGTTCAATTTTTCTTAGTTATTTATTTTTTATTTTCTCGGTTTTTCAGTTTTTTTACTTACCCATAATGTTCGTATTTTAAATGTTGACTGAAACTATATGATGCATATGTCATGTCATGGTGGTCTATTATCCCCCACCCCCCGCCTTTTCTCTCTCCTATAGCTGAAAATGCATACAAGTTGTTTTTGTTTATGATTTATGCATTTTAGTTGTTTTTCTTTTAATTTTTTTTTCATTTTGATTTCTTCTATTGAAGTTTTAGTTTGTTTTGATTTTTTCATTCGATTAAAATTGATCAAATATTTTTTTGTCCTTTATTCTTTTAATTTTAATTTTGTTTTTAATTCCTTGATTTTTTCAGTATGAAAAATTTTAATGTTTCAATTTTATCATTCAATTAAAGTTGATCATATATTTTATTTTTCATATTGAGCCTTATTCTTTTAATTTTTTGTTTGATTTTAATTCTTTTAATTTTTTCGATCCTTCTAATGCAATCCTATTTTTTGTTCATATTCATGTGTCTATACTTTTAGCTTTAGTTTTTATTTTATTTATTTTTATCATTTTCTCTTTTGTTTAAGTTTTATTTTTATTCAATTTAGTTCTGAATCTTTAATTTATGTTAATGATTATTTTAAAATTGATATCTCTTCTTCTTTTTAATTATTTTTATTTGTTATTCAAGTCAAATAATTTTTTTATGCTATAATATTTATCTTTGTTTTTTCATTTAGTTGTTGTTTTTATTTGCTCTTTTGCTAAAGTTTTGTAAGTTTTTTTATTCTTCAAGATAATGTATGATTTTCATTATATACACAATAATATTAATGATAATAATTTTAGTGATTGTTGTTTATTATAATTTTTTACTTGCTTTTTTGTTAAGGTTTTTGGGTTTTTTTTTTATTATTTGAGATAATTTAATAATTTTAAATGTTTAGGTGATAATATTAATTTTAATTGCTATAATCATGATAATAATAATGATGTTACTAGTGATAATGATGATTACAATAATAATTTAGTGTAATGGTTGTGATGCGTATGATATTAATAATTATGATACTAGTAATAAGAATAACTCATAAAATAATATTAAAGTATCATTAATAACAAAAACAATTATATTAATTACATTAATAATAATGATTATATTGATGATAATTTTAATAATATTAATAATAATAATATTATTAGTTATCATAATAGTAGTGACTAAAAATATTTATCTGTTATGTCACCAAATATGCTGGCATAATCTCTTTACCGTGGGTGACGCGCATGTCGGAACTAAATTAATAATTAAAGAAGGAGAAAATCAGAAGGATTTACTTTAGTCTAGTTTGTTGAATTTTCATATGCTATTTTACAAGTTGCAAAGGTGAGAGAGAGATCCGTGGATCATAATCGTCGATCAGCTAGCTAGTCTTGAAAATATCGACGTGAAAGATGCGAACGCATTGATAAAACGAGCAAAACACTTGCATGGCCATCAAGAGAAAGAGCAAAACGGCGGCCAACAAGGTGAGATACTGCCATGAACAGAACACGGACCGCTTCATGAATTTTTTTAATCTCACCATCCATAGGCTATCATAGTACTTGTTCACGTCCTCAATCACCTTATCTAAGAACTGAGCTTTCGTCATTCGAACGCACCTACAGTTGCAGTCGCTCATCCCGTTCAACATGGTGGCCACATCTTCGTCGCTCTTCAAACGGTTCAAAATGACGCCTCTTTCTCTGAGCAGCCTCACATCCTCCTCCGTGTCAACGATCCCATTCATCAATTCTATGTATCGAGTGAAAAGCAAGGGCCCCGATGCATTTGACATTTCATATGCTACCAGGTTTCTGAACATTACCTCACTGTTTAAATCTAAACTGATTGTGGGCAGGTAAAATACAGCCTTCTCTTTGTTGAAAGCAATGGTTGAGATGTTACCCGTGGTAGGGATGAAAGTAACGCCACGGTTTGAGAGCTGGGTGACTGACGGGATTGTGATCTCTTCTGCCAATGGTGGCTTGTTAGTGCCTGTAATGGATTCCTTCGTTTCAGGGTCGTCAGGATTTTTTAGTTTAGACAGGATTGTCCAGGACAGGTTCAGCTTGCTCGTCACAGATGATGAAATGTTCTTGACGAAACGTACCGGGGTTATCTTTAGCTGTGAAACCATACTCCAAGTCACGGTCAGGATTTGTTCAACGTAACCTGAATCTACCCCAACTCCTTCTCCTTGCTGGTGATCTCTCTCGATTTGATCTGCAGCTTCTTCAAGCACTATCTCGATCGATTCTTCCACCTTGGGCACGATAATGTCATACAAGAAGTCTAGCAAGTGGGACTGCTCCAAGATTTTCTTAGTTTTTGGCAACTCGATCATCTTGAAAGGAGAGAGCTCTTTAGCTATTCCTATAACCATGGACAGCAGTTTGTCATCAGCTAGCTCAGCTGACAAGTATTGAAATTCTAGCACCTTTCTCAATATAAATTGTGGAACCTGATTCTCGAGCATCACCATATCCCTGAGAATAGCGTGACGAGCCGATTTATTCTTCGAATAATCAAGCAAATGAGACATTCGTGACGGGACCCTCGATAACATTTTAGTTTCCTTGACAGAGTAAATATGAAGAAACTCCAGCAAGAACGAAACATCCAAAGCCATCATCCATGCTAGCGTTTCAGCATTAAAATCCAAGTACCTGTGGTAGCATGCCCTAATCTTTGGTTCAAGCTTTATCAATTCCTCGACAAGATTTTCAAATCTGTGGCTGTGAAGTTGATTCTGCAGTTTCTTTGCTGCTGCCAGCTTATATCTCTCCATCTCATGAAGATCTGCAGTCCGGTAATGGTATGGACCAAGGGAAAGTTGCTGTGGAGTATAATAGTCGGGATTGGAAGACATTAGGGTTTTTGGGACAGCAAAAATGCTCACCGGGCTTTCATCTTTATCGTCATCTCCGAGCTCCTTCTCGAGTGCTCGTCCGACGTTAATGACCCATTGATACTCGTCGAAATTCGAGCTCGAGCTCGACCTCGACCTCGAACTCGAAATCGACCTCGAACTCGAGCAATTCCATGACATGCTGGGTTGGTGGTAAGACATGTTGTTTATGTTTGCTGATGTTGTACAGGAAATTAACGATCTCGTAGGTTTTTATACGGTTTATGAGCATCACCCCCCATGCACGGTCCTTCGAAATTTCATACAAGATGAGTGTCAAAAGCAAATTCTTACGTCAAGTTTCCCTCAATTTCGGTTGGCAACCAACCATCACGGCAACACGCAATGGGTTTAGCTGTGGTACACAGATATATTCCATTCTTTAGCCAACGTGCTTTATTTCTATCCATTAGCTCGATTTTTTATGAAAGGTCACCACAAGGATATGGCTTTTACTATTTAGATTTTTCTCTGTTTCCGGGTCCAAAATAATCTCTGTACTAGCTGTTTTGAAATGTATTTTAAAAAAATTAGCCTATATTATTTTAAAAAAATAAAAATTATTTCTTCATGCTGCTTAACTTATAGGATAAGTTAAAAAAATACATTGAGTTTGGAATATTTTTTTTAATTATTTAGTAATCACATATTTAACTTATGGTATAACCGAAGTTCATCAATTTTAAGTGCAAATTAAAGGCTGCAACCAGTCCACTTCGTGGGAAGTTTCTCCACAATAACATTTATTTCTCCCATAACATTCTCCAACCTCTCCTCTCTCACCATCCAAATCACTACGGCCTCATCCACACAACTACTTGTATCAAACTCACTGCACGATGTCCCAATCCGTCCTGAAAAATCCCTTTACCAAGGGAACAACCTTTTTATCCACAAAAAAAACATCCCAAGTGTTTCTTTTCTTTTAACAACACGAGCCGATAAGAACGAGTCTTCTTTATTATTTATTATTTATTATTTATTATTTATTCGAGGATAAGATTTCAGGATGAAGATTCTAATATTTTTCTTCCTTTTTTTATCGCACATAATTCTTGGCATAATTAATTTGTCTCGTATTTATCTTGCAAATTAATTCATTTTAATTCTATCACATTTTAAATATAAAATAATAATTTAAATACAATTTATTAGGTTGGGTTAGCAGCATAATTACTTTCACTGTATTGTGTTTCGAAAGTGTTTTTTTAAAAATATTTTGTATTTTTATTTTAAATTAAAAAAATATAATATTTTAGATTATTTTTAAGAGCTGAAATTAAAATTATTTTCTTAAAAAAATAATATTTACACTCACACTTGGTTTATTAACAATTGTATATAATTAAATCCGAGTCTCGTTAAATTTTATTTTTTTAAAAGTGATAATTATGTATTGAGGGAACTTCTCTATTGTAGAGCTCACGATTTGTTGACCTTGAATAAAAAAAATTGTTGAATATATAATGAACTAGTCGGTAAGAGCACTTCTCTCATGATGTTCATGATCATGTAAAATCGTGTCGTTTTATGATCCCCGTAAAAGAGAAGGCATCGTTGAATAACGGGAATTAAGATTTCGACTGTCACCAAGTAGTTTCCTGTTTAAGGATCCGAAGATTCCTGGGATTCAAGATTTATTTAAAAACAATTTAATAATCGAGAGACAAGTTACAAACATCAAACAACGATATGGAAGAACCCCTTCAATGGATATAACATCAACAACCAAGAAAACATTAGCAACATCGCTGCCACAGAGAATAAAATGGGAAAAGAACTTCCACGAGGAGGAGGACGATCTTCCTTGCTGGGCGGTTACAGTTCTTACTACCTCATTAGTAGGAAGAAGATTTTCTAATCTATAGCCTTTAGCCACAAACACTCCTTTCTTTATTGATGGTTTTGAGGGTGTTCTCAACTTTCCCACTTCACCTCCTAAAGATATTTGAAAGCTCAAAAGGTATTTGAGGGTTTTTCTAGACTGAGAATCACGTAGTGCTTACTCTTAGAACTCTTTTTAGTTCTCATAATTGATTTGCATAATGTTATAACATGCCCCCCGCGCACTTTGCTTGGGCTTTTATCTTGACATGCCCCCAGTATTTTGTTTGGGCTTTTTATCATGGGTTTTTAGCACTATCACCATGTTGACTTGATTTGTCGTAATGTACTAAAACTCTTTTTATGTTAATGCCCTCCAGTTTTGTTCGGGTATCTCTTGATATGCCCCCCAGTATTTTACTTGGACTTTCTATCATGGGTTTTTTAGCATTACCACCATGTGACTTGACTTGTTATTGTATGTTAAAACTCTTTTTTTTTTACCCACAAAAGGGTTTAGGCATCTTTTGTCATTGAAGACTATTTTGTGGATTGAAAGCCTTTTCTGTTTCCTTTTTTTTCACACTTGTCTCCTAGTGTAGGGTGTGATCCTTATCATGGTTAATTGTCAAGAAAAATTTATTAGACTCAAACAAAGACTGCAATGGATGTTTGAGACTTTGTGAAGGCATATCAAATATGCTCTCTCCTCATTTCAAAAACGTGTATTCTAAATCGATAAACTTTGCTTTTCCATGCGAAATAATGTTAGGTTGGCTAAGAGATTAGCTTTATTATGTGGGTGTTTGGTGGTATGAGATCACCTTCTAATAAAAATCATATGAATTCTAAGAAATTACTTATTAAACAAGCATCAATTTGATTTTCCTTTTGTACTAGACCTTGATTTGCCAAAAATCATAATGAAAGTGTAAGATCATGCAAGAATTGAGAGGGAGGATACACCAAGAATTCAAACCCAAATTTCAGTTTCATTAGATGTCGTGAGTAATACATTAGGCATAATATTTTTTCACAGCATTGAAGTTTACAGGCCTAGGCAGATTTTCTCCATCCATGGTGGTTAGAATTAGGGTTCCTCTAGAAAAAGCTTTCTTCATCACATATGATCCCTCATAGTTAGGCACCCATTTACTCTGATCTTCTCTTAATGATATCTTCTTCAATACTAGATTTCCATCTTTAAATACCCTTAGCTTGACCTTCTTTTTGTAAGTTTTCGCTATCCTGCTTTGGTATAACTAGTGGTGGCAAATAGCTACTAATCTCTTTTCATCGATTAAGTTTAATTATTTGAACCTCACTCTCGTCCATTCTGATTCCTCTAATTCTATGTCTTTTAAGACCCATAGTGATGGAATCTCCACTTCTAAAAGCTTGATTGCTTCCATTCCAAACACTAAATCATACGGGGTTGCTCTTATGGAAGTTCTGATAGTAGTGCGATATGCGTGCAAAGCACATGGGAGCATTTCATGCTAATCTTTGTAAGTGATAACCATCTTTTGGATTATTTTCTTAAGATACTTATTAGGTACTTCAACGGCCCCATTCATCTTTAGTCTATAAGGAGAGGAGTTGAGGTGTTTAATCTTCCACTTAGTGTAAAGTTTGACAATCAATTTTCCATTAAAATTTTGAGCATTATCAGTCACCAGCCTTGCAGGTATACCATAATGATTGATCAAATCCCTCTCAATGAACCTCTTGACAACCTTTTGTGTCACATGGGCGTAAGAATTAGCTTCCACCCATTTAGTGAAGTAATCAATTGCCACCAAAATGAATCTATGCCCATTACTTGCTTTCGGGTTAATTAGCCCTATAACATCTAATCCCTACATGTCAAATAGCCATGGTGATGTCATATTGAATAAAGGCTTTGGAGGTGCATTTATCTTAGCACCATAAATCTGGCATTTATTACTTTTCCTAACATATGTCACGCAATCCTTTTCCATGGTCAACCAAAAATACCCAAATCTTTGCATCTGTTTTAACATCATATGGCCATTGGCATGGATGGACCAAATTCCTTCGTGAACATCTTTCAAAGCCTGCTCAATTTCTTTTTCATGAGCTTATTGAAAAGAGTGCTTATTTAACAAAACAAAATATTGCGGCATCATGAGCTAGATTACCGCCATGATCAAAATAAAACACATGCTCATGACTAAACAAAAGCAATTATTTTTTGAGCACAATATGAACAGGCTCCATCTTCCAGTTTTGAAACACTTCTCCTTCAGCTAATTTCCGCTCAAAGGACCTTATAGAGGGGGCATCGATGTTATATATGGAGAGCCGCGGGAAATCTATCTCTACCTCCTGGTATTCTAAAGTGCTGATATGCAGATCTTTTATGCCTGCTTTGACTATCTCTGTTAAGCTGCGAAAGGATTCTTGAAACGGTGGGATGATAAGGTCTTCATCTTTCGATTCTCTTCGTTCGATTTTTTCCATTCTAGCCTCCCTTGTAATCCAAGCAACCCGTTTGAAATCCTCTTTCTTCGGCTTATATCTGAGTCCGAACCTTTGATCTGTTCATTTCAATTTCATTATGTTGACTTGCTTTGGCATTCCACTGACAAGGTCAAGCTGAAAAGGGATTTCATTCCACAAGAAATATTTGGCAGCCATCTTTGCAGCTTTTAGGATCCTTGACTTCTTCAATGTAGCACCTTCAAGGACCCACTCTACATTTACTACTTCGAATGCATGGATGTTCCAAGTTTACAAGCCACTGTTTCTATGAATGATACAACTGTATTTTTTTTATCATTGATATGGTTTCCTCACCTTTTATAGTGATCAACATCTCGTTTGCAATATTCTTTAAGCATTAGTGTAATGAAGAAGTCACTGCTCCGGCAACATAAATCCATGGCCTTCCCAGTAATATACTATAGGATGGATGGATATCTATCACTTGCAGCGTTACCAAGAATATCTGTGGTCCTATATGTCATAACCCAATTTCTGGGTTATTCCCCAATCTACCCAAAAAATAACAAAAAGAAAATAAAAAGGGATGGTGTCGGCAACAAATCAAGGTGGAAATTTTGAACATTTTCGAAAGCTCGGTCATACCTCTTTTTTTGCCCAGAAATGAAGGAAAATGAAGATTTAAGGCCAAAATAAGTTATTATTGGATAAATCTGCGTAAAAGTTAAGTCAAAAGACATAATTATATTTTTATGGGTCAATTTGATTTAATCGTCGGCCAATTTAAAGTGTAATTATGCTTCAAAATTAAGTAAGAGCCCAATTGAAGGATTTAATTAAGCGCAAGGGCTTAATTATACTTTAAATGGGTCAAATTAATTTTATTAAAGACTTAATTGGTGAGAAATTAAGTTTGGAAGCCTAATTTGGGTTAAATTGAGAAGATCGGAATTTTTGGTGATGAAACTTTTTGGGTGAAATCGGAAGCCAAAACTGAAGATAAAAACATCTTTCTTCCTAGTTTTTTTCCATTGAAAAACTTCTTTTTTTCACAACCTATTTATTTAAAATTTTTAAAATAACAACATTGCCAAAGCCATGCAAGCAGCCATGCTTGGCCATACTAGCTGCACCATCCCCTACAACCCACTCCCACACACAATATCCCATTCCTGAACACCTCCCTGATACTGCAAAAAGCACAAATGAGCCTATAAAAAGGGGAGAGGATTGAACACAAAAGACGGGGAGCTGAAAACTAGGAAAAACTAAGGGGAAAATTTGGAGACAGCGATGGGAGTTCATCGTAAAACTGGGAAAATAAAACTAGGGAACATGAGGGAAGAAAATACTGAAACTGAGGGGATTTTTGCAAACAATACAAATAGAGGAAAGAGAGATACATAGCCGAAAGGGGGGAACGATTGAATTTATAAACAATCACATGAAAACAGAGCAAACAACCATCGTTCCTCTTCCTCGGCGCTGGCAGAAGCACGTCGTTCTCTCTCTGTCTCTCTCTCTCTATAGCTTACAGTCACCGGAAGCTTTCTTTCTCCACACGCAAACTCCCGTTGACCACCAAGAACCATGACAGCCACCATCATCCCCATCAACAACTCGATCATCTCCTTCACCACGCAGCAGTCAACCCTTTTGCCTTTTTCGCAAGCCACGCAACAACTGCCCTTTCTCTCTCCCCGATGTAGTTTTCTCTCTCTAAAAAAAATCACCTCCAACAGCAGCTATCGACCATCACCTAGCCTCACCATCATCACTGGCAAGCTCTTTGTGAACTCCAGGGGCAGCTTTGGCAATGCAGTAGTTGCAGAGGAAGAGTGGCAGTAACATACCTGTAGTTTTAGGAGCTCCTCTTGGCCACCATAGGCCACCATTTTTTACTCCATCACCATGGGTGTCGCGACGGCGATTTTTACGCGCTTCGAGCCCCGCCAAACGGCGCGCGGTGAAAATGGGGTGTTTGTTTTATAGCCGTAAAATTTACGACTATAATTATGAGGGAGTCGCTACCTAGTATTAAGGTTACTAGGAACCTATTGGTCTGTGAGAGTCTGGACAAGGGGACTTGTTGTGCAAGGGGAAGACGCATCACCCCCAGTGCACCCCACCTAAGGTAAGCTGCATTGTCATTTGATTGTTTTTTTTAAGTTAAAATCTTTTTACACTGCATAAAAAAAATATTTTTTTTATCTGCGGGTGTACTTTACGATGTAATTTTACATCGCTGTTAGGAAACCTCTTTCTTTTTATTTTTTTTTTGTCTACGGATGTAATTTACGATTTAAATTTACACCGTAGTAAAAAAAAATATTTTTTTTATTCATGGATGTATTTTACAATGTAAATTTACACCCTGATAGATAAAACAAAAATGGTTTTGATTATTTTTGATATTTTGGCCGAATCCCAATGGATAATCATAAACCGGTTACGATATCCAATTTTATTTTAAAACATGAGAAAGATGCAATATTTTTTTTTACGAAAAATATGCTTGAAAAATCTTGGAATTCGGCCATATGCACGAAAACAACACATTTTATATTTTTTTGAAAATCTTTTTTTTTTAATAAAAAAGTAGTAGGGAAAATAAAAATAAAAATAAAAATATTTTTTATTTTTTATTTTTTTGGTTTTTTTTATCTATTTTTTTGTTTTTTTATTTTAATTTTTTTTTGGGCTAGGCTGTCAGCACAGTGGGCTGACAGCCCAGCTTAAGTGGACTGGGCTTCCAGCCCTCACGGGCTGGAATCACGTCCCACTGTTCACATGCAATGAACAGTGGGAAACGGGGGGGAAGACGATGAACATTGATGATTTTCGAGTGTGATGAAATGCTTACTTGTTGGCACCGTTGGGTAGAGGGGATCGAGGTGGTTGTCCTGGTGGTTGTGGCGTCGTCAATGGTGGCCTGTGGTGGCTGGTGGAAGCCTCCAAAGTTGTCGGTCGTGCGTCACGGTTGTTGCAACCGTGGCTATGGCTTCGCCTGAAAGTGGGGTTGGGTTTCTGGTATGTGGGGGAGTCTTATGGTGATGATAAAAATGGCTTTGGGGTGGTCGAATGGCTGGTAATGGCGAAGAAAGAGAGAGGGCTGTGAGTCTGCAACAAGAGAGAGAGAGCAGCTGTGAAACCGGGAGAGAGAAGAGAAAACTGACGCCGATGAAGATGAAGATGATGGTGTTCGTTTTGCTTGTTCTTGATGTTACAAATTTCTATAAATATCCTAGAATTTCCTCCCCGTTTCTCTCTTTTTTTTCCAGTTTTTCTCAGTATTTTTCTGCCTTTTTCTCCTCTTCTTCAGGCCGTCGTGCACGGCTGTTTTTATAGGGGAGTTGGCCTGACATGGCGGCTGACTGGTCGGCGGCGTGGTGGCTGGCGTGCCTGCAACGGTGGCTGGTCGGCGGGCGCTCAGGCGGCTGGTCGGAGGGCGAAGGCTGATCGGTGCATGCTGTTGGCAGCTTTGGGGAGGTGAAAATTCACTTTGGTCCTTTAATTTGTGATTGTTATAATTGCACCCTTAATTGGATTTAAATATGTAATTTTATGCAATTGTGCCCTTGTCCGAATTTCAACATTATCCTCAGCTTTGCGCGCCTTTTTTATTTTGGTCCCTCACTTCTGATTCCCGCAATTTGGCCCTCAATTGATAATTAAACTCTCAATTGTCTTCAATTTAGTCCCTAATTATGCCAAATTAGCTTGGAAAAATTCAATTGGGTCTCAAAAATTCTGATTTTCTCAATTAGGCCCGAATTAAATTCAAGAATTCAATTTTTCATCAATTAAGCCCTTAATAAAATTAATTTAACCAATTTAAAACATAATTAAGTCCTTGCACTTAATTAAATTCTTTAATTGGACCCTAAATTAATTCTCAAACATAATAATATTTTGAATTAGCCCATGATTAAATCAAATTGGCTTATAGAAAATATAATTATGATTTTTGACTTCATTTTTGCCTTGAATTTGTATTTTCTCTCATTTTTGGGTATAAAAGAGATTCGATTCGCCTCATAAAATTTCTAAAATTTCCACCGTGATTTTTCTACCGACGCCAAATCCCTTTTATTTTATTTTTGTTATTTTTTATTTATTCTGGGGAGTAACCTAAAAATTGGGTTACGACAATGGGGACAACCAACTTGGTCTCCTCTACTCGGCAGTAGTAGCGGGTCAACCTCTTGTGGTGGTTGGCCGACAACCTTGCTACTATTCATGTAATACTTGAACAGTGCGCAAAGTCAATATTAATTCACTCTGCCCCGACCTCTTTTTTTTCTTTCTCTCTTTTTGGTTGGGCTGGATTGCTCGGCCCAGCCTAAGTCCTTTGTCCCATCTTGGTCAGGCCGACCCATTTAGTTGGGTTAGGCCCGACCTAAAATTTTTTTAATTTTTTTTAAAACAAAAAATTGCATTTAAAAAAAAAACAAAAAAAGGTGTTGTTTTTGTGCATATGGTCGAATTCCAAATTTTTCAAGCATAGTTTTCGTAAAAGAATGTACGTTGCATCTTTCTCATATTTTGAACAAAAATTAGATATTGTAACCAGCTTATGATTATCCATTGGAATTTGGCCAAAATATTAAAAAAATTAAAAGTTATTTTGTTTTAACTATTACGGTGTAAAACTACATTGTAAAGTACACCTACAGATAAAAAGAGGTTTTTACTACGGTGTAAATTACATTGTACAGTATATCCATAGATAAAAAGAAAGGTTTCTAACTATGGTGTAAAATCACATAGTAAAGCATATCCATAGATAAGGAAAAAGTTTTTTAATTGTGGTGTAAAATTGCATTGTAAAGTACACCTGCGGACAACAAATGGTTTTTTGAAAATGCAATGTAAAAAAATTTTAACTTAGAAAAAAATAATCAAACAACAATGTAGCTTACCTTAGGTAAGGTGCACTGGGGTGATGCGTCTTCCCCTTACACAACAAGTCCCCTTATCTAGACTCTCGCAGACCAATAGGTTCCTAGTGACCTTAATACTAGATGGCGACTCCTCGTAATTACAGTTATAATTTTACGACTATAAAACCCAACACTTTTTCACCGCGCGTCGTTGTCTCCCTAATCAGGGGATGGCGGGGTGCGAAGCCAGAAAAAGTCATCGTCGCTACACTATACACAACTCCATCTCAATAGTCCCCACTATTTGTCTTGGTGACCCGTCATATGCTCTTGCCATCATGGTACTAGGCTTTATGTGTGACTCGTCATTGGGCATTTCTTTCAGCATATGCATTGGTAACACATTCAGAGCAGAGCCATTATCAATTAATACTTTCCCAATCAAAACATTTTTACATCGTATCGTGATGTATAATGACTTATTATGCCCAATACCGTCAGGACCAACTTCATCATCATAAAAGTACACATAATTTGAAGCCTGTATTCTCCTAACTAAATGCTTCATGGCCTCTGGGTTTATGTCTTGAGGTACATAGGCCTCATTCAGCACTTTTTGTAAAGTCTTCCGATGAAATTCAGAACTTAAAATCAAGGAAAGCAATGATATCTTAGTAGGGGTTCTCCTGAGTTACTCCACAATACTATACTCGCTATGCTTCACCAACTTTAAGAATTCATTGGCTTCCTCTTCTGTCACACGTTTATTTATCTCTTCAGGCACATCAACCACTTCTTCCCCTTTAATTTTCTTTAACTCCTCTAGAGTAAAACATCTGCCACTTCGGGTCAAGCCTCTAATTTTGGGTAGAAAGACATGTGGTTGTCTTTCACCCTAAGGAAACAAATGCCTATAGTTGTATGACATGGCATTATAGTCTTTCTTATATGTAGCGGTGGGCTTGGTCAAAACTAACTTGGGTGGCCCTCCTAAAGTGAACTAAACTCGACACACCTCTTTATCTAATACCTTTGTCATAGACACTTTATCATCTTGATACAAACCCTAATGGGATTTAATGGTATTCACGACCTCATGATCAATCTAACCCAAGTTTATAAAGATTTGAATAAGCTTATCATAATGGAAGACTTGCTCCAAGGCAACAAGACTATAAACTGACTTGATCACAACGCCTACATCTGGAGACGAGCAAAGGAAGTATAAATTCACAATAAAGAATGGTCAATTCTTTGAAGAGTTGAAAGTTCAATCAAGAACCAAGATGAAGTAACCAAAGTTGGTTACAATACTAGAAAATATTGTCAAATGTCTGCCCTAAAATTATTCCTAAAGAGTATTTATACCCCAAGCCAAAACCTTAGTTTCCCTAATAGGTCTCACATAAACCCAAATTAAATAATAATCAACCCAAGCTAAAACTAGCCCACACTAATTAAAATAAACAAATAAACAAGTCTAAAAACCCAAACAAATTGTATCCTCTTAAAATAATTAAAATTTGATAAACCAACTAATTAAATAAGACAAGTTCGTTGTTTCCGTATTCTGTCGGGCAACAACAAGACCCAACTTAAAATGGATGGTTCTCTCTCGTATTAATGAATTAGAAGACGTTCCATATACCGTTGGAAAGGTATGGAAGTCTTGTTTCCATAACAACTAGAATTAAACCAAAATTTGATATGTAACTCCAGTTATGACTAAAAAAGTAATGAAAGGACAAACTGTCCGAATCTAGACTTCTTTTGCCAGTCCTTATGTAATGGTCTTGATTTCACCAACAAGCCCTTCTTGAATATGAATGAGATTAATCAAGGATTTCTCTTTATTATTATAAATCCTCTTGAAGTCCACCTTAGCTCATGTATCTTGAAGAAATCCATTGAAAGCTTCTTTGAACTTCTTAGCCGTAAGCCTCATAACTAGGCCAACTAGAACCTCTAATGGATCTTTTGATGGTTGGATCGCATCACATCTGCTATTATTTCTACCCGAAGCAGACCTTTATTTATCATTTGCATCCCATTTTTATAGAAGCCTTCGCAGTGACTAATAGAGTGACCTCTCTGATTGTAGTGCTGACAGCATCTCATGTCATCATATTTTGCTTTGGCCAACATCTGATAAATTTTTCCCATCGGCACCTTTAATCTTTTTGGATACTCCACCTCCAACATATTCACTTATCCCTGAAGCATGATTAGGTAGAGGATTGATACTTACATTTGGGGGGGTGTAATTTGGTTCTCAGGTTTTTGGTAGAAAATGGAGAGTTGAAGTTAATGTTGGTAACTTGAGATGATGGGGGGGTCTATTTTGAAAATTAGGTATTCTTGCCATTATAACCGCCTTCAATATGATCAATTTCTTTTCTCTTTCCGCTGAAACCCTTGTTTTCCATAGGTGCAGAGATTTTCCACTAGTTTTGGTTTAGTTTCAGTATCTTTAGTTTTTTTTTTTAACTTTAACCAAGTTTTCCCTTCTCCCACTTAACCAAAATGGAAGTAAACCAAAAAATTTAAATTGAACCGGAAGAATACAAAAAATTATATCATATTTTTTTAATTAAAATTTCTCAGTTTACTTTTTTTTCATTAAAAAACCAGACTGGAAGTTTTTTTTTAAATCTAATCGGTTTAATAGGTTATTTTAATCATCTGGTTTTTCTTGGTGAAATGTTTTTGATTTTTTTTAGTTTTTTGATTATTTTGCTCACCCCTAATATTCATATTTAAAATGCCAACTGAAATTGTAGGGATGTGCGTGTTATTTAATGGTGGTTGATTTTTTCCCTTGCCTTTTCTTTCTTCTGAAGCTGAAAATGCTTACAAGTCCTTTTTATTTATCATTTGTTCATTTTGGTCCATTTTCTTTTGATTTTTTTTATCCTCATATTTTTATATAAGTTTTGATTGTTTCAATTTTTTAATTTAATTAAAATTAATCATATATTTTATTTTTTTATTTTAGCTCTGATACTTTTAATTTTTAGTTTGTTTTTAATTCCTTTATTTTTTTTTATATCGAAGTTATGATGTGTTTCAATTTTGTCCATCAATTGAAATTGATCGCATATTTTATTTTTTATTTCAGCTCTTATTCTTTAAATTTTTTATTTGGTTTTAATTCCTTTAATTTTTTTTCTTCCTTCTAAAGCAATCCCTATTTTTTGTTCATATTTATGGGTCTATATTTTTTAGCTTTGGTTTTTATTTTTTATCATTTTCTTTTTTGTTGAGACTTTATTTTTATTCAATTTAGTCTTCAAACTTTAATTTATGTTAATTGTAATTTTAAAATTGATTTTTTTTTTATTTTTTCTTCAAATCAATTGATTTTTTATGTTAATAATATTTCTTTTGGTTTTGTCATATTTTGTTGTTTTTGCTTGCTCTTATGTTAAAGGTTTTTAGCTTCTTTTTTTTATTCTTTTGGATAATTTTATGATTTTCATTATTTACGCAACAACAATAATAATTTTAGTGATTTTTTTTTTATTTTTTTGCTTGCTCTTTTGTTAATGTTTTTTTTTTTTTTGTATTTTTGAATTCTTTGGCACAATTTAATAATTTTGATTGTTTAGGCGGTAGTATAATTTTAGCTATTATAATCATGATAATAATAATGATGTTACTAGTAAGAACGATGATAACAATAATAATTTATTATAATGGTTGTGGTGCATATAATATTAATAATTATGGTTATGATAATAATAATGACAAGAACTCATAAAATAATATTGAGAATATCAATAATAACAAAAACGATTATATTAATAATGATAATAATACCTATGATAATTTTAATGATAGCAATAACAATAATGGTATTAGTAATCATAATAGTCATTAAAATTATGATGACAATAGTGATGGCTAAAAATATTCAACTGCCATATCATAGGATACACCGTCATAACCTCTTTACTATGGTTATACGCGTGTTGACTCATGATAGTCAGAAACTTACTAATAGTCAAGTGTTTTTTTTTCCTCCTTTTCAATTCCCAGGAATTGAAAATGCATATAACTCCTCTTTGTTTATGATTTGTGCGTTTTAGTCCTTGATTTTTTAATTCTTTTCATCCAAAATTCTTCCATAAAAGTTTTCGTTTGTTTTAACTTTTTATTTCTACCCTTATTCTTTTAATTTTTTGTTTGATTTTGATTCCTTTAATTTTTTCCGTCCTAAAAGAATCATTATTTATGTGTCTATACTTTTAGAGTTTTTTTTTTTAATCATTTTCTCTTTTTTTGAGGTTTTATTTTTAATTAATTTAGTCATTAAATTCTAATTTGTGTTAGTGATCATTTTAAAATTGATTTTTTTTCCGTTGCTCTTTGTTCTTTTGTTTTTTTGGTTCTTCAAATCAAATGAATCATTTATGCTAATAATATTTTTCCTGGTTAATAATTATGAATGTGATGATAATATTTAATAACTCATAAAATAATATTAAGAATATCAATAATAACAAAAATAATTATAATAATGATAATACTGATGATAATTTTTAATGATATCAATAATAATAATGATGTTACTAATTATCATAGTTATTGTGATAATGATAACAACGATAAGAACAATAATGATGGTGTCAACGATAAAAATACCAATAATAATTAAAATATTAATTATTTACAATAATATTAGTAGTGGTAGGTATAATAACTCTAACAATTTAACACTCATAATAATAAGAATGAGAATAATAATTATAATAATTTATGATTTGATGTTGTATCTGTTAATAATTAAATTTTACAATTTCTCTATTTATAGTGTTTCAAATCTAATATACCGGAATAAAAGTTTGGAAAAATTATGTGGCTTAATGTTATCTTTAATTTTTTGTTTTATTTTTTCAAAATTGTATTACTTAACATTATTTTTTTGAAAGAAAAAGAACATTCAATTTTTCATTATAATTTATTAAATAAATAAATTCATATCGATTTAAAATTTATCTCTTCTATATAAACTCAAACTTTACAAAACTCTACCTAGAATTATTATTTTATCTAAATTTATAATATTTAAAAAAAAAAACATTTTTCAAGCCATTTGGAACACGGTTGGATTTCAAAGCCATGACATGGATGAAAGTTAGATAAAAAATGAAATAAAAAAAAAGGAATTATGCTAACAAGTTGTTTTATTTCAATTCTTTTTTGTTTTTATTTTTTTCTCAAATATAATGACACATAATTATAAACATATATTAAATAGCATGGCACATCAAGAGATCATATGGTGTTATCTATATCTACTTATAACATCCCAGTTCAATCTTTGTTTATTGTTAAAAATTCTTTTTAATATTTATTAGTACATATAGTATTCAACGAGTCAACAAAATTTATTTCTCCCTATAGCGAACCATGAGACAAGTGATTTATATATTTTTTATTATAAATAATTTAATCTAATTTTTTTACTCGTTTTGTCTACATATGACTTCATATATCTATAGTTGTCATTATAATTATTATTCATTATTTTTTGATAATACTATCGTTGTCTCTATCATTATCATTATAAAAAACATTCAATTTTTTTTTTTAAATTATTCTTCATATTATTATATTTAAATTATTTTAGAACATTAAGATTAAATTAATTTGAGATTTTTTCAAAAAAACTTGTTTCATTTTTTATATATATTTTAAGACGTTACTATTAAATAAACATGAAAAATAAAATTATCCTCACATATTTAAAATAATTATTTTTATTATTTTAAATATTTTATCCATGATAAAATGAATTTATATATAAAAAATAATCTAAAGGTTTGTATGTTGATTATTTCACTCAGATGTATAGCATCATAAGAAAATCTAGGACTATTAATATTTTTTTTACATGTTAAAAAATTTAGTTCTGACAACGGCAAAATGTAGGAAAAGTTGCTCGTATATTTTTCACTGTAATATAATTTAGCACAATTTTCTCACCTATTTTGTCTACATGTGACTTCGTATTTTATTTACATGATATTAGATTTGAAATATCATATATAAAAAAATCATAAAGTACATTTTTATCAAAAACAACAATAAAATAAAATAAAAAAATAAATAAATATTATTAGCATAAAAAAATTATTTCACTTGAAGAGTAAATAAAGATAAAAAACAACAAAGGGAAAAAAATGGAACAATTTTCAAATGATCAGAACTATAAATTAAAATTTAAGGATTCAATTAAAAAAAAAAACATACAACCTCAACAAAATAGAAAATAATAAAAATTAAGAGTATATGCATATAAATATTGTGAAAAAAAGGACCAAAATATATATAAAAAAATAAAAGGAATTAAAGTAAAATAAAATATTCAAATTATAAGGACCAAAATTAAAATAAAATATGTGATTAATTTTAATTCGAATGAAAAAATTGAAAGAAATCCAAACTTCTATACTAAAAATATTAAGAAAAATAAAACCAATATCAAAATTAAAAAAATATGGACTAGAATGAAACCAAAATATATTATCAATTTCAAATGTAAAATAAAATGGAAGAAAATCAAAATTTCTATAATAAAAATAAAAATCATACAAATAATCAAAAGATCATGGCCCAAAATAAAAATACTATAAATAAAAGAGTCTACCATATAATTTATGCATGAAAAAAAAAAAAATCAACCGACAACCGTGACCCATGCATGACACCACGCAAACCACTCGAGGACATGATATTAATTTATGATCTTGATTGAAAACAGTGATCATGCGTGATATCAAAAGACAAAACTAGTAAAAGAAAGCTGCTGGGAATTTAGCAAACCAGAATTGCCAAGATAGATTGACAACAAACTCCTTGATGCCATCGATCATAGAAACAACGAAATAAAATCCATACAAGCATAGACAGATAGATAGACAAACATTCTCAAACTAGACATTTGTAGCAATTCTGTCCATGATGTTTGCCAGGACATTCTTGGACTCGCTCAATAACTTGATGCTCCCATTCAGCTTCTCGCGTTTAGCAGCTACAGCTGGAGATTCCTCGAGCATTCCTTCTATCGCACCATCGTGTAGACCGACAACCTCCTTGACGATCTCCTCTTCCATTTCCTTGTTCACAAGATTTCGAGCACAGAACTGCAAATGCAGAGCCATAAAATCAACCAGCCTCCTCAAAACAATTTTCCAATAAGCAGTCATCCTCATTTTCAAGTCGAAAGCTTGAAGCATAATAGGCTTCTCGTACGTCCAGAGACCTGCAATTGCAACCTCTCCCAAGCCTTCGATCTGGAATACTGTAAACTCATTTTCCAGGGCATCCATGAATTCCTGCTGCTGAGCCATGAGCTTGTTCCAGTCATTAAGGTATGCAGGATCACTTGTATAATCTGTTAGCTTCTCCATTTGAACAATCTCTGTTACCCAGTTTCTAGAACGCTCCTTCATTTTTTCCATCAGATTATAGCCTGCTCGCCGAGTGAATAGCTGAAGCTGGTGGTAGTTTTCGGAGCGATGCGTCAAAACAGACATGATCACACCCTCAATGTAAGTCCATACTTTTTCAACAAAGTCAACTGGTATGTGTGATACCTCTTCCACCTTTTTCTGCAGAATAGCAAGGAAGGCAGTCCGGGGAAGGAAATTTGGCAGATGAATCCCTTTGGATTCCTCCAGAACCTGAATTTCATTAATCATAAAGTTCTCAGTAAGGTCATCTTCATAGAACTTATGAAGTTCACGTGAGTATTGGTT
Organism: Salix dunnii; assembly: GCA_015731905.1. Lineage (NCBI taxonomy): Eukaryota > Viridiplantae > Streptophyta > Magnoliopsida > Malpighiales > Salicaceae > Salix > Salix dunnii. The sequence goes on from CM027661.1 coordinate 1,789,847, forward strand.
GAGCATTTCAACCAATCTGGCAGCGCAATGCATATTTTGATCATCTAGATACTCATCATATTCTCCCCTTACAATGATCTTGTTTAGCGACTCTTTGGCGGATCCGACTATGCCCATGAAAGTTGCCAGGGCTTCACCAGCTGTGGATAAAGTCTTAGGCATCCTTTTCAGCTCCGAGATACTTGCGGCCAGCTTCTCATTAATCTTCCTCACTATGTCTGGCAAGCATCTTGCTATAATAGTTGCTTGAATATGAACCAGTTTTTGAGCCAAAACTGGGATTCCCACCATGGATTTATCAATCCTGGATAGAAGAGCATGGGTTTCAAACAAGTCAGCTTCTTCCTTGCGAGCTTCCTTGTAAGATTCATTACCGATACGATTTCTCACACAGACATAGCCGAGACCTATACTCACATCATCAGCCGTAACCTTCTCGAGCAGTCCTTCCGGAGCGCTGTCTGCTTTGGTGACCACAGCGAGAGTCCTCTCGCCATTCTTATCCACTTTCTGTGACATCCTAATAGATTCACACGTGGTAAAATCAACATTTGCAGATAAAACATTAAGGATGATACTCTCTTCAGGCCTTATGTACTCCATAATGATATCCGCTATCTGCTCATAGATGTTGTCAGGCTGGCCGTGGACAGGAACTCTTGTGATTCCAGGGAGATCAACCATTGTAAGATCCGGAACCCCCTTCTTTCTGACGACCAAAGTCAATGGGGTGTGTGATATGCCCTTACCACTGCCTGCAATCTCATCAGTGGCAAGAGTTATGGCTTCTGAGATTTCGGCCTCGCTGGTAGGCACTGTTTTGCCACTGAACTCCTAGGAAAGCTCTGGTTCTGGAGCTGTGTGGTGCTGCAACCTCATTATGAGAGGCACTCTGGTGCAGATGCCCTGGCCACGAGGGAGGCTGATACCAGCGAGTGATTCAAGAACACTAGATTTCCCGGAAGACTGATCGCCGACAACAACAATGGTGGGGAGCTGTATGCCTTCTTTCATGACCTGGAGATGCCTGAGCTTGTCGACAGCATCAAGAAGAGGTCGAATACGATCATTGAAAGATGATACGATGGGAACATGGCTGACCACCAGCTCTTGATTCTTTTCTTCAGTGATCTGTGGAGGTGATTCCGCTTGATTTTCAGAGCTACTCCACCTCTCTTCTTCTTTCACTGAACCATAATGTTTAAGCGTTACACCCATTTTGTTGACAGAGAGAGAGCGAGAAAGAGAGAGAGAGTTCAAATAATTGCTCTGTATTTCTTAGTTTGTTGTGCTTCAAATGAGGAGGGGAAGATGAGCATTTAAAGGGAGCCAGGTGAAACAGTGTGGACACTGTAATCTTGCTTTATGCGACGACTAGAGATTGACAGTCTTTTCCACAAGGACAATCGTTTGTGAAACTTAACCAGCAAGGAGATGATTTTATATATATATATATATATAGAGTACGAGGATGATTTTTTTTTTTTTTTAATTTCAACGTGTAGTTGAGGTGGGATCTTTGTCACCACATTCCTTTTCTTTCTTTTGTCTGTCATTTGTTTTGCTCCTTTCTTGAGTGTATTAATATTATTTTTTATTTGGATATATTTTTTAAAATATATTTTTTTAATCAAACCAATTACAGCTAAAAATAACTTGGATTTATTTTTTCGAACTACAAATCACAGTAGCTGCCCCATTATCAATCATATTTTTGGAACCTTCTATAGTTGATATTGATTTTGAAAATAATTTTGTTTAAAAATATTTTAAATAATATTTTTTATTTTTTAAAAAATTATTTTTGATATTAGCACATGAAAATGATCTAAAAATATATATTTTTTTACTTTAAAGTAAAAAATAAAAAAAATATTTTTTTAATTTTTTTTCCAAAAACGCTTTTGAAATGCAGTTTCAAACACTCTCTAAGTGATTGTCTAAGAGTGTGATTGCAGTTATTCTTCATAGTGTTTTTTGCTAAAAAAAATAGATTAAAATAATTTTTTTATTTTAAAAAAATTATTTTTGATATCAGCAAGTAAAAATAATCTAAAAACATAAAAATATATATTTTAAAATAATAAATAAATTTATTAATTTTTTTCAAAATTATTTATGAAATGCAGTACCAAAAGGGCCAAAAATTCACACAAAGGTTGAAACACAATTCCAAGTAACCTCTTCGAACACTATTTTAAAAAAAAAAAAATCATAAGCCTAATTTGGATAAATTAACAAAGATTAAAAGAGTAGGGACACAATTAAAATTTAGAAATGCCAAATTGGTGCAATCAGGGGTTTGATTGGAATAAATTTGAAAATTAGAAGTTGAATGAGGGTCAAATGATAGAATACAAAGATGAAGGACCATTCTGTAAAAAGCATAGAAATTTAAAGACCATCTCTTTACCGCCTTGTACGATCAGCGAAAGTTCATAAACGTCACTGGTCCATCGCGTGAATTGCACTCCTTGGCTTGCGTGCTCTTTCCCTGTACGAGGTTGGATCCTTAAGCATGAAGAAGTGCCATCGCATGGATTGCTCTCCTTCTCTTGGAAGTTATGGCTGAAAAAAATAGCTTTGTTCCAATGAAGTCTATGCTTGATGATTGAGGGCTCAATTTGTGTGATTGTATGTGGAAATAAAAAAAAATTAATTTGAAAAATTGTATGAGAACTTAACCATTCAAAGAGCATATATTTTATTTTCATTAAATACTCATAAGAAAAAAAAACATTATATATTATAGGTTTATATAAAATTATTCATAGTTAATGAAGGTGAAAGTAAGGGATAGAGTGAATAATTGAGGGATAGAGAATGCACCTCACCGCGCCAAACACCTAACAGAATAATTAGAGGCAAAAGCATAAATGTCGACTAGCATATGACCAATAGAGAGTACCTTTTTTTTCTATTTTCTTTCCGTGTTTGGTTTCATTTGTCATACCGTACGTTATTGTTTTTTATTTTATTTATTTACATGTATTTTACGTTGCTTCTTTTCTTTTCAATAATAATAATAATTATACATACAGCTAAATGATATCATGAAATCACTGTTCAACCAACTCATTTTACTGTGGATTGTAATAGTACATTTCACTTCCTCTTAGGTATTCTATTGTTGTTGTTGTTTTGTTGCGCGATGTAACATCTTTAAATTGCTCTAACTTTTTCTTCCCTAATTGTTCATGCTATTTGTTTTGTCGTGCACCTTGTTTTGACATCTTGAGATTTCTCTGATGACTTCTTTTTTTATTGTTCATTCTAATTGTTTTATTTCATTCACCTTCATCACTGTTCATGCTAATTATTTGACAACCTCTGTTAAGTGTTGTGCCACACCATGTTAACTATATTATTCATGCTATTTATTTAGCAACTCTCAGCTAAGTGTGTTGTTCAACCTTTATGGAAGCTTTATTAGGTTTTCCACACCTCACTTAATGCACCCAACTCAACCTTTCATGCTAATTAGTTGGCATATCTCACTTTAGTTTTGTGTTGCCTTCACGGAAGCTTTCAGCCTTGCATGCTTGATTTATTAATAAATTTTGTTCCCAGGTTATCTCGGGTGGGGTTTCGGCAAAAGGATGGGGGCTTCTCTCGGTTGGTTTTTCCACACCTTAGTAAATGCATCTGTTGGCTAATTGTCTTTTCATTCAGCATCTAATTAATGTATCCTTGCATTTAATCAATGGGTTTTGTCTTTGGGTTATCGCACAAAACTGGATACAGGGTGGATTCGACAATAGTTGGGAATTTTGCTTGTTGCAATTTTCACACCTCTATTACATAAAACCCTAGGAAAAATCAGGTTGCCATTTTTGATGTCTTACAGCCATGAAATCAATGGTGCAACAACTTTGGTAGAAAGATTTACGTGGTTCAAATCCTTGCTCAGGATCATCTTTGGAAATGGGTCAAAACTATTGAGGATCAAGGTAGCCAACCAATAATTGGGCAAGCTTTGTATCAAAGAAAGAGACAACATTTGTTCTAGATTTGTTTTCTTTAGTTTTGATTTATATACATATATTTTTTAAAATTATCTATTGCCACATTTCACACAAAATTTTATTTATAGATAAAATTTATCTATCTTTCTTAGGTTGAGAACATATTTGAGAATGTCATCCCTCAATGACCAATAAAAACATCAGCAACATCACTACCAGAAAGAGAATAAAAAGGGAAAATAACTTCTAAGAGGAGGAGGATCTTCCTTGCTGGGTGGTTACAATTCTTACTACCTTTATTAGTAGGAAGAAGGGTTTCTAATCTATAGCCTTTAACCACAAACTCTCCTTTCTTTATTGTTAGTTTTGGGGTTGTTCTCAACTTTCCCACTTCACCTGGTGTCATTAAATAATTGTTTGAGGTGTTTCTGTCTTTTTCAGGTATTTTGAATTGTTAAACTATTGTTTTGCCCCTAGATTCAGATAAAAAATCATTGGTTGGGCAAGGATATTTTGATTTGTTCATGAACAGTTAAATAACTTTTTACCCTTAAATGAGAAAAAAAATGAGAGTTGCGGTGAGGGTATTGTTAGTTTTTCCAATTTGATGAACTATAAAAACACTAATGTGCCATCGAAAAAGACAAAAACGAAGAATTGGATGTGAGGGCATTTTGGTATTTTTCATATGTATTTTTCCTGCTATTACGATGGGCTCTAGAGGGTGTTTAAGTAATTTTATATTTTAAATTCTTTTTTTAAAAAAAAAAAAAAACAATGTTGGCGCGTCTTCCTTACACACCAACGATTTTCTTCCCTTTGTGCTGTACAGATGGCGCATGTGATGTTATGTAGTGGCTAAAAATGTCCAATCATCATCTTACTGGATGCATCGTTATGTCCTTTTCAACATGGTAGTGCGTGTGTCAGCTCATGGTAGTCGAAGGCTTGTCGGTGATTGGTTGCTCTTTTTTTCTTGTTTTCGCTCTCTTGCACCCAAAAATACATACAAGTCTTCTTTGTTTAAGATTTATGCATTTCAATTCTTGATCTTTTATTTATTTTTTTCATCTGTGCATTTCAATTCTTGATCTTGTATTTATTTTTTCCTCTTTACTTCTTATATAGAAGTTAAGCAATGATCAACATTTGAGGACCGCGCGAACGATTTCGTTTTCTTTATTCTTAAGCCAACACAAGCATGATCAAAGTCCACGTGCTGTATTTCTATCCATTAGCCCAATTTTATGAAAGTTCCTTGTGACCACAAGGATATATGGCTTTACTATTTAGATTTTTCACTGTTTTCGGGTCAAAAATAATTTCTGTACTAGCTGTTTTGAAATGTATTTTAAAAGTATTTTAAAAAAAAAAAAAATTAGCCTATATTATTTTAAAAAAATAAAAAAAATAATTTTTTCAATATATTTTTAAATAAAAAAGAATTTCTTCATGCTGCTTAACTTATAGGATAAGGTTTCTTTTACTTTTAACAACACGAGCTTATAAGAACGAGTCTTCTTTCTCTTTTTTATTTATTCGACGATAAGATTTCCTTGACATTCGACAGCACGATGGGATTATTTAGAAAGAAGATTCTAATATTTTCCTTCCTTTTTTTATCGCACATAATTCTTAGCATAATTAATTTGTCTTGTATTTATCTTGCAAATTAATTCATTTTAATTCTATCAAACTTTAAATCTAATTTACTAAGAACTAGAACTTGGCAGATGTAAGTAATGCTGAGAGTTAATATAAGATAAATTTCTAAATTAAAATGATTTGTAAGTATAATAATACGCTTTTAATGATCTAATAAATTAAAGAGCTTCTCTTATGCTTTCCAATTAAATATAAAATAATAATTTAACAACAATTTATGGGTCAGCAGCATAATTGCTTATACCGCATTTTGTTTCAAAATGTTTTTGAAAAAAATTCATTATTTTTATTTTTTATTTTAAACTAAAAAAATCATGTTTTAGATTATTTTTATTTTTTATTTTAAATTAAAAAAATTGATGTCTTAGATTATTTTCATGAGCTAATATTAATTTTTTTTTAAAAATATTATTAATTACACTTTCAAACACACACTTAGTTTATTAATAATTGTATATAATTAAATCCGAGTCTCGTTAAATTTTATTTTTAAAAAGTTATAATTATGTATTGAGAGAACTTTTCTATTGTATAGCTCACGATTTGTTGACCTTGAATAAAAAATATGTTGAATATATAATTAACTAGCCGTCAGAGCACTTATCCTGCTGTTCATGATTCTGTAAATTCGTGTCGTTTTATGATCCCCGTAAAAGAGAAGGCATCGTTGAATAGCAGGAATTAAGGTTTCAACTGTCACCAAGTAGTTTCCTCTTTAAGGATCCGAAGATTCATGGGATTCAAGATTTTTTTTAAAACAATTTAATAATCGAGAGACAAATTACAAACGTCAAACAACGATATGGAAGAACCCCGTCAATGGATATAGAATCAACGACCAGTAAAACCTCAACAGCATCGCTGCCACAAAGAGAATAAAATGGGCAAAGAACTTCCACGAGGAGGACGGCGATCGTCCTTGCTGGGTGATTATAGTTCTTACTGCCTTCATGAGGAGGAAGAAGGTTTTCTGATCTATAGCCTTTAGCCACAAACGCTCCTTTCTTTATTGATAGTTTTGAGGGTGTTTTGAACTTTTCCACTTCACCTCCTAATCTCATTAAATAATTATTTGAGTTGTTTGTGTCTTTTTCAGGTTTTTTTGAACTATAAAACTATTGTTTTATCTTTGTAATTAGATAAAAACTTGTTGGCTAGGCAAGGATATTTCAATTTCTTCATGAACACTTAAATAACTTTTTAACCTTAGATAAGATTAAAAAAAAAATGAGAGTTGCGGTGAGGGTATTGTTGGTTTTTCCAGTTTGATGAATAGTAAAAATACTAATGTGCCCTTGAAAAAGACAAGAGTGAAGAATTGGTGTTGGGAGTATTTTCATATTTTCATATGCATTTTTTCTGTTATTACGACGGGCTCTAGAGGATGTTTAGGTAATTTTATATTTTTAATTCTATTTTTTTTTAAATTGTTGGCGCGTCTTCCTTACACGTCAATGGTTTTCTTTCGTTCTTGCTGTACAAATGTCGGGTGTGGTGTTATGTGGTGGCTAAAAATATCCAACCATCATCTCACTGGATGTGTTGTCATGTCCTCTTCAATATGGTAGTGCATGTGTCAGCTCATGGCGATTGGAGGCTTGCCGATGATCAGTTGCTCTTTTTTTTTTCTGTTTTCTCTCTCTTGCAATAAAAAATACATACAAGTCCTCTTTGTTGGTTTGTGCATTTCAATCCTTAGTCTTTTATTTCTTTTCTCATCCTGATTTCTTATATAGAAGTTTTGGTTTGTTTCAATTTTATCATTCTTTTGAAATTAATCATGTATTTTATTTTTTATTTCAGCTCTTATGCTTTTAATTTTTTATTTGATTTTGAATCCTCTAATTTTTTCGATCCTTTTGGGGCAATCCCAATTTTTTTCATATTTATATGTCTATACTCATAGTTTTAGTTTTTATTTTATTTTTTATCATTTTTTCTTGTGTTGGGGCTATATTTTTATTTAATTTAGTCCTAAAATTTTAATTTATATTGATGATCATTTTAAAATTGATATTTTTTTTCCTCTGTTCTCTTTTATTTTTAGTTTTTTTTTATTTGTTCTTCAAATCAAATAGTTTTCTTATGCTAAAAATATTTATTTTGGTTTTGTCATTTTTTGGTTGTTTTTGTTTGCTTTTTTATTAATTTTTTTGAGTTTTTTATTTTATTCTTTGAGATAATTTTATGGTTTTTATTATTTATGCAATAATAATAACAATTTTAGTGATAGTAATAGTAATGATAATTTTAATTGCTGTAATCATGATGATAATCATGACGCTATTAATGATAATGATGGTAGTAATAAAAATTTATTATAATGGTTGTGGTGCTTGTGGTGTTAATAATTATGCCTATGATGATAATAGTAACAATAACTTATAAAATAATATTAAGAATATCAATAATAACAAAAATGATTATAATAATTATATTCATAATGATAATAATAGTGATAATAATTTTAATGATATCAATAATAATAATGGTGTTAGTAATCATAATTTTAGTTTAATTATTATGTTCATTAGGGGTGAGCATTTCCAGTTCAGTTTTAATCATTAAAAAGTAAAAACAACTAATTCGGAAAAAAAAAACTGAAATCGAACAGGTTTGGTTTTTTTTTTTAACTAAGAAATTGAAAAATAGTTTCGGTTTTAGGCTTTTTTTAGCTTTAACCAAATTTTCCCTTCTCCTATTGAACTAAAATGGAAGCAACCCAAAAAATTTGAACTGGATTGGAAAAATAAAAAAATTATTCCATATTTTTTTAATTTGAAATGATTCGGTTTGATTGTGGTTTATTGGTTTTTTTCTTAAAAAATAAAAAAAACCACACCAAAAGTTTCTAAAATATCTGATCGGTTTAATCGGTCTTTTTAATGGTTTGATTTTTCTTGATTATTTTTTTTTCTTTTCTCGGTTTTTTGGTTTTTTTTTGCTTACCTCTAATGTTCATATTGAAAATTCCCACTGAAACTATACGGATGCGCATGTCGTCTAATGTGGTCATTTTAGTCCTAAAAACCCTGAACTCGATTTAAACTGACTAGGTTCGATTTTTTTAACTAAAAAACAAAAAATAGTTTCAATTTTTTTAGCTTTTTTTTTTAACTTTAACCAAGCTTTATCTTCTCCCATTTAACCAAAATAGAAGCAAACCAAAAAATTTGAACTGAATCGAAAAAAAATATTGAAGTTTTTTTTTTAATTTGAATCAATTCGGTTCGATTTTGGTTTACTAGTTTTTACCTTAAAAAACCGCAAAAACAAGACCGGAAGTTTCTAAAAAATCTAATCGGTTTAATCAGGTTTTTTTTAACGATTTGATTTTTCTTGGTTATTTATTTTTTATTTTCTCGATTTTTCAGGTTTTTTACTTACTTATAATGTTCGTATTTAAAATGTCGACTGAAACTATAGATGTAAACATCCAAGAGAATATATATATATATATATATATATATATATATATATATATATATATGTATATATGAATTGATGATTCAGTTTTCGCTGCCGATTTCATGATCGGCAGTGACGCAGTCTTCGCTGCAGATTTCTGCATCGGCAGCGATGCAATTTTTTTTTTTTTAAAAAAAGAAGTAAAACCGGTTTTAGATAGAGCAAAACAAGAATAAAAACATATCCAAACCAAACCCCAACAACCTACCTCATTGCATGGGGAGTATAAATATAAGGAGGAGAGAGGACGATTCATCCTCTTCTCAAAACAGCAGTTGCACGTCGTTCTTCCCTTTCTCTCGCACAACAAAAAACCTAAATGAAACCAGTAGAGAGTGCTTTATGGACGTGTGAGGGAAAGATGAGACCTTTAGAGGAGAAAGGACTGCTGCCGAGAGCAAAGGAAAAAGAGGGCTGGAAAACATGAGAGGAAGAAGAAAGAGGAGAAACCGCAGGAGAAGAGAAAGAGTAATGTCAAACCTTCCCCAAACTTGTTAGATTCGAAAGGTATGGGTCATGAAAATCCCTTTCTCTTCTCCTTAAGACCAGAAACGGAAATGAAGAAGAAAAAAACCCTAGGGAAATTGACCTAAGATCTAAGCTAACTGTAAAGGAAAATGAAATTAACTAGGAGAACAAGGAAATAGAAATGAAATGAAGCCAATTTCAGAACATCTAAAAAAGAAAAAAAATGAATAAAACAGAAATAACAAATCATGGTAGGGGGCTGGTTTTAACTATGTAGTTGGCCCACATTCATGTGTGTGTTTTATTGGGATTTGTTGAAGGATTATGTGCTGAAATTTATAGTTTTAATGTGTGTGTTTCTGTTGGGATTTGTTGAAGGATTTTGTGCTGAAATTTATGGTTTCCATATGTGTGTTCTATTGGGATTTGTTGAAGGATTATGTGCTGAAATTTATGGTTTTCATGTGTGTGTTCTGCTAGAACTTAGGGACAGAGTATATATGTTGGGGTTGTTACAGCATGTGTGGTGTGTTCATGCCAAAATATGTGTTGTGCAGCGAAATGGTGATTTGCTGCCGAAACTGGATCAGTCTACAACGAATCTGCAATTCGCTGCTGAAACTAAAATTTCTGTAGCGAATTGACCTTCGCTGCCGAGTTGTGTTTCGCGTGGCGAAACTATGATTCGTTACCAAAACTGGATCAGTCTGTAGTGAATCTGCGATTCGCTGCTGAGACTGAAATTTCTGCAGCGAATTGACCTTCGCTGCCGAGTTGTGTGTCACGCAGTGAAATTGTGATTTGCTGCCGAAACTGGATCAGTGTGCAGCGAATCTACGATTCGCTGCTGAAACTGAAATTTTTGCAACGAATTGACCTTCGCTGCTGAGTTGTGTGTTACGCAGCGAAACTATGATTCACTGCCGAAACTGGGGCAGCCTGTAGCGAACCAGTTCTTGCTGCCGATTTTACAATAAGCTCTTAGGCAAAAATGACTTAAATGCTAGTAACGATTTTATGGTATGATGGTGTGAAATGTGGGACACTTGAATGTGAACATATGAACTCTTGAAATAAGTGTGGTGACGAATGTGATTCAAAAATATAAACATACTAATTTATGACCATTGATGTCGTAGGTGGTGTGGTCGGGATTGGACTATTGTCAAGATAAGAACAATCCACAGGCGGAGCGGGTAGGTGACTTGCACCTTTCTTTTTCATATATTGAATAATGAAATACCTTAACATGCATATTACTATATTTTGTTAGAACTGATATTATATGATCGAGCATTTAAATGTTGACAAAGGGTTGATTAGCTTCGGCTAATGGCATCCGAATGGATGGCGGGATAAATGGTTGATTAGATTCGGCTAATGGCATCCGAATGGATGACAGGGATAAATGGTTGATTAGCTTCGACTAATGACATCCGAATAGATGACCGCGATGAGCGATTGATTAGCTTTGGCTGATGACATTCGAAAAGGATGACGGGGGTGAGTGAACGGTTAACCTTATTAAGTGATGCCTTAAGAGGATAGCCGGGTTTGAGATTAGGCATTTATATCCATTATAAGCTGTTTATACCAAGCACATGAATAAATTATAAATGTTAATGCTTCATTTAACTGTCAGACCGTTTAGTTACCATTATTATTATTATTATTATTATTATTATTATTATTAAGTAATTACATTCTCTTAAATATTTTGTACTGTAGCAGGGACGACACATCCACGAGATATCTAGGGAACCCGATACATGGGAACCTATTTTTGCAAGGAATCATGTAGATGCATTCTAAATTACAATGTATTTTGTATGAATCAATGTACTGAATGTATAACTTTTATTAGATCCTTTTGTTTAAATTCGTAATGGCTATTAGTAGGCTAGGAATGTAAGCTCATGTCTATGTATGTATATTTTTTAATAGGAACTTCTAATCATGCGATCATAATATTTTGTATTTATAAAAGATGTACTTTTAAATGAAATGTTGATTGTATGGATTGTATTATGATGATGTGAGGGATCAGGTTCGCTGATTAGCAGCACAATGTGTGTTAGATATATATAAAAATCAGGTTGTCACAATAGGATGCACATGTCATCTCATGGTGGTCGATTATTCCCCCCGCCCCTTTTCTCTCTTCTACAGCTGAAAATGCGTACAAATTGTTTTTGTTTATGATTTGTGCATTTTAGTGGTTTTTCTTTTAATTTTTTTTTTCATTTTGATTTCTTCTATTGAAGTTTTAGTTTGTTTTGATTTTTTCATTCAATTAAAATTGTTCAAATATTTTTTTTGTCCTTTATTCTTTTAATTTTTATTTTGTTTTTAATTCTTTGATTTTTTCAGTATGGAAATTTTGATTTGTTTCAATTTTATCATTCAATTGAAGTTGATCATATATTTTGTTTTTCATTTTGAGCCTTATTATTTTAATTTTTTGTTTGATTTTAATAAATAAAATAAGAATTAAATTTTTCTAATAAATAAACTTAATCAAAAGATGACAAAATAAGAATTAAAAGCCATTTTTTTATAAGATTTATTTCTCATATTATTATATTAAAAGTATTTCAGAACACTAACATTAATATTTTTCTCCAAAAAATCATAGGTCATTTTTTCCTGTCTATATATATATATATATATATATATATATATATATATATATATATATTCAGACACTAACATCAACTAAATATTAAAATATCTAATTAGTGTCATATATTTATAAGAAAAAAAATTAAAAATAATAATTATCATTATTTTGAATGTCTTATCTGGTCTATTTTTGTATTGAAAAATGAATGATTTTATACATGTTGTAATTGGTTATTTTAATATTTAATTACTAAAACTGTAATTAATAGAATATGTTTAAGCGATTGAATGTTGCTACTGTTAAAATTATTTTGATAATTATTTCATTAATAGATTGTACAATTGGAATCAAATATTTTTTGTTAAAATGAGTCATGTGTTACGTGTAACATATTGATTGATTGTTATGTATGTTTTAATTCTTTTATGAAATCTTCAATTAGCAAATAGTAAAATGATAGTGGTTGACTTTTACCACAGATGAGTGAGTTTTTTTATGCACCAAATAATTTGATTGGTGGTTTTGTTTTAACTATTTTGGTAATAATTTAATTTGTAGATAGCAAACCTTAATTGATTAAATCGACTAAAGATATATTATTTGTTGTTTGCAACAAAAATGAAACTACAATAATTTATGAAAGATTATTTTTTTCATTTCTTTCCAGGATATTATTATAATTAAAAAAAATTTAGAACACAAAAATTAAATTAACATAAGACTTATAAAAAAAAAGTCAGCTCAATTTTGTATATTTATTTTAAGATGTTCATATTAAATAAATAACACAATATATTTTGAATGTTTTATCTATAAGAATTAGAAATTTCAATAGCTAACAATATTAACGAAAAAGCAATAAAAAAACTAAATAAATAACTAAACAAAAATAAATATAAGCAGATTTTAAAAAATTATTTGACTTGAAGGATATATAAATAAAATTTAAAAATAACAAAGAGAAAAAATAATAAATATCAATTTTAAAATGATCATCAACACAAATTAAAATGTTAAAAAAAACTTAATAACAATGGAAATAATAAAAATTGGTGAGACCATAATTATTGTTAAAAAAAATTCATAATTTTTTTATTTTATAAGATTTATTACTCATATTACTATATTAAAAGTATTTCAGAGCAATGATAGTAAATTTTCCCTCCAAAAAAACCTCGGTTATATATATATATTTGAAGGTGCTAATCTTAAAGAAATATCAAAAAATATAATTAGTTTGACATATTTAAAAGAAAATAAAACTAACAAATCATCATTATCATTATTTTCAATGTATTATTAATAATAATTAGAAAATTTAAGACTTAACAATATTAACAAAAAAGCAAGTAAAAAACAAAATAAATGACATAATAAAAATAAATATTATTAGATTTTAAGAAATTATGTGACTTGAAGGGGAAAAATATAAATCATAATCATTATTAATTTCAAATGATTACCATCACATATTAAAATTTGAACATTAAATCAAAGAACTTAATAACATTAGAAATGAAGAAAAATTGAAAACAGAAACTAATAGCTTGTATATATAAATATGGACAAAAATATATATAAAAAAATAAAGGAATTAAAAGTATAAGGGATAAAATGAAAAAAAAAATATAATAAATATAATTTAAAGGACAAAATTGAAATAAATCCAAACATTGATACCAATGAAATTAAATAATTTAAAACAAAACCAAAAATTAAAAGAATTAGGATCGAAATGAAACTGAAATCTATAATTAATTTGCATGGAATGATAAAATTGAAATAAATCAAAACTTTAATATCAAAAATATTAAGGTTTCTAGACCAATTTAACAAATTCAAAGTTTGCGGACCTAAATAAAACTACAATATAAAATTAATTTCAATTGAATGATGAAATTGAAACAAATCAAAACTTATATCATAACAATTAGGACCATAAACAAACAATCCAAAGTGTAGGGACTAAAGTGAAAATTCAGAAAAAACAGTTGTATTGACATTAGTTTGTGCAAGCAAGAGAGAAAAAAGGGGGGGCAATTTTCAAACGACCAATAAATCGTCTCCAGCCACTGGGTACGTACACGCGCTGCACCATTGGAAAGAGAACATTGATGAAAATCATTCTAGATACCGGTTGAGTATTTTTGGACACTGGAATACACCACAGGTGCCGCTCAAAACACGCGTGAGAGTTGAAAATGGACGGCATATCTGACGATGCGTCGATAGTAAATCGACGGGAAATGAATAAAAAAATGGTAAATTACCAGGACACTCCTATGGACATACCTTGATTTTGTTGTTTTTTAGGGCTAAAATAATTATTTCACTATGCAAAGAAATATTAAAAAATTAATAAACCAGGTAGTTGGATTGAATCGGACCGAATCAAAATTGTGCAATTACCTTCAAACTCCTCAGTTTAATGGCCTTATTTTATCTATTTCAAGGGGACAATAAAAAAAATATAGCATATTTTTTTTAATTTAAATTGGTTCAGTTTACCAAGTTTTTCTTTTAAAACTAGACCAAAAGTTTTTTTTTTTAAATCTAATCGGTTTTTTAATCATTTGGTTCTTCTTGGTGAAATGTTTTTGGTTGTTTGATTTTTTGATTGTTTTACTCACCCCTAATGTTTATATTTAAAATGTCAACTGAAATTGTAGGGATGCGTGTGTTATCTAATAGTGGTCGATTGTTTTTTCCTTGCCTTTTCTTTCTTTTGCAGCCGAAAATGCTTACAAGTCTTTTTTGTTTATGATTTGTGCATTTAGTAGTTTTTTTTTTGTTTTTTTCATTCTTATTTCTATTATAGAAGTTTCGGTTTCTTTCAATTTTGTAATTCAATTAAAATTAATCATATATTTTATTTTTTCCCTTATACTTTTAATTTTTAGTTTATTTTAAATTCCTTGATTTTTTTCAATATCGAAGTTATGATTTGTTTCAATTTTGTCCATTAATTGAAATTGATCACATATTTTATTTTTCTTTTCAGCCCTTATTTTTTTAATTTTTTATTTGATTTTAATTCTTTTAATATTTTTTGATCCTTCTACAACAATCTCTATTTTTGTTCATATTTATTGTTCTAAATTTTTTCTTTGGTTTTTAATATTTATTATTTTCTTTTTTATTTGATGTTATATTTGTTAATAATTAAGTTTTGCAACTTCTCTACGTGTAGTGTTTCAAATCTAATATCCTATATTAATAGTTTTGAAAAAGTTTGTGGCTTAATATTATCTTTAATTTTTTGTTTTATTTTTTTTATAATTGTATTACTTAACATTGGTTTTTTGAAAAGAAAAATCATTCAATTATTCATATATATATATATATATATATATATATATATATATATATATATATATATATATATATATATATTATTAGAAACTCAAACTTTACAAAACTCTACCTAGAATTATCATTTTGCCTAATTTTATAGTATTATGAAAGAAATCTTGAACTTTAAAGATTTTTTTATATTTTGAAAAATATATTTATAACTGTAGCGAAGCGAAAGACAAGTGTTTCATTCTTTTTAAATTTTATCATGGTATTAGAGTCTTTTACTCACGCAAATACTAGCCCTTTGACTTTTTCTCAAATATCTTCTTCTAGTTCCGCTGGTGCATTTGTTGCTCCAAATCTCAACCAATTAATGGGTGTTTTTCACCGTTGTTCAACCTACATTTGTGTTGAACCGCGGGGCCAAATGCACTTGATACCAAATAGGAGATAAAAATATTTCAGTGGGTCTCGCCATTTAAATTACGTTTTAGACGCAAATACAAAAGCATTTGAGCGATGCTTTTGTATCTGCGTCCCATATGCTAAGAGTCTTCAAAACGCAGCAACTTTACAGACCTCTCTCGATCCTCTAGCATCACCATTTTCTTATATGGTCTTCTGGCTGATGAACATGCCTTAACATATACCAGACTTCCTGGAAAAAAAAACCTTGATAGTTCCCAGAGCTCAGCCTGTGCATCTTCACCATCTATAAACTGAAGCTGGGGGATTGAAAAAAGCTCGACCTGGAAAGAGGAGTGCCAAAGGCAATTTTGCAATCTTGCCTCTAGACTTCCAGCTCTCTTACAAGAGCTGCCACCACCACCCTCTCTCCGTGGCCACTGGCCCTCTCTCTCCCCTCCACAACCACCGTAGCTCCCTCTGTCTCTACAGTCACAACCACTACCTCTCTCTCTCTCTCTCTCTCCATAGCCACCTCAGCTCCCTCTCTCTCCTTCACGGTCATGACAGTTGTAACCTTTCGACCCTCCACCTGGCCACCATTCCTAACGCCACCACCACAGGAAGAGCCACCTCGACCTCCTCTACCCATAGGTACTGGCCGTTGACCTTCTCATCATAGTCGGCCATGTTACTGTTCACCTGTTACGTGAACAGTAACATGGCAAAATATTAACATGGTAAAACGATGAACGCAGCGCACCGTTTTGTGCGCTGCATTTTGTTTTTGTTTTTACACTTATTGGGTAAGGCTGGGCTGCTCTCTGCCCAGCCCAAGTCCAGCAGAGTTGTCCCTTTGGGCCAACTGGGCTGGGCCGGCCCATTAGTTTGGGATAGGCCTAGTCGGATTTTAAAAAAATAAAAAAATTATATTTAAAAAAAATAAAAATTATATAGATAGAGATCATCCGGTTGATGCATCTCGGGGTTTCCAGAATAAATCAGAGCTTTGCTGCTTATGCATACAAGTTTTTGGTTGAATTCCATCGTTTAGGCCCCGAAATCGTCGTTTTTACCATTTTAGGAAATTTTCGTTTTAGTTATAACTCTTTATTCCCAAGTCTGAATCGACTTCTGTCAATTCCGGCTTGCTTAGGATTTATAGCATTTTCAATTTCTGTATTTATTTCAAATTTTCCATCTTTGGTAATTTTATCAATTAGCATCGTTTCCTTATCCAACATGGCTTAGGGCTAGGATTTCTGCTTTAAATATTATTGTAAGCCCTTGACCAAATGATCATTGAATTATTGAATAAAGTTTTGAGGTTTTCTGATAGTTCCTCTCATCTTAGATTTCTTTATGGAATATCGACGTTGGTCGTATGCTTGTGTTTTTCTGTTGCGTAATATCATATGTATATGGTTCGTGATAGAATTGCAAGTAGTTTGATGGGAGAATAAAAACAAGTGTGTAATATATTTGAATTATTAATTATATTTTATTATGATGATAATTAAATCTACAATTTTAAAAAAAAATATGTGTCCTTTAAAAAATGTGAAATCGTCGTTTTTGCCATTTTAGGAAAGTTTTGTTTTAGTCATAACTCTTTATTCCCGAGTTCGAATCGATTTCTATCAATTCCGGCTTGCTTATGATTTATAGCATTTTCAGTTTCTGTATTTATCTCAAATTTGCTATTTGTGGTAATTTTATCAATTAGCGTCATTTCCTTATCCAACATGGTTTAGGGCTAGGGTTTCTGCTTTAAATATTATTGTAAGCCCCTGACCAATTGATCATTGAATTATTGAATAAAATTTTGAGATTTTCTGATAGTTCCTCTCATCTTAGATTTCTTTATGGAATATCGACGTTGGTCGTATTCCTCGTGTTTTTCTGCTGCGTAATATCATATGTATATAATTCGTGATAGAATTGCAAGTAGTTTGATGGGAGAATAAAAACAAGTGTATAATTTACTGGAATTATTAATTATATTTTATTATGATGATAATTAAAACTACAATATTTTTTTTTTAAATATGTGTCCTTTAAAAAATAATTTTACAAGTTAGACAACAATATGAAAAGTAAGGTAACCAAATACTCAAATTTTTTTTTTATTAAATCTCAAACTCAACCATAATTTTAACCAAACACTTCAGTTTCAGTTTTGAACCGTAGCTAAAAGTGTTTTTTATGAAACTATTTTTTCTCAACTTCAACCACAACAACAACAGTTTTGTCAAACAAGCTCTTAATCTAAACCAAACTAACGGATCAAACTATTAAATTTAGATATCTCAAATGGTTCCATAGTAAATAATAAAGATATGATGGGTTTAGTGATGGTTCAGAGTTGTGAATTTCACAATTTCATATATAGTTGTATAAAAAAAAAGCCTAAATCAGGTTTTGAACAAGATAACCAAGTCATATTTAGAGAGTGTTTGTCATTTCATTTCAAAAATATTTTGGAAATTTTTTGAATTTTTTTTAATTAAAATATTTTGATATTTTTAAATATTTTCATGTACTAATATCAAAAATATTTTTTAAAAATATAAAATATATTATTTTAATATATTTATAAACTAAAAATATTAAAAAAAAAAATCAACGGCATTTCAAAACAAGTGGTTAGGCTTGCTTGGTCGAACGGGGCATGCTAAGCCAATTTTCACACGGTTGGATTTCAAAGCCATGTCATGATGCAAGGGGCTGCGACATGGCAAAGTTAAATAAAAAAAATAATAAAAAAAGAACTATGCTAACAAGTTGTTTCAATTCAATTCAATTTTTTTTATTTTCTTTTTTTACAAATATATTGACGCATAATTAGAAACATATATTAAATAGCATGACACATCATGAGATCACATGGTGTTATCTATATCAATTACTTATAACATCCTAGTTCAATCTTTGTTTATTGTTAAATATTCTTTTTATTATTTATTAGTACATATAGTATTCTCACTGCAACTATTTTTTTTTATCTCGTTTGAATATATATAAGTTTTTTTTATATTTTATATTTTTTTTAGTTTTTCGTTTTTTTTGGAATTGTTGTTTTTTTTTTATTTATATTTATTTATCTATACTGTTAGTTTTGACTTTTAATTATTGTTATATTTTTTTTATTAAATACAACTTGAGTTAAAAAAATAGAGTAGGTTTAGCTTTAATGGCGTGAAATGAGAGTGAAACTTTTTCTTATACATGTATAGTGAATCTTTTGTTGTTAGTGATTTGTTATCTTTGTGTTTTTTTGCAATTGTTTTGTCTATGCGCGACTTCATATATTTTTAGTTTAAAATAGTTTTTATTTAAAAAGAAATCAAATTATTTTTTATTTTTAAGATTTATTCTTCATATTATTATATTAAAAGTATTTCAGAACACTAAAATAAAATTAATTTGAGATTTACAAAAACAATGTAGTTCATATATATATATTAAGGCTATAATATTAAATAAATATCAAAATATATAATTATTTTTAAGAGAAAAAAACCTTAAAAATCATTGTTATTATTATTTTAAACACCCTTATCTATAATAAAATGAATATATATAAAATTTCAATAGAAGGACACACATGAAAAAATTCAAACTTCTATACCAAAATATTAAGGAATTTTAAAAAAATCTCAAAATTAAAGGAATAAAAACCAAAATGAAACTTAAATATATAATCAATTTCAATTGAAAGATAAAATTGAAACAAATCAAAACTTTTATAACATAAATAAGGATCATACAACACAAACAAAAGATTAGGGATTGAAATGAAAAGACAATAAATAAATGGGTCTACCAAGTAATTTAGCATGCAGGAAAGAAAAAATAAGAAAACAATATCAACCAACCACCATCTCATCACCGGTCACCTTATGACTTCATACGCTATACCATGATAAAGAGGACCTGGCAGCGCATTCACTAAGACGCTGGATGAATATTGTTCACCACCGAACAACACCACACACGCCACCCAAAAAGGGCACGAGACCAAATACAAGTGGCGTGTCTGTCAGACGCATTGATAGTATTCGGTAGAAAATAATAATAAACAAATGGTCAATTACCCAAACACCCCTACAACCAACTTCGGGATTTTGTTTTATATGGGGGATATCCATTTTTATACATTTTAAAAATGTGAAATTCTCGTAACACTCTCTTCGATAACTCTTGAGTTTTATCTTATTATGAGATATTATGATTATTTTATTGTGCAATAAAATGTGAAATTGGAGTAACACCCTCGACAACAACTATTTTTTCTTGTCTTATTTAAGGCCCCGTTTGTTTCCCGGAATTCACTTTCCGGGAAACCACTTTCCAAACTTTCCTGTGTTTGTTTGTCTTCCGGAAAGTTGGTCAACGGAAAACACTTTCCGGTCAACGGAAAACACTTTCCAGTCAAAGAAGAATTTGGCTTGGATTTCGGGAAAGTGTTTTCCGGAAAATTTCGGCGGAAAACACTTTCCGGAAGTTGTGAAAAATTTAGAAATGTCATTATTTGCTAATTATATCAAATTTGATCCTCAAACTTTTGATTGCTATATATAATTTATTTTGAATATTTATTTTTCAATTCCATCTCTTAAAATTTAATTTTTATATTAATTTTGGTTCTTATTTTTATAAATGCTATTTGCTTTTTTCTTATCATTTTTTTATTGAAATTTTTTATCTATCAAATTTGGTCCTCATTTTTTTTATTGTTACTTATTTTATTTGAAATAATTTATGAAATGTTAATTATTATTATTTTAATTTATTCACCTTTTATTTTTTTAAAAAAAAAATTTAGATTTGATCTCTATTATTTTGATTATTATTTATTTTATTTGAGATAATTTATGAAATTATATTTTTTTTTCAATTTCATTCTCATTCAACTTTTTAATTTGTAAGATTTGTTCCTTATTATTTTAATAAACTTAAAAAAAAATTAATTTATTAATAAATTATTTTCCAGATCACTTTCCATAACATAAACAAACACTAGAAACTGTTTTCCAGTTCATTTTCCATAACACTGCCAAACATCGGAATTCACTTTTGAGAAATTCATTTTCCCCGGAATTCACTTTCCAAAAAGAAACCACTTTCCAGCAAACAAACGGTGCCTAAGGATAATATGGTTTTATTGTGCACATGAATATGAAAACAATAAAAAATACCATTAAATCCATGGCTAAAATTACTGTGCATTGAGGTGTATAATAGTAGTTTCACTATTGTAATCCACAATTATTTGTATCTATTCTTACAGTAAAAGAACGATCTAATTTAGCTTATTACTTGCTGTTATTGTGGGTTTTGTGATGGTTTAGAGTTGTAAACATCACAATTTCATATGGAGTTATATATAAAAAAAAACCTAAATCGGGTTTTGAACAAGATGACCAAGTCACATTTAGGTCCAATTTGGGAGTGTGATTGTTTTTTAATGTGTTTTTTGTTTGTAAAAGTATCACAATGATTTTTTTTATTTTTAAAAATTATTTTGATACCAACACATCATAAAATCATCTAAAAACGCCATTTTTTTTATTTAAGTAAGAAATAAAATATTTATTTTTTTAAAAAAATGCTTTTGCAATGTAGTGCCACAAACACTTTCTGAAATGCAGTGCAATACCAAGATTCTCAATTTCATTTTGGTTGGTACTTTGTTTTATTAATTGGTATGAAATGTTTTGATTTCAAAGCGTTTCGGCGCTCCATTTCGGGATTGTACTATTTATGTATATATATAATTAAATATATTAATTGAATTTTTTTTAGTTCAAATCCAATAATAAAATGATTTAGATTATGGAATTTAAATTTCAAACATAAGTAAAAAAAAGAGTTGAACTGATATAACTCGACCGACTTGATGAGTTCAAAGATAATATGAAAAATTGATTAAAATATAATTTAATTAAAAAATAAAGGTGGCTTCTTAAAAAAATATATTAAAACAATGATATATCTAATCAACTTGGATTAATCTAGGTTAACCTTTCAAATGTGTGACCTCCATTATAAAACCATAATAACATTAAATAAATCAAATCAAATTATAAATTTTAATTTGTAATAAAATTATTGTTGAATAATAAAATTGAGAAAAATATAATATAAAAAAAGACACAATAAAATGATTTTTCTAACAAAAATTATAAATGTGTACAATATTACGAGAATGTTATCATCAATCTCTCAAGATCATTACATTATCTAATTACTCTGAAATTTTAACATACTATATATATATATATATAAGATTCCTCATAAAATTTGATCTCAATCTAACTGAAGGATTAAGAGATACAACTGATATTATAAAATAATTTATTATTTTAAAAATATTATTTGCCTGAACTGAATGAATCAGTAATGTTCTTGTTAGAATTTTACGGAATTTTTAGAGTAAACTGAAATTTTAAACAAGATAAAAATTATATTATTTTATCTTAATTTTTTAATTAGAATAAAATATAGCTACGGTTTTGCTGTGCAAAACAGGTGATTAGGCCTGCTTTGTTGAATGGAGCGTGCGGAGCCAATTCCAAGACGGTGGGATTTGAAAACACTGTCATGATGCAAGGGACAACGACGTAAAGTTATATAAATAATACCATAAAAAAGAAATATGCTAACAAGATGTTTTATTTGAATTCATGTTTTTATTATTTTCTTTTTCTTTTTCAAATATATTGACGCATAATTAGAAACATATATTAAATAGCATGACAAATGATGAGAACGATATTATCTATATCAATTACTTATAACATCCAAGTTCAATCTTTGTTTATTGTTAAAAATTCTTTTTAATATTTGTTAGTCCATATTGTATTCAATGAGTTGCTTTGCCCACCTGCTGTACTGGAGTTTTTTAATATAACAAATTGATTGATTATTATGTTTTTTTATTGATCAACTAAAAATTTTATTAA
The DNA here is from genome assembly GCA_015731905.1 of Salix dunnii. Lineage (NCBI taxonomy): Eukaryota > Viridiplantae > Streptophyta > Magnoliopsida > Malpighiales > Salicaceae > Salix > Salix dunnii. The sequence continues at coordinate 1,812,706 of CM027661.1, forward strand.
TTAAATTATTATCGATAAAATCTGTTTTAAATGGTTTATTTGTTTTGTGCATCGAAGTGATTGAATATTGTTATTATTTGAAATGTTTGGATAATTATTTCATCAGTAGGTTGTTTATATGTATCAAGGTGCTTGTAAATAATTTGGCCCACTTTTCCCACTTGATTTGTCTATGCGTGACTTTGTATATTTTTTATTGACATGATATTAAATCTGAAATATCATACATAAAAAACCATGAAAGTCAATTTTAAACAAAAACAACATTGACTAATGAATTATTTCAATTATTATTAAATTTTAATAATCATGATTCTTAAATTATCGTAATTATTATAACTGTTATTCTAATCATTATTGTAAATAATTAATATTTTAATTATTACTGACAATACTGTTATAATCATTGTCATTATTACGACAATAATCATCATGATAACCAACATTGTTGTTTTTATTAATATTATTTCAATTATAATTAGTAGTATTATCATTATTATAATTTTTTTTGTTATTATTAATATTTTAAATAATTAATATGCTGATTATTATTGGTAATGCTATCGCTACCACTATCATTATTATTATATAAAAAATAAAGTATTTGTTTTTATTTGTTAGGATTTATTCTTCATATTATTATATTTATGTGATATTATAACACTGGGATTCTTCATTAATTTGATATTTTTTTCAAAAAAAATAGTTAATATATATATATATATATATATATATATATATATATATATTCAGGCATTATTAGAATATATAATTATTCTCAATTTTTTTAGAAAAAATTATCTTTAAAATAATTGTTATCATTATTTTAAACACATTATCCATAATAAAATGAATATAAAAAAAATAAATAATCGTAAGTTTTGAAGGTTGATTATTTCGCTTATATGGACAGCATTATAAAAAAAAAAAAAAATAGGACCATTAACACTTTTGTCAATTGTTAAAAAATTTGGTTCTGACTGCAATGAAACGAAGGGTATATAACTTTTATATTTTTTAATTATAGATAATTTGGCCAAACCCATTTTGTTAACTTGCGACTTTGTATATTTTTTATTTACATGATAATAAATCTAAAATATCATATATAAAAAGGTTGTAAAAGTTAATTTTTAACAAAATCTGCATCGACCAATGAATTCTTTGGATTATTATTTTCATCGTTCTTATCCTTATTGTTAAATTGTTATTAAATTGTCCCAATTATTATAACAAATATTATAACTATTATTGTTAATAATTAATATTCTAATTATTATTAATAACATTATCGTTACAACCATCATTATGTTATAATCATTGTAATTATTATAACAATAATCACCACGATAATCATCACCCTTATTTTTACTCATATAATCAAAATTATAATTAGTATTATTATCATTATTATAATTTATTTGTCATTATTTATATTTTTATATTATTTTATGAGTTATTGTTATTATTACTATCAGAAACATAATATTAACACCGTAAGCACTATAACTATTGTAATAAATAATAATTTCTATTATTGTTATGATTAATAATATCACAATTATTATCATGATTATAATAAATAAAATTATCATTACTATTACTGCTAAAACAAAACAAACACTATTAAATTACCTTGATGAATAAAAAAACTCAAAATGTTTAACAAAAGAGCAGGTAAGAAAAAAAACCAAAACTATTATTATTATTGCATAAATAATAGAAAAACCAAAACTACATCAAAGAATTAAAAAAACCCTAAATACTTTCACAGAAGAGTAAGCAAAAAATAAATAAATGAGAAAAGAAAAATAAATTATAATTAGCACAAAAAAATTATTTGACTTGAAGACCAAATAAAAATAATAAAATAACTACAAGAGAGAACAAAGGGAAATTTTTTTATCAAATTTTTAAATGATCACAATCACAATCACAAACTAAAATTAAATATTTAAATTATTTTAAAAATATTACCTCAATAAAGGGAAAGTAAAAAAACAAAACAAAACAAAACAAGAGCATATATATATTTATACATGGACAAAAATAGGTACAATTTCAGAAATATAGAAAAAAAATAATGGAATTGAAATAAAAAAATTAAAAGTATAACGGCTGAAATGAAAACAACATAAATAATCAATTTCCATGGAAGGATAAAATTGAAAAAATCAAAACTTCTGTATGGAAAATATTAAGGGATTTCTATCCATTCTGGAAATTAAAAAAACAATGACTGAATTGAAATCTAAATATATAATAAATATCTATCGAATGACAAAATTTAAACAAACCAAAACTTTTATAATATAAATCAAGACAACACAACACATTCAAAAGATAAGGGACTGAAATGAAAACACAAACAATATAGGAGACTTCTTAGCACTTTATCGTGCAGGAGAGAGGAAAGAGGGGAAAACTTTTGACCGAAAATCAGAATATTTCCGGCCACCATGGGCGCAATGCACCCCACCATGAGGTGTGAGATATGGAGTAGCAACCGTTGAGACTCCAAATGAATATTTTTCATCGCTTTAATTGGCTACAAGTGTCAACCGAAGGAAAAGTGAGGCAAAAACTCATCAGCCCGTCCGCTTGCAATAATTGATAGAAAATAATTTTAAAAATAGTAAATTACCTATACATCTCTACAACCAACTCTTGTACTTTGTTTTTTATGGGAGCATATCAATATTATACATTTTAAAAAATTTGAATGGACTAAAATACCCTCGCAAACAATTCATTTGTTTGGTTTTATTTGAGTATAAAAAAATTATTTTACTATTCATAAACAACATCATCTTCGTACTAATATTAGTACAAGATAGATTGACACAAACTCCTCGATGCCATCTATCTTAGAAACAAGGAAATAAAATCCAAACAAGCATGGATAGAGATAGATAGACACAAACTCAAACTAGATATTTGTAGCATTTGTGTCCATGATGTTTTCCAAGACTTTCTTTGACTCGCTCAATATCTTGATGCTCCCATTCAGCTTCTCGCGTTTAGCAGCTACAGCTGGAGATTCCTCGAGCATTGCTTCTATCGCACCACCACCACCACCATTTCTACCGAAAAGCTCCTTGACGATCTCCTCTTCCATTTCCTTGTTCACAAGATTTCGAGCACAGAACTGCAAATGCAGAGCCATTAAATCAACCAGCCTCCTCAAAACAATTTTCCAATAAGCAGTCATCCTCATTTTCAAGTCGAAAGCTTGAGGCAAAAGAGGCATGTCGTACGCCTTGAGATCTTTAATTGAAACAACTCCCAAGCCTTCGATCTGGAATTCAGTAGCGTTATTTTCCAGGGCATTCATGAATTCATCCTGTTGAGCCATGAGCTTTTTCCAGTCATTTAGGTATGCAGGGTCACTTGCATAATCTGTCAGCTTCTCCATTTGAACAATCTCTGTTACCCAATTTCTAGAACGCTCCTTCCTTTTTTCCATCAGATTATAGCCTGCTCGCCGATTGGATTGCTGAAGCTGGTGGTAGTTTTCGGAGCGATGCATCAAAACAAACATGATCACATCGTCAATGTAATTCCATACGTCAATAACAAAGACAACGGGTATATGTGATATCTTTTGGATCTTCTTCTGCAGAATAGCAAGGAAGGCAGTGTGGGGAAGGAAATTTGGCAATTCAATCTTTTTGGCTTCCTTCAAGACCTGAATCTCAGTCATCATGCTGAGGTCACCTGGAAAGGACTTATAAAGTTCACGTGAGTAGTGTTCGAGCATGTCAACCAATCTGGCAGCGCAATGCATCTTTTCATCATCAGGATACTCATCATATTCTCCTCTTACAATGATCTTGTTTAGAGACTCTTTGGCGGATCCGACTATGCCCATGAAAGCTGTCAGGGCTTCACCAACTGTGGACAAAGTCTCGGGCATCCTTTTCAGCTCCGAGGAACTTGCGGCCAGCTTCTCATTAATCTTCCTCACTATGTCTGGCAAGCATCTTGCTATAATAGTTGCTTGAATATGAACCAGTTTTTGAGCCAAAACTGGGATTCCCACCATGGATTTATCAATCCTGGATAGAAGAGGATGAGTTTCAAACAAGTCAGCTTCCACCTTGCGGGCTTCCTTGTAAGATTCATCACCGATACGATTTCTCACACAGACATAGCCGAGACCGATATTCACATCATCAGCCGTAACCTTCTCGAGAAGTCCTTCCGGAGCCTTGTCTGCTTTGGTGACCACAGCGAGAGTCCTCGCTCCATTCTTATCCACTTTCTGTGACATCCTAATAGATTCACAAGTGGTAAAATCAACAGTTGCAGATAAAACATTGAGGATGATACTCTCTTCAGGCCTTATGTACTCCATAATGATACCCGCTATCTGCTCATAGATGTTTTCAGGCTGGCCGTGGACAGGAACTCTGGTGATTCCAGGGAGATCAACCATTGTAAGATCCGGAACGCCCTTCTTTTTGACGACCAAAGTCAATGGGGTGTTTGATATGCCCTTACCACCGCCTGCAATCTCTTCAGTGGCAAGAGTTATGGCTCCGGCGATTTCAGCCTCACTGGTACGTACTGTTTTGCCACTGTACTCCAAAGAAAGCTCTGGTTCTGGAGCGAAGTGGTGCTGCAACCTCATTATAAGAGGCACTCTGGTGCAGATGCCCTGGCCACGAGGGAGGCTGATACCAGCCAGTGATTCAAGAACACTAGATTTCCCGGAAGACTGATCGCCGACAACAACAATGGTGGGGAGTTGTATGCCTTCTTTCATGACCTGGAGTTGCCTGAGCTTGTCAACAGCATCGAGAAGAGGTCGAATACGATCATTGACCGATGATACGAAGGGTTCACTCATTTTGCTGACAGAGAGAGAGAGTTCAGATAATTGCTCTCTATTTCTTAGTTTGTTGTGCTTCAAATGAGGAGGGGAAGGTGAGCATTTAAAGTGAGCCAGGTGATTTCTTTCTTTCTGCGACCGCTAGAGATTGATTTTCTTTTCTTCCACTCGGAGAATCGTTTGTGAAACTTAACCACCACGGACATGATTTCTTTTTTGAAAAAAAAAAAAAATTCAACTTGAAGTTGAGTTAGAATCTTTGTTACCGCATTCGTTTTCTATCTTTAATTCAATGAGCTTAATTAATTCAATATATATAATTAAAATTAATTTTAACATCATCATATAAAAAAAATTAAAATATAATGCTAGTGTATTTGATATTAGATTATTTTTTAAAATAAAATATTCTTGAAATGTAAAAACAAGCAAACTTTTTTTTTTTTTTAATCAAACCAATACAACTAAAAATAACTTTCTTAGATTGTTTGTTTTCAACTACAAACCACAATAGCTACCCCAATATCAATCACATTTTTTTAAGAGTTTGCTTGGGAATGTGGTTGAGATTGCTTTTATAAATGATTTTTATTTAGAAATATGTGAAATTATATATTTTTTTATTTTGTAAAAAATTATTTTTGACATCAACATATTAAAATAATCTAAAAACACTATTTTTTAAATTTAAAGTAAAAAATAAAAATAAAAATATTTTAATTTTTTTCAAAAGTGCTTTTAAAACGCAATGTTAAACACCTCCTAAATGAATGTTTGAGAGTGTGGTTGCAATTGTTTTTTAAAGTATTTTTCTATAAAAAAGAAATTAAAATGACCTTTTTTATTTTTAAAAAAAATTGTTTTTGATATCACCAAATGAAAATGATTTAAAAACAAAAAAAAATTAATTTATAATAATAAATGAGAAATTTTTATTTTTTTCAAAAATATTTTTAAAATACAGTACTAAACATAGCCAAAAACCCACACAATCACAGTTTGAAACGCAATTCCAAGCAACCTCTTCAAACACTTTTTTTTTTTTTTTTTTTAATCAGAGGTCTAATTTCAGATGAATTAACAAAGATTGAAAGCACAATTGAAATTTAGAAATGCTAAATTGGTGCAATGAGAGGTTTGATTGGAATGAATTTGAAGATCAAAAGTTGAATAAGGGTCAAATTATAGAATACAAAGATGAAGGACCACTTTATGAAAAGCATAGAAATTTAAAGAGCATCTCTTTCCCGCCTTGTACGACAAGGCCAAAATTAAAAAAAAGTAACTGATCCGTCGCGTGAATTGCACTCCTGCCGTGCTCTTTCCCTGTACGAGGTTGGATCCTTGAGCATGAAGTGATTTCATGCTTGAAACGAAGAGCCGTCGCATGAGGAAGATTCGTAAAACGACGTCGTACACTATATTCAGGCCTATCAAAATGAGGAAGATTCGTTCGCGTAGAGTATCACCTCCTGGAACAAGCGAAGAATTGCTCTCCTCTCTTGAAGCTACCAATATAATTGAATTTGTTTTTAAAAATAATTTTTATTTAAAAATATATCAAATAATATTTTTTAAAAATAAATTATTTTTAATATCAACACATGAAAATAATTTAAAAATATATATAAAAATAATTTGAAGTAAAACATAAAAATAAAAATAAAATTTTTTTTTCAAAATTAATTTTAAAATGCAGTGTCAAATATCCTTAAATAACTATTTGGGAGAATAACTGTGGTTATTTTTTAAAGTATTTTTTATTAAAAATATATTATAATAATAATTTTTAAATAATTTTTAATATGAAAATGATTTCATACTCAAAACGAAGTGTCAAGGCATGGATTGCTCTCCTTCTCTTGGAAGTTATGGCCGAAATAAATAGCTTTGGTCCAATGAAGTCTATATGCTTATTGATTGAGGGCTCAATTTGTGTGATTAAATGTGAAAATAAAATAAAAATAATTATTTGAAAAAATTGTGTAAGAACTTAACAATTCAAAGAGCATATATTTTATTTTTATAAAATACTTGTAAGAAATTAAAAAAACAATTGTATATTATAGGTTTATATACAATTATTCATAAAAAATATCCACTGGCCACTGAAAAATTATAATCCTACCAAGAGATCCCTAAAAATACACAATGTGAAAGGAAAAAGCTACAGGAGTAATGTGTATTTTTCTTGGAATAGCAAAGATCGAATCTACACATGCGGAAAATCGGACAGTCCATGATATTAAATTTGAGTTAATGGTTGCGATGCTTCGAGGTGAAAAAAACTACAGGAGTAAGGTATATTTTTCTTTCAGGCAAAAAATAATTTAATTTTATTGATTATGATTTTTTTATATTATCTATAAGGCATTTATTTAAAAAAAAAAGATTCATGTAGATTTTTTTTTGTTCATTTTAATTTTTTTTTACATTATCTATAAGGCATTTTTTTTAAAAAGATTCATGTAAAGTCAATTTAGGAGTGTTTTAAGTTGAGAAATTGATATATTGAGTTTTTCAATGTGTTTATTAAGTTTTTTAGGATGAAAATAGGTTTAAAATGGTTTTTTACATTAAAAAACTCCATTTTGTCTATTAAAAAAATAGTTTCATAGGAATTTAAATTAAATAGAAATTCAACTATTATGTTCCTGATTTACAAAAAAAAATAAAAATTGATCATGAATATTCGATATAAAAAAAAATCATGTTCATTAAATTTTTGGTTGGATTTTTTACATAATTTTATCATATTTATTATTGTTTTCCTTCGACCACTTGCAAACTATTGAGAAATTATTTTAATTTTTTTTTTAAAAACAAAACTTACTTTGGAGTACATTGTAGGTTTATATTTATAAAATCATGAATACATTAAAAGCAATTTAAAAAAAATAAGAAAATGCATTAATAAGGAAATTCATATTAGAGTGAAGAAACATGTTTCTCATTGATAAATTTATCCATTGTCTTTCCTACCAAAAAAAACCATTTTTTATTATTAAATAAAAAATAACTTGAAAAAAAATTATTAAATTGATCAAGGCTATGATCCGAGTAATTGGGAAAGAAAAGATAAAATATTTGGCCTATACATATTGAAAAGAAAATCAAACCCACGATTCATAACTCATCTACCACTCACACCAAAAACCCTTGACCCTTCATCCCCTCCTATTCCAACCCTTAACCATTACTATCATAAACCTATTTCTCATCAACAAAAATCATCCCTAAGTTTATTCTTGTAAGAAAGCACAAATAAAAATATATCTCCCTCATTGCTTCCCTCTCAATGGCAACATCATTAGTGCCTGCTTGGGAATATGGTTGTGGTTGTGGTAGCTTTTAAAAATATTTTTCGTTTATAAATACATCAAAATTATATATTTTTTTATTTTTTACAAATTATTTTTGACATCAACACATCAAAATGATCTTAAAACACTAAAAAAATTAATTTAAAGTAAAAAATAAAAATAAAAAATTTTCAAATTTTTTCATAAGCACTTTTCATAAGCACTCCCAAACACCCCCTGAGAGCACACCAAACATTAATTGAGGCAACTAGAACTTCCTCTGAGGTAGTTCCTTTCTATCCTAAACACGCTAACCATATTAGCTCCATCATAATCCATATTTTATATTACCCCGTTGTCTTACTATATGAAACCAAAACCCATATAAACAATTTATCTTTATCTTGCCTAAACTAATTCTTTCCCACCATGACCACTATCATAATAAAAAGATGTTAAAGGATAGATGCTTGAGGAACCAACTTGTAGTTTGGAAAAAAATCAAAACCTAGTTGTATGTAAGATTGAAAGACAATGTAAACTCAAAGTTAAAATAAACGGTTATCATATTAATTTGCATAAAAATTAACTTTGAGAAATTAAATATATTTTTAACAGGCTAGTTTGATTTGATTACATGCTTACTTAGCTGTTTAATTAAGTTTAAGAATTAATTTGAGTCAATTTAAAATATTTAATTAAGCTCAAAGATAAAATTAGAATTTTAAGGTTGAATGCCTAATTCAAGCTTAATCAAGAACATTGAGATTCTAAAGGAACAACTTTAATTTTTTTGAACTTAATGAGATGAAATCAATGAACTCTATAGATATTGCAAGAAAGATAAAGTTTCAGTGTCAATTAAATACCAAATTGAAGAAAATTCAAATCAAGGATCTTTCTATAAATTACACATTGTTGGATAAAATTGCAAGTGCACGAATTATAGCAAGTAATAAAGTGATTAGTAAAGTATCATCCAACGAGGATTTATAAAAATTACCAATAATTACAACAATCTTTTAAATTGTGATTTATATGAACAATAAAATGAGGTAGTTTACTAAACAAAACAAAAATAACCAATTTAATTAAGTAGTACTTAATTCATGTTAAATGGATCGTATGATTTCTTACTCACCATAACTATTTATATATAAAATTTCTTAATTGAATTATTTAGTTTTATTGTTGATAATTAAGTTTTAATAATTTAAACACTAATCTCTCTCTAGCGTTAAGGAAATATTTTAACCAACAAACTTCATACATCCATGTGAAAATTCTAAACTGCTCAAAATTCATTAAGTGTCATAAAATCCTTAAAGATTACACAAATTTCATATATCTATCTATCTTATAGATGCCTTATGGTATTCCAAACATTGACTCGAACAATTATCACTTTTCAATCTCAAATGGGATCTCAAATCACGCAAACATTGGCCAAACATACACAAACATTAAACATATAATGAAACACTTAACAATTAGTGGAATAAATAATTCAAAATGATTTTTCACACATTCATAGCAAGGCTATATAAAAAAAATATCAGAATAAAAGACTACTCCATGGTTAAATTAAAAAGAAGAAAACTTGATATAATAAACATCAGCTAAGAATCGAGGATGACTAGTGAAAAATCAAACATCTTTAATTTTGTTGTTGTTTCTTCTTTTTCCTTTTAGCTATATTCTTTTTTTCTTTTTATGTCAACTCCTGTTAATACTAATCAAACTTAACTAATCTATGCTCAGCCTTATCACGGGCTTTACACGTGGCATGAAATTGAAATATTACTGACTAGACTAACTGACCTGACTAAACTAGATTAATTGACCCGACTAACTAGACTGAAAAGTCACCAAACTAACAAACCCAACTGATTTCGTAACCAAACTAACTAGCCCAGTTGGCCTTGGTCTCAACAAAAGCCTGTATGTCCTCACTGTGAGTTGACTAGGCTAGCCTTGATTTGACGAAAGCCTAACTGTGAGATGACTGGCACGTGACATTCTGTTTCCTAGATTAAAACATCATAGTCTAGACACTCCCTTTGGGATTGGTTATTGTTTGTGGCCTCTTCACATTCTATTTGTGCTGAGGTGGGGGTGTCCATCAAAATGATATATTTTTTTATTTTTTAAAAATTATTTTTGACATCAACACATTAAAATGATCTAAAAATATCAAACCACAGTCATTTAAAAAAAAAGCCAAAACGCAGCCAACCTGCGGTTTGACCGCAATGCGAAAGAGGCACTTAGACTGATGGTATCGATCGGGGATTGAAAAGCCTAGTTTTATGACTTTGTTTTGTTTTCTTATTCTTTCTTTATTCATTTGGGGTTGCAGTATTCTCCTCGTTCTATTCACACTGCTGACTTCCTACAATATTTATTCTTTCAAAAAAGCTAATAAATACATAAATAACAAGAACAGGAGGGGAGGGGGTTTGTATTTGCCCTGAATGGTCGTGTAGGTTATGCACATCCATATTTGTTAGAAATTTTTATAAAGTACATGCTATTAGTGCCTGTTTGGGAGAACGGTTATGATAGTTTTTTAAAGTGTTTTTTGTATCGAAATGTATTAAAATGATATTTTTTTATTTTTTAAAAATTATTTTTAACATCATCACATCAAAATGATCTAAAATCACTAAAATATATTCATTTAAAATGAACATAAAAATATAGGCTGAAACGCGGGTTTGGCTGTCAGCCAAACAGGCAGTAGATGGGAGTTCTTTTTAAATCTATTCAAGTCGGAATAAACTGATATTCCAATTTTCATGACCTAGATGTGCTCTTACTCTTTTGTTGTTCCTGACTGTGCTTTCAGGGTCTATTCTAACCATGCAATATAATATATTTATTGTTTGTAGTGATAGAAGTGTTTTTTTTTTTGTTGTCCAAAACCCCATGGATACCAATAATTGAAGGCCTACTACCCCAGGCGGGGAACCTGTGATGGACATGGGTGATTGGAGAACTCAATTGCATCCTGAGTCACGAAAAAGAATAGTCAACAAAATGTAATTATTTATTTCCTAATATATTCAACTGCTGCAGCAATATAGTAAATTTTGTATTTAAATGAAAGAAAAAGGGAAGGGAAAAAGGTTAAATTAAAATCAACCAAACAGCCATGAGGCAACCTCAAGTGCCATGCACCTCCTTTTCTTGTATCTTTTCTCTCTTCATTTTTCATGTGTTTCTCACAAGAAGTGAATAAATTGCTAGGGAGTATTTTTTTTGTTTGAAGTTCTTGTGTAACCTCTTCTTTCGATGATGATCTCTTGGATGGTGGCATGAAGCTTGTTCTGCTTTAAATTTCAAGGTTAATCTACTGCTTTTAGCATTAGTGTTTCATTTTGAAACTCGAGCTGCACTGAACTTAAATTGCTATACGGTTTGAGGAAAAGATTTACATTGATGCCACGGATCAGGTATTTGGCTAATGCTATGTAATTTTTTTAATATATTATCTAGAAATGAATACACACATCCAAACGTGTGTGGCTTTATGCATGTAGAAATGTGTGTGCTGTATTGTATCCACACTTCCTCATTAGTCATTCTGAGAATGCAAGGCTGATTAGGAGTTCACATCTTTTTGTTGGTTCTCTTGACAAGTATTTTATTTAGAGGTTACAACAAATTGCTTTATTGTTGGTTCTCTTGACCAAGGTCTGTTTCAAGTAAAAGGGAAGTGTGCAGAAAGCAAGTAGCAAATGAATATATAAATAATTATATAGAAAGAGGGGACACAGAAGATGCAAATACTGAAAGCCTAGCATATCAGAAAGTTCACATATCTCCTTTCCCCTTCTCTTGTAAAATGGTCTGCTCAGAGATCTAATGTATTTTTTATTGATATTTGATTTCAGTCTGATTATCTGTGTAAAATATCTCTGAAGATGCTTACAATGGAGACCAGGTATCAAAATACCATACCCCCACTGGCAATGGTAACAAGCCTTTGGATCCAGGAGGTAATAATGCAGCTAAGCTTTGAATTTCTAAACATCCTACCTTTTGTTTTATATTTCGCTTTCATCTAACTCTTTTACCTTTATTTGCTGCATATTGCTATGTATATGCCATGCTTTAATAAGGAAGTGGTGGAACAACCGCCTGATGACAATGGTGAGGCATCTAGTAAAGAAGTGTGACAAATGTTTACACCATCAAAATAGCCCCTACAAAAGTTTAAGAAGAAGACCTGCACCAGATTTGGAAGATGGATCTTGCGCCTGTTACCTTTAAATAATTGCATTTGTTTGATCATGTTTGCACTATTTTGGCTTTGTCATGTTTCAAAATGTTTTAGTGTTGTGGGAAATTTGGCTCGTTGCACGACAAGAATCTCTATCATAAATGAGTCTTCCTTTCAATAACATCATGTAATATTCTTTTGTTTATTACGTGTCTTTGCATTTAACACAAACACACCCTATACCTTTAATAACCTTGAACATTTCATTGGTTTTAAACCATTGAACCTAGAATTAGTTGTTGTATTTCCCTTTCTTAAAAAGCTATGCATGATCTCATGTTTTCATGAAGATTTTTGTAAAATCAAAGTTTGGTGTGAAAGCAAAAGTCAAATTGGTATTTGTTTGACAAATGATTTCTGGGAAATAATCCTTTTTTGTTCTAAAATATCTCTTATAATCCTTGTTTGAGTCTAACATTTTTTTTAAAAATTAACTTTAACTATGATCAAACCCTACACCAGTGGCAAGTATAAAGATAAAATCTCTAAATCTATAAAATGGTCTAAAATTACTACATGTATCCACAAACAAAATTGAAGGTAAAATATTAGAAAAAGATTAAAAATACCAAAATAATAAATATGATGATTGTGATTAAAATCCAATGATGATGAAAAGATGAGAAGCTCAAACCGAATAGTGGGTGTATGTTAACTATTTTGCAAGATAAATTTAAGGTTTCAAAGTCATTGGATCAAAAATTGGTCTGCAAGAAACCTTTAATAATCGTTAGTTTTGGATAACCCTTAAATAATTTTTGAGCCCGCAAATGTCTCTTTCTATCGTAATCAAGATTCAAGGCCTTTTTTCAAAAGACAAGTAATCTAAATTTGTGAACAATGTTTTCCCATGCAAAACAAGTTATATAAATGTTTTGCAAGCTTTTCTTTATCTTTAAACCTCAAATCAAACTCGAACCCTTCTAGTCAGCAAGATATGAACACAAACATCACATAACCTTCTTATTAAGAACAATATATAACCTAACGACAAGAATCATTTTAATTCTTTTTAGAATAAGTTTGTTTTAAACTAATATCAAAATGCTTTTTGTGCTTAGGATGACTTGAAAGCACAAAAAATTTTAATTAAAGAAATCCTTGTAAATAACCATCATTTTTGTACGTATCATCTTTATAGAAAAACTCAAAGCATAGAACACTTGGGAGGATAAAAAGAATAGAAGGCAATCCAAAAAATATAATACGACAAACCTCATCATTTCTTTTTTAAAAAGGCATAGGATGTTGAATAGAATTAAAGGTCTTTAAGCAAGGGGCATGTGGTTATACTTTAAAGGTTTGTCACTCATAGAGGTCAAGATCACAAGTTATGTTTCAATTAAGTAAAAGTGACAAGTCATTGAAGCTGTTTACAAATATATCAAAACTCTGAAAAAAGAAAGTCTATGAAGAAAAATAGACTTATATTTCTAAGATAAGCACATATGTATTATAACACATTGCACTTCAATCCTTAAAGAAAAAGTCTTTGGTAAGCTTGTAGCTCACAGGTCTTTTTACATCCTTTTCAAGTGCCACTTTCGAGCCCTTATATCCTTTTCATTTGAATGTGCTTTTGAGCCCTATCTCTCTTATTTGATTTTGTTGTTTAGCATTCAACCATCAACCAAGACAATGCACTTTTCAGTCCTATCTCTTTTTTAGCATGTTTTATAATCCTCAACTCAGATAATGCATTTTCCAGCTTTATCTCTCCTTATGTCACTAATTACAGTATGACCATTTTGAATCCAACTTTTCATATCATCATTTTTTCCTTTATAAAATATCTCTCCTTTCTTCCTTAATGTGTCCTAAGCCATCACCTTTTTTATTGTGCACTTTTTACCCTTTTCTTTTTTTTATACTAAACTCATTTTCTAGCCCTCATTTATTTCAAATGAATTAATCATATCTTGATTTGGTAAATTTATTCTCATTCTTTTTTCTTCTTTATAAAGCTTACTATCTAAAATGTTTTATTAGACTTTCTATTATAAGCATAGTAAAAAAAGGAAATTGCAACTCATTTCTAGGTTATTCAACCCTCATTTATTTCAAATGAATCAATCATATCTTGATTTGGTAAATTTATTCTCATTCTTTTTTTTCTTCTATATAAAGCTTACTATCTAAAATCTTTTATGAGACTTTCTACTACAAGCATTGTACAAAGGGGCAATTGTAACTCATTTCTAGGTTTTCTAGCCCTCATTTACGAATCAATCATATCTTGATTTAGTAAATTTAATCTCATTCTTTTTCTTCTGTATAAAGCTTACTATCTAAAATCTTTTATGAGACTTTCTACTTTAAGTATTGTAAAGAGGGGCAATTGCAACTCATTTCTAGGTTATTCCATAAATTTATACAAAATAAAAATACCAAAAATAAAAATAAAAAGGACTAACATGGTGAAAAATCAAGCTAACAATATTAGACAAATTCAAGAGCTTGATTGTACCCTTTCTATGCTCGAGACTAAGCTCAAATGCAAATTCAAGGTCAAAATAAATTATGATTACCAAATATGCATAAACATTAAGTCTAATGGCAAAATTAATTTTTTAATAAGCCAATTTGATTTAATAATGAGCCAAAATAATAGTTTAATTATATTTAAAAATTAATTTGAATCCAATTGAATGATTTAACTAAGTGCAAGGATTTAATTATAATTTTAAATAGTCAAATTAATTTTATTAGGGACTCAATTAGTGAAAAATTAAGTTCAGGGGTCCAACTTGGTCTTAAATAAAAAAATTAGAGTTTTTAGAGATCAAATTTATTTTTTACCAAGTTACTTGATTGAAATTAGAGGGTAAATTGAAGAAATTCATAGTCAATGATAAGTTTATAAAATTCATCATGGAGCTTGATTTGGCTGAAATAAGTGGTGAAATTGAAAGAATTTAAGAGTTTAATGGCCATTTGATGGTTAAATTTCATAAATCCAAAACCAATTACCAAAATAAAAGGCACATAAACATAGAGATATAATTAAAGTTTCAAGTGCAAAATTGCACAAAAAAGGTTTATGGTCAATCAAGGTTGTAATTAGAGTAATTAACCATTTAAGGAATAAATTAAAATATCACCAAAATCCTCAAAACAACATCATTTTGGAGGAAAAAAAGAGAGGACGTGTTGTTTAGTCCACCAAAGGTAACGAGATGACATGTCAACTCTTCACCTAAAAGCTAATCAAATAGGTCTACTCTGTAGATGCATTTAATGTCTTTATCTTTCACCAAATTTGACAAAACTTGCACTTAAAAAGATCTCCTCACCATGGTATGGTTAGTTCAAACTAATTGACACCACATAACCAATGAAGTCGTTAAAAAGATCTCCTTAAGCAACCTTGAGTTGTCAAATCTCATAATCCATGATACTAAATGTGAGTCAATGCTTGCAATGCTTCGAGGTTGAATCGTCCGCTGAAATTTTGCACTAAAAAAGATAATATTATCCTCTATCATCATCTATGAATAAGGGTGAATTTCATTATTAAATCATCAAGAAATATAAAGCCAAAGTTAAAAAAATTTAGCCTTTCTCTATTTTCTTTCCAGCCGATAACAAGTTTTTCTTTTTCCGGCCATCTTGCCTCATTGACACCTCCTCAACCATCATACAAATATTTTTTTTCATGCTTGAAACCCTTACACCTTGTAACTCTTTTGTTCTCCTCCTATTTTTCTTCCTCCATTGATTGGTGTAATGAAAAGTGAATTCACTTTTCACTTTTCACTATTCACTTGGATGTTACCAACATTGCTCACGTCCACGTGAACACTATTTTATGGCTGGCTGGCCTGGCCACCAATGACTCAAACCAATCCTATCGGGTTCTCCTAATCTACCTATTTATCTCTCTCTTTGTGTGTGTGTGTGTCTATATAATACTAGCATAACAAAATATTATTATTTTTAAAACTCTAAATAATGTTAAAAGGGTATTTAAAAATATTTGCAATTCTCTAAAAAAAACTTACATAATATTGAGTTGTATACTTATATTGTAAGAAACAGATTCGATATAAAATGTATGATTTTCTCCAAAAAATAACTCTAAGACGACGACGACTACTACTACTCATAATAATAATTTCCTATTTCAAAAAAATATAAATATTTTGTTTTTATGCATATGGATGAATTTGCTTTATTAAAAATAGAATATTTTTTTATATAAAAAGGTTACTTCTTTTATCACGTTTTAAAGTGAAATCGGAACCAATTTATGATTGTCAGTTAAAATTTGGCAAAAATATAAAAAACCTTTTCAAAACTCTTTTGTACATTTTTCATTTAGAATACAAGGATTTTATCGTAGATTTTAATAACCGGTGTTTAAAACTACATTGTAAAGTATACCTTCAAGATGCACTAGGAAATACGATACTAAAATTCAGTTTTTACAATGGCAATGTTTTGACTAAATAAGGAAGGGTTTCATTTACAAAGAGAGAACCACCTTGAACCTTAGAATAGACCAATGAATAAAAACTCGACTTAGAAATCAAACAAAAAGACAACCCATCTTAGTTAGGATGCACTAGGAGTGACGTGTTTCTTCTTGGAAATGTCCCTTACATAGAATCTCGTATATCATTAATTTCTCTAGTAATTTTAATACACATTACTACTCCTGAAAATTATAATAATCATTTTATGGTTATACAACACTTCTTTTCCATACACAACAACTCAGGAAGAAACGTCATCTTAACATTAAAATTAACAATAAAAATAAAAATAGGATATATTAAATGGTGTTTAAGATTAAATTCAATTAGGCTATAAAATATATGCTATTACCTAGTAGTGCATATGAGATAAGACCAAATAATTTTGTTTTGATCTTTGATTTTTTTTTATTATTTATTTTTGTTCTTACATTTTATTTTGTGATAATTTGGTACTTTGTAGAATTGTGTTGTCATTTAGTACAATTTAGTGTTTGAATGAAAAAGGTTCTGCAATTAAACTCTTACATTTAGTTAAATTTTAGCTTGCCAAATTATCCAATAAATAAATAATATATAATATATAAATTAAAATTCAGCTCAATTTTTTTATAATCAGTTGCGTGTGACTGTTTTACTCGTAAATATTTTTAGAAGGAATCTGGACAAAATAAAGTCGCCTATCCATAGCTGTCTTCGCTTCGGTCTGACATCCCTCATCTCTCCCCATCCGAGCGCTCTCCCACCCTCGCATCTCGGAAACCGACGCCGCCACAACCACCACCAATAAGGCTTCAAATCTCTTCCAGGTGCCTCCTCTTCTATCGTGTTTTTGTTTGTGTGTTTTCACTTTTTTGTTGTAATAATTGTTCAGAGACAGAAATTCTACTTTAATAAGTAAATTAAAGAAATAATAATCGATCCGATGAAATATCTGCTGGTGAACTCAATTCGATTTTAAGAAGTAAATTAAAAAAAAATTATACAATCGAATTCGATGAAATCGCTGCTCGTGAACGCAATTCGAAGAAAGGCGCAATCGGCCGATTCTAATATTCTCTCTTTCAATTTCCTCCTTAATTTACGTGGTATCATCCGATTTTTGTCACGGCTATCGAGAAAGCCATCAAACCTTGAGTTTTTGAACCCTAATTTGTTTTATTTCATTCTTTACTTTTATCTTTACGTGGAGAACAAAAACTAATCCAAATCTTTTAGGATGGGTTATTGTTTTCTTCTTCTGTTTCCTAGATTAAAACATCCTAGACAATCCCTCCGGGACGGGTTATTGTTTATAACTTAATGCTCGTTGTTTTCTTCTTCATTTTCCCTAGATTAAAACATCCTAGACTAGACACTCACTTTGGGATTGCTTATTGTTTGTGGCCTCTTCATGTTCTATTTGTGCTGAGGGATTTAGACTGATGGTATCCATCGGGGATTGAAAAGCCTAGTTTTATGACTTTGTTTTGTTTTCTTCTTCTTTCTTTATCCATTTGGGGTTGCGGTATTCTTCTCTTTCTATTTACACTATTTACTTCCTCCAATATTTATTATTTCGGAAAATCTAATAAATACATAAATAACAAGAACAGGAGGGGAGGGGGCGTTGTACTTGCCCTGAATGGTCGTGTAGGTTATATGCATCCATATTTGGCAGAATTTTTTATAAAGTACATGCTATTAGATGGGAGTTCTTTTTAAATCTATTCATGTCGGAATAAACTGATATTCCAATTTTCATGACCTAGATGTGCTCTTACTCCTCTGCTGTTCCTGACTGTGTTTTCAGGGTCTATTCTAACCATGCAATATAATATATTTATTGTTTGTAGTGATAGAAGTGTTTTTTTGTTGTCCAAAACCCCATGGATACCAATAATTGGAGGCCTACTGCCCCAGGCGGGGAACCTGTGATGGACATGGGTGATTGGAGAACTCAATTGCAGCCTGACTTACGGAAAAGAATAGTCAACAAGGTGTAAGTATTTATTTCGTAATATGTGCAACTGCTGCAGCGATATAGTAAATTTTCTCGCTGCTGGTAACTTCTCTATACTTGCCTGGTCATTAAAAATTAAATGGAATGCCTTACATGTGCAGACTGGATACATTAAAGAGACATCTTCCATTTTCTGGTGAGGAGGGATTACAAGAACTCAAGAAAATTGCTGTACGGTTTGAGGAAAAGATTTATACTGCCGCCACCAATCAGGTATTTGGCTAATGCTTTGTATTTTTTTTTTACATTATCTAGAAATGAATACAGACATCTGAAAGTGTGTGGCTTTATGCATGTACAATTGTGTGTGTTGTATTGTATCCACACTTCCTCACTTGTCATTCTGAGAATGCAAGGCTGATTCGGAGTTCACATCTTTTTGTTAGTTCTCTTGACAAGTATTTTATTTAGAGTAACCAAGGTCCTTTTCAAGTAAAAGTGAAGTGTGCAGAAAGCAAGTAGCAAATCAATACAAAAATAATTAAATAGAAAGGGAGGGCATAGAAGATGCAAATACTGAAAGCCTAGCATATCAGAAAGATCATATATCTCTTTGCCCCTTCTCTTGTAACATGGACTGCTCAGAGATCTCATGTTTTTTATTGATATCTGATTCCAGTCTGATTATCTGCGTAAAATATCTCTGAAGATGCTTACATTGGAGACCAAGTCTCAAAATACCATACCCACTGCCAATGTTAACAAACCCCTGGATCCAGGAGGTAATAATGCAGCAAAGCATTGAATTTCTAAACATCCTACCTTTTGTTTTATATTTCACTTTGTCATCTAACTCTTTTACCTTTATTTGCTGCATATTGCTATGTAAATGCCATGCTTTAATAAGGAAGTGGTGGAACAACCGCCTGATGACAATGGTGAGGCATCTAGTAAAGAAGTGTGACAAATGTTTACACCATCAAAATAGCCCCTACAAAAGTTTAAGAAGAAGACCTGAACCAGATTTGGAAGATGGATCCTGCTCCTGTTACCTTTAAATAATTGCATTTGTTTGATCATGTTTGCACTGTTTTGGCTTTGTCATGTTTTAACCTGTTTTAGTGTTGTGGGGAATTTGGCTCATTACACGACAAGAATCTCTATCATAAATGAGTCTTCCTTGCATTAAGATCATGTAATTTTCTTGTGTTTATTACGTGTCTTTGCATTTAACACAAACACACCCTATACCTTTCATAACCTTGAACATTTCATTGGTTTTAAAAACCATTGAACCTAGAATTAGTTGTTGTATTTCCCTTTCCTAAAAAACTATGCATGATCTCATGTTTTCATGAAGATTTTTGTAAAATCAAAGTTTGGTATTAAAGCAAAAGTCAAATTGGTATTTGTTTGACAAATGATTTCTGGGAAATCAAATGATTTTTTTGAAAGGTGATTTCATACTTATAAAAACACATAATAAAACTAAGGTCTTAGCTAAACAATGAATAAGAAATCATTTTGCATGAAAAAGTAAAGTTTACTGATCATTAATGCATGTTTTTAAAATGAAAAAAAAATCTTATTTGATTATCCTTTTATGTTTTAAAATATATCTTACAATCCTTGTTTAAGTCTAATATTTTTTTAAAAAAAAATAATTGTAACTATGATCACACCTTATATCAGGAGCAAGTATAAAGAAAAAAAACTTTAAATGTATAAAATGGTCCAAAATAACTAAATGCATCCACAAACAAAATTAAAGGGCATAAAACTGAAAAAAGTTTGAGAATATCAAAATAACAAATATGATTATATTGTTTAAAATCCAATGATGACAAAAATAATGAGAAGCTCAAATAGAATATTACATTGGGGGTATCTTAAACTATTTTGCAAGATAATTCCAAGGTTTCAAAGTTATTGGATCAAAAGGAGGTTGATAAGAAATCGTTAGTCTTGGATGATCCTTTACCAATTTTTAAGCCCACCAATATCTTTTTCTATCATAATCAAGACTCGAAGCCTATAGTTCAAGTTTAATCAAGCCTTTTCTAATCAAAAGACAGATAATCTAGAATTGTGAACAATGTGTTTTCCATGCAAAATAAGCTATATAAATGTTTCACAAGCTTTTTTTACCTTCAAACCCCAAATCCAACTCCAACTTGTCTTGTCACCAAGATATGAAAACAAACTTCACTTAAACTTCCTATTAAGAACAACATATAACTTAACAACGTGAATCATTATAATTCTTTTTAGAACAAGTTTGTTTTATACTAGCATCAGATTGGTTTTTTGTGCTTAATATGACTTAAAGCACAAAAAAAATTCAATTAAAGCAATATTTGTAGATAACCACTATTATTTTGCATATTGTTTTCATAGAGAAAACTCAAAGCCTAGAACACTTGGGAGGATAATAAGAATAGAAGGCAATCCAAAAAATATAATATGACAAACTTCATCATTCCCTTTTTAAAAAGACATAGGATGTTGAATAGAATTAAGGGTCTTTAATCAAGGGGCATGTTGTTATAGTTTAATGCTTTGTCAATGATAGAGGTTAGAATCACACGTTATGTCTCAATTAAGTGAAAGTGATAAACCATTGAAACTATTTATAGATTTATCAAAACTTTAAAAAAGAAAGTCTATGAAGAAAAAAAAACTTATATTTATGAGGTAAGTACACATGTATTATAACACATTGCACTTGAATCCTTAAGGAAAAAATCTTTGGTAAGCGTGTAATTCACAAGTCTTTTTACATTCTTTTCAAGTGCACCTTCGAACCCTCATATCTTTTTCATTTGAATATGCTTGTGAGCCCTCTCTCTCTCATTTGAGTTTGTTGTTTAACATTCAACCATCAAACGAGATAATGTGCTTTCCAACCCTATCTCTTGTTTTTTTTGTGCGTTTTCAAACCCTCAACTTAGATAGTGTATTTTTCATCTCTATCTCTCCTTATGTCACTCATTACAATGTGACTATTTTGATTGTACTTCCAACTTTTCATAACATCATCTTTTCCTTTACAAAATATATCTCTCATTTTTTCCTTAATGCTTCCTAAGCCTTCACCTTTTTGATTGTGCGCTTTTTATCCTTTTCTTTTCTTCTAACCGAACTCGTTTTCTAGCCCTCATTTATTTCAAATGAATTAACAATATCTTGATTTGGTAAATTTATTCTCTCATTATTTTTTCTTCTTTATAAAGCCTACCATCTAAAATATGTTATAAGACTTTCTATCGTATGCATTGTAAAGAGAGGGCAATTGCAACTCATTTCTAGGTTATTCCATGTATTTAGACAAAATTAAAAAAATAACAAAAATAAAAATAAAAAGGACTAATATAGTGAAAAATCAAACCAAAATTATTGGACAAATTCAAGAGCTTGATCGTACCCTTTTTGCGCTCGAGACTAAGGTCAAATACAAATTCAAGGTCAAAATAAATTATTATTATTAGCAAGTTTGCATAAACATTAAGTTTAATGGTATAATTAGATTTTTAATAAGCTAATTTGATTTAATTATGAGCCAAAATAAAATTTTAATTACATTTAAAAATTAATTTGAATCCAATTGAAGGATTTAACTATGTGCAAGGACTTAATTATAATTTTAAATGGCCAAATTAATTTTATTAGGGACTTAATTAGTGAAAAAATAAGTTTAAGGGCCCAAAATGGTAAATAAAATTTTTTGGAGTTGTTGGAGATCAAATTTATTTTTTACCAAGTTAGTTGAAAGAAAATAGAGGATAAATTGAAGAATTTCATACCCAATGAAAATTTTGTAAAAATCATCATACTATGGGAACCTCATTTGGCCGAAATCAATGTTAAATTGAAAGAATTTGAGAGTTTAATATTCATTTGATGGTTAAATTTCATAAATCCAAAACCAGTTACCAAAATGAAAGGCACATAAATATAGAGACACAAATAAAGTTCTTCAATTGCAAAATTGCACAAAAAAGGTTTATGGTTAATCAAGGTTGCAATTAGAGTAATAAACCATTCAAGGATAAAATTAAAATATGACCAAAATCCTCAAAACAACGTCACTTTGAATAAGAAGAAAAAGGATGTGATGTCTCGTCAACCAAAGTAACCAGATGACATATCATGTGATTATTATTCATTGTCTTCTTCATCAACTTTTCATCTAAAAGCTAATCAATTAGGTCTACTCTGCAATTGCATTTAATATCTTCATCTTTCACCTTATTTGACAAAACTTCATTAAAAAGATCTCCTCACCATGGTATGGTTAGTTCAAACTAACTGACACTACATAACCAATGTAGTTGTTAAAAAGATCTCCTCAAGTAACCCTGAGTTGTCAAATCTGACAGTTCATGATACTAAATTTAAGTTAATGGTTGTGATGCTTTGAGGTTGAATAAGATGCTGAAATTTTACCCTAATAAAGATAACATGATCCTCTTTCATCACCTATTAATAAAGATAATATTATCGTCTTCATCTTCTATAAATAAGGGTGAACTTGATGTTTAAATATCAAGAAATATAAAGCCAAAGTTAAAAAAAAAAAAAATGAGCCTCTCCATATTTTCTTTCAAGCCAATAACAAGTTTTTCTTTTTCTAGCCATCTTGCCTCCATTGACACCTCCTCAACCATCATACAAACCTCCTTTTCATGCTTGGAACCCCCACACCTAGTAATACTTTTGTTCTCCTCCTTATTTATCTTCATCCATTTATTGGTGCAGTGAAAAGTGAATCAACTATTCACTATTCATTTGCTTGTGAACAACACTGTTCAGATCCACGTGAACTATTTTATGACTGACTAACACCTTTAGTCAAATCTTGTAAAACAATTGATTAGGCTGCCAACGACTCAAGTCAATCATATTGGGTCTTCCTAATCTATTTATTTATCTCTCTCCCTGTGTGTATGTGTATATAATACTAACATAATAAATATTATTATTTTAAAAAATCTAAATTATGTTAAAAGGGTATTTGAAAATATTTGCAATTCTCTAAAAAAAAAACTTGTATGTAAATTATTGAGTTGTATACTTACAATGTAAGAAACATGTTCCATACAAAATGTTTGATTTTGTCCAAAAAAAAAAACTCCAAGAATAATAATAATAATAACAATAATAATAAGAATAATAATTCCCTATTTCAAAAAAATAAAAATATTTTGTTTTTATGAATATGGATGATTTAAAAAAAAAATAGCATATTTTTTTATAAAAGGGATGCATCTTTATCACGCTTTAAAGTGAATATCATAACCAATTTATGATTGTTAGTTAAAGTTTGGCCAAAATATAAAAATCCTTTTCAAAACTCTTTTGTACATTTTTCATTTAGAATTGAAGGATTTTATAGTAGATTTTAATAACTGATGTTTAAAACTACATTGTAAAGTATACCTTCAAGATGCAGCAATAAATACGATGCTAAAATTCAGTTTTTACAATGGCCATGTTTTGACCAAATAAGATAGGGTTGCATTTACAAAGAGAGATCTACCTTGAACCTTAGAATAGACCAATGAATAGAAACTCGACTTAGAAATCAAACAACAAGACAACCTATCTTAGTTAGGGTGCATTAGGAGTGACGTGTTTCTCTTTGGACATGTCCCTGACATAGAATCTCGTAGATCATTAACTTCTCTAGTGATCTCAATACACATCACGACTCCTGAAAATTATAATAATAATTTTATGGTTATATAACTTTTTTTTTCCACAAACAAGATCTCAGGAAGACCAAAACGTCATAGTGACATTAAAGTTAACAATAAAAATAAAAATATGATATATTAAATGATATTTAAGATAAATTCAATTAGACTATAAAATGTATGCTATTACCTAGTAGTGCATATGAGATAAGATCAAATAATTTTGTTTTAATCTTTGAAATGCTTTTGATTGTTTATTTTTGTGCCTACATTTTATTTTGTGATAATTTGGTACTTTATAGAATTGTGTTGTCATTTAGTACAATTTAGTGTTTGAATGAAAAAGGTTCTGCAATTAAACTCTTACATTTAGTTAAATTTTAGCTTGCCAAATTATCCAATAAATAAATAATATATAATATATAAATTAAAATTCAGCTCAATTTTTTTATCATCAGTTGCGTGTGACTGTTTTACTCGTAAATATTTTTAGAAGGAATCTGGACAAAATAAAGTCGCCTATCCATAGCTGTCTTCGCTTCGGTCTGACATCCCTCATCTCTCCCCATCCGAGCGCTCTCCCACCCTCGCCTCTCGGAAACCGACGCCGCCACAACCACCACCAATAAGGCTTCAAATCTCTTCCAGGTGCCTCCTCTTCTATCGTGTTTTTGTTTGTGTGTTTTCACTTTTTTGTTGTAATAATTGTTCAGAGACAGAAATTCTACTTTAATAAGTAAATTAAAGAAATAATAATCGATCCGATGAAATATCTGCTGGTGAACTCAATTCGATTTTAAGAAGTAAATTAAAAAAAAATATACAATCGAATTCGATGAAATCGCTGTTCGTGAACGCAATTCGAAGAAAGGCGCAATCGGCCGATTCTAATATTCTCTCTTTCAATTTCCCTCCTTAATTTACGTGGTATCATCCGATTTTTGTCACGGCTATCGAGAAAGCCATCAAACCTTGAGTTTTTGAACCCTAATTTGTTTTATTTCATTCTTTACTTTTTTCTTTACGTGGAGAACAAAAACTAATCCAAATCTTTTAGGATGGGTTATTGTTTTCTTCTTCTGTTTCCTAGATTAAAACATCCTAGACAATCCCTCCGGGACGGGTTATTGTTTATAACTTAATGCTCGTTGTTTTCTTCTTCATTTTCCCTAGATTAAAACATCCTAGACTAGACACTCACTTTGGGATTGCTTATTGTTTGTGGCCTCTTCATGTTCTATTTGTGCTGAGGGATTTAGACTGATGGTATCCATCGGGGATTGAAAAGCCTAGTTTTATGACTTTGTTTTGTTTTCTTCTTCTTTCTTTATCCATTTGGGGTTGCGGTATTCTTCTCTTTCTATTTACACTATTTACTTCCTCCAATATTTATTATTTCGGAAAATCTAATAAATACATAAAAAAGAACAGGAGGGGAGCGAGGGGGGGGGGTTGTACTTGCCCTGAATGGTCGTGTAGGTTATATGCATCCATATTTGGCAGAATTTTTTATAAAGTACATGCTATTAGATGGGAGTTCTTTTTAAATCTATTCATGTCGGAATAAACTGATATTCCAATTTTCATGACCTAGA
Organism: Salix dunnii; assembly: GCA_015731905.1. NCBI lineage: Eukaryota > Viridiplantae > Streptophyta > Magnoliopsida > Malpighiales > Salicaceae > Salix > Salix dunnii. The sequence goes on from CM027661.1 coordinate 1,838,835, forward strand.
TGTGCTCTTACTCCTCTGCTGTTCCTGACTGTGTTTTCAGGGTCTATTCTAACCTTGCAATATAATATATTTATTGTTTGTAGTGATAGAAGTATTTTTTTGTTGTCCAAAACCCCATGGATACCAATAATTGGAGGCCTACTGCCCCAGGCGGGGAACCTGTGATGGACATGGGTGATTGGAGAACTCAATTGCAGCCTGACTCACGGCAAAGAATAGTCAACAAGATGTAAGTTTTTATTTCGTAATATGTGCAACTGCTGCAGCGATATAGTAAATTTTCTCGCTGCTGGTAACTTCTCTATACTTGCCTGGTGATTAAAAATTAAATGGAATGCCTTACATGTGCAGAATGGATACATTAAAGAGACATCTTCCATTTTCTGGTGAGGAGGGATTACAAGAACTCAAGAAAATTGCTGTACGGTTTGAGGAAAAGATTTATACTGCCGCCACCAATCAGGTATTTGGCTAATGCTTTGTATTTTTTTTTTACATTTTCTAGAAATGAATACAGACATCCGAAAGTGTGTGGCTTTATGCATGTACAATTGTGTGTGCTGTATTGTATCCACACTTCCTCACTTGTCATTCTGAGAATGCAAGGCTGATTCGGAGTTCACATCTTTTTGTTAGTTCTCTTGACAAGTATTTTATTTAGAGTAACCAAGGTCCTTTTCAAGTAAAAGGGAAGCGTGCAAAAAGCAAGTAGTAAATGAATAAATAAATTATTAAATAGAAAGAAAGGACACAAAAGATGCAAATACTGAAAGCCTAGCATATCAGAAAGTTCACATATTTCATTACCCCTTCTCTTGTAAAATGGTCTGCTCAGAGATCTAATGTATTTTTTATTGATATCTGATTCCAGTCTGATTATCTGCGTAAAATATCTCTGAAGATGCTTACAATGGAGACCAAGTCTCAAAATACCATACCCCCTGGCAATGGTAACAAGCCCCTGGATCCAGGAGGTAATATAGCAGCTAAGCTTTGAATTTCTAAACATGCTACCTCTTGTTTTATATTTCCCATTGATATCTAGCTCTTTTACATTTTATTGCTATGTATATGGCATGCTTTAATAAAATAAAGCTAATTGATGGTTGCCCCCCCCCCCCCCCCAAAAAAAAAATAAATAAATAAATAAATAAATAAAAAATAAAAAAATCCAACGACACTTTTATGCTTTGAATCGAATCCATCTTTTTCCCTCATAATTTTGTGTGTGAACTGCCAATGTTTGATTTGTTTTTTTTCTTGATATGGTTTTCCCTTTTATCTTGAACAGGATCTCATAGTATGCCACCTCAAGCTCACAACCATGGGCAGTCGCTCCCTATCCCAATGTCTGTTAATCCGGCTCCAGCACGTCAGCAGTTATCACAGAACATGCAGAATAGTACATCATCTAATGGAGTTCAAAGTTCTGCTGGTTTACAACCAGTATTGCCTCCTGTCTCTGGTTTAACCCAGACTAGCACAAACACTGTCAGCCAGAATGCTAACATGCAGAGTATCTCTGGTGTCTCACCAAACCCAGTGGGGAACTCGATTGGACAAGGGATTCCCTCCAATATGTTTGCCACTTCTCAGAGACAAATGCCAGGCAGGCAACAGGTTCCTCCACAGCAACAGCAGCAGTCCCAAAATTCTCAATTTCTTTTTCAGCAGCAGTTGCTTTTAAAGCAGAAGATGCAGCAGGGAAGTCTTCCACACTCACTTGTGCAATCTCATAACCAGCAGCAGCAGAAGCAAAACCTATTACAGCCAAATCTGTTACAACCTTCCCAGCAATCTAGTTTGCAAACATCATCTGTTATGCAGCCTTCAATGATGCAAACAGTCTCTGGTCTTCAACAGAACCAACCATCTTCTGCTCAACAGTCATCACAACCAATGCTCCAGCAACATCCACAAGCAGTCCTTAGGCAGCAGCAACAACCTCAACAGGCTTCTGGTATTCATCAGCAGCAAACACCAATGATGCAGCAGCCACTTTTGCCTCCACAGCAGCAGCTAATGGGGCAACAATCAAATACCACAAACATGTCTCAAAACCAGCTAATTGCACAACAAAACATTGTTGGGGACTTGCAGCAGCGGCAGCAGCAGCAGCAGCAGAGATTGCTTGGGCAGCAGAATAACCTTCAAAATCTGCAGCAGCAGCAGTTAATGGCTCAACAAAATAACCTCTCAAGCATGCATCAACAACAGTTGGGCCCGCAAAGCAATGTCACTGGTTTACAGCAACAGCAGTTGCTCGGAGCTCAGTCTGGTAACTCAAGCATGCAAACTAATCAGCACTCTCTTCACATGCTGCAACAGCCAAAGGTTACACTGCAGCAGCAAGCACAACAAAGTGGAAATGCTTTACTACCAAATCAAGGGCAGCAGTCACACTCACAGCTGCCACAGCATCAATTGATGGCACAGATTCAATCACAAACTGGACAGCTGCAACAGCAATCGAATCCATTACAACGTGATCTGCAGCAAAGGCTTCAAGCATCAGGTTCCTTGCTTCAACAGCCAAATGGGATTGATCAGCAAAAACAGTTATATCAACCTCAAGGAGCCCTTCCAGAAACGCCCTCAAGTAAGTTTTTATCATCTTTGCAGCTTTCTAGCCTTGCTCCAACTGTAATTTTGCATCTTTGTTTTTTCTTGTTAGATTATACCATATTTATTAAAATTTCTTGAAAATACAATAATGGTTCAAGTCAGTAATGCTCTTTTTGGTAGCTTTATATGCTACGGCTGCCCCTTATGGCATCAGAAATGCCACTGCTATTGGAACCATTGCAACCACACATGCATGTGTGACAACATCTTGCCCTCCAGTGTATTGCACCAACTGTTCACCTAGCATAATGGTTCAATTCATCAATGCTCTTTGGGTAGCTTTATGTGCTGCTGATGCCACTTCATGCTAATTCTGTAATGCATGTGAAGTGTTTAAGTAACAAGTATCATGATGCATGACTATCTATATTTTATGATTAGTATGGTTTATTTTTAAGATTTTCCTTGTTAGGAGGTAAAGTGTCACTATCTTGCTTTTAATCCACGAGAAATTATTCGAGCCTTTTTTTAATATATAATGATGTTAAGGCATTTTTAAAGTCTCTCTATCTGATTGAATGATTACATAACTTATATATGGAGTTCTTAGTGCTCTAAGTCCAAAAAGGACTTGTATTTGTATATAGGAAAATACTAATGGTCGTGTCTAAGATAGGGAAAACTAAATAAACTCCTTATTCTTTAGGATTAATAAAATACTAAATAGAAAATAAAACCAAGACCTACAGTATTCCATAATTTTCAGTGGGTGAAAATTACAGAAATGCCCTTGCATATGGAAAACATTAAAATAAATACATGGAACTCTAATCTTTTGTTGCCTGCATCAAAATTTTTGTAGCACCCCTAGATTCTACAGCAGAGACTGGACATGCAAACGGTGCTGATTGGCAAGAGGAGATCTACCAAAAGGTAATTATGTGATTTACTGTTCATTAGATTAAGTTCATGTATGTCATAGTCTTGCAAGATTTCAATGGAAAAGGGTCTCTCCTGGAATTTGGTACAAGGGAATTTTATTCAGCTATGGTTGAGATTAGTTAGGAAGCATTTTAAGTTCCATGATTGCAGCAACTGAGAAATGATAAATGACTGATAAGATGAATAAAGGTGACATTCAAATTTTTAGGTCAAGAGAGTTGCTTTCTTGGTTCTGACATCACAAATTTTTCAAATTGCAAACCTCTTCCTTTCGACTTTTTCTCTGTATTTCCATATATCTGTTGTGTGGAGAATTATAATTATATTATTTCCAACAAGTCCAATTGACAATACTTCTTGTAATAGACAGACTTAAAAACAAGAGTGAAATGTTTCTGAATGGTCACTGTTATCTTTGTTTATGTGAACAGCTATTTTCAGGATTACAATCAAATTTGTTCTGAAACATTTGACAATGGAAGAAAAGAAAAATAAGCGGACCTAATCCATTGAATCATGACCATGTCCAGTTTGTTGATTTTTATAGAAAATGAGGTTGAAATTCTTGATCATTTATTGGCTGTAGTTGTAAGTCATAACTGCATATTTGGTGAGGTCAATTTGTTTGTGCCAGAGGGTACTAAAATAGGAGTAGGAGTGGTTGTTGATAATGGTATGTAGGATTAAAGTTTTAAAGCTAAGGAGTGTTTACCAAAGTTGTGACATCTGTTGACTTGAATTAGAATATTAGAAAACAGTGGTGAGTAGTTTGCCAGTTAGACAAACTAACTAAACCTAACCAGCCCCTGAATCTTGTCTGAAGGGGTAATCACAGTCCTATGCATCTTTGCATTCCATCAATATTGATATCCTCTTTTTAGTTTTCAGCATTAATTCCACTCTGCTAATATTATCTCAAAACAATTTATCCTGTCACCTGCCTTTTCTTTTTTTCTTTCTTTTTAACCATTCTATTAAGTTCGTTCTTGTTACTTTCTGAGTGTGGCACCTGAAGAAATCAAGCATACAACTGATAATTTCTTGCTGATTACATGTACTCCCTAGATCAAAGTTATGAAGGAATCATATTTGCCTGAAATAAATGAAATGTACCAGAGAATTGCTGCCAAGTTACAGCAGGTAAATTGTCTCTGCAATATTTTTTGATTTATTTGCGCACACATGATTTATAAACCCCCACAGTTGAGCTTTTGTATTAATTTGTTTTCCCCATCAGCATTGCTTGTCACTGTATCATCTGCACTCACTACCTCACCCTCCTACCCAATAGCCCCACAACCACGTGTTCACACAGAAGAAGAGGAATGGAAACAATTTGTTTTTCACTAATGTTTTGCTACAAAGGGTCAATGCAATTTTTAATTCTCGTGTATGTCAACTTTGCTTTCCAGCATGACTCTCATCCACAGCAACCGAAGCCAGAACAGCTTGACAAGCTGAAGGTATTCAAGGGCATGTTGGAGCGCTTGATAACAGTCTTACAGGTCTCTAAAAACAATATCACACCTAGTTTCAAGGAGAAATTGGGCTCCTATGAGAAGCAGATTTTAAGTTTTCTAAACCCAGGCAGATTCAAGAAGCCCATTCCTAATCTTCAGCAAGGACAACTTCCCCAGCCTCATGTGCAACCTATGCAGCAACCCCAATATCCAGTTCCTCAATTGCAGTCCCATGAAAATCTACTGAATCCCCAGTTGCAATCGATGAATGTGCAAGGTTCAATACCAATGATGCAGCAGAACAATATGTCAAGCTTGCAGCATGGTTCTCTTTCATCTTTATCTGGGGTTTCTACATCACAACCAAACATGATGAATACAATACAACCACGCTCCAATTTAGATTCTGGACAAGGAAATGCACTGGGCTCATTGCAGCAGACATCTGTAGGATCTGTACAGCAGAATTCTATGAGCAGTTCCCAACCAACCAATGTCAACACATTGTCAACACAAAGTGGGGTGAATATGCTGCAGACAAATATTCCCCTCCAGTCGAATTCCAATATGATTCAACACCAGCATCTAAAGCAGCAGCAGCAGCAGCAGCAGCATGAACAGCTCAAACGACAGATGCAGCGGCAGCATTTTATGCAGAATCAGATGATGCAGCAGCAACAGCAGCAGCAGCAGCAGCAATTACACCAGCAAGCCAAGCAGCAGTTACCTGCACAGATGCAGCCACACCAAATTCCACAGCCGCAACAGATGAATGATGTAAATGAGATGAAACAGGGTATAGGAATTAAGCCAGCAGTCTTCCAACAACATCTCCCAACAGGTCAACGTGCTGCTTTCCCGCGTCAACACATGAAACCAGCACCTTCATTCCCTATTTCTTCACCTCAACTACCTCAGCATGCTTCCCCTCAATTACAACATTCATCTCCTCAGATTGACCAGCAAAATTTACATTCTTCTCTAACCAAAACTGGAACACCTTTGCAATCTGCAAACTCGCCTTTTGTTGTCCCATCTCCTTCAACTCCTTTAGCTCCATCTCCTATGCCAGGAGATTCTGACAAACAAGTGTCTGGTATTTCTTCTCTCTTAAATACTGGAAGTATTGCATACCAACCATCTGTTGCTCAAGCATCGGCTCCATCCCTTGCAATTGGCACTCCTGGTATATCTGCATCACCTTTGCTTGCAGAGTTTACCAGTCCTGATGGTGCTCATGGTGGTGCTTTGACAACTGTTTCCGGCAAGTCAAATGTTACAGAGCAACCACTTGAGCGCTTGATTAAAGCGGTTAGTGATGCTCTTCTGTTGGTTCTACTCCACCTTGCCCTTGGAGGTTTCTGGGAAAGAAAAATTTTCTTTGTGAATGAGATGTTGATGCTGTAATTTTTTTATCTCAGGTGGAATCTCTGTCTCCCAAAGCACTTAGTGCTTCCGTCGGTGACATTGGCTCTGTCGTCAGTATGATTGACAGAATCGCTGGTTCGGCACCTGGTAATGGATCTAGAGCTGCAGCTGGTGAGGATTTGGTAGCAATGACAAAATGTCGCCTTCAGGCAAGAAATTACATCACCCAAGATGGGATGACCGGATCAAGGAAAATGAGGCGCCATACAAGTGCCATGCCTTTGAATGTTGTATCATCAGCTGGCAGTGTGAGTGACAGCTTTAAGCAGTTTACTGGTCCAGAAACTTCTGATTTGGAGTCAACTGCAACATCAAGTGTCAAGAGGCCTAGAATTGAGGTAATTTTTACCTTTCTGTGTTTTAGTCTGAAACTAATAGCATTGTTTGTTATGTGTGATCTTACCTCTATTCTGTTTGAACTTCTGCTATTTGTTTTCTTATTGTTTCTAGTAAATGCTTTTTGAAATTTGAATGTTACTATTATTTCAAGCTAAAACATTGTCTTATTATGCTGAAGTATTTTGCTTTGCAGCTCCATAGAATGCCATTATCTCTAATTTTTTCCCATTTGCATTTTCCACTCCCACAACTATACTTTTCATGCTAAAAAAGAATAATATAAAGGGGGGGGGGGGGGTCTGCAATGCATGACAATTAGATGATGTATCAAAAAATCTCTCTTGTGGGTGAAAAGAGGAAGACATTTTTATTATGTAATAGGATATTCAGGAATTACACTTTAAAAGGATTTAGAATGCATGCTAAGTGCTGTGTGATTTACACCTGACTCTTGATAGGAAGGCTCATTTCATCTTATTCTTGCTGGATGAATAATATAGCTTTTTTTGCAGGCTAATCATGCCCTTTTGGAAGAGATAAGGAAAATAAATCAGAGACTTATAGACACTGTAGTTGATATTAGTGATGAAAATGTTGATTCAACTGCAGTAGCTGCTACTGCTGAAGGGGGTGAAGGAACCATTGTCAAATGTTCATTTAGCGCCGTGGCTCTTGGTCCAAATTTGAAATCACAGTATGCTTCAGCGCAAATGGTGTGCTTTCAATCCTGCTATTATGATGTTAATAAAACTACCACCCGTTTCTCTGTATTTATTTTGCTTTATTCACGTGCAGTCACCGATTCAGCCCCTCAGATTGCTTGTGCCTACAAATTATCCAGATTGCTCACCTATACTGTTAGACAGGTTTCCAGTTGAAGTCAGGTAAAAAATGTGGCTTTGCAGTTTATACATTTTGCATACTCTTGAAAGTCTAGATATAATTTAGTGTTTCCACATGGGATATTTTTTTTGTGGGTTTCCTCGAGTCTGATCATTCTGGATCATTTTCATTGTCATGCTAGTAGGGTGGCAATCCTTCCTTTGGATCAAGAAATGAAAATATAACCTATAAATGGAATAATAAGCAAAACCTTTAAACTGGTCACTGGAAATGAACCCTTAATGAATGATAACTTGTTTGGTTTGCTTTAAGTTTAGATACAAAGTTGTTTTACTGATCGCTCTAAAGATTGAGCTGATCCATAATTGGAGATAATCAACTTTGTAGCTGTCAAAAGTTTTTCCTTCACTTGGCAGCTTTATACGTTCTGATATCTATATCTTACGCTTCTTTTATGTAAATCTTTCTAACAGTAAAGAGTACGAGGATCTGTCAACAAAAGCTAAATCTAGGTTTAGCATCTCTCTCCGAAGCCTCTCACAACCCATGTCACTAGGAGAGATAGCTCGGACCTGGGATGCCTGTGCCCGCGCAGTTATTTCAGAGCACGCCCAGCAGAGTGGTGGTGGCACCTTCAGCTCAAAGTATGGCTCCTGGGAAAACTGCCTGAGTGCAGCTTGATCATCTTTGAAGCCATAATAGCTCTGAGCACGATTGTTTAGTTAGGGCAGAGATGGAAAGAAGTTGCGGGCTGCAACTCCTGTGAAGACCAAACGGGCTTTTTCGGATTGACTGGCAGGAATTTCACGGAAGCACAAATTGTCTGGATTTCTCCTTCTGAGGGTTCCTGTATCATAGAATAATCATATTTGCTGTTTGTTAAAATACAATAATGTAATTATTATCTGTGTATTATCGGGGGTGCAGAAATGCAGCATTGCATGTAAAATGTTTTCCTCAAATCCGCTTGTGAAATTAAATGAATGTCTCGTGTTTTGTTAAATACAGCACAAATAACCACAAGTTATAATATGGATACGATAGTAAACATTCTTCATGTAGTGCTCTCTTTTTTTCTAGTTTAATCTTTGCCCAATATAACTGGTATATTTTGTTAGTTAAAATACAACAATAAATTTTATCTTGTTTAGAATCTCCGAAAATTTTGCCCAAAATGTTATGCTTGTTCTGTTTTAGTTAAGTAGTATTTTTAAAAAATAATGTATAATTTATAATATTATTACATTATATTTTTTAATCTTACTGTTAAATTAAGATAAAGTATTTTGACATATATATATATATATATAATCTTGGAATGTTAAACCAAAATATTTTATTTTAATTGAAAAAACAAAACACTAATTGATAACCTTGGTTTCAATCAGATCCAGGCACGAAGCATGATGGAGTTTTGCGCGTGGCGGAGGAACCAGAGGGAAGCTATTGGGCAACCACCAATAGGTCACAAGTCAAATATGTAGTGGAAGTCTTTTGAAAGCTTAGAGTTAAAATTATTCACCCAATGATATTTTTTTTATTTTATTTAAAAAAAAAATCTCTTTTGTAATATCCGCACAAATTGCAAACAGAAGCCAGCTCGAAATTGAATTTGATTACGTGTTATATCACCACCCCCGCCCCTCCCTTTTTTTTTTTTTTTTTGGGGGGGGGGGGGGGTAAAATTAATATTGAGTTTCTCCATGTTTTTATATATTCCCACTAATAACTTAGTTATTTTGCTAGTTATTCATTAATAAGGTTTTGAGTGTTTCATTTTTTTTATTAAGCAAAATAGTGGTTGTAAAAAACTTAAGAGATAATTCGGTTGTTTGTAAAAACACTATGAAATTTTTGTGCCTGTCTGAGATATCCTTGTGTTTGTTATCATTGAGGGTATTTTAAAAGTATTTTTTGTTTAGAACTATATTGAAATTATATTTTTATTTTTTTAAAATTATTTTTGACATCAATAAATGAAAATGGTCTAAAATAACCAAAAAAATAATTTAAAGTAAAATATATAAAAAATCAAATTTATTTAAAAATGTTTTTCAAACATAACGTTAAACATTGTAGTAATTTTTTTTTTATCTGACAGTATAGTTGAAGTTGTTTTTAAAATAATTTTCGGTCAAAAATGCATTAAAATTATATTTATTATTTTTAAAAAATTATTTTTGATATCAAAATATGAAAATGATCTAACAAAATCAAAAAATAATAAATAAATAAATAAATCAAATTTATTTAAAAAAAAATTGAAATATGATGTCAAATATTTTATACTAAAAAATTTTTGTAGTAAGATTGTTTTTTTATTTAGAGTGAAAATATGAAAATCAATAAAAGCTATAATACTCCAACGTTTAGAATATACGAGCAAATTTGCCCGCACGATGCGCTGGGTTTTTTTATTTGTGTAGGAAACTGATTGATTTTATACGTGTTATATTTTATTATTTAATTAGTAAAATTGTATTCCCTTGATAAATTTAATTTAAAAGACATAATTAAAACAAATCTAAATTTTGGTATCTAAAAAATTAGAGAATTTCACACAACCAGAAATTAAAAGACCGAGAATTGAAATGAAACTAAAATATATAATCACTTTGAATTGAAGGATAAAATTAAAACAAATCAAAACTTTGATATAAAAAATATTAAGGATTTCAAACCAAACAGAAAATTAAAAGAATGAAAATCGTAACGAAACTACAATATACAATCAATTTCCATTGAATTACAAAATTGAAATCATTCAAAATTTATATAACAATATCTGATATTATAGCAATATTATTGTATTAGTTATTCAATTATATTTTAAAGTTTTTTTTTTGCTTAAAAATCATTAAGATATTATTATTTTGAAAGTTTGTTTTTAATATAAACCTCTTAAAACAGTTCAAAAATACTAAAAAAAGAATTTTAAGTAAAAACAAAATTAAAAAAATTTCAAGAACACTATTTCAACATAGTAATAAATATTGACTTAATGTCCAAAATGATCTAATAACATGGACAATCTAGTAAAACATTTGCGAAAAAATCTAGAAGGAATCAAAATATACCCTTGGTCATCCGACCGAATCAAGTGAAACAGATGTACATATATTGAGAATAATGGAGAATAAAGCCTCCCTTTGCTTATATCTACACATATTGAAAATGAGAGTGGCATAATCCATAAATAGCTCCAATATATCAAAGTGAGCAGGTGAAGTGTTGTTATGTCTACAAGAAAAAGCCCTATTCAATTCTTACTAATCAAGCCAAAACTTTCAGGCAACGGGTATCATCATGTATCTTTTGGCAACAAATTGAACAAAAGTGCATTCCACATTTCACATATGTATAATTGGAAGTGAGCTTACAAACAATGCAGAAATGCCTATGGCAGGTAGAGCTTGGAAGTCTCACTACTACCCTCATATATGATGGAACATGCAAAGGCAAAGCTTCCAGGTTTGCATGTTTTCATTAGTTGAATATTTAGACCTACTATTTATGCAATTAATACATGTTTAGCGTTTTCATTCATATCTCATGTAAGAGCTTAAGGAAATTTCTTGGGTCTTTTGTATATAGACTGCAATGGAGATCAAAGAATGTTTTAAAACAATATAACTGAAAGACGTAAACAGTATGATCAACTCTCACTTTGCTATGCAATCCCATCATTAATTCACGTAGAGTTTAGGATACAATGCATTAGCTAACTTTCAAATAATAATTAATTATATCATGAACTTTTGAAATTATAAAAGCTGCACTGTCTTCGCGTGTCTTCGCCTCAAAATTTGAGATTCTAAAAAGGTAGTGTGAACTCTTGATCTTTGTAATTACCATTGACACAGGTTATTACAATTGAATGCACGTCGAATTGAATGCATGTAGAAGTGGAAGATCAAATATCCAGTACACAGTAAAAAAGAGTATAGGTGAATAGTAAATGAACGTTTTACTTAAGCTTTCTTTATAATAATTTCTTTAGTTACAGTGCATGTTTTGTCCTATCTTTAACAAGAAAGAGATTTGACTCTCCCATTAAAAATACAAAATCAAGAAAGAAAAGTTTTTTTTTAATTTTTATTTAGAAATATATTAAAATAATATTTATTTATTTATTTTTAACATCAATTGAACAAAACAATTCAATCTTGAAACACTATTTTTTTATTTGAATTAAAAAAATAAAAATATTTAAAATACTTTTAAAATAAACCGATGATACTAATTAAAGTAAACTTTTTTAGCATAAGAAAATCCCCACTAATAATTGAAGTAAAGTGATACGTGTAAGATGATGATCTCAAGACGGAGTTAAAAAAGTGGGCCACGCTGCCTGGCCTTGGGACTATACAGCATGCTGATGCAGTAACAGCAGCAGCCTCGGCTTTTATTTTAAATAATTTTTATATATTAATATTATAATTATTTTTGAAAAACAAAAAAATATTATTTAAATATATTTTAAAATAAAAAATATTTTAAAAAACAATTTCAACCATTATATTACCACACACAGCATTTATATTTGATAAATTTATTATTTTTAAAATAATTTTTATTTAAGAATATATTAAAATAATATATATTTTTTAAAGATTATTTTTAACATTTGTATATTAAAATATGTAACAATATATAAAAAATTATTTTAAATAAAAATAAAAATAATTTTTGTAAGAGCTCTTTTAAGATATCTACTGTGACAGACAGTGACAAGGGCACCACGGTCCACAACAATCCAAACTCAACTTTGATATTTATTGTTAATTCAGAAAAAAACAAAAAGCAGAGCCCCCAATTTAGGCCGTGTTTGGGTCAATTTAGCAAATTTACTCCTCCTTTATTAGTCATATTATATATTTGTTTATAAAAGTATTATAGTTTAAACTCGAAAATACAAGGAAGTGAAAATAATGGCTAAACCACCGGCCAAGCTCCTTGGATTTGTAGCTGCCTAATTTCTATGGACTAGTAGATAGAGTGGAAATAGTTGCAGTGCAGAGAGAGAGAGAGAGAGAGAGAGAGAGAGAGAGAATGGCAAACATAGTGGTGAAAGGAGGAAGCAGACCCCCATGGGTGGGATTAGCAGCAGCATTATGGGTGGAGATAGCAGCAGGGAATGCATACAACTTCCCACTCTACTCTCCTGCTCTCAAATCAGTAATGGGATTCAATCAACAGCAGCTAACAATGCTGGGTGTGGCCAATGATATCGGAGAGAATGTGGGATTGCTCCCTGGCATTGCATGCAATAAATTCCCGCCCTGGGCTGTCCTCTCTGTTGGTGTTCTTGCTTGTTTCTTGGGCTACGGTGTTCTTTGGCTTGCTGTTAGCCAGACCGTCAATAACCTACCTTACTGGCTGGTCAGACACCATCAACTTGTTTCTTTTATTACATGCTTTGCTTGCTAGTAGTAGTTCTTGGTGAGGTAGGTTTTGAAAGAACTCAACTTTATATGGAATTGTATTTGCTTTTGTATCATTGCTTTATCATCGGATTCGATGTGTTTCCAATTTTGGTTGATCAAATCAGAGGCTTTTGCCTTTCGCTTCATGAGTTTGGTTAATCATCAGGCTATGGTGAACCATTATTATACGAATTTAATGGCTTGGAACTAGTAATTCTTCTACTTCTTCTTTTTCCCTCCTAAGGAATGATAATTAAATTTTATTTAGTTATAAGACGGATTACCATTGTAGATCTATATCTAAATTATCCTGATGCTTGCAAAGCAGGTTCCAATGCAAAAATTTTATTGCCCCCCACCCTTTCTCTTCTTCTTCTTGTGTGTTTTTTGCCTAAATAAACGGTTGAGGGCAAGTCTTACTTCTTTGTAGAAGCTATCGCTTAGTAAATTTGGGGGAAGTGTTTGGTTTGAACTTTGAATGGTTTGTAGAAGCCATTATACTTTCCACTTGGGAAGGCTTGGTGCACGTTTTGAAGCATCTTTGAATGCCCAGAATCCAAATAATATACAGAGAAGTTTGATTGGAGCTGTCCAAGTTCCATCTGAATCACAAGTGTGACCTGTCACGAAAACATTTAAGTATGCTTTAGTCTTATTATAGACATTCCATTTACGTGTATGTATATTCATGCTTTCCTTTTTGTTGCTTTTGCAGCTATGGCTTGCACTTCTTATTGCCACAAATAGCAATGCATGGTTTGGCACAGCTGTGCTTGTAACCAACATGAGAAACTTCCCTCTCAGTAGGGGCACTGTTTCTGGCATTCTCAAAGGTTGTGCTGGGATCTCAGCTGCAGTATACACATTGGTATATAGCCTGGTGCTCGAAGGCTCTGCTTCAAATCTCCTGCTCTTTCTTACACTTGCCATTCCCGTTTTGTGTTTAGCTATGATGTACTTTATCCGGCCGTGTACTCCAGCTTCTGGAGAAGACTCTTCAGAGCATGCCCATTTTCTCTTCACCCAAGCTGCATTTATTCTACTTGCCATTTATCTCCTTGTGACCGCTATAATAATTACTGTGGTTTCTCTCAGTGTTGCTGTTTCCTACATTTTAGTGGTAATCATGGTTATTTTTTTGATATCTCCTCTTGCAATTCCTGTCAAAATGTCCCTTTTTCCTTCAGGTCATTTGGTGTTGGGTGAAGGTGAAACAACTTCAACAGTTCCTTTGTTGACACCATCTTCATCTGCAACATATCTAGAAACGTATTATGAGAATGGTGATGCTTCAGATGTGGAAATACTTCTTGCCATGGGAGAGGGAGCAGTGAAGAAGAAAAGGAGGCCCAAGAGAGGTGAGGATTTCAGAATCCACGAGGCTCTTATCAAGGCAGATTTTTGGCTTCTTTGGGTGGTATACTTTCTTGGGGTTGGTTCTGGAGTAACTGTTCTCAATAATTTAGCACAAATTGGGGTTGCTTTTGGTCTTGAGGATACAACAATTTTGCTTGCTCTGTTCAGCTTTTGCAATTTTGCTGGCCGCATTGGCTCGGGTGCTGTTTCAGAACATTTTGTCAGGTTATTACTCTCATTCAACTAATGTCAGATGTTAAGTTGAAATTTGAAATATTTTCATTTAAAGAAGCACAATGATTGATGCTTGTAGGCATTCATTCCTAATGAAACAATGCCAGTTTCCTTTTATCATTTGACCGGACAAGATTTTTCTGGACAATACTTGGTTGTTTCATTGACATGCTATGCAATCTATTCTGTTCCTCCCCTGACTTCTCAATTGTCTCTTCATATTTACTAGTTTATGGCCTATAATCTCCTAGTTCTGGCCTGTTTGTTTGATGAAATCACGTTATTGCAGGTCAAGAACAATTCCTCGAACCGTGTTGATGACATGTGCACATATAATTATGGCTGTAACGTTCATTCTTTTTGCATTTGCACTCGATGGTATTCTTTACACTGCAACTACTCTTCTTGGCATCTCTTATGGGATTCTGTATGCTGTAATGGTGCCAACTGCCTCTGAACTTTTTGGCTTGAGACATTTCGGTGTAATATACAACTGTCTGCTGCTAGGCAATCCGGTTGGTGCACTACTTTTCTCAGGTATTCTTGCTGGTTATATATATGATGCAGAAGCTGCCAGGCAAGGAAGCTCTACTTGTTTAGGTCCTGATTGCTTCAAGGTTACATTCCTGGCCCTGGCTGGCTGCTGTGGTCTGGGAACCGTCATGAGCATAATCTTAACCGTCAGAATATGGCCGGTTTACGAGATGCTTTATTCAGGCGGTTCTTACCATCTGCCTCAAAATTTAGGCCACTGATGAGTGGAAACTGTTAACTGTAATCTTAAAAACGTGGCGGGACACCCCTTTTTCTGCAGAGTGCTCGATCGGAGTTTTGTATAGTGGCTTCATATTTGGTTATATAATATTCGTCTGCTTCTTGTAAATGAAAAGGTATTCTCACGCATTCTACCAGGGAAGAAATGATAAATCCTACAGGTTGATTTCCATCGGCATTGCTGTTTCCATAGCAATTACCGAACTGTAAATTAGATTTTCATCTCATATAGTGTCTCTAAAGCCATAAATAAATCCAAGGGCCAGATGTTGTACACTATATATTTGCTAAATACACATATCAGCAGAAATTTAGATTATAAATATTTTCAGTTATTTTTGTACAAGTCTAGAAAATTCCCAATGCAGGAGATGAACAACTTCAATTAATTATGAAATAATTTTTTTTGTGAAATTTCTTCTGATTTATTTTAATTAGTAATTGTATACAGGAGTATACAGGCTATTATTTATAGGTTGATCATGGACCTCTCTTAGTATTTATTAATTGATTTTCTCCTTCCATTAAGCAGAAAATTTAGCGATCTCTATTGCTAGAGAGGCTCAACTTTGGGTGTTTTTTTTTTTTAATTATCTTAAAAATGCTTAAAAAAACAAAGTTGAGCCCAAAAATATTATTGATTTTGGGTTGATTTCAAGATTTGGAATGGTTTTTTTTTAGCTTCTTGAGGCCATGATTGAATTGATCAAGGTGTTTAGGATGTTTTATAGATGTTTTTTGATCAAAAATAGGAATTTAGGTCCAAACAACTACAACCTTTTTTATTCAACCACCAAGTAGTTGAAATTTGAACAGACTCAAGTAGTATGCACCTATTTTTTTATTTTTATTTGTTAAAAAAATATTAGACTAGACAACATCTACTATAAAAATAAATAAGGGGTCAATCGTGTGAGCCCTTACTAAATGAGCCAGGCATGCTACCTTGGTTTGTTAGGCCTAACTTGATATATATAGATATATAATTTAGATTTAAATTAATACACATTCTCTCTTTATTTTGTTTGTTTAGTCTCTTTTAAATAACAATTATTTTTTAGTTATTTTCTATACAATTAGCCTTTAAAAGAGATTGTTTTAATTCATCTATAATTTTTTCTTTTTATGTTATGTATAAATACTTTTTATTTTATTTCTAGATAATATTTATAATATACTTAACCTTATATTTTATAATATATTTTATTTTATACTTAACCTTATATAATATTTTTATGTTATGTAAAAATAATTTTGTGTTTTAACCTTATATACTTAACCTTATATAATCAGTTTCACGTGTATATGTTTCTATTATTGTTTAATTAAATAAAAAAACTTGATTTTGATAAATAAATCCTTAAAAACAACCGGTTGAAGACTTATATTGCAAGTTCAAATATCTTGATCTATAATTATTATTTTTTCTATTTTTATCTTTATTTACTATTATGAATTTATTTATTAATACATATAACTCTCAATTTATTTGATTAGATGTGTATATAGATTTTTTAATTTACATTTAAAACTTTTTATGGATAAAATTTTTGAAAACAATCATATATATATATATATATACTTGGCCATGAAAAAACACCAAAGAAATTAACCAAAAAATATAATATATAGTTGTTTTACTGTGTGGTGCACTGCAACTATAGAGATGATTTACTCTGGATTTTAATAGTGCACAAATAGTTTTGCCCTTAATGATCTTGGAGCTATTTGTTATTAATTAGGGGTGTTTTTGGTTTTTCATCTTATTTTAAAACTGCGTGCGTGCTTGTTTCTTCAGGCACTGAGGGACGAGAGGTTTAATGCTTTGTTAAGACCAGTTCAGGCAGTAAGGCATGGGGCAAGAGAGAGAGAGAGAGAGAGCATCAAACAACAACTAAAGCAAAGTAAAAGGAAAAAAAAATCAAGATAAAAAAATAAATACGAACATCACAACATTAGACAAACCAGAGTACCTGGTAATAGATCGAAACTTAGCATTCACTAAGGTTGTTAGCAACTTCAACACCCTTGATTATTGTCATCACCCTTACTGGTGTCTTTGTCACTATTGGCTACCTTTCAAACACAAATTTCACATCTTTAGCTCTTCTTTTAGCTTATTTATGTCGAAATTACTCATGCAAATGGTTTTTTTTGCGTGTTTATTTCTAATAGGGATAGAGCTGAAGATTAAGGGACCATAATGCTAATAGGAGGATTGATTGGTTTAATGGGTGGTTTTATGTATGCTTATCAGAACTTTGCTGGGAGACTTATGGGGTACTACCGTAATGAGGTTAAGGTGGCTCATAGGTCTCTATTTGATGAGACTACTGAGCATCTGTATGTTGTCACTTTATACACGATGTCGTTTAGAATGACCAGATAGCATTGCTGAAAACCCTGTCGTTTGCATCGATGCCTGGAGATAGGGATCGTCCTTGCAAAATTTCTCAATTGGCTTTACCATATTACCCCCCTTTTATTAATTATTTTTTGTACTCATTATGTCACCTTAGTCTTTCCAAGGAAATTTCCTTACAATACTATATCTTTTAAAATAATAATAAAAAATATATTCAAAATGCAAAGATTTTTTTATAATACTATAAATCTATAAATCTGGATAAGATGATAAACTTTTAATTTTTAATTTTTACTCAACATGAGTTTTTAATAAAATATATAAAATATAAATTAATATGAAATTATTATTTTTTTAATAGTTTTAAACAAAAATTAGATGATTTAAAAAAAAAAGTAATATTAAACAATAAAATTTAAAAACAAATGAGACAAAAATTAAAAGAGAATATTGAACTACAAAAACTTTTCAAACCATAAATTCGGAATATTAAATAAAAAAAACTATATATTGAGAAGTTGTAAAACTCAATTCCTAAAAAATATAACATCAAATGATAAATTATTACAATTATTAAGTTCATTATTATTATTATAATTGCTAAATTATCACTATCATTAGAGCTACCACTATTACCATTACTAGCAATAATCAATATCTTAATTATTATTGATATTACTTTAAAAACTTTAACAAAAGAGCAATCAATAAAAAAACTAAAATTATTATTATTGCATAAATAATGAAAATAACTAAATTACCTTAAAAAATAAAATAAAACATAAACTTTAACAAAAGAAAGAGCAAAAAATAAAATAAAATAAGTGACAAAACAAAAATAAATATTATTAACTTAAAAAAAATCAATTGACAATGCTGTAATAATTCACAGTGTTTTGTGAGAACAATTATAATTCTTTTTCCGTGAATTTAATGATTTAGATATCTAAATCTTCTTATTTTTTATTGAAAATGATTTTTTTGTGGTGATTTTATTGAAATTTGTTAAACAAATAAATT
Organism: Salix dunnii; assembly: GCA_015731905.1. NCBI lineage: Eukaryota > Viridiplantae > Streptophyta > Magnoliopsida > Malpighiales > Salicaceae > Salix > Salix dunnii. Next base: position 1,857,587 of record CM027661.1, read on the forward strand.
TATATCAATTTAAAATTTATATATTTTATTAAAAATTTAAGATCCTTAAAAATTCTATATAAATTTATTATTCTATACAAATTTATAGTATAATAAAAAAAATCATGCACTCTTATTATATTTTTTATGCCTAAGAAAACATGGTTTCGGGCGAAACAAAAAGTTGGTAAATAGCTAGTAGACAATAAAAGTTGACTGCATTAATAGTCAATGGTCATAGAGAGGAGATGGAGCCAGTAAAACAGTTGGAGCATATTATTATTACATGTGCTAACAGTTGAAATATGCAACTGGGTGCTTGAGCACTCTCCAAGAAGAAGTGAGCATATATACATTCGTCAGTCCCTTCCAATTTAAGAGTGGTCAGATGAGAGCAAGGTAGATAGTAACTGGTAAAAATGCCAAATATAGTTGTGAAAGAAGGGAGTAGACCACCCTGGGTGGGCTTGGCTGCAGCAGTATGGATTTTGATGGCAGCTGGGAATGGCTACAACTTCTCACTATACTCTTCTTCACTGAAATCGTGTTGGGTTTTAACCAGAAGCAAATAAAAATCTTGGGGGTGGCGAACGATATTGGAGAGAGTGTAAGTTTGCTCCCTGGCATTGCCTGCAACAAGTTCCCTCCATGGGCTCTGGTTTCTGTTGGTGTTGTTTCTTATTTCTTGGGCTATGGTGTTCTCTGGCTTGCTATTACCCAGAGTCTTTCTGACCTATCCTATTGGGTGGTAAGTGATCAAGATTTCCTTTTTCTAGCTGCTTAGTTGTACGAAGTGGAGTTGTCGATTGAAGATTTTTTGTTCACTCTGCACAACCATGTGATCTTGATTGCATGGGATTTAGAGCTTGATGGGTTTTCCAAATTTGATCACTGAAATTGCTGGGTGATGACTGCTTGCTTAATATCTGTCTTTTTTATATGATTCTTTTATCACTCCCTATTTACTTGTTTGTTTGCTGTCTTTCTTTGCCTGGCCACCCTCTTAAGATTGATTAAAGTGGATGGTTTTCCGGACAAGTTTAGGGTTTTGATTTTGTGTTTGATTGAAGTTTTTTGAGAATCATACCATGGGGTCCAGTTCCATGATGTGTGAAACCCATGATAAAATCGACAACTTTATAACTAACTATTAGTATCATTAGAGGAAGAATTTGCTTTTAGGTGTAATCTTTTTTATTAGGAAACAATTAAATTTTCGCATGCATAGTTGAGGGTTTGATTAACAGTCATTTTCCTTGTATAATTTAGATTAGTTGGTCACAGTAGGAGGGCAAGGGCTTCGGCGAAAACTTGGTTTAATTTTTTAGTCTTGAAGGAGGCAGCCACTCCATCCAAAAATTGCTGAAGTATGATGCCTCATATTCTCCTTTGCAGCATCCCATTAGGTGGTCTTAGTCTTTAGCTTTTCTGCAAATGAGGCTCTTTATTTTCCTATTAGATGAGCGATTCTAATGTTTCATTTTTCTTCTGAAATAGTGAGTGTGATCATCCTTATTTTTCACCCATCTAACTCAATGCCAGTGTTGTGGGATTTTGGTAAATTCATTGATGATTATCGCTACAATTTTCTCTATATTTTATCTAGATGTTTGAGAAGAATGAGGAACTAGGAATTGTAGTTACCCATATGAAATGGCAACAATGCACTGTTCCTTTTCTAAGGCATGTCTTACCCCGTAGATGGTATAGTTTCATAGATTTAGGCTAAATTGTAATCTCTCTTACTATAATTCTTCTTCCTTATTGAGGACTCGTACAATTCAGACTCCACTAAATGCATTGTCTTTAATTCACCTCTCACAGATATTCCACAACATTTACCATTTCTTCCTGGGATTTCGTAAGGAAAACTATTTGAATTTTCAGGAGCCAGTTTTTTCCTCACCGAGAGTTTTGAACCTAGAATTTGCACCTCGAGTTCAGGATTGAAAAACTTTACGTGCAAGATTCTTATCCAGACCGCCAATGGTGCTCTACTCATCAAGTAAATAATTTTAAGAATTCATTGAATTTTCAGTAGTTGTTTTTCCCTCATGGAGAAAGGATTTTCACCTCAGTATTCAATTCTTTTGGAATGAATTACTCAAGATACATGATTCTGATCCAAACTTTCATGGTAATATTCATTAAGCCAAAGAACAGTAATCATGTATTATGGATTAATGTGTCTCAGTGGAAGCGCTGTAGTGAATATTATTTTGATTAGAACAGAATTGTGTAGCTTGGGTAGTTTCCTTGGAACCTTCTGGCTTAGGAAAGAACTAGGTGCATATATTCTTGCATCATTTAGTTTTGGTTTAACTTCATTGATGATATAGTTAAAGAACAAAAAAGTCATTAATGGTTTTGCATGGTGATTTTACCTGGTAGCAGGTTTAAAATAGTGATAATCTGTTACCCAGGGTAGCTAGGTAATGATGAACTTCATAAACTAGTCAATTTGGACGGGTTCTAAAATGAGAAGATAGCACATTTGGTACCCAGCATTTGATTGGTTTTCTATTCAAGTATTCAACAATCAATTTCCCCTTTTTGAGATGCTTATCTTTATTTTTTTCTAATGTGGTACCTATGGTGAGTTTCATCACTTGAGTGATGATGCTACATGACAATAAAATGGGCTTAGATTGGAAAAAGAAAACACATATCCAGCACGTTTCGTTAAAATTCCTATTTAAGTACCCCACTTCAACTCTATTTATTTTTGAGTTTCAAGGCTCCCCCCCCCCCCTTGTCATTCTTTGTAACCAATGCTAGAAAAGAAACGATAAGGCAAGGCACGCTGCCATACAGGGAAAAAATGGGTTCAAATTAAAAAAAAAAAAAGGAATCATTTTCACATTTCTCAATCTAGACCCACTTTTTACCACGTGACATAAGATAGCGGTTGTATGATTACTTTTTTAAGTGTGTTTAGCATTGTGGTAGCTTTTGCGGTTGAAGTTTGAAAAGAGTAGGTTTAAAAAAAAAATACCGATTGTAGCTTTTCTGTAATCAAGGTTTCAAAATAGAGTTTTTCAGTGGAACCCATGCAAAATTTTGGTGTGTTAATTGAACAAAACTCTTTCAAACTTGTGATTAGGGAAAAACACAATTTCAATCACACCTCACCACATTAACAAATGGACCCTAAAGGTCATGAAGAATGTCACATCAGAATAAACAAATGCTGAGAAACTCAGATAGAATTAAGGCTGGAAAAGCCAAATAGAAACTCGATAGAAGTTACATACTAAGTATGCATTTCTATCCAATCTACTCACATTTTTTCCATGAAACATGAGATAATGGCCACATGATCCCATTATAGGAGTATCACATTAGGAAACTAAATTTTATGGGTCAACAATTGGGTAGTGCATTGTTTTCTGTTCACATTGCACATAAAACATGGTTATCAACTTTTCAGGTAACTAATTATTTTGCTTGTGCTGGCTGTCTGCTAATTTTGAGAAGTTAATTTGGCTTTACAGTTTCCCACGTTACTCTGACAGCATTGTTGAAACCAGTAGTGGGCTCAGATTCCTGATTCATTCTTGCAATCTTGATGCAGCAGCAGGAAGTCAGAGATGGCCCGATTCCTAAGTATTAAAGAACATGGTTTATAGTGTAAAATTCTCTTACACATCATAATTTTATACCTTTATTTTTCTGTTTGAATCCATTTATATTCTGCAGTCAGAATATTTTTATATTACTTTGGCATATGCAGAGGTATGAAATATCAACGAAATTTTGAAGTCAATATGGAAGTTGCTAGGCTGACAAGACAAGACTTTTCCAGAAAATATGCGTTCTTCCCCTGGAGTCAATACTCAAAACTTTTACAATTGTTTTTTTTTTTTCCATTAAATTATTGAGTCATACTTGCAGTTTTTGGTCTTTCGCATATTAGCTTCATGATTTTAATTCTTATAGGCTTCGCTCTTCATTGCTATTTCAGATATGGGTTGCACTTGTTATTGCCACTAATAGCACTACATGGTTTGGCACAGCAGTGCTTGTAACCAACATGAGGAACTTCCCTTTCAGTAGAGGCACTGTTTCAGGAATTCTCAATGGTTATGGTGGGATTGCAGCTGCAGTATATGCATTGATATACAAACTGGTGCTTAAAGATTCGGATTCAAACCTTCTGCTAGTTCTTACACTCGGCATTCCCATTTTATGTTTAGCAATGATGTACTTTATTATTGTGTTTTCAGTCAAGCTGCCAGTGTTTTGGTTGCCCTTTAGCTTCTCATAACCACAATAATAAGTGATGTGGTTTATCTAAGTGATAATGTTTCGTAAATCTTAGTTTTGATAATGGTTACTGCTCTGATGTCCCCACTTGCAATTCCGGTCAAAATGACCCTTTTCCCTGCAAAACATAAGAGACTTCCCACCAATTGATTCTTCAGATCATGTGGTTCCAAATGAGGTTGAATCAACCCCAACTGGTTCTTTGTTGACACCATCTTTGTCAGCTACTAATGTTGGAAGTTTTTTTGAGAATGAGGATGCTTTGGATGCGGACATGCTTCTTGCTGTGGGCGAGGGAGCAGTGAAGAAGAAAAGGAGGCCAATGAGAGGTGAAGATTTTGAAATTCGTGAGGCTCTTATCAAGGCTGATTTCTGGCTTCGGGCTGTGAACTTTCTTGGGGTTGGTGCTGGAGTTACTGAATGATTTGGCTCAAATTGGTGTTGTATTTGGTCTTGAAGACACAACAATATTGCTTACTCACTTCAGCTTTTGCAATTTTGCCGGCCATCTTGGCTCAGGTTCCATTTCAGAACACTTTGTAAGGTCAGGTCAATACTTGTTATGGGTTTTTAAACTATCCTTTTGGATGTGGTTTGTTTTGGTCACAAGGTAATGGCGGTGAATGTGATAAAATCTTGCTGCAGGTTGATCTCTCGAACCTTGTGGATGACATTAGCACTAATGGTCATGCTCATAACCTCTATATTTTTTTTTCATTCTCTCTTAATGGAAATCTTTATGCTGCAACTCCTCTTCTTGGCATCTGCTATGGGATTTTGTATGCTATAATGGCGCCGACTGCTTCTGAGCTTTTTGGCTTGAAACATTTTGGTTTGATTTACAGCTCCATGGGGCTAGGCAATCCTATTGGTGCACTTCTTTTTTCAGGTATGCTTGCAGGTTCTGTATATGATGCTGAAGCAGCAGTGCAAGATAGCACAACTTGTCTTGGTCATGAATGCTTCAAGGTGACATTCCTGGTTCTAGCTGGTCTCTGTTGGTTGGGGGCAATCTCGAGCATAATTTTGACAGTTAGAATTCAGCCAGCTTACCAACTGCTTTATTCAGGGGGGCTCTTTCCGTCTGCCTCAAACATCCGGCCATTGACCAGTGGAGATTATTATCATAGTCTAACGAAGTTGAGAGTTCATTTTCTGAAGAGGCATGCTTCAGTGTCGTATTAATCTAGACAGTAGCCTACAGCGTCTGTATTGTGCTAGATGCTGCAATTACAAAGGTGCAATATTTTAAATCTATGTCAACACAAATCAGGATTGCCTTTTATATCTAAATGAGATGGATCAATACAAGTTTCTTCCGGTCTTTCTTGGCATATGAATCAGGCCTTTTTTCCCCTTTGTTTTCAGGGTCACATATTCCAGGTTGAATCTGACTTCTATCATGTATTTCATCATTCTTGGAATTGTTTCAACATTTTTTTCCCCTGTACATCAACTTATCCACCCACTCTTGTAAAGATTATGTTCTTCTTTTCACTCTGTTTGCTCAGCCATACATGTGCCCGCACAATCTGGTGCCTATTATTTATGTTTCTTAAAAATATTTCTTGAGGTAGAAAGAACATATATCTGTGTTCAAGATCAGCTTCCTCTTCCTTGTCTCTACATGCTCTTTACCTTGTCTCTACTCGCCTCTTTATTGCCAGCTGCTTTGATCTGTTGTCTCTTCCATGAGGAAGTGATTAATGTAGCCAGCTGGGTGAAAACATGAATTTAACATAGGAAATCTAAAGATGTAGAAGAGTAAGATCGATCAACAAAAGTGAATCTTAGCATATATTTTTTTTCCAAAGACATTAAATATGGCTGGACTTCTTCCAGCACAGAATCTTTTTGACTACATATCCTAAAACAATCAATCTAGTAACAGACACTAAAGCTGCTGATGCTTTCCTTTGTCTGAAAGAACGCAAGCAAGGGATGCCAAATTGTGTCCTCATCTCACCCACCCACCACTAATGAAAACAAGAAAATGTTACTGCCAAACTAGACTCAAGACTCTATGGTGGAAGAGCACAAAAAAAGTCCATCTCTCACCGATTAAGCTGAAATCAAAAAGGAAAAAAAAAAAAAAAAAACAGAAAACAATTCATGTTGGTTTCAAATTCTGGAACATGGTATCCCACCTGAACTCTTCAACACCAGTTGCCGTCCAATACCTTTCGTCACCATCCTCTAACTTGTCCTCTTTGTTGAAATCATAAATCACAGGGCTTGAAAAACTATCAGCAGAAATCATAGGAGTGTTTGAAAAACTACCATTTGTAAGCAACAACCTACTTTGTTTAGCCATCATCAACTTCTTGTTCCTCTTCAACATGGCTCCTCTCCATCTGGTGCCGTAACCAGGCCTCGGAACTAGAACAAGTGCCGATTCCTTGCTGTGAACCCATGTCCTCACGTACTTGGCTAGAGACCTCTTTGTTCTCTTGATGGCAACAAGAACCCTAGCCATGGCATGTGGGCTCGCTCCTCTATCCTTTCTCGCAAGCTTGAGGATCTCGAGCCTGTGTTTGGCGATTGATATCCCCATGCTCTGAAGAAACTCATGGTTAAAGTAAGCTATGTCTTCTTCTTCGAGCTCATTGTGGGCAAAGGCAAGGCCATATTCATACACCAGGGAAGGCTCGAGGCCAGTTTTTGCGAGCCACGAGAACCAATCCATAGCTTTTGAGGCCGTGCCGAGTGGGTGTTTATCCTTTCAAGGTTTCAGAGAAGAGTGTGTGTGTGTGCACACAATGATGTAGTAGTGGTGAGGCAATTGTTGAACAAAGAAGAGGGAAGAAAAGGTGGAGTTGCCAGTCGACTTGGACTTTTTTTCTTTCAGGAGCTTACTTTTATATTATTATTTTTCTTTTGTGGATAGTTGTGGTGGTTGAACCTCGAGGGTGACGTGAGGAAAAAGATAATAAAGGGCTGTGGGGAGGGTTTCCATGGCCGTGTTCCCTCCAAATTGCCGTCAATCAAGCTCTTTTGGAGTGAAACGTAAGGATTCCATGTGCAAATGTAATGCCATCAATCACGGCCTGGAAAAAGACCAAAGTGTAGGGACACAACAACACTTGAAGTGTTAATGGGGTTTGGAAATGTACTTGGAAAACATTTATCTAAAATATTTTTATTTAAAATTAAAAATTTTAGTGTGTTTAGATCATTTTGATCGGTTAATATCGAAAATATTTTTAAAAATAATATTATTTTGATTTATTTTTTTAAAAAAAATAATATTAAAAATAATTTTAACTACACTTCCAAACAAGTACAAAATACATGTTTATATTTGAAAGTATAGTTACAATTATTTAAAAAAAATCGTTTAAAAATATATTAAAATAATATTTTTTATTTTAAAAATATTATTTTAACATCAATCATCATACATGAAAATAATCAAAAATATAATAAAAATATAATCTAAAATAATAAAAAAAATATAATTTTTTTAAAAAATATTTTTAAAACATCACATCAAGTTGAGTCCAGCCAATGGGAGGAAAGTGGGAAGTGGGGGAGTTGAGCTTCAAAGTCGGCAACTCATTGGGAAAAAGAAGGATGAAACTTGTTTCCGATGGAATAAAAGCAATCAAATTCTCTTCATTCTCAATCATGGAAATTTCTGTGAGCTTTCATCCAAACTCATCGCAGATTTTAGTTAAACATCTAATCATGGAGATCCTGTTTCTTTCTGAGGCTCATTCCCTGTAGCTCGGAATTTTTACACAATTATTTTTAAATTAAAATAAAGACTTTATTCATTATTCAAAATCCCTTTAGGATATTTATTTTAGTCTTAGAAACAATAAAATTAACAAAACTTTGGTATTTTCTTTTAGATGCGTTGGTTGTTTTGTTGGTTAAAAAGAATTGATTTTTTTTTATAATTTTAAATAGTTGTAATATTTTGTCAATAGGGTTTTTGTTAATCCATAACGATTAACAATTATATCGCTCGAACCTGAGATTATAAGAGGAATAAATTTTTTAATCTTAAATTTTTATTACTAGATCATCTAATAGATGATTAATATATTTAGATATTAAATCCAAGAAAACATGTGTGATGGATGAAAATAAATATTATCTTAGACCAGGGGTGGTTGAAAAAAAAACCAAGAAAATAATAATAATAATAATAAATAATTGGAAAAAAAAACCAAGAAGATAACTATAAAAAAAAACAATCAAACCCCTCTAAAAAAATTGATATTTTATTTTTATGATCTTAAACTAGGGGTTGTAAAAAAAAATCGAGAAAAAAAACAATTAATCCCCTCTAAAAAAATATGATATTTTTATGCTTTTAAGGTCTTATTTGGTAGTCTTGTTAAATTTATTTTTTGAAATATTGTATATTTAGAAATATATTAAAATAGTTTTTTTTAAGTTATTTTTTATATCAGCACACCAAAATCATCTAAGAACATTAAAAAAGTTTAATTTAAAATAAAAAAAAATTAATTTTTTTTAAAAATATTTTTTTTAAACGTAAAAAGGGCCTAAATGTGAAATTGTTCTTTGACAGGGCTGAGTTGATATCTTGCTTGCTTGATAAATGAGTGAGGATGGCAAAGTACATATTTGTAATCTAATTTTCTTTTCTTTTCTTTTCTTTGTGCTCTTCCCAATTAGATCAAAAGCAACATTTTGTGTTGCTTGATATGCAATCCAAAGTATATGTTGATTGGCTTCACCCTTTTTATTCATGTCATTTGATATAGTTTTTATAATTATTATTTTTTTGGAAAATTTTAGCTTTGATCTTTTTTTTCTTATATATTAATTTTTATCCTTGTTTTTATTTTATTTTATTTTATTTCGCCTTGCAAAATCTTCTAATTTGATATTTTTTATACTTAATTTTATTATTTAATATTAAATTGATTTAAACTTGAGCTTTTTTGGTTAAACCCGTGATTGGAATTTCACAGCTAATAGTTTGGAGGATTAACTTATCTTAAAGACGTTGGCTACGGATATTTATTTTATTGGAGATTGAGTTTTTTGTTGATGCACACACATATATGTTTTATACATTGTTTGTTTTTTTATTTGGTTAGATTATCTCAGTATTTTTTTTCTTTGTTAAATGTATTTTTAAAAAAATAAACTTGATTTTTGAATTAAAATAAATTTGATTTTTAAATAAATATAATTGATTAAATTAAATATATAAAAAATACTCACTTCATTGTGTGTGGGTGTTTTTTTTTTTTTTTTTGACATTACTATAGTGAACTTGTTTCCTTTCCAATGTCTTATTACAAAAGAGGCTTTAACTTTCTTATCAAACTTTTTTGGTCATGGATTATATCTATAATAGAGTGATGGTGAGTCTCCAATAAAAAATTTTCTTTACAAGTATGATATGAATGAATTATTTTTTTGTTAATTTTCAATAAATATTTTTTTTATGTAGCTCATTTGTCATTGATACCTTCTATTTAAATAAAATTATTAGATTAACCACTTTTATTTAATATAGTCAAATTAATAGCTGAAGTGTCAAGGTTTTTTTAATTTCTTCTAAAACACTATTGAAAGTTTTTTTTTAATTGTGACTTAACAAAAGTTACTAGTCTACTAAAAATTAGGCATGATTGTTTAGTAAGTGGTTCATTGGTACAAACTTTAAATTACAGGGTTTGTTCTCCTCGTGGACTTAGATTTGAGCCCTGTAATTATTGATATAATAGCTACTAGAAGCTTACATAGTTGTTAGTTTCAGGACCTGTAAAATTAGTCGAGATGTATACAAATTGACCCAAATATCCATATTAATAAAAAAAATATCAGTAGACATAACTAAAGCATACCCACATTATCACTGACCACTGAAAAATAATAATAGAGGATTCATCAGTTTGGAAAAAAAAAACAAGATGATTGATTTGAAACGAGTTTCAATTCTAACCCATAGAAGAAAACAAGTTGGTTTAATAATTGTTTTAGTAAAAAACTAAATAAAAAATGGTCACTTTCCTATTCCGAGAAAACTAATGAATATCAATTTTTATTTATAATTGATATTGTGCTTTCAAAATATTTTTATTTTTTATTTTAAATTAATTTTTTTTATGTTTGTAGATCATTTTTACTGGTTGATATAACAATAATTTTTAAAAAATAAAAAATATATATATTATTATATATTTTGGAGCAAAAAAATATTTTAAAAAATAAAAACAAGTGATAGAAAAGCCTAGAGCATCTTAACTGATGTGGTTCCTAAGGGACATGACATGATAGTAAAGGGCTTGAGATTTGTATAGCAGGTCTCGAGTTCGAGTCAGGAATAATCAGGTTTTACTCATTCATTTGGATCTAAAAATTATATTTTTCAAAAATTGAGGTTTCTCGAACAAAAAAACCTTAAATGACGTGACACCTAACCACCTATGACCTCTGGATTTTATTTTCCAGAATTTATTTCAGCTTAACCATTCATTTATGCCCTCTTTGGCACGTTAAGGAACCTTTGTTTATTAAAATAGAAGGAAATGAAATAAAACTATATTTAGTTGAAAATATTATGATAAAAATATAAAATATATTTGTGTAGGTCATTGACTTGGGAGATCATCTTGGTTGACCAATTTATTTTATAACAAAATAATCAAAAACAATTTATTTTTTATTTTTTATTTTTTTCTTCAAAAAAATTAACAAATATTTTATCCATGTTTTGCTTTATGTTTGACCTAAATTTTTGATTGGATGAGGTCAAGTCAATCATTAACCTATTTTTTCTTAAATTTGGATTAGTCAAGACTCTAAATCAAACTGTCAAGTTGGTCTAATTTTATATCTAAAGCAAAAACAAATAAAATAAAATATTTAAATTTAACAACAATATATATTAAAGACTAAAATATATATATATATATATTCATATTTTATTTTTTCTTATCCATTATAACCAAACAAAATACATAGGAGACAATCACAATAGAATGAAAATTTATTTGTGTCTTCTTTTTTGTTATGAAACATAAATCACACTTTTTAATCAACTTGACACATGACTAGCAATGATAAGTTGACTTGTATTGTCAAACATTATCCAAATTAACTAATATGATGGTAACTTGAGGTTTATATAATCATTAATTTTAGCATCCGTGACAATAGAATGAAAATTTATTTGTGTCTTCTTTTTTGTTATGAAACATAAATCACACTTTTTAATCAACTTGACACATGACTAGCAATGATAAGTTGACTTGTATTGTTAAACATTATCCAAATTAACTAATATGATGGTAACTTGAGGTTTATATAATCATTAATTTTAGCATCCGTGAGATTAGTCGAGGTATACGCAAAATAACTCGGATACCTATGTTAATAAAAAAAAATATTATCTAAATGAGGCACAATTTTAATAAGACAAAAAGACTTGTGATAACCATAGCAAGCTAAAAAAACCAGGCAAACTCAAACATCCTAATACTAATTATATCTTTAAAATTCACATATTGTAAACCCTAGATATGGTTCCAATCAAGAATACTATTATAAACCAATTTAGAAATGTTAATTTAAAAATTTTTCAAAGTGAAAAAATTGGAAAGCAACATAATAAAGATCAAATTTGATAGGAAAAAATACAAAAGGAGAGTGAAGTCATAAAACAAAATCAATTTTAAAAAAAAAAAGATTCAAGATACAACAAATAGTAATTAAAAGAATAAAAGTGAAATTTAAAAGATGAAAAATTGAAGGTGGATTGAATTAAAAAAATAAAACCAATCTTATAAATTATTCAAGATAAAAAAAAATATATAACAAAGAGGGAGAGGAGACTATATTTAAAGAATCAATCAATTAAAGGGCTATTTTGGAAAATGGGGATGGGTGCCAACACTATACTATTAGGATTCTCACAACACTTGCCATCCCATCATGTTAAAGGTGTTAAGACCTTTCAAACATTGTCTACATGATGATGTGTTTTGTGGTTGAACAACCTCACAGGCATTTTTAATATCTTTTTAAAAATAATGTATATCAATTACAAAAACAACTTTGAATAACTTTCAAATCTATAATAAAACCATATGTAAAATGATTTAAATCAATCTATAGGAGAGTTAAGCTGATTTTATTTTTAGATACATCAAAATAATTAAATTATATTAAAAAAATAAAAGGACCAAAACATCCCTAAGCATTAAGGATTCTATTTTTTTTATTCTAGAACTAAAATGGTAGTTTTATTACAAAAATAAAAACATAATGATTCACCCAACCTTGTATAATTTGTAAAAGACAACTGTATTACAGTGAAAATACCACATTGCTTCCAATGCCTGTTAAACATTTTTCAAGTCAAGGGCAATTTTTTCTTTCAATTATTTTAATGAATAGTAAAATGTCTCTTTGGCTAAAATATTTTCTTCTTCTATTTTAGTGTTTTTTTAATTAATTTAATGTGTCTCTTTACTTGAATAAATAAATCACTACATAGGTTCGGTAGTGATGTTGATTATTGTAACCATCACAATTGGAGTTTACTAAGTAGTTGGAGGCATCATCTCATGCACACCTACTTTGCTTTTGTTTACCTAATAATCATAAAAAATTAAGGTCGTTACCACCGTGATGATTCAAATCCTCTCTTTTTTTCCATGCATACGAACGCAAATTTTACAATGAGCTTAGTTACTATTTGAAATATATATATATGGGGGGAATGATTAAGAACATATACACCTATGTCTTGTTGCTTCAAAAGATAACATATAATGACCCTTAATCTTTGGAGCTAGTTCATTGATCACATGATGAATTATGGGTCCAATTATAATGCAAACATGATCCGAAACCTACATCAAAGTGGATGGTAAATTTAAAAGGCTAAAAATCTAGTTTGTAATAAATAAATATTGAAGGGAAAAAACCCTCCAATAATTCAGACTAATAAAAAGAAATAATTTAGCCCAAATATGATCCCTCCTTGTTTGAGATCCTCTATAGCCGAAATTTGAATCCTTGTATGCTCAGGGTTGTCATAGCCTTGCGTTGAAGGAGAGAGAAAGAGCCTGGGTGCAACATGAAAATTTACGTTTTATTTTTATATTTTTGTCATTTGAAATGGTAATTGTATTTGTTTTATGATCTGGGATTCACTTGTTGCTGCTTTCAGGATCCGTCGGAACATCAAAGCTGGTTGGCCGGAGAATTCTTGAAAGACTTTTCAAAATGGGAAACAAGGATCCTGAACCTGTCTTATTGCATTGCCGACATCCACTCTGTGCTGTATTTCTTTTTCTTGCATTGCCTGCCGAGTTCTGCAGTTGGTAATATCTTAAGTTTGTCTCCCACGGTCCATCTATATTATTGTATTTCAGATATTGAGCATCCAGATATTGTCAGCCATGGCTGCTGGGGTCATAACATAATCAATGTTTGGCAGGTTTCGAACTTCTCCATCTAACTCCAGATCTTGAGTTCTAGTCCACCACTCTCACTGGGGGATGTTGACGCAGAGTATAATATGGATATAAAACTAGGGTTCTTAATAAACTAATATATATTTTATTAAAGTCTGACAATTAATAGTTTGTCTGATAAAATAACACTCCAGCTATTTGTGTATATAAGTCTTAAAACCGATCTAATTAAAGAGTCCAAAACTAGGGAGATAACTAAAATAAACAAAACAACTTCTATGTTTAATCTAAGGAGAATGTGTAACATGTGGAATCTTCTGGAAAAACTTGAGCCCGATCAAATGATGAAATATTTCTTCATCGTGATTTTCATCAGGTTTTTTTATCTGATGTCTTCAGGTTTCAGGCCTGACCCCATCTATTTGGTCCACAAACATTTCAACAACAGATGTTTCCCGTGAATAATGGGCAGTATCATGACCTGAAGGCTAGGCGGTAAACATGTTTAATCACCACTCACCCGTTCCTTTCTTCGTGCACCATGTGTAAGATTGGAGGATGGGGTTGAGTTATGTACACCTATGTGACAGGTTATGCTCATCAGGAAGAGATGCTGAGCGAAGATCTTGGGCGGTAGAAGCTGTAGCTGTCAGAGTTGCTTCCCTAGCTCGGTTGTCTGATGTTTGGTTCTTTTATTCACTGAAACATGCACCAGTTTTGTATTTGAGAATAATATAAATCATATTCTGGAGCCTCACCTAATAATTTAAATTTTTAGAAGAGATGGTTTCTTAACATAGTATTAGAATCTTGTTGAAATAGTGTTCAAGAGTTCGAATCTTACTACCCCCATTTTATTTTATAAAAATTAAGCATATAATAATATGAAGTTGTACAAGTTTAAAGCCCAAAGGATTTTAATTTGAGGAAGGTGTTAGAAAATAATATAAATCATATTCTAAAACCTTGTCTAACAACTTAAACTTTTAGGTAAGATGTTTTTTTTTTATATTTTCTTGCTACTAAGTGCAGATATGCATGGATACAATAGGAATGCTGGTTATTCGATTGCCTTTACCTTTTCAACATTCTTAGATTGGCTTGCGGAATAATCCAAAGTTGTTTATTATTAGCAGAACAGCTATAATTATTTAAAACCTCCTGTTCTTCAGGGTTTTTTTTTTTTTGGCTTTGCTCTACTCTATTCTCATGATTACTTTTTGTTGTTCATTGCTGCTGATTATAACTGTTTGTGACTGAAACACATGACTTTATGGAGGGGCTCTGGTTTGGTTTGTTTTAACGAGATCAAGACACAAGTGCCGGCCATCTCAAATTGCTCAAGGAAGTTGTGTGTGACCATTGCAGTGATGCTGAGATAGAATCGTTGTGCCACATTCTCTGGAGATCAACCTGCTTCTTGAGCTACATTTAGCAACTGAGGATGCACTTTTTGTTGCTGTAAACTGTTGCTGTTATTTTGAAGCCTGTGCTCTGTGCTTCTGAGAACAGCTAAATCTATATCACTTGCCCCTGCTTATCCCCTTATTCCGAAAATCCATTTCCCGTATTATCATAATAAGGTCTTGGTGTCCACTTTTTTCAAGGTAAAGTTTCCCGTGGCATCTCGATTTATTGAGTCTGAATGCTTTCTTATCGAGACAAATAGAAAGCTTAGCTGGTGGACTGCACTGGTTGTGGATGGGATATCCTTCCATTCCTACATAAAGTAAAAAAGTAAAGCTGGGTTTCTCCCTTCATCGGCAACCAACCCGCTGGACATCTAGTATAGGATCGGCAAATGATTGCCTTCACCCAATTGCGAGAATGCCTCTTCAAGTTTAGAGCAAGCCCCTTCTTATTGTTATAGGGATTGTGCCTTCATCCAAGCACCTCCTTCCGTCCCATTAGAGAGAGAGACTAGAGGGTTCCATATCCATTCCTCCTGGTAAGCCAGGGAAGAGTAGACTAGCTGCAAGTTGAGCCCAAGGCTCGTTCTTTCATTTACTAATTGACATGCCATCCTTCCTAATGAGAGGAAAATGCTTTCTAATGGGATGAAACAATGACAATGGAAGAAATGTCAATCTAATTAGTTAAATACCCAGCTCACAGCATCGAGACCAAAAGACAAGGAAAGTTCGGATATTTCAAGAATTGAGCTGGAAAACGTAATCTGTTGTTCAAGTTGTTTTTTCACACATAATGGAGAGCCCGATAACAGAAGAGAAATATTATATCAAGTGGAATTATCTGAGGTTAATCTGTTGTTCAAGTTGTTTTTTCACACAATAATGGAGAGACCGATAACATTAGAGATATTATATCAAGTGGAATTATCTGAGGTTCTCTTTTCTTCGTTGTTAAGAACTTGAAACACATTTCTTCGTTGTTAAGAACACATGCAGCCGGCGCAAGCAGTGTATCCATGATAAAAAAGAAACGATAAGAAAGGTTTGGAGTTGAATTTTATAATCACAACAAAAATTCAAAAGAATGTTTTATATAACGAAGAACTAATAAAGCTTCCACCAACACTTATTCTAACAAAAATTACAATAGAAGTCTTGTTGCAGAATTATACCGTTTAAACAGCTTCCATGAGAACTGTCAGAGGCTAAATAAAGTTCTACTTCCATTGACATTGTATAATTTTCAATCAACTTAAAGATGGCCGGTCACCACTGAAGGGATCTCCTGAATTATTCATGAATGCTGAACCAAATCTAAGAATGAGCAAGCAGAGAGTCTAAACATGACCCAGAACTCCACAGTCTGTAACAGTGTACTTGGCAAAGTGTCAACCCCAGCTTGACTTGACGGTTTGATGCAAGCAGTCAATGATCAGGGTGACAATAGAGAATACGCACCCCCATTATTTTGTGCAAATTTGAGAATTTCTACACTTACACAAAAGCAACTCCAGCGAGTACTCAGAATCATTCAGAACTGCTTTGGAGGCTGTATATATTGCCAATCACTCCAACAATACTAACTATTACAGCCAATATTAACATCAGCCATGACAAAAACTTCTCTCCGGGGCTTAAATACTCCCCTCTCTGACTTAACCTCAATGCAACAAGAGATGGGAATATAAAACCTAATGAAACCGCTGTTGTAGCCCCTGTAAATTTGAAAGCAGTCCAGATGTTTGGAATCATAGTAGACCCCAAAAATATCAGAGCCAGTAGAACAGCTGTTAAGGCCAAAGACCTCTTCCTACTCTCTGATAGGGGAGCGGATTTCTCAAACACCAAGGCATCTACTGTTTGTCTTAGAGAGAAATGAACAACAGGGAAAACGAGAATCAAATGAAGAATGTAGCCAATCCTAACAATGTAATTCAAGGCAGAGCTAAAACGAATTCCAAGATCCTTGTCAAAATTAGTCAGCACATCCGATTCAGTGTCCTTTCCAAAAAGTAAATAACCTGAAACGGCAGTGGAAGCATAAACCACAATGCAAAGAACAGTGGTGATCCTGCCCACCCTGTTCATTTTCTGTGGTGTTCGCCCTTCAAGCTCATTGTAAATAGGCTGAACATTGAAGTGGCAAACATAAGCGTTTGTCATGATCGGAATCACTACGAGCAAATCCAAAATAGCCCGCTTTGAACCAAAATCAGGAGTCATCCTCGGGGCCTCGATTTTCCCTTCAACGAGCTTAACAAAAGCAACAACAAAACATACCACAACAAAAACCACAGCAAGCGCCACCGAAGCAGCTGAAGTCAAGCTCAAGGAATCGATTTTGTCCAATGCACAAAGAGGTGCTAAGAAAACCACCACAACGATCAAAACCACTACCTTCCTATGATCCCAAAATCCATTTCCTAACCACTGATCGAAAACCCCAACATGATGGGGCGATCCCGACATGACATCACCTATAATAATCAAATACACAACCAAAACACCGGCATTGTTCACAATTATGCAAATCTCAGACAAAACCTTAGACGGTTTGCCTAAGGCATACCGAACAACATCACCATAAGAAGAAGCCTTGCAGAGAACCGAAAACCTAACTAACAATTCAACACTGATTTCAGACAAAATACCCATCAATATTATTAAAACAAATCCCAAAACCAACCCAAGAACCTTCATTGTAGCAGGCAAGGCCATAATCCCAGCCCCAATAATGGACGTAGTGAGATTAAAAACGGCACCATAAACACCAGAGCCTTTACTTGTTTTCGTCTTCGAAACAAGTGGATAATCATCAATATCAAAATCATCATCATCATCTTCTTCAAAACTTTGGCCATTGTCAATCTTGGGATCAGCAAATCTCTCAACATCATCAAACGGTAGCAATTTGATGTGGGTCTTTCTTTGGGGTAACGGGTTTTGAATATCATCGTGTGTTTGTAAATCTACAAATGAGCTCTTCGATATAGCTGTGTAATTGCTATCCATTTTATATATATATATATATATATAGACACACACAGCAGAGAGAACAGAGAACAAAGAAATAATAATGAAAGTGATTTGATGTGAAGACTCACGAATAAAATAGATTGAATGACAAATGGAGATGAAGAGCCCTAGATCTCTGGGTCAACGTTGTTTACTTTTCTCTTCCCTTGCTTGTTTTGAATCACAGACGGGGAAAGAGAGAGGGGGGAGAGTTCGAGGAGAAAGAGGTTTTGCTATTGGTGGGTCTTGGCAATCTCTCCCTTAAGTCTATGCTTTGGACATTTTTTTTTTACTGTTATCCATAATTCAGATCTACAAGAAAGGCTCCATAGACCGCATCATTTGTTCTGTGGGATGTTGACTTGGCCAAAATCTGCGTTACGCGGTAGTAGCGTTTGGTTCTATCCCCACATCAACATACGAAACAATACAGAGAAATCAGACAAAATCGAGGATGGAAACTATAAAGAACAGAAGATGATGATGGAATTTTGTTTGATATTGGTGTCTCAGATTATTTTTTTTCAATGCAAATTTGCGTCTGCTTGTACTTGTTTAATGATAGCAGTTGTACTTTTATTATATTATATGTTAAAAAAAATTATTTATGAAATAATTAAAATATACCTCACATATAATTAGGTTATTGCAGGTAATAAATAACTTATGTGCAATTAATTTGATTAATTATATTTTTATTATTTATCAATTAAATTATTATTCAATAATTAAAATAAAACTATCAAAAAAAAACTTTTATAAAAACAGCTACTGTAATATCAATAACGCCTGATTTCAATAAATATATTTTGATCTTTTGACTGTTATTATTTATATTTATTTAATTGCAGCTGATGATTTATTTTTATTTTTTTATCAATTTGGTTATTAGAGAATACATGTGAACTACTTAGCAGCGTGGTTAATTTTAATTTTAATTTAAAAAAAAATGAAGAGGGTGAATGGTGTTTGCTTTTATTTTAATGGTTGTTCATAAAATTTAATTGAATATTAAAGCTTTATGACTCTCTAACCTGAATAAACTCGCAATCTAATATCAGGATAATAAATAATTATAAGTTTTATTATATGATTTTTTATATAGTATTTAAATAAAAATAAATGAAAGAGAATTCCAATCAAGATAAAAACATCATATATTTTTTGTGATTCTAAGTAATAAATCTTAATTGCTATCTAAACAATTTTGCAAATGAAAGAAGAAAACTCTTTGTATGAGAAATTAAAAAGTTTTATATTATTTCAAAAGCATATAATATTTGGTCAAAATCGTCATTATATGCTTGGACCAATCATATCTAAGAAATATCAAAATGATATGATAAAGCTCCAAACAAATAACTTTGCTAAGAAAACTAGAAAAATAATAAGTAGCATATATTTTTTTATTTATAGAACACATATACATCTACAAAATTAAAACAATAGTAATTTTTTTGTATAAAATCTCAATACATGTAAGGTTGAATAATCTAATCCCTAGACCTATTTTTTTCTAAATTGTTTTCCTGGTGGTACATTTTTTTTCTTATATTTTTTTTGTTCACTTATATATTTTTTTTAAAACTGGGGTCTCTAGGTCAACTTAAACATACAACGACTGATTTCCAAACCGAATTTTTTTTAAAACAATATGGATTGCAATAGTGCTTTTGTGCTTATATTTTTTTTTTCTTTCACTTATAAATTTTTTTTATAACCATGATCTCTGAACCAACTTAAACTTATGTTTTTTTAACTTATATATTTTTTATATCCAGGATCTTCAGGTCAACTTAAGCGCACCTCGACCATGATAATTAAAAACATTGACGATTTTGCGAGTCAACTCATGAAAACGGTTTAACTCTGAAAGAAAACTCAAATCCGGTCAAACTCGATCAAACCCGTTTAAAATCGGCCTGACTCGTAAAATCGGACTGGATCGGTCTGATTTTACAAGTTTATGGTGTTCGGACATCAGGGCTTTTATTTTCAATTTTTCATTCTGTCAATTACATTCAAAGCTCAAAATCAAAATCTTCTCTTCTCTTCTCACCCCCAAATCCCCCAAATCATTAGTTCTCAGTTCGGCAGCACAAGCAAAGGGAGGGAGATGACTGATGAGCACAAGAAAGGGAAGGAGATGAGCAGCGGCGGCACAAGGAAAACTGACAAAGGGATTAAGGGAGGAAGATGTGTGTGGGGGCGAGGTAAGGGAATTAGGGTTGGGGGGCTTTTATAATAATATTAATAATAATAGGTTTCTAGAGGGTGTTATAACTTATAATAATAATAATAATAATAATAATAATAATAATAAAGTAGGTTTCTATGAGGGTTATAATAATAATAATAATAAAGTAGGTTTCTTACGGGGGGTTATAATAATAGTAATAATAATAATAATCGGGGGGTTTAATAATAATAATAATAATTAATAATAATAATAATAATAATAATAATAATAATAATTAATTATTATTATTATTATTATTATTATTATTAATTATTATTATTATTATTATTATTAATTAGCATAAAAAAATCCTATTAATTTAAGACAATAAATAACATTAATTAACTTCAAATACAACTACCATAAAAAAAAACATACAATTACTTGAAAAACATACAATAAGTAGCTTAAATTTCAAATCTCAAATATTGTGTGTCTTTTAATTATATTTAAATTTATTTTTAATTCATTTTTTAATTTAAATATAATTTTAAAAAATAATTTTATTGTTGGAGGGTTTTTCAAAAGTAATTATTTAATTATATAACTTACTCCTATTAATTATATAATTAATTGCATAATTAAATATATAAAAAATAATTGAACTTTATTTAAAATAAGATGAAAAATGGTTCTCCAAAATAGCTTTTACCATTGGAGAAAACATCAACAAAAAAAACCATATATACACTATTCAACAAAAAAAAACATTAACTAATGAAGTTTTCTGGCCATGATTATGTTATATTGTATTCAAAAATATTTTACTTATGATTTTATGATTTTTCTACCTACACGATTTTAGCTGTGATTTTACGATTTTTGTACGGAAAAATTCATGTACGATTTTACGATCCGATCTTACGATCCGAGTTTTCGAAACCCTTTCTGTTTCGTGTCAAAATCGTGATTTTGACAACCATGACCTCGACTAATCCCTGGATCAAATTTGTTTTCGATAATTGGGGTGTCCAGGTCAATTTATGAGCACCACGACTAATCCACGCACCAATTTATTATTTGTTTTTTTCTTATATTTTTTTTTGTTCACTTATACTTTTTTTATAAACAGAGTCTTCGGGACAGTTTAAGCATGCTGCAACTAAATCGTGGGCTAATTTAAAAAAAAAACACAATATAAATTGTAAATGGTGTTAGGAAAGCACTATAACTCCCCACACATAGCACTGTAGATTGCAATAGTACTTTCCCGCTATAATGCTTTTTTTTTATTTTTTGCTTTTTTTTCTTGTTTTTTTTTCTCATTATATTTTTTTTTATTTTTTTGCCTGAAACAATTTTTTGTTGGTTATAATTTTCTATTATTTTTTCTTTTTCCACGTATATTTTTTTTTGTTTGGTTTTGTTTTTTTATAATCGAGGTGTACGTGCTAGCTTAAGTGCACCACAATTAATCCCCGGACCCCATTTTTTTATATAACCAGGGTGCCCAGACTAGCTTATGCATACCACAACTTATCCTCATACCCATTTTCTTTTTGCTAACATGCTTACCTGCTGGTACTTTTTTTTCCTGTTTTTATTCTCATACTTTTATTTTGTTCACTTGTATATTTTTTATAACTGGGTTCTTTAGGCCAACTTAAGCACACCATGACTAATTCCCAGACTGAATTTAAAAAAACCAATATGAATTGCTACAGTACCTTCACGCTTATACTTTTTTTTTGTTTTCTTTCGCTTATACTTTTTTTTTATAACCATGGCCTCTCAGCAAGCTTAAGCTTGTTTTTTTTACTTATATATTTTTTAAATATTATTAGGATCTCCGAGCCAGCTTAAGCGCACCTCAACTAATCCCCGGACCAAATTTATTTTTTGATAACTGAGGTGTCTAGGTCAGCTTGCACAGACCTCAACTAATCCTCGGATTTTTTTTTGTAATAGAGGTTTCTAGGTCAGCTGATGTGCACCACGAGTTGTATAAGTACTTATATACCCCCTATAAGATAAAATCCAAGAGTTACCTATAGGGGTGTATTGGTAATTTACCAATTTTAAATTCTATTTTCTGTCACGGTGTTGTGGGCGTGTCTTCAAGCGCGACGTAAAATTCTGAGTTCATGCACATTTCGGATAATGCATGCGGCGTCATAAAACATCTAAAAATGTATATTGGTTTTTTTATATTTATTTTATTATGTAAAATCTGTTTAAAATAATGTCATGGTATCAGAGGTATTTTTAAATTTTTTTTATTGCTATGCATAGTACAATAATCATAATACTCTGAAATAAGATAAAAACCAAGGATTGTTAGTGGGGGTGTCCTGGTTATTTCATTTTTTTAGTGCACAGTAAAATAACTTCTGTAGCCTCAAATAAGACAAAACGAAAAAGTTATCTACGATGATGTTTTAAATATTTCACGTTTAACTATACATGCATAAGAAAGAGTTTCACTCTCATTTTACACCATCAAAACTAAACTTGCTATGTTTTTTAATGCGAGTTACATTTAATACAAATAAAATAACAATAAAAATTAAAAATCTAAACTTAGAGCAAAGGTGTATATCTATACAAACAAAAAATTTAAAACTATCATAGAAGTATCGAAAAAATCAAGGGATCAAAAATAAACTAAAAAATAAAAGAATAAAAATTGAAATACAAAACAAGAAATTATATGTGTTAAAACTAGACAAAAAAAAATTAATCCCTATGACAGAGCGCAAGTTTAAGGTTTATTCAAACTATAACAGGTCAAGTTACGTGGAAGGAGTGCCTACAAAAAACAATGTCCTTGATAATTTTCAATGAATATATAATTAAAAAATATTTGACATTATTTTCAAAAACATTTAAAAAAAATTAATTTTTTATTTTAAATTAAATATTTTTGGTCTTTTTGGATTTTTTAATATATTAATATTAAAATTATTTTAAAAAATATAATTTTAATATATTTATTATCAAAAAAAACTATTTTAAAAAATAACACAAAGGAAATTCCAAAACATGCCCCGAATGCATTATAATAACCATCAAAACCGTTTATTGGTCATCCACCGTAGAATATACAAACCCCTAGAAAAAAAAATAGTGGTGTAACGTGACCAGTTAGTCTAATGTGATGTTTGGAATTTCATTTTAAAGAATGTTTAATACTGCAAAAAAAATTTGTCAACCAAATAAAATGAGAAAAGCAAAAAAAAAGGTAATTGAGAAAACCTAACTAATAAAAAACTCGATCAAACCTATTATAAAATTCTAAAAAATATCTGGATCGGTTCAGTATCGATTTTGTAAAGCAACAACTAATTAACCCAAATTGAACTGGTTTGGTTAAAAGAGTTACTATAAATACAAACTTTCATTTCTTTCTTAATTTTAAAACATAACCTAGCAGCAAGTCAAGCCTCGACCTCTCCCTCCCACTGCAGCTGCAAATCTACAGCCAACCTAAGCAAAGCAACAATCACCCCCTTCCTCCCTTTGCAACTGCAACCAACCATCACCCTTCATCCCTCTCCAATCTAAGTTGCATCCATTACCCCTAGTTCCTCTGTAATCTGCATCATCTTCCCCTCCTGGCACTATTGCAGTTTACAAAAATTAAGTAAATTAAACCTCTATTTTATATCTTGTTATCTCTTTTTAAGATCTATGCTTCATTTTTTGATTGAATTGAATCATCTCATATAACAACATATCTTGTTTCAAATTTTGAAATTCACCATTCCTTTTGTTTTGGAAAACATTTGATGTATAGTACATGAATCCTACATTTCTTTCTTCTCTGTTATTCTTCCATGAATTCATGAGTACTTGAACTCTATGGAAATCGAAACCTTGAACAGAAGATATATATGTTTTGAAATCCCCGTACTGTAGTGAAAAAAATCCCTTCCTAACTAAACTTAATTGTTACGTAAAATCAATTATTAATGTTCATGTTTTTTGCATTCAATGCATTATCAAAGAATCACACACACCCCCTGTTTTGCTTTACGGGGAGGGCAGACACTAAAATATAAAGTGCTATTTGAATTAGAAGTTTCCTTTTACACTTAAGCATCGTGTTTTCACTTTAGCATCTACATGTATATTTTATACATTTATGCCTTTCTTGGTCAACTCATGTTTACCTTGTATTTTTTTCTTTTTTTTAGTAAATTTAGGTAGCTGAAATATATAAGATTTATCTATTTAAATCAAATCAATCATATTCTAATATGTTTATTTGAATGGGTATTGTTGTTATTTACATTTATATAATATTTTATCAAATTCATAGAACTATTTTTTGTTAAAACCTCACAAGTCATGTTATTGATTATAGTTTATATATTACTTAATTTTATTAACTTAGCTTCAATGAATCAGATTTGTTCATAAAAGAAGAGTATTAAAACAATATATTTTTATGAATTTATTATGCATATATGTTGCAAATATAAATTGTAAATTTATTATTATTATTATTATTATTATTATTATTATTATTAGTATTATATATAACATGTTTTGATCATTTTTATTTGGTAATCACAAATGGAAAATCTTCAAAACCAAAATGTTTCATCCATCGATATTACCCTAACATCAACGTCTAATTCCCTAACTTCAAGCACAGCACCTACATCAAGCACTACAGAATCTGCCACAAATGATAAAGGTAAACAATCCCAAGTCCTTACATTAAGAAAAAGAAATGTTGATAATAGAAAAAAATCATAATTTTTGGATCATTTTACAAAACTTGATGGTGATCCTAAAATTCACAGAGTTTGATGTAATTATTATGGAAAAAATTATGCATGTCATACTATTCTCAATGGAATAAGTAATATGTGAAGTTATTTGAAAGTATGCAAAAAATTCTTTTTTTGTGGTTGATAAGAAGCAAAAAGATTTTGTATTAGAATCTAAGAAAGAGAAGGATGAATTGGAAGACCAGAATAAGGGCACTCTTAAGGCAATAGGTTATAATTATCATGAATGTAGATAAGTACTACAAAAAATGATTATAATTGATGAGTTGCCTTTTAATTTTGTAGAGAGTAAAGGATTTAAATTATTTTTGAGAACCATACAACATAGATTTGATAGTCTATCTCGTTTTACTATCATGAAAGATTGTTTGAAAATTTATGTTGAAAAGAAGAAAAAATTAAAGATAGTTCTCAAGGGTTAACGATTATGCTTAACAATAGATATATGGACATCAATCCAAAACATTAATTATATTTTTTTAACAGCTCATTGGATTGATAGTGACTGAAAATTGCATAAAAAAATTCTCAATTTTAGTCAAGTTTTAAAATCATACGAGTGAGATAATTAGTCGAGTCATTGAGAATTGTTTATTAGAGTAGAGGATTGATAAACTTCTAACTATTACAGAAGACAATGCAAGCTCTAATAATGTGACTATTTCATATTTAAAGAATGTGATGACAGATTGATTTAATATATTGTCAAATCAACATTTGCATGTAAGTTGTTGTGCACAAATTATAAACCTTGTTGTGAGTGATGGCTTGAAAGAGATAGATGTTTCAATTGTTGAGATTAGAAATGCAATAAGGTTTGTGACATCTTCACCTTCAAGTCAACTTGCATTAAATAAAAGGGAAAAAATTGAGATTAGAAATGCAATAAGGTTTGTGACATCTTCACCTTCAAGTCAACTTGCATTAAATAAAAGGGAAAAAATTGAATATAAAGTCTAAGAAATCATTGTGTTTGGATGTTGCAACTCGATAGAATTCAACTTATCTTATGTTGGATGTTATTTAAAAGTTTGAAAAGGTATTTGTGAGGTTAGATAAGAGTAAACCTAGGAATATTAGTTACTTTTTAGAGGTTGATCTAGAAGGGAATAAAAAAAATATAGGTACACTGGTTTGGAGGATTGGGAAAATGGTAGAACTTTGGTAAATTTCCTGAAAATGTTTTAAATTTAGATTAAATTCTTTTGGCTCATTACATGTGACATCAAATTCTTTCTTCAATGATTTGAGTTATACGCATATAAATTTGTTGCAGTTGTGTAAAAGTAGAGATAATTTTTTTAGTGGAATGACGATGAAAATGATGTTCAAGTTTGAGAAGTATTGGGGTTGTAATGCAAATCAAAATTTTATATTGTATGTGGCTATTGGTTTAAATCCACTTTTTAAGTTGAAATATATGGAAATTTTATTTTGATAAGTTGTATGGTTATGACCAAGCATATTTTTTTAACAAAAAAATGTGAAAGATCATCTGGTAAGCCTATATGAATTTTATTTAAAAGTTGATGAAGTGAATAAAGATAACAAGCATAATCATGATGTTAATGACAATGATATAGAGGTATATGTTATTACTTTTTCTTGATTCAAAAGATATTTACAATAAAAAGTGAGTGTAGAAAATAAAAATAAGGTTGAGAGGTATTTGATTGATGGTTGTGAAGATCCTAATAATGATAAATTAGTTATTTTGGGTTGGTAGAAAGGTAATGCTTTAAAATATAAAATACCTTTAAAGATTGCACAATATTTTTTAATTATTCCTATATCCACAGTGGTTTCTGAAACAACTTTTAGCATAGGTGATCATATACTTGATCAATTCTGAAGTTCTTTATCTTCAGCAATAATTCAAGCATTTATTTTTTGTCAAAATTAGTTGCATCATGGACCAATCCCAATTGACATTACAACATTGATGAATGATTATAAAACTTATAAAAATCTTGAATCGAGTTATTTTTCTTATATACTTATACTTTTGTTTTATGATTTATTAATCAATACATTTTCAATCTAACATTTCTATTATTATTATTATTATTATTATTATTATTATTATTATTATGTAGAATTTGATGGAAAGTTACATCTAACAACGGATGATAATTAGTTGAAAATTCAGTGTATTTCTTGAAGTTTTTTATGTTAATGTTGCTTATTGTTTATTTTAAAGCCCTTTCAAGACAATATTTTATAATTTAAATTTTAACTTATTCACATGTGTAATTTTAATTATTTTGACTGATGCTCAATTAAACAAAACAAAAGAATAGTATTAGAAAGGGAAAAAAAATTAATAAACACTATATTCACATTAACAATTTAATACAAATTAATAAAATTAAAAATACTTTAGGATCTTATAAGAAAATCATTATTTATTAATAATTAATTATAAGTCCATCTGAAACCCTGTTAGAAAAGCCTAAAAAAATTTGGTTCTCTATTTTTTAACATAAAAACTAAACCGAACTAAAAATTGTTGGTTTTTACTAGGTTCAGTTAAGTTTATTTTTCTAAAAAGAATTATAATGTTAATGAATTATTTTTATCGATAAAAATCGAACCGAAAATATTCACCCTTAGGTAATATTGTTCATGCAACTTGGCAAATATTTGTTGGTTGCGAAGCTGATAAGGAATTCCTGGATTTATTAATAAATAACATATTTCTTTTTTGGTCGATTCTATCAAATCCTTATTGGATGATAATTTATTCCAACTTTTATAATAGAAAATTGATTATTTAAAAAAACTATTGGAAGGATTAAATTATAAAAAATAATACAAACTTGTACATCATGGATGAGGTGATCACTCCTTTTCTTCAAAATGTTTTCCATAGAGTTCTTAATCCACTAAACAAATATAAGAGGGTGTAGTTTTAAGAGCAAAAAAAAGGACACGTGTGTTTTCCCATAAATGTCGCAAGGAAGATCATAGATATTTGAAGATTTTTGTTTTAAGATATTAAATCCTACACTTGGAAAATATATTTTGGAGTCTAAGTAAATGAGTAAAATTTTAGTTGTCATTTATTCTTGTAAAGAATACACTATCTAACTTAAACTCAAGATCTATTATGCAAATTATATGTTTTCTATTATCATGCCCTTGAGAACACAATTGTTAATCAGTGGAAAGACTAGAGAAAATAATAATCATAATTTTTGGATTAGTATTGGGTTTTAAATATCATTTTATGAATACACACACACACACACACACACACACACACACACACATATATATATATATTGTTTTAATATGTTAACAGCAAAAATAATTTATATAGACCAGATTTTTTTTAACATATTTTTGAAAGTCATAAATTCAGGTGATAAATAATAATCATAATTTTTGGATTAATATTGGGTTTTAAATATCATTTTGTGTGTGTGTGTGTGTGTGTGTGTATTTCACAATAAAATACCAAACAAATACCTCTAATTAGCGGTAATAACATTCATGCAACTTGGCAAATATTTATTGGTTGCAAAGCTGATATGAAATTTCTGGATTGATTTGTAAATAACATATTTCTTTTTTGGTCCATTCTATCAAATCCTTTATGGGCCCAGGTAAGCGACCAAAACTTCTACTGTCACAGGCTCTTATAAGAAATACAAAAATTCAAGACTTGTTATGTAGATCGTAAGCCAAATGTCATCATGTCACGTTCCTTAATGACGTGTCTCATAGAGTTGTTAACCGATTAAACATATCTATGAGAGTGGAGTTTTAAGAGCCAAAAAAGGGCACGTGTGTTTTCCTTTAAATGTCACAAGGTAGATGATGGATAGTTGAAGATTTTTTTTTTTTTTTATGAAAGGAAAAACACACCTTGAAAAATATATTTTATGACTCCAGGTGAACGAGTAAAAGTTTGATTGTCTTAGACTCTTACAAGAGGTGCACGCTCTAACTCAAATTTGAGACCTACTGTATAGATCATAATCTTTTTGTCTGGAATCACGTCATGTCTCTTGGAGACAAGATAGTTAAAGATGATTAGTGTAAAGAGTAGAAAAAAATAATCAGAATTTCTGGATTAGTAATGGGTTTTAAATAGCATGATATATATATATATATATATATATATATATATATATATATATATATATATATAATCCTCTTGTATAATCCTCCTATTGGAACTAGATAAGAAGGGACTTAAAGCTTACAGTCCTTACTCAACTACAAGTACATAGAGAGTAGCTTCGACCTATTATACTATGCATTGACGCTGCAGATGTCAAATTGCAATTGGCATTGGGAGATAGAGAGCAAAAGGAATGAATCTAGGGTACTTTGTGCTATCACAAACAAGAAAGCGGTTAGTACTTATGCAACTAAGAGCATATATTTTTAAAAGTCATTAATTCATATGATAATATATATTGATTGATGAATTAATGTTGATGTCAGAAGGTGAAAAGAAAATCTACAAGTAAAAAACTAATATTTAGATTGTAAGATTACTTTTAGTAATATCAATTATACTCAATATACAAATGTTTAAATTTGAATTTTTATTTTTCTAAAATATCTTTCAGTATTATACTATATAATAAAATAGATCAATGATTTATTGTTTATTATGAGTATTGTCATTGTGGATTGCAATAGAAGTTTTGGGTTAGTTTGATTTCAAGTGTCTAGGTCACGGTTTATTTTAATTTTTTATATTTCTTCGCACAGTAGAATGATCGTTATATCCTTAAATAAGACGAAAAAAACCAAGAGTTTCCGAAGGTGAATTCATGGTAATTTCACTTTTCATTGCACATTGAAATAACCATTTTAGCCTCTAATAAGTCAAAAACCAAAAGTTTCAGCAGGGGTGTTTCAGATATTTCATATTTAAAAAAAAATATTTAACTACTTATCTACCCCCAACAATACAAAAATACAAGAGTTGATTGTAGGGGTGTTTTGATAATTTATTTTTAAAAAAAATTGGCGAATACTGTATGCGCATTTGATACATACGCCGATAGTATTCGGCATCACGCACACTTCAGGCAGCATGTTCGGCATCGTCCGGTAGTCATAAATATCCATCTAGCATCTTGCCCGATGTGTCACCATATACTCTTTCTCACAATGTGACGCGTGTCCACACAAGGTGGATGAAATCATGACGATGGTCGATTGAACTTTTTTTGTTATTTTCTCTCTTCTACATGTTAAATTACACAGCAGACACTTATGTTTATGGTGTTTTCAATTTCATCCTTTATCTTTTAATTGTTTTGTATGGTTGTGATTTCTATATATAAGTTTGATTTGTTTCAATTGTGTCATTTGATTGTAATTGATTACATATTGTGTTTTTATTTTAATCCTTATTCTTTTAATTTTGGCTTTGGTTTTCAATCCCTTAATATTTTTGGTACAGAAGGTTTGATTTTTTTTCAATTTTATCCTTTTAGTGAAAATAATATTATATTTGGTGTTCATTTTGATCCTTATACTTTTATTTTTTTATTTTAATTTCTTTATTTTTATTTGTGAAGTTTATATATGTGTGTGCTCTTAGCTTTGGTTTTTTATTTTGATTATTTTCTCTTTCGTTGAGGTAGTGTTTTTTTTTTAAATCAATTCTTAAATTTTAGTTTGTGTTTGTAATCATTTAAAAATTGATATTTTTTTGTTATTTTTTTTAGTTTTATTTATTTATTTTCAAGTGAAATGATTTTTTTTAGCTAATAATTTTTGTTTTTGTTTATCATTTATTTTATTTTTTATTTGATCTTTTGTTAAAGTTTTTAGGTTTTTTTATTCTTTAATTTAATTTTGTTTTTTCTATTATTAATGCAATAATAATAATAATATTTTTTTCTTGCTTCCTGTTTTTAATGTTTTTTGACTTTTGTTTTTCTCAGGGTAATTAATAATTTTACTGTTTTAGTAGTAATCGTAATAATAATTTTAAATGTTAAGACTTTATGTTGTTGTTATTAGAATAACATATAGTGTTTTATTATATCAAATCTTGAATGTATAAATATTATATTTTATTTTTGAACCATCAAAACCTAATATTTATTTTAATTTTAATATTTATAAAAATTATTTATTTAGTACATAATATATTACGAGCAATCTAACTTAGTTATTAATAAAAACAATACAAACAGATCCACGGTCAACGCGTGTAGTCAAAAAATTTTCTCTTTGCAAGGAATGACATAACATTTATTTTTTATAATATATATTATTTTTAAGCTAAATTATGACTAAGATTGCACCGTTGGATCAATCTTAAATTTGGGTAAGTCGTGCGTATGGGTGTTATTCATGTTCTGAATGGTGGAGATGAGAATGGTACACTTCAGCAAGTAGATATTGATGCTTAATAGTAGCTCTCCAGTTTAAGGTCAATCTCCGGTTTAACTCTGATCTTGGTAGATCCAACCGTTGGAATACCCTGAAATTTGAATATGTTGGTAGTTGAGATTATTTTTAAAAGTATTTTTTATTCTGAAATATATTAAAATAATATTTTTTTGTTTTTTCAAAATAATTTTAATAGTAGTATATACAAATAATCTAAAAATACTAAATTGTTTTAATTTGAAATAAAATTTAAAAATAAAATAAAAAATAGTTTTTATAAATAGTTTTAAAAGAACGCGGTATTAAATAACCTTAATGGTAGTGTGAATCATACTTGCAAGATCGAGCATCGCTGGGCGTTCACCCGTCCACGTGTTGGTTGTCCAATCAGGTAGGATGGCACCAGGACATAATATATTAAGAGCAATCTAACTTAGTTATTAATAAAAACAATACAAACAGATCCACGATCAACGCGTGTGGTCAAATTTTTTTTCTGTCTGCAAGGAATGACATAACATTTATTTTTTAAAATATATATTATTTTTCTCAGCAATCTGAACTCAGATCCGTACGTGAACCTACTGAACCATTACATGAAAATAGTATAAAACAATTTAAAAAAATATATTATGGGTTGACCTAGCTTTTAGGACAATCTACACGGTACTCCTAGTGATGATGCGGAACCAAGTGGCTCTTTATTTTAGAAATATTACAACCTCGGAGATATCAATATCTACTCTTATAATTTAAGTGTCATTGAAAACATCTGAAAAAATTTTATTTTTTTATTTTAAATTTATTTTTTAAATATTTTTAGTTCAATTTTATATGTTGATTTCAAAAATAATTTGTAAAAAAACAAAAAAAATTATTTTATTGTATTTTTGAACAAAAATATAATTTCAAAAGCAATCTTAATCATACTTTCAAACAAATATTTAGGATAGTAGTTGTCGATGTGAAACACTGGAAATTTCAAGAGAACAACAATATATTGTATGCATTTCTCAATGAAAATCACTTTAAAAAATAATTTTAATCACACTCTTGAAGGTGTTTGGGAAGCACTCAAAAAGCATTTTTCATACAAAAATGAATTTTTTTTGCTCCAAATGAAAATGTTTTTAGATTATTTTGATGTACTAATATCAAAAATATTTTTTAAAAAAATAAAAATAAAAAATATTTTTAATATATTTCTAAATAAAAAAAATATTTTAAGAAATAATTGTACTTCCAAACACCTTTTTAATGTTGTTTACCACTACATTTCAAAATAAAAAAAGCAATCATATTATCAAACACACCTTTAATATTAATTGTCATCTACAAACATTTTAAGAAATTTAGTCTTAAAAATTATTTTACACTACATGCATCTCATTAAAATAATTCCTTTTTTTTCTTAAGAATTATCATAGTGAAATAAAAATAAAATAAATCTAATTTTCCTTCGAGTGATTATTAATGTGAATTTACAGGTTTTAGGTTTTTTTTAATAATCGAGGTGTCTGGACTAGATTACAGCACCTGAACTAATTCTAGATTCACTAATTATATTGCAAGTCCAATAAATTGATAAAATACCACGAGGATGACAGATATACATAGAGGGAAGGTTCGAATCCAAGAATTGGGGAAGAGAATAAGTTCTTTGCCCACCAGGCCGAGTCCCCAGGTGTTACAGGTTTTAGTTTTCAAAAACCTATATTTTGCTTGATCATCTTGGCAACGATTTCTATTTTTCTTCAATGTTACCCACAACATTAAAAACAATTGAATTTCTTAAGTTAATTTTATTAATTATATAAACAATAAAGCTCCTTAATATGATTTTTTTAATTAATTCATAATAAATTCAATTCTTCATTGGAATCTAGAGGTTGAGGGTTAGAGAGAGTTGGGATGACTTACTCTTAAATTTTTAACTAGTTTGACAGATAATAAAGTTTGATCTATACATAATTATTAGCTAAACTAAAGAAATTTAAATTTTGATTGATTTAATCAATTTGTAAATTATCCAATTAATACATTAATTGAATCAACATTAAAAATATTTTTTTAAAGAAAATGAAATAACATTGTTGTAATTAAAAAATAATTAATTTTAGTTGATGAATTACTCATGGATTAATTCAAAATACTAAATAATTCATTATCAAATGGATATTAAAGTTATGAATACTCTATGCTAACACACACACATATACATATGCTTGTTAGTATTTTCATGACATAGATGGCTCCTTATTGATGCAACCATTATATCTCCTTTTAAAATTTTATTATATGTGCATGATTTGCAAAATAGATTGTTTTTTTTAACAAATTTACAGTACATCTCAAGTTATGTTTTGTGTGCTCTATTAAAACAAGATTAAGAATCTGGTTGTTTTTAATTGTTTTAATCAGTCACATTCTTTTGTTTTTATTTTTGATAATTTTAAATTATCTCATGATGTCCTAGAAAATCCAAGTGGCCTAGGGACAAGGCTTCCAAGTTCAATAATCGCTTAATCAACTGTTCTTAATAACACCATTCATTCTCTTTAACCAAAGTGATTGATAGTTTATACTTAGTATTAGATAGGCTAATGTAGCTTTTAGACAGTAACTGTAAAATGCATTCTATAGTGGAGAAGGAGACTCTCTGATATTTAAATAAATATTTTTTAAAAGATAAAAAAATACAATAATATTTTATATAGAGATGTTTTGAAAATATATATGTAGTAGAGAATAAAGATTATAAACATTTATTTTGAAGGTCTCATAGTGTATTTATAGCCAACAAGTTTTGCCTTTTAAGGAAAAAAAGAGTTGGAGTGTAACTTCATCTTTATGACATTTTAAGTTGTATTATGAGTTATATTTTACTCTTTTTATTTAGTTAAGAAATGAAGACATAACAACCCATGATAAAATTTAAGTCTCTTGTGGCTGGGTTTGACTCATTACCAAACCCCATAAGGTTGAGGCTAGCATATTGTTATGCCTTCTAGCATTAAATTCAATGACTATCTATTGCGACGTGTTCGGTGTTAGCGTGTGGCAGCCTGAATTACATGATAATTTGAGAAAATTAATACTATATGTGTTTTCACAATTATGCATTTATTGGTAAAAAATTAATAAAAAAATCTTGGTTCATCAATGCACCCCCTGATTTTTACAATATAGTAACAATATGTAAAGACTTTTAATTAATCTTCTATTTTAGGTAGAGCGGTGAAAATTCTCTAAGTGATTATGTGGAACCCAAAACTTTCTTAAAAATTCCTAAGTGATTGTAGGTTCTTTAAAGAGTGGAAGTTTATAGTTTTCCCAACATTGTGATGAGGTTTAAAAGCTTGAGTTAAATAATGGTCATCATTATATGCCCTCTAATGAAAAATGGTGATTAGATGAAGTTTTTATTTGACTATCAAGACTAAGTACATCCATTAAAGAGTAGTGCATATAAAAGTAGAGAGACTATGTTTATCCTTTAGAGATTGATGCATGTAGCATTGGGAAAATGAAATTTATCTCTTGAGGACTGCCTTATGGGAGAAGGCATACCATTTTTTGAGACTTTTTTGGCTTTATTACCTTGAGAGAGACCATACATCAATCCCTTAGATATTGGTACATTTATATTTCTTGGGGATTGCCCTAGGAGAGAACATATATCATCCTCTGAAATTTTGCAGAGGTTGTTAACCTAAAGTAGACCATATATCAATTCCTTTAAGATTTATATATATATATACAAGGAAATGATGTCCATTCCTTGGGGATAGCTCTAAGTAAAGATGTATATCATCCCCTAGAATTTTATATGGGATATTGACCTAAGAAAAATCATATATCAATATTTTCTTTAAAGATTTGCATGTTTTAAAACTAAATGTTAAGAGGCCTTCAACTATCATTTGGATAAAAATAAAAGGTTATTTTGAATAACTCATTCATATTAAGAAAATTATATTTTTATCAAAAATTATACATCCTAATGCGATCTGAATGATAAGTATAGAGAAGATTTGTAGAAGAAAACATGTCTTGTGTATTTGCATCAAGTACCTTAATTACTTCACTTGAAAGGTCATTCATTTTGATTGTTCTTGTTAAAAAAAAGGTCTCTATCATAGCAAACTAGCATATTCAACTCATATATGATTCTTCATAAATTGATTTATTTTAGACAAGCTTTTATATGGTAAGGCATAAAACTCTTTCTAAAGGTTACTCCTCTTGTCAAGGCTTCTAAGGTCATTGACTTAATCAATTCTTTCACTTTGAGCATCTCCTCATTAAATCTTTTCAAATATGTTCATATAGATTCACTTTCTTGTAAAGTAGCACCAAAAAGCTTATAGAGGTTTCTTGGTCGATATGTGAGTGTTACTTAAATATTTAATCGAATTTGATTTCAAGTTATAATACCAAGCATGTACAAATCCTCTGAAAGTTGTAAGAAGTATATTCCACACATTTTGTCCATGCTCTCTTGGATTGATCAAGCCATTATAGTTTTTCAAACTTATTTTTATGGAAATATAGTTCTTAGGGAATTGAGAGTTCAATATGCTTTTAGACAAGAGAGAAACTCTATTAAAGGGCTATAAACATCTTTTTAAGTATGCTCATATACAAACTATCATTTTATTTTTTATTAGTTATGATCTTAGGTGTTATTGATGATGCCTTAACAATCCAAATAATAAAGGAACAAAGCTTTTAGGTTGGATAATTGGTTAATCAACTGGTCATAGCAATATCATTTATTTTTCCTAGCAAGAGTGGTTGATAACATATATTTAGTGTTAGGTAGACCAATATGGCTTATAGCTAGTACTTATAAAAGGTCTTTTTTAGTGGAAATGAGGACTCTCAAATATTTAAATTTTTTAAAGAGAGAAAATATAATAATAACATAGAGAAATATACTCTAAAAATATATATGCAATGGAGAACCAAGATTGTGAAGCTTTTTTTAAGGTCTCATGGTATATTCATAGCCCACAAATTTTGTTTTTTTGTGGAGAAATTTGGTTGAGGTTGTAATTTTATTTTTATGATATTGTAAGTTGTATGATAAGTTGTGTTCCACTCATTTTATTCAGCTAGAAAACAGAGACATAACGAGTCATGAGAGATCTAAGTCCCCCGCAATTGGACCTAACACATTGCCACGCTCACCCAGGATTGAGTCTCGTTAGCACCGACTCAATATGTCTCTATTGGGATGTGTTTGGTGCTAGCACATGCCACTACAACCTAAACAAGAATTTAGAAAGAATCATACCCATAAATTTTTCTTAATTCAACATTTATTGTTAAAAAAATTGGCTCATCATTATCAATATTCTTTTTTTTTTTGTGTATCATGAGATCTAAAAATTCAGATTAACATATAGTGCATATTGGAGATCCCCCCTCCCCCCTAAAAGTCTATATCGTGAGTATTTTACCTAATAATTATTTGTATGTCAAATAATAAAAAATCATTAAATCAAAATGAAGAAAGATTATAAATAATTGTGAATAAATGGTGAATTTAAACACGAAATCGTATTAAAAAAATAATATGATCTATCCTATGAATAAACAATGGAGAATTTGCCATAAGTAGAGGCATAATGGCATTTAGATCAATTAACCCTAACCCCTGCTTTTATTATACAGAATAGCTTCATTGCATGGTGATATTAATATTCAAAGGATTTGCATAAGTTCATGCAAGACCCGCAGCATTGAAATGATGTTAATAATTCAACATTAATTATTAAACTTGACTTCGTTGATTTAATGAATGGATCTCAGGTTAAAAAATAATCTAATTTAAATTGATGAATTCAATATATCATTAACTCACAACTTTTTTTAATATTCAACTTAATTTTTAAATTATTCTAAATAAAATAATATTATTTTAATTGATCCAACCCAACTCATAACTTGCAAGTCCCAAGTAGTGTTTGGGAGTGCTTTTCAAAATCACATATGAAAAAATTTGAAAGTTTTTTATTTTTATTTTTCATTTTAAATCAAATTTTTTTGGTGTTTTTAGATCATTTTGATGTACTTATGTCAAAAATAATTTTTTAAAAATACAAAAAATATCATTTTGATGTATTTCTAAATAAAAAACACTTTCAAAAGCAATCGCAACCGCACTCCCAAATAGGCAACTAGTCCGCTAAATTTTGGGTATATTTTGAAGTGTGTACAAGTTTTTTTTTTAAATGTTTTCTTTATAAAAACATTAAAATGATATTTATATATTTAATATAAATATATTTTTGATATCATATTAAAATAATATAAAAAATATAAAATGTTAAATTTAAATTTTTGAATTTTGTTTTGAAAAATAAAGAGGTATTGTCATTATTTAAAAGTATTTTTTATTTAAAAATATATTAAAAAAATATTTTTTTTATTTTTTAAAAATTATATATGATATCAACACATTAAAATTAAAATGATGTAAAAATATTAAAAAAATTATTTTAAAATAAATAATTTTTAATTTTTTTATAAACCATTTCCGATCAAAACAACCATTTAATGTGAGTGCGAGACGTTGAGGAGATTTTCACGAATTATGGAGTGAATAACGAGTTTTATTAACGAGAATCTGAACAGAACTGTGGCTACCGTCTTTTTCACTGTGTGCCACTGCCAGCCATCCAAATCACTAAAAGTGGACAGGCACATGGAAATGCTTCTTGACCCATTCTGCCCGACTCTTTTATTTTCCTTCTCTCTCTCTCTCTAGTTCGTACCAAACTTTCCCACTTTGATTATTAAATTATCTATTTAATGGTAACTATCATTACCTCTTCATTATTGCCTTCACTAATGTCAACTTGCCGAAAGTTTCCGTAGTTGAGATTGATTTATAAAATTATTTTTTATATTAATATATAAAAATAATTTAAGAGTATTATTTTTTTAATTTTAAATAAAAAATATTTATATTTAAAAAATATTTTTAAAACACAGTGTTAAGTTCTTTATTAATATGGGAGATTAGCTTGAATGGGAGGTCAGTAATTAAGAATTTATAATGTGAGAGATTAAATTATTATTATTTTTATTATACACCAGTGATATTTTTTATATTAATATATGGAAATAATTTAAAGCATAAAAAAAATTAATTTAAATAAAAATAAAAATATTTTTTTTTATTGTTTTCAAAAATACTTTTAAAATGTAGAGTAAAACACCCCTAAATCATTTATATTTAATTTGAATTTAAATATTTAGATTTAAAAAGGTATAGAAAAAATGATAGAAAAAATTATGAGAAGACACTAGTCGGTAATTAAATTTTTAATACAATCAAATTTATTTTAATAAGTGGATATATTAATATAAATGTAAATCATATATTTAGGATTATACACACACATACAAAGTTTCATTCTATTAAAAATTCGAGTTTATGGATTTTTTGTTATTAAAATACAAAACCAAAAAAATATCATTGATTGCACTAAATTATGTCTCATTCTTGAAGGCTTACATCCATTATTAAAAATATAAAATAATCGGGGTTAACTCGCTCTGAGCATCTGATATCCAAAAAAAATATCACATTAAAGTTATATTTGATTAGTATTGTAATATATTAAAAAAAAAAAAAAAAACACAACGTATTCTTGTCTAGAAAAAAGGATTGAGATAGAAATTGAAATATAAAAATAAAAATAAATTTATATTTAAAATAAATTCTTATTTATATTTACAAGGGGAGCAAAATTCTTCCCCGCAAACGCATCGCGATAAAGTAAACGTTTTTATAAGTAATCGTTTCTTTTCATCTCAGCTCAAACGCATATCGAAATAATAAACTATACGTGCTTCGTCACGTGATACCGCGTATCCAATTACCCGTAAACTGAACCCTAAGGGCAGGTATCGTAATACTCCATCAAATCGAAGGGTAAGCTCGTAATGTCCTGTCCGAGGAAAGCTTGCCGCCGGGATCTAAAAAGAAAAAACAGGATAAAATCACTTTCTTTAAACTTTTTCACCCTATTCCTCAGCTCCAGCTCACCTCCAATGCCCGCTTCATCAATCACATCATGTGGACTTTCTTCCGAGAATTATTGAAGAAAATAAAAGTAAAAATAAAAAGAATCATTCATTGCATTTTGTACCTAGATTAGTTGTCTCATTCAGTACCTTTTTTTTAAAAAAAAAAAAAAGACGTATGAACATGCACGTAAATTCAAAATTTGTTTTAAAATTTTGAAGTTTTATTGTTTTAAATTATTATTTCACTAAAAAACAAACAAATATACATATATATATATATATATATATATATATATATATATATATATAACATGCATTATAGGCATATAAAACAAAATCTTTGTCCTCAAGTGGCATGGTGTAATGAGAAAGAGTTTGAGAGTTGAATAACATGTCTTAAATTCGAGTCAGAGCATGCATTTCTTGTAAAAATCTGGCACAACCAGGATTTTACCCGCTTACCTGGACATATAAGACGTATTTTTCAAGGGGTAGGATTTCCTCGAATAAAAAAAACATATTAAAACTTTTAGTATTATACATAGTATAATATATCTTTAAACTAAAAGTCGACAAATGATGACACATATTTGTCGAATAAATTCATAACTAAAAAAACTATCAATTTCTTATTGTTAATAGTACATTTTTTTATCTTTGAAATCTCATTACTCGTTACTTAGTACAAGTGAACTATTTACAATTAATATCACAAGATTCTAGTAATGATATTTTAAAATATACATTTACTTTAAAAAACAACGAGCCAAAAGAACATTATACTTGAAAACTTTTTACAAAGACAATGTAACAACCCTAATTAGGAAAATTGATTTCAATAAACCATTCATAGTAAATTACAAAGATACACACGCTCTACTACTAAAATTTTAATGGGATTTTTTCTATATTTAAAACATTTTAAACTTGTACACTTAAAAAAATTGTTTTCCATACCTAAACCAATTATCTCGAATCACATTTCCATAACCATAACACAAATAATGACATCTTACGCACATTTAAGATTATTTTTCAACAATGTACTCACATATATTTAAGATTCATTTTTGAAATTAAAAAATTAAAAAAAAGAAAAACTTTAGAATTTATACATCAAGATATTTTCTAATACACTTCAACTAAATCTATATATATATATATAAACTAAAAATAACTTGGTGAGCAATAGAAAAGGAAACCGTTGTAAAAAGAATTAACTAATATACTTAAACCTAAAATATAAAATAATTACTCAATAAGTTAGCATTCTAATTCATTAACATAAAATCCTAAAAGCTTGATATTATTAGTTACATTCAAGTTTATATTAGATGAAGCTTATCTAAGCCATAATAAAATAAGCATAACTACTAAAGTACCACTCTTGTCGCGACTAAGAAAAACCTATAATTAAATATATAAATTAAGATTCAAATATTAACTTATTCATTTCAACCTTAATAAATAATAGATCATTTATTGTTTCTCATTATATTATGTTATTTCCTTGCATTAAATTCATTGTACATACATTAAATTTTTGGGAATAGTAATAAAATGATTTCCATTACTGTAAACATTTGTCAACCCAACTATCACTTCTAATCAATATCATTAACCTTTTCTTTTTCTCTTTTTTATTCTAAACACCCATTAAAATAAGATATGTTGATAGCATTTATCCTAGTATTATTAACATCTAAATATTTAGGTATTATCAACTCCAATGTAACTCTATTAGCATTATTAGTCTTCATAACCTGCAATGATCATGTTATGAGAATATTGATACCAATATAACTTATTAATATCTCTAGCTCCTATGTTTTGGAAGGCAACTCAACTCCATGATAATGATGATATCAACATTATCTTGTTGATATTATTATCCTTCGTGGTTTAGTAGGCTCATAAAGTCCATGTTAATGCTTATATATCAAAATAAGTGCGTTGATATCATTAGCTTTCATGATTTGTTAGGTTAATTAAGTCCTTAATGTTAGTTGATATCATTAGCCTTTATTGTTTAGTAGGCTAATTAAGCCCATTCAACACATTATTTTCCTTTTTAAGGTTGAATGCCAATGTGAACAAAATCCTACTGACATCATTAATTTTTGTAAATGGCAATGACAATTCAAGTTCTTGTTCATAATACTTCCTTAAGGTGACAAGTAATAATTTAAATGGATATCAACAACTTTTGTACAGTAAACAACTAATTCATTTTTAAGAACATGTTTATATGTTAAACACATAAATAAATTTTATTATGTAGTCTCCCTTGAACTGAACCTTTATATAGAATCCCAAAAGTGTTTCTTATTTTCAACGCATATAACTCATTATAATTATTCACTACTTGTATAATTTAATGCAATAATACCTAATATAAGTGAAACTAGCCTCATTCTTTTCCAATGGTCTTTTGGTTGGAATCCATTTTCAAATAAATAATGGATTTCTTGTTTTTTTTCTTTCAAATTTTGTACCGATTCATAATCATAAGAAATAGATATATTTTTTCAGATCTTATTAATAAACCATTTTGAAGAAATTATTCCCCCTTTTTTTTTATCACACTTAGGGTCGAATTCTATGCAAGAAAAAAAAAGATAAATATTTTTTTCTTTAATTTCCATAATTCTATCTTGTCATTAATTTAAATATGCTCATTAAGATGATTATAAGATAAAATTAACAACTTAAGTAGGAAATCCCCTTAACCCTTAATTTCCTCCATGACATATTATGCTTAACAAATCAAAATTTACAAATTATATCAATTGATCTAAAAACAAGAGTTACCTTTTTATATGAATTACTCAAGAAGAAAAAAGAGAATAAATGCTTGATTTCTCCTATTTTTTCCTTCTCCCTTAAATCCCCTCATATTTTCTTTCTCTTAAGCCTTAAATTTTCTTGATTTATGTAAACAATGTGCCCAGAGCTTTCAATCCCTTTTGATCTTTTAATCTACGTACTTTTGTGTGTTTTATGAAAGAATTTGTAAGAGAAATTGAAAATCCCTCCCCTCTCTCCTCTGTATTATTGGTCAACTAGTTTTAGCTTCATCATGAATGAAATTTTTAGATTTCTCACCATGCACCATAAAAGATCAGTAAAATCCTTTATTTTGAAGCAATAATGGTTTGAACAACAAATTTTTAATATATATATATATATAAGAAAATAAAAAATAAAACAATTATAATAACTAAAAAAATTAAGTATTCCTAACCATGCAAGATTAATTTAATCAAATATTGATATAATTATGGATATGTTATCCATAGAACATGTTTTATGTCAATATAAAAAAATTAATCAAATCAAACATTAGCATGATCATTCATTTGAGTTTGCAAGCAAAAAAAAGTATAAACTAAACAAAATCAATCTTTTAGACTTTTAGTACTTTAAGATTTTTGACATATATCAAATATAAAAATAGAAAGATATAATAAGTATAGAAGAAAACTATAACATAAAACCGAAAGAAGATTAAAAACCTCTTTAAGAAATAGTCTTTTTTTCTCCCTAAGTTAAACTACAAAAAACTAACTAGATAAAACCTTAAGATTTTAAGTTATGAGCTATTAGCTAAATTGATTACCATAATTGCTTAGTTTAGTTTATATCTCATACAATAGAAATTAAACAAGTTAATCTTGTAATAAAATTAAATAAGAAACTTAACATGCATTTTTTAGGTATATAAAATAAATTTACATTTAAACTTGAAAACTAACATGCATATTATTATATACACATAAACGAAACAAAGATAAATTTTGAATAAACCTAGAAGCATGAAAGCTAACAGGTTATTGTTATCAATGATATATTATTTATTTTTAAGGTTTTATTACTTCTCACTTAAGGTAGATAAATTTACATAATCAAACTCTGATGATTTCAATTATTACATTGTTAGAATATACATTTACTTTAAAAGTCAATTAACCAAATAAATTTTGTACTTAGAATTTCTTTACAAGGATATGAGCTTAAGCTCTAAAATGGAGGGGGAAAAAGTAAAACATTAAGAAGAAAGGTTAGAGATGTGTGGTTGAAATGTATTGAATATCTTTCCTACTACTCATATTTACATTGACTTTTGAAACCAAAATTAAT
Source organism: Salix dunnii (assembly GCA_015731905.1). NCBI lineage: Eukaryota > Viridiplantae > Streptophyta > Magnoliopsida > Malpighiales > Salicaceae > Salix > Salix dunnii. The sequence continues at coordinate 1,901,202 of CM027661.1, forward strand.
GAAGGATTAATTTTGTTAATTACTATAATTAATACTCGTTATTTTACCTTAATTACTCATCATAAAAATGAATAAAATTCTACCAAATATTAGCTTTAAAACCAATCATTTTTCCTTTTAAAAAATTATTCAGGGAGATAAAAAAAAGTCTAATTGTTTAGAATTTTTATTCATGGGATAGGTATACAAAAATGGGTTGACAAAAATATTTGTTATAAGCCAAATAATTAATTTATAATAAATACAAGTCCAAGTCCAAGATAGGTTAGCTAAAAGACAAACAGAATCCTAGAAACCCATATTTATGCATGTGTCTTAAGCCTATGTGTAAGTTAAGCCGAGTCAAACAAATGTATATGGGTTGAACACATATAACTTTGTAAAGTTTTGTTTATGACTTTTTAACCTCCCATGATAATTAAAAGAGGTCAAATTTTTAGTATGGACATGAACTTACTTGAGTGTCAATTTTAATGTTATAGTTGTATTTTTTCTTCTTCTTTTTTTCTCCTATTAAAAGGTTTAATTATGTTAATAGGGTAATTTTGGTTTTCTCTTCTTCTAATGAGGATTTTCTGATTATTTTACCTTTTCACCTTTTCATCTCCCTTTTTCTCTTATAGAGACCATAACATTGTGATTCCTATTTCCCTTTTTTGATTTCTTCTTAATTATTTTGAATTCATTTATATCAAAGAGAATAGAAAAGTTATTTTTTTTAATTAAAGTTAATTCTAGGGTTTTTTTATATTATTATCAGGAGCTGAAACCAATTGAAAAATAGAATAAAATGTGAATTTTTAATAGAGTGTGGTCAGATCTCTTATAGCTCTTCTCCAACAATAATGTTTATGTTTTGTAATTATAATGAACAAACAAATCTTTTAAGTGAGCCTTTAACATGTTTTAATCATGTTAATAGATTTTTATTGAAAAATAATTTTCAACAAAGTTTTAATTTTAAAAGGTTTTTTTTTTTTTGAAAACATGTCTCATCCACCCTCAATATGTTTTAATCATGCTAATGAATTTGATCATAAAATAATTTTCAACAAAGTCTTGATCTTAAAAGTGAGTGGATCTCTTTTTAAAATTTGACCTTAAATATGTCTATTAACTATAATAAATAAAAACAAATTCCAATAATATATTCATATATTAATGTTTCAAAAAATATATAATAGATTATAAAAACATATCAATGTGTTAAAAATATTAATATTTCATGTTATTCAGTGCTTGTTGTGCTATGTTATGCATGTTGGATTCTATTGCAATATGTTTGATGTACTAGAAGATTAAACATATTAAGTGTTTGTGTGAGAGCATGATTGATATTACTTTTGAAAGTGTTTTTCACTTGTAAATGTATTAAAATGATATTTATTTTGTTTTTTAAAAATTATTTTGTAATATCATCACATGAAAATGATCTAAAACACCAATATGTTTTAAATTAAAATTAAAATAAAGTAAGTTTTTATTTCAATAGCTCTTTTGAAATGCAATGCCAAACATGGTCTAAATTTTTTCCAATATGCTATTTTTTTCATAGTTAATAAAATTATTTAAATCAAAATTATCATTAAAAATATAATTTACATTAACTATTTTTTTTTTTAAAAACCAAATGAATAACCTACATCTATATTTGAAAAGCACACAAATATCACAAAAGAGTACAAGTAAAAAAATAATAATGTTTAAAAATTAACATTCCTTTTTTTAGTAAATGCAATAGAAATTTTCCAAAGGAAGATGAGATCTAAGTCCAAATATAAAAAAAAAATAAAAATTATTATGCAATCAAATGAGATCATTACACATTATTTACTAACAATTCCAATTACTCATATTATCAACAAACCTTAACACAAGAATCGCAAGAATCGTGAAGTCCCTGAAGGAAGTGACATGAAGAGAAAGAGCTCGAGATCTACAGAGTAGATCTCGAGTTTGAGTCAGGATATATATTTTTTTATAAAAATCTGAAATAACCATAATTTTACTAACTCATCTAAATTTATAAAGTATGTTTTCTCGTGAGCTAGGTTATCTAGAATAAAAAAAACAGACCAAAACACTATAAATATAAATTAATGCATCGCTATAAATTTAAAACAGTCTATTACTGTATTAATTCTTTTTTTACTAAAGACTTATACTCATCTCATGCCAGCAAAAATAAAACACGGAATTACCATAAGCTTTGTTGCAGTGGAACATTTCTTCTTTCTTTAAGCACGACAGTTGTCAGCTACAGATTCCGCGCCGAGAAACTCGACAAAATGTAGCCGGCTAAGTGGGCACCTCAAATTTCTGTACTTATGCATAAGAGCAATAACAGATCTCATAACCTATCACTATGATACGCCCTTACATTATAAGCCTAACTACGTATCATCCCCGTTATTTGTCTTCTCCTTCCTTTTTAAAGTCGCCATTTCTGCAGGTTTAATTCTTATATAGACAAAAAATTATTTATGGACTATAAAAATCTTGGCGGAGAGAGAAAGTCTAGAGAGAGAAAAAAGATAAAAAAATTCTTCGATTCCTGAGAGAGAAAGTGTGTGTGGGAGAGAGAGAGTCTGATCTCGCCACTGCTTTCTCTAGGAGGTGAGTTTCTCAGAAATATCTCATGCTCTCCCCTTTTTTTTTATTCCTGAAAAAGTAAAGCGTTTCTCTCTTGTGATTTGGTCTGGTTTTAGGTTTTTTTCCCTTCATTTTTCTTTAAAAAAATTGTGGTTGCAGGCAGATCTAGGGCTACAGTTGGTGGTATTTCTGCATTTTCCATACAAAACGGAGCGTTTAAGATGTCTTCTCTCAGTCGAGAGCTCGTTTTCCTGATCTTGCAGTTCCTGGATGAGGAAAAGTTCAAAGAGACTGTTCACAAGTAAGAATTTTAAGTTTTTTATTTTTATTTTTATTTTTACAATTATTGGTAATATTTTAGTTATGACTGATTATTGGTTAATTTTTTGTGCAATGTGACGTGAAAATAAATTAATAAATAAAAATAGGCTTGAGCAGGAATCTGGATTTTTCTTTAACATGAAGTATTTTGAGGATGAGGTGCATAATGGCAATTGGGATGAGGTGGAGAAATACCTCTCTGGCTTCACTAAAGTAGACGACAATCGATATTCTATGAAAATATTTTTCGAGATACGAAAGCAAAAGTATCTTGAAGCATTAGATAAGTAAGCTTGCAATTCTGTTATTTTTTTTTTGAGCTCTTGTTATTGTTGTTGTTGTTGTTATAAGATTATGAGATGGTCTGAGAATCTTTCGGGATTTTTCATAGGCATGATCGGTCCAAGGCAGTTGAAATATTGGTGAAGGATTTGAAAGTATTTTCGACATTTAACGAGGAGCTTTTCAAGGAAATCACTCAACTACTGACATTGGAGAACTTTAGGTAGATATGTGCTCAAATACTTAAATTCTTTGATCTTAAGTAAGCGTAGGAGGTATATTCAGATCTGCTTTGTTGTAAATAGGGAGAATGAGCAACTTTCCAAATATGGAGAGACCAAGTCGGCGAGGGCAATCATGTTGGTGGAGCTGAAGAAGCTTATTGAAGCAAACCCTTTATTTCGTGACAAATTGCAGTTTCCCAACCTTAAGAATTCAAGGCTACGAACACTGATTAACCAAAGGTAATTCATCTATTGATACATGTATAATATGGTCATTTCATTACCTTTGCTTTGCTTTGAGATAATGTGTAACTTGGCAGGTTTTGTTGCCTGGAAATCTCTTCTTAAATGATATTTTGTTTATCAATTGTTGTGTTGAGCACTTGCCTACCTTGGAATTTAGAATGATGGTTGTTTGCATGTCCAGCATTAAATGATGAACTCCTATCATGATGAATCTGAGTTGCTCGATCATTTGAGAGAATTTCAATGAAACTTACATCATTTCGTGTGTCTGTGTCTGTCTCTGGACTGTAGGCTTGACAGTCTTGGAGCAGGATATGATCCAGTCAGTCTATCTTTCTAGAATTTTCCTTTATATTACTACTTCGTCTTTTCTTTATTCTGTAGAAATACATGGCTTTAGTTGGCATATATAACATATATACACTTTGGCATGGTTGCAATCAGAGAACTTTGTTTCCTATGTAAATTACAGCTTGAATTGGCAGCACCAACTTTGTAAAAACCCAAGGCCAAACCCTGATATAAAGACTCTTTTTTTCGATCATTCATGTGGACAACCAAATGGTGCCCGGGCTCCATCACCTGCAAACAATCCATTGCTTGGATCCTTACCAAAAGCTGGAGGGTTTCCTGCTCTGGGTGCTCATGGGGTAGGTCATTAGCTTGTTTGGTTGTATTTCTTACATTCTCTTCTACTGATACATGCTTACCCTTGTGTGTTTGAACTTTTATTTTCAGCCATTTCAACCTACACCAGCACCAGTCCCAGCATCTCTTGCGGGTTGGATGACCAACCCTTCCACAGTAACTCATCCAGCAGTTTCTGGAGGTGCCATTGGTCCTGGTTCTCCATCTATCCCAGGTGGTACTTTCGTTGTATTTGCTATAGATGCTTCTGCTCACCATTATACTGAGTATGTGAGCATACATGGTTCCCTTTTTAATAATACGTTTTGTTGCCTTGTGTAGCTGCACTGAAGCATCCACGGACTCCTCCATCTAACCCTCCAATAGACTATCCTTCAGGAGATTCTGACCATTTTGCTAAAAGAACAAGGCCAATGGGGATTTCTGACGAGGTACTCTGGTTTTTATTTGTCATTCTGGTTGTACATTTCTTGTAAATATCAATCTAGCCAGTAACTTATCCACACCTTTTATTATGTTTATGTTATTTCCTTCCAAACTGTTCTGTTGATTGTTATCATCAATGCAGGTAAATTTGCCCGTTAATGTATTGCCAATGTCATTTCCAGGGCATGGTCATGGTCATGGTCATGGTCAGGGTCATGGTCATGGTCATGGTCAGACTTTTAATGCACCGGATGACTTGCCAAAGGCTGTTGTACGGACTTTGAATCAGGGATCATCTCCTATTAGCATGGATTTCCATCCTGTTCAACAGACTATTCTTCTAGGTCTGCTTGATTTTTCAGTCTTCATTTGGTTGGTTCTGTAGCTTTGGCATGTTTGTACCCTTTAGTATTAACATAGAATATACCTTGGTCTGACCATTGATTACTTTAATATGCTGCAACAGTTGGTACCAATGTGGGGGACATTGGGCTGTGGGAAGTTGGTTCCAGGGAGCGACTGGTTTTAAGAAACTTCAAAGTTTGGGATCTGAATGCATGCTCAATGCCTCTTCAGGTATTTTTTTGACACCCCCCACACCCACCCACCCACCCACCTACCCATGGCAGTGATTATCATATGTTGTATGCTTGGTGTACTGTAATGTCTGAAATTGAACTGTTTTTTTTTTTTTTGGATGAAATTCAGGCAGCTTTAGTCAAAGATCCTGGCGTCTCTGTTAACCGTGTAATTTGGAGTCCAGATGGTTCCTTGTTTGGTAAGCTAAAATCTTTTACACTTCATGGTTGGATTAGAAATACACTTCATTTTGGGCTGAAAAGGCATTTCATTGATTTTTCATCTCTGTCAACAACAGGAGTTGCATACTCAATGCATATTGTACAAATATATTCTTATCATGGGAATGATGATGTGCGACAGCACCTAGAGGTTTTAATCTTAACTAACACCAGTATTAAGCTGGTTATTCTTTTTTTGCTTTGTGTTTGTTTTTACTTGATATAAAATGACTCAAAAGTTCCCACTGTAGATTGATGCTCATCTTGGTGGAGTAAATGATCTTGCATTCTCCACTCCAAATAAGCAACTTTGTGTGATAACCTGTGGTGATGACAAAACCATCAAGGTAGGGTTTGACATTAGTTTTTGGTTTCCAGACTGAAAAGCATCAAGGTCGTGTCTTCAGACATGAATAGCTGCATCTTACTCTTTTTTTTCCCCTAATAATATTAGGTGTGGAATGCTACCACTGGTATAAATCTATATACGTTTGAAGGTCATGAGGCTCCTGTTTATTCCATCTGCCCACATTATAAGGAAAATATTCAGGTGACATGTCCATTTTGCGAACATTGTTGTCTGTCCTGCTGCTACTTTGTGCTCTTAATGTTCCTTTTCACCTTCCACTAAACTCATCATTTCTGGTCTACCATGTTGCTTGACTTTCTTTCTTTGCTCAGTTTATCTTTTCAACAGCAATGGATGGAAAGATAAAAGCATGGTTATATGACAATCTGGGATCTCGAGTTGATTATGAGGCTCCTGGTCGATCGTGCACAACCATGGCTTACAGTGCTGATGGTACAAGGTCAAGATAATTGACTCATTACTCAATGATCTCCTTTTTCTCAGTATTTGTGCATGACTAGATTAATAATGATCTACTTGTTGCCTTTGGGTTTTCGGGTGGAAACTACAGGCTTTTTTCTTGCGGTACAAGTAAAGAGGGGGAATCATTCATTGTTGAATGGAATGAAAGTGAAGGTGCTGTGAAGAGAACCTATCTTGGATTTAGAAAACGTTCTTTGGGTGTTGTGCAATTTGATACAACAAAGAATCGCTTTTTGGCTGCTGGTGATGATTTTTGCATCAAGTTCTGGGATATGGACAGTGTTCAACTTTTGACAACAATTGATGCTGATGGAGACCTCGTGGTGAGTTCATTATGTATAAGTAAACTATAAGAGATTGTTTTGAGTATTATTATAATTGCTTATTCATTTCTAATAATTCATAGGGGAGCCCACGTATCCGCTTCAACAAGGAGGGCACCCTGTTGGCTGTTTCCGCCAATGAGAATGGGATTAAAATATTGGCAAATCCAGATGGCATCAGGTTGCTGCGTACGTTTGAAAATCTTTCTTATGATGCCTCCCGAGCATCTGAATCTGTTGCAAAGGTAGCTTTATCAATGATTAGTTGTGAATGTGACATTGCTCTGTCTGTAATTAAGTCTAATCCAATAGTGGCTTTCTTGTGCAGCCTACTGTTAATCCAATCTCAGCTGCAGCAATTGCTGCAACTAGCAGTGGACTTGCGGACAGGGGTGCCTCAGTGGTTGCTGCTGGAATGGTTTGTTGGACATTCTTGTACTTTTAGCGTAGCATCTGAATTTTATACACAAGTAACTTGCATATCAATTACCCTCTAATCACACAACTCATATTGATGTCACATTGCTCCTGTTGTATGTTCAGAGAACTGAACTACAAACTAGTGGCATGATCTTAGTTATCCACAATTGTTTTTGAGTGATCTTGGTTTTCCGTTGACTAAGTGGTTTTCCATGATAGTAGTGAAATAATCTATTGGAATTTTCAGTCACAAGCAAATTGCTTTTGTAGAATGGAGATGCCCGTAATTTGGGAGATGTGAAACCAAGAATAGCTGAAGAATCGAATGATAAATCCAAGATATGGAAGCTCACTGAAATCAATGAACCATCTCAATGCCGGTCCTTGAGGCTTCCTGAAAACTCGAGAGTAAGCAAGGTATTGAAATTTTTCTCTGAGGGCATCCTTTTCTGCTCCGAAATACTTTTCTGGGTCAGTAATCTTAATGGTCTTGCTTGGTTAATATCATTGCATTTCTGACTAACTAGGCTGTGCTGTTTCCTTAGGATTATATACTGATGTTACATGTGTTCTAAATGCTCCATGATTTAATTTATGCCAACTACTGATCATTTTAGTAAAGCTTCAGATTATTGCAGCTTCAGAGGCATGGTGATCTGATTTGGAACACATCCCTTTTCATACTCTGATCTTGTTATTCAACTTCGGTTTGATTCTTTACTATTCATAAGTTTAGCTTTTTAAGATTACCTGCTGCTCCTAATCTTTTAAATTTAAGCAGTTCCCATAAGTAAAAGCCTGCTAAGGATTCTTTACTCATAATTATTTCAAGAAATAATTGAAAATATTCAGAAATAGATGAAGTTTGACTGCATGCCACATACAGTTAAGATGACAAAATAATTTGAGTTAAAATGTTTGGAAATACTAATGGAGGAAAGCAGCATATTAGGGCTTTCTGAAGATGCATGTGTCAACTTTAATTGCCATAACTCAGGGTGCTAACTAGTCTCGTCATGCTTACTTCATGCTAGTAATTGATCAAATTGCATTTCGAATGTTTAACATCCATGTAATTTATCCTGTTCCATAGAACTTTATTATGTTATTAATGGAAAGAAATTCTAGATATCTTCAATATATGGTGATGGGACATGCTAACATAAGAGTGTAACTTTGCTGTTGAACACCTGTTAGCTTACAGAGAACTACTGAATCAGGAAGTTACAGAGAGTGTTTTATCATTATGTTTTCAAATGAGTCCTGCCTAATGGTATCGACAGTGTAAGATGGCTCTGTATGGGTTCTTGCATGAATTTTTGTTTTTATTTATTGGACTGGAATGTGAAGTTTTATCAAGTTGACTTGTGAACTCCACCATGACTCACAAGATTTTCTTTTTTTCTTTATTCTGTTTTCCAACAAGGATGTCATCATTAGCTTACTTTTTTTTATCATTGCAGATATCAAGGTTAATTTATACAAATTCTGGCAATGCCATTTTGGCATTAGCTTCAAATGCAATACACTTATTATGGAAATGGCAACGCAGTGATCGTAATGCAAGTGGCAAGGTAAGAAGCACATGCATAGTGGATTCATTAATCAAGTGCACTTCTATGTAACTGAAATTTCTATAATGAGTTCCATCGTGTCATGCAGGCAACTGCTGGTGTGTCACCTCTATTATGGCAACCATCAAGTGGGATTCTAATGACCAATGACAAAACTGACACTAACCCTGAAGAGGCCGTGGCATGTTTTGCATTGTCCAAAAATGATTCCTATGTTATGTCAGCATCTGGAGGAAAGATTTCCCTTTTCAATATGATGACATTTAAGGTAATACAAGGATTTTTGGTTATGATGTGGTGATGTGTATTTCATTTGACCAATCTCATTTTCTTTTGGCTGAGTGCAGACGATGACAACTTTCATGCCACCACCTCCTGCGGCAACATTTCTTGCTTTTCATCCTCAAGATAACAACATAATTGCTATTGGCATGGATGATTCCACAATTCAAATATATAATGTCCGGGTAGACGAGGTATGATGCTGTTGTGGACATTTATTCCCACTGCTAATGCCAGAGAAACATCAATTTTCATGTAATATTGGTCAATTATTGGTGCAGGTCAAGAGCAAGCTGAAAGGTCACTCTAAAAGAATAACTGGCCTTGCCTTCTCTCATGCTCTGAACGTGCTAGTCTCATCAGGAGCAGATGCTCAGGTAATAAATTTTAAATAAGATGTCTTGTGTGCATTGATTTTTTAGCTTTTTGACGGGATTTCACCTGTTAGATGTTCCAATTTTTGGAGAGGGGGACTGTTGCAAGTGGCATGCTAAAGAATTTGTAGCTCTCTCTCTCTCTCTCTATATATATATATATATATCTATCTATTATTATTATTACTATTTTTGTTGTTATTATTATTATTTGCAAATGGCAGGCTTATTTACATAAATTATTCCCAAGCCCCAAGCTGCCTTTATTTTTTCCCCTCAGATTGTGAACTAATGATCAGTGTTTAGATATTAACCCATTTCCCATTTAACTTGTTCTTTATTCAGCTTTGTGTTTGGAACTCAGATGGATGGGAAAAGCAGAAAACAAGATTCTTGCAGGTCGTGACTGGAAGGACAACAACAGCACAATCAGACACCCGTGTACAATTTCATCAGGATCAGATACACTTCCTGGTTGTGCATGAGACTCAGCTTGCCATATATGAAACTACAAAGCTAGAATGCGTAAAGCAGGTATCTGTCTCTTGACTTCATTGTGGAACTATCATGTTTTTTTCAGGTACTGAGTACTCTTTTGTCCTGATCTAGTGGCTTCCACGTGAATCTTCTGCACCAATCTCACATGCTGTGTTCTCGTGTGATAGTCAGCTGGTATATGCCAGCTTCTTAGATGCAACTGTTTGTGTATTTAGCGCTGCAAATCTCAGATTACATTGTCGTATCAATCCCTCTTCATACCTCCCCCCTAATGTCAGGTAATTATCTTGCTTTTTATAGATTTATCTCCAACATGACCTGGATGACATAAGGTGCTATTGCGTGCATGTCAAGCAGTTCCCTTTTTAGTTTCCAGCAAGCATTCTAATATGCTCTTACAATTTTGTTAAATTGTATCTTGCCTATTTATTGTGTTTCAATCATTGCTTTCCAAGGTGTGTAATGGTTTATGTGGTGTCCAGCCTCGGGTTAGCCCCCTTCTCCACTGATATCTGAATTCCTTTTCCTTGTTTTCTCATAAGTAATTTAGATCCACCTTTTTGCGGTACTGACTATCTTGGTGGAATGATAGGATCACAATTTTTTATTTATTGCTCTGAGAATGTGTAAATTCCCATTTTTATCCTATCATTCTAAAGAGTCAACCATCTTTCAAATGGCATGGGCAAAGCCACGTACCTGGAAACATGTGTAACTGTACTTCAAAGTGACAGAACAACAGAGGAAAGATTATGGAGCTCTCTCGTGCTAGATGATAGTAATACGTACAACCAGGAATGAGTACACAAATACGCTTAAATTTTTTCTTTTATCTATAATCATTTTCAGAATTCTTTATCAATAACTCAGTTCCATTTGTTATTTATTTCTGCATCTTAAATTCCAAAACCCATTACTGGTTTGCTTTGAACCCCTGCCTTCCTGTTTATGGAATGCCTGTCCTAGTTTTCACAGTTTGCTAGCTAAAGTATGATTCTCTACCTCTTTATTTTATGCAATAGCCACATCACTTTGACTCCCATTGTTTCATATACGGCAGCTCAAATGTCCATCCACTTGTGATTGCTGCCCACCCACAAGAACCAAACCAGTATGCATTGGGACTATCAGATGGTGGGGTTCATGTCTTTGAGCCGCTTGAATCTGAAGGAAAATGGGGTGTGCCTCCACCTGCTGAGAATGGGTCAGCAAGCGGTGTGGCGGCTATTCCTTCAGTTGGACCATCAGGTTCTGATCAAGCCCAGAGATGATTTGTGATTGCCAGAGAACAAGTTCTTTTACATGCTTGGCTTGCTGGCCCATTCCTAAGTTAGGTATGTCCAATATCTGTCTGCCTTTTGTACTTATTTCAAAAATTACTAGTAAGCCATAGTCAACCCATGCACTCGATCCCACTTCTGGCCATCAGAAAAACATGGTGCATCGAAGCATCAGGATCAGCTGAACTCCAAACACAATCTTGCATGAAGTTAGTCTTGGACTTCTATTGATTGATGAACATCGGCAGTAGTTTCCCTTTACCAAACACTCTTCCTGCCTGGCTAAGGGGTTATATCTAACATTTTCCTGCTTGGGTGGGTATTGAAGTGTCTTAATTTGTTTATCCATTGCCATTCATATGAACACTTTCAGTCTAGATCCCCAGAGTTTTGACGTGGATCATCATTCTTATGTTCTCGATTTCTTGCTTTCTGCAGTTTGAGGTTCAATGATATGTTGTAACCTACTCAAGGAACTACTTGCAAAAGATGTAGATTTAACACGTTCTGTCTGATACTTCCGTAAGGTAAATGCTGTTGTAGTAGTAGTAGTAGTAGTAGTGATGCTCTTTGACCTTGAATTAGAAATTTGTTTAAGGAAGATTTGGTTTTTTGGTTCTGTTCTTATTTTATTTCTTTGAAATCTTGAATAGTCTGAAATATTTATTATTTTGTCGTCAAACATCGAAATTTCCTCATTGTTTTGTTTGTGGTCGAGAGTCCTTTCCCAGCCCAGTTTAGGATTTTAGACCATCAGTCATTTTGCTTCAAGGTAGGTATCATATTGGACAATAGGTCTTATTTTTTTATTTCCAATCTTTTCAATACTGGAAAACTTTTTTCTTTTTTCTTTTTTGGTTAATTTTAAATTAGCTCCTGCAGTTTCCTGAAATGGATTAATTAATTCCAATGCTGTTATAAGAATTGACCACTAAGTCAGGTAACAGGTTATTTTTTTATGGGCTATACCTGAAATGCTTCTTTACAGAAAAATTTTCAAGGCCTTTCATGTAAAAACAACGAAGAGACTAAACTTCACATGAAATAATAAAAAACAAAAATAGTTTGTGTGTGTGTGTATTTTGTGGTGAGTGCAACCTGTGAGAATTCATGATGTTGAAGTGCTGTCAAGGTCGGCAGGTCACTTGACCACTGGTGTCTTGTAAGAATTGATTGTCAAGATTGATGATTAAAAACTATGATTGATGTTTCCTTTTTCCTGACACGAAGCTCTGATTTATTAAAATGTAATTAATGCATCCTTCACAATTTACTTGCATCGGTTTATTTTCCTCGCAAAGCAATGAAGATTATCTCAGCTGAAAAGGTTGTGCTTCCATGAAAGCGTGCTGTGTCAAGGTAGTAATTTCCGTTCCGATCAGAATGGCCGGGGTAGATGTTATTTCAAATCAAAAAATGGAACAAGTCGATATAAAATTTGCTCGCTTCTTGCTCTAAAAAATTCGTCCAGAATGTGTTGTTTTTGTTAAATATTTTTTTTATAAATAATAAATGATTTTATAATACCAATTATAATTTTTAATTTGTCTATTAAATTGATATGATATATTAAAATTTTAGAACAATTTAAAAATATGACAATGATATAAGATTAATTATGATATTCTCGTGATATTTTCGTTGTATTTACGGAGCTCAACTTTCCTTGTGGTTTATGTGTATTGTTTTATAATATCTGTTTTATTTACCATTTTTTAACCCTATCTTTTAAACAATGCATATCATTTTTTTTTTTTTTTGTCAGTTAGGCTATAAATCTCATATGGTTACATTCTCTATTTGAAATATTAAAATCAAAAACTAAAAATTAAAAGGAACTAAAGAATTCCCTAGTGGACTATAAGGAAAAGCAATGAAGATTCAAACTTTTTTCCTATTTTAGTTGTTTATTTTTTTTCAATTACCTAATTTAATTTTTCAATGTAATCCTTTTACATTCAATCTATTTAGAATTAAATTTTATAATTTATTCAAGTTAACTTTGTTAGGTGTTGTTATCCTTTTTGGACCCATACACGCATAAAATCGATAAAGAAAAAACAAAAACAAATGAAAGATAAGTTCAAAGAACACACACACACATACACACACATATATATTAGTGGAGAGAACCTGAAGAACATTCGGAAAATCTTTTTTTTTTTTTTTTTGAAACAGGATATATATTAGAAGATGGAAAAATATACAGGGAGCTAGCCGAGAGGGCCAGCGAGAACAAAAGAGGAACAAGCTCCTCATAAGATACTAAGGTTATCAATACCGTTTCGGTTGTCGTTTTGTTATTTTAATTAATACGAAATGTTTTAATTTCGGAACGTTTCGGTGTGCCGTTTCGGGGTTGTACTATTCATATATACTTAATTAATTATATATATGAAAAAACTTAAAAATAAAAAAAATTAAATATAATTTTATTTTTTATAAAATCAAAGTTGATAACAATTTTATTTTTTTGTAATATATGTATATATATATATATATATATATATATATATATATATATATATATATATATATATATATATATATTCATTGGTCACATCACTAACATAGTGATGTGACCAACAACACATCTCCTGCCCGCTAATTAACATTAACGCGGGAAATGATTTTTCCTTCTGACCGAAACGGCACACACGGAGTAATTCCGGGGTGTTTCGACCGGTATTTCCAGTACGGACCAGTATTTAAAACGAAATAAAAACGATACCATTTTGTTTTGTTTTTTTACTAGATATAAAACGTTTCGGTCATTTCAACTGAAATGAAATGATATCAATAACCTTGCAAGATAAAACTCGACAGCAAACCTAGCCCAGAGCTAACAAAATCAGAAGAAAAAACCTCTGGCTAAAATAAGAAAATGGGTAGGCCCATAGTTGGGCTTATAAAGAAAGCAAGCACACCCTCCCTCGCTAGCAAGCCTAGCCACAAAGCCCGCTCGCCCTCCTAAGACCTTCACCCTGTCGCTATTGTGCTTAGGTTCTAGATATTACCAATTGCCTCCATGATCTCGTGACGGTTATCTGCATTAGAGAGTAGCTCCCTCATTTGTTGATGAACTTCCTCAGTAAAGGTTAGCACTGATTTTGCATGGTTATGGAAAATCCTGCTATTATGTTCTTGCCATAAGTGATAAACTAAGATGCTGAAAGGCGAGGCCCAATCATGTACTCCATGTTCTTTGCACGTTGATATCCGGTAGATGTCCATTCAAGAAGGCTTGTCCATGATAAGGAAGGCCATTCAGTGCCTGTTTGGCACTACGTTCCAGCCGGTTTTTTGTTGAAATTTGAATTTTTTTTTTACATTTTAAATAATTTTTTTTAATGTTTTTAAATCATTTTGATGTGCTAATATCAAAAATGATTTTTAAAAAATAAAAAAAATATCATTTTGATGTATTTCTAAACGAAAAGCACTTTGAAAATCAACCGTAACCACACTTCCAAACACCCCCTAAGTACAAGCCCTTCCCGTGATCATTTACCATACTTGGGCTGAGTACTTGCAGTGGAGAAATAGATGGTCATGGGATTCATCCTCACTATTGCATTACTCGAGAAAGATAACAATATATGAGGATGAGAATGTTGACGATTCAATTTTGACTTATAAAGGCATTATTGACAAGAAAACTAATTTGAAAAGGAAAATTCATAATTGGATATTTAAGCACTCAACTGGAATTTATTAGGGTTTAATTGGACTTATTGAATGCTTAATTGCAAGAAAAAAATATTTTGAGGTCAATTTGGGCTTCGATTAAAAGAAATTGGAGTCTCACGAGTGAATTGCAATTTTTAAAAACTAATTTGGTCAAATCAAGGCTTAATTACATAAATATCAAAGTTTGCTAGGCAATTAAGAGCTAGATTTAAAAAATTCAAAACCAAAAATCAATTTGAAAAAGAAAAAATACAAGGATTGAAATTGACCAAATCAGGGGTCAATCTGAAAGAAATTGAAAGTATAATAATTGGTAGGGGTCAATTTGCATAAGTCAAGAATTAATGACTGAATTGGAAAAAGACTGAATTTTAGGGTTGATAAAGTTAAAATAATACAAAATTTAAAGTTGGAAGGCATTTATAAGTGCAATAAAGGAAATCAAACAACTAAATATTAAATTAAAATTGGCCAAATTCCGAATTAAAACCCTAATTTTTAAGGTTTAATCTAGTCGACATGTGCTTTTATGTAATGAAGGGATTGAATGTCATGTCATTTGATCACCACTCATCTTCCTTTGATAGTTTTTATCGATTGAGTAAACATCTTCAGACAAATAAATAATATTTTTGATCACGACATGAGGCTCTAACCATCACCACTCAATTGAAAAATACCTTCTCTATGATGATAGGCCACTCCTATCAAATATTTATATACTACTTTCTTTAACGAACTTGATAACATCTTGTCCCTCATTAGTCATCTTTATATTGTCAAATCCTAGACTAATCAAGTCGACAATCCATGCATGTTTCAATAATGTATTAAATTTGTTTTGGTGATATATTATGTTCATCTTGTATCTTGATTAATGTATGAAAATGTTATTTTTCTTTCCTTAATCCTTGCTCTCTTCTTCTTCTTATCTTTTTTTTTCTTTTTTTTAGGGTCACTGATCAAATTTATATTTGATTTTGTACCCAAAGTTTTTATTTTATTATAATCTATTGTATATGAAATCAGGTATTTTTTAGTAACCTGTTCTTGAGTTATGGTAACTGTCTCTTATTGGTTGAAAAAAATTAGCATCCCTTTTTAATTTATTATTATTATTATTATTATTATTATTATATCAATGAGATCTAATTATGTAATATGTTTTTCATTGCGAGCAAGATGTGCAAAAAAGACAGTCCTCATCAAGAAATGCTAACAAAGTTTTGATGAATTCATAAAGAAACTATTTTCTCCTATAATTATTATTTTTCATTATCATTAAAAAGTGTCTAGTTAACCTTTTTTGATGTAACAAGTTATGATTTTTGGTATAAGAATACCATTGAAACAATAATTTATCTAACAAATTACGCTACATAATGATATTAATAGTCACTATTTTATATAATATAAGAACGCTCCATATGCTAGTAAGGTCTTGACCTGGCGGTCAAGAAAGGCTTTTCCCTTCCTCTCACCCTAGGTTTGAGCATTGCTAGGTATGTCTGTCTCCCTCCCGTGGTGCTTTACATGCTCATTATGCTTGCAGGATATTCAGTGGATCCGGGGATTAGTTGTGGTACACGCAAGTTAGTCCGGACACCCCGATTGTAAAAAAAAAAAAATGCTCCATATGAATGAATTATATTTCAATATTCACATAAAAATATTCCACTATTTTTTTTAAAATAAATCTAAAAATACATTTTTTAAAAATAAATTAACAAAGGCCTCACTAGTTTTGAACTGACACTTCGTTTCAAAAATATTTTTGAATTTTTTATATTTTAAATTAATTTTTTATGTTTGTAGATTTTTCATGTGTTAATATCAAAAATATTTTTTTTACAAAATAAAAAAATATCATTTTAATATATTTCTGAATGAAAAACACTTTTAAAAATAACATCAACTATATTTCCAAATATTCATTATATAAAAGCTATAACAATTGTCATTTTTACCTCATGAAAATAGTTTTTTAGTTTATTTTTTTATTTTTTCTTGTTCGCTCATCGTTTTAAAATATATTTTTTCTAAGATAAAAAACAAAATATATGCTAAAACCCTATAATTTCCACAAGTTAGAATATTTTTATTGTTTAAATGAGTTATTTTTAAAATTTGATTTAAAACGTACACTCATTATAAAAGTCTAAAATAACAATAATTTTATTTATTTATCTAAATTCATAAAATATTGTTTTAAGATAGAGGAATTTCCTTGTATAAAAAAATTTCTTTTGAATTATTTTTAGATAACTTTGCATAATTTAATTTAATTTTAAATTTGAATGTGATTAAAAGTCAAACTGAAATTATTTAATATCAATTTAATTTTTCTCCTCTCAATTTCTTTCATAAACTTCCATGATTGCGCACGTTGATTGTTCACGTAGAATCTTAAACCTGTACCCAGAGAAGATATTGGCTTGAAATTCTTTTATGGATGAGCTGTTCCAACGTATTTTTATTTTATTAGTAGTGGGTTTTTTGTTTTTGTAAATTAATGATTTTTTTTAAATATTTATATTTTAAATCTATTAAAGTATTATTATTATTTTTTTAAATTTATTTTCAATATAAGAAATCAAAATAATATATTTTATTTATTTTCTTAAAAACCTGCTGAAACACAAAAACTCCTATAAACTATCGAACCCTACAGCCACCTGTATCTCTATCTCCCCCCCTGTCCATAGGTACCAAAATCCAAAACCCAGAAGAAACTAGACTAGAAGGCTCTCCAGGCTCCATGGCTGCACTGTCGTCATTATCAGTAGACATATTCACTACTTTCGCCTCTTTAACTTCTCGTCATCCCACCACACTCCGCTCCACCATCCTCCCTTTTTTTCGGAAGCCACAAAGAACCCATCATCTCGTCCTCAAAACCACACCCTCTTTCCATCGCCGCCGCTTCTCCGTTTCCGCCACCGCCACCACCTCTTCCCCTCAGACTGATGACTCGGACATAACTACCAAGATTCCTCCCGACAATCGGATTCCTGCCACCATTATCACCGGTTTCTTGGGCTCTGGCAAGGTCCTTTTTCTTATCCTTCATTCTTTTTATTTATTTTTATGCATTTCATTTGATTTACGATAATGGGTTGTGTTGTTTTATGGTGATTATGTAAAACAGACAACGTTACTTAACCATATTCTGACTGCTGACCATGGGAAGCGCATAGCAGTGATTGAGAATGAGGTACTCTGTCATCATATTTCATTTATATTTTTGCATCCCATTAATCTGCATATATCATATGATGACTGATGAGTATGAGTAGAAGAAAAAAGAAAGAATCTTTGTGATGGGTTTTCAAGCCCGTGTTGTTGTTTTATGATGTTAATTGAAAACTCAAGTGGTTGTGCTGAACGTCTTGCAGTATGGTGAAGTTGACATTGATGGCTCTCTTGTTGCTGCGAAAACTACTGGGGCTGAGGACATTGTAATGCTCAACAATGGCTGTTTGTGCTGCACAGTGAGGGGTGATCTTGTCAGGATGATTGCGGATTTGGTTAGCAAGAAGAAAGACAAATTTGATCATATTGTAATAGAGACTACTGGTAGGTAATTATTCATCTTGACATTTTTATGTGGCGTGTGGCTGGTCAAGAATGAATGAAGGATATACCATGTTTTTACTTGCTGTTTTGCATGTGAGATTACTTCACTTCAGGTGAGATAGATTCTCTAGTTAGTTGTTGCTCACTACAAATCTTTTGTGCAACTTTGCAGGGCTGGCAAATCCTGCACCAATCATTCAGACTTTTTATGCTGAAGACCAGGTTTTTAATGATGTCAAATTGGATGGTGTTGTGACATTAGTTGATGCTAAACATGCTCCTCTCCATCTCGATGAGGTTAAGCCAAAGGGAGTGGTGAACGAGGCAGTGGAGCAAATTGCTTATGCTGATCGTGTTATAGTAAATAAGGTGCTTTGATTTAAGTTATATTGTTGCCTAAATTTGAGTTTGTTAGACATAAATTTGCTCAATTTATAATTCTAATATTGGATAAAGTTTAACCAGTTCAAATCACTTGTTTATTTTTTGCTTCATTAGCTGGTATAGAAACTTATATGTTGTTGTCCCTGAAATTTAAAACCCACATGCTGGCAAGTTCATTCTAATACTTCCTTAAAGGTGGACCTAACAGATGCTGTATAAATGAAACCCATGGCTTCATTGCCTCTTAAAAATGTGATAATGGATAACTTGTCAGTTGGGAAATCTTCTTCTAGGCTGCAAGTTTAGAGTCAGTTATCAAACTTTTGGTCTGTTACTGACTCATATGATATCTCGTCTTGTTGCCAGACTGATCTGGTTGGTGAACAAGAAATTGCTTCTTTGGTGCAGCGGATAAGGGTTGGTGTCTTGTTTCTTTTCTTTTGCTTTTCTTTTCTTCACTTTTAATTCTTTTAGAATACTGATGTGGGTCTCTGAATGCAGAACATCAATCGGATGGCTAATTTGAAGCACACACAATATGGAAAAGTTGATTTGGATTATGTCCTTGGCATTGGAGGATTTGATTTGGAGAGGTTATTTTCCACTCGTCTCCTAGTATATGTATATTTATAAATGTATATGAATATTTAATTGACTAAAAAAATGAACAAATTTCTCAATCTTTTATTTTGAATGTTTTCTGCTCTTCACTCTGTCTAGAGGAGGCCATTTTGTGCATCTAACTTTATTTTTTAAATGAGCTCATCCAGTGAATTCAACCTCCATGCTTGTTAAATGCTTAATTGTGTCTATTGCACTATTGGTTTATACTTTCTGTGCTGACACGGATTCTATTATGAGCTAGGCATTGCATTTAGACACTCTCTTTCACATCCCTTTGCTCCTCCTTTCATGTATTGATTTTTCTCCCTCTCTTTACTGGGGACCGAGAGCATGGAGGGGAGGGTGCCCTCATTCTGTCATAAAAACAAGCTAGGGAACTCAACTTCATTCTTTGAAATTCCAGGTTTATGTCGGATTATGAACTCTATAAAAACACTGAAGTCGAATTCAGAAACATCTGGGAAATCACTAACATTTAGAAAGCTAATGCTATATAGTTGAAATCAATGATAGAACAAAACAATCCTTAAATTTACTAGCAATGAGTTTTACACAGGAACCAGAGATCTAATTGCAGCTGTACCCATCAGAAACCTCTCATTGAGCTGGATAAAAGAAATAAATAGACCCCAATTCTCTGCTGTGATTTGAGGTCCTTCTCTAACCTGAGTAAAGAGTTCCATGCTCCTGGAGATGATGGTTGACAGTTGATCACTTGGTTCTGTTCTAAAGTTACTGGAACCCCATGTTACTTTGGATACGTTACTAATCCTATTGGTGCAAGCCTGATAAACACAGAAAATCAACGCTTTCAGATAAAAACTCATAACTGTTACTCCTTCCAGGTGTTTTTGGGATCACTATGGTACACTGTCCACCTGACAAACTGCATTTGTTTCTACAAAATTAGTAAAACCTAGATCCACTTCTTTTTAGTGCCTCTTGCACCGTGCTATCTGGTATTCAAAATTTTTTGCAAACATTTGAATGCTTTAATTCCTTTTGCTTTTTGTTTTACACATTAGAAAAACAAAGTCGCTTAGATAGAATAAAAAAGGATCATTAGCTCTATTCTTGTCATATTTCGAGGGCTTAAACCTGACCCTAAATCTGCATGTCAAATATTAGTCTTGTAGCAGTTTTCTTTCTTCTTTATTTTGGATGTAAATCTAATTATATCCAAACATAATAGGAAATGAAGTTTTCATGCAAGGGGAAAGAAAAATGATGCAAGTGCTCCTGAATTTTTGAGGAGTTAAAACTGCGCTAAGAGTATTGGGGATTGTAGCAGAGTTAGCAAATCGAAGTCTTGCCAAAGAATATGTTTCACAAAGCTCAATCTAAGACATACTGAGTCATGCTGTTCAATTTGCTCATTTGGGGGAAACTCTACTCATATAAAATACATTGATCTGTGCACAGACATGCATTAACTTAGGTTGGCATTTCTATGCATGTGATGATTCTATTTTTTGTACTTGACTAGAATGTTAGCTGGCTGGATTTGCTATAGCTTGAAAAATTATTTATGTAGCAGAATGCTGAGATTTTTAGTTGTTAGAACATGTGCCTTCACAACATTTTCCTATGCTTGAAATGTTGGGTGCTAAATCATTTTGTGGTTTTATCAAATAACGGGGTGATTATACTTTCCCGATGACCTTGTTTAATTAGCTGAACTTGTTAATCTTATCTCCGTTCTTATTGTATCTTTTCTTTCTTTATACTATTGTTTTTCTTTCTGAGGATGCTTGCTTTTCTTGACGTGTTAGGTCACTTCACAGTTAAACTGCAATATCTGGAGATTTTAGCTAACTTTTGCTACTCTTCCCAGGATCGAGAGTGCTATCGGTGATGAAGATGGAAAGGAAGATCATGCCAGCCACGATCACAACCATGATCATGATCACGATCACCACCATCATGACGAACATGACCACAAGCACGGTATTTCTCTTCATTCATAGCGTCTGTACTTAACTTAAAGCAGCATGCACAAACTGTTAGGTGCTGTTATATTCTAGTGGAGAAAGCTTCTGCTTGTCTCAAAAAAACAACAAGGCTCTTCCTGGATAAACATTTTGTTATATAACTTGAAACTTGATTTGTATTTGTTTTTCCACATGAAAAAAATGGAATTTTATGGGTTGATGGCTAGTTAGACGATCACCTATAATGAAACCTTCAAGTAAAATATGAAACATGGGAACTGATAAAGGTGGATAATGTCAGATGAAACACTATTTATTACATGCATTAATCGTTGCAGTAGATGATGCCAGTTTCACCAATCTCATCTCTAGCTGTTAGAAGTAGGCAATGAAATTTAAACATTATTGTATTTAGAAATTTAAATCCATGTTCATCACTAATTTTAGCAGCAACATTTAAGTTGACCTTTTTTATGTGTTGTGCTCTCGTGTTATTTAATGAAAATCTTTCATACCAACAAATTATCATAGCAGCTTACAGAAAAGAAGGAAAATGGAAAAGCATTAAGAAAAAAACTGTGTATGGCCTATAATTACTAGCCAAGAGAAACAGGTTTTTGGTACTTTTCATGTTTAGCTCTCTTTTCTCTGTTAAGCTATTATTGTGGCTAAAGCTTAATGATAGTATCTGTCTGGCCTAAAACTTGTGATTAGTTATTTTGTGGATCTTCATGATTGTAATGTCAGTTCTTGTAAATGCCTGCTTTGGGTATTTACTCTGCCACTCTTGTGATAATATTATGGCTGATTATAAAGCTTGTGGATGCTATCATGCAGATCATCATGATGGTCATCATTCGCATGACCACACTCATGACCCTGGTGTTTCTTCTGTCAGTATAGTCTGTGAAGGGAGCTTAGATCTAGAAAAGGTTGGTTTTACATATGGGCTGTTCATTTTCCACGTGCACCTTAGAAATGCAGAAGAATTGTACAAATTTGAAATAAACTCTCATGAGCATTTCTAGCTTTCCTATAGTTGCTCAATCTTCGTGCTTGATTACTTTGTCTGGGAGATGTGTAAAGCCAACAATATTGGATTGATGTGACCACTGTATTCACCTTTTCAGGCTAACATCTGGCTTGGTACTTTATTGATGGAGCGTAGTGAGGACATGTACCGGATGAAAGGTTTATTATCTGTTCAGGGAATGGATGAGAGATTTGTATTCCAGGTGAGCTAAAAAGTTCCAAAGTCCCAATATTATCTTGGTAAAAGAAAATTTCATGTTCCATATTTGTTAACTATTTGATCACTTAAATCACCTTTGTTTTTTTGTTTTTTGTTTTTTAGAAGCTTTTAGCTGTTATTGTAGAAGCAAAGAAAGAACCCTTTGTTTTTTAAGGTTCAAATGCACTAGATGTGCATCCTTATGCTTTGTATTTGTTGCAATGTTGTTAAAGGTGATAGGTGCTAAAAAGCACCAAGCCTAGAAAATGCCCATGCCACTAGGTCCACGTCTAGGCCCTTACCTGATTGAACCAAGGCACTCAGCCTTAAAGATATAAAAAGTTAGGTGTATAATATTATATAATGTGATATAAATCTAAGATATATTCCAATTATGATTAGATCATTAGGAAATCAAAAGAAAATATAAAATATCATAATATAGTCATATAGAGTTAAATTTTTCACCCTTAAAACAAAATAAAATAACTTAAAGGTGTAGGTAGCCATATAGATTAAAATGCAAACTTAATTTTTATCATCATTGTTCATTACTCTTAAAAAACATTGTCATCTATGCTTTCCTCTCCTTCACTTGAGTCCTCCATATTCTCCATTTCATCTCTTATAATCCAAATCTTCATTTAAACCATATCACACTTTTTTTAAAATAAAACTTGATTCTGCTTCATGTGTAGTTCTAGCACTTGATGTTCCTATGCCTCTATGTGGTCTAGTAATGGTTCTTGGTTCTTCAGCTCTAGTTTCCCTTGCCACATCACCCCAAGTTAAATGTCTCCATCAAGCTCCAGTTCATCTTCTACTACAATATTATTCTTTATATTGGCACCCATCATCCAGAGCAGATTTTTTTTCCTGAGAAATTAAGAAACAAAAAAAATGAGATGATAGAAGAAAAAAGTTAAAAAGGAATTCCATTGTACAAGTTGCCTCAACCTTGCCTTGCCTCCAATTCTTTATCTCTTCAGTCTTGACTCTTCTTCTCTGGTGGTGTTTCACATTTGTTTCTATTCTTTTTTCAACTTTCACATCTATTTCTCTTCTTATTTAACCTGAAGGAGACAAACATGACAAAACATAAATGCTTTATTTTTATAAAAAAGGCTGAAATCAAAGAGACGCCTCCTCAAACTACTACTCAGTGTCATATAATTTTTATCCGACAATGTCTTTATTGCCTGCCTCCCATGCACATGCACTCTCCTAGGCATCACCTCGACAAACTCCATCTCCATAGGCTTAGAAAGGCACCTCGTCCTTGCCTTGCCTCCGGCTCTAAGTGAGCCCCCAAATGCCTTGTGACAACCAGTTTTTGTTTTGACTAACTAATTGCTTGGCTGTGAAACAGCAGTTAATATGCTAAAGTGTGGTCCCTTGAAAAAGGAGGACCTTGTATGGTGGAGATGCATCGAGTAAAATGAAATACTTTTGTTTTGTTTTCTGGTCATGCTAGTGTCAAATGTTTTTAAAGTTTACTATCATGTGTCTGTGAATTCTGTCTCGCATCTCATAATGTGAAGAGTGTTCCACATTCTGATATGGGGGTGATTCATACAACCTCTTTGTGCTATACGGTTCTCTATCAGGTGGATAGTTGCTAAATAATTCGTTCAACATAAAATGATCTCGTATGCTGGTGGTGATAAAATACTAGGCGGACTCCTGCTTTACAATCTGCTCGGTTCATGATTTTTTCTTTTTCTTTTAAAAAACACTAAAGCTAGCTTGGGGGTTGTACCATAGACTAGCAGGAATGCTTTATATAGACTGATGGCTTGACTGGTATACAGCTCTGAGAAATGCTATGTAGTTTATATTTAGGTTCTGTATGCAATGTACTCAGGCAAGCAAGGGGTTCTGAATTAGATCCTAATCAATTTTCCTTTGCCTCATTTTATTTGACAGGGTGTTCATGATATATTCCAAGGTTCACCTGAACGGTTATGGGGGCCTGACGAGCCCAGAATGAACAAGATTGTGTTCATAGGGAAGAACTTGGATGCTCAGGAGTTGGAGAAGGGCTTTAAAGCCTGTTTACTGTGAGATTTAAAACAATAAGTTAATTGGTTAACATCTCTTTATATTGTGTTCTTGATTAGCAAACAAATATGCGCAGCTGATTTTTTTTCTCTAGCTTTTTTTGATGAACAATGAATTGTTACCAACATATATTTCAAAATAGAAAGATCACTGAAAAGGGATGTCTGAGCTATTTTGAATGGCGTCGGTAGTGGGATTTCTTCTTGCTCTTGGAGAATGCCCGTGTGAGAACCGGGTGGCTTACTCTTGAGATTTATTTTCATTGTTTTTCCATAGGGTTCTTGAGTTTTAGGCTGATCTTATTAGCAAACTTGAGAAGCTTCAGTTAGAATGGCTAAAAGACCAGTCCACCAAACTTAAATGCTATGAATATTAATTACATGGGCAGGCTGTGGTAGACAGTTACATGAACATCATTTCACCTGTTGTGGTAGACAACACATTGTCTACGATTACAAAATTTGACCGCAACAAGTAGTTGAAAAGTTAGATTGCCAACATCTAGTAAAAAAACTCACTTTCACTATTTCTTTCTATTGAAAACACCTGAAAAAAGGAATTCAATCTTACATTTAGTCTGTGAATTGAGACAACTTGTGCTATCGTCTAGATTTATCTTCTTAGATCTCAATATCCATCTTATATGGTGTTTCTTTCAGCTTTTAATGGAGAAATTCTCAATCTCTTTTAGAATTTATGAAAAACTTTCAGATCATAGAAAATTATTTGGCTTGTTATCAAATTTGATTTAATGAATTAATCTTGAAATTTCTCGATTTGATTTCATGTAAAGCCTGGGTTTAGAGCTAAATAATAATATGGAAGTGACATTGATGTGACCTAGTTTATTTGGATCTAAAGGTAACCTAGATGACTTTAAAAAATTGAGGATTAAATTAAAATAAATAAATTAATTAAATTTGACCTTTAAAGACAGCTTGGACGTGAGGATAAATTGAGAAGAAAAAAACCCCTCTTAATCTAACTTCTTGTCTAGACAAAGTTTAAAATTAAACATGGGATTTTTCTTGTTATTTTAATCATTCAAGAATAATCCGGATGATTGATAAAAAAATAATATAATTTTTTTTTTTGTGGTAATTTCATCCTTCGTTGACCTTTCCATTTTGCCGTATATGTTTCGGTGAGTCTAAACTTACAAGCGTACACTCCCAGCTGCTATTTCAATGCCCACAGCAAACCTTCTGCAAATATGACCACCAGGAGACTCATCAGTGGATGACAACTATATCTACGACGGCATGAAACATAGGGTCCTCAAGAAGAGAATGAGAGGAGCAATCCCACTCCAAAAACGACATAGTTTTGATAGGAGAAAGAAAAAGAACAAGTGCACATCATGCTATGCTCCCACATCACTACAGGAAACCTACTCAATGAAAGTTTTATTTTGCAAAACACTGATATATGTATTATGCATCGATTACAAATCCTTGCCAGCAAAAAAACTATCAAGCAGGCAGGGGTTTTATGTGATTATTCAGAAAGCCCTCTCGTTCATGTTTTGAAAGCAATGCATTCTGATTCTGCATCAGCAGCTTCTTGCAGTCAACTTAGTCTTTCCATGCCCTCTTCAAACAATGCATGGACTTCACTATCAGTATAGGACTTCTGACCTGCCATTCCCAATCCTGCTTTCTGGCTGATACCATTTGCATCATCATCAGATAGTAATTAATTGATCATGTCAGTGTAATCCTTGCAAAAAGTAAGCATTCATAGGAAAATGTATAAAAACTTTGAAGAAGAGGATTCTAGGACTTCAATAACCTTTTTCCATGCCATATTTTGAATACATAATACCTGAATTAGATGACAAATTGTTGTACATGAAACAATTGAGATAGAAACTTAACTTGATAGAAAAAAAATGCAGGAATTCTCTAGTGTTTTTTTTTGGAAAAGAGAGGATACATTATATTATATACCTTGAGAAATTTGACAATCGAAGATCCATCACGAGGTGATCCCTCTTCACGTACTTGGTTTTCAAATTGGAGACGATGGTGTATTGTCTGAAACTGTTGGTATATTTCAACCACGAGCTTTTTTCTTTCTTCCATGTGCTGGAAAATTTCTTGCTTCAAAGGTTCAGTTTCTTCTTCCAGAATCTTCAATCGCTCACTTAGCTTCTTGATCTTACCAGTCTCTGATACTTGTTTCACTTGTTTACCTTCAGAAGAATCACTGCAAGCCTTAACTCTTGAAGAATTCGTTGGCGATATTTCCACTAGCTCGTTTGAACTCGAGGCCCTTGATTCTGGTAGCAGGTTCTTTCCATTCATCAACCTCTTCATTTCTCTTTTCTGTTCTTTCATTTTCATTGCATCTGTACCTCTGAAACCTTTTCCAATCCCACTCAAAAATCTCAGTCCATCACCAGCTTTATGCTTAAAATACTTGCTGGGCTCTTCAGAAGCTTGGAAATTGATAGGTTTTTTTCGAGAGGAACAACTCTGTAACTCGAGTGCTGCGATCTGCATTTTATTGCAACCCAGAATTTCTCCAAGTTTTTGCAAGGCATACAAATTTTCAGCACCAAGTTTATCAGAAGACCAATGTTAATCATTACCTATCAGGAAAACAAAGGAACAGTTAACATGTAATCAGGAAACGGCAAAACCATCGAAGAATTACCGAAAGAGCTGTTCCGCAATCATCATGAGAAGCCAAAAAAGAATAATAATGGACTTGACAATCCAAGATATAAAAACTAGAATACAAGAGAAATATACAAAGAGATTGGTCGGGGAATATAGCAGAGTCCAAGGAAACAAATGATGGTTGCTTACCTGATACAGTTTTTTCCATGTTCGAAAACACCAAGAACATGCTTCTAGACCTCCCTTTGCTTTTCTTCCAAAAGAAGTTGAGTGTTAGGGATGCAAGGAAGCAGATGAAATGAGCACCCTGTATCTACTATCTCGACCCTTTTGTCACATCGAGAGGGAGATCTATGGGAAATTGCCAGGCAGTTGCATGAGAATGTCTTC
Source organism: Salix dunnii (assembly GCA_015731905.1). NCBI lineage: Eukaryota > Viridiplantae > Streptophyta > Magnoliopsida > Malpighiales > Salicaceae > Salix > Salix dunnii. The sequence goes on from CM027661.1 coordinate 1,928,835, forward strand.
TTCACTCTTTGATCTGCTAGCTTCTGCTGTTAAACGTAGGCGATCGCTACGTAACATGAAGTGGTTAACATGTTTGCAACCTGAGAAACTGCAGACATTTAGCAGCATTATATTTTGGCTTATAGTTATCATACTCAGGGAGGCATAGTTTGGCTCCATTAACGCAGAGGTTATCAGGTCATATGCTTCTCCTTGAAGTAAACGAAAGTAATATTTAACAGTACGTGTTATCGAAACCCTCCATCCTTCTTTTCTCTACTAAGATCCGTAATATTTTTGTATTGGCTATCCCATTATAGATCCCTAACACAATGCTTTTATGCGAGTTACCCCATTATAGATTCATAACACCATCTTTTTACAAGTCATCCTATCATGGGTCACACCGCTATGATTTTTGTATTGGCTATCCCATTATAGATCCCTAACACAATGCTTTTATGCGAGTTACCCCATTATAGATTCATAACACCATCTTTTTACAAGTCATCCTATCATGGGTCACACCGCTATGATTTTCAATACCAGTAACTGATATGAATAGATAGAACGCAATAGTTACTGGACATGTTTCTTTCGAGGAGGAATCTGCCCATCCCTTCCCACGCTCTTCTTGTTTCTAAGTGTTTTTACTTGTAATAAACCATGTATTATTTGCTCTAATCTATGTTAGTTGAATATTAGAGATACGCTTCAGGTGATATAAAAGCCTAATAGTTTCTAGTGGTTAATTGTTGAACAATTGTGGTTGGAAGAAGACAACTTTCAAAATACTTGATTTTATCCATTATATTTTCACTTACCAAAAGATGACTACAACCCTTTATATATATAAAAAAACATAGAAAACACTAATAATAATATTGAATAAGAAAACTATTCCCTTCAAATAATGAAAAAAAACTAGAAAAACATAATAATACAAAATAGAAAAAAATAAAATTAATTAAGGAAAATATTTGTTTTCCTGAAAAAAGACTCGTGCATCAGTCTTCTTTGGGTTGAAAAGTAACTAGTTGACCTAAACGGACATCTTTAGATGCATGATCCATACTACTGTGAATCCCTAAGAAATTTGTGTTGGCTTTTCCGTAATATTATACACCATTGTGTGAGTCGTCCTATTATTGATTCACAACATATATAAGCTATTAAGATTCTCAATAACAACAATTGAGAAACAACCGTAATGTCATGAGACTTTTTCCTCTAATGATTTTTCAGCAACTAGGCACTAGATATCATTAAGCTCTGATTAATGTCCTATACGACCTCCAATCAACATTAATATCAACCTCATATATATATATATATATATATATATATATATGTATGTATATTACTATTTTATTTTTCTAGTTTGTTTTTCTATGCAAGGAGCTATAATAGTCTTTTGGTAAGTGAAAATTTAATGAATAAAATTAAGTATTTTTAAAAATCTTCAATGATGTTCTTGTTTTTTGAGTTTTAAGTTTTTTGACTTGTAATAAACTTTCTAGTTTTTATATATATAGATATATATTCCACAAACTTCAACACTAGTATGATCCCTACAAGCCCCCCTCAAACCTTATAAACTAAACAAATACTTTCTGAATAAAACGCAAGGCACCAGAACAAGAATTTGTAAACTGCTAAATGCTAATCATACTATTAGAGACTGGAAAATTTCGTTGTGATAACGAACCATTTACAAGGCTGCTTTTCTCGAGGATATAAACAAAAAAGGGCATTATTACAAGTGTGTGATGTCAATTTGACTTGCAGTCCTCCATACACAATGACTGTAGTAGAGGGTCGTTTCCGTACATTCATCATGGAGAGGTTGCTCAGTCAACTGGGATTTCGACCTCCATTTTCAGGCCAGAATTTCCAAAAACCTGCTTCGCATACAAAGCAAAACCTATCATTGAATAGCTCAAAACGATATTGCAAGGAGCATGTAGACTGGATCGGACCATTTACGTGGGTTTCTACATGAAGTTACCACATTCGATGATCTTACCTTAGCAGAAAGCTCAAGCGTGTCAATTGAGAAAACATAAATTCTTAAGATGGCTATTAGTATTTTCTGTTAGAAAAGACAATAATAATTAAAATCCATTACTGAGAAAAGAACATCCTAGCCGATGACCACCATCCTCGGTCCCTAGAAAGAATACAAGACTAACAGCCAGAAAAATTGCACTCATGGAAACAGAGAGTTACAGACAGCAGGATGGCCTGTAAGATCAATGGGAATTTCACGTTGTATGTGCCAAGAATACCACAGTTGTTAAGATAGTATGATCTCTTTGTACTATACTGGGAATGCAGCAGCATTACACAGTAATGCAGTTTGAACAATCTTCCAAACATTGATATTTATAGCAACTTTTAGAGTCTAAGATTCAAACTGAATTATCCTGTAATTTTCTATGAATAAAACATCAGTTCTAAATCCCTTACGAGGTCACACAGGCCTTTCCACCCCTGCTGAATTATCTTACCATTGTATTCATAAAATTCAGCCAATGCATGTTTTAGTAATGAGAGGTGCAGAAGATAATGTAATATGTTGCTTTCATGTGGATGATCCTTGCAACAACTCACTTTTTATTCTACCAGTCTCAATCAAATTTCATTTCTAACCTATTGGTGCTAATAGAGATGCATGTATCCTTGCTCTCTTCAATTCTATTCTTTCATTAGCCAATAAGAAGCAAATCAAATTAATTAATTAAATTTCATTTAATTGTAATAAGAAATACTGTATTCTAGAAAATCATGTTAGCAGACAAAAAATACAAATAAAATGTAAAAAACCTTAATGAAGTCATCCAGCGTTAAGTACGATTCCCTTGTGTAACCCGCTTCCTTCAAAACTTGGACCAAGACTTTCTGCAGGACAAATGAGAGAAAGTGTATGGAATTAATTATGCTTGTGTGAAATCTGAAGCAATGGTGACAAGTGGCTCCGACACAAAATTACTGAAGCTATGTTATTACCTAAATAACCAGCCATAAGGCAATATCGAATCAAGTGGAAACCAGCATAGAACATGATGATCTCATTAAAGGAAATGGATCGATATGACTGTCATCAGCCAAACCAACATTGAATTAACTCCTTTCAAATAAGTCGTAACCTGATCATTTCATCCCTTAATGACAAAGTCACCATTTACAATAACTCCCAAACATTCATGTATTAAGTCTTTCATAAATGCTTTCATGCATTATGAATTTTCAGGATATTTGGCAAATAGCAGGATTAGATAACAAAACAGGAAGTCTTTGGTTATACCTCTCTTTGCTCATTGGACATGAACAAACCAGATAAATCCTGAAGAACTTCTAGTATGTCGTTAAAAGATATTTTTCCATTCCTGTCCGAGTCATATACATTGAAAATAACTGGGACAACGAGACATTCGATGATATTAGTATAACACCAAAAACAGTGGAACATTTACCTTTCTTCAGAGTGAGGACAATAAATATTCTCAATCAACATAGAAATGGCAGCCCAAAATGAAAGAATGGCGAGGGTGAAAAGTGCACTGTGCATGTAAAACGTAATGCTGGCCTAACTGGATAAATTTGATCATATTCACAGCTAATTCCTCTCTTCTTTTTTCCAATCACAAAGCTCTCAAAACAAGTTTAACATGACTAAAATGTCGTACAAGTCACCATATGCTTTCTCTAGTCCTCATAACACATCTAAGAACTATTTAGTTCACTCCAACATATAAGGTAAAACCCATACAAACAAATCATCATGAAAAAGTAGTGACCAGATTCAAATATTGTAAATCAAGGTATCAAATACTAACGTCCTATTTTCTGCTCCATATTTGCTTTAGCAGAAAAAGCAGATAAGAAGGCAACGAAGTCCTTGAAGTTCAGGCCATCCACCATTTTAAGCAGCCTCTGCAAGAAGCCAGAAATCCACACATGCTCAAAACATAAAATGAAAAAAAGAAAAAAAAAAAAAAACATAAATTCAATATCCAGTTAGTTCTCCATTAATTAATATACAATTGGGCCAAAAAGATTACTTGAGAGAGTGGATTCATTGCAAACTCAGGCACTGATAAGAATTCATCAGCTGAGATGAACCCCTTTGCATTTCGATCTAGCTGACAAAACCTTTGATACAGTGACACTATTTCTTGCTGGGAGACTAAATTTCTCAAAAACAATAAAAAAAAATCAAAATTGAGAGAAAAAAACATCAAAATAACATAAGAAGAGAGACAGAGAAACAAGATATGGAAAAAAACAACATTACATAGATTATGGCAGTGTTGTTGAACCCCTTCTATGTCGTACTGAGTTAGCACAGACGAGGCTGTCCCCATTGAATCTTCACCAAGTAAAAAGAAATTCAACAAATTTAAATAAGTAAAAGACCAATTCTCATAGATAACAAGTTACCGATTCCCATCAACCAAAACACAAATTTCAAGCCCGTATTTATCATATAAATCATACCCATAAAACCCACAAATGGGAAATTCCAACAAATATTCAGCTCGTCTTTTCATCATTTATGATTCAGTTTTTACAAACAATTCAGACAAAGAATCAGTGTACTGAGTTTTAAAGCATGGAACTTTTTCCCGACAACCAAACAGTAAGAACGAAGAGAGAGAGAGAGACCTGGGAGTGAAGCAGATATAGGTGAAGCTACTGGAGGATGGAATGGATAGACCAAGATTGCGGAGGTGCGTGTACATACATACATAGAAAAAAAAAACAGGGCAGAGCACGGCAGGGATGACTTTTTAGGTTTATTTTACTTGGTCACATTGATGCTTGAAACTCCGTCAAGACCAAACAAAGCATTATTATTAATCGATTCCCCTAATTGACTGATTGCTTGCTGACGAGGAATTATGTTCATGCTAAGCCCCAGCTGCATAAGAACAAGCACATCACAACGTAGTTTTCTTTCTGGGATTCTCGCACGTGTTATACTTATCCTGTATACACTATCTATATTGTTTCTTTAAATATTAAAAAACAATTACTTCACTAAAACCCTAAAAGAGCTTACTAATATTGTCTCTAACCTTTTAATTTTTTAATTATAAATTAATTAAATTAAATCTCCTGAAAAGTTACATATAATGTCAAAACTCATAACACTATTATTCATTATAATAAAAAAAAATACCTTTGACCCCAAAAAACTTTTAAACAATATATTGAAATATAATGATATTTTCAATAATAATAATTATTTTTATCCATATATTAACTTGTGACTCGGGTCTTGTCCAATATCAATCTCTAATTATATTTTAAAATTATGATAATAATAATTTTATTCTTATGTCAACCCTCCTTGCTTGGGACTTGAGCCATGTCTCGGGATGACCTTCAAATCATATTTTAAAATTATAATACTAGCTATTTTTATTTTTACATTGTCTTGGGTCAACTCGAGTAATCCATTCCAACCCAAATTATTTTATTCTTATATTGTCTTGGGTTAAATTCGAGTTAATCATCTTAACTTGTGATCCAAACCTTATCATGGAAGGACAATCTTTAACTATAACCTAAGTTTTATCCACATCCTATTCAAATTTTAAAATTATAATAATAATAATTATTAAATTACTCTAGTGAATAATTAATCTGTGCTTTGCTATACAAAACTTCTACCCTAGAATAGTTACAAAAACATAATTTTTATATTATTACATTAATCAACCTCACAAAAAAATAATTATAATGTCATGTCCTTCTTATCCAATATACCAAACACCACCTCATTGATTTTCAGGTCAAGTTATGGTTCGTGATGATGCATTTCACTGTCAACAACCCTATCTTTCATACACTATTGAGTTAGATTGTTTTTGGCATTATATTTTTTAATATTTGTTTTTTAAAATATCCTAAAGAATATATCATTATAGTAAAGAGACTGAGATCTGCATAATAAATTTTGAGTTCGAGTCAAGATATGTATTTTTTATAAGAATCTGGGTCAATCAGGATTTATTCGCTCAACTGGACCCACAAAATATGTTTTATAGGAGATGAGGTTTCCTCGAATCCCAAAAAAAAATATTTTTGAAAAAAACATTTTTTTTATATTTTAAATTAAGTGTTTTTAGTGTTTTTAGATCATTTCACATTCTAATATCAAAAATATTTTTAAAAAATTAAATATATTATTTTGATGCATTTCTAAACAAAATTATTTTTTCAAAAACAACCTCAACCACACACAAATCATTCTAATATACTCAATGATTTAGATTATTTTTATATTATTATATCAATCAACATCACAAAAAAAATATATTTATATTATTACATCAATCAACCTCACAAAAAATAATAATGTTATGTCCTTGTCATCCAATATAGCAAACACCACCTCATTGATTGTCAGGCTGTGTTATGGTTCGTGGTGATACATTTCGCTATCATCATCCCAATCTTTCATATACTCAATTATTTGAATTTTTTTTTTTTTAGCATTTCATTCTAAAAATATTTTTTTTTAAAAAAAGTTAAATTTTTTTATTTTAAATTGTAAATTATTTTCAGAATGCTGATATCAAAAATAAATTTTTTTAAATAAAATATATTGTTTTAATATATTTTAAAATATTTTTTCTTTCAAAAAGAATCTTAACCGTCCATTTAAAAACAGATAATTCTAATATACTCATTGGCCACGCCACCACAATATCTTCGATCCTCTGTTGCTAGTCATTGTTGTCTGGAAAAGCCTCATTCAGCTCATCCACAGTCATAAATGAGCCAACTTTCAACCTTGCTTCCCAGCCATATAGCTTTAAAAATAGTGCAAAGTTTAATTTATTTATTTTAGCCTTACCCAAGAGGAGGGTTATTTTTATGTTCTAATATGTTTTTTAAAATAAATTTTATTTTTTTATAAAATATATTAAATTAACTTTTTTCATATATGATTTTGATAATTTTAATATGCTAGTAAAAAATAATATTATTTCATAAACTTTTAGTGAAAAACATTTGTTTTATGAAAACTATGTTGATCAATTTCATGACAATTGGTTTTAAATATTATTCGAAAAGGGTATTTCAAATTTGAGTAAAAAAATGCACACCAACCATTTGAGCATAATATCAAAGAATATTATGTAATTATTTTTAATTAGCATCATGTAATTGAATGTATATTTTATAATTTGATGATGTTTATTTTCTCTTTTGATTAGGTTATGTTTTTATTCAATTTACTCGTTAAATTTAATTGGTGTTGGTGATCATTTGAAAATTGATTTTTCTTCTTTTCTATTTTCTTTGTTTTTTTTAATTTATTCTTTAAGTCAAATAATATTTTTTAAGCTGATGATATTTATTTATTTTTTGTTTGTTTTTTTTTTTTAACTTTTTTAGTTTTTTATTTATCATTGAGTTATAGAATTTTTAATGAATACAACATCGAATGATAAATTATTAGATTTGAACCATTATATATAGAAAAGATATAAAAAATAATTCTTAATAAATACAATATCGGAAGATAAATTATTTCAATTGTTATTCTTATGATTGAAGGCAAAAAAATATTGTCAACATAAAAAAAATATTATTTGATATAAAGGACAAATGAACAAAGTTCAAGGATAAAATTAAAGGATATAGGCAAATTTGTACTATTATCATCTTAAATATAATTATTATAATTGCTTGGATTATAATAAAATTTGATGTTTAATATTTTATGTTTAATACTAATGTGAAGTCATACAATTTTAAAGAAATAAGATAAAAACTAAAAACAATATTGAGTCATAATTTTTTTTCAAATTATTAATTCGGGATATTAGATTTGAAATATTATATGTAGAGAAGTTGCAAAATTTTTTTCTTAATGAATACAATACTTTATGATAAATTATTTGAACTATTATTCTTATTCTTATTATTATGATTGAAAGTAAAACAAAAAACAATATTAGCAGCATTGAAAAATAATTGATATAAAGAACAAAAATAAAATTAGTATTATTATCATTTTAAGATACTACTATTAAATATAATCTATATTAATGTGTTATTTTCTTTCCCATTTGCTTGAAAAACTTTCAATTATCTCTCTCTCTCTCTCTCTCTCTCTCTATATATATATATATATATATATGTTAGAGATTCTTTTTAAATTGTATTTTTCTTAAAAATATGTTAGGCTAATTATATATATTTCAATATATGTGTAATATTAACACATTAAAATATATAAAAAATAAACTACGATTTTTTTTTAATCTTATATTAATTTAATCTGAGTGTTTTGAAATACTTTTAATATAATAATATCAAAAATAAATCCTAAAAAATATTTTATTTTATTTTTAAATCAAAATCATTTGAAGTTAAAAGTATACCAAACCACACGTGGATAAAATAGAAGAAAACAAAAACAAAGATAACAAATTACTAGCAACAAAATATTCATTATACGTGTATTAAAGAGAGTTTCACTCTTATTTCACGTCACCAAAGCTAAATTTATGTTATATTTAATAGAAGCTGCATTTTATATAGATATAAATAGTAATAAAAATTAACAGTAAAAAGTAAAAATATAAATATATAAAAAATAAAAATTATCTCAAAAATGCCAAAAAGATTAAAAAGGTCAAAACAAAATAAAAAATAAAGATTAAAATAAAAAAAATTAAGAAACACTTTTTTTTCACTACTACCGAGCGCAGGCCACTCGTAAACTATCTAGAGCTCAACGACAGATCAGCCAAGCCAATCTTCAAGGACAAAGCTCCGGGGTAAGCTCATTGAGCTCCAGCTGCAGCTGCAGCTCCAACATCCTTCACCGTTCGTTTAAAGATTGTCCTCTAGCTCCGGAGTTCTCTTCTCTACATGTTTTGTCCTGATCATACCAACCAACCACAACACCTCACAAACATTAGCAAGAATCACAGAAAGACCAGACATGCAATCACATCAGAGCTTCCCGGCAACCATGGCAGGCGTTTCAGCTCTCTCTGCAGAGATTTTGCTATCAAAGCGTGTTCAGGAAATGGTCCTCAACGGTGAAGAACCACAAAAGCCTTACATTAGTAGAGATGATTGCACAGATGAAGCAATTCCCACTCCCCCATCTGATCTGATTCCGATCATAGACCTCAGTCTCCTCTCTTCTTCAGAACCATGCTCTGCACAGGAACTGCAGCGGCTTAGATTAGCTCTTTGTTCATGGGGCTGCTTTCAGGTATGAAATTTATTTACCATGCACGGAGAGCAGGACTTGAAATGATAGCCCAGAATTCTAAACATACCACCCATTAGAAGAGTCTCAAGCATTATCTTAGCGAAAAGGTCAAGAGATTTGCAGGAAAGTTGCATTAGAAGCATGAATATTCAACAACAGATCCAGAATCATGATCTATGATGCCCTAACTATATACCCAGAACATGGTTAAAAAAGGCGAAAGCCACCTCTTTTGGAATTGTTGAGTCGGCTTCATTTTGTGCTCCATGCTACGTTGTTAAAACTACTTGTGGGTTTCAGGCAACGGGTCACGGTATTCCAAAATCATTTCTTGATAAAATTCGTCAAGTAGCAAGGGATTTCTTCGAGCAGCCAACGGAGGAGAAGAAAAGGTATGCGAAAGGAGTGGACGAGTTTGAAGGATATGGAGCTGATCCTGTCCCAGCAGAAGGCCAGTCGCTTGACTGGTCTGATCGCTTATTTCTTAACGTTTATCCAGAAGATCGAAGGAAGCATAAGTTTTGGCCAGAGAATCCAAAATCATTCAGGTCTGCAGCATGCTCTTTGTATATATCGACTGCTAGAAAATATCAAAAATAGCTCTGAGAAGTTCAAATATATTATTAGAAAACCTGTATCCTCAACAAACTCTAGCAAGATACGTGTGTGTGTGTGTGTGTTCTCTCAATTCTAAACTGTGATTTAACATCAATTAATGCACAAAAAATTCCACATGTAAAGTAATTAAGATGTCCTAAACATATGTTTCATATGATCTTCTTAATCATAAATAGCAACAGGAAAGAATCTGATGATTTTCGTGGGAAGAACTGATCAAGGATCTTGATTATAGGAAACGCAGCACTAGAGTTTTAACTATGACTTGTTCTACAGAATGTCAAAGATTTTGCATTCAGATCAGAATTTCTGTAACTGTAATATGCACACAACATGTTCATAATTACGCAGAAAGGTTTTAGAAGAATACACCTCTAGGATGCAAATATTAACAGAGCTTGTTTCAAAAGCTATGGCAAAGTCATTGAACTTGGAAGCAGATTGCTTCCTGAATCAGTTTGGCGAACGAGCAGCACTAAAAGCAAGGTTCAACTACTACTCACGATGTCAAAGGCCCGATCTTGTTCTAGGTTTGAAAGCCCATGCAGATGGATCAGGGTACACTATTATCTTGCAAGATGATGCAGAAGGTCTTCAAGTCTTCAAAGATGAGCGGTGGTTCACAGTTCCTTCAATTTCTGATGCTCTCCTAGTCCTCATGGGCGATCAAATGGAGGTATGGTTGATGCTAATCTATTATGTGATCTTAAAAGGATAAGGACACACAGTAATACTACAAGCAAGCTCCCAGGAGAAATTTTGTTTGGAAAATAATATCGCCAGAGATTTTGTTTCACTCTTCTTGTTTAACCAATTTACGCAGCTTTTATGGTAACCATCATTCTGTCTCAACGAGTTGAAAAGGGTTTTTTCTAAGATTCAGGAACACATGGTCCCTGCAAAATGCTCTGTGCCTAAATATGCTGGACCTGGAAAAAGCATCTTGTCCAGATAAATGTTGAAATAAAAAATGTTTTATACAATAGGTGTATCAAACATTTTAGACTCTTAACAAGCAATTTTAGTTACTGCAGATAATGACCAATGGAATGTTCAAGAGCCCAGTTCATAGAGTTTTGACCAGCTCAGAGAAGGAGAGGATTTCTGTGGCTGTCTTCTACACACCTGAACCAAATAAAGAGATTGGACCAGAAGAAGGCTTGATCAGTGAGGAAAGACCAAAAGTATACAAGAAAGTGAAAGACTATGGTGTTGTGCACTGGGAATACTACCAGCAAGGAAAGAGGGCACTTCATGTGGCAAAAGTTTAGAGCTGTGCCATCAGCCTGATGCCCTGTGTTTTTATTATATCATCTATCCACACCATGTATGATAATGTTGTGGATATTATAGGTAATTTATGCACTCTGGAGAAGTTTCCTAGAACTACTCCCTCGTTATTTCCCATCATGTGGCTCCATGTAAATATGATTCCAGTGATTGCTGATGAAATCTATTTAGGCAACGTTTGGCATTGTTGTTGTGGCACTTTTATATTGTTTTTCAGGATGTTAAAGGCTCAAAACAATCAAAATCACATAAAAGAACGTGAATTTAGTGCCATATCAGATAAAAAGTTTTCTAAAAACATTTTCAATCACACTTGCATAAGACCAGATATGGATACAGGTTCCAGATGATGGATACAGGTTTATCTCACAAGTTCTAAGCCAATCTAATAAACATGTGTTATAACCACCAATCTTAACAGTGCTTTGTTTGAAACTACTCTGAAATCCAGGTCATGTTAGTATGATGATATTTCTAGAAAAATGACAGAAGTCTCTCCTCATGGCAATCCAGGGCCAACATGCACAATAAACCTAGTTTTCTAAGGGATACCGAGAAGTTCATGTTCATCTTCTGGCACCGAGCAGAAGGTTCCACTTCCAGAAGAGCACCATTGTTAAGCAATTTCTGAAACTTAGGCCTCTCCTTTGCTCCCTCGTCAGCATTCCCAAGCAACTGTTTCCTATAAACCTGACGCAATTTCCCAAACATAAATTGATTTGATAATTGGAGCTCCAGTCTTTATGCCTTAAATTGATTTACATGATTTTCCATGATATATTTTAAATGACTTGTTTGCTCGAGTAATATAAATTGTGATAACTTATCAAATATATTCTTCATAACATAAATCAATTCGCGCGTATTTCGACTGAATTCTCGAGCTACTATATCTATACCCATAAAAAAACAGGTGAAATTACTAGTTTATCTTTATCCTTAACCTACAACACCTTGTATTCGTTTGAAGAATTCTTTGTAGAATAGCATCTTGTATTCGTTTGAAGAATAGCATCGTGCTACTGTTTAAAATTATCAAACAGCGTTTATAAACTAAGTTCAGGTCTGGCCTATCCTCTCCTTGGAAAATAACTGAAGAATATTTGTGATGATCACATCATTCTGAATTAAAATATTTGTTACCGTTTGATCCAACAATTTTGCCCACCGTTTGATCCAACAAGTTCCCACCATCCGATGTTCTTGAAAAGGCATGCTGGGCAATTGACTATTTAAAGATATATTATCTCTTCTTTTAAATTCTTCAAAAGCCTGTTACGTGTTAAAAACAACTACTTACTTTATATTTTAATTAGCCATGTACTCACGTTTTGCCGAGTCAGAATTATATTTTTTTAATATAAAAAAAATATTAAGAGTGTTATTTTTTTATAATATTATAAATTTGAAAAAAATAATAATTCTACATTGAATTTTCATGAGTTGTGGGTTTTCAAAATAATATATGAATTTTAAATCGATATATATTTTTATGTTCAATAAGTTCCAACGAAACCAACAACGTAAAATTATCATCGAATTCACTGTATTGTAATTAGTTTATTTTGTAATATAATTTAAATTAAACATAAAAATAAAATATAAATTATAGAAACACTTGCAATAATAAATAACAAAAACATTCACTAAAATTATCTTTATTATTGTGTAAACAATGAAAACCATAAAATTATCTCAAAAAATATATAAAAAAAACTGAGAAAATAGAAAACAAAAACAGAAGACAAAACCAAAATAAGGAACATTCATGTATTATGTCTTTCGTAAATGCTTTCATGCATTATGAACTTTCAGGATATGGCAAATAGAAGGATTAGATAACAAAGCAGGAAGTCTGTGGTTATACCTCTCTCTGCTCACTGGACATGAACACACCAGATAAATCCTGAAGAACTTCTAGCATGTCGTTAAAAGATCATATACATTGAAAGTAACCGGGACAAAGAGACATTCGATGATATTAGCATGACACAAAAAACAGTGAAACATTTACCTTTCTTCGGAGTGAGGACAGTAAATGCTCTCAATCAACATAGAAATGGCAGCCCAAGATGAAACAATGGCGAGGGTAATAGGTGCAGTGTGCATGTAATACGTAATGCTGGCCTAACTGGATAAATTCGATCATATTCACAGCTAATTCCTCTCTTCCCAATCACAGAGCTCTCAAAACTGTCAAAAGAACTATATCATTTAAAAACTCAAGCTTGTAAGTGAGACCCCATAATATAATTTATATTATTCTCTAACACACCTCTTCAAGTGAAAGCCCTTTGGGCTTGAAACTTGCATAGACCCACATTATCTTGTGCTTGATTTTTATCAAAATAGAATGGGGGTGGTGAGATTTGAACTTGTGACCGCAGAGTCAACAAGGCTCTGATACCATGTTAAGGAACCATATCACCTAAAAACTCAAACTTGTAAGTGAGGCCCCATAATATGATTTATATTATTCTGTAACAAAAACAAATTTAACATGACTAAAATGTCGTACAAGTCACCATATGCTTTCTCTTGTCCTCATAACACATCTAAGAACTATTTGGTTCACTCCAACATATAAGGTAAAACCCATACAAACAAATCATCGTGAAAAAGCAGTGACCAGATTCAAATATTGTAAATCAAGGTATCAAATGCTTACGTCCTATTTTCTGCTCCATATTTGCTTTAGCAGAAAAAACAGATAAGAAAAAGCAGATAAGAAGGCAACGAAGTCCCTCCCCCTCCTGAAAAAAATACAGTGCATATTACCTAGGGTTGTTTTGGTCTTTTCATGTTCATGTCATTTTACATTGATTTTGTTTTGACTTTAAAGGTTAGGGACATTATTGTAATATAAATATATATTATGGTACATGTGTCAGCGTGTGAATGACCCCTCCTTTGTTTGATGATGTGTGCATGCGAGGTATTTCGACTGACCTTGGTGCCTCTTATACAATGAGGTGGTGCATGTCCCAAAAACTTCTCGAGTTTGACATTGAGATTTTTTATTTTTATTCTTTTTTTTCTCCATCTTGAATTTTGTTATTAAATTTTAAAACTACGATAATAATTATATATATATATATATTAACTCGTGACTCTTGTCTTTTCATATGTCAATCTCTAGTTTATATTTTAAAATTATGGTAATAATAATTTTATCTTTATATCAACCTTCCTTGCTTGTGACTTGAAGCTTGTCCCGGGTCGATCTCCAAATTAAATTTTAAAATTATGATATCAACTATTTTAGTTTTTACATTGTTTAGGGTTAACTAGAATAAACCATTCTAACCCATATCATTTTTATTTTTACATTGTCTTGGGTCAACTCAAATAAACCATTCCAACCTAGATTATTTTTATTCTTACATTGTTTTGGGTCAAACCCGAGTTAATCATCTTAGCTTCTGATCAAAACCTTACCATTGAAAGATAATATTTCACCATAACCTGAGTTTTATCTATTCCCTATTTAAATTTTAAAATAATAGTAATAATAAATTTTTTTTAAGTTATACTCTAGTAAATAATTAATCTGGCCTTTGCTATACAAAACTTCTACACTAGAATAGCCTTACAAGTGTTATATATATATACACACACACACACACACATCAATCAACCTCACAAAAAAATAATAATGTTATGTCCTTCTTATCCAATATACGAAACACCATCTCACTGATTTTCAGGCCAAGTTATGGTTCGTGAATCGTGATGATGTATTTCGCTATCAACCCTGTCTTTCATACACTCAATTATTTGGATGGTTTTTTTTTTTTGGCATTTCATTCTAAAAATATTTTTAAAAAAAGTTAATTTTTTTTTATTTTTTTTTAAATTAAATATTTTTAATATTTTTAAATTATTCATGTCATAAATAAAATTTTTAAAATAAAAGATATCATTTTAATATATTTCAATTTATTTTTCAAAAACAATCTTAACCGTCCATTTAAAAATATATAATTCTAATATACTCATTGGCCACGCCACCACAATATCTTCGATCCTCTGTTGCTAGTCATTGTTGTCTGGAAAAGCCTAATTTAGCTAATCCACAGTCATAAATGAGCCAACTTTTAACCTTGCTTCCCAGCCATATAGCTTTAAAAATAATGCAAAGTTTACTTTATTTATTTTAGCCTTACCCAAGAGGAGGGTTATTTTTATGTTCTAATATATTTTTTAAAATAAATTTTATTTTTTTATAAAATATATTAAATTAACTTTTTTCATATATGATTTTGATAATTTTAATATGCTAGTAAAAAATAATATTATTTCATAAACTTTTAGTGAAAAACATTTGTTTTATGAAAACTATGTTGATCAATTTCATGACAATTGGTTTTAAATATTATTCAAAAAGCGTATTTTCAAATTTGAGTAATGATAAACAATGTTTTTTTTTTTTTAAAGCACACCAACCATTTGATCATAATCTTGAAGGAAGATCCAACTATAAATCTCACTAATCTAATGCCTATACATATATTTTTTTCCTTATCATATATATATATATATATATATATATATTTTCCTTATCATATATTATTTTATATTAACTATTACTCTTGTCAAACTGACCAAAAACTAACAAATTTTCAAAAGAATTAAACTTTTTACTAAAAGATATGGTGATTTTTTACTAGTTATTTCATTCTATTAATTAACATCATGTAATTGAATGTATATTTTATAATTTGATAATGTTTATTTTCTATTTTAATGAGGTTATGTTTTTATTCAATTTACTTTTTAAATTTAATTGGTGTTGGTGTTCATTTGAAAATTGATTTTTTTCTTTTATATTTCCTTTGTTTTTTTATTTATTCTTCAAGTCAAATGATGTGTTTTAAACTGATAATATTTATTTATTTTTTGTCTGCTCTTTTGTTATAGTTTTTAGTTTTTTTTTTTTTTTATCATTGAGTTACAAGATTTTTATTAAATACAACATCGAATGATAAATTGTTAAATTCGAACCATTATATATAGAAAAGATATAAAAAATAATTTTTAATAAATACAACATTGGATGGTAAATTATTTCAATTGTTATTCTCATTGTTACTCTTATGATTGAAGGCAAAAAAAATATTTTCAACATAAAAAAAATATTATTTGATTTGAAGGACAAATGAAAAAAAGTTTATGGATAAAATTAAAGGATATAAGCAAAATTTGTACTATTATTATCTTAAATATAATTATTATAATTGCTTGGATTATAATAAAATTTGATGTTTAATATTTTTTTTTAATACTAATGTGAAGTCATACAATTTTAAAGAAATAAGATAAAAATTAAAAACAATATTGAGCCATAATTGTTTTTCAAATTATTAATCCGGTATATTAGATTTGAAACATTATATATAGAAAAGCTGCAAAACTTAATTCTTAATAAATACAACACTTAATGATAAATTACTTGAACTGTTATTCTCATTGTTATTATTATGATTGAAAATAAAATAAAAAACAATATTAGTAGCATTGAAAAATAATTGATATACAGAACAAATGGAAATATTTGAAGAACAAAATTAAAGGACAAAAACAAAATTAGTATTATTATCATTTTAAGATATTACTATTAAACAAAATCTATATTAATGTGTTATTTTCTTTCCTGTTTACCTAAAAAACTTTTAATTATTTAGTTTTTTTTATATATATATTAATTTATAATGGATAAGATGTTGAAAATAATGTTAGGGATTTTATATATATATATATATATGTGTGTGTGTGTGTGTGTGTGTGTGTGTGTGTGTGTGTGTGTGTGTGTGTGTGTGTAATATTAACGCATTAAAATATACAAAAAATGAACTAAGATTTTTTAATTTTAAATTAATTTAATCCGTGTGCTTTGAAATACTTTTAATATAATAATATCAAAAATAAATCTTTAAAAATATTTTATTTTATTTTTAAATCAAAATCATTTTAAACTAAAAATATACCAAACCACAAGTAGACAAAATAGAATAAAACAAAAAAAAGACAACAAATTACTAGCAACAGAACATTCATTATACGTGCATAAGAGAGAGTTTTACTCTCATTTCACGTTACCAAAGCTAAATTTATGTTATTTTTAATTAAAATTGTATTTTATATAGATATAAATAACAATAAAAATTAAAAATGAAAACTAAAAATATAAATATATAAAAAATAAAAATTATCTCAAAAATGCCAAAAAGATTAAAAAGGTCAAAACAAAATAAAAAATTAAAAAAAATAAAGATTAAAATAAAAAAAAATAAAGAGCGCAGGCCACTCGTAAACTATCTTAAGCTCAACGACAGATCAGCCTAGCCAATCGTCAAGGACAAAGCTCCGGAGTAAGCTCATTGAGCTCCAGCTCCAGCTCCAGCTCCAACATCCTTCACCGTTCGTTTAAAGATTGTCCTCTAGCTCCGGAGTTCTCTTCTCTACATGATTTGTCCTGATCATACCAACCAACCACAACACCTCACAAACATTAGCAAGAATCACAGAAAGACCAGACATGCAATCACATCAGAGCTTCCCGGCAACCATGCCTGGCGTTTCAGCTCTCTCTGCAGAGATTTTGCTATCAAAGCGTGTTCAGGAAATGGTCCTCAACGGTGAAGAACCACAAAAGCCTTACATTAGTAGAGATGATTGCACAGATGAAGCAATTCCCACTCCCCCATCTGATCTGATTCCGATCATAGACCTCAGTCTCCTCTCTTCTTCAGGACCATGCTCTGCACAGGAACTGCAGCGGCTTAGATTAGCTCTTTGTTCATGGGGCTGCTTTCAGGTATGAAATTTATTTACCATGCACGGAGACTAGGACTTGAAATGATAGCCCAGAATTCTAAACATACCACCCATTAGAAGAGTCTCAAGCATTATCTTAGCGAAAAGGTCAAGAGATTTGCAGGAAAGTTGCATTAGAAGCATGAATATTCAACAACAGATCTAGAATCATGATCTATGATGCCCTAACTATATACCAAGAACATGGTTAAAAAAGGCGAAAGCCACCTCTTATGGAATTGTTGAGTCGGCTTCATTTTGTGCTCCATGCTACGTTGTTAAAACTACTTGTGGGTTTCAGGCAACGGGTCACGGTATTCCAAAATCATTTCTTGATAAAATTCGTCAAGTAGCAAGGGATTTCTTCGAGCAGCCAACGGAGGAGAAGAAAAGGTATGCTAAAGGAGTGGAAGAGTTTGAAGGATATGGAGCTGATCCTGTCCCAGCAGAAGGCCAGTCGCTTGACTGGTCGGATCGCTTATTTCTTTCCGTATACCCAGAAGATCGAAGAGAGAATAAGTTTTGGCCAGAGAATCCGAAATCGTTCAGGTCTTCAGCATGATCTTTGTATATATCAACTGCTAGAACATACAAAAAATAGTTCTGAGAAGTTCAAATATATTATTAGAAAACCTGTATCCTCAACAAACTCTAGCAAGATACGTGTGTGTGTGTGTTCTCTCAATTCTAAACTGTGATTTAACATCATTTAATGCACAAAACATTCCACATGTAAAGTAATTAAGATGTCCTAAACATATGGTTCATATTATCTTCTTAATCATAAATAGCCATAGGAAAGAATCTGATAATTTTCCTGGGAAGAACTGAACAAAGATCTTGATTATAGGAAACTAACAAGCAGCACTAGAGGATTCACTATGACTTGTTCTACATAATGTCAAAGATTTTGCATTCATATCAGAATTGCATTCATATCAGAATTTCTGTAACTATAATATGCACACAACATGTTCATAAATACGCAGAAAGGTTTTAGAAGAATACACTTCCAGGATGCAAATATTAACAGAACGTGTTTCAAAAGTTATGGCAAAGTCATTGAACTTGGAAGCAGATTGCTTCCTGAATCAGTTTGGCGAACGAGCAGCACTACAAGCAAGGTTCAACTACTACTCACGATGTCAAAGGCCCGATCTTGTTCTAGGTTTGAAAGCCCATGCAGATGGATCAGGGTACACTATTATCTTGCAAGATGATGTAGAAGGTCTTCAAGTCTTCAAAGATGAGCGGTGGTTCACAGTTCCTTCAATTTCTGATGCTCTCCTAGTCCTCATGGGCGATCAAATGGAGGTATGGTTGATGCTAATCTGTTATGTGATCTTAAAAGGATAGGGACACACAGTAATACTACAAGCAAGCTCCCAGGAGAAATTTTGTTTGGAAAAAAATATCGCCAGAGATTTTGTTTCACTCTTCTTGTTTAACCACTTTACGCAGCTTTTATGGTAACGATCATTCTGTCTCAACCAGTTGGAAAAGGGTTTTTTCTAACATTCAGGAACACATGGTTCCTGCAAAATGCTCTGTGCCTAAATATGCTGGACCTGGCAAAAACATCTTGTCCAGATAAATGTTAAAATAAAAAATGTTTTATATAATAGGTGTATCAAACATTATAGACTCTTAACAAGCAATTTTAGTTACTGCAGATAATGACCAATGGAATGTTCAAGAGCCCAGTTCATAGAGTTTTGACCAGCTCAGAGAAGGAGAGGATTTCTGTGGCTGTCTTCTACACACCTGAACCAAATAAAGAGATTGGACCAGAAGAAGGCTTGATCAATGAGGAAAGACCAAAAATATACAAGAAAGTGAAAGACTATGCTGATGTGCACTGGGAATACTACCAACAAGGAAAGAGGGCACTTCATGTGGCAGAAATTTAGAGCTGTGCCATCAGCATGATGCCCTGTGTTTTTATTATATCATCTATCGACACCATGTCTGATAATGTTGTGGATATTATATGTAGTTTATGCGGTCTGGATAAGTTTCCTAAAACTACTCCCTCCGTGTTATTTCCCATCATTTGGCTCCATGTAAATATGATTCCAGTGATTGCTGCTGAAATCTATTCAGGCACCGTTTGGCATTGCTGTTGTGGTACTTTTAAATTGCTTTTCAGAATGTCAAAGGATCAAAACAATCAAAAATACATAAAAGAACGTGAATTTAGTGCCATATCAGATAAAAAGTTTTCGAAAAACAATTTCAATCACACTTGTATAAGACCACGTGATGGATACAGGTTTATCTCACAAGTTCTAAGCCAATCTAATAACCAAGTGTTATAACCACCAATGTTAACAGTGCTTTGATTGAAACTACTCTGAAATCCAGGTCATGTTAGTATGATGATTTTTCTTGAAAAATGACAGAAGTCTCTCCTCATGGCAATCCAGGGCCAACATGCACAATAAACCTAGTTTTGTAAGGGATCCTGAGAAGTTCATGTTCATCTTCTGGCACCGAGCAGAAGGTTCCACTTCCAGAGGTGCACCATTCTTAAGCAATTTCTGAACCTTAGGCCTCTCCTTTGCTCCCTCGTCAGCATTCCCAAGCAACTGTTTCCTATAAACCTGACGCAATTTCCCAAACATGAATTGATTTGATCAACTGGAGCTTCAGTCTTTATGCCTTGAATTGATTTACATGAGTTTCAATGATATATTTTAAATGACTTGTTTGCTCGAGTAATATATATTGTGATAACTTATCAGATATATTCGTTATAACATAAATTAATTCATTATGGATTAGTTTATGCACATCTCAACTAAATTCTCGAGCTCTTGTATCTATTCTCTAAAAAAATCAGGTGAAATTACTAGTTTATCCTTAACCAACAACACCGCTGTATTTGTTTGAAGAATTCTTTGTAGAATAGCATCGTGCTTCTGTTTCATTACGAAAAATATTTGTGTTGATCACATCATTCTGAATTATATCTTTCAAACTATTTGTTACCGTTTGATCCAACAATTTTGCCCACCGTTTGATCCAACAAGTTCCCACCATCCGATGTTCTTGAAAAGGCATGCTGGGCAATTGACTATTTAAATATATAGTTTTTCTTCTTTTAAATACTTCAAAAGCCTATTACTTGTTAAAAAAAAACTACTTACTTTATATTTTAATTAGCCATATACCGAGTCAGAACTATATTTTTTTAAAGGTAAAAAATATTAAAAGCGAGATTTTTTTTTATAATACTAAAAATTTATATAAAATAATAAATTTATACAGAATTCTTATGAAAAGCGAGTTTCTAACAAAATATATAAATTTTAAATCTATATAACTTTATATATTCAACATATTTTAACAAAATCACCATCATAAAATTATTATCGTTATAAAAAAATAAAAAGATTCGGATACTTGAATTATTGAATTCACCGTATTATGATTAGTTCATTTTATTATTTAATTTAAATTAAACATAATAATAAAATATAAATTGTGAAAATACTTACAATAACTAAATAACAAAAATAAATCATTGATTTTATATTTATAAAAAGAAGAAAACAACATTGAAAATCCATTATTACGTTACCATCATTATCATGACTATAACAATTAAAATTATCATCACCATTATTGTGATAATTAAAAATCATTTAATTACTCTGAAAAATAATAAAAAACAAAATACTTTACAAATAAAACAAGCAAGAAAACAATAAAAAAACAATTACTAAAATTATCTTTATTAATACATAAACAATATAAGCCACTATTTTTTTTTTTTGTTTCACCTTGAACATGAGGCTCGCCTTCCAAGCTCATTTCAAGCTTTAGGTATTCCTAAGCTTGACACCCCGCCCCCATTTTTTTTATGTTTCTATTTATTTCTTTGAATATTTTATTTTTGGATATTTACATATTTGTTTATCTTAAAATAAAATAATTATAATAATATTATAAAAATGACCTTATAATACTGTATATAATTGTTGACCTGAAATATGAACGGATTATTTTGATATTATTATTAGTAATTATTTTATGAACAATTACATATAAATCTAAGTTTTTAATTATTTAACCTTTTGGAATTAATAATTTTTATTTTATTTTTTCATACAACCACATAAAAATTATCAACACATTTTTTTCCCTTTTCCTTTTTGATTTTAATTTTTCTCTTAAAATTATAATGTTTTTTTAATTCCAAGAAAAGTCATGCTATGCATATTACAAGATATGTTAAGAAAAAGAGTAAACAAGGAATAATTAACTAAAAAAGGAAAAATATTATAAAATTAAATGAAAAAAGTATTTATTGACTTTTAAGATGCCTATGCAAATTGTTTGATCTTACGAATATTGACAATGATAGGCAACAGAAAATGTCCACATGAAATCATCATACATTCGGAGGCTGTACAAATTATTATTTTTTTTTTTGAAAATATATATTTTTTATTTCTTAAAAATTTATTTAGCACATCAAAACCATTTTAAAAAATATATTTATAATTAGATTTTTTAAAAACATGATTAGACCACATTCTCAAACATACTATCATGAATGCACCAATTTATATCCATAATTTTATGCTATTACCACAAAATAATTTAAATTTATAATGAAATAAAACATCTATAAATTGTTTTTAGTAAACTAGTATTGTTTACTATTGTTCGTGATTAAAAATATTTAATATTTATTTTAAATTTAAAAAATTTGATATTTTTATATTATTTTTATGTGTTGATGTCAAAAATAATTTTTAAAAAATAAAAATTATTATTTTAATATATTTCTAAATAAAAAACATTTAAAAAACAACGGTTTTAAAGGACAACAAGGGAAGCTGAGAATAAAAAAGATTTGTGAGAAAATCAGTGTTTTATATTATATTATTAAATTAATATGTTTTTGTTAAGTCTGCTCAATCACGCTTTTGAATTAATCTTATAGACAAGTTGGCAGGACTGGAAATAGGTAGAAGTCAGCTCTCAGACAGCAACATGAAAAATATCAAATTAGATTTCATTTTCCCTTGAAAGATTCAACTTCCCGCAAATAGTTTTACACTTGAAAATTCAACTGACTTTTGCATCCCTCAACACTCAACAAGCTAGCCAACTGAAACTACTATATATATATATATATATCAAAGAGGTTTAGATTATCTAAATGAAACCTGTCCAGGAAAAATCTGAGAGAACGAGAGTTTATTATTATTATGTTAGCCTGCGGTCATGTTGAAGGACAAGTGGGATGGAGACATGAGAACGTTGAAGAAATCAAGAATGAATTTGTTATGTCTTTTACAAATTCAAACTGTAAAAGAAATGGATAATCTCCTTGGCATGCTAGTAGTCAAGGCAGGGTTTCTCTCTATAAACATTGCTGTCAGGAAATGTTCTTCCTCAGTTTCGTTTTGTCTCTCAAGTCCTTGTAAAAGATGAATTTTGAACTAGCAGCTTGGAGAGCACTGCTTATAAGTTAGATTCTGCAAAGAAAAGACACGGGAGACTAATTGGATGCCATGGAAGTGCTCGAGCTTTTCCTCTTTGCAGTGTTGGCCACGGCTTTTTGTCTGTCACCATCTTTAGTTCATGCTCAGGATCAATCAGGTTCAGAAATCTCATCACTTAAGATGCCAATATTATCTGTTTTCACAGAGAATAAACTAACCCCCATCTGATCTGCACATCTTTCAGGTATATTATCTGTTTTCACAGAGAATAAACTAACCCCCATCTGATCTGCACATCTTTCAGGTTTCATTAGCATAGACTGTGGCATAAAGGAAGGTTCAAGCTATACAGATAAAATCACAGGCCTCCATTACGTTTCAGATGAAAACTACACAGACGCTGGTGTAAATAAGAATATATCATCCAAAATCAACACGACAGGTATAGACAATCAGTATCTCAATCTCAGAAGCTTCCCTGATGGAAACAAAATTTGTTACACCTTGAAGCCTGTGCGCAGCAAGAACAAATATCTGATCCGAGCAGGATTTTTGTATGGTAACTATGATGAACTCGACGATGTCCCAAAATTTGACTTGTATCTTGGAGTCAACTGGTGGGCAACCGTGACACTGACTGACTCATCCACTCTCTTCTCAACAGAAATCATCCACCTCCTGTCTTCAGATTATATAGACATTTGTCTTGTGAACACAGGTTTTGGGACACCTTTCATATCAGTTTTGGAGCTAAGGCTTTTGGACGATAAAACTCACAGCAATGTATCTCAGTTGGTGGGAAGCAGGGTTGGTTGTGGTTTAGCTAATTCAGATTCGATCAGGTGAGCCATTTTCTTTCATGTTTTCATTCAGTACCTCAACTGTTCAGTATTAGCCAGAAATTTCTCAGTATACAGCAACATATCATCTAGGTTCTCGGTCGATGTCTATGATCGAATCTGGTCACCTTTTCTGCCTCTACATTGTGAAGTAAAACATACTAGCTATGCCATTAAATCACCAGATGATAACAAGTACGGTGTCCCAAACGTCATCATGCAAGGAGCAGCGGTTCCAATCAACCAAAGCGATTCCATAGTATTCTATTTTTCACGTGACGATCCCACCAGCCAGTTTTTTCTCTACATGCACTTCGCTGAAATTGAAAATCTGCCAGAAAACCAGACCAGAGAATTCAACATCTATGTCAACAATACGCTGTGGCGTGGACCGATTGTTCCAACTTACTTGCAGAGAACTACAGTAAGCAGTATATCCGCATTGGAAGGAACACAATTTGAGGTTTCGATCAATAAAACCGTAAACTCAACTCTCCCACCCTTGCTCAATGCCATTGAGCTCTATCAAGTACAAGAGCTTTTACAAGCAGAAACTTATGAAGACGATGGTTTGTCCTTGTTCACAACATGCACTTCCTTTTTCTTTTTCATGCACTCCAAAAATATCACCTCTAATCCACAATTAAAGCACTTCATTGTGCTCTCCTGATTTCTAGTTCATGCTGTGATGAATATAAAGTCATACTACAAAGTGAAGAGGTACTGGCAAGGTGATCCATGTGGACCAAAAACCGCTAGGTGGCAAGGTCTCAATTGTAGCTATAATGATTATGACCCCCCCAGAATCACATCGTTGTAAGTTTCATACCTTTGTTGAAGCAAACTTTATTGGATTTCTGTACTTTTTCTTGGGTTACAGGGGGGGCATAGCCTGCTTGATGAGGGTGAGGATTTAAATTCCTGCCCTCGTAGCAGCAAAATTTCCCTTATTCTTTCATCTATATGTTAATGGAACTGTTTAAATACGTTCAGGGACCTGTCCTCAAGTGGACTCACTGGAGAAATATCTCCTGACATACTCAATCTCAAAATGATACAGTATCTGTAAGTACAGAAGTCCCTTGATTATAAACAAGAATTTTTAAATTTTCACTGAAGGTTTATTCAATCAGATTTTATATTTAATGCAAACATAATTTGCTTTGTTCAGCGATCTATCGAACAATAGTCTTCGAGGATCCATTCCTAACTTTCTGTCTCGCTTGCCATACCTGAGGGTCCTGTAAGTTCTTGTTTCCAGATATGTAACTTTTCTACTGGTTTTCATACTGATCAAGGCTTTTCTACCCCTACAGAAACCTATCAGAAAATGAGCTTTCAGGTTCGGTTCCATCGGAACTAAATGAAAGATCAAAGAATGGGACAATCATATTGAAGTTAGTGGTTTCTATGATGAATAATTTTTCATTTCGTGCACTTGAGTTTCTAGTTCAAATCTAACGAAAAAACATATTTGATAAAACGATATCTTACATTTATTTCATCAACTTTGACTCTTCAAGTGTGGGAAAAAATAAACTTCTTTGTTCATCCGACTGCAAGAGCAAGGCCATTGTTCCAGTGGTGGCAACAATTATTCCAGTTTTTATCCTTGTATTAATTGCAGTTGCAGTATTTTGGTTCTTTAAGAGGAGAAAGCAAGGTATGGTAAACAATAGTTTCATTTGTATGGCTTGAAATTTCCAAGATCACAGTAGGTTCTGTAACTCGTAAGATTTTATATCAGTTGCAAATGCAGGGGAGGTAAATGAACATACGAGAACACCGAAGTTAAACGAAAGACATTTCTCGTACTCTGAGGTTCTCACTATTACAGCCAATTTTGGGAGGATTCTTGGCGAGGGACAATTTGCAAGAGTTTACCATGGCTACGTAGATAGAACTCAAGTTGCTGTCAAGATATTCTCTTCATCAGTTGCTCAAGCGTATAAGCAATTCTCTGATGATGTACGTTAAACATCAATTCCAAGATTGAGTGTATGCAGAATCATTGCAATCACATATTCTGAACTAAAGCTCATCTGGAAATTGCAGGCCAAACTTCTTACAAGAGTACGGCACAGAAACCTGGTAACATATTTTGGTTACTGTGACGAAGATTCCAAGAAGGCACTCATCTTTGAGCACATGATAAATGGAAACTTGGAGCATTTTCTATTAGGTATCTATCTGGTCTCATTTCTTCACTTTCATCATAAATTCAAGGTGCGGTGTTGTTTTCTATTCCCATCCAACTATTTTCTTGTACCATCAAAATTCAAACCCTTCCGATTAAAGCTTTGAGTAAGAACATAACTAGTGGAAAGGAATTGGCTGCATGAATGTAGATAGAAACGCAAATATTTTGAGCTGGCAAGAGAGACTTCAAATAGCCAAGGATGTCGCACAAGGTCAGCTAGCAGCTTCCTCAGTTCCATCTTTCCGTTTTCTACTTGTTCTGCTGTCATTTTCTTTTCTATTTGTTTCCACCGCAACTGGCGTAGCATGTTTGAAATTTGGACTGTAGGGTTGGAGTATCTTCACGATGGTTGCAGGCCACCAATCATCCATGGAAACCTGAAACCTACAAACATCTTGTTGAATGAAAATTTTCAGGCCAAATTAGCCGATTTTGGGCTGTCCAAAATCTTTACGATTGAAGGGAGCACCAAAGAATACCTTGATCCTGAGTAAGTATTACACCTCTCCCTATGCTAATTTGCCTGCTCAACATAATCAAGTCATCAGCTAGATAGCCTTAAAAACAACAAGTTCTGTCTTATGCCCTTATTGACCTGAGAATCAAAAACTACAGACTCTCCGAAACCAGAAATTATTGCTGAAACTGGTATTGTTTTTCCTGATGCAGGTATTATGTCACAAACAAGTTGACAGAAAGAAGTGATGTTTACAGCTTTGGGGTTGTGCTCCTGGCAATAATAGCAAGCCGGCCAGTCATCGACGGCGATCGGGAGCAAGCTCATATAATTCAATGGGCTAGCACATTGCTCGGCAGAGGTGAGATTAAAGGCATTGTTGACTCGAGACTGCAAGGAGATTATCTCCTTGATTCGGTGTGGAAAGCTGTGGAGTTAGCAATGGCTTGTGCATCGAGAGCTTCAATCAAGAGACCAGTCATCACTCAGGTAGTCATGGCACTGAACCACTGTTTGGCTATGGAGATAAGTCGGATAAACAGATCGGAAGGAACAATTGAAATGGTCTCTGTAAATCTGGGCACTGGAGTGGTTCCTCAAGCAAGATAGCAAGTTAAATAGGCAAAAACATGGTGCTCATAATGTCTCAAGTATCTGCATCTGCATGATTCTGCAATAAATTTTGTGTCTTCCATCTTGTAACAAAATCAGCTTCTCTTTTGCGAGGATGCATGGAAAACAAATTTTAATGTGTTCTTCAGAGGAGTGATGGGGCTCGGAGGGTAAGCATCTAGAATCTAAAATTAAGATTGAACCCTAATCCCAAAAGGCCAAAATATATTTGATGAAGGCTAATCTAGTGATTATCTAAATCAAAATACCAAAATTGTATACGGTGAAAGGATTTTTTAATAAATCTTGAATACTTAAATGAAGTATTATAGAATATTATGGTGTTGCTTCTCAATTTTGTCTACAATTATAGAATCAACTTAGACGTCGTGAGTACATACCAAACATCAATCTAATATAAATTACAATTGTTGTTTAATTATTTTTCAGGTCAAATTTTTATTAGTTGATATTTTTTAAAGTTCAAGATAGACCTCTTTTCATGAGAGTCTTTATCTTATTGAGTAAAAACATAACTGTTTTAAAGTCTGAATTTTAGCATTATATTTTTTTCATATCTTTAATACTTGAGGGTATACTTAACACTGTAATTTTACTCACCTAAATATTAAAGTCTACAGCTAAATCTTAATATGTGAAATAAAAACCAACAAAATGATTGGTGAATATAGATTGTGGTAAAAAACTAACGGAAAATCATAAACTTATTATGATATCTATTTTTTTGTATTTCAAAACATGACAAGCTTTTTTGCATGAAACATGCTTAAAAAATAAATTTTAGGATTCATTTGTATGCATGAAAACAATTTTTTTTAGAAAAATTGGAAGAAATTAGAAATTTTTTATCGATTTTGTATCTTACAGTATAAATCTACAACTTGATATTCAACAAAATTAGTAGAGGAATTGGTCATAAAATAAAAGATATCTTGGGAAAACCCTTATAATATTTTTGAATTTTTTAGTGTTTTGAAAAAAACCGAGTATTTTTAATACCATGATTATAACTTGCAATGTAAATCCAAGACCTGATAGCATGCGAAATTAATGGAAAAATGTGAGAGAAAATAAAAAACCTGAAATACCTATTTGATTTTTTTTTAGTTTTTGTTTTTAATTTTTTTTTATTATATAAATATTTGGGCTTGGCATGACCCATCAAATTGGACTTGCCTAGCCAATTTAAGCTATATCGACCTAGATGAGTTTGGTCGGGTCAACCAAACATGTGTCTCTCTTTTATTTTAGGTTGGGTTGGACCTGATCCACCCATTTGTGATAGGCAAGAATAGGGTCTAGCCCATTAACAAAAGTTAATTAAATAGTCATTGTATGCATAATTTTTGCATGGAATAACTGGCTAAAAGGATAATTTTTGGGGCAAAAAAAGAAGAAGCAAGGTTTGCCTTGTCGGAAGAAAGTGATGGTCAAATGTATTTCTAGCATTGTTAGGGAAGTTGTTGGATGGTTGTCAAAGGTGGTGTCGTGGTTGGAGGTGGAGGAAAAGAGAGGGAGAAGTGATGGGAGGAAAGGGAAGAAAATTCAAGACTAAAAAAATGGTTTTTTTTCTTCGCAACTTTGACTTTGAATTTCTTAATGATTGTAGCATGGAACCCACCCTTCTTTATAAACGGTAGAGGAAGGTAATTCATCTTTATTGAGATAAAATTTCAGCTTTGTATTGAACCCAAAAGCATTTAGCTAGTTGTCAAAACCTTCAAAATATATTCTCTCTGAATGAATGTTGAACATTCGAACAAGAATATTATTTCAAACAAATTGTGCATTATTTGTCCCTCGACACTAGAAAATTAGTGCATATGTTGTCTCTGAAAGAGGTTAGGAAGGAAGCATGGCATCCATAATCAGACAAATGAAAACCTTTGGGTTTAGGACATCATTTGTAGAAATTCCTGCACGGCTCACAAAAGAACCAAAGAGAGCCAAAGACACCAGTGTAGCAAATCCACTGGCAAATCTCCAAAACAAATGAGAAATAAAAAGAATTATTGCCAATAGCAAATACTCTAGCATGCGTTGAGTACCAGCGAATCAACCACAGACAAACAAAGCAATTTCTTTAGCCAATTTATGATTAACAGTTAAAAGGTTAAGCCCTGTAAGAAAGTAGTCTAGGCACTTCCACTAGACTAAAACAAAAAATATTGTCATGACCCGATTCCTGGATCCGTGACCAGCACATAGGCATGGTCCTCCTCTGAGGTTCTACACCCATGTGAACCCAAACTTACACATAAACTTATTATTCATATTCAGAGTTCAACGCAATGGAAATAACAAATTAAACTTTATAACATAATTCGAATGTCTTAATACAAAAGTTGAATAACCTTGTTATAAATGTGGAGGGCTAACTAGACATAAAGATAAAAGTGTCGATTACAACCAAAATAATAAGTTCTGAAATTTCAACGATAATGATCTGCTAACGAACTACGAGCCTGAAAATAATAAATAATGAGGGGGTGAGTTCAACAACTTAGTGAGTAGATAACATCTAATATACACATACGAGATAATATATCAATGACAAATATATATTGTCGAATACGGCTCGAAGTTCTTACAAGAATGTTTCTCAAATAGGTCATAACAAGAAGATAATAGGTAAAACTCGACAGTAAATTATAATGCAATGAGCATGAGGCTCCGTACTATGGGATGATCAGTCTGTATAAGTTGGTGACTCCCCCGACCAACTAGGGTTTTAGATACGATGTGCACAAAGACTAACATTTCCCTGTTAGAGTGGGTATTTTGACTGATAGACTGTAGGTATATATATATCATAATCAAACAGACATATGCATATCTCAAGGCTTAACTCATGGCATCAATCAAATGCGGAGCTATCAATTCACAAGTAAATATTGGCTCATATCAAGAATGTATATTCAACAATTGATTATGCTTTATAGTAACAAGAACAATAATTAATGTATATATTATCAAGAAGCATAATCCAAATACTATCAAAAAAAAATATTTATAATATTTTTCATGCATATTAAATATTATTCATTCACCTGACTCAAAAAGATCAAAATTCAAAGGCAAAATACTGACGAAATCCTACTAACGTACCGCGGACAGAATATCAGGATTATCTGAATATATAAAAGAAATAATCAAAAATAAATTAAAAGAATTAAAATCTCTTTAATAATTGTATCTAAGAATTTAATTCATAATCCTATGTGTTTCGAATCAAACGATGTATTTTTCACAAACCTAAAACAATGATTTTTTCCGAAGTCTAGTTCAAAATACACAATTCATAAAATTGATAATAAATCATCAAATAAGCTTTAATTATCCATCAAACCAATCTAAGGACCATTATGTAATTTTCTTATATTTTTAGGGTCAAATTATAATTTATCAAATTGAATGACTAAATTGAACACTTCATAAATTCATAACTGTACTGAAATCTTGTCCATAATTCATCCTTAATTCTATCCAGAATCTTGAATTTCACTCTAGGGACCAAATTGCAATTTTCCAAAGTTCAGGGACTAAACTGTAATTTTCCAAAGTTAGGGGACTAAACTATAATTTTCCAAAGTTCAGGGACTAAACTGTAATTTTCATCAAAAAGACCAAAATGAATTTTTATCATCTTCAACCTCCAACCCAGAATTCTAGCATGGGTTTTTCACCATTTCTCAATATTTTCTCACACCAAACACATCAAATAACTTCAATATAACCTACAATCAAACCTATTAATCATTACCCAAATACATTAAACCCTTAACATCTCATTCCATTCATCCATCAAAACCAAATAAAATCTACAAACCCTAATCACCAATACAAGCAAATAACTTAATATTAAACAATATTTTTACATAATAACATAGACACATTACCTTAATATTTATTTCTCCTCCTTCCTTTCTTTTTTCCTCTTTTCTATTCTTCTCCTTTCTTCTCTCTTTCGTTTCTCTTCTCTCTCAAATTTTCATATTACTTCTCTTAATTTCTTTTTCTATTTATATTTTACAAGTTACTATTATACCTTAATTTATTTATACCTAATCTTAAGCCATCAATGGCATTAATGCATTTTCTATTCAAAACCCTAAAATTCTTTTCCTATTTAAAGTTTTAAAACCCTACAAATGTTTTAGCTAGAAGATTAATGCGTTATTTAGGATTATTCCCCCTTCAATTTTGAAGTTTTGGAAACAGATAATGCACCCAAAAAAACACCCACTGATTTGTAGATGTTATGGCCTAATCATATTTAGATCAAATACCTTTTTGATGGCAGCAACAATGTTTCCAACTACATCCAGGGCATACACATGAGGTGACTCATGCTAGTCATCTCATCACCATAAGAATCAATGGCTAATCCAATAGCAATGGTGCTAAGCATTCCAAAGGAAGCCCCAATACGAAGCCTTGCATGGCTGAAAAGCTAAAACCAACAAAAATGTTGATTGCAACGGGAAAGATGGGAATGGTGACGGATTTGAATCCCAATGCAAGGACAAAGATCATATTTGTAGGAGCTCCAGTTTTGAAGGAGTTAGGAACATCTTGCATTGGGCTGTAGACAAATGAATTGAGCTATGCATTTGGATGAAAACTTAACAAGCAACTAAATACTCGATAATACCACTATTTGCAGTTCTTCATGTAACTGGTGCTCTAGCATTCATAACCTTAAAAAATGCAATGTACTGTTAAGAAAACATTCCCTGGATCATCTTCTAGGATGTTTATTTCAACCTTTCCGACAAGATCAACACCAAAATCAACAACTTATGTATAAATACCACCACCAACCCTTCCAAAGAGTGCCATGGAAGATCCCTTAAGACCTCAATAGGTTACAGATTCAGAAAGGCCTTCCCAGTCGTTTCTATAATACAACTTGAAGAGATTGATAGCAATGCCAAGAACCAATATACCATTTGCAGTAAGAAGAGAGCCCATTACTGTTTCCGACCTAAAAGCTGTTATAAATGCCTTGCCAACTCTTTTTCTAGCTTCTAAGGTTGTTCTTGTGTTCTCAAAGGTAGCAATTTTCATACTTTGGAATCCTAAGAGGACCAAAGTGAAAGCACCAAGCAAGAAGGAAACAGTGGTAAAGATTACGGTGGATAGTGTTAGCTTTCACGTTCTAAGTGGATCGTACATACAATGTTGGTTTTGTATGCTAATGCCCTCGATAAGACCAAAAAAGAGGAAGATGAGAGGTGTAAATGCAACCATGAAAACCCAACACTTTAAGATGTGTCATACAGATATCTATATCATATAGCATAAAGTAACATTATTTTCAATACACAGACAAAAAACAAAGAGCAGAGGTCTCAATAGAGGAGAATGAGAGCAGAGATCATGGAACCAGGTAAGAAAGGAAAATCTTCACAAATGAGTGCCTACCTATCACAATACTTCACCACTATAATCATATTGCCATAAATTTTGTTAGCTTGAGCACCTGTGAAAGCACACTAAATAAAGGAGAGCAATAAGGGTTGCAGAAACCTTGAAGATGAACATAACCTACAAGTGTGATACGGACTAACCCATAAATACTAGCAAGGACCCATGACATGTTTAGGGGATTGATTCATGGTTGTGAAGGTTTTAACCAAGTTAGAATTGGAAGGACCATTGGAGTATCATGAGAAGATCCTAGTACATCTTATCCATACATAGGAGGGGTCCAATACAACTTTTTTTAGGCTATAAAGTGAGGACAACAAAGGAGACAAAAGAATCCCACTACAACTTGGAAACAACATGACTCCCCCTTTTCTTTCTGTTTCTAGGATTAAGGGGCTAGATGGAAGGCTATAAATAAGCCTTATACAAGCTCTATAATATTTTAGTCTTCTCATCAGAACATGGATTTAATATTATTGATTTTATTTAATTTTATAAGCTATAGCCCAAGGCTTGTTTAGGCTTAATTACAACTTTGTTTTCAGCTAGTATCCAAGGCTTTTTTGGGTTAACTCATGGGATTTCAAGTTTAGGGTTTCGAGTTAGTTTTGAGTGGATCTCATTTAAGTCCACATAAGGTGTCCATTAGGGTTAGTTTTTTAAGAACTATTTAAACTCATGTAAGCTGAATTTTGGCAGGCATTGATGAATATTAATTCTAAACTTTTCAGTTTTATTTGTGAGAGTGATCCTTGCATTATTTAGTTATTGAACGAAATGAAACTGATTTATTGAAGATTAACTGGCTTCGTGGCATCATTCTACTCATTCCAGTAGTGTTTACTTGAGATTTTATTTCAAGATTTATTTTTGTTGTAGAAGACCACCTTAGTGAACCCTAAGAAAAACACCTTAAAATCAATTGAAACTTGAAATACTATGTAGTGGTATTGATATCGCACTATATATTCAATTTGGGCTTAAATTCATATCATATACTAGAGGTTTTAATTGGAGGTTTGATTATGTCACAAACAAATCTCACAAGGGGTTGGGTATCTAGAAATAAGAGAACAGCCTATAAATTGATTTTTGCTGTTTGTTTAGTATTATAATACTGAATATTGAATTTGAGATCATTTCGACGTCGTTTGCTCTAGGTTTAAATTTTGTTCTGTAAAAATTTACATAAGAGGTTAGTTCTCGTTAAGTCTCAAAACATGATCTTTACTGTTTAGTTTTGTCCAATTTTTCATTTTTATTCTATTTTGGGTTATCTAGGAGTCAATAATTATTTTTGTTTCTGTTTTATTTCGTGTCTTTGTATTGTCCACAATTCGTACGAATTTGCATTGCTACTCATGAAATCATAATCGTAGTTTTGATTTGCTTTGCTTTTAGTATTTTTATTGCTTCTTGAGTTTGAAAATCATAATTAGAGTGCATTGTGAAGGATACTAACTTTGATTTGTTGATTTTAGTTTCTAAAGAACCAAAAGAAAGCTAGTTAGAGGTAAAAGGCTTAATGAGCTTATTAGAGTGAAAAATCTTAATTTTTAGTGTAATACACCAGAGGTGTTAGGATATATTTTGTGCTACTAATCATATTTTGTACATTCAAAAGATGTCAAAAAACAACAAATCAGCAATACAAAATGCTGACATAACTTTCCAATTACGAGCTAGACCAACAACTTGAGTTGTTGTCTAGGATGTACATGGATTTGGAAGATGTGAAATCAATAAAGAAACAGAATACTGGGGATGATAGAAGAGAAAATATGGTCCATAAGACCATATAAAATACCAGATATGATTTTGAAGAGTTTGTTGATGAAAACACAGATGTGGATGAAGATGATTATGATGGTGATATGGAATCTGAAAGTGAAAAATCTTGTTGTGAAGACATACCACCATTGGGGGGAAATGATGGGGATGATATAGCATTACTGGTTGCGGAGTCCTTGGTTATAAGACGCACACTTCAGGTTCAAGTCAAGAAAGATGAATCTAATCAACAAAAAGATAATAACTTCTATATATGCTGTTATAGACAAAACAAGGTATGTGGTTTAATTATTAATAGTGAAATCTATGTTAATGTTTGCAGTATCACCCTTGTTAGTAAACTGAATTTGAATACTGTTAAGCATGTAAAACCATATAGATTGCAATTGTTGAATGCTAGTGGTGAAGTGAAAGTGACTAAATAGGTTGTGGTTCTATTTTCGATTGGAAAATATATTGGTGAAGTTCTATGCGACGTGGCACCAATGCAAACAAGTCACATCTTGCTGGAGAGACCATGGCAATATGATAAGAAGACAATTCATGATGGGGTTATAAATAAGTATACCATTGTAAGAGATGGTAAAACCATCATTCTTGTACCTCTTACACCCAAACAGGTGTATGATAATCAAATAAAGCTAAAAAGTGAGCATTAGGCGATGAGAAGAGAAAATCAAGGTGAAGATCAAGGGTAGAGAAGACTATTAGATTCGGCCAAAGCCCAAACCATTATAACTCATTTGGACACTCATCCAAACACAAACAAATCAGACCATTCAACAACAATTCAAAATCACCCAAAATTAGTCAAGAGTGGAGGTAAGACAAGAGGAGTGAAGAAAGTCAAGAAGAGTGATGAAAACTAAAGAAAGAACCAATTTTTATACTAGAGAGGGTGAGGTCAAATCTGCATATTTCTGAAACAAGCCAATGATTTTACTTGTATAAAAAGAGACTCACTTTAATATTAATGATCTTGATCATATTATGCCTAGTACTGCTATTTATTTATTGTAAGAGTTTGATGATATGTTCCTTGATGATACTCTTAGTGGATTACCTTCATTGAGGGGGATAAAACATTAGATTGTTTTTGTACCTAGAGCTTCGATTCCTAACCAACCAACCTATTGAAGCAATCTAAGGGAGACAAAGGAGCTTCAAAGACTAGTTGATGAACTAATAAAAAATAGATATATTCATGAGAGTATGAGCCCATGTGCTGTACCCATTCTACTTGTGCTTAAATTAAATCCTTCAATTGGGCTCTCAATTCATCACGAAACATAATTATACTTTAAATTAGCCGACGATTAAATTGAATTGGCTCATAAAAATATAATTATATCTTTTGACTTAATTTTTAATCATATTTATCCAATAATAAATTATTTTAGCCTTGAATCTATGTTTTCCTTCATTTCTAGGCAAAAAAAGGTACAATTGGGCTTCCGAAAAAGTTCAAAATTTCCACCATATATATATATATATATATATATATATATATATACATATATACTGGGGAATAACCCAAAAATTAGGTTATGGCAACTGTGAGTGTTCGAGAGAGGTATTTGTCTACTTACTCTCCTTGTTTCATACTCAGAAGTTCAAACTCCTTTCTGCAGGCTTGTAATTGAGCTCGTCTAACTTTGGTTGATACCTAGTATTTTTGTATCATCGAGTCATAAATTGCCTTTATTATTCCTTTGTCTAAGATTGTCTCCATGATTTATCGAGCAGTGGCTTGAAACAAGAAATTTTTTATTTTTAAATCCTTCAATCTAGCTTCTTTTCAACCTTCCTTTGCGCTTTATTTGTTGTGGGTGCCCTAGCTGCTGTAGGAATCCCTTCTTCCACCAGGACCCACATCTATTTGCTTTTAAGGAAATTTTCCATCATCATGGACTAGTGGTTATAATACCCGTCGAATCTTGGAATTCCAGCTTGCACAAACTGTTCTGAGGTCTTCATCTTAATTTCTATGTATTTCTTCGTGTTTTCCCCTCCTTTTACTATTCACTCTACTGTTCACTCTCTCTATAT
Source organism: Salix dunnii (assembly GCA_015731905.1). Lineage (NCBI taxonomy): Eukaryota > Viridiplantae > Streptophyta > Magnoliopsida > Malpighiales > Salicaceae > Salix > Salix dunnii. Next base: position 1,965,649 of record CM027661.1, read on the forward strand.
GTTTCCTTCTTTACTCTCTTCCTTTCTTCTGTCTTCAGCTTGACGATCTGTGGTGGCAGCAGATTGTTGATTGATTTTTTCTTCAATGTTTTGAGATCACAGATTTCTTCAATCTGTGCTTTCTCCCTCAATCTCAACAATTTCTTCTTTAATTCACAAATTCCTCAGAAAGATCTTTGACTGATGTCTTCCTCATCCTTAGGAACACGTGATTTCTTCTTTGAATCATGATTTTCTTCAATCTCTTTCTTCGATAGCAGAGGTTCTTTAGTCTATACATGTTACTCTCTCTCTCTCCCCTTCTTACACTCTTCAATGTGCTTGCTCACTCTCTCTCTCAATCAGTCCCTTTCGAAGGGTTCTGATACCACATGTAAGTCCCTAAATTATTATTCTATATTTAAGTAAATCCCACACACTTCTCATGTATATATCTATTCCTTTTATACTTACAATTCGGTATGCTAACTTTTTATACTAACGGACTGCATCCTAACTGAATAATAATTGAATGCTAACTGAATCAAAATAGTTCTAACAAACTTAATAATTTATAGAATAATCTCGTTTTTATTGAGATAAAGTTTTAGCTCTGTATTCAACCTAAAAGCATCTAGCCCTCTAAAATATATTATCTCTAAATGAATATTATTTCAAACAATTTGTGCAATATTTTTCCCCTTAATTGTTTTAGAAAGAAGATTAATGCTTTATTTAGGATTCTTTTTCCCCTTAATTTTGAAGTTCCAGAAACACATAATGCACTACAAAAAATCAATTGATCTGTAAATGTTATAGCCTCATCATATTTAAATCAAATACCTTTCCAATGGCAACAGTAGTGTTTCAAGCTGTATCCAGGGCATCCACATGTGGCCAGTCATCTAAGTAATGCCTCCAGCATTATCATCGATTGGACCATAAGCATCAATGGTTAATCCAGTAGCAATGGTGCTCAGCATTCCAAGGGAAGCCCCACTACAAAGCCTTGCATGACTGAAAAGCTAAAACCAACAAAAATGCTAAATGCAATGAGAAAGATGGGAATGGTGACGGATTTGAATCCCAATGCAAGGCCAAGGATCACATTAGTAGGAGCTCCAGTTTTGAAGGAGTTAGGAGCATCTTGCACTGGGCTACAAACAAATGAATTAAGTTGTTCACTCGGATGAAAACTTAACAAACAACTAAATACTCGATACTTGTTAGGTAATGACTTTGTCCTTCTTGAGTTTTTCTTTTTCATATGCTTTCGTTTGAGCAATTGAAGGGTTTCTATTCAATGGTGGTGGATCAAAATTAGTCACCATGACATTTTCAGATCTAAAGCAAAATCTCATCTTGACATTCTAGAACATGGTTTATATTATTCTCTAACATATCCTTTCAAGTAAAAGCTCTTTAGGTTTGAAACTTGCACAAGCTCATACTACTTTGTGCTTGATTTTATCAAATAGAATGAGGGTAATGAGATTCGAACTTATCACAATTAAGTCAATAAGGCTTTGATATCATGTTATGAAACCATTTGACCTAAAAGTTTAAGCTGTTAGATAAGACCCATAATATGATTTATATTATTCTCTAACAATAATGTCATTATTTTTACCTATATGCATTGCTAGTATAATATCCCTTGACAAATCCAATAACAAGTCTTGCCCGAAGATTATCTTCTAGGATGTTTATTTCAACCATTCCGACAAGATTGACACCAAAACCAGCAACTTATGTATAGATGCCATCACCAACCCTTCCAAAGACTGCCATGGAAGATCCCCCAAGACCGTAACCAGTTATAGATTAAAAAAGGCCTTCCAAATTGTTCCAGCTTGAAGAGATTGCTAGCAATGTCAAGTACCAATAAACCATTTGCAGCAAGAAGAAAACTTATTACTACTCCAGACCTAAAAGCTGTTATAAATGCCTTGCTAACTCTTTTTTCTAGCTTCTAAGGTTGTTCTTGCGTTGTCAAAGGTAGCAATTTTCATACCTAGGAATCCAAAATGGACCGAAGCGAAAGAACCAAGCAAGAAGGAGACAGTGGTAAAGATTGCAGTGGTAAGTGTTGACTTTCACATCCTAAGTGGATCGTAAGTACAATGTTGGCTCTTCATGCTAAAGCCCTCGACAGAACTAGGAAAGAGGACGATGAGAGGTGCAAATGGAACCATGGAAACCACAACACTCTGATATTCAGTGAAAAAGGAAGAATACGACAAATAGAAATTGATATCACATCTCATAAAGTAACATTGTTTTCAACACAAATACTTGTGTTTTGTTTTTTCAAACAAGGAAGACATGTATAAATACGTATAGCGTTCTCCATGTCATACGTTTCTAATGATACAGAAAAAAACATACAAACTTGTTTTGTTCTTTTATATTAATGATAGTAAAAATGATATCATATCATAACCCAAACTACTTGATCTAATGTTTTTAGGTTTAGTTATGTGACGAGTCTAAATATATATGAGTTTGATGAATTACTGGACCTAATATTATTGATTTTTGATACATAATAATCCTAGTACATATAGGTCTAGCAAGTTGTTTGATCTAGTATATTTAAGTCCAACTACATGTTCGACTCGAGCAGGCATGAGTATGACAAGTTGTTGGACTCAACATTCTTGAGTTTATAGATGTGATGAGCTCAAATATATATGAACTTAACAAGTTATCAGACCCAATATTTTATACCTACGCGTTAAGCCTAAATTGATGTGGATTTAGATACACTTTGAGTCCAAATAAACATAGTAATAGCAAGTTGTCAAACACATTGTTCATGAGCTTGACATTTTCCAAGTTCAAGTGAGTATTATAGGCCTCATGTTGAGGCAAAAGATGATTTTAACATAAAATATTAATATCAAGAATAATCATCGTTTTATACTATTAGATTTATAAAAGTTTTATGAGTATCTACCATATTTCTATCAACATTAATATTATATAAGAGATATATACTCATCATTAATGCTAGCAGGAGAAAATAATATTTTAACCTCTTTATTCAAGCAACATGACAAGGTTCAAGGGTTATATATATTCTTTGAACCATTTAAGTAAAGGGTTTTTAAATTATATTTTTTTAAGTAATTATACTTTAATTCTTATAAAATTTATCATACAAGAACAAATACTTTTTTCCTTAGAATTTAAAGTTCTTTATTTCATTTATTGTAATATCTTATTAAGAATCACTGATTTTGTCATTCGAGAGCCCAAAAACCCTATAAAAAAAAAACTAATCTGCATATATTAAGTCTTCTATTAATATCAATCATCTACCTTGTGAGCTCTGAAAAAAAAAATTATTATCTATTATCAAAAAACTAAAAATAACATTATTTTGAAGCATATTAAATTTTATAACATCACCATTGTTTTGAATTTGTTAGTGTGGCGTGGTGACTTTGTTTCTTGGAGTACATGGAGGGTTTATCGTCCATTCCAATCTCATTCAAATCATATTCTTCTTCTCGTCCAGTGTCGTGCACTGCAATTCTGTTTATGTTATGCAAAAAAATAAAAAATAATAATAACTCTTATTTTGATACAATCCGAGGTATGCCATATAACGTCTGAATTTGATTAATTAACCGAAGAAATTTGTTTAGGCTACATTTAATTTAATTAGTGGGCACATATAGGTGATTTTCTTTTCATAAATAGGATATTTTCTATAAAAAGAAATTTCAAAAAATAATAATAAACATTTCTTAATTGTTGGTAGAAATATTTCCTTCTTTACCTCCATTGTTTTAGCTGAGCATTAAGAATTATTAGTTTACATTGATCAACAAAAACTATTTGTATGATTTAGGGTTTTATAAATATAAATGGATTATTTTGACTTATTAAATAAGTTAAACTATATTCAGCCTTACAGCCAATTTCTTAAATCATTAAAGAAAATCCCTATATTCATCCTTATTAAATAAGTTTTTGTATTTAAATATTTCCAAAATAACAAAACTTGATAGATAGTGGATCCCTATTAAATGACAATTATTTTTTATTAACTTGGGTGTTCGGCCTAACTTGTGCGCACTTTGACTAATCTCACGGGCCTTGAAATCAACAATTATATAAACTTCAATAAGATTTAAATGATACATTTTGACTTGGAAGTTAATGGATGGAAGCTTCTCATTAAAAACAATTAAATTCATGACAGTCTAGATTAACACAATTGAAACAGTAGATTAATGGACCACAAGGGTTATTATTTTAAAAAGTCCTTATATTTTATGAAAACTAATTAAATAATCTTTATATTGTATATCATAATTAAATAATCCCTTGAATTACAATGATCAATCTCGATTTAATAGATTTTTGTTCCAAATTACCTATTTGTACTCTCATAATATTTCTCTATTTTACTTAATCACTTTTTCTTTATTCTATTTTTCTAAGATATAAAATTGACAAAAGTACTAAATTATAATTTTAATATTAAATATATAGTCTCTGAAACTATGAAATTCAAGTTGTTAATTATTGGCTTTATATATATAAGAGGTTTAAAGGAAGTTTGGGAGTGAGGTGTGACCGGTGGTGTAAAAAAATAGGTATTTTGGGTGTTTGGTGAATGTAAATTGTTGAAAAAAACATGTGGATCCACCTCAAAAATCTGTTAATATTGTGATTCAAGAAAAGCAACAAATTACTGCTTTCCATGTGTTTGGTGAGGAGAGAGAGGGGCTGGGGAGAGAGAATGAATACAAAAGAAAAGGAGATGGGATAATTAATATATATTAACATAATATTTAATATTGTTTTAGAGTAAAGTGCACATATTACTTTTTTTCTTTAAAACTAAAATTAGACCTCTGCATTTTTATTTTAAAATTATTTTTCTTGAAGTTTAATATAAATAAAATATTATTTCATCAAGTATCATTCAATCTTGCAATTACAGATCTGTTGGGTAATGTTAACATTTATTTTGATAATTATTATATATGGAACTAATATGCAAAATATTTTTTAAAATTACAATCACAAATATATTTTTTATTAGTTTCTTACAGAATTTACTTCTATTCATTTGTTTCAACTACATACAAAATGTGGAGACATGATTTTTAATGGTTTTTTTATTTATTAAGTTAATTTTTGAGAACACGATAATTCTTTATTTTAATTTTTTTATTAAAACAAATATTTTTCATTATAAAAAACATAAATGCGTAAGGAAATAAAATTTAGATCAAAGGGATACACCTTTTTCCTTTCTAAAAAATTATTTGAATTATCTATACTTTAAATTATAAATAAAAAATTAATAAAATATATAGTTTTTTTAAAACAAATTAAATCAAAACCCTTATAAAAAAAAATAGCTCATTTGACCAGTTCGACATTTTACAGTTAATTAGTTAAAAAAATATATCAACTAATGAATAAAAAAGAAAAGGAGATAATTAGTGTTACCGATTATTATATTAGAGTTTGTTGTTGTTTTATTTACTATATTTTCATATAAAAAATAAATTTTTAATATTAACGTAATCTAAAAAATAATTAAATATATAAATAAATATATTACAAGGCGATCACAATATAATTTTTATCTCGCAATCCTAATTTTATTTCAGATGATATTTTACTATATGTTATTCCAGGTTTGCAGAGGCCTTTATGTATGGATTTATAGTTCGTGATGAAATTACAAGTAGTTTGATGGAAGAATAAAAACAAATTTTTGATTTACATGAATTATTAATTATATTTTATTATTATAATTATTAAATATTTTTTAAAAAATACACACACACACACTTTAAACTAATTTCACAAGTTGAAAGCAGTATGAAAAGCTTGGTAACCAAACACTTAAAACTATTTTTCATTAACCTCAAATTCAACCATAATTTTAACCAAACACTTTAAAAATTATTTTGAATCGCAACTAAAATGCTTTTTATAAAACTATTTTCTAAAAACTTTAATCATAAAAGCAAAAACAATATCAAAAACACCTTGGACTATCTAAATGAATCCTGTCCATGAAAAAGCTGAGAGAACGAGAGTTTATTGTTATTATGTGAGTCTGCGGTGATGTCGAGGGTCAAGTGAGATGGAGACATGAGAACGTGGAAAAAATCAAGAATGAATTTGTTATGTCTTTTACAAATGCAAATTGTAAAAGAAATGGATAATCTCCTTGGCATGCTACTAGTCAATGCAGGGTTTCTCTCCATAAACATAGCTGTCAGGAATTGTTCTTCCTCAGTTTCAATTTTTCTCTCAAGTCCTTGTAAAAGATGAATTTTGAACTAGCAGCCTGGGCAGCACTGCTTATAAGCTAGATTCTGCAGAGAAGACACCGGAGACTAATTGGATGCCATGGAAGTGCTCGAGCTTTTCCTCTTTGCAGTGTTGGCCACGGCTTTTTGTCTGTCACCATCTCTAGTTCATGCTCAGGATCAATCAGGTTCAGAACTCTCATCACTTTAAATGCCAATATTATCTGTTTTCACAGATCATAAACTAAACCCATCTGAACCTGCACATCTTTCAGGTTTCATTAGCATAGACTGTGGCATAAAGGAAGGTTCAAGCTATACAGATAAAATCACAGGCCTCCATTACGTTTCAGATGAAAACTACACAGACGCTGGTGTAAATAAGAATATATCATCCAAAATCAACACGACAGGTATAGACAATCAGTATCTCAATCTCAGAAGCTTTCCTGATGGAAACAAAATTTGTTACACCTTGAAGCCTGTGCGCAGCAAGAACAAGTATCTGATCCGAGCAAGATTTTTGTATGGGAACTATGATGAACTCGACGATGTCCCAAGATTTGATTTGTATCTTGGAGTCAACTGGTGGGAAACCGTGACACTGACTGATGCATCCACTCCCTTCACAGCAACAATGGTCCACCTCCTTTCTTCAGATTATATAGACATTTGTCTTGTGAACACAGGTTTTGGGACACCTTTCATATCAGTTTTGGAGCTAAGGCTTTTGGACGATAAAACTTACAGCAATGTATCTTCATTGACTTACTTCAGGAGTGGTTGTGGTTTAGCTAAAACAGATTTGATCAGGTGAGCCATTTTCTTTCATGTTTTCATACATTACCTCAACTGTTCAGTATTAGCCAGAAGTTTCTTAGCAAACAGCAACATATCATCTAGGTTCTCGGATGATGTCTATGATCGAATCTGGTCATCTTATCTGCCTGACGATTGTGAAGTTAAAAGAACTAGCTATGCCATTAAATCACCAGATGATGACAAGTACAATGTCCCATCTGCCATCATGCAAGGAGCAGCGGTTCCAATCAACCAAAGCAATCCCATAGTACTCATTTTCATACGTGACGATCCCACCACCCAGTTTTTTCTCTACTTGCACTTTGCTGAAATTGAAAAATTGCCAGAAAACCAGACCAGAGAATTCAACATCTATGTCAACAATAAGCTGTGGCGTGGACCGATTGTTCCAACATACTTGAAGAGAACTACAGTAAGCAGTATATCCGCATCGGAAGGAAAAGAATTTAAGGTTTCGATCAATAAAACCATAAACTCAACTCTCCCACCCTTGCTCAATGCCATTGAGCTATATCTAGTACGCAAACTTTTACAAGCAGAAACTTATGAAGACGACGGTTTGTCCTTGTTCACCATATGAACTACTTTTTTTCTTTTTCATGCACTCCTAAAATATCACCTCTAATCCATAATTAAAGCACTTCATTGTGTTCTTCTGAGTACTAGTTCATGCTGTGATGAATATAAAGTCATACTACAAAGTGAAGAGGTACTGGCAAGGTGATCCATGTGGACCAAAAACCGCTAGGTGGCAAGGTCTCAGTTGTAGCTATGTTGCTTATGATCCCCCCAGAATCACATCCTTGTAAGTATCATACCTTTACTGAAGCAAATTTTATTGGATTTCTGTACTTTTTCTTGGATTACCATAGCCTGCTTGATGAGGGTGAGGATTTAAAGTCCTGCCCTCGTAGCAGCAAAATTTCCCTCATTCTTTCAGCTATATGTTAATGGACCTGTTTAAATACGTTCAGGGACCTGTCCTCAAGTGGACTCATTGGAGAGATATCTCCTGACATACTCAATCTCAAAATGATACAGTATCTGTAAGCACATAAGTCCCTTGATTATAAACAAGAATTTTCAAATTTTCACTGATGGTTTATTCAATCAGATTTTATATTTAATGCAAACATAATTTGCTTTGTTCAGCGATCTATCGAACAATAGTCTTCGAGGATCCATTCCTAACTTTCTGTCTCGTTTGCCGTACCTGAGGGTCCTGTAAGTTCTTGTTCTCAGATATATAACTTTTCTACTGGTTTTCATACTGATCAAGGCTTTTCTACCCCTACAGAAACCTATCAGAAAATGAGCTTTCAGGTTCGGTTCCATCGGAACTAAATGAGAGATCAAAGAATGGGACACTCATATTGAAGTTAGTGGTTTCTATGATGAATAATTTTTCATTTCCTGCACTTGAGTTTCTAGTTTAAATCTAACGAAAAGGGAATTTTGATAAACGATATCTTACATTTATTTCATCAACTTTGACTCTTCAAGTGTGGAAAAAAATAAACTTCTTTGTTCATCCGACTGCAAAAACAAGGCCATTGTTCCAGTGGTGGCAACAGTTATTCCAGTTTTTATCCTTGTATTAATTGCAGTTGCAGTATTTTGGTTCTGTAAGAGGAGAAAGCAAGGTATTGTAAACAATAGTTTCATTTGTATGGCTTGAAATTTCCAGGATCACAGTAGGTTCTGTGACTCATAAGATTTTTTATCTGTTACAAATGCAGGGGAGGTAAATGAATATACGAGAGCACCGAAGTTAAACGAAAGACATTTCTCGTACTCTGAGGTTCTCACTATTACAACCAATTTTGGGAGGATTCTTGGCGAGGGACAATTTGCAAGAGTTTACCATGGCTACGTAGATAGAACTCAAGTTGCTGTCAAGATTTTCTCTTCATCAGTTGCTCAAGCGTACAAGCAATTCTCTGATGATGTACGTTAAACAAATTCCTTGATTGAGTTAACACAGAATCATTGCACTCACATATTCTGAACTAAATCTCATCTGGAAATTGCAGGCCAAACTTCTTACAGGAGTGCGTCACACAAACCTGGTAACATATTTTGGTTACTGTGACGAAGATTCCAATAGGGCACTCATCTTTGAGCACATGATAAATGGAAACTTGGAGCATGTTCTATTAGGTATCTATCTGCTCTAATTTCTTCACTTACATCTGAAATTCAAGCTGCTGTGTTGTTTTCCATTCTCATCCAACTATTTTCTTGTACCATCGAAATTCAAATCCTTCCGGTTAAAGCTTTGAATAAGAACATAACTAGTGTACTGCATGAATGTAGATAGAAACGCAAATATTTTGAGCTGGCAAGAGAGACTTCAAATAGCCAAGGATGTCGCACAAGGTCAGCCAGCAGCTTCCTCAGTTCTATCTTTCCTTTTTCTACCTGTTCTGCTGTCATTTTCTTTTCTATATGGAGTGTAGGGTTGGAATATCTTCACGATGGTTGCAGGTCACCAATCATCCATGGAAACCTGAAACCTACAAACATCTTGTTGAATGAAAATTTCCAGGCCAAATTAGCCGATTTTGGGCTGTCCAAAATCTTTACGATTGAAGGTAGCACCAAAGAATACATTGATCCGGAGTAAGTACTTCTCCACTCCCTGTGCTAATTTTCGTGCTCAACATAATCAAGTCATCAGCTAGATAGCCTTAAAAACAACAAGTAGACTCTCCGAAACCAGAAAGTATTGCTGAAACTAGTTTTGTTTTTCCTGATGCAGATATTATGTCACAAGCAAGTTGACAGAGAAAAGTGATGTTTACAGCTTCGGGGTTGTGCTCCTGGCAATAATAGCAAGTCGTCCGGTCATCGACGGCGATCAAGAGCAAGCTCATATAATTCAATGGGCTAGCACATTGCTCGGCAGAGGTGAGATTAAAGGCATTGTTGACTCGAGACTGCAAGGAGATTATCTCCTTGATTCGGTGTGGAAAGCTGTGGAGTTAGCAATGGCTTGTGCTTCTAGAGCTTCAATCAATAGACCAGTCATCACTCAGGTAGTCATGGCACTGAGCCACTGTTTGGCTATGGAGATAAGTCGGGTAAACAGATCAGAAGGAACAATTGAAATGGTCTCTGTAAATCTGGGCACTGGAATGGTTCCTCAAGCAAGATAGCAAGTTAAACAAGCAAAAACATGGTGTTCATTATCTCAGACCTGCATGTCTCAAGTATCTGCATCTGCATGATTCTGAAATAAATTCTGTGCCTTCCATCTTGTAACAAAATCAGCTTCTCTTTTACGAGGATGCATGGAAAACGAATTTTAATGTATTCTTAAGAGGAGTGATGAGGCTCGGAGGGTAAGCATCTAGTATTTATAATTAAGATTGAACACTAATCCCAAAAGGCCAAATTATATTTGATGAAGGCCAGTCTAGTGATTACCTAAATCAAAAAACCAAAATTGTATATGGTGAAAGGATTTTTTAATAAATCTTGAATACTTCAATGAAGTATTATACAATATTATGGTGTTGCTTGTCAATTCTTGTCTAGAATTATAGAATCATTTTAGACTTCGTGAGTACATACCAAACATCAATCTTTTTATATAGCCAAAAATTTAAAAATTACTTAAATTAATTTGTAGAGGTCATACCAAACAAAACATTAGTTTATAACATCAATATTTTTTCAATAAAATAAAAATTAGTGATAAGTGTAGTGACGATGTTTTCTGTCTCCTTGAGATGTTATGTGTGGAAAAGTAATTGTGAGTAATCATAAAATTATAATTATAATTTTGTCATCTAGTATTAAGATCACTAGAAAGCATAATAGTCTACTAGAGTTTAGGTAAAAGAACTTGTTGTGCAAGGGAAGATGTAACATCCCTAGTACACTTTATCTAAGATAAACTGTATTATTGTTTAATTATTTTTTAGGTCGAATTTCTATTACTTTTTTAAAGTTCAAGATAGGTCTTTCTTCATGAGGGAGTCTTTATCTTATTGGGTAAAAAACATAATTGTTCTAAAGCCTGAATTTGTAGGGTTTTGAAAAACATTTGAACAGGAAAAGGCATTGATGCCCTTGATGACTTAAGATTAGGTATAAATGAATTAAGGGTATAGTAGTAACTTGTAAAAATATAAATAGAAAGAGAAAAGAAGAGAAGTAAAGCTGAAAATTTTAAGAGAGAATTGGAAGAGAGAAGAAAGGAGAAGAAAAAGAGAAGAGGAAGGGAGAAAGGAAGGAAAAGAAATAAGTATTAAGGTAATGTGTATGTGTTATTATGTAAAAATATTGTTTATTAGTTAAGCTTTTTGCTTGCATTGGTGATTAGGGTTTGTAGATTTTATTTTGGTATGATTGATGAATGGTTTGAGATGTTAAGGGTTTAATTTGTTAGGTAATGGTTTAATGGGTTTGATTGTAGATGATTTTGAAGTTATTTGATGTAAAAAAATGTTGAGAAATGGTGAAAAAACCTTGCTGGAATTTTGGGCTGGAGGTTGAAGATGATGAAATTCATTTTGGTCCCTTTTACAAAAATTACAATTTAGTCCCTGAACTTTGGGAAATTGCAGTTTGGTCCTTGGAGTGAAATTTGAGATTCTGGACAGAATTGAGGATGAATTATGGGTGAAATTTCAGTATGGCTACGAACTTATGAGGAGTTCAATTTAGTAATCAATTTGATAAAATTAAAATTTGACCCTAAAAATATAAGAAAATTACATAATGGTCCTTAGATGAAATATAAGTATTTCATATTGGTTTGATGGATAGTTGAAGCTTATTTGATGAATTATTATCAATTTTATAAATTGTGTATTTTAAATTAGACTTCGGAAGAAACCATTGTTTTTAGGTTTTGCGAAAAATAGATAGTTTGATTCAAAACACATAGGATTATGAGTTGAACTTTTAGATATGTTTACTAAAGGTATTCTACTTCTTTTGAGTCATTTTTGAGTATGTCTTCTTTTATATATTCAGATAGTCCTGATATTATGCCCACGGTATATAAGTAGGATTCCGTCAGTATTCTGCTTTTGAATTCTAATCTTTTTGAGTTAGGTGAGTGAATAATATTTAATATGCATGAGAAATATTATAAATATTTGGATTGCTAGTATGAATTGGATCATGCTTCTTGATAATATAATAATATATACATTGATTACTATTCTTGTTATGATAAAGCATAATCAATTATTCAATATACATTCATGATATGAGCCAATATATGATTGTAAATTGATAACTGCTCATTTGATTGATGCCATGAGTTGAGCCTTGAGATATGAATATGTTTGTTTGATTATGATATATATATATATACCTACGGTATGCCAGTCAGAATACCCATGTTAATAGGGTAATGTTAGTCTTTCTGCACATCGTATCTGAAACCCTAGTTGGTCGGGGTAGTCACCAACCTGTGTGGACTGATCATCCCACAGCACGGAGCCTCATGCTCATTACATTCTGATTTTCTGACGAGCTTTACCTAATACATTCTTGTTATGACCTATTTGAGAAATTTTTTGTAAGAACTCTGAGCCGATTAAATAATATTTCTTATTGTTGTTTATCTCGTATGTATATATTAGATGTTATCTACTTATTGTGTTGTTGAACTTACCCCCTCATTATTTATTATTTTCAGGCTCATAGCTTGTTAGCAGATCATTAGCGTTGAAATCTCAAAATTTATTATTTGGTTGTAATCGACACTTTTGTTTCTATGTCTGGTTAGCGCTTCACAATTATAACAAGATTTATTTGACTCTTGTATTAAGACAATCGAACTATATTATAAGTTTAACTTATTATTTATGCTGCGTTGAACTCTGTATATGAATGATGAGTTTGTATGTAAATTTGGGTTCGCATAGGTGTGGAACCTTGGAGGGAGACCATGTTTATGTGTCAATCACGAATTCAGGAATCGGGTCGTGATAGAATTTTAGCATTATAATTTTTTTTCATATCTTTAATACCTGAGGGTATACTCAACACTGTAATTTTACTCACCTAAATATTAAAGTCTACAGCTAAATCTTAATATGTGAAATAAAAATCAACAAAATGATTGGTGAATACAAATTTTGGTAAAAAAACTAACAGATGACCGTAAACTTATTATGATATCCATTTTTTATATTTAAAACATGACAAGATGCTTCTTTTTTATAAAAACATGCTAAAAAAATATAAATTTTAGGATTCATTTGTATGCATGAAAACAAAACAAAAAATACAAAATTTGGAAGAAATTATAAATTTTGTATCGGTTTGGTATCTTACAGTATAAGTCTACAACTTGATATTCAACAAAATTAGTAGAGGAATTGGTCATAAAATAAAAGATATCATGGGAAAACCCTCAGAATATTTTTGAATTTCTTAAAGTTTTGAAAAAACCTGAGTATTTTTAATAGCATGATTAAAACTTGCAATGTAAATCCAAGACCCGATAGTATGCTATATTACTGGGAAAATATGAGAGAAAATAAAAAAAATGAAATACCTATTTGAATTTTTTTCAAGTTTTTTTGTTTTTGTTTCTTAACTTTTATTTTATTATTATAATATAATATAAATATTTAGGCTTCGCATGACCCATCAAACTGGACTCCCCCAGCCAATTTAACCTAGATTGACCCATATGAGTTTGGTCGAATAAACCAAACATGTTTCTCCCCTTTATTTTGGGTTGGGTTGGACCTGATCCTCCCATTTATGATAGGTAGCAATAGGGTCCAACCCATTAACAAAAGTTAATTAAATAGTCATTGCATGCATAATTTTTGCACGGAATAACCGGCTAAGGGGCAATTTTTGGGGCAAAAAAAAAAGCAATGCTTGCCTTGCCGGAAGAAAGTGATGGTCGAAAGTATTCCTAATATTGTTAGCGAAGTTGTTGGACGGTTGTCAGAGGTGGTGTCATTGCTGGAGGTGGAGAAAAAGAGAGGGAGAGGTGGTGGTTGGAAAGGGAAGAAAAATCAAGACTGGAAAATAGTTTTTTCTCAACTTTGGCTTTGGATTTCTTAATGATTGTAGCATGGAATCCACCCTTATTTATAAATGGTAGAAGAGGGTAATCCGTCTTTATTGAGATAAAGTTCCAACTTTGTATTCAACCTAAAAGCATCTAGCCAGTTGTTGAAACCTTCGAAATATATTCTCTCTCAATGAATGTTGAACATTTGAACAAGAATATTATTTCAAACAATTTGTACAGTACTTGTCCCTTGGCACGAGAAAATTAGTGCATATGTTGCAGTAAAGTCTCTAAAAGAGGTAAGGAAGGAAGCATGGCATCCACAATCAGACCAATGAAAACCTTTGGGTTCAAGACATCATCTGTAGAAATTCCTGCACTGCTCATAAAAGAACCAAAGAGAGCCAAAGACACTAGTGCAGTAGATCCACTGGAAAATCTCTAAAACAAATGAGATATAAAAAGAATTATTACCAATAGAAAATACTCTAGCATGCGTTGAGTACCAGCCAATCAAGCACAGACAAACAAAGCAATTTCTTTAGCCAACTTATGGTTAACAGCTGATAGGTTAAGCCTTGTAAGAAAACAGTCTAGGCACTTCCATTAGACTCAGAAAAAAAAATGTTTTAGCCAGAAGATTATTGTGTTATTTAGGATTCTTTTTTCCTCTTAATTTTGAAGTTCTAGAAACAGATAATGCACCCAAAAAAACACCCATTAATCTGTAGATGTTATGGCCTCATCATATTTAAATCAAATACCTTTCCAATGGCAACAGCAGTGTTTCCAGCTGCATCTAGGGCATACACATGCGGTGACTCATGCCATTCATCTCAGCACTATAAGCATGCATTCCAAGGGAAGCCTCACTGTGAAGCCTTGCATGAAAGCTAAAACAAACAAAAATAAGGAGTTGGTGGAAGGCTATAAATAATTCTTATATCATCTCTATAATATTTTACTCTTCTCATCATAACATGGATTTAATATTTATAGGCTTTATTTAATTTTGTTAGCTTTAGCCTAAGGCTTTTGAGGCGTAATTATAACTTTGTTTTCAGCTAGGATCCAAAACTTATTTGGATTAACTCATGGTATTTTAAGTTTAAGGTTTTAGGCCAGTTTTGAGTGGACCTCATTTAAGTCCATATAAGGGGTCCATTAGGGTTAGTTTTTCAAGAATTATTTAAACTCATGTAAGCTGAATTTCAAGAACCATTGATGAATATTAAGTCTGAACTTTTCAGTTTTATGTGTGAAAGTGATTCTTGTAATTTTTAGTTCTTGAACAAACTAAATCCGACTTATCGAAGATTAATTGGCTTCATGGCATCATTCTACTCATTCCAATAGTGCTGGTGTCTTGGTGCAGGTTTCCATTGTGTCACACTTTTATCAAATCTATTTCGACTTTCTGAAATCAAATTTCATTCTTGGTTGTGGGTTGCGTGACCATGTGATCATAAGAGTTGCATCAAGGTGCCTAAAAATGATCATAGAAAGTATAAACTAGTTGCATGGACTAGCTGATATAACAATCAAATGCATTCATGGAGTTTTGGAAGCTCACCTTCTCAAGGGGCTTGGTTGTAAAATCCACTCTCATGTGCCGATTATTATTTAAAATTAAAATATTTTTTTATTTTTTTTATAATTTATTTTTTATATTAACATATCAAAACAAAAATCAAACTTTAAGTGAAAACATTTGCATGGAAAAGACAAAAACTTACGCTAACCATCTTATTAACCAATTTTTTAGTGTGATTAAATAATATATTGTATTCAAGAAAACTAAAAATACACCTTTGTAGCTTGAGTATCTTGGATAATTGAAACATACTTGTGATTTTTTTTTCTAACAAGAAACATATATACATCCATATAGCGTTCGCCATATCATAAGTTTCTAATGATACAGAAAAACAACATACAAACTTATTTTGTTCTTTTATATTAAAAAATATTAATAATGATATCATATCATAACCCAAGCTACTTTATTTAATTGATCTAATGTTTTTAGGTTTAGTTATGTGATGAGTCTAAATATATATAATTTTGATGAATTACCGAACTTGATATTATTAAGTTTGGCTACACAATAACCCTAGTACATATAGGTCTAGCAAGTTGTTTGATCTAGCATCTTTAAGTCCAACTATATGTTTGCCTCGAGCTGACATGAGTATGAAAAATTGTTAGATTCAACATTCTTGAGTTTATGTATGTGATGAGCTCAAATTTACATGAGTTTAACGAGCTGTCAAACCCAATATTTTTTGTTAGCTACGCGCTAAGCCCAAATTAATGTGGATTTGACAAGTTTATGCACTCAATTTTCTTAGATTCATCTACACTTTGAGTCCAAACAGACATAGTAATATTGGCAAACACATTGTCCATGAGCTTGGCATTATGCCAAGTCTAAGTAAATATTGGCCAAATGATCAATGTAGACCTCATGCTAAGGCAGAAGACTTTGATTGTTTATTCTTGTGATTTTTAACATAAAATATTAATGTTAAGAATAATCACCATTTTAAACTACTAGATTTATAAAAAAAAAAAATGCAGTATCTACCCTATTTCTATAAGCATTAATGTATGTTCATCTTTAATGTTAGCAAGAGAAGATATTTTAACTCCTTTATTCAAGCAACATGACAAGGTTCAAGGGTTATATATACTCCTTGAACCACCTAAGTAAAGGGTTCTCAAATTATATTCTCTAAGCACTTCTACTTTAATTCTTATAAAATTTATTGTTATAACCCAATTTTTAGGTTATTCCCCAAATCTATCTAAAAATAAAAAGGGTTGGTGTCAATAGAAAAATTAAAGTGAAAATTTTGGACATTTTCGAGAGGTCGATCATGCCTCTTTTGTGCTAAAAAATAAAGGAAAGCGCAAATTCAAGGCTGAAGTAATTTATTATTGGATAAATTTATGTAAAAATTAAGTTGAAAGATATAATTATATTTTTATGGGACAGTTCGATTTAATTGTTGGCCAATATAAAAGTATAATTGAGTTGGAGAATTAATTTAGGTTCCAATTGAGGGATTTAATTAAGTGCAAGGACTTAACTATACTTTAAATTGGTCAAATTAATTTTATTAAGGTAATAATTGATGAAAAATCAAATTCTTCAGCTTAATACGGGTTCAATTGAGAAGATTGGAATTTTTGGAGATTGATTTGAATTTTTCCAAGCTAATTATGCGAAACCAACAGCCAAATTGAGAGTCTAATGGTCTATTGAAAGTTAAATCGCACAAATCAAAAATCAAGGACTAAAATAAAAAAACACACAAAGTCAAGGCTAATATTGAAATTCAAACGGGGGTATAATTGCACAAAATCATAAGTTTAAATTCAATTGGGGGTGCAATTAAAATAATTACAAATTGAGGGACCGAATTGTACTTACACCTCCCAAGACAATAGACAACGCACGCCATCGCTTGCATCGCTGTCGACAAGCCACCTACACCACCGTTGATAAGCCACCGACAACCATGCTTTCAGGCATGCTGTAATAGGAGGTGACCCAACAATTACCTCTTACACTGCCTATAAATACGACGACTAGGGAGGAGAAAAGGGAAAGTTTATAGGGAATTCATAGGAGAATTTTGGTAGCAAAAACACAACCAAGACATAAGACATTACACAAAATCACACCATCACCCTTCATCTTCCTCAGCACCAACTCCCTCTCTCTCTCTCAATCAACTCTCTCTCTCTCTCTCTCAAACCCTCTCTCTCTCCCCCTCTCGATCAGCAGCTCTACCAACCAACTCTGACCACCTAGCTCTATACTCATCATCTCCGGCAACCTCCTTTTCATGCCAATACCCCAGCCGTAGCCTCTGGTGAGGTAGCAGGAGAAACAGCCACAACAATAACGTAAGGCAGCCACCTTCTAACGCCTCCTTCAGCCACCAAAGGCTACCATTTTCGACACCACCACAACAGGAAGAACCACCTCGACTTCCTCTACTCAATAATATTAATAGGTTCATCATTCATTACCCTCCAAAAATAGCCATTTTACTATCCATAGTTTACGTGCACAGTAGCCCCCCACCACTATTCATTGCATGTGAACAGTGGCTGGTCGGGCCAGGCTTTACGCCCGGCCTGAACAGCTGGGTAAGACAAGCTTCCAGCCCGTCTAGGCTGGAAGCCCAGTCCAAAACATGTCTGGGCTAAAAGCCTAGCCTGAGATGAGTGTGGGTTGTCAGTCCAAAGCCTTCTAGGCTAGCAGCCCAGCCCGAGATGAATGTAGGTTGTCAACCCAAAGCCATCTAGGCTAAAAACCCAGCCCCAGGTGGGTGGGCTGACAACCCACATGCTAGCAGCCTGGGCCATTAGAGATGTGCAGCCATCCCATTGAAAAAGAGAAAAAATATAAAATTTGCAAATAAAAAAAAATATTTTTTAGAAAAAATATATTTAGAACAAATATGTGTTGTTTTCATGCATACGGCTAATACACTAACATATTTTAAACACTCTTTTTTTTTTTAAATTATTTTGGAGTTTAAAGAAAAATGTCTTTTAGCATGGATTTTGTAAATAAAAAAATCATTTTCTCTTCTTTTTTTTTTTGGATTTTACAGCATGTTTGTAAAATCTAAAGGATATTGGACAATATTCCAAAAAAATATCAAATCTTATTCTTGGGGATTCATATTATTCACTATTAATATTTAGATAAAGAAATCCTAAAGAGGTTAATATCCAAAGTATTAGCAGGGATAATTCGCCATTATTCGTTGTTGATGTTTGGGTAACTAAATTCTAAAAGGGTTAATATCCAAAGTATCAGCGGGTATAATTCATTGTTATTCACTATATATATTGGGATAAATAAACCTTAAAGTGATAAATATCCAAAATATTTTTATGGGAATAATACGTCATCATCATTTAACCAACATATTTTTGAAAGATCAATACCATAACAATTATCAGCCAAACCAAAACACCAATCAGCTTACCTTAGGTAAGGCATGCTAGGCGTGCTATAATCTTCCCTTTACGCAACCAGTCCCTTGCCTTAGATTTTCTGAAAGACCAGTTTAGATTTTCTAATAACCATAATAGTAGGTGGCGACTCCTTTTTTCATAAAATAAAGATAAAATCGCAACATGAATAACCCCGCTCACGGGAAGAGTCGTCGTGCCGCCACACTCTCGCGGAGGGCGCGGCATTTATCATGCAAGAACAAACACTTTTATCCTTAAAAATTAAAGTTTTATTTCATTTATTATAATATTTTATTAAAAATCATTTATTTTATCATTAGAGAGCCCTTAAACCCTAAAAAAAAGTATTCTGCATATATTAAGCCTTCTATCAATATTATTCATCTACCTTATGAGCTCTAAAGAAGAAAATAATATGTGATCATATTAATTCGAAGCATATTAGATTTTAAAACATCTCCATCAATTTGAATTTGTTAGTGTGACCTTATGGATTTGTTTCTTGGAGTACATGGAGGGTTTCTCATCGAGTCCAATCTCATTCAAATCATGCTCTTCTTTTCCAACACCGTGCATACAATGGTGTTTATGTTTTGCAAAATAATAATAATAATAATATAATAATAACAACAACAACTCTTATTGTGATTCAATCCGAGGTATGCCAAATAATATCTAAATTTGATTAAAAATATTACGGATCAATTAACTCTTACTGTGATTAAATTTGTTTAGGCTACATTTTATTTAATTAGTGGGCACATATAAATGATTTTATTTAATAAATAGGATATTTTCTATATAAAAAAATTAAAAATAATAATAACCATTTATAATTGGTGGTAGAAATATTTCCTTCTTTACCTCCATTGTTTTAGCTGAGCATTAAGAATTATTAGTTTACATTGATAATAAAAAAAAAAAACTATTTGTATGATTTAGGGTTTTATAAATATAAATGGATTTTTTTGACTTATTAAATAAGTTAA
Organism: Salix dunnii; assembly: GCA_015731905.1. NCBI lineage: Eukaryota > Viridiplantae > Streptophyta > Magnoliopsida > Malpighiales > Salicaceae > Salix > Salix dunnii. The sequence continues at coordinate 1,985,727 of CM027661.1, forward strand.
ACTATATTCAGCCTTACAACCAATTTATTAGATCATTAAAGAAAATCCATATATTCAGCCTAATTAAATAAGTTTCAGTATTTAAATATTTCCAAAATAACTAAACTTAATAGTGGGCAATAGATCCTATTAAAAGACATATATTTTTTTAAATTGGTGTCCATGTCAGTTTGTATATACCTCGACTAATTATAGGGTCTCTGGAATTAATGACCATGTAAGTTTCTAGTAACCATCATATTAATAACCACAAGGATTGAACATGAGACCACAGACAGAACAAACTCTTTAATCATAAACTCTTATTGCTAGATCACCTACATGATTTTAAAAAACATATTTTCACTTAAAAGGAAGTGTATGGAAGCTTCTCATTATAAAAAATTAAATTCATGATGATCTAGATTAACACAACTGATACACTAGATCAATAGACCAACAACATTATCTTTTTAAATAGTCCTTATATTTTATTAAAACTAATTAAATAGTATTTATATTATATATAATAATTATATATTCCCTTAAATTATAATGACCATTCTCGATTTCATAGACTTTTTGTTCCAAATTACTATTTTTACTCTTATAATATTTCTCCATTTTTAATCACTTTTTCTTTATTCTATTTTTTAAGATATAAAATTGACAAAAGTACTAAATTATAATTCTAATATTAAATATATAGTATCTGAAACTATGAAAATCAAGTCGTTAATTATTGGTTATTATATATAAAAATATATTATTCCGGTTATTTTAACCCGGCTAATTATCGAGTAGAACTTAAACCCTCGGGCTACTTCTTTTTTTATAACAAATCCATCATAAAAAATTTAAGTTATTAGATTACTTTATATTTTCATGAATATGTTATTTACTTTAGTTTGGATTTTTCAATATTTTTGGATTTGTAATAACAATATTTAATTATTAAAAACGATGTTAAACTATTGTTTTTTTTTCTAAGAAAATAAAATAAAATTATGTCGGTCTATAACAATGTCTTGTTATAATTTAATCGATTGAGAATTTGACACTTATTAAATTATATTAATATTTCAATCAAGAGACTAATTATAAAATTAGGGAGGTGTTTGTTAGATTATCATTTATTAGAAAAACATTATTTTAAATGAATAACAGGAGCTTCATCCAATCAAAGTTGGAGATGATTAATTTTGTGTCAAGTAGATTCTTAGCATATTTTTCTTATATTGACAAGAGGAGTTTCCTTCATCTCATCATGCTGGTATTTGTTTAAGGAGTGTTTGATACTGTATTTTAAAAATATTTTAAAAAAAATTAAAATATTTTTATTTTTATTCTTTATTTTAAACTAAATAAATTTTAAAAAAATATATATTTTAAGAAGTAAACTCAATCATACTTTTAAAAGCATATACCATAACTAAATAAATAAATTACGTGTGGACCGTCATCATCGATCAATGATTGAAAAACTATAATATAGTAAAAATAATGGCAATTGATTCCCTTTCCCTTAAAATATAACTTAGAAATTCGGTCCCCCTCCTCCTGCTTGGAGCATCAAGCATGGAAATTGATGAATTATTGGCTGGGATCTTCTGCAAGCTGGCTCATGAGGGTTCGTGCACTGGATATTTTATTTTATTTTATTTATATCCTTAATATTTCAAAAGAATCGTACTTTGTTGTCTTGACTTCTAAAACACATGTGTGCGTGACCGACTATAAAAAAAAGGTTTTCGTGCACTCTATCTTAAGTTAATAAAATAACATGAATGGGGACTATCATGTAGTCTTTACAAATTCAAGGACTAAAGTTCAAATTCACCCTAAGCTCAACTATATATATATATATATATATATATATATATATATATATTAGCCAATGCCCCTGCGCCTCAGTACCATATTTTTTCTAATGCAAAAAAATATTAATTGTGTGAGTTTTTTTTATTATAATATAAATTTAGTCAAAATAATAAATTTGTGCAGAATTCCTGTGAAGTGCAAGTTTTCTATAAAATATATAAATTTTAAATCGATATAAATTTATCTATTTAGTAGATTTCAACGAAATAATCAACATAAAATTGTCATCATCATTAAAAAAAAAATAAGAAGATTCAGATATCTGAATTATTGAATTCATTGTATTAAAATTAGTTCATAATTAAAAATAAAATATAAATTATAAAAAGACCTAAAATGATTAAATAAAAAAAATTAGTAATTAATTTTTTATCCACAAAAAGATGAAACACATAAATTGAAAATTTATTCTTACATTACCGTTATTATCATTACTATAATAGTTAAAATTATTATCAACAATACTGCCCAAGTAATTAAAATCATTAAATTATCCTGGAAAAAAAAATTTTACAAAAAAAAATAAAAAAATAATTATTGAATTTTAAAAAAAAAATACATAAGTGGAGAACATTACGATATTTCATTCTTTTAATGAGGCACTTCAAATTTTTTTCTTTTCAAAATTAATGAAATATAAAATAAACATTTTAACATTCTATTGATATTTGATTTTTTTTTCAAGCATTTATTTGTATTATTAAATTCAAAATAATTCTTAAAAAAATAATTTTTTCAAAAACTTAGTGTAGTCTATGATCTAAGTTACTGGTTTTTGCAAATTAAACCTCAAAGTCTAGTCTTATCAAATAAGTCATTATTTCAATATAAAAAAAATTACTATCTTGAATTTTTTAATGTTATACCATGATTTTACCACTCGTTTGAGTTATCTTTGAACTTGTCATATCTATTAAATCATATATAATCAATTCTTATTTTAGTTAATTTTAAATTTGGGATAGATATGGTGTCAAATTGAGAGTTTTCAAGGTTAATATATTATTAATTAATTTAAAGATGGAATAAAATAATATATGTAATACATTTTAAATATCAAGCCTGACCCATTAAAAGTAAGGTGGCACCTAAGAACCTAGCTATTTTTTGTAAATAATTATTTTATAACAAGTCATCTATTGAACATTAATTTAATGTCATAATACCTTTTGACATACTATATAATAACCTTTCAGAAAGCAATTAAAAATAACAAGTCATCTATTGAACATTAATTTAATATCATAATAACCTTTGACATACAATATAATAACCTTTCAGAAAGCAATTAAAAATAACAAGTCATCTATTGAACATTAATTTAATATCATAATACCTTTTGACATATTATATAATATATAATAACCTTATAGAAAGCAATTAAAAATAACATGAGCTTGAATCCTATTTAACCCCGTTTATAAGAATGCAATTGAAGAAAACATGCTAAAAAAAAGGGCTAGAAAAAGAAAAGGAAAATGAATGTGTTGATAAAAATAATTTTTTTGAAAAATATATTATTTTCAACTAAAAAAATATAAAAATTAATCTGAGATTCCATTGGATTGAATTTTTTAAAACAGTTATTATATAATGAAAAAAATACAAAAACTAGTTCATAATTAACCCAATACTATATATTAAAATTCAATAAAAACCTAACATTAAAAAAAACAACGGGTCATGTGCTTGTTACATGCAATCACCTACATGCTAAAAAAACAACGGGCCAAAAAAAATATTTGCTCCTTTGCTTTAACTTGCAATCTTAAACAAGCCGGCCGATGACATAAAGTTATTATAAATACAATAAAATATATATTATTATAATTCATTTTTTTATTTTATAATTATAATTATAATTATATAGTTATTATAATATGAAATATCCACTTGCTGACTTTATTTTACAATAAATGATGAGCATGAGCCACATATGTAGGGGGATTTTGATGATATCAACGGGAGGTCGCTGGGAAGCCAGGCTGCTTGGTTAACAAACGACAAACTCCCATGCACCCGGTGGTTCCACCTTGGAAGTGTTATTGCTGCAAGCATATCCAAAAAATATTCTTATTATCTTACTTTACGCCATTGCAATCCGACTTAATTAGCTTCATAAAATACTATTTCAAACTCTGAAACCCATCTTTAAATACCCTCCCTCCCTCCTCCATGCATGATCTCTAGCTAGCCTTCTCAAAGCAAGAAACAAAAATGGAGAAATTTCTGCATGCTCTTCTACCTTTCATCTTCTTCCTCCTCCGATTTACCTCACGGTGCTGCTCATCAGAACATGAAACTTACTCTCGACCTCCTGCTCGCAACATCATCTTCTCTCCTCATCACGGATTGCAATCTGCAGCCCAGCAGGTTAATTTCTTTCTCTCCCTTCTCCGAGCTGTAAATATTATATATACAACGCATAATCCATCGTATATACATACATATATATACATATATGTGTGGTTTTAGGTGCACGTTTCGCTGGCGGGGAGAGATCACATGAGAGTTACATGGATTACAGATGATAAACACGCGCCGTCGATTGTAGAGTATGGAAAGCAACCGGGAACATATAGTGCAGAGGTCACCGGAAACCACACTTCCTATCGTTATTTCTTCTATAGCTCCGGCAAGATACACCATGTGAAGATTGGACCGTTGGAGCCTGGAACAGTTTATTACTATAGATGTGGAGGTTCTGGCCCTGAGTTATCCTTCAAGACTCCTCCTGCAACTTTTCCGCTTGAATTCGTCGTGATTGGTAAGCATTTTGCTTATAAATTATTCCATGACCCTGATGGTCATGCAGGAAAAACAAATTATGGTAATAATAATAAATAAATAAATAAATAAATAAACATACTATATATGTTGTAAGAAAACTAGCATATTTGAAAAAATATATTAAAACAGAACTGCAAAAAAATTAATCACCTCAATTATCCCTGTATTAACTTATGGGATGATTTACTATATTACTCGTAAAATTCCATAGTCAACAAAATAATAGTTAGTTGTAAACAAGCATTATATAAAATGTTTAGGATGTTTCGAAAGGAGTGGCGTGGTGACAAATAGTTTATGATCTGTATAGCAAGTCTCGAGTTCGAATCAATACATACATCCCTTGTAAGAGCTTAGAACAATCAGGATTTTACTCGTTCACCTGAACCTATAAAGTATATTTCTTGAAGGATGAGATTTTCTAAACGGATGCGAAGAACTTGATATGTCTGCAAATATGTGGAGTCACTATCTTAGACATGTCTTCAATTCCATTCTCGATTTAAAAATATAATCATCATACCTTACTTATAAGATAAGTTTATTGGATCAACCCGAATCAACTCCAAAACAAAATTATTTAGATTTTCTAATTGAATAAGAAATTAAAAAGGATCTCTTGGAATTTATATGGCCAGGCTTCACCTTGTTCTAGGTGAATCAATTTGGTCGGCCAGATTTATCAAATTGTTCCAAAATAAAATCAGACCAAGATTAAATTTTATGTCGTTGAATTACTGAGTGGCTCGATCTAGTAACTATGGTTAACATGTCCCCATGCGTTAGCACAGCAAATTAATATAGAATTCTTTCAATAGCAAAAATATCCGGAAACAAATTATAATTATTACAAGAATTGTTTTCCCGGAAAAAATGTTAAACAGGTTTGTTTAAACTTGATTTACAGGAGATCTAGGGCAAACAGAATGGACCAATTCGACCTTAACACATGCCAGCAGTCGTGATTACGATGTGTTCTTGCTACCGGGTGATTTATCTTACGCCGATACCAATCAGCCTCTGTGGGACTCATTTGGCCGCCTGGTGGAGCGGCATGCTAGCCAGCGGCCGTGGATGGTGACCGAAGGAAACCATGAGATCGAAATCTTACCAATAATACAGCCACATGGCTTCAAGGCCTACAATGCACGGTGGTTAATGCCATATGAGGAGAGCAATTCAAGCTCGAATTTGTATTACTCCTTCAACGTTGCCGGCGCTCATGTTATAATGTTAGGATCTTACACAGATTTTGACGAGAACTCCGATCAGTACAGGTGGCTTGAAGCTGACCTGAGCAGCATTGATCGGAAGAAGACACCGTGGGTCATCGTGCTGCTGCATGCTCCCTGGTATAATACCAATAATGCCCATCAAGGCGAGGGAGAAAGCATGAGAAAAGCCATGGAAGAGTTGCTGTACAAGGCAAGAGTCGATGCTGTGTTTGCAGGTCATGTCCACGCATACGAACGATTTGTAAGTCCACTTAACCCGGTATTTAATATTTTATTTATCAGGTAAAATACATTTCATGGTCCCTCAAGTTCAAAATATTTGTCATACTCGCCCCTCTAGCTCATTAATTTTTGTCATACAAGACCTTGTGATTTCAATTACTGGTTAAGTGCCATGATCATCCCTTCATCCATGGCTGATAGTGTAAGAAAGTGATTGATGGTATTAGTTTTGATAGATTGATGGTTTTTGTCAAGCCACGTAGAATAGATCAAATCTTTTTTTATCATTCGGTAAACCCTATCCCCGGTAAGAGCACTTTGTGGGTCCAAGTAAATAAGTAAAACCCCAATTGTCTCAGACTCTCATAATAGATATACGTTTTAACTCGAACTCTAGACCTATTGTGCTGATCTCAAATCCTTTGTCATCACGCCATACCTTTTTGGGATAGAATAGATCAAATCACTTAAGAGATAAATGAAAGAAATATTAAGAAAAAAGGGAATTGAAATTTCCTTTTCTGAAAAATAAAATAATCAAATGTTAGAGAATAATATAAATTATATCTTGGGGCATCACCTAATAGCATAATCTTTTAGGTGAGATGATTCTTTGACATGGTATCAAATCTCATCACTCCTATTCTATTTATAAAAATCAAGCACAAGGTGGTGTGAATTTATGTAAATTTCAAGTCCATATAGCTTTTATTTGAGATGATGTATTAGAAAATAATATAAATTATATATTAAGACCTTACCTAACAGTTTAAGTTTCTAGATGAGATGGTTCATTCACATTAAAGAAATTAAAATATATGTATATAATAAGAGAGATTTACTATCATTTGAAGGTCCAAATAATATGTCTTTAGAGTTAGATATTTTAGGTTTACTTTTTTAATAACTTTATTTTTCTTTTTGGTTGTTATTATTTTCATTCTTTTATTCAATTTTAGTTTTTTACTTCTTTTTTTTCTAAATACACGTCTAAAATATTAGGTATACATATCACAAGTTGTACTGCTATCTTTACATAACTACGAAATTTAATAATAAAAAAGAATCATAAATCTCATATATATATATATATATATATATATATGAGAGGGAGTACAATTTCTGATATAAATATAACTGAATCTCGGTAATTAATTAATTAATTGAAAATACCATAAATAAGAAGAAAAGAAAATCTTACCCGCAAGCCGTCTTTGGATTATGTTTGCAGACAAGGATTTATGATAACAAGGTTGATCCATGCGGCCCTGTGTATATAACAATCGGAGACGGGGGAAATCGTGAAGGACTTGCATTGACGTGAGTATTCCATCTCCATTCTTCTTTCACTTTTGCAGAACCGATCATTCAGCCATTAATATTCAATTTATATATATGCATGCATGCGTGCTGATCATCTGCAATTTCTAGGTTTAAAAATCCTGCTTCGCCTCTTTCTCTGTATCGAGAGGCAAGCTTCGGGCATGGAAGGTTGAGGATGCTGGATGAAACCCGGGCACACTGGTCATGGCACCGCAACAATGATTCTAACTCGTTTTCTGCAGACGAGGTGTGGCTGGATAGTTTAAGCACATCCGCCGCTTGCTGGCCATTTGAGGGCGAGAAAGAACCACCGGAATCTATTGCTGACGATGAACTCTGAGTTCATACGAGTAGACGATGAGTTCTTAACTACACTGGCTAACATCTGTGCTTGCCATGGCTGCGGGGAGATTCCTTTGATATGGGAGTTGCAGGCTTAATTTATATCTCATTTAACTTCTCTACCTAAATACTGTGCTAATCAATCAAACATTTCTCAGAGAGCTGATCACTTAAGGTAGGGAGGGTGACTTGCAATGTAGACACCATATCTTGCGCGGCATTCCTCACCTTTTATTCTTATACTAGTTTTGGTACTCGCGACTCGAAGAGGGCGGATTAATATTTTTTTTAATATAAAAAATATTAATTATATTCAATTTTTTATTATAATATAAATTTAGAGAACATAATAAATCTGTGTAGAAATTTCATGAACTGCAAGTTTTCTATAAAATATATGAATTTTAAATTGATATAATTTTTTTTGTTTAGTAGGTTTCAATAAAATAACTAGTATAAAATTATCATTATCATTAAAAAAAGCAAGAACATATTTGAATTATTGAATACATTATATTAAGATTAGTTTATTTTATAATTCAATTTAAATTAAACAAAACAAACAAAATATAAATTGTGAAAGAAACCACATTAATAAAAAAAAAAAAAGTAGTTAATTTTCTATATCCAACAAGAAGAAAATATATATGAAAAATTTATCCCCACATTACTATCATTATCAAAAAAAAAAATAGTTAATTTTCTATATCCAAAAAGAAGAAAATATATATTAAAAATTCTTCCCCACGTTACTATCATTATCATTATTGTAACAGTTAAAATTATTATTAACATTACTGCCAAAATATTGAAAATCATTAAATTGACCTGAATAATTAAAAAAAGTTAAATATTTTGTCAAAAAAAAAATAATCACAAAAATTATCATTCTTATTGCACAAACAATAACAATCATAAAATTATATGATCCGAAAATCAGATAAAAATAATAGAAAAAAAAAAGAAACAAAGAGAAAAATAAAACAATATTAATTTTAAAATGATCACCAACATAAATTAAAATTTCAAAATTGAACCAAATAAAAATAAAACCCCAATAAAAAATAAAATAACAAAAAATCAAAACAAAAACCAAAAGTTTAAATAAATGAATACACATAAAAAATAAACATTGTTCAAGAAAGATAAAAAAAAAATAAAGGAATCAATACTAAATAAAAAATTAAAACAATAAGTGCCAAATTGAAAAATAATATATATAATTAATTCCAATTGAATGTTAAAACTGTAGTAAATCAAAATCTTGAAACTGAAAAACAATAAAGGAATTTTAAAAAATATTAATTGTGTGTATTTTTTTATTGTAATATAAATTTTGTCAAAATAATAAATTTATGCAGAATTCTTATGAGGTGCTGGTTTTCTATAAGATATATGAATTTTAAATTGAAATAAATTACGGTTTTCAATGAAAATAATCAGCATAAATTTATCATCATCATTAAAAAAACAAGAAGATTTGGATATTTAAATTATTGAATTCACTGCATTAAGATTAATTTATTTTATAATTCAATTTAAATAAAAAAATATATATAAATTATGAAAATACTTGTAATAATCAAATAGCAGAAATAATTAGTTAATTTTTTATCCACAAAAGATGAAAACATAAATTAAAAATTCATGCTTATGTTATTTTCATTATCATTGCTATAACATCTAAAATTATTATCAACATTACAATCAAAACAATTAAAATAATTAAATTACCCTGAAAAATCATAAAAAAGCAAAAGATTTTTATAAAAAAAATAAAAAAAAAACGAATCACTAAAATTATCATTTTCATTGTGTAAATAGTAAAATTATAAAAATCTTCTAATCCAAAAAAAATATAAAAATAGTAGAAAACAAAAAACAAATAAACAAAGGGAAAAATGGAGCAATATTAATTCTAAAATGATTACCAATATAAATTAAAATTTAAGGATTGAACCGATTAAAAAAAATCCCAATAACAAATCAAAATCTTGTGACTAAAAAACATTAAAATAATTTTTAAAACTAAATTGCAGTGTAAGTAATAAAAATAGAACTACGACAAAAAAATAAAATGAAAAAAAATAAAAATAAAATATAAAAGCATAAATGAATAAATACGAACAGAAAACAAACACTGTTTAAGAATGATCTAGAAAAAAAATCAATACTAAAAAAAAAAAATTAAAAGAACAAGTGTCATAATGAAAAACAAAATATATAATTAATTCTAATTAAATGATAAAACTGGAACAAATCAAAACCTTGAGACCAAAAAACAATAAAGAGATTTTTTTTTTAAATGCATTGTAATCAACATAAATAAAAATTTCAGAACAGAACCTGATAAAAAGAAAACCCGAATAAAAAATAAAACAATAAAAATTAAAAACAAAATCTAAAAGTATAATTGAATAAATACATACAGAAAACAAATATTATCCAAGAATGACCGGGAAAAAAAGAATCAACACTAAATGAAAAAAAAAGAAGAATAAGTGCCACAATGAAAAATAAAATATATAATTAATTCTAATTGAATCACAAAACTGTAATAAATCAAAATCTTGAGATCACAAAACAATAAAGAGATTTTTTAAAAAAAAATGCAGTGCAATCAATATAAATTAAAATTTCATTATGGAACCGAATAAAAAGAAAACTCCAACAAAAAATAAAACAACAAAAATTAAAAATAAAAACTAAAAGCACAAATGCATAAATATAGATAAAAAAAAATAAAAATAGTGTATAAAAAGAAAAAAAAACAAAGAAATTAATACAAAAAAAATATTAAAAGAATAGGTGCCAAAATGAAAAAACAAAATATATAATTAATTCCAATTGAAGGATAAAAATAAAACAAATCAAAACTTCTGGACCGAAAAATAATAAAGGGATTTTAAAAAATAAATATTGTGCAATTATTAAACAAATTAAAAGAATAAGGACTGAAATGAAAAGTTGAATATATAACTAATTTTAATGAAAGGACAAAATTAGAACAAATTAAAACTTGCATACCAAAATTATTCAAGGAAAAAAAAACAAAAATAAAAAAATAAAGGATCGAAATGAAACTTAAAGTATAGAATCAATTTCAATTAAAGAAAATAATTAAAAATAATCAAAATTTTCATTGAAAAATCAGTAAGCAAAACGAAATCAAAATATCATGGACTAAACTGAAACTTACGCACAAATGAGGGACTTGACCGCATTTTTTGTCAGCAGGAGAGAGAAAAGAGGGGGGAAGAAAAATCATCCACCAGAGATTCTACGACCACATTCAAATATCATGCGCCACTCAGGGAGATAAAGGCCATGGAGGAGCACCTGTAGGCACGGTGGACAGCTAGTTTTAACCTCCTAACGACACCACACGCGCCTCTAGAATTGAGCGTGCCAACGGAAAACGGCAGGCATATTCGTGAGATGCGCCTGCAGTATTTCGTAAAAAAATAATAAATAATTGATAATTATCCATACACCCCTAAACTCAGCGATATCTACGAAAAAACCGAGGGCGCAAGTACTGTAATACCCCCAGTCCCAAGTGGCGTGTGTTTGTCGTTTATGGGGGCTAAAATCGTTATTTTACTATACAACGAATCTGGAAATACCGCACGTGTCCCGAGAAAAGTTCTAAAATGTCCCTAGTCCCGGAAGCTAAAGATTTTCGGTCCTGGAGGGAAAATGGTCATTTCAATGTAGCAATGAATAGGAAACTGTGTCTAGGTGAACAGTGAAGAAATTTACTGTAAAAATGCCACAAGAATTATTGTATGGTTAATAATTTAACAGGTTTTTTAATAAAATAAAAAATATAATTATGTTAATGTAGTTGGAAATGTGTATTTTTGTGTGTATCATGCAATAATTAAGTTATACGAATTAAATGTAAAATGGTTAATGGATTTGGAAATAATTGCTTCTACACACACACATATCTGTGTATGTGTGGATGCAATTAAAGAGAGATATAAAATATGATTTGACAAAAGAAAAAATGAAGGACATATTTCTTTTCCCATTAATGGGTTAATTCAAGATATATATCCCATTAATGGGTTAATTCAAGATATATATATATATATATATATATATATATATATATATATATATTGAATTAACCCATTAATGGGAAAAGAAATATGTATATTGTGTGTAAATTTTTTTCATTTCAATTTGATTTTTTAGGCCATATTTGTTTTTAATTACTTCCAATATGATGATAAAAGAGGGACTATAAGTAAACGGATCGAAGTGAAAAATAAAAAACATGGTACCTCTTCAAAATTAGAGCAATAAATTAACTTCCTTCTACGAAAAGGACAAAAAAACCATGTTGCCTCTTCAAAATTATCAAATATAATAGGATAAATATCCTATTTTTATAGATTAAAATTTGTATCCTACACATGTCTCTTAATTTTATTAATTATATTTTTACTCTGAGAGGTAAATGTCCTATTTTAAGAGCTTAAATAGTTTTTAGCAAACACAATATTTTTTTACTATTATCTATTTTATTAACATAAATAATTCTTAATTTATTTTATTATATGTTTACATAAAAAAGAGTATTTGAGCTTAAGTTTTTTCAAACTAAAAAAATGCATTAAAAAATCTAAATATACAATTTTTTGTGAAAAATAAAAATACCTGACTTGTGGTGGAGCGCAAGTTACATAACTAGTAATGTTCAAAAATATGTATGGAAGAAATATGTAGTATTTAAATATAAAAAAAATATTATTTTTAGATAATATTATTAATATGTGAACATGTTCTAAAATATGTATGGAAGAAATATGTAGTTTTAAAAAATTAAAAGATTAATTAATTATATGTTGCTAAATTATAAAAAGAAATTGATATTCCTTCTTTTTTAATGAATATTTTATCTCTTTGTCTTTAATTGATAAGAGTCTCTAGGTTTTGCAAGCTTTGAACCATTGAGGATATTTATTTATTAACATCCATAATAATAGTAATACCAAAATGAGGGTCATAGATATTGATTTTGCAAAATCCATAATAATTGTAATTCCAAAAATAGTATCATGATTAAAGCAAACGAAACAAATTAATAAATTGTTTTTTATTGCAGTGATTGTTTGGGAGTATGACTGTAATTGTTTTTAAAATTATTTTTTATTCAAAAATATATAAAATGATAATTTTTATTTAAAAAAAATTATTTTTAATATCAGCACATGAAAATAATATAAAAATACTAAAAAAAATAATTTAAAATAAAAAAAATGATATTTAGAAATTTAGAGAGAGAAAAATTGAGTATATCTCCTTTTTAAAGTTGATATAAAGTACATGGATAGTATTTTGGAAGGATTTATTTTTTAAAAAATTGAAATTTACTAAATTAACTTTGAGATTCATGGCATATAAAAGATATAAGATAGACAGATAGGAATAGTTTGGGTTAAAATTAATCCTTACGAAAAGAATATTTAGCATTATATTGATTTGATTAGAGAAATATTTAAGGATATTTATTTATTAGCATCCATAATAATATTAATACCAAATTTGAGGGTCATAGATATTGATTTTGCAAAATCAATAATAATTGTAATTCCAAAAATAGTATTAATGCGGTGATTGTGTGATTGTCTGATAGTGTAATTGTAGTTATTTTTTAAAGTATTTTTTATTCAAAAATAATATTTTTTTTTATTTTTTAAAAATCATTTTTTATATCATAAAAAAATATAAAAAAACCAAAACATATTTAATTTAAAATAGAGAAGGTTGCACGTGGCAACTTGCTGCTGCTGTGAATTATTTTCTATCTTTTCCGATGGAAATAAATAAATAACGACAGAGAAGGTTGCACGCGGCAACTATCCCAACCACCAGAAGTCTTCCCTTCTACAGAAAGAACGGTAGATGAAAACTTCAAACGCACCAAACAGCCTACATGAAACTATACAGAGATGTGTAAATTATATTCTAGTCCTCATATATTCAATTATGTTTCGATCGTACCCTTAGAACTTAATTTCTCTAGGATTACAGATGTTAAGATTTTAATCCATGTATGCTTATCATTAAAATAAACTTAAAAAATACTCTCTAATAAAAGCAGCAGCGACAACACCAATAATAAATAAATAAATAAATCGAAAACCTTAACAGCAATATAAAAACAACTTGAAATGGTAGGCTTTAATAAAAAATGTAAAACTGAAATAATTTTAAATTAGAAGGATGATATTGAAAAAATTAAAACTAAAGGGGTAAGAATGGAGCGTTGTGATTGTATTACTGGAGTAAAAAGGAAGATTATTATTGATTCGGCCTGAGGGCTTATAAGGATATAAACGGAACACTGTTAATTTACGAGGACTAAAACGTTTATTTCCCACACAGAAGCGCGAAGAGACTCTCCTCCTACATATGGTCTGAGCTCTGGTTTCAGATTCGGATTTGTGTAGATTCAGAATGAGCTTCTGGTATGACATCGACAGGTGGTGGAGAAGCCATGCGAATCTCAGGACACTGTACTTACTCCTCCTAGGTCAGTTGGTGTCGTTTGTTCTCGCAATGGGAAGCTTCACTTCTTCTCTGGTTTCCAGTCTCGGTAACCTCTGCTGCTCCTGCTGCTGTTCTTATTAGCTTATGATTTTGAGATATTGAATGCTGTGGGAATCTGGATGCAGGTGTTGACGCGCCCCTTACACAGTCTTCCTTCAATTACCTGGCCTTGGCTCTGGTGTACGGGAGCATATTGCTGTGCAGACGCCAAAAACTGCAGGTATCTTCCTCTTCTTCCTGTACTTTTGAGGGCTTGGCTGTGTAAAATCAACATGTTTGTGCTGCAGATTTCTTGGTACTGGTATCTACTTCTAGGGTTAGTTGATGTTCAAGGAAATTATCTTGGTAAGTAATGGAGGCTTGTTTCTTCTTCTGTCTTGTGCATCTCATCATGTGGTCGAGCATCTTTCAGATTACTGCTGCTTTTGGGTGTTGGATGTTTAATTTAATACCAGTTCATATTATCATTATCCTAAAAAAAAAAGCATAGCATGTGTTGTCGTTCATACCGAAGCTTGAGTGGTGTCGTTCACATGAAAACACATGGCCTCTTCCTTGGGAGCAGCAAGCTTAGCCATATATGGGTAATAATCAATCTCTAGGTTTAGTCATATACCTAGCTAGATTTATATGGGTTTAGTGAGTTATCAAACTCGATATCTTTAGGTTTAGTTGAGTGCTAAAAAATTATTAGACTCGGTCAAATATTGAATCCAAATATATATAGATCTGGTAAACAACCGAACCCGTAATCTTTAAGTTTATCTAAACATATAATTTATACTTTTTTTAACTCCGAAAAATATGTTTGGACTATAAATTGGATATATTTTATATAACAAATTAAAAATATTTTATTTTGATAAATCAAGGTGTTATGTTGATATTATAATCTTTTCTCTGCAATAAAAAAGTGTTAAGAGACTATAAAAGAAAAGAAAATAAATATCCTTAAAAAAAAGTTTCGATTTTTCTCCACTAGAAATGACATTTATTTTTAGGGTTTTCCTCTAAAGTATGACTATATATATATAAATAAATAAATAAATAAAAACTTTTGCACCTATCAAGTATGATTTGCCAATCATCTAGCTTGTCAAAACCAAGAGATTAACAAAATATTCTAAATAATATCAGCTTGGCCTACAAGCCTATAAAATAAACTCGAACCTCATCATATATTAACTTTGATATTAATTAATTAATTAATTATTATGGTGGATGGATGAGATATAAGCCACTCCAAACTCATCTTATTGCTATCCGTAAGCCTTATTATAATGAAATTTACATTCTGAAAATGCAAAAACTTAATTATTTTTTTAATAAAATCATTAGCTTCTTAATTGTTTTCTTTGATCATGTAGTTAACAAAGCATACCAGTACTCGTCACTAACTAGCGTGACATTACTGGACTGCTGGACAGTAGCTTGGGTTATAGCTCTCACCTGGTTCTTTCTCCGAACTCGCTATTCCTTATGGCAGCTACTCGGTGCTGCCATCTGCGTATTAGGGCTTGGTTTGGTGCTCCTCTCCGACGCCGGGGTGGGTGGAGGAGGTGACATTATCTCCTTCTCTAGCAACTACTTTAATATTTCTGTGTTTATTATCATGATCATTGATCTGCTCTTGGCTTTATTTTATTTCTTCCTGGGATTTCGTGTCTATAAATGGAAAAACTATAGGTTTATCAAAGATAATCCTGGTAAAAAAACCCATTAAAAATAAGATCTATCAACCTTGATTTTTTTTTAAAAAAATATATGGATTCATGAAGATCATATTTAGACGAGGGTGTTTATTTAAAAACCCTTTTGAAAAAAAATTATTTTGATGTGATGATATTAAAAGTATTTTTAAAAATATAAAAAAAATATATTATTTTGATGCATTTCTGAACGGAAAATTCTCTAAAAATCAATATCAATCACACTATCAAACAATCATTTACTTGCAAACCAGAGATAATTAGCCTCTATAAACTAGTAGATAATCAATAAATATACACTTTTCCTTGTTATTAATCATTTTTTGGTAGAAAAATGCATTGCTTATGAGAGCAAAATCATTTTCAAGCACATGTTTTCTTTGCCATTATAGGTGGCTCAAGGCCCATTTTAGGCGATTTCCTTGTTATTGCTGGGACAATTTTCTTCGCCTTGAGCAATGTTGGCGAGGTTAGTGAATCCTGTCACTGCAGATATGAATCTTATGAAGAATCTCAAACTTGGAGCACACTGAGTCTTGATTTTGCATCTTGATCTTGCAAATATGTTTCTTGTGATTTTGCCAGGAAATCTGCGTCAAGAAAAAAGATCGTGTTGAGGTGGTGACAATGCTCGGCGTTTATGGATTCCTGGTGAGTGCAGTTGAGTTGTATCCTTTTCAACAGCAACAAAAATTAAGAAAGATACTTCAATTCAGGGGCCGGGTTTTCACAGCTAACCCGGGTCTCGGCGGGTCTCGGCACGGGAATCATCCGGGTCAACTCAAATTTTTTTATAAAATAATCTTATTTTAGTAAAATAAAAATAAAAAGGGTCTTCGAGCAGCTGAGCTGTATCCTTTTTAAAATTAAAAAAAATACTTAAATTTAGGGGTTGGGTTTTCACTCTTCAAAGCTACCCATGAACATTGTACACTTCCATGGACCAGCCCAGGTCTCGGTACACGAATCATTCGGGTCAACTCGATTTTTTTTATAAAATAATCTTGTTTTAGTAAATTAAAAATAAAAAGGGTCTCTTGATATCCGAGCAAAACCTCGAGTGTCTCATTTTGAATTTAAAACATGATTAGGAGTTGAACTATATATACAACATTATCTTCACTCCATAACTTCATTTTAGATCTATAGTGGAGCTGAAGACTTTGGAAGCATGCTAGCTATGAAAATGTACACTCCCATGGACCAACCCGGGTCTTGGTACATGAATCATTCGGGTCAACTCGATATTTTTTATAAAACAATCTTATTTTAGTAAATTAAAAATAAAAAGAGTCTCTTGATGGCCGAGCAAAACCTCGAGTGTCTCATTTTGAATTTAAAACATAATTAGGAGTTGAACTATATACACAACATTATCTTCACTCCATAACTTCATTTTAGATCTATAGTGGAGCTGAAGACTTTGGAAGCAGTCGTCTGGTCTAAAGATATTGTAAGTATTTTCTACCCTTTTCTAAATTAGCTAATAATAACTGATAAACAGAAAATTATCATGAACCCTAGATTTTATTTTAAATATATTTCGAGATATAGACGTTAAACATCTATATTTATATTTGGTTTCAGGTGTTTGCCATTGCTGGCTACACTGTATCGATGTTTCTATTCTACTCTCTTGCTCCCATTGTTCTAAAGGTAAAATACTCAAAAAACTTGGAATTATTTCAAGTATTCAAGAATATATATTTATTTTTAACCTAAATATTATATATTAATGTGTAATACAGTTGAGTGGAGCAACGATGTTCAACCTGTCTATTCTCACAGCCGATATGTGGGCTGTTGTTTTCCGTATATTTTTCTACCACCAACAGGTAATAATTAAATATATATTTTATTTTAATAAATTTATATTTTATGGTCAATTATAGTTTAATTAACTAATTAATTAATTTAATTGCAGGTTGATTGGCTATACTTTCTCTCTTTCGCAATTGTAGCCATTGGATTGATCATTTACTCGATAACGTATGCTCGAGCCCTCTACTGTGGTGATCATAATAATTGTTCTTATAAGAAAAATAATAAAAAAAAAAATTAATTGTTTTAATTTCTTTATTATTTGAATGAATTTGTTGATTTATTTTTTATTACAGAGAGGAGGATCGAGATTGTGTGGAGGCTCCACAGGACGGGAATTCCAATGCAGAATACCAAGAGCTGCATGCAAATGCAGAGGAGAGATTATAGCTGTAGAATTTGTCCTTTTTTGTGTAGGTAGTGTTTGGCAAGTTTGCCTGCCTGATATGACTTTTTTTTAAAGAGAAATAATTTATTCTACAAAATAATAATAATAATAATAATAATAATAATAATAATATATTTTATAGGTTTAGGTCAACGAGTAAAATTTGGGTTGTTCTAAACTCTTATAAAGGGTACAACACGTCTTGACTCGGACTCAAATTTGCTGTGCGGATTATAAGTTCTCTGCCATTACATCACGCTTTTTAAACTATTTATTTTTTAGAAAAATAAAAGATAGAAAAAACATTTCTTTCACATAATATAAATAATGATTGAAATATACAAACAATAATCATAATTATCTAATGATGATTCTAATACTACTATGTTAGTTTTTTTCATAACAAAGGATTTAAATTTATTTTTAAAAAAAGTTCTAATGATTCTATGTTAAATAGATCTATGGTTGTTCATGATATATATATATAATCAACATTACTTATAAATCTTTTTTTTTTAATAATTGCTTCAAAGATAAATTACTGTAAATCACTAATCATTCAAATATTTTGATTAATATTATATTTAAATTACTTGGTGCCTAGATTATGATCTTGATTAATTATCTTTTTTTCTCAGAAAATAAATAATAAATGCCTCCCTTGTTCACATCGAATAATAAATGCCTTTCTTTATTTTAGTTGTTGGGCCGATACCCAACTTCAATAGAAAAATAAATGCCTCCATAATCTGCCAACCCTAACAACAACATGGATTTTCTATGAAATCAAACCTACCAAAGTTTACTTAAAAATATAATATTTTTTAACCCCACTCGGTTTGGATTTATAATTAAATTGCCATGATATTAATCCGATCAATTTTATTAAAAAAAAAAAAAAAGAGTTCGGTTGTGCTCTTTGATAGTAGAAGTAATCATTATGTAATAACCAGCGCAAGATTATTATGGAATTAATAGGATGCTATAAAAGCTAATAAAATATAGCTTTGGGAGATTAAATAATTGTAATAACTCTTACAAGTTTTAAAAATAAAAGTTGTTAATTTCATGACTAATAGATATTAATTTTTAGGTATTTAAAATATTATGATTTCAGATTAAAGGTTTATCGAAAATAAATTATTGTTGGAGACAAAAAAAAAATCAGAAAGTATAGGCGATGTTTTGCATGCAATGGTGGTTAATCAAAAGTTTTTCTCTTGTGCGAGCTCACTATCCTGTCTTTGTTGATTACTATCTCATCTCAAGATTTATTATATATACAATTGAAGAAAATCTTTTTTTTTTCAATATAAAATAAAGAGTTTTATTTATACTTTTTATACATAAAAAATAAATTATACTTTCTGATATGAAATAATAGCTTTTAAATATTTTTCACACCAAAGATTAGGGTAATGGTGATAGTATCTCCTTTTTCAACCTGGGAGGGAATTAAGAAATGAGTTCAACTTGCAAGTGGAGTCTTGGTCTAATGGTTAAAGGGATTTATTCCTTTATTCTGTATTAGGATTCAAGTCCCACCATGTATGTCTGTCACCCCCAGGTACCTTATATGCTCATTGGATTTGCAGGATATTTAGTGAATCCGAGAATTAGTTATAGAATATGTAAACTACCCCAGACATCTCGATTATATATAAAAAAAAAAAAAAGAGTTCAAATTTGTCTATGCATCTATTTATCTTTATTGCTATGCGATATAATGGTTTAGAGATTTTGTTCCTTTTCTTTGACTTTTAATTAATTCAGGTTTGTAGGATACATCTAAAAAAGTATTTATTTTTTAAAAAAATATATAAACCCTAAAAAAATATTATTTAATAACTTAAAAAAAAACACTAAGAATTTATATTTTTTTTACAAAAATAATTTTTCAAACCTAGCAAAAATTACTACATGCAAGAAATAGCCTCACAATCAGCAAGAAAAAAGCCCCAATTCCATCTGGATAACTTGGGTAACCCAATTTTTTAAAAAATAATTACTATATAATATTATTTTAGGGCTTATATATTTTTTAAAAAATAAAAATATATCCTTTAAAACAATACATGCAAGTTTTTCACTCATATGGCATAGTCCAGATGTCATGTCAACATGTGAGCATGAATCATGATTAAAATTATAATTTAATAATACCATCTCGCATAATCAAGCTATTTAGTTTTTTTTTTTTCACTCAAATTAAATAAAGTGATGATTGGATAATAATTAACAAATGTTTAATACATGCACAAAGAAGATTTAGGGTTTGTTTAAGAGTATATCAAAGATTATTTTTTATTTAGAAATATATGAACATAATAATCTTTATTTTAAAGACTTATTTTTAACATTAAAGCATAATAATTTAAAATAAAAATATAATATAAAATTTTCAATTTTTTTTCTAAAAATATTTTTAAAACACATTTCCAATGTATTTTTTAATTTTTAACAAAAATAAATTAACAATGCTAAGTTATATAAGATGTCAAGAACATGCCAAGTGTCAAAGGTCTTAAGATCATGGAGTAGGAAAACAAAATCATAGTTATAGAATAAAATAATTAACAATCCACCAATCGTTTTAGCATAGATAATAATAAAAATTATTATTATTATTATTATTATTATTATTAAAATCAAAATCATATTTATAAAAATAAAATATTGTTTAATTGGGGGCATTGGAATATAGTTCATTGATAGAGAGCTCTTGATTTACTTCTAAAAGCTATAGATGAATTTATATGCGGCAGCCGGGCCCACTTGGGCCCAAAGTTAGCTTCACATTTTGATGATTAGATTCGTCCCATGTTGTGGCGAATAATTCTCACCATTTTTATAATTTAATTATTTTTGTCTTTTCTATTTTATTTATTTTTATTTTAAAAATAAAAAAAAATGGGCAGATCGAATAGATAAACTAACATGGAAAAGAGAGTATTTTGAAATATTTAAAAAATAATTAATAATAATAATTAATTATTTGATTAATCTATTTTGATTAAAAAATAATTAAAAAAAGGATTAAATTATAATTAATTATGTTGACTTTTGAGCTCGTGACGATGCACAAGCATGGCGTGTCCATCCAACCACCATCTTATCCCCTTCCAACAAACAAGTCAAGATATCTCCTAGGCTTCTTATCTAAAACATAAATAATGTCTTGTATTTATTTTATTAAATACCAACTCATCAAAATAGATTAAATAATTTTTTTTAAAAAAATATTTTTCATATCAAAAATAGATTAAATAATATTTTTTTTTGTTTTTTTAAATATTTTTTATATCAACACTTCAAAATAATCTAAAATTATCAAAAACAATTCATTTAAAAAATAATAATTCTTTCAAAAGCATTTAAATACACATTCTCTTAGTGTTTATTAGAGAGGGTGATTGAAATTGTTTTTAAAAACACTTTTCGTTCAAAATATATTAAAATAATTTTTTTTAATCATTTTTTATATTAGTACATGAAAATGATATAAAAATGCCAAAAATATTTAATTTAATATAAAAAATAAAGACAATTTTTTTTATTTATCTATTATTGTTGTTGTTATGGAAATATCTTTAAATTTTTATTTTTAACAATTATTTTTGACATTAACACATGAAAATGATCTAAAAATATCAAAAATGTTTAATTTAACACACACACACACACACACACTTAGATATATATTATTGTTGTTGTTATGAAAATATCTTTAAATTTTTATTTTTATTTGTATTACTTTAAACTAAAAATTATTAATGTTTTTAGGTCATTTTGATATGTTGATGTCAAAAATAATTTTTAAAAATAAATAAATATACTATTTTGATATTTTTAAATAAAAAATACTTTGAAAAACAATATAAAAAACATTCCCAAATAAACACTAAATCTTAAATTAGATTAGATATTGATTGAAAATCTAAAAATAAAAAAGAATATCTTTATTTAGAAAAAAAAACTCTTAAAAATAGTATTTATTTATTTTAAGGAAAAAAAAAACACGTTGGCAATCATCGGGGTCAAAGAATTGAAATGCCAAAAAAAGTGGAGATTGACTACCATAGATGATAACTGTAAAACCAAATTTCATGGATGGATAAACGACCAAGTCTACAATCCCGAGGCAAGGCAGCACTCCTCGTCCTCTAAATACAAGTACAAGAACAGGCCTTGTTTTCTTCAACACCTGATAACTCCCTCTTTCTACCTCTTGTTTTTGTGTTCTGTCTCTCTCAATCAGGAGATGGCAAAAACAAAGGAGACTGCCTTCATAGGCTCCATTGATCAAGGCACGAGCAGCACCAGATTCATCATATATGACCGTGACTCTCGTTGTATTGGATCTCACCAGGTTGAGTTCACCCAGCACTATCCTCAAGCCGGGTAAGAAGAAATTCTCCCCCTTTCTTTTATTTTCTTTTTCCTTATGCTGATGGTGGTGGTGGTTTTAGATGGGTGGAACATGATCCGATGGAAATACTCGAGAGCGTGAAGGTGTGCATGGCGAAGGCAGTGGACAAGGCTTCAGCAGAGGGGCATAACGTGGATGCTTCTTTGAAGGCTATTGGTTTGACCAATCAGAGAGAAACTACTCTTGTTTGGAGCAAATCCACTGGTCGTCCCCTCTATAATGCCATTGTTTGGATGGATGTTCGCACCACTTCTGTTTGCAGGTTTCCTTTACTTTGTTTATCTACCATTTTTCATTCCAAAATTATTTATTCTTTTCATATGAATGGGGATTTTCTTCATTAGAATGTCTTTATTCTTGTCTTGGCTTTGATATTACCCCCCATTTGATTGATTGCTATTGCTGGAAATTTGTGATGGTATAAGGTTGACTCTTTTTATTCTCTTCCTTTGTTTTCAATCTTTGATCATTAGCTGTGCTTCCAAGATTTATTGTAAGGATCTAATGTATCCCTTTTGATTGATTGCTATTGCTGGAAATTTGTGATGGTATAAGGTTTGACTCTTTTAATTCTCTTCCTTTTTTTTCAATCATTGATCATTAGCTGTGCTTCCAAGATTTTATTGCTGGAAATTTATGATACAAAAAGATTTTTACTTTTTTGCAGTCTTTGATCATTAGCTGTGCTTCCAAGAATTACTGTGAGCATATTTTGAAGGGTTTTCTTTTAACAGGAGGCTGGAGAAAGAAATTCCAGGAGGAAGAACTCATTTCGTCGAGACATGTGGATTGCCAATTAGCACTTATTTCAGTGCAATGAAGTTAATCTGGTTGATGGAAAATGTGGATGCGGTTAGAGAGGCTATCGAGAAGAAAGATGCTTTGTTTGGTACGATAGATTCTTGGTTGATCTGGAATTTAACTGGCGGGGTAAAGGGTGGCTTGCATGTGACTGATGTCTCTAATGCATCTCGAACTATGCTCATGAATCTTAAGACTCTTGATTGGGATAAGCCTACATTAGAAACCCTGAAAATCCCAGCTGAAATTCTTCCAAAAATCATCAGTAATTCTGAGATTATTGGAAAGATCACAAAGGGATGGCCGCTTGTTGATCTCCCAATTGCTGGATGTCTTGGTGACCAACACGCGGCGATGGTTGGGCAAGCTTGTAAAAAAGGTGAGGCTAAGAGCACCTATGGAACTGGTGCTTTTATACTTCGCAACACGGGTGAGGAGGTGGTACAGTCTAAGCATGGGCTTCTCACCACTTTGGCATTTAAGCTTGGCCCAAAAGCGCCAGCAAACTATGCACTTGAAGGTTCAATTGCTATTGCCGGGGCTTCAGTTCAATGGCTCAGAGATAGTCTTGAAATAATTAAAAGTGCTAGTGAAATCGAGGAACTGGCATCTCGGGTTGAGACAACTGGTGGGGTTTATTTTGTTCCTGCCTTCAATGGATTGTTTGCTCCATGGTGGCGTGAT
Source organism: Salix dunnii (assembly GCA_015731905.1). NCBI lineage: Eukaryota > Viridiplantae > Streptophyta > Magnoliopsida > Malpighiales > Salicaceae > Salix > Salix dunnii. The sequence goes on from CM027661.1 coordinate 2,009,895, forward strand.
GATGCTCGTGGGGTTTGCATTGGGATCACAGGGTTTACAAGTAAGGCTCACATTGCTCGAGCTGTGCTTGAGAGCATGTGTTTTCAAGTGAAGGATGTGTTGGATTCAATGCATAAAGATGCCGAAGGTTCTGAGAAGGGAGAATTCTTGCTTAGAGTGGATGGTGGTGCTACTGTCAACAACCTTTTAATGCAGATTCAGGTTTGAGCTTTAAGGCATTCCTCTTCTTATTGTATCAATCCGATCATATTTGTTCTTATTTACAGTTTATGTAACGATTTTGATTGCCCCTTTCAGGCTGACTTGCTAGGAAGCCCTGTGGTAAGACCAGCTGATATTGAGACAACAGCCCTTGGAGCAGCCTATGCCGCTGGTTTAGCTGTTGGGGTTTGGACAGAAGAAGAGATTTTTGCTTCTGGAGAAAAGTCCAAGTCTGACACCACTTTCCGTCCTCAACTAAATGAGGAGCTGAGGAAGAAGAAGGTGGATAGCTGGTTCAAAGCTGTTGAAAGAACTTTCGGCTTGGCTGATCTTTCCATTTGATGTACTTCATTGATTATGCTTCTATCCTTTTTTTTCATTCCTTTTGATCCTTGTCTTCTTACATGCTTAATAAAATTAACAGACAGTTTGATCCTATCAATAATTTCTATCACTTGTTATATGATCAATTTAGATGATATAACCGAGTCATCATTTGACGTATTCTTTGTGTTCTGTACACCAAAATCAGTTGGCCATCTTGGAAATTTATGGGGTTCAGCCTGGTTGCCTGCAACTATTTAATTGTTCAAGTCCTGAACCCCTAGGGTTCAACAACACTTGGGGTGTGTTCGGTGATGCATGGACAGCTATCAGACTACATTTCTTATGTTTATTTTTTTTATGGTTTCGAAATCAGCATATCAAATTTGATGTTTTTTTCGACTCAAATGCAAAAACGCCTGCGCTTACCAGGACTCATCGAAGTTGCTACGTTCATATTGTTTTCCTGTGACTGATGAAATCACATGTTTTGGATCCTTAAAAACTTGTAAACTTGCACGGAGGTTGCCTGATAGTATGGAGAGCTAAACCCTAACAATGGAGTATAATGGCATGGAATGGAGGGCCAAACCCTAACAATGGAGTATAATGACGTGGATTGGAGGACTTCAAGCTGTTTCTATACAAAGACAAGATATTAGTATTTATTAGATAGATAGATGAAGTTGCCAAATCTGAGAACCTTTTATTAATCAAACAAGATCTTTCAAGAGAAAAAAATTGCAATTTATACAAAGATTATTGACACCTACCAAGTAAAGATCATCTAAAATCAAAAGCCTCGAAATACAAGCTCTCTTTCACAGCGTCCTCTAATCATTTCTAAAGTGTTTGGTTTCAGTTATTCACTCTTCAAAGAACAGGTGCATAGAGAGATTGCTGCTGATTGCACAACCCAGCAACCCCATTTGTGAGCTGCTGTTTGCTTCTTCTCCGCTTTCTTACGACTATGAATCCTTCACCGTCATCATGATTATTTTTATTAACATCCGGGGTTTTCCGCTGTTCACCATCGCTGGACTGGGTAACCAATTTTTCCTTTCCTTCATTTCCATCGAGGATTTTTATAATTGCACTGTCATTAGCAACTGCATCCGAAGAATTTTCTGAACTGTCAAACCTTTTACTGGCTAGAGTCTCGCTTCCACCATCAATATTATTCTGGACTGACTTCACAATGAAACTGAGCAATATCTGCCTTGCAAGTTCTGCCTTCTCAGTCTCAGAGGCGGGTTTTTTTGTACCACAGTCTTGAACTTCATTACCAGATTCCTTACCAAAGTTCTCCTCCTCCTCTTTTGCCTTACTTGTCTCAAGCAAAGATTTCGTCTCAGTTGTAATAGCAGAATCTCCATTTTCAGGATTTGTTTGCCAAGCTCTACTGGGTACAAACTCAGGTGCATGTGGGTTCATGCTTCTAGGTTGTGTTGCCAAATGAGTTCGGTATTTCAGGAAACCTTGTCTCATGCGGTAAGATTGAGCAGTTCTGTAATACAGCGGTGATCTAGGCCCACGTGGAACTCTTGCAAGTGGAGGTGCCACTGGAACTACATGCATTCCTTGACTAGCTGTCGCATCGTATATGCTAGTTACAGAAACTGAGTTTAAAGGGTGGGCCAGAGGGCACACTCCTGGATTGAATGGTTCAGCAGCAGCTGAAAGCTTACTTGCATTTTTTTCAATGAACTTTTCCTGATTAGAAGAAGAAATTTCCTCAACTCCAGGGCCATATTTTTCGGGTTGAGTTTCACTTTCATGAGTACCTTCTACTTCATCAGGACCTGGTTTATTATCAATGACGGGGATATCATTGCTTTCCTCCTTAAATGTCCCAGGTACATCGCTGCATATCTGAGTTTCAGGTTTTTCCCCTCTTGATTCTTCTACTATCTCCGGAGATGGCTTCAAAACCATACCAGGGGGTGCCACAGCTACTTCTTTGTAAGAGAGCGATTTTGATGCCACAGCAGTGAGATTTGCCGGAGCAGAAAAAGGTTTGGAGACAGTAGCTTTTGCCTGCAGTTTAATTGATTGCTTTGCAGGTGAAACCTCCATTGTGATTGTCCTTGGAGATTTTCTTTGTTCCAGTGAAATGACTTTACTCCTAAAGCTTCTTTCTCTATTACTCGGATATTCTGCGGTATTTATGTTTAGCTTTGCAAGAGCTGGTCGTCTACGGCCAGAAGCTTTCCATGATCGTCCTTTAGGATTGGCTTCTAGCCATCCTTCATCTGAAGTCGTTTCTTCAACAACTTCACCTTCAACTGTGGGCCTGTACTTGGTGATATCATCATTTTCTTCTGCTTCTTCATTATGAATCATATCCACCCCTTGTTCTTGAGTGTTGCCATCTGTCATAACCATTGCATTTCCCAAGCTATCTTTGACTATTACATCTTGATAGGACTTATCACTAACCTGGAGTACCTGTGGATTTTAGATCAAAGGAAGAGAGGGGTCATGTTCTCATAATATAGTAGATAAATTAAATCAGATTTTGGAGAACTGTCAGGTGTGGATGATACTTGTAATTCAGTAACATTCCAGAGGAACTTAAGATGTGAAATTATGCTCAGAAGAAGCAGAAATACAGCATTTTCAGGATTTCTCTGACTTTTAAAACTATATGAAGCATGTTTACTATCTGAAAATGATGCGGATTAGGAAAATGTGTTTGTTTATAACTTCTAATCAAACAACTTTGCATTATTAACTACCTTTGCACGACGCTGTTTCCTGAGTGCATCACTTCCTCTAGAGTCTTGATCAGGACTAATGTAATCCAGGAGATCTGATACACTGCAGCAGAGAGTCACAGGTTTTGGTGTCCCAACATATACACGCAGATGACGAAACAAGTAATGTGGAGAATACCATATCAATACCTAAGGTGACCTTTGCTTGCGATGGATGCATCTGGCTTTGGAGTTCCATTTCGTGCTGCTTCTTGCTGCTCTAGAGCTTTTGATTCAAAATATTCAAGCCATGCAGCAGCATCCTGAATTAAAAACACAGCACCTTGATGAGTTACAGACTTGCAGATAATAATGATGAGTTTCACGGACTGACAACAGAAAATTATAAGCAGCCAGCACTGACACAATAAAACAAAACAAAACAAATATTGTGATTATGAGCAAAGCTATCCAGATTCTAGACACTTGAGATCTGGGTATGGATGCAGGGACTAGGCTGAACACTCTAAAATAATTGCGAAAATCCTAAAGATAGCTGAACCAAGCACTTCCAGGCATGCCCGCACTGACCAATGGAAAACAAGTCTGTGTAACAAATATCCTTCTACTTATATATTTATTTTATTGGTATTATTTATATACTTTTTTTCACCATAAGGAAAGGCATGTAAATAAGATCATGACTACATATTATCCATTACCTGAGTACGAAGATCCTCCATTCCAAGTTTTGCCTCAAGTATCGTAAGTGTCGTTTGCTCATGTTGAACACTTAAGGAAAATGCCTCCATCAGAGAAAGAGCAATGGCTATAGCATGGTAGCTTGCAGCTGTCTGTCAGGCCAGGAAAAGGAAGGTAAGTGTTTATTCATTCTTATCCTTCATAAGTTTTTGATAAGTGAAAAATAAAAATGTCCACCTTTTGACAAGTTAAGCATGCATGGAGTTATGTAGTGAGTGAAAAGGACCTGTATATGATCTTCCCCTAACAATCTTTGATTGCACTTTAGAGCTTCATGCAGGTATCTGAGAGCAACATGAACATTGCCCATACCCTCTTCCATCATAGCCACATTGATGTACGTAGCAGCAGTATTAGGATGAGACAGGCCACAAGAAAAGTGAAGAAGGAACAAAGCACGGTTCACGTATCTGTCGAAATTTATCCAGTTCAATCAGAGACACCAAGAAAATCCAATAACAGAACTACATATCACTTGATGAATACGTCATGATCACACAGGTAAGGGGGCATATTTCCATTAAAATTTTGCATTTACAGAATCTTTGTTTTCATGGCAACACAGTTAATTACAACAAACACATGAGGGGACAATTTCACCATGAATTTATATTTGGCGAATCTCCAGTAGTTATTATATCATTAGTTTGGAATGACTACGTCAATAATGAAAGGCACATAGACAATGGGCAAGTCAAAATGAGTTATTAAGTTAATCACGTTGAACTTACTTCAAAGCTAACTCAATGTGTTGAAGACGATAATAAAACACAGAAAGATCACCATAGCTTTTCATTGTATCTGGATGATCAAGACCAAGTTCTCTCTCATTGATATCCAAAGCCTTTTGCTGGTATATAGTGGCCTAACAAATAAAAGCAACCAAAAGTAGTTTTCTTTAGATTCATATAACATTTCTATTAGATAGACAGAGATGCCAAAAAACTGTCTGGTGGAACAGCACTTTTAAATGTGGTTAAAGCTCACAATAATTTCACTCAAGTGAAAACATTTGATCTTTCTGCTGAATTGCATGAATGCTTCAAAATTGAAGTACCAAACATGTTCATAAAAATCTACAAAACTCCAACTGCTTCTGAGTTCAACCTCCAACATTTCAAATAACCATTCTATAGAAGTTGAGAATACAATTCATGTGCAGTTCAACCAATTTGAAGCATCATTCTATTATATCTTTTTCAGTCACTACTCTAATTATATATAAACCTTTTCGTAAAGGAAACAAGTGAAATCCAAAACCAAAAAAAATGCCAGAGAAGATTTGTTACCTGATTAAAGTCTCCTGTGTGGTAGAGAACAACAGCTAGAAGACTGTAAGCACTGGCAGTAGCCCGATGATAGGGACCACATACAGCTATCATCTTTGCTAGAGCCTTTAATTGAAGCAGTACATATTTTGAGACAAAATGATGATTAAATTAATAAAGGAATTCAAATAGCATTGACATACAGATTCAATGGGATATCATTACCTTTGTTCCATAATTAACAGCATCCTCAAGCTTTCCTTTATCAAGAGCAACCTTCGCTGACTCCAACAGAGCCCGCCCATCAGCTGAAGAGCATCCTACATTCTGTGAGGCATGGTGCATTTATCAAATTTAAGTTGAATTTCTATGAGCTCAGAATTTTTTGAGATTTATGACACAAATGCAAACCTTACACACAGGAACTACACTGATAATGTCGCAATTCCTAAAGGGATTTGAGCTCTCCATGTCATAATCTCTTGGAACCAACTCCAATCCAACCTGGCAGGGGAATTTATTATAAAACCCTGATTGGGACATATGCAATAGCCAGCAGTAGTAAGAACAATCGGTACCTTATGGCAAAGTCCACGAAGAATTGAAAGCTTTCTCAAATGCTGAAATTCATCTTTCAGTGTCCAACCAAATCTCTGGGAAAGAAATGTTCGCAACCACTGCAATTTGAGAACATGGTCATCCTTCATAGTTTGATCACTGCCTTCAACCCCACAACTTCCAAGCAAGAAATTTAGGGATGATGCTATGGCTGCAGACAAGTCTGATATATTGTTGATAGATGCAATAACCACTTTAAGTATGTGCTTGAAAGCTCTAGTAACCATCTCATGAACACAAAGTGATTGTATGTGAGGAAGCTTCTCTGCAAGTTCAACCTGAATGCAAAAAAGTTTAGAATCAACAAAATCAAAATGACCTAAGCATAACACAGTTAAGAATTTTTCATGGACATTACCATGGTTCTTGCCCAAAATTTGCAACTACATCGATTCAAAGTATAGCAAGAGGACCAATTATAATAAAGTCAGCAAACATTAAGCTTCCCAGAGGAAATATTTATTTTATAGATAAGGCTGAGTCAGACGATTTGCATAAAAGATATGGTGACACACACATAGAGAGATTGCTCACCACCCGTCCCAAAGAGCGCATCTGCAGTCCCCTAAAATGCATGAAGTCAGTCAGCGTGCGACCATCAACAGGTGAAAGTTCAAGGGAGCCAAAATCCATTACCTAATAAAGTATAAGATCTTGATTATAAACTGTTAAAACTCAAGTCAGCAAAGTAATACACTGCATAAATTAAATATTACCAGCTTAGGCAATGCAACTTCATCATAATATCTGCATGCTGTTTCAAGAAGCTCGTCTGATGACTGTTGCAAGAAAATACAGTTACACCCAGAAATAACAATAAAGAAAATTTAGGTCATAATAAAGACAACATCAACAACAACAACTATGAAAATGCCAAGAAGTCAACCTTTAAATGAAGCCCAGTTCCAGATTCTTTCAGACGCAAGAAGGCTTCTTCAGAAACCAATCTCCTCAATTCACATCCAATGTTGGACTCATCATTGTTATGCTGCTGTCCGACATTAGTTCCCATAGCTTGGCTGCACAAGCCAGATTCACTTTCTTCTCTATCATGTGTGGAAGTCGTCACAGAATGCTTCATATCCCTCTTCTTTAAAAATTTGAATTCCTTTCCAAGACCTTTCACAGCATGTCCATTCTCATTATTATCCTCAAGGCTTTTAGAATTGGTATCTTTTGAAACTTCACGCTTTTGCAGATGTTGCAACCAACATGAGCCAAGTTCCCATCTAATAGACCTTTCTGAAGCAATTGGCTTCTCCTCTAGCTTGGTTACACTCTCTTTAATTAATTTCCGAACAAGACATCTAGATGCTTCTAAATCTTCCAAAGTAGAGTGAGAAGACTGTCCTAGAGATGATTCAGCACTGCAACACTTGTGCAGCAGCACCCTTAAACTGCAAGAAGGTTTGGATAGCTTATCCATTTAAGTCCAAAGTGAATGATGAAACACGCACATGAATCAAGAGTACTTGCTTTAAAAAATCTTGAAATCTCAGTGTGGGTAAAAAATAATTTTAGATTTTAGTAAATGTAGAATTGACTCCTAAAATAAACTAATGCATAATTATATTTTACTTAAAACTTATTTTTGTAATGTCTGACTAAAATTTTCTGACAGATACGGAAACCGAAGGATGGGACACTAAATAAAAAGTTTCGACAAGTGAAGGGACACATAATAGCCATTTGTTTCTTTCTTGAATGTCCTAGCAATTTACAGGGTCTAGTGCCATGTGCTAGAAGAATGGACACTTGTATATCGTGGAAATCTTCACATATTAAAGGAAGAAAAGCTAACTCACTTTTGCATTGTTATGTTTTCCTCATTCCTTAAAGCAGAAGTTTATAACTTGTTCTTAAGAGATGTTTCAAGCTTGGTTTTATTTCTTTGGTGTGATCATCAAATTAGGACTAGAATACAATCATAGCATGCAGCTCTCCGATTGGATCCTGAGCAGCAAATATCATAAATTTAATTTGCTGTCCCTTCAACAGGGATCCTACGCATGGACTTTCATGCATATGTACCTATAGGCATCCAACAGGGCTCAATCTTCCAGACACTGATATTTGGTTGACTAGAGATCTAGCTTGTAGTTCAAACCTGTTAATATTAAGAGCATTAGCTCCTCCATCTGGTTGATCATCAATTTCAATATCTTGAGCATCAAACTTTTTCTTCTTCACATTGCCAACAACTTTCACTGTTGAAGTATATCCACAAAGTCTTACAATGACAGTGCTCAATGAAGAGGTATCCTGCAGCAATTAAAGCTGTTGTTTCAGCAGTCTGTTTATGTACATTTGAAATATAGAACAAATATAAACATTTAACTTTGCTTCTGCCATTTGAAATGAAGACAATAACCTAGTTGAGATGATGATTTGTCATGTGCAACAAAGATTAATTAGCTGTACAGGGATTTTCAGTTTGGAAGCACTACAAGGAGGGGACGCAAAAGAGGATGTTGATTCAGGAAGCAAACTCAACGCCATCTGGCATAATGTGTGCAAAAAAAAAATGCGGTGATGTTGAACTTAAAATGGAAAGATGAGTCATCATGCTGACAGTCATGCAGCACAAATAGAAGGGGAGAGGGAGTAATATGACAAGAATTGGAAGAGAGCTTATTTCCTTAAATAAGATGTAACCCAACATTGTTATTTTCAGAGGTATTTTTCCATGGATACACATCCAATTTTGTTAAAGTAGGCTGTCCTACTGCATGCATGTCAATGCGAGTGAATGTGGAATGACGGTGCTTTGAAGGGTGAAGAAGGAAACGAAATTATACTTACATGAACAACTACACTCTCATCTGCGGTTAACCCTTTAAGCAAGTTCCTTTGAGCAATTTCCTTAGCAGAGATACCAGAAAAGTGTTTGCCGTTGACTTTGACCACAGTCTTCAAGCTTGCATCTGCTGCATCACGTTCTACAACTATAGACAAGTCTCCTACATGATCTTCAAGCAAGAAAGAGCCTGAAATTGTATCTCTTGCTTGAAGATTAGAATCAATTACACCTTGTATCGCTCCAACAGCTTTAAAAATTGAAAAGTCAACAAATTGACTATGAAGCAAAAGGGCCTTCCGGTCTCGCAACACTCTCTCCTCCTCCGTCTTGCATGGTAGGCTAGCCAATATTGCGAAATCAGTGGCCCATGGTCGAAGATCATATTCACCATATCTTCCTTTCCCTCCACCACTGCCACCCCAGCTCTCATCCTCTACAGGCAGGGATGGAAAGTTTGATGGAGAGTCCACAACAGATGGAGGAACAAGCCATGTATTTGCACGAAATCCAAAAGGAAGATTACCAAACTGGAAAGGAAGAAGTGCAAACATAAGATGTCACGTGTTTTTTGCCTTCAAAATAGTGATGATTTCTATGGCAAAAGTCTATATTAAATTAAATGAGTATAAAAATTTCACCTTATTATGCTCTACAAAAGCCTTCATAAGGGAATCATATGCCTGTAGTAACCACAGCAACACATCCATCAATTAAAAAGCAAGGGTAAATAGCAAGCCAACTGATTTCAAAACAAATGCAACAAAAGAGAATGGCTGAAACATGGAAGAAAGCAAACTGACATTGGCAAAAGCTCGGCTGAGATTTTGAAGAAGATCAACCACGGAATGGCTTTGGGAAAATTGCTTTCCCACTGTATAAAACCCTTTTACTGACGCAACCACCTTTATTAGCTTTCCATTGCATATCTTAACCTTGAATATATCAATCACATAAATGAAGCTTCAGTTGCCACGGCAAAGGATTTATAAGCCATGCGCCCATGAAAAGTTATATTTCTATGCAAGTAATCTATCTACGTTATGTTTGGTATCATAGAATGCAATGTAATGAGATGATGTATTATATTCATTTATTTAGTTGCAAGAATTTAGTAATGAAGTGGAGTCTCTGACAATTTTCTTTTGGTGTCTTTAATTTAAAAAATATTTTAGTCCCTAAAGTATTTTTAATTACCAATTGGTCCCTATTTGAAAATTTTAGTGCGTTTTAGATTCATCATTGTTTTGCTTCTGTCCTATCTGATTTAAAATTTTCTTCACTTTAAATTTCATTTAGCTTTGTCAGCCTTTACTATTAAATACCTAGCAAAAATCTAGCCTTTTGTCATCACATTTTCTCCTTTCAAACTCGCATATTACCTTATAATATCTTGCAAAAATGCTTAATTCCCTACTAAGAAACTAAATTCAAGAGGAAGATATTTAACTGTCAGGGGTCATGTTGGAACGTTTTAGAAACTATAAGGATACCATTAGAAAATATCAAGACTTGAGGATAAAAGTGAAAATAAAGAAGGCGGTGAACCTGGAATTCAAAATAATCACCCGGTCGTGAGCTTTCCTCTCCATCCTTAACCTCACGGCATCGTCTCAGATCTGCAACATCATCAATATATAAAATTAACAGCTAATTAACACAAAAAAAAAAAAGACTAAAAAGATAAGCTGAAAATGCAATTAATTAATTACCAAGAATAGGAGGCGAGAGGTGAGAGAAGGAGAAGAAGTCATAGAATTCAGACAGCTTCGGCGTCGGGTGAATCGCCTCCATGTCCATACTCTCCGACATCGCAGCAGATACCGACGTCGTATCGGTCGCTGCATCATCGGACAGTGGAGTACTGGTCCGTGGAGACCTAGAACAATTCGACCGTTTGGGTTGTGATGTTGAAGGCGACGGTCGTCTGGATTTGGTGGAGAACCTGGTTGTGCAGGATACAATGTCCAGCAGCCTCCGTACATGAGCTACGGCTTGCGACTCCTCTGTGTAGTCCTCTGCAGTTACAAAAGCACAGTGGCAAGGTGTGTAAATAAGCTCACAACTCGGGTGATGTATTAGTCACATCTATTTATTTATTTATTACTCAAATGGACCTCACCGAATCAAAAAGATTTGTGTAAATTCCGAATTGAATAATTTTAAAAAATGATTATCTAAATTCATCTTGATAATAGGTGTGTTTAGAATTGTAATTGAAATTGATATTGAAAATATTTTTTTATTTATAAATATTTTAAAATGATATTTATATTTTTAAAATTATTTTTTAAAGAAACATATGAAAATAATTTAAATACAACAAAAAAAACTTGTTAATTGGTTTAAATTACTTGCATTTTTTTAAAATAATTGTTGACTTGCACTAATTAATAATAATTTATAAACAAATTATTTTGTTTCCTAAACCATAGCATGTGGTTATTTTATAAAATAATAAAAATGGGAAGCACGTGTTAATATGGGTTTGACATGTGAAATGCATTTCATGTTTTTTTTTGCTAGCTTATATGGAAAAGTATAGTTCAATCCCTGTGTATTCATCAATATTTCAATTTGATCCTCATTCTTTTATTTCCTCTGTATTAAACCCACTATTTAAAACATTTCAATGTAGTCCTTTTTAAGATTTAACTATAGGAGACAAAGGGGGATCTATAGGGATGAGAATATAATTTTTCCCACATTAATTTTTTAAATTAATCATGAATTGGTAAGAATAGGGTTCGAATTCAAAAAATAAAATAAAATAAAAACACAAAAGGCTAACAACTCCCGACCACAATTTATATTTTAAATTAATGATTAAAGTTGATTTTTGAAGTATTTTTTATTTAGAAATATATTAAAATAATTTTATTTTTATTTTTTTAAAAAAATATTTTTGATATAAACATATGAAAATAATTAAAAATATTAAAAAATAATTAAAAATAAAAATATTTTTAAATAGTGTCATTGAAAGGGGCTTAAAAAACATCAATTTAGCGAAGTAGGTGGTTTTATTTCATGTTATTTCTTATTTTATAATGTCACGATCAAATCTGACTTTAAAAAAAAATAGCATTTTTTTAAATGCATTTCCAAAATCCTATTTTGTCTAAAAAAAATTTAAAATATATTTCCAAAATATTTTTAATGTATTTATCATAAAAAAAAATCTTTTAAATTTTAAATTTTTAATAATAAATTCTTCATTACTATGAGAGAGAGAGAGAGAACGAGGGAGATGGTTTTTGACTCATGTTTAGGGGGGTGTTTAGAGTATTTTTAAAAGTATTTTTGAAAAAAATAAAAAGTATTATTTTTATTTTTAAATTTAAATTAATAAAATTTATTGTTTTTAAATTATTTTGATGTGCTGATGTTAAAAATAATTTTTTTAAAATAAAAAAATTATATAATTTTAATGCATTTTTGAACAAAAAACACTTTAAAAAGCAACCACAACCACACTCCAAAATAAACGTCTAGCTTTTGATATTGTTTGAGAGTATTTTTGATATTGTTTTTAAAATATTTTTTATTTATAAATACATCAAAATAATATTTTTTTTTAATTTTTAAAAAATTATTTGTAACATCAACATATCAAAATAATATTACAAAACAAAAAAAAATATAATTTTAAATAAAAAAATAAAAAAACATTTTAAAAACACAATACCAATCATACTCGCAACCTACCTTCAATGATTCTGAGCAGGCAGGGCTTCAAGGAAACAAGTTCAACTCTGTCATGCAATCGATGCCCTTTCACCTATCATTAATTAAAAATAATATTACTAACTCCTTACAAGTAATAAAACCAGTAGAATACCAAACATAGGTTAAAAAAATAATTAAAAATTTAAATATCTAAATGATAGACACGGACGACACACCTCGTGAGATAAAGAATAGTTCGTGAGATGACATGTTTCCACATTTGCTGCCAATAACTTCTTCACATCAAGTATCATATCAGTGGAGATGCCCTTCAAGAGAAGTCCCACAGCATTATTTCGAGGGCTTAAAATATTAAAGAAATTAAATTAATTAAAGAGTGGTGGCGCCACCTTCAGCACAAGTTGCGATTCATATGGAGTGATCACCGTGACATCAACAACAGTAGGAACAGCTGCAAATCAAGTTACTTCAGATTCATTTATCAATAATGTCGAAAAAATCAATGAAGCATGAACAGAAGAAGATTACATTTCCCCTCCTTCCTTTTCCTCTCTGCCTTGGCTCTGTTTGATTTCCCTCTCCCTGACCTCGGCGCCATTGTTTCTCTGTGGGTGCCGTGTGATGGAGAAAAGACCTCTATATTATGTATTGGGACATGATTTCAGAAACCCTTTTTTTTTCCCAGAAAACAAACAGCCTGCCAAGATCAATATATCAGAAAACCCAGGAAGGGAAGCATGGAAGAGAGAGGGGGAGGAGCAGAACTAGCTACAGATAGGATCCATGGATGACGAGCGAGGGGGAGAGAGAATGAAAATCCAAGTGAAATTAGGTAGCTTTTTCAATGAAAAGAAAAGATAGGATAAGTGTTTTTGTAGATATGCGAGCAATACTGACCTCTCCTTCTGGCTTGAACCTTGATTTCCTTCTCTGTCTCCCCGTGGATAGTAAGCGCCTTAGTAAGGCCAAGAAAAAACCATGCACCAAGAGGGAGATTTATTAATAAAATAAAAGGTGGGGTCCAAATGAATCCGACCGTTGTTTTCCGACACGTGGCGTGTTGCCGATCTGCTTTTGTTCTATCATATGTTCCTTTGGTTCTGCCTTCAAGTCTGTGTCGTGTGCTAGAGGGGACAGGAGAATGCTCATGAGACTCGGTGGTGGTATTTCGGTGTTTTTAAAGTGTTTTTTTTTTATTAAGAATATATTAAAATAATATTTTTATTTTTTAAAAAATATTTTTAATATATAAAATCATTAAAATAATTTAATTTAAAATAAAAAAAATAAAATTATTTTTAAAATACAGTCACAAAACACCCTAATCGACAAGGGCTGCGAGAGAAGTCCCGTTGTGACCCGGAGAGACATGGTTGTGCTCATTCAAGAAATCAGTGATGATTAGAGATGAGACCAGCCTCGGTGCTGCGATTGACCACTGGATCGGACTGTTTTGTATATATGTATATATATATATATATGTATGTATATATATTAAGTTACAGTAAAAAAAAATAATAAAATCAATCATCATCGTTCACCTTGAAAGAATCAAGCTAAGCTAATATAAAATAAAATTATTATTTTAATATATATATATATATATATGAATAAAATCTCAATAATAATCCCAATCAGTCACTATATCTTCTTGTTCATAAAAAATGAGATTAAAATAATAGATAATAAATTCACCCTCTCAATAATTAATTAATTGTAAAAATGTCTGCGAAATGTTTTTAATATCTAAAAAAAAAACAAAATAAATGATGCATGCAGTGACTGAAAACCGGCAAATTCGAAGCGGGTCATTGACGCTACCGGCCAGTCCACCTCGCCAATAATAACATTCATTTTAGCAATTCGGCTAGTTAACTGAGTTTTATTTAAAAAAAAAAAAAAAAAACATTTTAAATTTTATTTTTTTATAAATTAATATCAAAAATAATTTTTTAAAAAAATAAAATAATATTATTTTTGGGGGTGTTTAGGAAGCCACCCAAAAAAAAAAAATAAAAAAACATCATTTTAATGTATTTCGGCACGAAACACACTTTGAAAAGCTACAGTAACAACTCTCCCAAACACCCTCTTTATATATTTTTAAAAAACAACTATAAGAAACTAGTCACCTGCTCTTCTCCAATGGCGCTGTCGCATTCGTTGGCCTACACGGCCCCATTTCACAAGTGTTTTATTAATAAAAATAAAATAAAAATTGATTTAAAAATATATTTTTTATTTTCTTAAATATTTTTAAGATACATTCTCAAATATTCTGGATTCAACAGGCACCTTGACAAAGGTTATATATGTGTTCTTGTTCCAAGAAAATCAGGAGTAACATGTTTTTATTATTTTTGTGGGGCAATAAAATACCAGCTACTCACACAGCAATTGCTTGTCATCATGACAAGTGACGTTTCGAGCTATTGTCTAGCCCACTTATAATGAAGACATTATGTGTTTTTATAACGTAAATATTCATATCAGTTTATATATATTTTGATTAATTTTATAAATTTTAAAATTAATAATTATATAAGTCTTTAATAACTATTATATTAATAAATATGTGACTTGAACTTAAAATTATAGGAAAAACAAATTTTTTAGTCTTAAATTCTTATCAATAGGTCATCTACTAGATGATTATAATATACATTTCAGGACATCATGTGTTTTTTTAATGTAGATGTTCGGAAAGCTTGTGTGTATACTGATTAATTCCATCAACCTTGAAATTAACGACCATATAAACCTTCAATGACCATTATATTAGCAAACATATAACTCAAACCTAAAACTATAGGAAAAATAAATATTTTAATTTCAAACTCTTATCACTAGACCACCTACTAGATAATTATAATATACATTTCAAGACATCACGTGTTTTTTTAATGTAAATATTCGGAACAACTTGTGTAACACGTTTTTATTATTTTTGTGGGGCAATAAAATACCATCTACTCACACAGTAATTGCTTGCCATCATGACAAGTGACGTTTCGAGCTAGCCCGCTTATAATGAAGACATCATGTGTTTTTGTAACATAAATGTTCTGAATAATTTGCATGTATCTCGATTAATTTTATAAATTCCTAAATTAATAATTATATAAGTCTTTAATAACTATTATATTAGTAAACATAGGACTTGAACCTAAAATTATAGGAAAAGCAAATCTTTTAGTCTTAAACTTTTATCACTAGGCCATCTACTATATACATTCCAGGACATCATGTGTTTTTTTTTAATGTAGATGTTCAGAAAGCTTGTGTGTGTGCCGATTAATTCCATGACCCCTGAAATTAACGATCATATAAGTTTTCAATGGCCATTATATTAGTAAACATATGACTCAAACCTAAAACCATAGGAAAAACAAATCTTTTAGTTTCAAACTCCTATCACTAGACCACCTACTAGATGATTATAATATACATTTCAAGACATCATGCGTTTTTTAATGTAGATACTCGGAACAACTTGTGTATATCTCAATTAATTTCACGAGCCTTTAAATTAACAACCATATAAGCCTTTAATAACCATTACATTAGCAAACATATGACTTAAACCTAAATTCACAGGAAAAACAAATCTTTTAGTCTCAAGCTCTTATCACGAGGGCACCTACTAGATGATTACAATATACATTTCAAGATATCATGTGTTTTTTTAATGTGGATGTTCGGAATAGTTTGCTTATATGTCAATCAATTCCACAAGTCTTAAAATTAATGACCATGTAAATCTTCAATGACTATCATATTAGCAAACAGTTGACTTAAACCTAAAATCACAGGAAAAACAAATCTTATAATCTCAAATTTTTATCATTAAAACACCTACTAAATGACTATAATATATATTTTACAATATATTTAGTAGGAGTTGGAAAGTAAATTGACACCGTCACATTAAATAAATAAAATAAAATCAAACAGCCTGTTTGTTCCACAGCTCATTCACAATTTTTTTTTCACTATGATTAATTTTTTTTAAAAATATTTTTGATATTAATATATTAAAATAATTTAAAAATATTTAAAAAATAACTTTAATAAAAAGACTCAAATTTTGTTTTTAAAAATTTAACCACTCAACCAAACACATAGGTAATAGTAAAGGTTTTTAGAAAAAAAAGGAATTTATTATCTAGTATAATAAGAATTTAGTTATTATGATCAATATTTTTTTTTTTTTTATAAAGGAGTATAGATGCTCGATGTAATTAATTTATTATGAGTGTTTTAAAATCATTTTTATTTTTTTGGATTTTTTTTTATTTTAGTTTGTTTTGATTATTTGAAGTGCTAATAAAAAAATATTTTTTTTTGTAAGAATATTATTATTTTTAAATATTTTTAAATAAAAATATTTTAAAAAATAATTAGGTGATAGAGTTGTGCTGCAAGAATTCCTAATAAATTTTCACATCCAATGCAGGAAAATGTTTATTCACTAAAATAAATAAATAAATAACATAGTAAATAGAATCCGAAACAAGAAGAAGAAAAAGGAGTAAAAGCCCTCTTCTCGATTCTCATCCATCGTCAGACAAACCACGGCTAAAACATCGAAAAGACTGAGCAAAGAAGAGGAAGAATGCCAGAGCTACCGGAGGTAGAGGCGGCGAGAAGGGCGATAGAGGAGCATTGCATAGGGAAGAAGATAAAGAAGGCCATCATTGCCGAAGACAGTAAAGTCATCGATGGAGTCTCTTCTTCTGATTTTGTGGCGGCACTTGTTGGCAAAACTATTGTATCTGCTCATAGAAAGGGAAAGAACTTGTGGCTTCAACTCGACTCCCCACCCTTCCCTTCCTTTCAGTTCGGTAATATTTTACTGGGGTTTTGATTTCATGCACTTTAAAGTTGATTTCTTGAGAGCTTTTGTGACAGGAGTTTTCGTTACTTGCTGTTTCTTAGGGTTTTGGGAAAGTGGGTTTATTTTTTTTTTGTTACAGTCATGTTAACAAAGTTTTTATTTGATATTTATGTGTGTAAACAATGCAAATATATGTTTTTGTTTATGTTTTCTCATTCCTTGAAAACCATAACAGTTTCAAGTAAAAGATTACGATTACCATTTGCTTGTTTCTCGTAATCCCATTGCTTTGGTTGCTGAACATAAAGGATCACTTTTCAGGGATGGCTGGTGCTGTATATATTAAAGGAGTTGCTGTTACCAAATATAAAAGGCGAGTTGTGTTCTGTAATATACACATGCAACACTCCTAGCTAACTTATTTCTATCCTCGTGTTTTTTTCATGTATAAATGATCTTTCAGTGCTGATTCTATTAGAGAATTGCGTGCAGGTCTGCCGTAAATGACTCTGATGAGTGGCCTTCCAAATATATGAAGTTTTTCGTCCAAGTATGAATCACTATTAATCCATTTTCCACTTCTATGCACGCGTTTTATTGAATAAATAATTCATAATTCATAATTCAGGCATGATTCATTTGGTTATTAGTTTTGGAGTTCTATTGACTGTGAAGTTGTAAACAAGTTTCTCAATTTACTCACCAACAGGACAAGAAAAATCCAAAAGATCTCTTATTTGAGCTTGTGGAATGAAGAGTTAGGGTTTCAAGTTAGAACAGGGAAATTCTATAAAATTATGAAAGTATGCATATTGTTTAGAAGCTTATTAAGTTACAAGAGGGTTTTATGACACTTGGAAATTTTAGTATCTGTGATGAGGGCTCCTGCACTGAGTACATCAAATGATTTGGGCCTCATTCTACCAGTTAATCAACATGCAACACCCTTTCTGCAGCTAGATGATGGCCTGGAGCTTTCTTTCACTGACAAGAGGCGATTTGCTAAAGTCCGTTTGCTTGAAGATGTATGTAAATACCAATTGTTATTCGAGATGAACTTTTCATATTTATGTACTTTGGTAGGTATTTTGTAATTTTTCATAACAATATTCTTTCTTTCTCTCCTTGGTGCAGCCAGCTTCTAAGCCCCCGATATCTGAGCTGGGTCCTGATGCATTATTGGAGCCGATGACAGTCGATGAACTTCATGGATCCCTAAGCAAGAAGAAAATTGCAATTAAGGCTCTGTTACTTGATCAGGTTAAAATTTATGTTGATTTGCTGCACTACTTCTAAGACAGTGTAAGAGACATAAAGGTGTATATAAGCAAGAGAGGCATGGAGAGTGGTCAAAGGTTTCAAAATGTATGGCTGGCATTCCCCTTTCATTTTTGAAAATAATATGCGTAACGAAGACAAGTAATACTCATGGTATGTCTTACTTAATGATATTCAAAAGATCGACGCAACCATTTAAGTGAAAGATGACTCGATCAATAAGAAGCAACATTAGTTCAGAGAAAGGCTTTTCAACCACATTTAGGCCATAAAAAATGGCAGTCGTAATATGATTGGTGTAGCCAATGCCAATAAGTTTGGTTATGGTTTTTATGCTGACATTATGGTGGATGGTGATTTTATCAGCTCCTGGCCTCGTGCTAAATTCTTAAAGGATATGCCCAGGTTTATAAGATAAAGGACTAGGAAATCAAAACATCCTGATCTTGTGCTATCGTTCCTCCTACAGTTTAAGGAACACTTATTCACTAGAAAACAATGCGGTTGGCAAAGTAGTGTTCAATATTAATTGTTTAATAACTGCTAGGATGAATCACATACCTAAAATGATTTACAAGTTCTTTTACCCCCAAAGAGGTTTTAAAGTCTTCTCCCATCATTACTTGTTATAGTTCTGGAGATGTAAATGGTAATGAAATGGTCACAATATAATGATTTGTTGTAGCTAAGTGCCTTTACATTTTTTTTTTCTCTTAAAGATTATTTTTGGGTATAAACTGTTGACATGGTTATAGTATTTCTGCATACATACGACTGTTCCTTCAAATGTACATTTCAACATAAAATAAAACGTTGGTTTCAAAATTCTTTGTTAAATAATCAATCTAATTGTGTTCATTTTTTGCAGAGTTTTGTATCTGGAATTGGTAATTGGATTGCAGATGAAGTGCTATACCAAGTTAGTGCACTTCACTTTAACATGGGTAACAAAATTACAGTTTGATTCAATTATATTCTGATGGAAGCACCATATCGCAATCAATAATCAAGCTTTTACCTTGGATACATGCACGATTGCTTTTTCTTAATTTGATGTTGAAAAACACTAGGCTCATAGAATTCCTAGTGTTGCTTTTTTAGCTGTTATTTGTCATATTATTGAAAAAATTATTAAAGTGTTGTCGTTTTCATGAATCAAAAGAGTTGGAATTGACACAGTTTACCAAGGAATTGTGGGGTTTTCAAGGGATAGCTTTTTGCGAACTGATGATTGTATAATTGGATGAGTGCATTCAGCTAAAATGTAAGAATAATGTATTCATTTTAAAGAAGTATAGGGACAGCAATTGAGGGACTGCTTAAAATGGTTTGGTTTTGTTGCTGAAGACCGACTCACAATCTAGCTTGGGAGTGCTTTGTTCAAGTTAAATGTAGTGTAGAATGGGTTTTAACAAAGAACACAATGGCCTATATTATAGTAGAGAATATGGCCTCCAAACCGCTCAGGTTTAGGCTTCTGCTGGCCATATTTGTTTTTTGGTATCTGTACTTACTGTATTACTTGACATTCAACAATATCTTCATCTCATGACCTGACTGACTTTCCTTGTATCTCCTGCCTGATGTTGGACTTTGATGATTGTTAATTTTCATCCACAGGCTAGAATTCATCCACTGCAGATTGCTTCCAGCTTGTCCAGGGAAAGTACTGAAACCTTACACGAGTGCATCAAGGAGGTAGGAAATCTGTTTTGATTTGCAAATCTTGTTTGCAACCACTTAAACCTGATTTGTTAAGCATGCAATTTTCATGGAGAAGTAGAGAAAAAAATGTGTAGGTCATTCAGTATGCCGTTGAAGTTGATGCTGATTGTGACCGCTTTCCTCTTGAGTGGTTGTTTCATTTTCGATGGGGAAAGAAACCTGGAAAAGTTAATGGTAAGATACTTTTGATATACAGTAATCCTTTTGATAGAAAAAAAAAATTCTTTTTACAGGTGATTGAAAAAGCAGTAGAAGTTGGGGCAGATAGTAGTGAGTTCCCAAACAATTGGATTTTTCATTCTAGGGAAAAGAAGTCTGAGAAGACTTTCATTGATGGTTTGCTTCCCTACCCTCTGTATTTTTTTTTTGTAGCTCGACATTTAGTTGATTGCTGCCCTCCTTCTAACAATGGCCTCCTTTTCTCCATCCCACCACATGCATATCACTACCTGTTTTTAGTGTGTGCCAAAGATATGAAAGATAGAGGTGACTTGGTTGAAGAGTTAAAATAATTTTTAGATCTAACATCCTGACTTCCAGTCCCTTTTGTTTGGATTCTCAAAGGCCTGCCTATCCTTTTCTTAAGTTGTTCTAGTTTCCTTCACCCGAACATTGATACAACATGTTCAATGTGGCAGGGAAGGAGATTGATTTTATTGTTGCTGGCGGCAGGGTATGTCTTTTAAATACAAGCGTATGATATTTCTTTTTTTGCTCTACTAAGCAGATGAATACAGGTGTTCATGTTTTCATGAGTATGCATATTTTAACCATTGAAAAAAAATATGTAATTGATTTTTATGGGCTTGTATTCTGGGTTTTAGACAACAGCCTACGTACCAGGGTTACAGAAGCTAAATGGAAACCAAGCTGGGAAAGCAGTGGGTAAACCAAAAGCAAGAACTTCAAGGAAAAAAAAAGATAGGAAAGATGATGATAATGACAAGAATGAAGATGGTGGCAGTGAACCAGCTAGCGAGGAAGAAAAAATTGCAAGAAATGTCAAATCAAAGCGAGAGTTGAGGCCTAAAAGTCCTGGGAAAAAGCCTTCAGCAAAAAGAAAACCCAGAGCAAGTGATACTGACAGTGAAGATGACAATGAAGAGGATGAGGGTGCTGCCGCTGACCACAATGATCAGAAGAAAAAACCTAGCAGAGTGACCAGTAGAAAACAAGTCCTGGTAGGTAAAGCACCCAAGAAATTGGCTAGCAATCAAAATACTAGCAAACCAAGGAAGAAAGTGAAGTAGATTGCTGTTGTGAGATATCAGAAGGTGCCACCGCAGCTTAAGCCCTAATTTTGGAAGTATAGAAAGGTGGTGCATCTAGTTTTTGCTAGTATTGACAGTGAAATGAATTTATCATGGATCATTTTGCCTGTCCTGTTTAAGGTACTGCCATTCTGATAATGCCAGCAGCTTCTGTTAATCGTACAACTAGTAGGGCTCTCTGCCTTTTGGAAGATGTAAATTTTATTTGACTGCACTAAATGAAAGAGTTGTTGTTTGACAGCTGATTAAGGTGGTTTTTCAAAGTATTTTTCAATTAGAATAATATTAGTACATGATCATAAAATATCAATTTTTCTATTTAAAATATAAAAAAATCATTTTTTTAAAAATGTTTTTGAAACGAAAATCAGTATTAAGCATGACCTAAGTTTCAATTGATCTGAACTCTTCTGCCACAGATTGAGGCAGATGCTTGTCTGCTATTCCTCGAGCAAGAAGTATAGGCTTATCCCATCTGAAGTCCACAGGCCACCAATTCACAAATTGCCAAAACAAAAGATGAACAAGACCTAAATCTTGAAACCTTTCAGATGCAAAGCCATCAGCCATCTTTCTTGCAACCTCAAGCAAAGCTGAAACAATTGATACATTCATCAGGTTCTGTTGAGTGAAGTGACTTCGACATGAAAGAAACAAGTGTTTCTGATATTTTAGCATGCACAAATCTTGAAACAGCAGGTTCAAATTGTGTTATTGCTCCTGCCGATGATTTCATCACAAAGAGCATGATGGGAGGAGTTTGTTTTTATCATAAACTTGAAAATATGTTAAAATAATAATTTATTAATATTTTTTTAAAATTTGTTTTTAATATCACACGTCAAAATAACTTGAAATATAAATATATTGGCACCGCAATATATTTTAATATATTACTTACTTTTATGTTAAATAATACTTGATGGAGAAAAAAAATATTTAAAATATTTAATATTATTTTAAATATGTTCGATGTTTGGTAATTGTTGTTTTTTAAAGTATTTTTTGTTTGTAAATATATTAAAATAATATTTTTTATTTTTTAAAATTTATTTATTATGATGGAAAAACAATATAAAAAAAACTTAATTTAAAAAATATTTTCTTAATAAAAACACTTCAAGCGTTTGTTGACTTTTTAACTCGAAAACACAAGTAGCGTGAAACAAATACTATATATAATACTTTAGGGACTAATTAGTTTGTCTGGCTAAACTATAGTTACTGTTTTATAGTTAACTCAGTGTCATTCCCTCAAACTCAAACTCAAACTCAGTGAAAGTAAAAACAATCAAAATCGCTTTCAACTCAACCAAGAATTGGAGGAGACAGGCTAATATTTTACCAGATTTCATCATCTCTACCACAAAAGGGAGTAGGGCTTCGCTGCTGAGTTTGATCAAATGGGTATGCATATGCTTTAGACAGTGGTGTAGCATGCCAATGATTGAGGTCAGTCTCTCTTCTTCTCTTGATTTGTTGGTTTCAAACTCTGTTTTTTTTCTTAGCATATAGTCTTATGCGACGATCCTTTTTGTTCTCTTGGGCCTTTTTTCCTGTGATTTATCACGTAATTAACTGTATTTAGGTACAAACAACGATGGGATTTTCCAGTTTTGTAGGATATGGTGGGTTTTTATGATCAATAAAGTGAAAATTAAGTCTTGAATTTTTGAAATGATGGAATTCTCTGTTGATACGAGAAATTGTAACAATGGCCTCTTGCAAATAACTCCAATGTAATACAGAAGAACAGATTTGTGCTGTAATGTTGGCCATCAGTTGCGAGGGTTTTGGAATCCATTCACAAGCTTGTTCAACATGAATAAACCCGCTACATTAATGATTCCCGTAACATCATCTTCGAATAGGACCTAAGGTGGTCGCAATGATGTGGCATAGAGAGTTGCTCTTTTTAATGCTACAGCTTCTAGGAGTCCGGGATTAGTAGAGTGAATGAAATTAATTTACGGTGATGTAGGATAGAGAAATAAAAACTCAATTCATGGTGGCGCAACTGGGAATTAGATTTAGGATTTGGTGTGGGCATGATTATGAACAATCAGAATTAGTGATGAAAAGTCTTATCCGAGAAGTGCGTGAATTGAGATCTGAATGGTTGGAGAAGAAAGTAGAAGACTAAGTTAGAAAATGAGGTAAAAGAGCAAGAAGTAAACTTGGCACCAGCACCAAAATATGCTGCCATATCTCTTAATTTTAGACCGCTCGCAAAATGCAAGGCACTGCATATGTATTTTTACTGATTGCAACTACTGTGTAGACTAGTGTTAGGACTTCCACACAGACTAATTTAATTAATCAAACTGCTTAGGGAAAAAGAGCTGAATGATAACGATTCAATAAAGACTAATAAGCTGAAATTCAAATTAGAGGTGGATCTAAATACTAGTTAAATACCTTCATTTTGCCAGGACTCCTGCATCAAAGTGGGGTATCTATGAATTACAACTCTTCCACTGCTCCCAAAATCACCCATAACTTAAAAATTAAAAAGTTAAACCAAGGTATCTACCACTGGACACTTTTACTCTACATGAAAAGACATGGTAATCTGAATCTCTTTTCCCTCCCTGACAAGACTTTGAGTGGTTTTTGCTTGGTCAAAATTGTTCTAGTTCTTCCAGATTGATTCATTCGGTGTGCACCTGAATTATCTTTCACATGCCAGCACCATGTTCTAATTAAATAATGCTTATAGAAACATGATGTTCTAGTTCATGTCAATCCTGGTCATTTTGACAGAATGGTCATCTGCTTGTCTCCATTTGTTCAGCAAAGCTTTTTTGTTAGTTGTAAAGAAGTTTGACCTCTGAGTTAGCATGCAAAGATGTAAATGCAAGTTTGTTTTGAGTTCCAGATTGAACATTGCCCTACTGACTACCAATTGAATGACTTTGGTACAAAATCAAACGATTTCTTTCAATGACAAAAATGCAAGGGACTTTGCTATATGTTGCTTGCTTGTGCTAAAGTTTCTGATATTGGTCGTTCATTTAATATTGCAGATAGAAGAAGGTTCCCAGAACAGCGAGCAGCTACTTGAGGAAGAAGGTGATGATCTTGAATTTGATAGCAACGACCTTGAAATTGAGGGTGATGACCCTGGGATAGAAGACAATGACCTTGGGATTGAAGACAACAACCTTGAACAAGACAAAAACCTTGGGATTGAAGGACATGACCTGCCTGAAGGCAACGACCTGGAGGACAATTGTGAACAACTGTTTGATATTGAATACCATGTCATTGAAAACAACAGAGACGATGCTACAGTAGAAGATGTTCAAAATGATGACTTCCTAGGGAAGGATTATCCACCACCTGTCGTGGGGATGGAGTTTGAGTCATATGATGATGCCTATAATTATTATAATTGCTATGCTAAGGATTTGGGATTTGCTATCAGGGTCAAGTCCTCATGGACAAAACGTAATAGCAAGGAGAAACGTGGTGCAGTGCTCTGCTGCAACTGTGAGGGTTTTAAGACTAGTAAAGAAGCACACAGTCGTAGAAAGGAAACGAGAACTGGTTGTCTAGCCATGTTAAGGTTGAGGCTAGTGGAATCTAATAGGTGGAGGGTGGATGAAGTCAAGCTTGAGCACAACCACTTATTTGATCCTGCTAGAGCACAAAATTCGAAGTCCCACAAGAAGATGGATGCAGGGGCAAAAAGAAAGGTGGAGCCCACTGTTGATGTAGAAGTAAGGACGATCAAATTGTATCGAACAGCTGCTGTAGACCCACTGGGCTATGGAAGCACTAACTCAAATGAAGGAGAAAGTAGCCAGCATGTTGACAGGTCAAAACGCTTGAAGCTTAAAAAAGGAGATGCACAAATCATTCATGATTATTTTTGTCAGGTTCAGCTAACAAATCCAAACTTTTTCTACTTGATGGATCTCAATGATGAGGGGTTTTTGCGGAATGTGTTTTGGATAGATTATAGATCCAGGGCTGCTTATGGTTATTTCAGTGACGTGGTTATATTTGACACAACATGCTTATTGAACAAATATGAAATTCCACTCTTTGCATTTGTTGGGATAAATCATCATGGGCAGACCATTCTACTTGGTTGTGGTTTGCTTGTGGATGAGACATTTGAAACGTATATATGGTTGTTTAGAGCATGGCTTACATGTATGTTGGGTCGCCCTCCACAAACTATCATTACTGAACAATGCAAGGCCATGCAAAGTGCAATTGCGGAGGTTTTCCCACGTGCTCACCATCGTTTTTGTTTGTCACGTGTTGTGGGTAAGATTTTTGATAATTTGGGCACCCTGCAGGACTATGAAGGGTTTCAGAGGACACTGAATGTGGCTATCCATGACTCTCTTAAGGTAGATGAATTTGAAATGGCTTGGGAAGATATGATCCAGCGTTTTGGAATTGCAGATAACGAGTGCCTTCGAACATGCTATGAAGATCGAGAGAGATGGGCTCCGGTTTACTCCAAAGATACTTGTTTTGCTGGAATATCTACTTTGCTAAAAGATGGGTCCATCCAATTCTTCAATGGTTATGTGAATCAACAAACTACATTGAAAGAGTTTTTTGACATGAATGAATTAGTTTTACAAAAGAAGTACCAAAAAGAAGCTCTTGATGATTTTGAGTCGAGGCATTCCAGCCCCATTTTAAGGACAGGTAGCTTTTATGAGTTACAGCTTTCCAGGGTGTATACAAACGAAATATTCAGGAGATTTCAAGATGAGGTTGAGATGATGTCCTCTTGTTTTAGCATAACTCAAGTTCATGCTAATGGGCCGCTTGTTACTTACATGATCAAAGAACGCCAGGACGAAGAAAATTTGAGGGATATTAAGAACTTCGAGGTTATGTATGATAAAAGGGGAGCAGAAGTTCGTTGTATCTGTAGTTGCTTCAACTTTAAAGGTTACTTGTGCCGGCATGCATTGTGCATTCTAAATTACAATGGTGTGGAGGAGATCCCTCCGCTGTATATATTGGCACGATGGAGGAAGGATTTGAAGCGCCTTTATGTGCCAGATAGTGGGTCCAATAATATAGATATTGCTAACCCAGTTCAGTGGTTTGATCATTTGTACAGACGAGCACTGCAAGTTGTTGAAGAAGGTATGACTTCTGAAGATCGATATATGGTTGCTTGGCAAGCATTTAAAGAATCACTGAACAAGGTCCGTCTTGTAGCCGAGAAGCATTTATAATGTATAATCTTTGTGGTGTTTCCTCTCTTTTGCTGTGGCATGCTCCTGTAAGTGTGTTGCGGCAGTGCATGCAGCCAATATTTTGCCCTAGTGAGAGCATATGCTGTGGCAGAAATTCCAGTAAAAAAAAGAGAAGGAAAATGTCTTTAATAAGGCAAATGCTTTGCCATTAATCAAGCAAGGGACAATTGGACAATAGAATATCCTTCTTTGATGTTTTTCTTTATTTTGTTTAAATCTTAAGAACATCAAATTTTAAATTAATTTAATTGCAAGATAAAAAGATTATGATAGTATTTAATAGAATAAACCAAGAATTATGTGTCGATAAATATAAAAAATAATAATAATGATGCTAATTAAAGATTGAGTTGGTAAATCGAGATAAACATGCATGTTAATGTAATAATGCTAAGATATAATATATCACAGAGGGAGCTCATCAAATTTTAATCAATAAAATTATTTATTACAACAAAATTCTAATTGGTCCCTTGGTTTATCTTTACTGTGCTCTTTGACCCTATGTTTTGTAATTGTGTCTTTTTATAGCAAATTATAAGCAATTGATAGTTATTTGGTCACAAAAAATATACAATTTAAGAGAACAAATTATCAATAAACAAAATGAAGAAAATAGGATCAACAATGATATATATAGAAGACATTACTTCAATTTACTAATAAAATTGATGCAATGAAAATTCTACATGTATAAACTTTTTTATGCTCATAATTTGTAATTGACCATAATAGAGTTGGTGACAAAAACTATTGTGTGTGACAGTATCTAGTTATATTTATAGTTATTTTTTAGATTTTCACCCGCACCATGCTACGGGCTGGGTTAAATGTTTTTGAACACACAAAAATATTCAAATGCTGTTAATGTTTTCTTTTATGTTAGAATCGTGTGAGTGTTGACCTAGTTTAATTTAGTTAACTCTACAAGTCCAAAAACAATTCATACAATCTATAAAACACATAGTTTAACTGAAAAAATAATTTTAAAATAATATCTTTTTTAAGATTAAATCAATAATATATTAGATTGATTTGGGTCAATTCGAGTTATAATGTCAAATAAGCTACCCTGGTCATGACACTTTAATAACTTTGTATAAAGAAAATAAAAATAAATTATGAGGTCTAATTTCTAATCATCTCGTTGTTGAAGGATCAAAATTAAAAAAATAAATTAAAAAAAAACCTTAAAAAGATGTCTAAGTTAACCTGTTAAATCGATGACCTGAGATAATTCTATGGAAAACAAATTGAAACAAATTGTAAATTTCATTGCCTAATCAACCTAATGTCGAAGTATGAGATTAAAAAAAAAACATAAAAAATAACTTAATTCAATCTGCTAAACTTATGACCATAATCATCATATAGAGATAACATTATAAGAAAAAAAATCTAATTTACAAGTCAAAACCACAACTTTTATTGTGAGACAACGATAACACATAAAGAGTAAATAAATATAAAAATAAATTATGAAAGTTAATTCTCAATCACCCGTTTCAGACTCAATGTTGAACACTGAGATTTGTAAAAATCTTAATAATAAAAATAAAATAAAAAATAAACCAATTCAACTAAGGTTAATTGGTTAAATACTATTCTTGGGTTCTAAAACCATGATAATGTAATAAAATCATGAAGTTTAATTTCCAATCAAACACGATATTAAATGAAAAAAATTAGAAAGAAAATAAAATGATAAAAGAAAAAAATAAGTCAACTAAGTTAACTCGCCAAACTCATGACTCAGGTTGTTAGATAGAGACAATGTGATAAAAAAAAACAAATTTAATGTCGAAGGAATCGTGGCTCGGGTCATGTGATACAGATAACTTCTTAAAAATAAAAAATAAAACAACTTATTAACTAGGGTTAAAATGCCATAACCTGTTACCTTGATCGCGAGACCAAAATATTCCAATAAAAAACAAATTAAAATAAATTATAAAGGTCAATTCTCAACTACTAAGTGCTAATGATAAAATTAAAATATCAATAAGAAAAAGAAAAAAAAATAACCCGAGTTAATTCAATTTAACTTGTCAAACAAAAATAATATAATAGAAAGTAAACAAAACAAGTCTAATTATCAATTAAATAAATATTAAATGATAAAATTAAAAAAAAAAACTAAGCTAATCGGTTAACATAACAAAATGAGCTAATAAGAGTGTGTTAATTTAATAAAAAACAAATTTATTGTAAAATATGAAATTAAAAAAATATAGATTGAAAAAAATTATAAGAAAAGAAAAGAAAAGAAAAGAAAAGGCACAAAAATACTTTTAGAATGAATTGTACTTTATAGTAAAACCATCTCTTTTAGTTAATTAATGAGCCATTACCCCGCGCTCCACTGCTGCAATAATTTTTTTTTTGTCTCGTTTCAACATATATAATTTCTTGTTTTGTATTTTGATTTTTATTCTTTTATTTATTTTCTATCATTTAATTTTTTTTGGTTGTTTTGAGATAATTCTTAATTTTTTATTTATATTTATATATTCCTGCTCTTAGTTTAGATTATTATTTTTTATTCTTTATTTTTTTTTGTATTAAATACAACTTGCATAAAAAATATAATAGCTTTAACTTTAAAAGAGGAAGCAAGAAAAATAAAAATTAATAAATCACCATGTGAAATAAAAAACAACTCAAAAACTCTAATAAAAGAGGAAGCAAGAAAAATAAAACTGAAACTATTATCATTATTGTTTAAATAATGGAAACATAAAAGAATAAAAAAAACTATAAAAACTTTAACAAAAAAGCAAGCAAAAAAGCTAAAATAAATTATAAAACAAAAATAAGAATTATTAGTTGAAAAAAATTATTTTACTTGAGGATGAAAAAAATTATTTTACTTAAAGATAAAAAAAATTAAGAAAAAAACTAAAAAAAGGAATAAAGGGAAAAAATAATAATTTTTAAATGATCACAAACACAAACTAAAATTTTAAGAATTATTTAAAAAAAAAAACACTACCTCAACAAAAGAGAGAGTGATAAAAATTAAAAACAAAATTAAGGATGTATATATATAAACATGGACAAAAATAAGAACTATTTAGAAATATATAAAAAAAACAATAAAGGAATTAAAATAAAAAATTAAAAGTATAAGGGCCAAAATAAAAACAAAATATGTAATCAATTTTAATAGAAGGATAAAATTAAAAAAAATAAAAAACTACTGTATCAAAATAGGAAATAAAATAAAAAATTAAAAGTATAAGGGATGAAATGAAAATAAAATATATAATTAATTTCAATCGAAGGATAAAATTGTAAATTTCAAAACTATTGTACAAAAAATATTAAGAAATTAAACACCAAACCGAAAATTAAAAGAATAACCGAATTGAAACCTCAACGTATAATCAATTTTCATCTAGGAACAAAATTAAAACAGATCAAAATTTCTATAACAAAAACTAGGATCACAACAAAAAATCATAAGATTAGTGACCAAAATAACACACCCACAAATAGCAGGGACTCCTGTTCACTTTTGTCTGCAGGAGAGAGAAAAGAGAGAAAAAAAATTCAACTGACTACCAGCATGTATCTAGCACCATGTGCATCATATTAGATGTAGAACATGATGGCATATCTATAGAGACACCGTATGAACATTGGTTATAGCCGGAATACAGCACACACCCAGCCAAAAAGGGCAAGAGGCTAACATCCGTCTGCTCATACGAAAAATGTGCACATATTAATTGACATAAAATAAAAGTAAATTACACACACAACCCTATAACCAACTCTTGAATTTTATTTTTTACAAGGACATATTCTTATTTATATAAAAGTGAAATGTTCGAACCATCCCTGTAGGTAACTTTTCTATTTTATCTTTTTGGAGGGTAAAAAAATAATTTTACTGTGCACTGAAAATGAAAAATTACCATAACACCCCTGCCGATAACTTTTGATTTTTATCTTATTAGAATGTATTATAGTTATTTTATTGTACATATAAACATAAAAACAAAAATACCTATAGATCCAAGGCTAAAATCATTGTGCATGAAGATATAAAATTATCATTTCACTGTTATAATATACAGTAATCTATGCTTAAAATCACAATAAATTTCAATATGCAAAACCGTCCTTTAGCTTTTTAGTTAATGTAAAAGGACTAAATTACTCAAATTTAAAAAGTTAAAATCATATTAATTTTAATAAATTTATCCTGCACACCACCGCGGCTGACTAAGCAGTCTTCAGTCACCAATAGAGTGGTAGAAGGGATCGTCTTCCCTATTTGCAATCAGCGATGTGGCGCAACCACAGCAGCTGACTGGATATCATCCGGAAGAAACCAACCGGATACGATCAAACATACGGAAATTCGAAGGTCACCCGTCCAGCTCTCTTGCTTTCAGCAACCTAAAACACTCACAGTCGCCCCTGCGATTTTCTCAGTCACCGGATTATCAGCCCGTGTTCGAAGCCGGTAAGTGCTTTCATAATTCCCCAGCTCTTTTGCTTTCAATTTATGCTTATTCTTTCATCTATTAGGGTTTGTTTTAATATATCCGATCCCTTTTGTTTCGGTTCCGGAAGTGTTACACACACACAAAAGAAACTATTCTAAACAAATTTAGAATATTTCTTGAGATGACAGATTTCTTTTTCGTTGAAATCTTACAAAGTCGATGATTTATTTCTTGTTTACCCTCAGATTTGATTTTTTTCCTCTAAAATTAAGGAGTTTTTTTTTATTAAATACAAATAAAGGGACTCTTTTGACTTATTTTTTTTTTTTAAAAGGAATTAGCATAAAAAAACGGAGAATTTTCAAGAAACATGCATTTTCATTTTTAGTTAGTCAATGCGTTTTCTTTAGTTTTCTGTTTCTTGGAAAAATCTTAAACTTTCCCACAAGTAACTGACTGGAGCCAAAATATTTCATCACGTTGTTTTTGGTGATATAATAGATGGCTGAAGCAGGGTGTAGCAATGAGCGAGTGACTAATGGTGAATTGAATGAGAGGGAAAAAGAATTGGATGATGGGACTGAAGAAAAGAAAGAATTTGTTGCTCCTGCTGTCGGGATGGAGTTTGAGTCTTATGATGATGCTTACAATTATTACAACTGTTATGCCAAGGAAGTGGGATTTCGTGTTAGGGTGAAAAATTCATGGTTCAAGCGGAATAGTCGGGAGAAATATGGTGCAGTACTTTGTTGCAGTAGTCAGGGTTTCAAAAGAATTAAAGATGTTAATCGCTTAAGAAAGGAAACAAGAACTGGTTGCCCAGCAATGCTAAGGATGAGGCTGGCGGACTCCAAGAGGTGGAGGGTGTTAGAGGTTATGCTTGAACACAACCACTCGTTAGGGGTTAAGATATGCAGACCTGTTAAGAAGGTGAGTACTGGAAACAAAAGGAAGTCCCTTTCAAGTTCAGATGCGGAGGGACGTACCATTAAGTTGTATCGAGCACTTGTCATAGATTCAGAAGGTAATGGGAACTCAAGTTTGAATGCAAGAGATGTTATGAATTCTTCTGAACTTCCTGATCAACTGAACCTTAAAAGGGGTGATGCACAGGCTATTTATAACTACTTTTGTCGGATGCAGTTGACGAATCCAAACTTCTTTTATTTGATGGATCTCAATGATGAGGGGCATCTGAGAAATGTGTTTTGGGTTGATGCTAGGTCAAGGGTTTCTTGTGGTTACTTTGGTGATGTCGTTTATATTGACAACACGTATTTGTTGAGTAAATTTGAGATCCCATTGGTGGCATTTGTTGGAATGAATCACCATAGCCACTCTGTTTTACTTGGTTGTGGCCTACTTGCAGGCGAAACAGCTGAGTCTTATATGTGGTTGTTCAAGGCATGGATCACATGTATGTCAGGTTGCAGTCCACAAACTATTATCACAGACAGGTGTAGAACTTTGCAAGACGCAATTGCAGAGGCATTTCCAAGAGCTCATCATTGTTTTGGATTGTCGCATATCATTAAAAGAGTACCAGAAAAACTGGGAGGATTGCGTCACTATGATGCTATAAAAAAAACTTTTATGAAAGCAGTTTATGATTCATTGAAAGTGATTGAATTTGAAGCAGCATGGGGATTTATGGTCCAGCGATTTGGAGTTGGTAATCATGAATGGCTCCAGTCATTATATGAAGATCGTGTTCGGTGGGCTCCTGTTTATTTAAAAGACACAGTTTTTGCTGGAATGTCCGCTGCACGGCCAGGTGAGATCCTAAATCCATTTTTTGAGAGATACGTGCATAAACAAACTCCTCTAAAAGAATTTCTGGACAAGTTTGAACTAGCATTACAAAAAAAGCACAAGGAAGAAACTCTTGCAGATATTGAGTCCAGAAGCGTAAGCCCTGCTTTGAAAACCAGATGTTCATTTGAGTTGCAGCTGTCGAAGTTGTACAGCAAGGAAATATTTAAGAAGTTCCAATTTGAGGTGGAAGAAATGTATTCTTGTTTTAGCACCACACAGATACACGTTGATGGGCCAATCATTATATTTTTGGTCAAAGAGCGTGTTATGGGTGAGAGTAGTAGGAGGGAAATTAGAGACTATGAAGTTTTATACAACAGAACTGCAGGAGAGGTTCGTTGCATCTGCAGTTGCTTCAACTTCTATGGTTACTTATGCCGCCATGCATTGTGTGTGCTTAACTTCAATGGAGTAGAGGAGATCCCATGTAAGTATATACTGCCACGATGGAAAAAAGATTACAAGCGCTTGTATATTCCAGACCATAGTTCCAATGATGTTGATTCTACCGATCATATGCAATGGTTTAATCAATTGTATAGTAGTGCTTTACAAGTTGTGGAGGAAGGGGTGATTTCTCTTGAACATTACAGTGTCGCGCTAGAAGCTTTCGAAGAGTCACTAAATAGGGTTCGTGAGGTAGAAGAAAAGCAAGCATAACCCCGCCATAGGAAGCTCCTGCAAATTCTCTGTAAATATAATTGCAGCCATGTAGGGCTGTGGTAGGGTGGCAAGATTGAACTGTTGGACTTGCAATTGCAAGCAAGACTAGGGATTCTGAGTTGGGTGAGCATCTCTTTATACAGAAATCAATAAGGGTAGCACAGTCTCCGAATTCTTGTTGCCATTATCTTGCTGCAATCGAACCATAGGGTAGCTAGGTGATGGCTGATTAAATAATTTCAGTCTTTTATGATTTTCCTCCCTCCCTTTTATTCACAAGTGACTCATTCATGGTTGCAAAAGATTTATTTACAATTGATAAAAATTTATAATTAAACAATTTCTATAGGAAAATACCATTTCTTTTAGTGTGTGTACTGTGTATGATGACTCTAAAATATAGAATTTGATGACTGAAGTGGCCAAGGATACGGTAAAAATATACTAAAAAGATGGAGATGGGCACCTAAAAGCTATCAAATCAACATTCTTCAACGAAACACCTGTAAAAGTGTAAACAAAAATGTGTGATTCTGTGGGGCTAAAGATTTTCTTGAATCTAGTAAAGTTCTTGGGGTTTCGAAGCTGAGTTGGTGGTTTGCCCTTACAAGCAGAAAGTGGGATCTTTCTTGATTTTTAGGTGACTAGTCATTTTGGTTGCAGATGGGCTAATAGCCATCTTTAGACTGTCTACTCAAGTGATAGCCTTCTGTATTCTTTTTGTGTTTTGAAGACTTTTGAAAAACTTGATGTTTTACAGAAATCATTAACAATGATGGCATGTAAGACTCTTGTTTGGTAGCTCCAAAAGAAAAAGAAGAAAAAAGACACGACCTGAATTTTGTAATTTATTAATGGAATATTTCTTTGATGATTATTTGTAGAAAAAAACTTCTCATAATGATTCCTGATTTTATTTGGTATTTTATTAGTAAAATAATAAACAAAGAAAATTATCAAACAAATTAAAAATATTAGTGTTATTCTATCATTATTTCTATTAGTGAAGATATAAAAAAAATATTTGTAATTTTATCGGTGATTAAATAGCGCAAGTGACATTTCCAATAATTGTTTTTTAGATGCTAGAATATACCAACATAATTATGTTGTTCGAAATCCCATTAATAAGTTCTTAGATCATATATTTTTTTTAAATATAATAAACATAGTAAAAAAAATAAAATTAAAGAAATTAAATTAAAAAATCAAATATTTATTATAAATTTAAAAATCTATGAGTTCATCAAATACTCATCTAAAAGAGAGGGGTTGAAGGAAGAGAAGGAGACGAGTCTTCACCAGGACTAGAGGGGAGATAAGATGGAGCAGATGAACCTCTCATTAGCGATTTCAATTCTGTGCACAATCATTAAAGTTTGATTGTATCAACACTAAGTTGTTTTGTCTCAGCATCAAAATGGGTCGGCCAAATATCAACTTATTGATTTAAAATTGCCTAGAACTTTAGTGTTTGAGTGCTCAAAATCGATTAAGAGTATCCAATAGTTGAAACACTTTATGCCACTCGCAAGTCCTTGGTTGTATTATTTGAAATACTATAAACTCGATTTCTACCAAGTTTACCGGATGATCTTGCCTCTAATCACAAATTCGTATTGAGTTTCAGATAACCTTAACATGAAACTAACAATAATATGAAAAGAGATATTTTTTTTATAGAATATAACTTTAACAAAGTTAGACTTAAAATAAGACAAAAGAAAACACAATAAGAAGATATATGTGAAAACAAACTTCAACAACAAAAATAAAGAGCATACAACTTGATTTTCAATGCATTGATATGAGATCAATTAATGCAAACCCCATGAATATACAAATCTAAAAGTCCACAATGAAATTGATAAACAATCCAAGAAAGTTAAAATTCAAGTTTGGATAAAAACCTTGACTTAAAGATAATCTTGTACCTAAGAACCAGAAGCATTAGAAAAGAACTTGGTTATGTTGCTTATAGCAAAACTAGAACTGGGAGTATATGAAGACATCACAAGGTCAACTATATCTTAATAAGTCAGTTGTTGATTTTTGTCTCAACAAAAAAGATGACTTGCACCAAGCAAAAATCTAAATTATTAAAAAATAAGAGCTTGCTGAAATTTGACATACATGAAATACATGTATAATCCTCCTGAATAACTTTAAGGGATAATTGAACCAAGTCCAAAACAAAACCCAACAAAGACTAAAGCCCAAGACACTTAATAAATCTTGAAGAATGACTAATAGGCTGAACCCAAATTAAAAGTAAAAATCCAAAGTGAAAATAAAACAAGTATTAAATAATGAAAATAGAAAAGAAAAAACCATATAATAATAGGTAGAATATAAAACAAACAAAGTAATATGTGATTAAATACTCCAATCATCATGTCATTATGTAGCTAGAATAAATATAGACTCCTTATAAAAAAGTTTTTTGAAACATCAAGGAATCCTTGCCACATTTGAATGTTATGTTGTAGTCCATATTTTTTTTTATAGAGCTAGAAAGCTACAAAAAATAAAAAAAACAAGTTGTTGAATATTCTTGTATCATTAGAAAAATAATTATTTTTAAATAAGAAATTTACAAGTCAAATGGCATAACAAAATTCATACAGTACTTTCTTACCTGTATTGAAATGCTCTTTTAATATTTATTAAACTTTAAATTTTAACTCAATATATTAAAATATTTATCAAAATTTCTAATATACTTTTATCACAATTTAATAATTAGATTAAATAATTTTATGATTTTGTGTCTGTGTGTGTAATGTTGTAAGCTTATGAGAACCTTGCAAATATGTACAAAAGGGTAAAATGTACAAGGACCGGTCAAAGTGAACAGGTGGTGTTTTAACTATAAATCATTTCACAAAATAATATTTATTTTAATAATATTTTGTTCTTTGACTATTTTTTTTCTTATAAATTAATATTTCTTTCTCTATTTTTATATTTCAACATTTTGGTTATTAAAGATTATGCTTCATAATTTATTGTAGTTTGCTTTATATGCGATTAGCTTGATCTCATAACCGGTATTGTTTAACAGATTCACTCAAAAAACAAATTAATTGATTTTTTTTTATTTCACCATTTAACATTGTATTGATTGAAAATTAAGCTTCATGATTTTTTTAATTTTTTTCTTTAAAGTTATCTTAGTCTCATGACTCATTTCGCAAATTTGACCAGTTAGCCTAATTGAAAATTATTTTGCTTTTTTAAAAATGTTATTTTTTTAAATTTTATTCTTTAACATGAAGTTGATAAGAATTAAAATTCATGATGCATTTTTGTTTGCTTTCTATGAGTTTATCCTAGTCTTACGACATTGGTTATGTATTTTGTGAGTTAACCTGTCTACACTCATGTTGCTTTATCATGTCCCATTTTTAGATTGTTTATTTTTTTAATTTTAACCTTCAACAATGAGTTTATTAGTAATTGAGTTTCATATTTTTTTTTCATTTGATTTCTATTAAATTATCACATCCTTATGTCATTGGTCATAGGTTTGGTGGATTAACACAAGTTGACTCAAATTATTTTTTGTTTATTTTTTGTAAGGTTATTTGAATCTCATGACCCATATTTGACAGATTAACTTAAGTTAATCTTTTTTTGTTTCTTAATTAATTTTTTTCATTTTCATTTTTTAACATTGAATAAAATGAGAATTGAGTTTCATAATTTGTTTTGATTTTTTTTATAAGGGTTATCATGGTCTCATGAAACTAGTCATGAACTTGACATATTAACTTGGGTTGACCTAAATTGATTCAATATATTATTATTATTTTTTAAAAGAATATTATCTTGAATTTTTATGAATGAAAATATGTTTTAACCAATTATTCAGGTTGTCTTTAGACTTATCAAGTAGATCATGTGATAATATATCAATCTCTACACGGTTTTAAAATTTGTTTTACTGAAAAATATATTAGCAATATCTTAATATATCATTTATATGATTAAAAATAATAATCCTATCAGCTATGGCACTGACTAACTAGTATTATCTAAACAAGATTAGCAGTCAAAATTAGTCTTTCTGTTAAATGGAAATTTCAATCCAATATGTTTGAAACTAAAGTGTTACAAGTCCATCTCCTAGCCCATCTTTGTCTACGGCTCTCTAATTTTTTGAATTTTACACTGTAGCAGCACAGGATATACCTTGGATCCTGGTTCAGGTGAGTGTGAGGCATTTTGCTAAGAGTCTTCAGTGTCTCTCTCACTTAGCCAAGCCAGATTGTGCTTTCTATGGGATTGCTTGGCAGGGTGCTCGCTTGACAAAGCAATCAGTCTGCGTTGTAGGTTTCACTTTGCTTGAACCTTGTTCGAGCTAAAGTTTACTTCATATCTTTGTATGTTTATGGATTTAGAGGAGGATGGTTAAGTTTTTTTTTCTTTTGATTCGAGGAGTTGGATTGGCAGAAATGATCTATTCTAGAAACAGCTCATTGCAAAAATGTAGTTTACTTTGTTCATGTGACCAATTGTAGTGGGATTTGAAGAAAGACTTTGAACTCTGGACGGTGAATCATTTTGTCTTGCAGGTCAACCTCAAGTAAAGGGAACGAACAACATTTGATCTTGATGACAAGCAGAGCTGCTGATGTTTTGACGAGTATTAACTTGAGCTTGCAGAATTAGCAAAAGAAGCTGCTAATTAGTGGTTTAGGTTTCCATTTTGGCTGAATTTTTCATGTGTAATTGCTACTGAATTCTACTTTGTGCTGTAAGTAAACGCTCATTTAAACAATCAAATGAGATAGTGAGTTCCTCAAGATTCTTTCTCCTCTCCTTTTCTTTTCAAAATCTCTCAAACCTATGATCTGTTTCCATCTATAACACAGCACTTTTTGTATCCTGATAATTGACAATGAGAAGTAGAGACATCAGTGCCATGTGCTCTTACAACTTCTTCGTAAAGGTTATGAGCTTTCGTAAGATCAGGCATAATTATTCTCCTCGTGCTTTTAATGGTCTGTGTGTACACTCTTGGTTGGCTGGGATTCAATTTGCTCGTATTCGTATCATGGTTATTTCTTCTTTTTAGAGAAGAAACAATACTTGTTTCAGAATGACAATAGCACTGAGGATCGAAACTGGGTTTTGGTCAGTGGATTTGAACTCTTCCATAGCAGCCAATACTAGCGAGCTCTTGTTTATTTCAAGTCCAAGCCGAGCATCATTGAGACTCCATCCAGTTGGTGGATTTTTCTTCTCAAAGTTACAGCAGTATGAGGTTATGTAACCGCCAAAATTGCTTCCGGCAACCAAAAACATAAATTAAATCCAATTTGATCTCTGGTATTAGATGCTTTTGAGAGAGAGAGACAGAGAGAGAGAGAAACTTGCAATCTACCACTTACTCTCACCAATAATCTTTACATGAACACGAGCCATGCCTGAAATGATGAAAACGAGTTCTATCCCTGACAATAACTTCCCTACCATATAACAAGTTTGGTCTGAATACCTCCCTTCTTGCTATAATGCTCTTATTTATAATCTGGATTACACTTAATTACAGCTGTCAAGCTATATCTAGGTTGCAAGTTATAGAAAGTAAATCTGCCTATTGTAACCCTACTTTAATGCTGTATATAAAAGCTTTCCTTTTCTATGTTTACTGTCAGCCCTAAAATGCTTTTCCTCTTTTGTGTTAACTGTCTACTGTCAATCTTTTGCTGTCACAATTTGTCTTTCTTTTCTTGTCTTTACTGTCATCCCCCCTCAAAGTGATGCTGGTTTATCCAACAACATCAATTTGTCTACTAAAAACTGATGTCTTTGTCGTGTGAGAGTTTTAGTAAAGATATCAGCAACTTGAAGGTTGCTAATCACACGAGGAAGAGAGATAATCTTGTCTTCAAATGCATCCCGAATGAAGTGGCAGTCCACTTCAATATGCTTAGTCCTTTCATGGAAAATAGGGTTGGCTGACAAATGAATGGCACTAGTATTGTCCCCATAGAGAGGAGTTGGTGTTTCCTGTCGAAAACCCAACTCAGAAAGAAGCCCATGTAGCCAAAATATCTCTGAACATGCCTGGGACATAGCCCTGTATTCTGATTCAACTGAGGATTTAGAAACCCTATCTTGTTTCTTGCATTTCCATGAAATAAGTGCAGGACCAAGAAACATACACCATCCAGTAGTAGATCTTCTAGAATCTGAGCACCCAGCATAATCAGCATCACTATAGGCATGTAGAGTAGGTGAAGTTCCAGTAGGGTAGCATAACCCTCGATGAAGAGTACCCTTCACATATCTTATGATCCTGTTGACAGCGGCCATATGTAGATGTCTAGGGGAGGCCATGAACTGACTCACTTGTTGTACTGCAAAAGAGATATCTGGCCTAGTATTTGTGAGGTAGATCAAGCTGCCCACAAGTGTGCGATATACTGTAGGATCAGGTAGTAGCTCCCCTTCATCTTTCCTAAGCTTGACATTGAGTTCGATAGGAGTGTCCAGTGATGATAAATCCAGGAGACCAGCTGCAGCTACTAAGTCCATGGCATATTTGTGTTGTGAGACAAAAAGTCCATGTGTTCCAGCCTGTATTTCTAAACCCAGAAAGTAGGCTAAAGTACCAAGGTCTTTCATGTGAAAGGATTGTTGTAAGTGCTGTTTAAGATGCTGAATTAAATGGACATCAGTACCAGTGATGACTATGTCATCAACATACACTAGAACAAA
This sequence comes from Salix dunnii, assembly GCA_015731905.1. Taxonomy (NCBI): domain Eukaryota; kingdom Viridiplantae; phylum Streptophyta; class Magnoliopsida; order Malpighiales; family Salicaceae; genus Salix; species Salix dunnii. The sequence goes on from CM027661.1 coordinate 2,050,260, forward strand.
CACATCACCTTTGGTAGTATGTCGCATGAATAAAGATGCATCATATTTGCTTTTTAGAAACTGAAAATCCAAAAGAGTAGAGGCAAATTTAGCATACCATGCACGAGGGGCTTGTTTAAGTCCATGCAAGGACTTACGTAGTTTACATACAGCAGTGGTAGAGGTAGAAAACAACCCAGCAGGGGGTCTCATGTAGATATCTTCATTGAGATCCCCATGAAGAAAGGCATTCTTCACATCCAATTGATGTAAATCCCATTGTTGTGAGGCTGCAATAGCTAGAATGGTGCGTATAGTAGTCATTTTGACCACTGGAGCAAAGGTTTCCTCATAGTTAACCCCATATTGCTGATGATTCCCAAGGGCCACTAGTCTGGCCTTGAATCTGTCAAGGCTGCCATCAGCCTTGACCTTTATAGAATACACCCATCTACACCTAAGAGGTTTGACATCAGCAGGACACTCAACAATATCCCATGTGTGATTAGATTTTAGGGCATGTAATTCTTCTTGCATGGCCTGCTGCCAACAAGATTCTGTAGCAGCCTGTGAATAAGTAGCAGGAATGGCAATAGAGTGTAGTGTAGCAGAGAGAGCAGGCTGATAGGATGGAACTTTGGAGGTCTGAAAACCATACCTATCAGGTGGTATAGAAACTCGAGCAATTCTTCTTAAAGAAGGCAAAATAGGGGGTAAGTCTTGTACCTTAGATTCAGTAGAAGTGCTGGAATCAGATGGCAAGACAAGAGGTGAAGGGGGCTGCATATGAGGCTGTCTACGGCTGTAAACCAGCAGTGGCTGATTGAGTAAAGACCCCTGTGTTATGTTCTCAATTGTAGGAGTAGGTAGTGTAGCATTGTGATAAACAGAATCACTGAAAGAGGGTAAAAGAACTTGTGTATTTGATGAGGTTAACATAGGAAAGAAACATTGATTTTCAAGAAATATAACATGTCTAGAAATATGAATTTGATTAGTATGGGGATCAAAGCAGAGAAACCCTTTTTGATTGACACTATACCCAAGAAAAGCACACCTAATGGACTGAGCAGTGAGTTTATTCCTATGAGGGGGAGGCAAATGCATAAAACATACACACCCAAAGGTGTGTAGATTGTCATATGTTGGCTGACAGTGATGAAGCCTGAAATATGGAGAGTCTAGATTTAATTTTTGTGAAGGAAGCCTATTGATCAAGTATGTAGCAGTAGTAAGGGCCTCTACCCAGAATTTTGGTGGAACAGAAGTCTCAATAAGCAGAGTTCTAACGACATCTAAAAGGTGTCGATTTTTGCGTTCTGCTACTCCATTTTGTTGTGGAGTATAGGAACATGATCTTTGAGAAATAATGCCCTTGTTTTGCAAGAAAGATTGGAAATCATGGGATATATATTCTCCTCCAGAATCTGATCTTAGGATCTTAACAGTGGCAGAAAATTGAGTTTGAATCAGTTCTAGAAAGAGTTTAAACTTAGAGAAGACTTCTGATTTTGTTTTTAGGAAGTAAACCCATGTATACCTACTGTAATCATCTATAAAGGTTACAAAATATTTGTAACCTGCATGAGATAGAACTGGGCTGATCCCCCACACATCACTATGAACAATATCAAATGTTTCAATAGCTCTACTTCCTTCTGAAGGAAAGGGTAATTGTTTGCTCTTCCCAAGTTTACATGTAGCACAATAGAGAAATAAACTAGAAGAGGAATGCATTTTAGCATCTATTAAACCAGATTTCAGAAGATGAGACAACACTTTATGATTAGGATGACCAAGACGTCTATGCCACACTTCATTAGACACTTTAGAGACATTACAAAAGAGAGATAACATAGGAAAAGAAACCAGGCTTCTAGGAACAACTTGGTGTAAGAAAAATAGACGTCCATGCTTAGACCCCTTCGCCATCAACTGTCCTGTCATTTGATCCTGCACAACACAGCCTTTGTTAGAAAAAGAAACCTTACAATTATCATCTACAAACTGCCCTACAGAAGCCAAACTCTCAGCCAATTTTGGTGAAACAAAAATATCTCTTAAGGGTGGTTGATCACCAACAGCCACAATGGGAAGAACACTCCCATTAGCTGTCTGAATTTGTGCAGTTCCTTGATATTTTTTGACATTTCTTAACCCTTTCAAGGAATTAGTCATATGATTTGATGCTCCAGAATCTAATATCCAAGAAGAGTGTGATGAGGTAGCATTACCTTGAAGACCTAGTGCGGTAAATGCACTTACAATCATTTCTTGTATCATCTCTTTGGTTAAGGGAGTTGCTGAGGTTGATGCATCAGAACCAGTACTGGTTACAGCCATGGCAGAGTGAGCTGTGTACTGGTTCTTATTAAACCTTGAGGGTGGTCGAATGGGACACTCCTTAATGATATGTCCAGATTGTTTACAATAGCTGCAGACTTTGTTTGGACAGTATGGTGCAATATGTCCATACTTCTTGTAGCTATAACACTGGATTTTCTTCATCTCAGGTCCCTTTGTTCTGCTGTAGGCAGTATAGGCCACTGGACCCACTTTTGCTTGTTCTATAGTGTTCTGAGTATGGAGACGTTGTTCTTCACGTAAAAGTTCTCCAAAACAAACATCTAGAGAAGGAACAGGATCTCTATTCACTAGAGAGGCACGAACTGATTCATATTCAGATTTCAATTTCATCAGAAATTGATCTCTTTGGCTAATTTTATGAACCTGTCGCACTGCCAAAGCCCCTTCTGCTGATATCTTGGCTGTAACAAGATCAGAATAGTCATTCCAAAGGGTAAGAAATCCAGCATAATACTCCTGGATAGACAAATCTCCTTGGATGTATTTTCCAATTTCTAACTCAAGTTGAAATCTCCTTGCATTGTTATCTTGATTGTAGACTTGTGTGAGATGATCCCACATAGCTTTAGCTGATCTATGAGGTCTTAATGACATGATGAAGTGAGGTTCCACTGAACTAAGGATCCATGACATAATTTGTGCATCCTTTACTGCCCAAGCAGTTTTTGCACAAGCTGATCCTGTAGCACTTTGATCTCCCTTTTCACCCTCATCTACATGCTTCCACAGCTCCTTTCCTTTGAGAAAAATCTCCATTTGAAAAGACCAAGCAGCATAGTTCTTCCCAGTAAATTTGACACAGGCATTATCTCCCTTTTCCATCAAGCTAAGACTTCTTAAATTCTAGGGTTTCTAAGAATTTTGTAAAAAAAAACTAGAGGCTCTGATACCATAACAAGTTTGGTCTGAATACCTCCCTTCTTGCTATAATGCTCTTATTTATAATCTGGATTACACTTAATTACAGCTGTCAAGCTATATCTAGGTTGCAAGTTATAGAAAGTAAATCTGCCTATTGTAACCCTACTTTAATGCTGTATATAAAAGCTTTCCTTTTCTATGTTTACTGTCAGCCCTAGCATGCTTTTCCTCTTTTGTGTTAACTGTCTACTGTCAATCTTTTGCTGTCACAATTTGTCTTTCTTTTCTTGTCTTTACTGTCACCATACACTTTTGACACCAACTTGGCCACATGGTGACAATCTATACACATTCTGAGATTCTTCACAATTCTGATCGTGACCTCAGGACCAGAGTTAATTAGCCCAAATGCAATAGCCAACTTCTCGCTGTGCCGGTAAACTGCATTATCTTTATCCTCCTCCTATATCAAGGAAAACCTCTGAAGTATTTGGCCAGTAACCTGCAATTCTCAAGTCACTTGTCATTTTGTTTAATTTTCCATATATTTCTTTTGTTTGAGGATGTGACTGGTCACCGGCAACAAACTCATGGACAATACCATTCATCTCAATCAAGCTGCAACCTGGGGTTTTCTTGATTCCTCTATCCATCATCACTTGTCGCAATTCACGCAGCTTATCCCATTTATTACAAGCTGCATATATATTACACTGCAGAACATAAACAGCTCCGTTATTGGGTTCTAGCTCAAGAATCTGCTCTATGGCCATCTCAGCCATTTCTGCATTTTTATGAATTCTACAGGCACCCAGAAGAGCTCCCCAGACAATTGAATTAGGTTTCATTGGCATATTCTTTATAATTTCATGAGCTTCTTTTAGATGCCCAGCTTTTCCAAGAAGATCAACCAGGCACCCATAATGAGCTACATTCGGTTCAATTCCATGCCGAGAAGTCATGCTGGCAAAAAACCTTTTTCCTTTGTCTACCATGCCAGTATGAGTACAAGCAGAGAGAACACCGACATATGTTACCTCGTCTGGTGTTACAGAAGCTTTCAGCATTTGGGAAAACATATTGAGAGCTTCCTCACCACATCCATTAATTGCTAGGCCAATAACCATGGCTGTCCAGGTAAATTTGTCCCGGTGAGGCATTCTATTGAATATCCTTAGTGCTTTTTCAACATTTCCACATTTGAAGTACATGTCTATCAAAGCATTCCCCACAAAAGTATCATTCTTGACCTTGTTTTTATCAATGTAAGTCCTTATCCACTCTCCTAGCTCTAGTGCCCCAAGTTGTGCACAAGCTGTAAGTATGCTCACCATGGTGAACTCATCTGGCTTTATTTTAGAAGTTTGCATCTCACGGAAAAGCATCAAAGCCTCTTTGTAGCAATTAAATCGAAGATATCCATCTATCATGGCAGTCCACGAGACATGGTCTTTCTCGGGCATTTTATGAAAATACTTTCTCGCTGAATCAACTTGCCCTGTATTCACAAATCCCGTAACAATAGCAGTCCAAGAAATCACGTCCCTCTTCTTCATATTCTCGAAAATCCCAAGTGCGACATTCATTTCGCCACATGCTGCATACATATCGATCAAAGCGTTTTCTACTTTCAAATTAACCTCGACTACACCATTTGTAATGTACTTCTGCACTCGCTTGCCACATTCTAAATCCTTCAACTTTGAGCACGCTGATAATACTGAAACCAAAGTAACCGAAGTGGGTAAAATTCTTTTCTCCTCCATCGTGTCAAAAAGTTTTCTAGCTTCATCATACTTCTTTATTCTGTTATATCCAGACATCATTGCATTCCAAGTGACAACATCACTCTTACAACTCATATCAAATATCCCACGAGCCATATCAATTAATCCACACAAAGCATACATATTTATCAAAGCATTGTGAGCAAATACATTGGAACCAAGCCCATATTTCACCACATGACAATGCAGCTCCCTCCCAAATTGCAAGGCAACACTACGCGTAAAACCCTTGAACATGAACGGATACGTGTAACAATCCGGCTTAACATTCCTCTCCAACATTTCAAGATACAAAGAAACGCTTAGTTTTGGACAAGCAATCCTAGAATACCCTTTAAACATTATGTTCCAAATGAACACGGATGGTTCAGGAATTGTATCAAATAATTGGCGTGCAAAACACATGTCACCAAATTCACGCGAGCAGTAGAAAGAAAGTATCTTGTTTTGTATAATGGGGTGGCATATAATGCCTGTTTTGATTGTTCGGGAATGGATTTGCTTGAGATGGTTCATGGATTTGCAGGTTTCAAGGAGGGAAAGTGAAGGGTTTTCAGTTACTGGGGATGATTGAATACATGCCATGGAAATCATTTTCTTGAGGAATGAAGAATGGAGATGGTGTTTCGTGGAGGGAAGATGTACTTCGAGAGCCGGTGAAAATGGCATAGAAGAAACAAGAAGAACTATAGGATACTTCTGCTCGGAAGCAACCAGTCGCTGTGTGAGTATTTGGTTTCACAAGCTGTATTCTCAAATCTATTTTAATTAATATTAAAATTCGGTTTAATATATTAAAAAGAAACAAGAAGATAAATTCCTATGATTTGCTCCTTCTTTTTAGTATTACTTATTTTGCAATCACATAAAAAATATATATATATTTTAAAGATTTTTTTAAAATATTATTAAAATTAAAAAAAATAATTGTTTATGAAAAATTCTTCAAGCTAAGTTTTTTTATTAACTCATATTTTATTTATTATAGAAAACATAAATTTTCTAATTTCATACTGTGTTTATTTTAAAAAATAGTATTTCATGATTGTTAAAACATGTTCAACAAAATATTAAGTCACTTCTAAACCAAGAAAATATATGATTAAACAAAAATGACAGCCAAAATATTTCATGTGAGATTGAAAGTTAAAAGAATCATAAATAAAATAAAATCATGTTCATAATTAATTTAAAAGTTTTAAGGTAAAAAAGCTATTTGAATCGATTTTTTTTCAATAATTTACTAATAGTATTATTATTTTCATAAACAATAAAAAATATTTGAAAAAATATTAAAATCCAAATAAAATTTTTATAGTATTATTGAAAAATCATATCCAAAGTGAAGAGTAATTGAATTAACATGTTTCTATTGCTAGGGACAAAAAATCAATTCATTTTTAATCAATTTTTCACTTGAAAAACACCTTAGTAACATCCAACAAACCTTAATAAATCTATTTGTTCTTTTAAAATACAGAAAGTAAAGTCTTGATCTAATTTTGTTTTACAAGTTGAGGATAAAAAACTAGCATCATCAAATACTTGTTGTAGGATTGAATAATTTAACACCAACCTTTACCATTTGTGGTGGTGAAATCGTGACAAACATATTTTTCTCATCACTTTCATTTAGTGGCTATACTCACTCTCATCTAGGGATTGAAAAATAATAAAATAAATTTTATAACCAAAATGAAAATTACAAGAGTTTAAGATTAGACATATGATATGCCTGAATGTTACTTTTCAACCAATTTTCTTTTAATTTTATAGGTCTACCATAATTTCAAGGCTAATTGTATTTAATTAGATAAAAAAAAAGGACTAAAATGAACAGAATAAAACAAAAGAAAAACTAGAAGAATCAATAACTTCGTCAATACCTAAATGTTTTATTTGGTAAGGTAATCCACAAAATTAATTGAGGTATCTCGGTTCTATAAAGTCAAAAACAACATCATGTTAGTTAAATATATTAAAAAATTGATAAAATATTTATTTTTATTTTGGTTATTTTTTTTATTTTGATTGATTTTTTATGGCCAAATTAGTAGCAATAAAATGAAAGGGACAAATTGAATTATAGAGGAATAAATTGAAAATTTCAGGGGAAATGAGTTGTAATTTTAAAGTTAGCACGAGATGTTTGTTTTGGTCCTCATATTTTCCAAATAATAACTATTTGGTCCTTTCAACTTTGATATAAAAATCGCTTTTTCTATATTTTAGCTCTTAATTTTAGAGAAAGAGAGTTGCTAAATTATAAATGTAGAGTAAAAAACAAAAGTTGACACTCATTTCTATCACTAAAATGATCAATTTTGATATTAACATATTCCATGGGATTAAAGAAGTGTCACTTTGGTGTTCTTTCACCTTCAAATTGACTATGAGAAGATTTGACCTTGAAGAGTTTTTGGGTTATAGTTGATATTTTTTCTTAATCCTTATTGGATTATTAGAAGTTATTAAATGGTTGATCTTTAAGGTGTTTTAGATAAAAAAAAAATAATAGAGTATAATTTTATTTTTTGGGCATAAATTCTAGTGCCCTCATTTTCCACTAATTTAAGGGTCAAAAATAACTAGAGCTGAAACTTATGTGTTGTTTGAGTCTTTATAATTTTTTACAAGGTTAGAAAATAATTAATAAGATCACTTTTCCTACTACCCAGTGAGTCAAACCAAGATTTATTAGAAAGTACACAAAAATGCAAGTCAAACTTGAAAACTCAACTCCATTTTATATTGTTGAAATTATATTTTATCTAATAATAAAAAAACACTCGACAAAACATAGACTCAACCAAGTATCATGATATTTTATAAATTGCAAAGATAATCTCCTAAACAGATTTCATTACGTTCTTAAAAGAAAATTAAAATTAAAAAATGTAAATAAAATCACAATAGTATGTACATAGTTGAGGAAAACTATATTGATAAAATCATATAAAAATATATTAAAAAACCTTAAATATTTAAAATAAAACACTCAAATAAATAAAGTTACAATATTTTGTATGTGGTGGAGAAACAATAGTTTGAAATATATGATAAAGTCATAAAAAATATCTTAAAAAACTTAAACTCTTTGTTAATTAAAATTCACGAGTCTTTCTTGTTATATTAAATGCATATTCATTGAAAAGAATAAAGTTAAAATTTCTATACAAATCTATAATATTATTTGTGAAATATGAAAAATTGAATAATTTGTTTTTTGTATTGTATTCAAATGCTATTTCATAAAAAAAAATTAAAAATAAATAAATAAATACAAACAAGGTGTGTCAGCCTAGCCTAGATGGTCTAGTTCACCTAAGCCCAAGCATGAAGGCTTCCCAACCCATGGTTATATCTATGTCTTTTTTTATATATATAAATAAAGACCATATGGTAATCTTTTATTTTTTTTTCCAAAAAAAAAAATGATGAAAGAACAGACAACCATAAAAATAGCCAATTTTTTTTAAAGAATATAGTTTCTGAATAAAAATAAATATCTATTTTTTAGACTAATATGAAAATGATTGTTAATATGAGATTAGCTATAAATGTTTTTTAGTGTTTTACATTTTAGTTCCTTATCTCAATATTATGTTTTTACCATAACTTCAAACCTAATTTAGTCTTCCAATTAAGCTATAAGAAAAACTTGAGTAAAACAAAATATAGCACAAAAACAAATAATTTGAGGTGTTAGATTCACAATTCATATGAAAAGTGAATCTAGCACCCCACCTTTTTTATTTTGTAATGCTAGTTATTTGACATGCATTTCATTATGAGTCAGTTAATTATTTTTTATAGTAGAAAAAAATAAATATGCAAGCATTTTCAATGTGTTTTTAGACAAAAAAAAAAAACTCAATTATTAATTAAAGTTTTTATAAATGCATCTAATTAGGTAAATTGAGAATTATCCAAGCTAATAAACATAAAAAAAAAAAATCACTAATAATAACTAAAGATTAGACTGGAAAATCAAGAGATGAATATAGATCAAAATATTTGATCTTTCAACACGGGTTATCTCTACATTATATTTAATAACTTTATTTCTTGAGATAAATTATTTATTTAATAAAATGATTATCCGTTTCAATAAGATATAAAAAATTGTTAATAATAACTGAACTAAATTGCAAAACTTGAGAGACAAATATTTTTTAAAATATTTAATCTCGCAACATGGATCATGTTAGCAATTGTGTTTAATAAATTTATTTTTTTTGAATATTTTTTATTTAATCAATTGATAATAGAAATAGGCACAAAAATAAATAAATATTTTTTAACCAAATACTAAATCAGAAAGTTAAGAGAGAAATTTCTATAGTTGATATCTTGTATCAAAATACAAGTCATACTCTATTGTATTTAACATCATTCTTAGATCAAAGTTTTATTTAATAAAATGATAACACAAAAATGCATGGAAAGCAATTGAACAAAACTAAAGGGAAAGAAATTAAGAATGGCTACAAGAAAACAATATATGCTAATCTATGAAAACAAATGTCAATTTTATTTGTATACCAAGTAAAAATCAAATTTTATTCTATTAATAAAACCCATCACAAGAATTGTTAAAAAAACTATAAAATTGAAAAACAAAATAGTCAATAAAAGATAAAATCATAAAAAAAATAAAATCAAAACAACAAATAAAAACAATTCAAACTAGATTATACTTTGGGTTTGCAAGCCATCAGATCAATCCATTAAGTATAGTCAAGTCAGGTTTAGGTCTATTTAACATTACATTTCAAAAACAAATTTGATAAAATTTAAAGATTTTTTATTTTTATTTTTTACTTTAAATTAATTTTTTTAATATTTATATATATAGCATTTGATATATATCTGAAAAAAAAAAAAACTTTAAAAACAAGTTGAAACACATTCCCAGATATAAAATTAATAGCTATGAAATAAGGAGTTGGAACACATTGGTTTAAGGTGTCAGGTAGAAAAAACCAGCTAGCGCTCCTTGCATCATGTCCGGAAGCCATCAAAAGATATTGCAGACAAACAAGCAATACTCCCATGAAAATTACTGTACAAAGAAACACGGTGATTTTTCCAGGGTTCACACCAAAATACAGTGGGGCAGGTTTATATCATCGAATTAAGATACAATAAAGATGAAAATAAAATGCTAATTTTGATTCATTTTCATTTTAAAAATACATGATGAGGTGAAGAGCACAAGAAGAAAGGAAACTGAACCCTGCATATTGATAATAGCATATGCTATCAAAGCTTAGCACAGGGCCACGTGAATGACAAAGAGGCATTAATCCGAAGTGATCACTGTAAACCCCACGTTTTCTGTAGCAGAACAAATCCTAATCAAACTTATATGGCAGGAAAAAAAATGAAAAAGAAGAGCTATAGCATAAGCTAAACCTACACTGTTGCTGGACAAAACAGGTTCCTACACAATACCTAAAATTCTTTCTTCACAAATGCTGGAGCCAATCCTTAGCGCATATAATGGCTTCAAGCGTCACAGGACGCAGTGAACTCCTGTAGCTATCTATCCTTCTGTTTTCAGTGTCGAACACAGAATCAGGAGGAACAGTAGACATGGGTATCGATAAAATATCAACAGCCATCTTGGAAAGTGTTGGATACTTCAGTCTGTTTAGTTTCCACCAACCTAACACATCAAACTCATGCACACGAGGCAGAAGCGACTCATCTAGATACTGATCCAATTCTGATTTGAAATGTTGCCCACTTGTAATCTCAGATATATATATATCAAAATCTGAAAGCCCATCTCCAATAGAAAGCATAGGTAGATCTTGAGCGTGTAATTCTTGAGACTGCATCCCTTGACAGATTACTTGGAGTTGCATCTCTTGCGGCCGCACTTCTTCTGTCTGAATTTCCTGAGGCCGCGCATCTTTCTCCATCTCTTGAATGGATACTTCTTGGGAGGGAACTTCTTCAGAGTGAATCTCTTGAGCAGATACTTCTAGGGAGAGTTCTTCAGTGAGAATGTCTTGAGGGTGTCTTTCTTCATTGTTCATGTCTTGAGAGCATACTTCTTGAGAGGGAACTTCTTCAATTTGCATCTCTTGAGAAGGCACTTGTTCAGTGTGCGACTCATGAGGCGTTGCTTCTTGAGGATGCATTTCATGCGAGGGTGGTTCCTGGGAGGGCGTTTTATTGTATATCTCATGAGATGATACTTCTTGGGAAGGAACTTCTTCAGCATGCATCTCTTGAGGGGTCACTACCTGTGAGGGCGCTTCTTGAAGGAGCGACTCTTGAAGAGATACCTCTTGGTGGTGCCCATCTTCAAGAAGCACTTCTTGAGGAGTTGCTTTGTCAGGGTGCACCACTTGATGAAGTACTTCTTGAGGGTGCACTTCTTGGGCAGATAGTCTTTGAAATTGTCCATCCGAATCAGGTGCTACTTCAAGTTCTAGAAGATTGTCTGATTGAGGAATGCTGACATGCCCTTCTTCCACATATGCTGTTGCTAGATGAAAATCGGGTGTAAGATAGCCTTCCAAGAGTTCATGAATACCATCATCAACACTCTTGATCCACATGCCAGCATCCTCACCAAAGACCTTCGGGAAGCTAAATTCAAGAAGCTTCATTTTAAACCTTGGATCCATGACCACTGCAATTGCCAAAATAAGGAAGCAATCCTTCCAATATTGATCAAACTTTTCTTTCAAGGGTTTGGTCAAGTTGCTGACAAAGGGGTCATGGTTCATCACTGCATGTGTCAGCTCTAACTGGATTTTGTACACTTCATGGTAAAACACATGGGCAGGAGGGTATGTTGGGCCTGTCAAAATGTTAGCCGCATCATATAAAAGCTTCAAGTATGTGCACAGAATATCTGCCTTCTGCCAATCATCAATTGATGGGTTTATCTTGTAAACAGGGTCAGAGGTATCCAAGCAAGCAAATACTTCTTTCAATTCACAGGCAGCCACCAGCATCTGGTAAGTTGTATCCCATTTAGTTTGATCATCAATAATGAGGTCTTTTGTGCTAGGGACTTGAAGTTGCTGCCTGAGTTCAGTGAACTTCTCGTCATGAGCTTCTGAAGTTTTCACATACTTCACACTTTCACGGATTCTCCTGACAATATCCCCAGTCGCACTGAGTGCATCTTGTGCAAGACGACTTAAGACACGAGCATAGCAATTCCCTTTCAGTAACTGACCGTGGAGAACAAATGGGTTCTTAACAGAAAGAAGTCCTCTTAGATTTCCAATTACAGTCTCATTTGAGAAGGATTGATCAAGAGTAATAGTAAATAACTTGCTCTCCAATTGCCAATCAGATAGGCAAGACACAACTGCTTCATTGAAGGCATAATCAGAATCATAGAAAGGTAATGTCACAACATTAAGGATCCGTTGCTGTAAATTCCAATCACCATCAATGAAGTGACCTGTTAGGAAAGCATATCTGATATCTAGATTTGAAGTCCCCAAATCCAATGTGAGATTGACTCGTCCAGGAATTCCACTGATAAGATTCAAAAGACTTTGCTTCTCACTCAGGTACACAGCCACACATTCACCTTGAATGGTGTTAAAATTCATCATATTGTAATGAGGTTGAAGTGTCCGGACAAAATCAATGAAAGCAGGATGTTCCACTACGTAGAGTGGATAATCATGCTGTATGATCATCTTAGCTATCTCATGGTTGCAGCGGCCCTGATCCAAGGGAATGCCGGAGAATCCAGGAGATGCTCGGAAACGTTTCTTAGGAGGGCTTATTTTTGAGCCTGGTGTATATGGTGATGATTCATTTTTCTGATGGCTTACAGGGCAGATCCCCAGGGCAATATGTCGTTTGAGGTGGCTTGTTCCTGCAAGCTTTGAACCAGTAATATATGCAAATGATTTCTTGCACTGTTTACAGCATGCTCTCATACAACCAGCTCCAACAGTTTCAATTGTGAAGTGTTCCCAGACAATAGACTTCTTTCTCCTATGTTTATTAGGCTGTTCCTCAGAAGTGGGTGGCCCATTGTTATCTGTTGGCATCACAGGCATAATCGCCATAATGGGACTCATGGGATCTTCTACTTCCATGATAAGGCTTGATCCTGCAATAGGATAAAACGCAGGAATTAGATGACATGAAAAAACAAATAAGACAATGATGGAGACCTATAAATTTCATTTTCATGCAGAATTGTCATAACCAATTTCAAACTCAATGAAGAAAAAACAAGAAATAAAAAATAGCATTTATACAGTGTGAGAGAATGTGCACTGGTGTTGTCAAGAAACATTGTGGCTCTCAACACCATTATTAGCCTCTGGCAAGGAATTTCAATGAAGTGCTGCATAGGCGAGCACCTTGTGAGTGGGCACTAGGCATTAAAGCAAGCACCTTATTGAAATACTAATTTTTTTGTTGGATTTTTATTTTTATTTTAACTTATTTATGTTTTCACCTAGTCTATTTTTTAATTTACCACAAGAAATAACTAAGGGGTATTTTTGTAAAACAAAAGATTAGGGTAAAATGAATAAAAAAATCACTAAAATAAAAAAAATATTTTTTAATCTATTTGGCTACTTACTACTTTAAATTATCTTAATTTTTTAAGAGTGAAAAATATACCTTTACATGACTGTTATTTATTTTATATTTTCTTTTGATTTTCTCATAATCTAATCTTAATTGGGAAGACATATTTTAGATTTATATAATGTAATGTAATGTTAAACATATATATTTTTTAATTTATAGCATATCACCTTGGCTCATCTAGGCATGCACTTAGTGCCTAGCACCTTGAGCATTTTACAAGCTTGCATTTCGCCTTAGACAACGCTAATGTGTACTACTTTAAACATTGTTAAAATGAAGTTAGTAAGCAAGGAAATTAATACTAGCTTCTTCAGGCATGGCAACAAACATTGCACTCATAATGAAGTTGTGGCACCTTAAAAGTTAAGAAGAAGCAAAAGTAGAGAGGATTCCTCTCAAAACTTCAGAAAGAAATCAAACAAAAGATGTTGGCATGGAAAATAGGCTCACAGCACCCCAAGCAAGCTCCCATATGATCCATGGATTTTTACACCTTTGAGCAAAAAGGAACATTAATAATGATAAAAGTTCAAATCAAAATCAATCAATCACCTTCAATTCCAAACACTAATCATGGACTGTTGTCAAAAGCAAAAGGTGTCCTGAGGCATCAAGGTTGTCAAGCATAAGAAGAGCCAAGTGCATGCCTAAGCGCTTGCCTCAATTAAACATGGCGTTATGCTATAATTTCAACTAAAATATATGTATAATATTATAATATATAAATCATAAATATATATGTTAAAAATTAAGATTAGAAAATCAAACTGAAACTCAAATTATTTGAACAGTTACAAAAAGTTATACTATTCACCCTTAAAAACAAAATAAGACAGCTTAAACGAGCACATAGATTAAAATAGTTAAATTAAATATCACCATCATTAACCTTCCAACACATTATCATCCATGCTTTCATCTCCTTTACTCAAGGCCCCCATATCCTACATTATTTTCGGTGGTAGATATAAAGAATGGGAGCAAATTGGTCAAAACAGGGGGGAATAACAGATATTTTGACCAAGCGCTGAAAACACTGCTCGTGGAGCTCTTTGAACTAGTTATTTAGCATCCAATGAACACATGCAGAATAAGAGCGTTCAAGTGCATTACAGAAAGTTTAATAACTTCCCATATGAGAGACTTAAATAACAGATGACTGACAGGTAAACTAAAATGTCTACGCCAGCAAGAAAAACCAAACATACGAAAACGTTGAAACAGACATGTTCGCAGGCAATGGTTTGAAAGATTGGTGAGGATTGCATTTGTCACAGTTTGACATATCTTTTAGGACAACCAACAACCAGTATAGAGTGAAAGCTCCGAGGAATTTACTCAAAAGAATTATAGCAAATGCGAACTTGAGCTATATCATAACTATACTACCACAATAAGCCCTAACCCTCGCCAGAGAAGAACCGATGAACTGAGCTACATATCACTGACAGTAAAAGAATAAAGAAACAGCAGAGGCAGGACTATGAGCCAAACCCACCAAGCAAAACAACCTTAACCCACTACAGTAAAACAAACAGTAAGAAAGTTTTTTTAAGCCAAACCCACCAACCAAAATCCATAACAGGTCAAAGAAAACAAGCAGAAACTAAGTAACAATAGAAACCTCTTCTTACCTTAACTGACAGATCTAAGCTGAAGGGAGACAATCCAGGAAAAGAAACTACCACCCTGCATGAAGAAGAAGAAAAACAACATTAATTTCTTGATTTTTTTTTTAAATTCATCTATTTTAAAAAAAAATCAAAAAAGAAGAATTATCGAGGTAGAAGATGATGATAATGGGCTTTGAGGCTTACTTGATGAGCTGCAAAGCTAAAGTTTAGAGCTTTCTTTTGAAAGTTTCGAGCTTTGAAATTAGAGAAGAAAGAGAAGAAATAGAAGAACCAAAGAAACCCTAAATTGGACCATCTTCACAGGAGGGGCTAAGGCCTAAACAGATTTCGAGTCGGCTGAGGGCCTCTTCTACTTTATTTATTTATTACTACTACTACTACTAGATAATAATAATAATCTTTTCATTATTTTTTTTATGTTAGTCCCTTTTCTTTAAAATCATAACTTCGTACCCTTATCAAAGTTTACTATTAATTTGCACTTATGATTTTGTCTTCGATAGGTAAAATCAGAAAATTGGATTTACAAATATAAAAATAAGATAAAATTAATTGTAATGAAAAACGAAAATAAAGCTTCTTTTATAATCAAGTAAGAAAACTAGGAGCTTGCTATTGATTTTTTGCACATCAATGTAATGTAAATTATTCTAAGCTAATACTTATTATTAATATAAAAGCGAGTTAATAATTTGTGAATTAATATTAATTATAGAAAAAATGAGATAATTTCAAATAAATACAATATTATTCATGTTTGTTTATATGGATTATTTAGCTTTGATGATTTGACAAGCCAATATTAAAATGTAATAGAGATTAAGTATATCGAGTATTCTTAACAGATTTACAAGCAAATAAAGATTCATGTTGTGTAATATGTATGAGTTATGATGCATTTAGTCCAATAGTTACAATACTTTAAGTTGAGGAATTAATAGTGATAATCAATAATATTGTTGAGGAACAAATTACAAAGTTTTTAAATCTTTTAAGTGGTCAGGCACTTACTTGATCATAAAATATTTTTTTTCCTGTCTAATGAGATTGTTGGTCATTATTTTTATGAAATAGTTAGAGCTCCACAAACATATGAAGATCAATTCTTGATTTAACTAATTGGTCTTACAATCCCACCATAAATACTTAACGATGAAAAAAGATTTTATAAATACTCTAGGGTATATATTTGTTTTTAAAATGTTTATATAACTCATATAAGCATTCTCTCTAATATAAATTAAACTTTTTTAGAATTGTATTGAAACCATAGATGGAACACCTATTCAGCTTAAGGTTTCCGATGAAAATGTACCAAGGTATAGAGAAATAAAAAGATATCCTACAATTTTTTTATTGGTTGCTTGCACTTTTAACTTGAAAATCTCTTACATCTTACTTGATTGGGAGGGTTTGGTTACATAAGAATTTTAGAAAATAATTTAAATTGAGATGATAAGCCAAATTTTCCTCTAGATATTTAGGTTATGTGTGTGTGTGCGCGCGCGAGAGAGAGAGAGAGAGAGAGAGTTTATATGAGTTTCAATAAAACCCAAAAATAGAAGGAAAAAAACAAATAAAATTCAAAAATATATTTTTGATGTACTTGGATTATTTTTGGCGTTTTTCATGCCTTTTCAAAAGAATATAAAATTCAAAATTTTAATTTCTACGTGTTTAGTTTTAATGCAGTCATTTCAAAATCATTGTTTATTTTTCTTTAAGAGTCGACATTGATGTTGTCCTTTTTCAAAAATATCAAAATACAGAAAAATTAAAATCATATGGATAAAGGGACCAAAAATACAAAGGAAAAAAAATATAAAAGAACCAATAATTTTTTAATTGTTAGTGGACCAAACAATTGAGAGGAAAATGACAAATTTGTTTTGTCTATAAATGTGGTTATACATACACAAAAAGGAGGAAAGGAAAAGAAAGTCAGATAATTCTTTGTTTAAGGCAAAACACACCAAGTTACCCCTTCTAATATAGGTATAACTCTTATTTTTTAAAAATACTTTAAATATTTTATGAGTTATTTGCTACATGTCATGGTTTTTGGTATATACTATGTATGGATTCATTAATTTAGTTGTTTTTATCCTATATTTTCAAGGTAAGACATACCAAGTTATCCCTATTATATATACAAATAAAAAATATCACCTAAAGTTTTTTGATTAATTTTTCCTAATTGAATTTTTAGGCAAATTCTACCTAGGTTATGACAGATATATGTTGAGATCATGGTTTATCACTTCATATCAAAAGGTTGAAGTGATGAATATTTGAGATAGATTATAGAAATAGATGGGATGATGTTTAAATTCACAGGGAATAAAAGAATAAGGGCTAAAAAGAAGATAATTTTTTTTTTTCTTATGAAGCTTATAAGATGGTGATAACTAAAAGTAATGAAAAATCATCTTTGAACATCTCTTAGAAAAAAAAGGTTTTGAATTATTTCAAAACACTTATAGAGTAAATGGTTTTATCAAAAGAAATTAAATTGAAAAATAGAATTGGATGGAATGAAATTACTTAAATATTTGGGGTTTTAACAGACATGAGGAGATATTAATTGTAAGTATGAATATTATAATTTAATTGTTATATTTTAATAATAATTATTATTATTATAAAAAAATCAACTCAATACAAAAGTTTAAGTTGTTAGGTAAAATCCCAAGACATGATTTATATTATTTTCTAGCACTCATTTTCAAGTGAAAGCATTTTGAGTTTAAGACCTGCACATGCACATACTAACTTGCTCTTAATTTTATTAAATAGAATGATGATAGTAAAGTTCAAATTTGTGATTGTTTGGTCATCAAAGCTTTGATACCATGTCATAAAATCATCTTACTTTAAGACTTTAAGTTGTTAGGTGAGGTTCCAATATATAATTTATATTATGTATTTATTAATTACAGTTATCTTAACATGTGTTTATTTATTTGTTAATTGCTATAAGGTCAATTTCAAGTTAAAACTTATTTAAGGAAAACCTCTTTGTCACCTATACATTCTTATATATATTTATGATAAAGATACCACAATTAAAGCTCAAGCCAAGTGTGCTAGAGAAATAGATTCGGTGATGGGTGAGGAGATGGATATTGATGAGATTCAAGTAAATAACGAGATACAGTTAGAAAGATATTATCCTTATTATTGTGAAAGGCTTCATCAACACCAAGAATATAAGAGTCATTATCATTTGCTTCATCATTCTTTGTAACTTCATCTTTGAAATATAAAAAATTTTGAAAGCACCAATGTGAAGTGATTATTCTCTATAATCTAAAAAGATGACTTGTGCAATGAATAATATTGCACAAGCTATTATCAACAGAAACCATTAAGTTTAGAAGCCAACTGAAATAATTTAAGTGATGAGAAAACTGGTATTGAAGACATATTTTTGAAGTAGTTGAATAGCTTGTAAATCATCTCGATCTTGTTGATATCTAAAAGAATCATGCTATGAATGTTTGCAAAAGAAATAGGTTGGTAATATGTTATTGAGGCATTCAAGTTATACATGAAAGTTTGAACTGATATTTATGCAATTTTCAAAAGCTTATTTTTAAGTAAAAATTTCTTTTTGCATGATTTATATGGTGATGTCTTTTAAATTATTAGAACTAAGAATTGTGGTATCTTTTTCAATTAGCAACATTATCAAAATTGTGTTAGTCATTGACTTGTCTATTTGGAAATGTGATTTGTATTAGTTTGATATTTATTTTATTTAAGTCTAATCAATATTTTTTTTATTGGAATATTTCTAGAATTTTTTCCTCAACATTCCAATGAAACTATTTTAATTGATTTTTTTTTAACAAATATGCTTTTTAATAAATGTCTAATAAAAAACAATATGAGATAGGTCTATTTAAATCTTATTTAAAAAACCTATATTTCATGTCATTTTAAATCAATATAAATATTATTGTAATAAAATAGATGATCTCTATATAGAAAAATGATTTCTAAAGGAAGGGTAAAATAATTAAGATAGTCAATTCATCTCATTCCATGAGTATTTTAAATAGTATAATTGAATTCAATTATATGGTTTAATATTTTAATCCAAACATAAGAATAATAATATGTTATTAATTTCATTCAGTTTTTTTATGAATTGAATTCAAATCAGTATGCGATTTGGTTTCAAACAGGCTAGAGGGTCAAAAAATTGAGGCGTGAGATAACCATATGAAACTATAAAAAAAATTAGCTATAAAAATAATTAGATAGAATAGTTTCAACCTTATGAACTGATAATGAGAAAACAAAGTTTTAATAAATACCAATACTGATTACAAGCAGAAGGATAGTTTACATTGATAAATAAAAGATCAAATGTATTCAAGTGATTTTTCTATAAAGTATCAATAAGCTAGATTAATGCTTCAAGTTGTTTCATGCCTCAGATAAACTCAAACAAACATAAGCTTGATGTTAAATCTCGCAACAAGCATAACACTTGTGTTTAATTACCACCATTAAATTTAGTAGGATGTCGTATAAGAAAATCAAAATAGATATCTAACTATCCAATAAGGATTCTTTTCGATAAAAAAAAGTTAGAAGAGAGTGAAATTAATATAGAGCAAAACACAATCCATTTTGGATTGTAATAGTGCTCTATAATATTTTTCTTTTTCTTCTTTTCATTCCTTAATTTTTTTTAGGTCACTCAACAATTATTTTAGAATTATTTTAATTTAAACCTTTTACATTTAGTTGGTTTGAATTTGGATCTAATGAATTTATTTGGTTAGCTTAGTGTCGGGTTAATATGTTTTTAGAAAATAATCTTGTCGTTTGGTTTATATTCGATTTAGCAACATAAAATTCAATTTTATCCAACTGAAACAAATAAAGCTCCAAGGATTAAATATGAAACGTAAACTTTAGAGATTGAATCTAGAATTTAAACAAATATTCATTTTTTAACCATTATATATATAATGTTTTTAACCTTTTATCATGGTGGAAAAATAAATTAATTGGGAATCTAATTTTTTTTTCCTTAATCAAACTTGTATAAGATTTTTCATAGGATCGAAGGTTGATCCAATAATTTTGATGTAATTTATTAAAAAATAAATAATTTAAAATATATTAGCTATACTTTTTTTATTTTATATATTAGAAACATATCTTGGATTAATTTATTATATTCGATTTCTCGTTTATTTTTTTTATCAAGTAAAATTATAAAAATATTTTCGAAATATCAACAATTTCTTTTTTATGCATGATATTATGATATTTTTTTAATTTAATTATGATTTATTGATTAAATAAAATGAACTTATTGAATTCAAGTTCATGGATTTTCCTTCTATTTTTCGCATTTCAACACGAGGTACCATTAGAAGTAAAACTGAAATTGGAATCCTCACTTATCTCCTTTTAAAGATAGTTGGTAGAGCAAAGGAGAGAGATAATGGCGATAATGGCAAGTAGAGCAGCAACCAGAGGTCCTCCGGGGCCGAACCTCTGCTCCTTCTCCTCTTACTATCACCATCAATTTAACCCAACAAGGAAGAAGCTCATGATGGGTTCAAGCTTCCTCAATAACCCATGTTTTCCACTCTCATCAAGCGTTGCAAGGCTCCAAAAGTTAGCTCCTTTCCCGGCCTCCAATTCTGAAAGAGGAGGAGGAGGAGGAGGAGAGAAATCCAGCGTAAATGACACCGCCAGTGGTGTTTCTCAGGTCAATCCGTTACCCTCTCTCTCTCTCTCTCTCTCTCTCCTCAAAAACACACGCGTTGTCTAATTATCTCGTTGGCATGTAAAGTTTATTTTAGTAAACACAGATTTTGAACAAGAATTATAATTTAGCAGAGGCGCTGGCTTTTATCAAGTTTATTATTATTTTAGATTTGGAGTCTTCCTTCATGAAGCAGTAACAATAGAGATTCGGTTTAGTTTCATGAGACAAGATTAGAGAAGTGCAGAGATTTCATTGCCTAGAAATCATTTCATGAGGTTTGTTACGTTATCATTAATTCAAATAATAACAAATGGGGATATGGGGCAAGAGATTTTGAAGCTGTGTCAATACAGATCCAATGTAATTAGATTTTTTCAGCCATTTTTATACCAGTACTACAAGTCAGGCAGAGATTAGAGGTTAACTCTCTACTTAATCATGCAACCCCACATTATTAACAGAAGTTCCATTTTGGAGTCTGAAATTATATTCTGATACTCATCCTTTCCTGCCTCAATCTAATATTTTCTTAATACTTTGAACAACAAAATTGAACAACATGTATGATTTGGTTAGTTATATTCATTCCTATTAAATTTTACATGAATTTATTGGTAATTGGTTGAGTAATGAGAAAGGTTTTGTATAATGCAAGTCCTTTCTAAGCAAGCACTGACAAAGTAGCGAGTTATTATGAATTTGAAGATAGATTGCTCAATGCTTGGTATGATTGTAGTGGGTCTTAGTCAGAGATGATGATGCTAGCTACTCTTCTGGCATATGTCCTGAAACCAGAGACTTAACCGGCTAATGTTGCAGCGAGTCCTAGTTACTTTATCATAAATAGCCCCCATCCCAGTTCATTGGACTTAGATATCAGTCATTCATGGCATCCAACATGAAAATATTGGATGCAAATACCAATAACTTCGAATACTACATGAATCGATTTTTAATGCTGCGAATTTTGTTTGATTTTACAAACAGGAGGATTGGAAATATGTATTGAAACTAGGAGCTGGTTCTTTTGCTGGTGCAGCTGCAATAAAGTATGGAAGCATCTTTTTTCCTGAGATAACAAGACCAAACATCTTACAAGCTCTGGTTATGATATCAACTCCTGTAGTTGTAGCCATTGTGATCTTGATCAAGAAAAGTCGTCAACAGTGACAAACCACCCTTTCTTGTATATCAAAGAGATGTGCTTTGACCCATTTGCCATGATAGTAATCTATGTTCATAAACATGAAGTTCCAACTGCAACACTCATAAGAGAAAGAAAGGAAGCAACCACATTCCTCTGGAACAAATCTGAAAATAGTAATTGCCCAGAGATATCAGTTGCACTTAGAATATTTATGGTCTATGCTCTTTTAAATACTAGAATTGTAAAAATAGATATATATTATGTTTTTTTCTTTTGTGAAAGAAAATGGTTGCTCTCATAAACTGAGACATAAAAGATACCTAAAACTAATATGTAGATGTTTGTTATAAGGGCAAGTTCAATGGCAAGAGCTATTTTGGAGAGCCAAATCATAAAAATGGCTCTTTGAATAGTGTGTAAATGACTTTTGAGTTAATGTGTTCTCCAATGGTAAAAGCTGTTTTGGAAAGTTATTTTTTTAATTTTATTTTAAATAAAGTTCAATTATTTTGTATATAATTTAATTATATAATTAATTATACAATTAATAGGATAATTGCTTTTAAAAAACCCGTCAACAATAAAATTATTATTTATATTTATATTTAAATTAAAAATTAAAAAATAATTGATTAGGATCACTTTGTTGAGCAACAAACTGTTCAGACTCACTTATAAGAAAGTTGGTGAATAAGTTTGATAAATTTGAGATCATCTGCATAAAAAATGAATTGTGTGATTGTCATATGTTATTTTCTATTTAAATCAAATTTTATCAAACTTACAGTATTAATATGCTTATAAAAACATGTATTTAAATTACGAATAATTCATAGTAGCTATAAACATAAAATTTCAATAGTTTATAAATTTAATAGTAAATTTATAGCATGTAATTAAAATAACTGAAAATAAAAATTCTAATTGATAATAATTGACAAAAATCCTAATTGTGTGTGATTATTTACATTTAAATTATTATAATTATTATAATAAATAAAAATAATTAACAAAAAAATATAAACTAGTCCTCACCCGTCCTCACCCGTCCCAAACCTTACTTTCCACATTTCATGCGCCGCCCCCTCCCTCTCCAACCAGCCCTTGCCAACCTCCCTCCCTCTTCAGCCCCCTAAGCTCCCTCTTCCCCCCTCTAGCCTCCCTCTTCCCCCTCCCTCGCCAGCCAGCCAGCCCCCCTCCCTCTTCCTTTACTCCCCTCCCAAAATCTCACCCAAAATCAACTCAACTCCCAGCCCAAAATTGTTGTGATTGTGATTATCTGTGTATTTTTGAACTGTGATTTATTGTGTTATTGATTGTTGTTATTTTAATATGTTCTGCAATGCAACGGTTTCCTTGAATCCCAACGACTCATTTTCAATTTATCTCTCCTATAGGAATGTCTTCCCAATTGAATAAAAGGCAAAATGCCTCTCCTGTTAGAGGCATCAAATTGAACAATAAGAGTTAAAATTGTTTGGGCAGTAATGTTGATAATAGTAATGAAAATAACAGACAAAAATACGGACAGAAATGAATAAATACGGACAGAAAACAAACATTGTATTTTTAATTTTTTATATCATTTTTATGTGCTAATATTAAAAATAATCTTAAAAAAAATTATCATTTTAATATATTTCTAAAAAAAAATATTTTCTTAAAAAAAATCAATCACATTTCCAAGCAAAATAAAAATATGAGAGAGGGACTTGAACCCATGCCTCTAAGATCAAAATTTTAATCTTGCGCCTCTACAACCAACTCGGCTATACCTTAACATCTGATTCTTCTTTCACAAAAAAATATATTAATTATATGTCTTCCTTGGATTATAGAAATCTGTTGAGAGTGGGACTTGAACTCACGCCCTCTCAGATCAGAATTTTAACTCGCACTTCTTAAACCAACTCAGCCACCACCTCAACATCTAGTTCTTCTTTCACAAAAATATATATTAATTTTAAGTTTATTGTGGATTCGCACAGTAAAAACGAGGCGCTTTTTATATTTTA
Source organism: Salix dunnii (assembly GCA_015731905.1). NCBI lineage: Eukaryota > Viridiplantae > Streptophyta > Magnoliopsida > Malpighiales > Salicaceae > Salix > Salix dunnii. Next base: position 2,074,382 of record CM027661.1, read on the forward strand.
GTTAATACTTGAGTGATCAAAAAATAATTCATGACCTGGGTGAAATAGAGAAAATATTTTATTTGCTCTCAAATAGTATTGGTTGAGAAATTCTAGCCAAGGTGAATAAGATTAGAAAATAATTTTAAATCTTATTTTAACGATCAACGACTATTATAAAAAAAAAAACTTAATGGGACACGCACGTTAAAAATCATTAGTTAGAAATTAAACTGAGATGATTTAATTAAGTATAAATTGATTAAAATATATTTTAAAAGTTAAGGACTACAATATAATTAATACAGAGATTATTTTCTAGTCCTAGAAAAATCAAGGACTTATAAAAGAAAATTATTAATTATATAAATCTTATGTAATTCCTCAAGAATATAAATTGAGATTTTTTAATCAATTATATAAATATTATGTAATTCCTCTAGAATATAAATTGAATTTTCTTAATTAATTATATAAGTGTTATGTAATTAAAAAATATAGAAAATTAGGAAGAAAATTAATATGCAATCCAAGATGAAGAAAGAAATGATGATGAATATTATGACTAAAAATTTGCAATGGACTTACAAAGACTTGCTACAACTACCTAGGATTTGACCATTTAATTCCTTTCAATGACTCAAAAGAAATAGCTTAGATATGTCCACAATCATCCAATTAGAATGACTTGCTATCATCCAATTAGAATGACTAGCTAGGGGTATATGTTTATATATAAATTGCTATATATAAAATGTATATTCTCTATTTTTTGTTAGGTATAAGGTCTAATTAATTAATAATAAGTCCTTCATTAATAAATTAAGTACATGTTGATAACATGAATAATTTCCTTCTAATTTTGTATGAATAAAAATAGAGGTCTACTCATGAATAATTTGTTGAGTCACACAATATTATCATTAATAAAATATGTTTAATGCAATAAAATTAGATTCTATTTAACTAACTTGTATGATTTGGACGAGTTACTCATGATCATATAAAGTTAGAGTCATGAGTTAGGCAAAACATATATGATATGTTTTGACTAAGAGTTATAATTTAATTGATCTAAAAGTTGTATAGAGATGTGATTAATAAACTATGTTATTTATCTAATTTATTTACTTTGATTTATTGAGTCAATCAAGGTAACATAAATGAATTGGGATGTTAGCCTAGTATAAAAATATAAATGAGATTTTCTAAATTAATAAAGTGTCGATTAATTTGCAAGAAAATAACAAAAGATCAAATTAGAATTAAAGATCTTATCTATTTTTTTATTTAAATATGTATTCATAAAACTAATTTCCTTCTCTTTATATTAATTCTAACAAATTCACTTGACTAGACTTTTTGGATTGATACCGAAGTTTAAGAATTGTTGCCAAACAAGAAGGAAAAAAATTCAATGTACTTGAGAGACCTATTTCTTTTGTCCCTAATGAGGACACTTTTATTGAAGTTAAAATAAAATATAATTGTCATATTAATGACAATGACCAGGCTATGTGTGATATTAGCTGGCATGCTACCTGAACTTCAAATAGAGTGAGAATATGGATGTCTATAATATGATTAAGCATTTCAAAAAGTTATTTGATACTAAGAGGTGTTAAACCTTTAAGAAATTGTTCTCAAACATGATAATAAAATGTCATAATGTAAATACTTGTATGGCGTTTATGATTGAACACACTTATAACCTAATTTATTTATGATACAATTGAATACAATGTAGAACATTATATTTTACATCCTTTAGCTTGAAATGAAAATTAAAATAAACACAACAATTATTGTTTGCTAAAGAAACCTAATAAAAATTGAAGCTTTATGATCTGTAGTCAAGGAGGTTTTATTATCAATTGTACTTGGCATTACCCCCCCCCCCCCCAATCAATTGAAGATAGATGATGCACAATCCGTATTGAACTGGGCCCAAGTGTTTTGCATAAACCTATACCCGAATTGAACTTAAAATATGTACCACATTTAGAACCATTATTAACATCATAATGTGATGTTGTGTTAATGTAAAGTTTAAGATTTCTTCTCATCATCCACACCATATCTCTTCCAAATAGAACCAACTTGTTTAATTGATTATTATATAGTTTTAATTTATTTATATTTTTCAGGTCCTTGAAGTCCATAAGAATTAAACCATTTAAATGGTTCATATCAAGATGAATGACATAAAGGTTTATTAGCCAATTTGGTTACCCTATCATTGGACTATGAAAATTTGCATTTTATAGAATTAAAATTAATACTCTTTATCCCATTAAGTGCAAGCATAATATACCTTTATTAGATTTTCTTTAAGAATCAATGTTTAGAGAGGATTCAAGCTTATAATGGATAATGTAAGCGGTTTTGACAATATATATTATAGCTTAAATCTATAAAAGTTAGCTTTTTAAAACTACCAAATAATTCAGGTTATGGTATTGAATCACTAAGACCATTATGGCTATATTCAAATTTAGTTAAACATTGGAAATAACCAAGGGTGGATGGGATTGAACTCATAAATAGATTTTGGTTCAAAGTCCAAAACATTTAAAAACTAAAGGCTTCAATAAGGCATTGAACTTGTTAATTTATTCTCACTCATATACAATGACCTTAATTTATTCAAATCCCACGATGAATATAAGGTTGTCTAATCATTGAAAATAATTTGCATTCTATCATAGACAATTCTTATTCACAGGCTCTAGTCTAAACCCTATTCTTGTTCATCATAAACCCATATTTTGACCTATATATAAGGCCTAATTGGTTGCTTAAATCCAGCATGATGACCATGAAAGGTTGGTTAAGGTAATAAATGAGACATGACTACTACTAGTTATAATGATTACGGTTATATAGAGAAAAATGGTGTCATTCTAGTAGAAAATATGTCATGAAAAATGTAGTTTATAATGATTTGAGCTTAAATAGGATTGGTTGGCTAGCTAGAGGCATTACTAGGCAATGAGGATCTAAAAAAGTATTGTTTGATAAACTTTGAAGTTTTTTTAAGACCATGTGCTATAATGCATTTGCTAATTAATAATCGTAATCAATCTTTCGGTGACAAACACATGATATTTAAAAAGAATTGCATTTTTTAAGTCTCTTTAGATATTAAAAAATAGGTTTGCTCATATAATGAACCCAAAAATCACATTGATCCTTTATGATATTTTCCTTTTTATTTCATATCAATGTTTTTATGTTGATCAACAATAGTGATAAGTATACGATAAGAGACTTTTAAGTTAAACCACGTATGAATTTTTATTTGAATCATATATTTTAAGGTGTTTGAACTTTTATATTGTTTATTTCACTTTTTAATTGTAATATACTATTATTTACTACTTGATTGAAACTATCTATATAATTAACTATAAAAATTTACTCATGATTTCACAATTTGATTTTATAATCTAAGTTTATATTATATTTTTTCATATTCTGTTAGAAAAAAGTTTGACATCCTTAAATGACAGAATAATGGGTTATAAATAAAATAGAACATAGAGTAACTTGTTTGAGATTGTGTTGGAGGTTTTTTTTTAAAATATTTTTCACTTGGGAATGTTTCAAAAAAATATTTTTAAAAAATATATATATCAAAATCTATTAAAAAACTCAACCCACCTAACATCCTAATGGTTTGAACCGGATCTTATAACTATGGCAGTAGCTACCTTTACTTGAAAAGGCAGGGATCATTGAGCAATTTTCATGACATCAAATTGTATGTTTGATTGTTTGCTCAAATACTCATCAGATTTCCTGGTGGCCCTTGCTGCTTTAGCCTGCTCATAGAATTTGTGTATTGAATCTCTTTCTGGTGATATCAGAAATTATTTTATTTGCTGGAAACAGCTTTAACCAGCTCATAGAATACAGTTTTACTTGACGATGCTAATGTATATCAGTATGTCTAGAGTAGAATTTACAAGGTAGGAAAAAAATGAAAGAATCTCCACCAGGTTGCTATTGAATTTTGCTTCAACACAATGCCGAGAGATGTCTATTTAAGCAATCAGAGTAAATGATGAATTAGTCCTTCAAGCTAAATGGTACAAAAAATCTACGGCTAATGTAAAACTCAAAGGCTGCTACTGTAGTGAGACTTCAGATGTCACCAGCAGCTTAGAGGTTGTCCTTCAGCCATTTCAGAGCACCGTTTGCGACAGACCTGTAAATGTCACAGCTTATATGGATTAATGTTTATATATATGTGCCAATATGTATCCAGTGGGAGCAAGTAAATAAATGATGAAAAGAAAACTGTCGAAATAAATACCAAAGGAAATCAACAAGACAGAAATAACTAATTCAACTAGAAAGGCTTTTAATGGTAGTGCAGTTAATGATTCCCTTCTGAAAATACAAGGCCTAGCGATAGGAATTCATTCAAATATTTATAGAAAAGGCGGAACTTCTTAAGCATGGATGCTCGCATAATCTAGTCAAGAGTTTTAATTAGCACAGTTCATTTTGGTCTCCTGATCCTTTAAGAAATGAAAGAATTGGTCACAAAGGGCAGGTGACAACCGCCCAGAGTTTAAGAATGGCTCCTAAAAAAATACGAAGCAGCATGCAGTGATGCACGAGTAAACCAACAGACAAATGCAGTTACAGTGATAAAATTCAGCAGGTTAAAGGATATGAATAGCAAATTACCCCGCAAAATCTTTCAACTTCTGCCACGGGTCATTTTGATCTCTTGATTCTTCAGTTGTCTCAGAAACAGTTTCCACCTCGCGTTCCTGCACTCTGGCTGCTGAAACAAAACAAATGGTATACTTATCTTGCAATACACATTAATAAAAGTAAAATAAAATATAGGAATATTTGCTTACTCCATTCACAAACAAAATAATAAAATTCATTATGTTAATGTATATTACAGATGGTCAAATCCTACCCTAGGGATATGTTATTTTTTTTCATTATTTCAGGCGGGGGTAGGCAAATTACAGATATCAAACGCTTGGCACTTCATCAATTGGATAGCATGATATAATCTACAAAGAGCAAACGATTGCTTACTGGCAGGCTGAGTTTTGGTCCGAGTTCTTGAACGAGTGATATTTGTATTACTCAGTGAAGCAAGTTCTTCAAGCAATTCACGTTCTTTGGTACTGATAAACATAAGCAACACTTTGGAGTTAAGCTAAAATAACGGTGTTAATTATGTGTTTGATGGTATGAAAGATGCAAATTCTTAACACCAAAATATGATCATGACAAAGCATCAGAATAAATGAGAAGAGGAGTTTATAACAGAGTTGCAATTACGCACTATGTTAAGCAATAATCCTCAGTCAAGCTTAGTAATATAAACAAAAAGATAAAAGATAAAATAAATTACCCATTAATATGTTAATAGTTACAATGAAACAGAAATTATCAGTTTTATTCTGAACATATGGAGCCCATCTCATATTTGTCAAACAATATAAGAACCTAAATCACCATTTTAGCCCAAAGCTCACTGTACATTAAAAAGAATAACGCATATGTCAAAATGAAAATACACCGAATCAGCCATAATCAGTTTCCTATCAACCATCATATAGCCTATCTTATCAAGAAACAGATCATTGTGAGCTTCAAGCAAGCAGAAACCTAAATCTCCATTTTAATGGTTAAAAAAATGAAACTGAAAAGGGCTAATAAAGATCAAACAGAAAAACAAAAGCCAAAGTGAAAACTACAAAAAAATATGGCATCAGATAATAAGTAAAACTTAACAATAAAAGTTATTCAGATATTGACTGGATAATAAAAAATAAAATAAGTCAATACCTTACACGCTTTGGTATTGTAACTTTAATAGTAAATAAGTGATCACCACGGATTGATGGTTTATTCAGTTTCGGTGCACCTTTCTTAGCCAGGACTAGCACATCACCTGGCTGTGTACCCGGTGGAATCTGAAGTTCACTTGCTCCTTCAACTGTTTTCACCTGTTTTAAATGCCAAGATCACAGTTCAATGTGCATATAGATTTTGCATTATTCATCTGAACATCGTATGCTGACAAACTAAATATGCAGAGAGTTAAGGGACCAAATTAGAAAAATGTCATTGCAATGGAAAGAAGCAAAAGATAAGATGTTAAAATTGGGGTCTTGTAGCATAATGATCACCACTCTGCCCTAGAATTGTTCCAGACATGGATCATGTGTTCATTACACCAATCCACTTGGATGATTTTGCTCTCTAGATATTTTCAGGAAACAAATAAATGGATGAAGTTGGAAAGGTCTCGTAGCATCTGAATCTCATTTACATACATCTATGCTCAAATGGGGATTCTGGCTCCATTGGACCATCCTCAAATAGTTTCAAGTTTTTCTCAAAACGGAATGATACAAGTTTCTCTTTATATGCATGTAAAACTTCTCCAAGAAGAAAGTTGACTTGAGCTCAAGAATTATCTGAGTGAGACCATCAGCTACTCGGGCTCAACATTTACAGACTACAATAATGAATCAGCATAAGTTTTATAGTGAAACCTCAAAAAAAAAACCCCATCTGCTGGTCTCTGTACTTTTACAACTCTGGAATCTGGTAGTTGTGATGATTTTGACCAATAAAAGAGTATCTTTGAAATGGTCTAGAATGTGACAGTGAAAAGGGTCACACTCTACAATTGAGTAATCATAATTCCACTCCTAAGCAAAAGCAAGATATTCTAACGTTTTATCTTTTGCAGTGGTGAATACTGAATATTTTATATGCTTAATGTTTCGAAAACTTGATTACTGTCACTAGTTTTGATGACCAAAAGTAAAAGATTAAGGCATGCATAGATCTAACTGAGATTATAAAAATATGACCTTAACAACAGTCCCTAGTATTGCATCAACATAACTGATAGATATTGTTGAGGTGAGATTAATGCCATCTCTTTGGATTCCTGTTATCTCTTCAACATCAAGATACACATAAAGATCCCCTAGAGGACCACTGCAAAAACCCAAATCCATTACTGGTTTAGAATCATGTTCAATGTGAAACATTCAGAAGATATACATGTAAACATTAGGTGCTCAGTTGCGATGCTTTAGAAAAAAAATGCATTGATAAATGTGATGGAAAGAAAAAAAGTGAGCTGATGAATGCAAGGGGAATATATTTTTATGAATTTATTCGTACCTTTATATTTAGTAATTTTACTGTTATTCAGGAGAAAGATTTATTTCATCTAGTAATTATTGATAAGGAGAGTAAAGTCTATTTCCTAATTTAATTATGAATTTCTAGCATCCTTATGTGCTTGTATATTGCATAATTACACATGTTCTATGTATTTTGGAGATGATTTGGTGAATGAAAGTTATCTTGCAAAAATTTATTTGTTATTGTGGATTTCAAGAGCATAGTTCATTGTCAATTCAAGACGCCTTGTGAAATGTAAGGATTTAACCTAGTGGATTCTACATAGCACAGCAGATCAGGTTTTCAATCTTTTTGCTCAATTTCCTCCATATATTCTACATCATCATGAGGAAATGGCATTAAAAAACATATATGATGAGTTGGAACTCTTGATCAGTATATCTTCTGTTCCATTGACAAATAGAACAATTAAATCAAAAGAACCCTGAAGCCCAAATCAAATTCACGAGACCACTTTATAATTTGTACATGAATAGACAATAGCACAGTTGAAAATTGTTAATTTGGTTTCAAATTTGTTAGGTAAGCTCCTCTTATCATGAAAAAAGTAACAAGCTAAGCTCCTTGATTTTTGAAGAAGGATGACACTGCATGGTCGAATATTCCTATCACAAGAGTGAGCAGAGGTTCTAAAATTGCTAATTTCAAACAGTTACTGTTGTAATTCTTCATAACGCGACATCAATCTAATGATTTCAAAATGTCCCAAATATGACCAGCGAAACAGGTATTTATTTACCCATTAAGAAACAGCACCTATTATTGACCTCGCTGCAATGCAGACAATTAGAGCAACTGCAACTTATGAAATTAGCAGGATGCCTACAGATCAATCTAAAAACACACCAGAATAGCATTTACTAGTACTTAAGCAAATATTTCAGTAAAGAAAAGGAAAACAATGATTTTAAATATAGCACAGATTTTAATGACAATCATTTTCAAGTTGATTCATTTGAATTAGCTACCACACCAACAAGCATTCGCTGTTTCATTTTAAGTCAGACATATAACGCATTAGGACACAGTATAATGTACCATTTGGCTTGTGAGTTTAATTCTTGATTACTCTTAGCAATTAGTTATCACCCATTCCTTCACTGTAGCCATTTAACATCCATGTATATATTTGAGAAGCATTAATCAAAAGCAAATGTATCTTGCACAAACAAAATAAACACATATTCCTTGCAATGATTCGCTAAAGAACAAGATGAAGCTTGAGGATACAAAAAAGACAGGTTTAATTGACATACCCTCTTGGTCCAGCATCACCCTCTCCGGCTACTCTTAGAATACTGCCTGCACTAACTCCTGGAGGGACCTTGACTTTGATATTTTTCTTAACACGAATACACCCCTTACCAGAGCATTTTCGACAGTATTCAGAAATGACTTCACCATCCCCACCACAATTGGGACAGACTGAAACCTAAGACACAACAAGATGGATATTCTAAGTCGTCAAGAAGGGAAAAGAAAGATGGATCTTATAAAGAATAAAACATAATTAACCCTTCATAAAAAAAAAAAAATGTAATTAAAATACAAGGATAATAAAGAAAAAAAATAAATCACAAAATTTAGTAACTTATCAAGCTTCAACAATCTAATCTGGAATTCCATTTTTTCTTCGACTTCTTTTGAGTTATGCAGTAATGCATGAAGTCACAACTCATTCCACATAATTCTCATGTGAAATCTTCTCGTATAGGTATACCAGAGAAAAGTTCTTGAATCAAATAACATCATTCCAGCGAGGTGCCACTCTTATTTTCAGCATATTCTCAAGCCATGTAATCTGCTCGCTGCTGCTGTCGCTACCTTTATCACACAATAATTCATTCTGTGTACTATCCCATCCACTTATTTATTACATGTCCTCCCTTTTTTCATGATTTCTGAAAGAAAAACCAGCTGGAACTTATTCTGCTTTCCTCGGAGCCTATTAATATAGCTTTCCAGGAATAGAGCACATTTCCATGAACTATGCTTATTTCCTAGCACTAAAGATGATAATTTGTATGGATCCACAATCATATTGTTTGAAAGAAAAAATTATTTAGAGAAATTGTGGAATTAGGCAGCTATTTTATGGAAAAGCAACCCCACTGATTGAATTGGCTGTAAAATCAAAGCACCAATAAAGTACCTTCCATTCATTTGATAGCAGGCAATTATTTGCAGTTTTTACAACTATCCAGAGCATCATAATGATGCTCAAACCTTGTTAAAATAAGCTATGAAAATGTTGAGAAAGCTCCAATTCAAGAAAAAAATTTATTAGAGTTTTAGAATTTCATTTTTATTTACAAATTTTCACACCATGTGAGAATAGCAATGTTGAACAGTCCAGAAAGCTCAAAAGAAGAATGCCCTATTACCTGTGAGAACAAACCAAAGGGAGTTTGCTCAGTCCTCATAACTTGGCCCCTGCCACCACAGGTTGAGCATATCCTCATCTTGGAACCCATTTTTGCTCCATTACCAGCACAAACTTCACATGTCTCCAAATGAGAAAGCTCAAACTCCTTTTCTGCTCCAAATATGGCCTCAGAGAATTCTAATCTAATGTCATAGCTGAAACAATAAATTTAGCTGTAAGGAATCAACAGCAATTCCAGTATAAATTTGAGGGTTATCAAACACCAGTAAATATTAATTTACAAACAGTAGCCTTAACAGGGTGCTATTCCAAGAAGCACGTGTCATTTCAAATCAATGTATGAACGCACATCTTTAAAGGCACTTATGCAGATCTGCTTTGTTTGTTTCCACAATTCAAGAAATAACCAGACAACAACAAGGTTTTCATGGAACAGGACATACTAAACAATCAAAATTTTAGCAAGTAAAATGCTAGAAATTCTAGAAGGCATGCTGTGTTGGTTCGGTTCATCTATCATTTGGCTTGAATTTAGAAGTATGTTACTTTGATGTCAGCTCCCAGAAAGCTGGCCAAAACATTCTGAACACTAGTTAGAAGTTGAAGTCGATTGGAAGATTTAAAGGAGAGGGAGAGATTTGTCGTAATAATGATAGAGAAGTGTGTTTGGAAAAACTTGCACTGAGCTGAAATATGACTAACAAACAAGTAGACCCCACCACAATTGACCAAAAAAGCTTAAGTCATTCAGTGTGATTTATGGGTGCTTTCAACAAATCAGTCACTCACTTGGTCTATTTCTAGCTGAAGTGGAATTAACACACATATGATACCACAACAATCTCCATTCACATGCAAGGCCCATCCACATAAAGTAGGATCCTCTTTCAAATGAAAACTTTGGATAGTCCAAGTGTCACAACAGATCCAAGAGCTTGCAAGCATAGGAGTTGACTATCGACCATGGGATAGCTGACATCTAATTACTCCATCTTGCTCAATGTGAGTCACACATGTTCTTGAATCACTTGAACATAGCAAAGAAAAACAACCAAATGAGTTTCTGCATTATTACATCAACCACTCACTCATCCAACCATGACCGGTCAGCTATAACATCATTCTTTATGGACAGGTGGGCAACCTTTGGGAAAAACTAGCATAGGGCCCAAATGACTCTTGTTACAAGTTGGAAATCACAGGCTGAAATCCTTGTGTATATGGCTCTCACTTCCCCACTTTATGTTGATGCTAATTAACTTAGATAATGTGAAATTAACCCGCATAACCAGTCAACCACAATTTAAGAAATGGATATCACTTTCATGTTAGCTCAAATATAAAACAGTTGCAAAAAATGAGAGAAACAAACAAAACAAAAGGATAGAGAGAAAGATGAGGAAATAAAAGTCAGGCTAAATCAATTTATATGGCATCCAGCTAGATATTATCAAACAAATTTATCTTCTTGTCACCTTCTATAGGTCAAATTTACTCAAAGAAAAACCTTTATCCCAAAATAAGACGGCAATTGGACACTAATATACTCTGATGCTTATTCTTCACTCACCAAGTTTTGTTTTGTGATAAAACCAATTAGTCTTAAAAACAGGGGGAAATTGAGCCAATTCGCTAATAGAGCTTTTATACAAGCACACCATGTAAGAGTCTCTATCCGTAATTTTCTGAGTTTCTTTTTCCTTGATGTCTTTTTTTTCTTTTGATCACTGGGAGGTACATGTCCTGTTAAACTGAGTAGAGATATCAATGAAACAGGGCTTCAATTAACAAGTGCAGGTATAGATGTGTGAAAGATAAGTCTTTTATTGCATCCGACCTGGACCACACTAGTGGTATCCTACTATGCATCCAAGCTACATCATATGAAAAAAAGAAAAGAAAAAAGAAACATCAGCCAGCATAGCAGGAAAAAAAAAGGATGTACACAATATTAACTTACCGTATGTCTTCACCCTTAGTAACAGTAGTACGACGTGTCCTGAACCCAGTTTGGTCCATGCCAGGAAAACCACTCATGCTTGACCCAAAGAATGTCTCAAATAGGTCAAAAGGATTGGTCTGTAGAAGGAAAAGTAATTTTGTAAGATGCATTTAACTTTATAGTTGTGGAGAAGAGGGGTGTAACCTAGCTTAGTAGCATAAACATGTTTAAGGTGGGATCTGTTGTTGTTTGCAGATGTTGGCATATATACAGGAAAAAGTTTCCTAGTTTAAATGTTTGCATGTATATGGACAGAATCTGGTATGCTATACGTATGGTCATTGAGGCGAATTTAGTTGGGTAGTGGAGAACATCAGAGCTAGGAAGCCCTCTATAAATGATCCCACAATAGAAGAGTAATAATGGGTGCTGCATGACACTCCAAAGGGTGCTGGACAGGAAACCTAGTTAATTCCTGATATATACCAACTTTTCACCAGATTATTATCAAGAAAAAAAATGGAGAAAAAAAAAAAATTGATGTAATACCGTATAAGCACTTGAGGGTCCCCCTACTGTACTCTTAACTCCAGCTTCACCGTATTGATCATAAAGAGCTCTCTTTTTATCATCTGATAGCACCTGACAATATTATACTTCAGAATTCAAAAGAAAATGTGATAAATGCAAAGCTTCAAAAGAAAAATGCGCTTCAAGCAAGCAGCAACGAAAGAAGAAAAATTGGACCAACAGAAGTAAAATGAAGATGATTGTTAAAGGCCAAAGAGTTTTTGTATGATTAGTGAGACTATGGAAAAGGGTGTTATAATGGGTAAGAATAATGATGAGCAAAAACTATATGGCAACAAATTACACTAGCTCTAGATAGACTTCCAACATTTAAGTTAGGAAAGTAAAAATCAGAAATACATTTTTAAAAAAATCAAGATATCAGATGATTAGCATCCATCTACCAAAGATAAGATTGATTGGTACTTACTAGTTTATTGGGTTGCGGTAAATTGAGGGTTGGATAAAAAAAATGAAACATGAAAAAAATGTTCAAGCCATATGAAACTATTTGGCATTTCAAGCAGGTTAAACTTGAAGCTTACCAACCCATATTCTTGTCTAGAATTTAAAATTAAATTGTATTGCCCCAACATAACTTAGTCAACTTGGTAGATTCAAAGGCAATAAACCAACTTTCATCCTTGTTTAGCACGGATTTAAAATTAAACCAATAGGAAGAAACTTTTAGAGAAAGAAAGTTTGGAGAGAGTTTATGTTGCCAATTGAGAGTTATTGCCACCATATTTATTCTGGAGAACTAACTTTGAAATAGCCATAGCATCAGGCTTGGATCTCCTCCATTCACCGTTGGAGCTACTTCAAATTTCTTAGGGAGGTTCACCTAGATGTCCTTTTTTGTTTTAAACATTGGAGATCAAATTTAAATAGTCCTGAAGTTTTCAGTACCCTTTAGACTATTTTTTGTTAGTTTCAGACATGGCCACTAGTTACCCAAAATACTAGTCAACCGGTTCAACAAACCCAAAAACTAAATGCCTGGTTGTTGCCATAGACCTCTAACATCACCATAGCTACCAAAATACCTCTAACATCATCAACAAGCGCAAGGGCACGCCAGTGAGAACACTGCTGGGATATTGACAGCATGCATAGGCAGAGGCAGATTCGTCAGCAGTGCGTAACGGGTGCGTGCGAACATTACCAGCATGTTCAGCACGACTTCAAACTTGGATAGAGGGCTGTTCAAGACATGCAAAAGCACAACTAGGTTGGCAGAGAGGGCTCCGCTAACTGGATTGAAGGTCTGTGAGGTGGCAGACCAAGAGAAGTTACAAAGGGGCAGTTGGAGGCAGTTTTTCGGCAGTTACTGTTTTGACGAAACTGACCACTTGTATACTACTGTTCCATGTTTATTCTTCCCTACTTTGTTATCAAAAGGATTGAGAGTATTCTAGCTACCTTTCTCTGAAAAGGCTATTATCTCTCCCATTCAATAGCTAAAATAGCTTGGACTTTAGTTTGTTGTTCATTTAAGGAAGGAGGTTTGGGGATAACAAGGATCAAGACTTGGATTAGAGCAATTATTCTCAAACACATCTAGAAACTACTTTTAAAGAGATCATTAATTTAGCTAGGATGGGTTTATAATGTCTTACTCAGTGATAAATCTTTATGGCATGTCAGGCCTCCTTCAATTTCCTTTTGGTCTTGGAAAAAGATCTTACTCAGTAGAGATTGGTGTAGAGGAAGATTTGTCTAATGCATTGGTGATGGGTCTACTACTATTGGTTGTTAGATGGTCAAAGGTTGTATAAGCTTTTCCCTTTCATGGCTCTTTCCTCGACTAGGATTGGGCTTCTATGAGATACCAAAGTCTCAAACATCAATGAGGAAAAAACTTGATTTTTTTTTCTCGAGTAATCAAGAACTTAAATCCTTTTTGGACTAAATTAATTTTCATCCCAAGATTGCACTGTCAGATCACTACATATGGAAAGGTCATCCATCAAGGAGATTTTCTATCAACTAAGCTTGAGGTACCTAAAAACACGAGACCTACAGATTTTATACATCACCTCCTCTAGTTTCTAGGTCATATCTCGAGACACTCTTTTATCCTATGATTTGCTTTTACGGGTTACTTATATACCATGGACAGACTCCATATGACATCTTCTAAAGTCATGAGGTACCTCTAGTTTGTTGTCTTTCAAGTTAGCATGTCTCCAGTTTTTGCAAAACTAGTTGATCGGTTCTTGAGATGTTATCCAGACAATCTTGTTTTTGGATTTTCTTCAGTTTTATAAGCTTTTTCTTTTTTCTTGTTTCCAAAGGTCAACTTCATTTAAATTACAAGACGATGTACATCTTGGGATATACCCCTTGTTTTCTTGTACAACTTTTCCCTTTAATACAATTACATTTATCCAAAAAAAAAAAATTAAATAAATAATGTGAGTATTGTATTGATGTAACTTAGTGAATTTGGCAGGTCCAAAGACAACTATGATGACTAGTTAAAAAACACAATTTGACTTAAAAAAATATGAATTTGCGGCTTAACCATCCAAATTCATGAATTGGTTCATGGACTCCTCTAAATTTTGTTATTTAAAAAAAAAAACTATTTTTTACTCAGTTATACAATAAAAAAAAAATAGATTACAATATAAGAAAATCAAGTTCAAAACAAATATCAGAATGTTTGTTTGAGATTACGATAATCTCAAGAAAAGCAAACAGAAATAAATTATAAAGACTACTTAAAAATTACCCAAATGTTGGAGAAAAAAATTAAAAAATAAATATAAACACCAATGAAGCATGAAATTAGAGGAGGGAAAAAGAGGAAAAAAAGAGTGGGGGGGCTCCTTCTCTAGGAGGTGAGTCATCCCCCACTTCTTTAGTGTGAAGTAGAGTGATCGACCCAGATTGATATTAGATCCATGAACGATAAATAAGTGAGAAATGCATAAAAACAGCAACCCATCCAATACACCTCACAAACAAGTCAAGAAATGTAGCAAAGATGCATGACATGGTTTATTAAGAGCATTATGGATAATGAAAACCTGCCCAAACATAAAGATCATCAATTAGGATATTGCACCACAACAATTTAGTCAATATGTTGTCTTGAAAATTCAGGGGGAAATTTCGGATTTGATTTCTTATACATACCTCATACGCAGCACTAATCTCCTTGAACTTTTCAGTTGCTCCTGGTTCCTTGTTGACATCAGGGTGGTACTGAAATCATAGTAAAAGTTAAAATAATCCTTGACAAAATAGATGTTTGAGGCTATCTTCAAATTTCTACCAAGATGTAAGCCCGCCCCCCTCCCCACCCACCAAAGAAAAAGAAGAAAGAACAGAAAAGACAAAAGAATAATCAATAGTACTTGACATAGCAGAGCAATCATCAACACAATTGCTTCTTCTCAATGATTATACCACATCGATTATACCACATCTAGTAAAGTTAAAGCACATTATAGATAAGATAACAAATGGAAGCAAGATGTGCATTCTAATTTGCAATGGTAGGATTATCTCTATCATTTGCCTTATACTTGACAATTGGCCATCTACAGACACTCATAAGTGGCTGATATATGCTAGGAACATAAGAGAGGATGCCCTTAGATTTCATTTTCTTCATATATTTTTACATGAGGAATCATAGATGACAGGCACTCCCAAAATGGGACATTCAGTATGCCGATTGACAACATTAACCAAAACAAGTTCCTTGAGGGTAAATCTGCCACCTTGGACTGAAGATTGTATGTACAGGTCTGAAAGACCCATCTATAGTGGTCTCCTTCTTACCTACTTTTAAGAAATGATTGTAAGTGCCTACGATCACTCAAATTTTAAGACTGAACTTATGGGCAACATTCTCAGTCTTTCTAAGCCTTACTAAATCTCATAAGAGAAAACATAATATCCTGATATAGCATTTCTGAAAACCATAAAATAAAATGGACCAAGGAAATATAACCACGGTGCTTCTTCATCAGGTCATTCACAGGTCCCTATATAGCGGATTTCATGAAGGCCTGAGTATCATGAATTTCTAAAGATGCATGCTTCGAATTGTACCAAAAAGCATAGCTTTAACACACTACCATGCACATAGGACGAGGCTGCAGTTCAAAGAAAAAAGCATCAAGGGTTATCATACTATTAGAAGACGAATTATCCGAAACTCGATAACCAACAACGCTTCTTCTAACATTAATCCTCAGACCACAAATCCAAAAGAACAACCAAATAACAATCAAGAACCCTTTTTTTTTATTCATGTTGGTATCTGAAGAACCTTGAAAAGAACCATAATCTTCCGATTCAAAACTTATAATCTTTTCAAATCAGAAAAAGTTAACAACTTTGTAAGTTCCATCCCATCAAGAATTTGTTGCTGCTATTCGTTCAAATTTCCCAGAAAGCCAATAATAAAATGAATGCATATTTTTCAAGAAGGCCCAAAATTGTTAGTTGGTTACCTGACGAGCTAATCTTCGATATGCAGCTTTAATTTCTTTACCGGTAGCAGATTTGGGGACCCCAAGAGTAGCATAGTAATCCCCAGAAGCACAGACGAAAGGCCCAGAAACATTGGTATAGGCTTTTGTCTTCGTCTTGCTGTACTTCACAGTTAGTATGGATGGAGAAGCAAACTTCTTACCTGTAAAGAAAGAAGAAGAAGATTGCAGTGATGGTGAAGAGAAGGTTAGCGAAGGGCGGAGGGAGAGAGTTGCTGTTGTTGCAGTGGCAGTGACGGCCATTGAAGAGAAGGAGTAGCAAAGTGATGGGTTTTAAGACAAGTGTTTGGGTTTGCTCCCCACGGCCATGATTTTGTTGTGTTATGATTTTATATGGTAATGGATGGATGAGTGGAGAGGGAGGTGGTGGGAGCCCTCCCACCGATGACAGATATGGATTGAGTTTGAGGTCCGTTTGCGTTGCTTTTCCGTTTCTACCCGTACTTGCAAAAATGGGACTTCCCATGTTTCTCATGGCTTTGTTTATGCTTTTTTACCTCATTAATAATCTAATATAATTTTTATATTTAGAATAAAATATTAAATTTAATTGTATCATTAGCACCTTTAAAAATCAATTAAATTGATAATCTTAACTATTTTACTTTCTTGTAAATTAGATTAACAAATCTTCTTTTTAAACCTTCCATGGTCATCACTACAAAATATAAAAACCAAAGAATTGTCAAATCAAGGCAAAAAAAGACCTTCCACGAATATGTAGTCATAACTAGGCAATAATTTGCTATAATCTCTAGTTAGAGTCCTTCCACCAAAAGATAAAATTGGATATATTTCATCAACATTGATCATAGGTTAATGAGCACGTTGTCCTCTAAAGTCAAGTTAATTTTTATCTACCTAGAAAAAGGGTACCCTCATATCATTTGTTATCAATACTCGTAAAATTATGTCCATTAATAGAAACATTGAAAACCTTTTAACTATACAGGCTTGGACAATATTGTCAAAATCATGAGTGACTTGTAAAATCATATGATTTTAAGAGTCAATATGTATATAACTTGTAAACTTAGATTAAAAACTTGAAAGCCAGTAAAATTATAACTAACTTAGTAAAACTCATAATATCAGTAAAATCGGACTGATTTAACGAGCCTGGTAAGATTTGAGAGTTACGAGTTAAGAGATTAATTAACTTTTTATTGTTGCTCATTATCATCTCATCACACGTGAACCTATTACTTGTCTCTCATTTCCTTTTCTCAAATTTTAACTTAACAAGAGTTCAGAAGTCTCACTCGTCATCTTTTAGTTTGCATGTAATTACTTCCTTCTCTACAACTTATGCTTTTTATTTTGACAATCGACAAGGTAAGTTTTCTCGCCAGCAATTCTTAAACTTCTTCAGTTCTCCTTTATTTTAACAAACTGAACTTGTCAATTGTAGTTGCGCCCTTCAATTTGATAACATGTGTTTTGCAGCTTTTGCTATTAATCATCTCTTTCTCACCTGTGGTGTACATGGTTACTTGAATACTAGTTTAAGAAGGAAAAAAAGGTATATCGGTTCTCACATCTCTTTATGATCCAGATTAGAAAAAAAAAATGTTAGTATAAGTATGTGCATGGTTTACTATTGTAGTAGTTCATAAATATTGAACTAGTAGGAAAGGATTTGCCAAGATTTATTAATTCTTGACAAATTGGTTTAATAGAAAACTGAATGACCCCTCTCTTGAGTGTCTTGTTTATTAAATAGGAAAAGAAGAGATTTACATGCCCTAGTTACAATTTTAGGCTATGTATGGAAAGATAAGTAACCTATTAAAACACTACTATTTACAACTGGATTTCTATAAAATACTTGTTGTATATAGAGATTATTTTATCCGGATCATGCTAACATCCTCACTCAAATTGATGTTGGGTAAGCCAAAAACATCAATTTACCAACCAGAAACTGATGGCATTGAGGAGTCATGGACTTGGTAAACACATTAGCAATATGAAGATCAGTGGAGAAATAACATGAGAATCCACGCCCTTCTAAATCGAATGACAATCCACTTCCATATGTTTAGTATGCTAATGAAAAAAAGGATTGGTGGCAATCTAGATACCACTCATGTTGTCAACATGGAGAAGAGTAGGAGAGGAATGAGAAAATCCAATTTCTGCAAGGAAACCACAAAGCCAAACTATATCCGAGCAAGCAGCGGACATGGCTTGATATTCAGACTTAGTCGAGGATTTGGAAATGCGATCTTGTTTCTTACTTTTTTAAGAGATCAAAGAGTTACTAAGAAACATACATCAAATAGTGACGGAATGACGAGTATCAAGATAATCAGCCCAATCAGCATCACTAAATGCAACAAAGGTGAAGAGGAGACCCAATAGGGTATAAGAGACCTCGGTCGAAAGAACCAAGGAGATTTGAATAATGCGACAAACCGCGGCCAAGTGTAGATGACAAGAAGATTGCATAAATCGGCTGACTTGCTGAACAGTGAAGGATATATCAGGCCAAGTAATAGTAATATCATTCAAGCTACCAACCAATTATCGATATAACATCGGATTAGGCAGAATATCACCTTCATCATGTCGAAACTTAACATTCACCTCCGAAAGAGTATCTACAGGAGAAGAATCCTAAAGACCAATTAACACAATCAAGTCCTGAGCATATTTCTATTGGCTCATATAGATGCCAGGAGAAGACGAATGAACCTCCAAACCCAAAAAATAAGTAAAAGAACCAAGATCCTTCATATGAAAGCAATCCCGAAGATACTACTGAAGTTAACGATCAATAAAGTATTAGTGCTGGTAATGATAATATTATCAACATAAACCAAGAGAAGAACACAACCAGCTGAGGTGGTGCAAAGAAATAAAGAATATTTGTAATTGCTTTGCACAAAAGAGAAGTGAAGCAAAGTAGTGCGAAATTTATTAAACCAAGGAGGGGGGCTTTCTTTAAGCCATATAAGGATCGCTTTAATTTACACACAACCGATGAAAAAGAGGAAACCAAACCCAGTAGAGGTGCCATATAAATATCTTCTTTAAGGTCACCATGGAGAAAAGCATTTACGTGGTGGTTTTAGGGATGAGTGAAACACTTCTTGATAATATGGCCTTGTTGTTTGCAATAATTATAGAATTTCTTCCTGCAATTGATTGCAATGTGTCTATACTCTTTACTGCTATAACACTAAACACTATCCATATTCCGGCCCCTTCATCTTCCCTAAGCTGCAAAGACAACAATCGCAGAGTTATCTTGCTTAAAGCTGCCTTGTGTAACCAAACACTGTTCTTCCCGTAGTAGTTCCCTAAAACAGACATCCAAAGAGGGTGAGGAATCCTGGCTCATTAGGTTGGTACGAGTAATCTCAAGCTTAAATCTTAATTTCATTAAGAATTGGTCTCATATGCTTTGCTCATGAACCTGTTGAACAATAGAGAGAAATTCTGCTGGTATTTGGGTATAAATAATATCAGTATATTCTGCCCATAAATTTTAAAAACCAAAGTAATAATCCTGAATAGAGAGATTCCTTTGAGCATAATTAGAGATATCGTTTTCTAATTGAAAACGTCTAGCATTGTTATCCTTATAGTAAACATTTTTCAAGTATTCTCACATAGTCTTTGCTATTTTGTATAGTCTTAGATTAAGCATGATAAGAGGATAAACTAACCCTAAAATCCAAGACATTACCTGAGCATCCTTGATCTTCCATTGGGACTGCTTTGACACATCTATGGGAGCCAAATCACTCCCATCCACATGACCCTATAATTCTTTCCCTGTAACCAATATTTGGAACTGAAATTCCCAGGCTTAGTAGTTTTTTCCAATAAATCAAACACCAAATAGGTTAAAATTACTTGATATCATTATTTTAGGTAAATCCCAAAAGACAACTACGAAACCCAAACTGAAAAGCCAAAAAACCAAGAGTCTTATGTATCTAGGATTGACCAAGAAACCGAGAAGAAACTGAGAGGGGAACAAACAAGATTTTGTAATGTAATTTCAGTGGTAAGGCTCTATTACCATGACAAATTGGCTTAATAAAAAACTAAATGACCCCTCTCTTGAGTGTCTTATCTATTAAATAGGAAAAGAAAAGATTTACATGACCTACCTATAATTTCGAGTTAAGTATGGAAGGATAAGTAACCTATTAAAACATTATTGTTTACAGCTGGATTTCTATAGAATACTTGATGTTTATAGAGACTACTTTATTTAAAACATGCTAACATCTTATCTGAATCATGCTAACAATTCCTTCATTGAGTCACTGATTCACCATAATTATCTATGGATTTAACATCATTTCATTGACTCAGTCCTTTAATAACCATAACTGAGAATGCATAACTGGTGCATTGTTATTTGTTTTTTTAGTTTATTGTATTTTTGTAGTAAATGAGCCTAACAGATAAGGGAATGCTTTGTTAAAGTTCTCTCGTCATTATGAGAAAATGCAGAATAGATGTTGCTTAATTATAATTGTTTTGTGTTATATTTTTAAGTTATTTAAACCATGTGTAAATCTTTATTTTAACTTAGAAAAAGCATTTTGACAATGTTATAAACATCACATTTATACTCATTTTTAGTTAATGAAATTTTATAAACATAATCATGTATTTTAAAGTGTTTGATATTTTCTATTGTTTATTTCACTTTTATTTTAATTGTGTTATATTGTTTTTATTACTTAACTGAAATTGTTAATATATAATTAAAATATTTTACTTATGATTTTACAATTTGAGTTTATATTATATTTTCATGTCATGTCAAAAAAAAATAACAACATTGGGCTTGATATCCAGTTGTCCTAGAAATAGAATGTTAATTATCTCAAGACCTAAAATGCTTAGAAAAAAGGTTGATATGTTGGATAATTGGTTGATCTCTTATTTCAAATAAATATAACTTGTTACTTAAGGTGTTTGTTAACATAATATGGAAAGCTTATAGGGGTGGTAACTAGTAACAAGTGATATATGGTAAGTCAAGGTGATCAATAGTGAGAATTGTAGTAGGTGGTGTCTGGTAAGCCAAGGTGATTGGTATTTAAAAAAATAGTAGGCGATATTTGATTAGTCAAGTGACTGATAGTTGTGGTAATAGAATGTGGTGTTTGGTAAGTTAAGTGATTAATAACTAATAACTATAAGAGATCTGTTTTATGGATGCAAAGACTTTCTAATGGTGAAGTTAATAACTTTATAAAGAAAGAGAGTTTAATGATGTTTTAAAAAGATGAGCTTTGAAAAATATATATGTTGAAAATGTTAAGAATTAAGAGATTATGAATCTTTAGTTTAAAGGATTCATGGGGTATTTAAAGCTCATTATTCTTATTCTTTTTCGGAGAGAAAAGGCTAAAATGTAACTTTACCCTTGTCATATTTTGAGTTGTATAACACTAAAAATAATACGTGTATGATCAATTAAAAATACTAAAGGACTTGTTTAGGGTCTAGAAAAAATCTCAATGGAGCTCAAGGCTTAAGCAAGGTGTTCGAGCCTATTAGAGATAACAAATAGATTCAAACACGTTATCTAGACCTAAACATGTTAAGCTCAGGGAGTATTTTAAGCCCTGATGTGCTGGGCTTGAAGTATGTGTTTGAGCCTGAGTGTGTTAGACTTAAAGGCATACCCGAGTTTATGCCCTTAAGCCCAAAGAGATGATGGAGTGCATGCCCAACACCTCTATTAGACAACACTCTTAGTTAAGTGTTGGGTAGTATAGCTAGCACTAGTTAGGCATCACACCTAGCAGGTTATGCATCTGCTAGTGCATAAGTTAAAGATCTTGCTTAAGCCCACATCCTTAGGAGTTGGGTTTAAGTGCCTTTCGTAAGCCCATGCTTTGAGGGTGTTTTTTAGGCTTTTATATGATTTTTAGGTCCACTTTAGGGGTCTTACTCTATTTAATTATGGATCCATTGGTAGCCTATAAAATCTCTATTGTATTAATTCTTAAAGACTTCTAAAAAGGCATGGTTACCATAATTGTTTCATTAAATTCTTTTCATATATGAAAAAAGATTAAAACCTATGGCAAGAAACTATATGTAGAGGAGTATACCATGTTTGAATAGTTTTTTAAGTAAAGTGGAACCATAGAGAAACTTGTACTTAAAAAATAGTTTTAGGAAAGTAAGGTGGGATATAAAGGACTACATACTTAGAATATTTTTTCTAAGAGGTCATGGTGTACTTAGAAAATTTTGTAAGTGGTTAGAGAGGTTCCATTAAAGGTATCTATACATAAAAACAATTTAAGAGGTTGAAGGGAACCTAATAAGGGTGACCCATGATGATGTTTATACTTAGAAGAATTTCTAAATGAATGAGAGGAACCTAATAAGGGTAAGTTTATACTTAGAAAATTTTTAAAAGGTTAAAGTGAACCCAAAAAAGAGTCTATACTTAAAAAAAAATCAAAAAGGATAAAAGGAACCCATAAAAGGTAACTATATATTTAGAAAAAATTTTAAGAGGTTGGCGGAATCTAAAGAAAGGGAGCCTATGGTTGGAAAAAAAGTTTTAAGAGATAAAAAGAAACCCAAGAAGAGAGATTTTATCACACTAGATAAACTAAATTCATCCTTTTGAGAGTGGATGCATTGTAATGTAGAAGGCACATGACCTTTCTAGGATGGCATAGAGCCTTAAGAACTTCTAGAAGGTTAGTATGATCTCAAGTGATGGCATAGGGGCTTAAAAGCCCTTTACTAAATCCTTATAATACACCAAACATTCATGAATTGGTTCCTTACGATTCTTTTTTCTTGAACTTTCATTTATACTAAAATAATAATTTCATTTAGTAGGTCTATATTGGTTATCCCATGTAATTATAAGGGGGGTCATGTCATCACAAATCAGATTCTTCCACACGTATGTGATTTTTCATGACTTGTTTTTACTTTGAGCAAGCTTTTATTAAGTAAGGCATAAGGTTTTATTTAGAGGGCATGTTCATTTACCTCTGTTATGAAGGCCTCTAAGGTTATTAGCTCAAGTAATTTTCCCACCTTAATTATTTTCTCATTGAACCTCTCCAAATAAGTTCGTGTAGACTCACCTTTTTATTGGTTAATGCTAAATAACTTTGTTGAGTTTTTTTATTGGTGTATTACTATTGAAACACCTTATTAGCTTGGCATAAAGGTTATTAAACCCTTTGATGAATTTTATTTCTAAGTTATTGTACCAAACACACATAATCCTTTAGAAGGTTGTATAAGGACTTTACAATCGAGTCATTATTCTAGATGACCAACTTTAATGTCTCGCACTTATTTTGTACAAGCTCCCTCGGTTTAGTGAAGCCATCATAATTGTCTAGACTTATATTTATGGAAATATAATCCTTGAAGAGTTAAGCAATTAATACTTGTTTTAACAAGGAAAACCCTTCTACACTGATGGATGTTATGGTTCTTTATCTAGTTATATTTATGTACAAACCTTTTCTTAGGCCTTTATTTATTAAGCTCTTGGGAGCCTAAAGAGCTTGGCATGGAATGACGATAATAGTAACTAGTTTCCATCTAATGGTAGTTAAAAGAAAGACATTTGGAGTATGAAGTTTGCATATAGGTATTATAATGACATTAACAAAACTTGATGAATTACAAGGGTTGTCATTATATTTAGTCTCTGTTAGGCATTATAATAGTCTACAGGCATCTAATGTAGTAAGTGACAATAGTGTAGAAGTGGTGTTAAATTTTAAATATTTGGTTTTCCTAAGAGCTTGAAAAACACAAAATATTATGGCTATTCTAAAATATTTTTTATTTTATCACATTTTTTTGTATCAATTTTGTTCAATATCATGTTACGATTTTACACTATAAGATATGGACTCATAGTAAAATATTTGACTTTCTCTTAAATTTTCAAAAAAATAAGAAAAATTATTATTTCAAAAAACATAAGAAAAATTATTTCTATGTATGCGGCCAAACCCTAAAAATGTTTTGAGCATGTTTTCATAAAAAAACAAAAAAAAAAGTCATATTTTCTCATGTTTAAAGAAAAGAGGATACCACCACTAGTTTACAATCATTTGTTAAGGTTTGATCAAAATATAAAAAATATTCACCAATTATTTTTTTCATGTTTATTTTTATATATTAAGATTTAGTAATAAACTTCAATATTTAAAGTGTAAAACTACACTATATAATATACCCTCGAGTTTTAAAGATACAATAAAATAAAAATGATGCTAGATTTTCAACTTTATAATGGTAAAGTTTTTCATCCAATAAGATAGAGATTTCCTCACGAAGAGAGATCTACCTTTAATCTTAAAAAAGACAAACAAATTTGACTTATAAAAATAATGAAACAACAATGTAGCTTATCTTAGGTAGGGTGCATTAAGAGTGATATATTTTTTCATTGCACAATAAGTCCTTTTATTCATACTCTCATAGACCGCTAGGTTTCCTAGTTAATATAATACTAGGTAGTGACTTCTAAGAATTATAATTATAATTATAATTTTATAATTTTCCCCACAATCGTGTTTCCCCACACACACATACCGAACAGGTTGATCATTTGTTTGAGGGCTTATACGTGTCCCATGATAATGTGTAGACAAGGATCATGTTACTTATCATTGATGGACCTTTCTTTTTTTCCTAATTATTTCCTCTCTCCTCACCTTTAAATTACAAGTTTGTGGGTCTTTTAATCCTTTTTGAAAATTTTGGAGAAAAACCATGTATTTTTTATATCTGGCTAATATCTTCAAATGAAAGTATACAACATGATATTAAACAAAAATATTTGAAAAACACATAGGGGGATCTATAAATAATTTCAAGATATTCCTTAAAGTTTTTTTTACATTATTTTTAAAAATTTTAAGGGTCTGTTTGGTAACACATAAATATAGACAAATTAAAATAAAAGAAAAAAAAATTAGTATATGTTTATAGCAACACGTTTGACCTTGTCAAATGCTCATTTAAAGAATGTTTGACAAACATGTCTTGAAGAGTTAAACAATACATTGTTACTTAAGAAAAAAACAAGGTGAGCCAAACAAGCCCTAATGGTAACCATCTTTGAAAACTTTGATCATGGATAGCAAAAGAGAGAGCAAATTAATGGTTGAGTCCATTAATAATGATAAAAAAAAACATTGATCTAGATGTCAATTGATTCTATGAAGGGTTTTCATATGCCTGAACATATCTAGCATTTTTCCTTGCCATGTCATGTGTTTGGGTTTGATTGTATTTTTTTTTATTATTAGATTTATATTCAAATATAAATAAAAACATTGTCATAACATTTTAATTATCATTCAATTTCTTCATGGTTTTCTAATAAGTTTCTAAGTACTCGTGTGGATGCTAGAAAGATTTTTTTATATAATTATTATGCATATAATATGAAAAAATAAGCTTATAAATATTCTATTTGTGTTTTGTTTTTAATTTTTTAATAGATTTTGACATGATTTATCATTTTTTCACGTAATTGTTATTTAGAATATATATATATATATATATATATATATATATATATATATATATTTATCATTGATGGACCTTTCTTTTTTTCCTAATTATTTCCTCTCTTCTCACCTTTAAATTACAAGTTTGTGGGTCTTTTAATCCTTTTGAAAATTTTGGAGAAAAACCATGTATTTTTTATATTTGGCTCATATCTTAAAATGAAAGTATACAACTTGAAATTAAACAAAAATATTTGAAAAACACATAGGGGGATCTATAAATAATTTCAAAATAGTCCTTAAAGTTTTTTTTACATTATTTTTGAAAAATTTTAAGGGTCTGTTTGGTTACACATAAATATAGACAAATTAAAACAAAAGAAAAAAAAATTAGTATGTGTTTATAGCAACATGTTTGACCTTATCAAATGCTTATTTAGAGAATATTTGACAATCACGTCTTGAAGAGTTAAACAATACATTGTTACTTAAGAAAAAAACATGGTGAGCCAAACAAGCTATAACGGTCACTATCTTTGAAAAACTATAAAGGGTTTTCATATGCCTGAACATATCTAGCCCTTTTCCTTGCCATATCAAGTGTTTGAGTTTGATTGTATTTTTTATATATTATTGGATTTATATTTAAATATAAATAAAAACATTGTCATAAAATTTTAATTATCATTCAATTTCTTCATGGTTTTCTAATAAGTTTCTATTTCTAAGTACTCGTGTAGAAATATTTTTTTTATATAATTATCATGCACATAATATGAAAAATAAGCTTATAAATATTCTATTTGTGTTTTGTTTTTAATGTTTTAATAGATTTTGACATGATTTATCATTTTTCATGTAATTGTTACTTAGAATATATATATTATTTAATCTAATCTCAAATCATTTAAATTGACAAGAAAATAAAATTTTATCCTAGAATTGTCTTCTAAAAAGTTTAAATTATTACTTCTCATAAAAAAACAAGTATATTATTAGTTGAAGAAAAACATATAAGCGCATTTTGAAAATATATTTTTATTCTAATCTACTGTTCTGTCTATGCTCAGTATTAGAATGTCTTTAATATATATAATTATTAATTTATTCTATTAAATACTGTAATTTCTAGGCGATACTTTGCTTTGTATTTAATTAAAATAATATAATAAATATTATATTTTAATTGTTTTTAAAACATATCAAAATAATATATATATTTTTTAAAATTTTATTTTTTTGTATCTTTAAAACATGTTTGCATTCATCTGCCATCAGAACGCGGACACGTGACTGGTATATATATCAAATACCACACACAAAGTCGGTTTAGACACTCTGCCCTTCTCTCTTCAAAACCTACTAGAGAGAGCGAAGCGCACACTGCTCCTCTAGTAGTAATCGAAAACCCTAAAAAGTAATCAAAACATGTGGAACGACACCGGAGAACAACATATTGCGCCCCCAGGGACGGCAGGGCCGTCGATTCCACCACCTCCACCGTCGCAGCCTTCTTACACCGTACTGATGCCGTCGCAAACGGTGTCGAATCCGGCGGATGAGGAGGCGAAGCTGGAGGAGAAGGCGAGGAAATGGCAGCAACTTAACACGAAGAGGTACAGTGATAAGCGGAAGTTTGGTTTCGTCGAGACGCAAAAGGAGGATATGCCGCCGGAACATGTGAGGAAGATTATAAGGTGAGCTTCGATTTTTATTTTTGGGTTTGTTAGGGTTTGATGGGATTTCGATTTGTGTTGTATCTGACGATTTAGAATTGCGGCTCTGGTTTAGCGCTTTTTGTTTTTTTGGTGCGGTGGTGCTTAGGTGCCCTTTCTGTTTTTCTCGGCTTTGAAGTAGTGGTGAGTTTCTTCCTTTTTTATTCTTTTGTTAAAAGAGGTTTTTTATGGTTTGTTCGTTCTTTTTTTCAGTGGTTTTTGAGTTGGATTTTGGCATTCGTGCTTCCTCTTCTTTTTTGTTCAAAATTCGCGTTTTAATCGATTTTTCGGATTTTATTGAAGTTTAGGATGTAGTTTGTATCTTTTAGCATCTAAATTCTGGTCATTGCAGGAAATTTAACTTGTAATATTCGGTGTATTTGTGTTTTGTAAGTCTATTCGTTATTTTGACTGCGAGGAGAGATGGTCTTGAAGTATAGATGAACGGGTTGCTTTCTTTTTGTTATTGCTTGAGTATTTTGGTTGATCTTGAATCGGTAGATTTGTTATGGTCTTGTCTCAAACAGGGACCATGGCGATATGTCCTCGAAGAAATATCGCCATGATAAACGTGTGTATCTTGGAGCCCTTAAATTCATTCCACATGCAGTATACAAGCTTCTTGAGAATATGCCAATGCCCTGGGAGCAGGTCCGTGATGTGAAGGTTCTATACCATATTACTGGAGCGATCACATTTGTGAATGAAATTCCATGGGTTGTTGAACCTATTTACTTAGCTCAGGTATGCTGATTCGCTCTCAATGACAAAGATGTAGGTGTGGGACATATTTTGTTTTGTATTTGATACTTCTGTGATTTTGTTTATGATAATTGACCAACTTTCTCATATATTTTCACAGTGGGGGACAATGTGGATCATGATGCGAAGAGAAAAGAGGGATCGGCGGCATTTCAAGAGAATGAGGTTTCCACCTTTTGATGACGAGGAACCACCTTTAGACTATGCTGATAATTTGTTAGATGTTGATCCTCTAGAGCCTATTCAACTAGAGTTAGATGAAGAAGAAGATTCTGCTGTCTATACTTGGTTTTATGACCATAAGCCTCTTGTTAAAACAAAGCTTATCAATGGTCCTAGTTATAGGAAGTGGCATCTCTCTCTTCCAATAATGGCGACTCTTCACCGTCTGGCAGGACAACTCCTTTCTGATCTAATTGACCGCAACTATTTCTACTTGTTCGACATGGAGTCCTTCTTTACAGCCAAAGCATTGAACATGTGCATACCTGGTATGAATTCTGTTCTAATGTGCCGTGTATGCATCTGTGTACATGCATAAATTCGTATTTATTTTGCTTTCTTAGAAGTGCATTCTTTGATAGGATGAAAATGAAGTTGTCCTAACTATCGATAACCTATTGGGTAGAGGCTGTGGAATTGCTGACGGTCTGACAAGTTGTAATTGCTAAAGTAGTGAAAAGTTAATACAATAGCTGTAGATAATTGTAATGCATGACTACAACAGTTACTTAGATTTGGCATATGGTTGTTGATGCTAGACTCAAAATGGGTTGTAGATATAAGCTCATCTGCTGTGCTGGTGTTTCAATCAACGATACTGTAGACTCTTCTCGGTTAGAGATGCGTGTAAACTGTTTAATTTAACAATCATTGGCAACTTTACAAATTAACTAAATAGAGAGCAGCGTATTGATTTTAAATGAAGCCTGCTCAGGACGTTGATTGAGCAAGCTTGAATAAGTCCTAAATCAAATGATGCATGCACAGGACGCTGATTGAGCAGACCTGACTAGGTCCTAAATCAAAATTTCAAATGCAGTATGTGCACTTCTGGGTTATGTGGCTGATACTGATCAAGTTATCCTTATGAATTGTTCTAGATGCCTAATATATTTCTATGTGGTGCAGTTTGATTGATTTTAAACTTTTTTTGCTCTCCTTAGGTGGGCCTAAGTTTGAACCTTTGTATCGTGACATGGAGAAAGGTGATGAGGATTGGAATGAATTCAATGACATCAACAAGCTCATTATTCGGTCACCTTTGCGGACAGAGTATAGAATTGCATTTCCTCATCTTTACAACAACAGGCCCCGAAAAGTAAAACTTTGTGTGTATCACACTCCCATGATCATGTACATTAAAGCCGAGGATCCTGACTTACCTGCTTTCTATTATGATCCTTTGATACACCCAATAACCTCTGCTAACAAGGAACGCCGTGAAAAAAAATTTCATGACGACGATGATGAAGATTTTGTTTTGCCAGAAGGGGTGGAACCTTTTTTGGAGGATACACAGCTTTATACCGACACCACAGCTGCTGGCATTTCCTTGTTATTTGCCCCGCGACCTTTTAACATGAGATCTGGACGAATGCGACGGGCAGAAGATATACCACTTGTGTCAGAGTGGTATAAGGAGCACTGGTAAGATTCTAACTTCTTTTGTGCTGTTCACATGTAGTCTTTATGTGTTGTGCATGATTTTTTTTTCTTTTATTTGTTGTGTTTTCCAGTCCTCCATCATATCCTGTCAAAGTTCGAGTAAGCTATCAGAAATTGTTGAAATGTTTTGTTTTGAATGAACTGCATCATAGACCGCCAAAAGCTCAGAAGAAGAAGCACTTGTTCCGGTCATTAGCAGCAACTAAATTCTTCCAAACCACAGAGCTAGATTGGGCTGAAGCAGGTCTCCAAGTTTGTAAGCAGGGGTACAACATGCTGAATCTATTGATACACCGGAAAAATTTAAATTACCTTCACCTCGATTATAATTTTAACTTGAAGCCTGTGAAGACCCTTACGACAAAGGAACGCAAGAAGTCACGGTTTGGGAATGCTTTTCATCTTTGTCGTGAGATCTTGCGTTTGACAAAGCTTGTGGTTGATGCCAATATACAATTCCGGTTAGGTAATGTTGATGCTTTCCAACTGG
Source organism: Salix dunnii (assembly GCA_015731905.1). NCBI lineage: Eukaryota > Viridiplantae > Streptophyta > Magnoliopsida > Malpighiales > Salicaceae > Salix > Salix dunnii. The sequence continues at coordinate 2,105,102 of CM027661.1, forward strand.
CTGATGGTCTTCAGTATACATTTTCCCATGTTGGTCAGTTGACAGGAATGTACAGATACAAGTATAGGCTGATGCGCCAGATAAGAATGTGCAAAGATCTTAAGCATTTGATCTATTACCGCTTCAATACTGGCCCAGTGGGTAAGGGACCTGGTTGTGGATTTTGGGCACCAATGTGGAGGGTATGGCTATTTTTCCTACGTGGCATAGTGCCTCTTCTCGAACGGTGGTTGGGAAATCTTCTTGCGAGACAGTTTGAAGGGCGCCATTCTAAAGGAACTGCCAAGACTGTTACAAAGCAGCGTGTTGAGAGCCACTTTGACTTGGAACTCCGTGCTGCTGTTATGCATGATGTTCTTGATGCCATGCCAGGTTGTCATCTTTGTTATTTTTTTCCCTTTGATGCTCATTTCTTCTTTGTATTGGTCTGCATCCTATCTTGTTGTGTTTCTGATAGTGTGATATCAATTTGCAGAGGGTATTAAGCAAAATAAGGCTAGAACGATACTGCAGCATCTTAGTGAGGCTTGGCGCTGCTGGAAAGCAAACATACCCTGGAAGGTTCCTGGTTTACCAGTTCCCATTGAAAACATGATACTTCGGTATGTTAAGTCAAAAGCAGACTGGTGGACGAATGTTGCTCACTATAATCGTGAGCGTATCAGAAGGGGTGCGACTGTTGACAAGACAGTTTGCAGAAAGAATCTTGGAAGACTGACTCGGTTGTGGTTAAAGGCAGAACAGGTAATTTAACATGTTTCAATATTGCTTTTTCTAAAATATATTCCTGTGATGTTTCTGCTACTACATGCTATAGATAATTGGACTCCATGGCTTAATGCTTGTCCTATACCTGTATGGCCTCACCAGAGCATCCTGTAGTAATTCTTTCTATTTTCATTACCTTCTAGGAACGTCAACACAACTATTTGAAGGATGGACCATATGTCACTCCTGAAGAAGCAGTTGCAATTTACACAACAACTGTCCACTGGTTGGAGTCCAGAAAGTTTTCACCAATTCCATTCCCTCCCCTGTCATACAAGCATGACACTAAGCTGCTTATCCTTGCTCTGGAAAGGTTGAAAGAATCATACAGTGTGGCTGTGAGATTAAACCAGCTGCAGAGGGAGGAACTAGGTCTTATTGAACAAGCTTATGACAACCCGCATGAGGCTTTATCACGGATCAAGCGTCACCTGCTCACTCAGCGTGCTTTCAAAGAAGTGAGTTGATAATTGAGCCTGAATTAGTTTTGACTTTGTTCTATGCATTGTCGTATTATAGATATTTAGATTGAAATTGAGCTGTTCTTTTTCCTTTTTCAGGTGGGCATAGAGTTCATGGATTTGTACAGTTCTCTGATTCCGGTTTATGAAATTGAGCCTCTTGAAAAAATAACAGATGCTTATCTGGACCAATATCTGTGGTATGAAGGCGACAAGCGCCACCTCTTTCCAAACTGGATTAAACCTGCAGATTCCGAGCCACCACCACTGCTTGTCTATAAATGGTGTCAAGGCATAAACAATTTGCAAGGTATCTGGGACACAAGTGAGGGGCAGTGTGTGGTGATGCTTCAGACCAAGTTCGAGAAGTTCTTTGAAAAGATAGACTTAACAATGTTAAATAGGTGAATATTCCTCAGCTCCCCTGCTTATGTTACATAAGAGAAAGTTTCCAAACTTTATCCATTTTTATCTCAACTTTTCAGGCTTCTTCGGCTGGTCCTTGACCACAATATTGCTGATTATGTGACTGCCAAGAACAATGTTGTCCTTTCCTACAAGGACATGAGTCACACAAACTCATATGGTTTGATACGTGGCCTTCAGTTTGCCTCATTTGTGGTGCAGTATTATGGGCTTGTGCTGGATCTCTTGCTTCTTGGATTGACTCGGGCCAGTGAGATTGCTGGTCCGCCACAAATGCCGAATGAATTTATCACCTACTGGGATACAAAGGTTGAGACACGACATCCAATTCGTCTTTATTCCAGGTACATAGACAGGGTGCATATATTGTTTCGGTTCACACATGAAGAGGCCCGGGATCTAATACAACGATATCTTACTGAGCATCCTGATCCCAACAATGAAAATATGGTTGGATATCAGAACAAGAAATGCTGGCCTAGAGATGCAAGGATGAGGCTTATGAAACATGATGGTATCCAATCTGTAACTTCCAAGTTAAATCAATTTTTGTTGTGATTCTTTATTTTGCTTAAAAAAGTAATGCTCTTTTTTTATTCTCTTTCCAGTCAATCTTGGGAGGAGTGTTTTCTGGGACATGAAGAATCGTCTCCCTCGAAGTATCACAACATTAGAGTGGGAGAACAGCTTTGTTTCTGTTTACAGCAAGGACAACCCAAACTTGCTTTTCAGCATGTAAGTATTCTCACTCTTGCATTGCTATTCTATTCATGAGCATGAACATGCATGAAGCCATTCTGATTATTTAATTTTGAAGTGATATTGGCTTGAACTTTGATAACTGTGTATTACCTCTTAACAATTTGGTTCTGATATGATAACATACCATCCTTCAATATTTTGGTAACTTGTTCTTGGTGTGCTTTTTTGTTTCTTATGTCGACTTAGCTACACCTCACCTTTTAATGTGCATAGATGTCTTTCTAATCTTGAAATAGCATCTGGGTTTATTCTTTGTTTTGGGTAGGGTGAGGAAGTGGCACTTTAATATGGCCAGGTATTGTTTAGTAGCGTATGCCTTTATCAGTAACTCCCCCCCCAACATTAAGTGCATAGGGCTTGAACCTTAACATGTTTCGAAGGGTTTCAATCAAAATTTCTAAGTGAATGAATTTTACTTATATTATTGTTGCAAGAGCATGTATCTTTGGAAAAGAAAATTTGTGAGGCATTGATTTCCTTACCAAAACAACTGGTACTGCCATTTTGCAGGTGTGGGTTTGAAGTTCGGATACTTCCTAAAATAAGAATGACTCAAGAAGCATTCAGCAATACAAGAGATGGTGTTTGGAATTTGCAGAATGAGCAGACCAAGGAACGTACTGCAGTTGCTTTTCTAAGGGTTGATGATGAGCACATGAAAGTGTTTGAGAATCGTGTGAGGCAGATTCTGATGTCCTCAGGATCAACTACTTTCACAAAGATTGTTAACAAATGGAATACAGCCTTGATTGGTAATTACCACATTACCGCCTTTTGTTAATCTCTTTGTCCTTTGTGCTTATATTTTCTTTGTTGAAATTTGTTTTGATTTTTTCCGTTTCTTTTTGTAGGTTTGATGACGTATTTCCGTGAAGCAACTGTGCATACTCAAGAGCTGTTAGATTTGCTTGTAAAATGTGAAAACAAAATTCAAACCCGTATCAAGATCGGGCTAAACTCAAAAATGCCAAGCAGGTGTGGAATTGTTCTCATGAGAGTTAACTTCCATGTTTTAGCTGCTAGTGTTAAGCTTGAATTTTTTTTCTTAATTTTCATGTTTCAGATTTCCTCCTGTTATCTTCTATACACCAAAAGAAATTGGAGGACTTGGCATGTTATCCATGGGTCACATATTGATTCCTCAAAGTGATCTTCGATATAGTCAGCAAACAGATGTTGGTGTAACCCATTTCAGGAGCGGAATGAGTCATGAAGAGGACCAGCTGATTCCAAATCTTTATCGGTACATTCAGGTAAGCTGAAATAAATCATGTGTCGGGTACCATGATTTTGGAGTATTTGCTTGACTGTTCTGAGTTTGATACTGCATTGTTGGCAGCCATGGGAGAGTGAGTTCATAGACTCGCAGCGGGTTTGGGCAGAGTACGCATTGAAGAGGCAGGAAGCGCAAGCGCAAAATAGGCGACTAACACTTGAAGATTTGGAAGTAAGTTATTCTGTTTGTTCAACTTGGAGCCTTCTTGTGTGTTGCCTTGAATTTGGACATATTTTATGTGGTCTCTCTGAAGTTCTCACAAAAGATTATTTTTTCTAATTGCATTGACAGGATTCATGGGACAGGGGAATTCCACGCATTAATACTCTTTTTCAGAAAGATCGTCACACTTTAGCATATGACAAAGGGTGGAGAGTGCGCACAGACTTCAAGCAGTACCAAGTTTTAAAACAAAATCCTTTCTGGTGGACTCACCAGAGACATGATGGAAAATTGTGGAACTTGAACAATTATCGAACTGATGTCATTCAAGCTCTTGGCGGTGTTGAAGGAATTCTTGAGCATACCTTGTTCAAAGGAACATAGTAAGTAGTTCTAGCTCTGCAATTTTTGTCTCCATATGATTAGCATTAGCATAGCTAGTAATTCATTAAATTACTCTACCTTTGTGACACATTCTGATCTGGTACATGATTCCTCAACTCTGGCAGATGATTTCGGTTTATGGCATGTTCTTTTTCTTTCAATATACTGGAATTCGTGGGGTTAATTTCACACCTAATGATTACATTACTTGTTTTTGACTTCGGGGAGAAGCTGAGAATTTTTTTTATCAACACCTCTGTAATTACTTTCCCTGTCTTGATATTTCAGTTTCCCAACATGGGAAGGTCTTTTTTGGGAAAAGGCATCTGGCTTTGAGGAGTCCATGAAGTATAAGAAGCTTACTAATGCACAGAGATCTGGTCTGAACCAAATTCCTAACCGTAGATTTACACTTTGGTGGTCCCCCACAATAAACAGGGCAAATGTTTATGTGGGTTTTCAAGTGCAGTTAGATCTAACTGGCATCTTCATGCATGGGAAGATCCCAACCTTGAAGATTTCGCTAATTCAGATATTCCGTGCTCATCTGTGGCAGAAGATTCATGAGAGTGTTGTTATGGACCTTTGTCAGGTCTTGGATCAGGAACTGGATGCTTTGGAAATTGAGACTGTGCAGAAAGAAACCATCCATCCAAGGAAAAGTTATAAAATGAACAGCTCCTGTGCAGACATTCTCCTTTTTGCTGCCCATAGATGGCCCATGTCAAAGCCTAGTCTTGTGGCTGAGTCAAAAGATGTGTTTGACCAGAAAGCAAGCAATAAATACTGGATTGATGTACAGTTGAGATGGGGAGACTATGATTCTCATGATATTGAGCGCTATACTAGGGCCAAATTTATGGATTACACAACAGATAACATGTCTATATATCCATCTCCAACTGGTATGTTTTCCTGCCGTGTTCCAGTTTCAAGCTTTCATCAGTTATTTTGTTACAATTTAAATTTTGCTTTTATTTGTTTCTGTTCAGGGGTTATGATTGGGCTTGATCTAGCGTACAATTTGCACTCTGCATTTGGCAACTGGTTTCCAGGGTCTAAACCACTGCTAGCTCAAGCTATGAACAAAATAATGAAGGTGAACTTTTCATGCTTGATACAATAGTTATTTGGTATTGAGTTGATTGATTTATGATATGGCTGTCAATCACGTGCTAACGATTTATTGTGGTGCAGTCAAACCCAGCTCTGTATGTCTTGAGGGAGCGGATAAGAAAAGGTTTGCAGCTGTATTCTTCAGAGCCTACAGAACCATATTTATCATCACAGAATTACGGGGAGATCTTTAGCAATCAGATAATATGGTTTGTTGATGATACTAATGTCTACCGTGTCACAATCCACAAGACATTTGAAGGGAATCTCACAACAAAACCCATAAATGGTGCAATCTTCATATTCAATCCGAGAACTGGGCAGCTATTTTTGAAGGTTTGCTTTGAATGTTGTTTTTGAAGTTATCTTCTTTCTTTTGTTAGATGTTCTGAAGTTTTAAACATGATCCTTGCAGGTTATCCACACTAGTGTATGGGCAGGACAGAAGCGTCTGGGCCAGCTTGCCAAGTGGAAAACCGCAGAAGAAGTTGCAGCTCTTGTGCGGTCTCTGCCTGTGGAAGAACAGCCAAAACAAATTATTGTGACTCGTAAAGGGATGCTTGATCCATTGGAGGTTCACTTGCTTGATTTCCCCAACATAGTTATCAAGGGAAGTGAGTTGCAGCTACCATTTCAGTCATGCTTAAAGATAGAGAAATTTGGTGATTTAATTTTGAAGGCAACAGAACCACAAATGGTTTTGTTCAATATTTATGATGATTGGCTGAAGAGTATATCATCTTACACTGCATTCTCTAGACTCATTCTGATTCTTCGTGCACTTCATGTTAATAATGAGAAGGCAAAGATGCTACTCAAGCCTGACAAGACTATCGTTACTGAGCCACACCACATATGGCCTTCACTCACTGATGATCAGTGGATGAAAGTTGAGGTTGCTTTAAGGGATCTCATACTCTCTGACTACGCCAAGAAGAACAATGTGAACACCTCGGCACTTACTCAATCTGAGATACGTGATATTATTCTTGGAGCTGAGATCACTCCTCCTTCTCAACAAAGACAGCAGATAGCAGAGATTGAGAAACAGGTAATGTTTCCTCCAACTTCATTTGTGTTTTCTTGCTCTTTAATCCTTGCTTGCCATAAAAATTCTATCTTGTTGGACTTTTCAGGCTAAAGAAGCAAGTCAACTGACAGCGGTCACCACAAGGACCACAAATGTGCATGGTGATGAACTCATTGTCACAACCACTAGTCCATATGAGCAAGCTGCATTTGGTTCTAAAACAGATTGGCGTGTCAGAGCTATATCTGCTACAAATCTCTATCTTCGAGTCAATCATATCTATGTGAATTCTGAGGATATCAAGGTACAAATTAGTGCTGTATTTATTATTTTCTTGATCATTTACATGAAAACATTCCCACTGTTTTTTGACGCTGTACACGTGATGTTACAGGAAACTGGATACACTTACATCATGCCGAAGAACATCTTGAAGAAGTTTATCTGTATAGCAGATCTGCGAACCCAAATTTCTGGGTACTTGTATGGTATAAGCCCCCCAGACAATCCTCAGGTCAAGGAAATCCGTTGTATTGCTATGCCCCCACAGTGGGGGACTCATCAACAGGTTCATCTTCCATCAGCACTTCCTGAGCATGATTTTCTCAATGATCTGGAGCCTTTGGGATGGATGCACACACAACCAAATGAGCTCCCTCAGTTATCACCACAGGTCTGACTATTTTCTTTTAATCCAAAATTGAGTGCGACCACTCTGTTTTCTGGTCTCTAATGGAGTACAAAAGTTTGTCTCTCATATGCTTTCTTGCCTTAACCATTTGTTTTGTGTAGGATCTCACGGCTCATGCTCGGGTTCTGGAGAACAACAAGCAATGGGATGGAGAAAAGTGCATCATTCTGACATGTAGTTTCACTCCAGGATCATGCTCCTTAACTGCATACAAGCTTACTCCCAGTGGTTACGAGTGGGGACGTGTCAACAAGGACACAGGAAGCAATCCTCATGGTTACCTACCAACTCATTACGAGAAGGTTCAGATGCTCCTGAGCGACCGCTTCCTTGGTTTCTACATGGTGAGTAACTAGTTATAATGTTGAAGACTTGTTTAATCCCATGTCCAAAAAATGGGTGGTTGTTTATGATGTGATCTGCTTGATTATTATTGGGGCTAACTGGCTTGGTATTTTGCTTGTGTTCACTCAGATTCCTGATAATGGGCCATGGAATTACAACTTTATGGGAGTGAAGCACACAGTGAGCATGAAATTTGGAATCAAGCTGGGGACACCTCGGGAGTATTACCATGAGGACCATAGGCCAACACATTTCCTGGAGTTCAGCAACCTCGAGGAGGGTGAGACCGCTGAAGGCGATCGAGAGGATACATTCACATGAAGTATAACAATACTATCGTTGCTGTTGTTGGATCCCAATTGACGATGATTATGCCTTTTGAAACACTAGTTTACAATTGGCCATGATTGAGGATAAAATCTTGCCAACCCTTTTTCATTTTTGTACGAGTAAATGTATTTTCCTGATGATGTTACCCAGATCTCTGTTAAGCCTGCGACAGCGCTCTTTAAAGTTGTAAATATGTGCTAGAAGTTGGAATTGGTGATTAGCATTATTGTCTGCTTTTTGTGCTGTCCAAATCTGCTGGCTGGTGCTAGATAGATTACGAAGTGGTTTGCTCTTATGGCTTTTTAGTATTGTGCAAATCTATTTGCATGCTTGATTATCTTACGGCCAAGGGCATCGTTATGTGCTCAAGTCTTGTGTTCACGGGTCTTTTTCTCATTGGCAAAATTCAGGAACTGCCTGCCTTTAGCGCTAAATGATCTTTCTATCCTTCCTGGAATTTTGATAAATTTAGAATAATTTTGTAATAAAAAATAACAAAAACACACCTCCCCCTCTCATTTACTCGAGTGATTCATCCCAATACAAGGAAACAATTAATGAAAGGAACAACTTCACAATTTCTAATTTTCTTTCAAACCAAAAAATACGGGCACACTTACTAGACAGATACCAAGGCCTCTTGGTATACGTAAGGGTTACAAGCACAACCACTCTTAAACACAGTTTGCACAACACTTCAGTGGCACAACTCTGATAAATTGATTTGCCAGTGCTACCTTGTGTTCACTCAATCCAAACACCCTCAACGATCATGAGTATTTTCATTTACAATCTCTCTCACTTCCGGGTTCGCGTCCTTCTCCTCTGAGATGAACTCTGAGCTGTCCTCGGCAACAAATATTCCATCATTACAATCAACAGCCGGGGGGGCCTTGAACAGCTCATCATTTTCTAGCTCAGATAATCTCTCCTTCGACTCTCCCTTCAGTAGCGCTACCACATCAAGCATTGTGGGTCTTCTCTCTGGTTGATTCTGAGCACATAAAAGAGAGACAAAGACAACCCTTTTCAACTCTTCCTCGTTGTACTTGCCATTCAGCTTGGGATCTGCCAGTTCACTTAATTTCCTCTCACAAGCCAGCGGCTGAGCCCAATCTGTAATTGTTCTTTTAACTGTGGCACTCAGCTTCTCAAGTGGTTTCTTGCCAGTTGCAAGCTCTAGCAAAAGAATGCCAAAGCTGTAAACATCACAGCTCTCTGATGCTTTCCCCAGCATAGCATATTCAGGGGCAAGGTAGCCAAGGGTACCTTTAACTCTTGTGGTTACATGTGTTGCACCATCAGGGATTAACTTTGCAAATCCAAAATCAGCAACCTGAGCCTGGAAATTTGAATCTAGTAACACATTGCTAGCTTTGATGTCTCTGTGGATGATATGAGGGGTCGCATGGTGGTGAAGGTAACTGGAATAATCAAATGATGAAATAAGCTGTGTGGAAGCAGGATGAGATAGGAAGGAGTTGAGTATGATATACTTACGCAATTCCCTCAGCAGAACCTATTGCAATGTTCATCCGCCTCTTCCAGTCAAGAAGACATTCTGCAGAGTGCTGCCCATGAAGGTGAGAGAGCAGGCTCAAATTTGGCATGTAGTCATATACGATTAGACGCTCTTGCCCTTCAGCGCAATAACCACGTAAGCTCAGCAGATTCTTGTGCCTAACACGTGCTAGTATCTCCACCTCAACAGCAAATTCCATATCTGCTTTGTTGCTCCAGACCTTTAACCTTTTAACTGCAATCTGCAAAAATACCTCTTTCAGAATTTGGATCTAATTTATGGAAATTGACATAGAAGAAGCACATAAACAATCAGAAGGTGTCTCTAAAAGACATCCCAGAAATTAAAACTTGAGAATTCCTTAACAGAGTCCCAAGTTAAAAACCTAACAAGAGTAGGCAATGCTATAGTGGATGGGGAACACCTATTCTCTGCTACATCCCCAAAAAGCTAGTGGGTCTAAAGAAAAAGAGGAAGATTCCTGTCACTGTATAGAAAGTAAAGCATTACAATAATCTATTGCTTTGCATAGGATAACTTAAAGATCAAGCAAGAAATATACGAGCTTCCAGCTTCTTTTAATGACAGCTTACACCCGACACTTTGGCATAACAAAACTAATAAAGATAGCAAATTTCAATTTTCTCACTTTTTAATTGATTCCATGAGCACAGATCAATTGCTTTTCCAAAAGGCATGTGAGTTACAAGTTAATGGAAAGTTACAATAAGAAGCTCAACAAGATCATAGCTTGATAATCAAAGTCAATCAAGCTGCGAAATGCAACACCACATCTAAGAAATATATAAGAAAAGCAGATTATATTGAATTCAAACATAACACCAATCCACTTCACAAAAATTTCCTTGACAAGTAGTCCTTTGAAAGAGCATGTATAACCACTTTATTCCATGAAGTTTCAACAGTTTAATGATATATTCTAAAATTGTTAAGTACGATCTTGGGAGGGAAAATTTAGAGTCCAATCTTTTGATGATTGACATGATGTGACTACCCTCAATGGTTAAGGGGGTGTTTGGGAGTGTGGTTGCTGTTGCTTTTCAAAGTGTTTTTCGTGCCGAAATACATCAAAATGATATTTTTTTTTATTTTTTAAAAATCATTTTTGACATCAGCACATCAAAATGATCTAAAAACACAAAAAAAAAAAATTCATTTCAATTGAAAAAAAAAAAACAAAAAGATTTGAATTTTGGTGAAACACGGTTTGCACCGCTCATACAAACAACCTCTAAATATGCATCATAGCAGTAGCAAGTTGAAGACTTACTGTTGCCCCAAGTAATGGCACCTGTTAGCATTCTTGCTATAAGAACTAGAACTTTTTCGGTGTCTAATTAAAAGAAATAAAGAAATTTCACCATAAAGCTCACATTTCTGTAATAGAAAATCAATTCTTTGGAAACTTGTTGGAATTACTATAAATTACTCTAGGTTCCAAATTCTGAGTTGCTTTTTATGTGCTTTGGATAATTTAAAAAAAAACAAACAAACGGCTACCCAAATACATCTGTTGGTTTACCCTGAGGATGTAGCTGCATTCAAATCAGTTACAAAATTGTCACTGACCAAAAACAATTGAGATGAATTTCTCTTGGTCTACCCAAAATAAACCCAATTGTGAGATGAGAGCCAGAGACAACATGATACCACCACTAAAAATTCACCCTTGCATCTTTAAGAAAAGAATTCTCTATCTTGCATTCTTTAAGCATCATCTTTTACATGTGCAAACACTCACTTATGATTACTAAATAGCAAGAAAAGAGCAAGTACTTTTTGTTGCCCTTCTGTATTATTGACACCGACATAAATTTCCCTATCTTTCCAGAAGCATCAATTCTATCAGGTGAAAGTCATTGTTTATCTATTACCGCACAATACGTGGGGAAAGAATTAAAAGAGTACTAAACATCTCATTGACAATTCCATTTCCCTTGTCATCAAGTGAGTTCTGCATGGTTTAATGGAAGATTGGAATATGACTGGAAATCACAGACATAAAGGTTGATTCCACACTATGCATCATGATGAAAAGACATCTAATACTCACTGTGGTATCTCAGTTTTCAGCAAGATACATAAATAATCCCAAATAATAGATGAACTGAGAGATTTGGCTTGGTGGGCTTGAAGCAGGGCTCACCAGAGAGGGGATTGACCCGCCTTAACCTCTACTAATGCTTCACAGTTATAAATGCGATCCATAACCCTTAAAACATATAATAATGGACAATTGGCACACATTTCATTGGATAAGTATGCCCCCTCATTTCTCAAGTGCATGCTTCCCAACTTCACTGTATCTCTTTCTATTCTCCTCTTTCATTCCCTTTCAGGAATTCCTACCATCACATTCACCTCACAAAGGATACCCAAATTCTGACCCTTTCACTGCTATGTGTTACTCTCATTAAGATATTCAAGTTTTATTTGTACACGACATGCCCGCCCCAAAAGAATCAACCTACCCACATCGTTCTAGTTTCATCACCACTACTGTTGTACTACAAGAAATGAACTTAGTAAAATACTTCAAGGACCACTTGATACATAGCCCCTTTTCTCCTAGCAGAATAGTATTAGCAACACGAATTCAGAGTCAGTTCAATAATCATATGAACATCCTACTAGTGGTGACACACAAAAGACAATTTTGAACAACCCCCCCCCCCACCCCCCCGCATTGCTATTTATTAGCACAGTTCCTAAAAAGGAATTAATCCCCCCCAAAAAATAATAATGGAAAAGAAAAGAAAAGGCTCTTAATTGCTAGTATTCAAAGCTTCAAAATCTGAGATTTTGTTATTTCAATCCGTTATGATTTCCTAGTCCTGTCCTTGAATGTCATGAATCCCAATACTGTTTGCACTAGCATGAAGGTCCACTCACATAGGCTCAACAAACAGACCTGCTCATGCAATCTTCATAAAAAAGATTTGACTTGGATCTACTATCAAAATAAGACACAGAGAACCAAGCTAAAATATATAGAATCAAACAATTTCATATAGTCCAAAGAACTAAAAATAAACAATCTTGAACAAATAACTGAGGTTCAAAAAACAGATAAAAATTTGAAAAATGACAACAGTCAAAAATAACAAAAGAAATCAATTAAATTTCAACAAAGACTTATTGCATGTGAAAAACTACTATATATCTTTCAACCATTAACATGAGAACAAAATGCTTAAACATAAATGGAGGGCCAAAACAAGGAAGCTGAAAATCAAACCATCACCTGCGATCCATCCCAAAGCTGACCCCAATAAACACTGCCAAATCCCCCTTCTCCCAGCTTGTTATCATAATTGAAGTTGTTAGTTGCTGAGTGCAATTCCTTCAAGGAGAAAATCCGCCATGTTGGTTGCTTCTTTCCTCGCTTTTTCCTATAAAACCGATCACAAACTCACATTAAAAAAAAATCAATTTTATTAGTATTCACCTCATTTCAGCAAGTGGACAAAAATCCCAACAGAAATTTCTAACAGCAACAAAACATTTACACAAACCCTCCCTATTAGAAACACAATGAAAAGTAGTATCCCAAGAAAACACTAGAAATTGATTACAGCTTCTGAACCCTTAAATCCAAATCATTGAATTCTCATTTGCCAACCAATTCCCTCGATCTTTAATTTCCAGTCCTGTATTTCAAAACCATGAAGCAAACAAAAACAATCTTCAACATAAATACACACACACACACACACACACACACATGCCATCTTGATCAACTCCAATATCCAAAACTCAAAACCCAAAAAAATCAAATGAACTAAAAAGAAAAGAAAATAGCAATCAAGAAATAGAAAGAAAAAAAAGAGCAAAATTTTCTTTACGAGCAGTTGACGAGAAACCTACCGATCGGAATTCTTTACACAACAAAACATAGAAGCAAAGGCCATATCCAACTTCACCAACAAAAACCCACTTCTTCTTTCTCTATAAATCACTATGTCTTCTCTCCCCCAACCCCTCTAACGTGATGATGCAACACTCAGCGCAGACATTTTCTTTACTTTTCAAACTTCTTGGATAGTTACGGGTTTTGGCTATAGCAGAGAAGGAGTGTGAGCTAAGAAAGGAAGGGCCTTTCTTCCCTACTTAGTGGCTGTTTCCAACTTTCAAATCACTCGCTTGTGGGACCAATTCGCTGTCTGAACATTGTTTCGATGCATAGGAGTTTGACATTTTTAATTATTTATATTAAAAATAAGTTTTAATATATTATTTTCTAGTAATTGTTTTTTCTAAGATAAGCGGTGTCCAATGCAAAATAGACACGATTTATATGCTTTTATATTTATTTTATTTTTGAATGAGAGGATATTAAATTATTTTACAATATGCTTTTATTAAATACCTTATTTTATTTTAAAATATATATTTAAAAAACTAATGCATTATTGGGTAGTTTCGAGCTGTTAGATTGTTTATAGATTTGTAAAAGATGGTGATTGGGTGGTTGACAAATTAGGTACGCAAGTGCTCCTCTTTTATCATACCAATTAAAGCCTATAATTACAAATTAAAAGCATATCTGTGACATTAATTATTTTTTAATAAAATAATATATATTTCAAAAAATATGTATTTTATATAACACGTTAAAATGATGTAAATATTATTAAAAAAAACATTTTTAAAATATAAAATCAACTCATCAACATAAATAGAAAGTCAAAAAGCTTCCGACTATCGTGACTGTTTTTTATTTTAAATTGAATTTTTTTTAGTGTAATTAGATATTTTAATATTAAAAAAAATTATTTTAATATATTTATAAGTGAAAACATGTTTAAGAAAATAATAATAATCACATCCCAAAACACCGTCGTTTTATACAATGACATTAAATTTGATGACATTATTTCTTGGTTCGAGAGTCCCACTTTTCCATTTAAAAGTATTTTAAAAAAAAAATATTTTTTATTTTAAATAAAAATTAAAAATGGTTAGTATTTTTAAATTATTTTTATATATAGATGTCAAAATAATTTTAAAAAAATATTATTTTAATATATTAATAAACAAAAAATATATTTAAAAACAAACCGTCGCTGTAATAAGCAAAAACAAACATATTAAGGGGGTGTTTGGGAGTGTGGTTCCTGCTTATTTTCAAAGTGTTTTTCGTGCCGAAATATATCAAAATGATATTTTTTTTATTTTTTAAAATTTTTTTTTGACATCAGCACATCAAAATGATCTAAAAACACTAACCGCCGATTTTTAAAATGACAAAAAAAGAAAAAAAAAACATCAAAAAACAGCAAAAAAACAGGTTGGCAAGCAATGCCAAACGGGGACTAAATCTTGACTACATGGATTGAATTTCCTCCAGTATGATAAATTCATGGGTTGTGATGCCAATCGTTCCCTTTCCACTGCTAATAAATCAGAAGAACGATGGAGAGATGGCAACATCAATGATTCATCTCTTCTGCTTGGGAGTTTCTTGGGATTTAGGTACAGGTTCTTGGGTTTTCCTGGAAAGTTGAGAGCTTTTTGGTGTTTGGTTGAGTATAGCTCATGAATGGGATTGAAGATTACAGAGAAATAGTGTGTGACATGTCGTATACTTTGGTTATATATTATGTATTTTGATATTTTTTTTTTACTAAAAATATATACTGAGTAATTTGATAAAAATAGATATTATTGTGTTGGTTGGTGCAATAATGCTACAAATTAATGTCTTAGATTTTTAGATGGGGATTTCAAGTTCAAGCTATAAAAAATAGTGAGATTAAGATTTAAAACTAGGAGGATAACTACTCCTTATTTTCCAACTACTCGGTCCTTATTCTTTTCATTTTCAGATTGATTGAAATACCTTAATATATTTGGTACATAGGTTTTGATTTTTTCAATTTTATCTTTTGGTGGGAACTGTTTATATATTTGATTTTCATTACAGCCCTTATACTTTTAATTTTTTATTTCAATTTCTTTATTTGTTTTTTACATTTCTTAAATTGTTTCTATTTTTGTACATGTTTTCATGTATATATGTTCTTAGTTTTGGTTTTTTATTTTTATTATTTTCTCTTTTGTTGAGGTAATATTTTTTTTAAATGATTTAAATCTTAAATTTTAGTTTGTGATTGTGATCATTTAAAAATTGATTTTTTTCGCTTTGTTCTTTCTTTTATCTTAAATTTTGGTTTGTTTTGGTCTTCATGTCAAATGATTTTTTTCAACTAATTATATTTAATTTTGTTTCCTCATTTATTTTTTTTGTTTGCTCTTTTGTTAAAGGATTTTTTTATTCTTTGATATAATTTTCTTCTTTCCATTATTTACGCAATAATAATAATAGTTTTGGCTTTTTTTTCACTTACTCTTTTGTTAAAAATTTTGAGTTTTTTTTATTCCTTAGGGTAATTTAATAATTCATTTTGTTTTAGCAGTAATGGTAATGATAATTTTATTTATTATAATCATGATAATATTAGTGACATTATTAATCATAATACTTGTCGCACCCCATCGCGAGAGCGCAATGTCGCGGCGACCCTCCCCGTGAGCGAGGGAAATCATGTGACGGTCTTATCTTTATTTTTGAAAAAGAGAGTCGCCACCAAGTATTATGGTTACTAGGAAACCTAAAACTAGTCTTTCAGAGATTGTAAGGCAAGGAACTGGTTGCGCAAAGAGAAGGTTTTAACACCCCTAATACGCTTTATCTAAGGTAAGCTACTTGACGTTTTAGTTTGCCTATGATTTGTCATGGTTTTGATCTTTCAAAGAATATGTTGGTTAAATGATGATATTTTATCTCTGCTGAATATTTTGAATATTAACCCCTTAGGATTTATTTATCCAAACACCAACGGTGAATAATGGTAAATTATCCTCGACGAATATTTTGAATATTTGACCCCTTAGGATTTAATTATCCAAATACCAACGGTGAATAATAGCAAATTATTCCCGTCAAATATTTTGGATATTAACCTCTTAGGATTTATTTATCCAAACACCGGCAATGAATAATAAACCTAAAAAAATAAGATTTTAATATTTTTGGAATATTGGCCAATACCCTTCGAATTTTCACAAACATATTGTAAAATCCTAAAAACTAAGAGAAATAATTTTTCTTTACGAGATCCATGCTAAAACACATTTTTTCTTCAAACTCCAAGATAATATATTTTTTTAAAAACAAACAGAATTTTCAAAATTCTGCTAGTGTATTGGTTGTATGCATAAAACCACATTTATGTTCTAGATATTTTTCTCAAAAAAATATTTTTTATTTTTTTTCCATTTATATTTTTTCTATTTTATTATTATTATTATTATTATTATTATTATTATTTTATTATTTTATTTTATATTTTTTTATTCATTTTTTTCCCGGTGGACTGGCTGTTAGCCCACCTTGTTTGGGGCCTAGGCTACCAGCCTAGCCTTTATTCAATGTCTGGGTTGGGCACAAAGCCCGACCCGACCCGACCCAATTACTGTTCACATGTAGAGAATAGTAATCGGGACATTTTGCATGAAAAATAAATAAGATGAACAACAAATAGAGATTTTTCAAGTATGACGAATGGTGTACCTGTTAATACCGTTATTTAGAGGAGGTCGAGGTGGCTCTTCTGGTCGTGGTGGCGTCGGAAATGATGGTCTGTGGTGGCCAGAAATGAGGTCAGAAGTGGACGGGATTCGTTGCTATCAACTGTTACCGTCAACGCTGCTGCCACTGCTGCTTCCCGGAGAAGATGGTTGAGCTTCTGGAGTTGGGGGAAGGCTGTCAGTGGTGATGAGGTGGACGGAGTTGATGGCTGGGGTGCTTAACCGTGAAGGAGAGAGAGAGACCGACGTACTGGTTTCAGGAGAGAGAGAGACCTGCAGATGTTACCGTTACAAACAACGATCGGCTTCCCCCTGCGGCAGTAGGCTTGCTGGTGGCGATGTGCTGGTGGCTGGCAGGGGGTGGTGCAGGCGGCTGGTCGGCAGCTGGGGGTAGGCAATGGCGTGCGCTGTGTCTGTTGCTTTGAGGGGTCAAAGTGCATTTTGATCCCTCAATTTGTAATTGTTTTAAATGCATCCCCAATTGGATCTAAACGTATGATTTTGTGCAATTAAACCCCGTCAGAATTTCAATATCAGCCTTGACTTTGCGCATCTTTTTTTATTTTGGTCCTTGATTTCTGATTTGCATGATTTCACCCTCAATCTACCATAAAACTCTTAATTTGTTACTTTGGTCCCCGATTTCGCATAATTGGCTTGAAAAAATTCAAATTAGTCTTTGCAAATTCTAATCTCATCAATTGAGCCCGAATTAAATTTAAGAACTTGATTTCTCATTGACTAAGCCCTTAATAAAATTAATTTAACCAATTTAAAGTATAATTAAGTCATCGCACTTGATTAAATCCTTTAATTGGACCATAAATTAATTCTCAAATATAATTACACTTCTAAATTAGCCAATGATTAAATCGAATTGGCCCATAAAAATATAATTATATCTTTCAACTTAATTTCTATGTAGATTTATCCAATAATAGATTGCTTTAGTCTTGAATCTGTATTTTTCTTCATTTCTAGGCACAAAAGATGTATGATTGAGCTCCCGAAAACATCCAAAATTTTCACCTTGATTTTTCTGCCGATGTCAACCCCTTTTATTTTAGTTTATGTTATTTTTGGATAGATTTGTGGAATAACATAAAATTGGGTTATGACAATACTAATAGAAATTGTTATTTATTATAATGATTATAGTGTTTATGGTGTTAATAATTATGCCTTTGATGGTAATAAAAACAATAACTCATAACATAATATAGAAAATATCAATAATGATAATAATAATAATAATAATAATAATAATAATAATAAAAATAAAGGTGTTGACTATTGTTATAATAATAACAATGATTATAACAATAAAGATGACGACACCGATAGTACTGTCAATAATAATCAGAATATTGATTATTTACAATAATTGTTATTATATCAGTTATAATAATTGAGACAATTTAATAATTATGATAATAACAATGAAAATAATAATCCAAATAATTCAATAGTCGATGTTGTTTTTGTGAAAAATTGACTCTTACAACTTTTAAAATATGATATTTTAGATATAATATCATATAAACAAAAAATATATGAAGCTACACGTAGATAAAATGAGTAAAAAAATTGGATCAAATTATCTAAAATGAAAAAATATACAAGTTGTTTACCCTTCATTTTGCGAGAACCAAATTTTTAAACATGTGAAAAAAAAAAGTTGATGGTCCTATATTTTTTTTATTATGTTATACATCTGAGTGAAATAATAAACCTACAAAACTTTTGATTATTTGGATTTTTTATATATTTATTTTAATAGAAATAATATGTTCAAAATAATGATAACAATTATTTTACAGGTATTTTTTCTTAAAAATTATATATATATATATATATATATATATATATATATATATATATATATATATATATTCTTTATTATGCTATAAATCTGAGTGAAATAATCAATCTATAATTTTTTTTTTATTATTTTGATTTTTTTATATAGTCATTTTATTATAAATAATGTGTTCAAAATAATAATAACGATTATTTTATAGGTATTTTTTCTTAAAAATTGAGAATGATTATATATTTTGATATTTGTTTAATGTTGATGTCTTATATATATATACACAAAACAAAATATTTTTGAAAAAAATATAAATTTTAATTTAATCGCACTATTCTAATATCATGTAAATTATAATAATATAAAAAATCATTCTTAAAAAATGAAAAACACATAATTTCATTTCTTTTTATAACAATAATGATAGTGACAATGATGATATTGCCACTAATAATTAGAATATTAATTATTTATAATAATGATTATAATGACAACTTTAATAATTATAACAATTTATCAATTATGATACTAACAACAAGAATAATGATTGAAACAATTCATTAGTCAATATTATTTTTTTAAAATATTTACTTTTGTGGTTTTTTATGTATGATAATTTAGATCTAATATCACGTAAATAAAAAAAATATACAAAACCACACGTTGACAAAACTGGTAGCAAAATTATCTACAATGATAACAATTATTTTTAAGGTTTTTTTCCTTAAAAATATGTTAGATTAATTATATATTATAATATTTTTTTTAATATTAATGCCTTAAAATATATAAAAAATAAACTAACATTTTCATTTACATCTCAAATTAATTTAATCTAAGTATTCTTAAATATTTGTAATATAATAATATATAGAAAAAATCTATAAAAATAAAAATAAAAACATTTTTTGAAATTAAAATTACTCTAAACTAAAAAACTAAAAATATATCAAGCTACATATAAATAAAAGAGATGAAAAAAAAAACAAAGATAATAAATCACCAACGATAGAAGATTTACTACACTTGCATACAAAAAAAATTCACTTTCATTTCACATCGCCAGAGCTGCTCTGTTTTTTAAAGCAAGTTGTATTTGATACAAATATAAATAATAATAAAAATTAGAAATCAAAACTAAGAGTGTAGATACATAAATATATAAAAAATTAAAAACTATCCTAGAAGAAAAAAAAAATCAAGGTATTAAAATTAAACCAGAAAAAAATAAAAGAATAAAAACCAAAATAAATTAAAAGAAATTATATATGCTGAACACATGACAAAAAAAATATTTTATCTTAGTGGCGAAACACAAGTTTATGGCTCGCATATAAAAAAATATATGAAGTCACACGTGGACAAAACAAGTAAAAACTTTATGCCAAATTATCTACAATTAAAAATAATTACATCGCATTTAAACGCAGTCAGCATAGTTTTTTTTAACATGTAACAAAAATTTTAATGGTCCTATATTTTTTTTATAATATTGTACATCTTAGTTAAATAATCAACTTAAGAACTTACAATTATGTAGTTTTTATATGTATATATTTTACTATAGCTAAGACATTTAAAATAATGATAATAATTATTTTTATGACTTTTTTCTTAAAAATAAGTGAGACTAATTATATATTGTGATTTTTTTATATTAATATCTTAATATATATATATATATATATATATATATATATATATATATATATATATATATATATATATATATATATATATATATATATGAACTATTTTTTTTATAATTCTCACATTAATTTGATCTTAGTATTCTAAAACACTTTTAATATAATAATATGAAGAAAAAATCTTCAAACTAATCTTTATTAATTTTTAGCAGTTGCATACTTGTTATTTGTCAAATAAATTATTTGTCGAATAGTTAAAACATATGCAACAAACAATTAGTATGTTGCAAACAACAAATAATTCATCTTTAGTCAATTTGATCAATTGCAGTTTTGATATCTACCAATTAAGTTATTACACAAGTAATTAAAACCAAAAACCACCAATCAAATTGTTTGTCTCATAAAACAAATTACTCATCTTGCTAAAATTCTTCTATTATAATTTTACTATCTTGTAATGAAATAATTCATCAAACAAAAAAAAAACATACACAACAATTAATTAGTGTATTACACAAAGCACATGACTCATTTTCAATGAATTTTATCGATTCCAATTGTACAATCAACCAATTAAATTATTAACAAAAAAATTTAACAATAGCAACATTCAATCACTTTTAGATGAAAAGATAACTCATTTCTAATAGATTTTATCGATTATATTTTTACTAATAAAATATTAAAATAACTAATTACAATGTGTACAAAATCAATAAGTTTTCTAATTAAAAAAACCTAGCGGGTAAGTAACTTCATCCTTTAACTAGTCATGGAAAATAAAACATTCCTTTTTCATTTGGTCTATTTATCGTTATTACATTAAATAGTGACAAATTAGTCTTTTTATATTTTAGGTGCACATTAAAATTATTTAAAAAAGAAAATAGGATTAGGGGATTTTTTCGTGTTATAATGCTTTAAGTGCAAAATGAAATAATTACATTGATCTTGAAAGTAGAAAAAAATAATCAAAACTTACTTTTATTATCTTTTTAATTATAATTAATTTGAAAATGGGTAATTTAGTTGTTTAACATAATTAAATACAATTAACAATAAATCTTAATCATTACGTTAGGTGCTTATGATGATCTCAATTAAGTATACAAAAAAAATATTTAGGTGCTTTCATTATACCTGTTTAAAAATGTGGTTGAATTTATTTTTGAAATTATTTTCATTCACAAATACATCAAAATAATATTTTTTTTTTATTTTGAAAAATTATTTTTAACATTAGCATATGAAAATGATCTAAAAACACAAATATTTTTTATTTAAAGTAAAAATAAAAATATATTTTTTTAAATTTTTTTTCAAAAGCGTTTTTGAAACGCAATACTAAGGGCAATTGTGTTTTTTAATTGCAAGAAAAATCTTAATCATTATAATAAATGCAAGTTTGAAGTTAAAAAAAAAACTCTAAAAATCTTAGACTGCAAGCATGTTAAAATATAATAGAAGAAAAACACACCACTTGAAAATTGTCTCAAGGAATCTCTTGTAATATTTTTTCAAAGTCATGTGGAGGGAAAACTACAAATCAATATATTTAAAAAAAATAAAAATAAAGAAAGGCTACATAAGAAGAGAGTTTATAAAAATTTAATAATCTTATACAAACCAAAGGGCTGTATATAAAAAAAGAGCCTAGACAATTAGGCTTGTCTCTATAAACAAAAGGCTATATACACATGTTTTTTTAAGTGTCCGTTTGGTATTGCTGTGGCGCCAGAGATTTGAAAAAAACAATAAAAATAAATGTTTGGTTATTTGTAAAGCACCAGTACAAAGCATGGATCCCACGTATAATTTGGCTCAAGATGCCGGTGCAAGAAAAGCAATAATTTATTGTTTTTCTTGCTGCGATTCAATTGAGGGGGTGAGGGGCGCCTTTGTGGTGTGTGTGTGTGTGTGTGTGTGTATTAATTATTAAAATAATCTAACAACTAATTAAAATATAAATAATGTTTATATAATATATGTTTATTAATATAAAAAATATTTTTTTAATATTAAAATAATTTAAAAATTAATTAAAATATAAAGAATGTTTACATAATATATGTTTATTAATATACAAAATATATTTTTAATATTAAAATAATCTAAAAATTAATTAACATATGAACAATGTTTACATAATATATGTTTATTAATATAAAAAAGTATTTTTAATATTAAAATAATCTAAAAATTAATTAACATATGAACAATGTTTACATAATATATGTTTATTAATATACAAAATATATTTTTAATATTAAAATAATCTAAAAATTAATTAAAATATAAATAATTTTTAATCTCAATTTCAACCATAATTTTAACCAAACACTTCACAACTTATTTTGAATCGCAGTAAAAACATTTTTTTTAAAACTGTTTTTTTCAATCTCAATTACAAAAGCAAAAGCAATTCCAAACAGACCCTTATCTCTTGATTATTTTTATATATATAAAAAACATGACGTGTTATGTGTGGTGACAAATGATGTGAATTTTTGCAATCTTTTTGTTGGCATTTTCTTGGAAGACACAAACATGACCAAGATTGTGTTTATTTTTATTTTTATTTATTTATATATATATATATAATATTTTTATTTTAATTATCAATGAGCTATTTGTTAATAATATTATTCTCATTTAAATTATATTCTTGGACATGGACCGACCACCCCGACCCATAAAAATAAAATAAAATAAATATCATGATTTTCCCACCTGCTATTTCCTTGTAATCTCCGCTCCCACCGTCTCCCTTCCTTCTTAAAGTTATAGACTTCCCTCTCATTTATGTCATCACCCATCTTTAGTCATGAAAACAATCGCCGGCGCCGGCGCCGCAGCAACTATCATCCCCACGCTTCCCACCCCATATAAGCGCAAACAGATCAGCGTTAACGGCGTCGACATGGAGAATAAGGATAAGCAAACTAATGGCATTGCCACCGGTTTCTTCGTTGTTGACCCATCTTTCTTGAAATGGACGTCGCGTGACGTGGTCTATGTGGCTACGCATCACTGGATTCCGTGCCTTTTTGGATTTGGGCTGTTGTTTTTCATGGCCGTGGAGTACACGCTCCGCATGGTGCCCTCGTCGTCGCAGCCGTTTGACCTGGGGTTTGTCGCCACGCGCCGCTTCCACGGGTTGCTGTCCTCGTGGCCGAAGCTCAACACCTCGCTTGCTGGTCTGAACACGGTACGTATGCCATTAACCATGAACAATACATGCATCGACGGATGGGCCATGGTTGATTTTGAATTACTGTTATTGTCATCACTCTTTCTTAAGATTTGATGTTTAATCGGTAAGCACATTCAAGGAACAATTGTAATTCGGAGTGGCAAGTAATTGACGAGGAGGAAGATGGGTACTGACGCCAATCATCTGCCAGAGTTTTAAGCAATCATATAGTATATAATAAACCATTTACGATGCTAAGCTGAATACATGTCCAGGTGTTTGTGGGAATGCAAACAGTCTATATCCTGTGGACGTGGCTAGTAGAAGGCAGGCCAAGAGCAACTATCTCTGCGTTGTTTATGTTCACTTGCCGTGGGATTTTGGGTTACTCCACCCAGCTTCCATTGCCCGAGGTTCGTATTGATTATCGACACAACCTCCCTCCCTCCCTCCCTCTCACTCTCAATTTCTAGCTAGGTTTCTTGGAATATTGACAAGAGACTTGACACCCATGCTGCATTAGCTATCTGCTATAAATATAAACAGATGATTTTGAAAAGTCTGAGTAAAATATGTATTATAAATTATAGATATTGAGTTGTTTTTAAAATCATAGATGGTTTATCAATTGCCAATGATGTTTTCCAGGTGTTTTGTATAACAAATAGGTTGAAAATTTAGATTTCTAGCACTCCAAACCAGCCTTGTTTTTCCAGCTATCATAGTTGCCGGAAACTAGGCAATACAGACGACATGTCATCTGTCTCAACAGATATTGCATTGTTTTTTTTTTTTCAAAAAAAATAGAGTGAATGACAGATCATCCATCCTAGAAAAAAGGACCCAGTGCATGCCTTCACTAAATGGATCAGGCTCGACAATGCCTTTTTTTTAATTCTTTTTTTTTTTAATATTTGTAATGCTTTTTTTAATTTATTTATATTTAGAATAATATCTTTTTTTTTTTTTTAATTAATGGCTATTTTTTGGCTATTCATTTAATTTTTGAACCATATTTTTTCTAATTCTTTTAGAGCAATTATAAGAAAATAAACCAATTAAAAAAAGCCAAATGCATTTTCGGCCCACAAAAAAATAAACGAATTAAATGCAGCCATGTGGGAAAAAAAAATCAAACTCTTCGAAGAAAAAGTAAAGCATTTAATTCTTCCATTTTAATATAGATTGGCTTTTCAAGTGATTTTTTTTCCATTGGAGTAATAAAGCCATATTTATTAGTGGTTGACTGAAAAATATTTTTATTTTCAGATAATATAGGAAACCTTTCATAGTTTTTTTTTTATCAGTCAACTTAATATGAGTCTATTTCTATTATTATTTGATTAAATAAAAAAATTAATTTGATAAAAAAATAAAAATACATATAGCTTAACAGGATGAATATATTATTCTTGATTTTTAAAATATTATTTTTAGAAATTATTATTTATTAACATATAGTTTTTGATTACATGATGATTTTTTAATTTCTACTTGGAATTTTTTTAATTACAAAAATATATATATTTTTTATAAGAAAAAAAATGCGCTGACGTGGAATTAGTTGTGGCTCTATGATTAGTATCGCTTACGTGTCCCATCTGTGGATTCATTTGTTGACAGGAATTTTTAGGGTCAGGAGCGGATTTTCCCGTCGGAAATGTGTCATTTTTCCTGTTTTTCTCAGGCCATGTTGCAGGGTCACTGATTGCATCATTGGATATGAGAAGAATGCAGAGATGGGAGCTGGCTCGGACATTTGATTTGCTCAATGTTCTGCAAGCTGTTAGGCTGCTTGGTACCAGGGGTCACTACACCATTGATATAGCCGTCGGTGTAGGTGCTGGTTTTCTCTTTGATTCGCTTGCCGGAAAATATCTTCAGAGGAAAACGATTGCTAATTCTGTTGCTGCCATGGACGGGAGCAAGCTTTTTTTCTCTAGCTAGAGAATGGCAGAAGGCACCAATAGAGAAGGGAGGATATATTATGAGTGACTGGTAGTGGCAGCTTACCCTACAGGAAGATTTATATAGACATCGATGAGCGCCTGGTTGCTGCATGTACCCTTACAGGAGGGCACCAATATCTATATAATATGCGCGACTTGTAGTTTAATGTACCCTGCACGGGTGCACCCATATTAAATTAAAATATATATATATATAATGCATTATGGTTTAATTGTATATCTAGACACAAAGAACTATGGATTTTAATAGTAAAATTATCATTTTATCTTTTTAACTGAAAAATTTAACCCTCTTTATCGGGGGTATTTTGAATATGTCCACGGGATATGTGTGGTATTTTCAAATTGTTTAGTGTCAATTGATATTTTTTGTTTTAATTTGCATGATGAAATTATCTATTTACTCTAGGGTGCTGACAAAAAGACAAGGGATTGTTGGGGTTATTTTTGGTTTTTCCTCTTATATAAAATAATAAAATATCAATTTTACCCTTGGGCTGGATGCATGACAAGGGTTGGCAGTGAGGGTGTTGTCGTTTTTAATATATTCGTGCACAATGCAACTATATAAATACTCTCAGAAAAGACAGAAACATAGGTCTGGCGTGGGCGCGTGCATGAGTATATAGGTAATTTAAGATTTTTTTTTATTATTTCTTTTTGAAATTACCATAGACATATTGTATAAACGCGACGTTGGTTTTCACATGTACGTGTCTGTTAGGCGGCGCATGCGGTGTCTATAGGTGGTGGAAAGTGTTTGGTCGTTGTGTCATCGGGTGCGCCTCTATGTTCTCTTTCTTCCAATACAGCACGTGTTGTGTGAGGATTGTTGAGAAATCACCGGTGGATAGTTTTTTATTCCCTCCTTTTTTTCAATGATATTTTCTTCTCTTTGTAGATAGAAAATGAACTACTTATTTATGTTATATGATTATTGCAAGTGTTTTCACAATTTATATTATGTTTAATTTAAATTGAATTATAAAATAAACTAATAATAATAAAGTGAATTCAATAATTCAGGTATCCGAATGTTTTTGTTTTTTAATAACGGTGATAATTTTATACTGGTGATTTCGTGAAAACATACTAAACAGATAAATTTATATCGATTTAAAATTTATATATTTTATAGAAAATTTATACTTCACAAAAATTCTGCACAAATTTATCATCTTATCCAAATTTATATTATAATAAATTTTTTATATATAATTAATATTTTTTATATTGAAAAAAATAAAATTTTGACTGAGATGAGTCGCAAGTAAATGACTACTGTGTATATATATATATATAATTTCCAACCACACAATTCTTTGGTATATTGCAAAGAGATCGTTGGAACTTGGAAGACGACCGGATCTAGCTTGAGATACGATGAACCTATGTAACGGAACCTGAACAAAGATTTAAAATAAGGAGAAAAAAACGAGGCCACCCATTTTCTGTAAAAATAAAAATAAAAATAAAAATAAAAATAAAATTCGTAACAATGTACCAGGATCACACTGATTAATATTGGTGATGGGAGCTTTTTTTCTTCTTCTCATTAATATATTATATTATTTTATTTTTAAAATTCATTTTTAATATTAATATATAAAAACAATCAACAAGTATTTAAAAAATCAAATTTTTATTGACCACGTGGCCGACCGCTTTACGTAAGCAATGAGGATCCATAACGTGCCCTGTTATTAACCTTTTGGAGAGTAGAATAATCATAATATTTTTGAATTTTTTTTAATATTTTTAAATTATTTATATATGTTCATGTTAAAAATAATTTTTAAAAATAAAAAAATATTATTTTAATATATTTTTAAATAAAAAATAACTTCAACCACACTGAATATTTAGATTAGATTTAAAGTTGATTTTAAAAAAAATATTAAATTGCTTATATTTTTTATTAATTATTTTTTTGTGAAATCGTCATTCAATTCATATAAACAAGATAATATGCGGAGTTGTAGTGCAAAGTAACTTTTATTTAACAATATAATAAAATAATATTTTTTTATAATAATTCATTAAAATTATATATAAATAATAATTTTTCAATTAAAATAAACTTTTTAAAAAAAAAAAATAACTTCAATTATCATCTATAATAATAATAATTTAGAAACTGCATCGCTCAATTGCAAGTTGATCCAAAAGTTTTTATATTAGCAAAAAGCATTATTAAAACGTCATCCTTATCACTGTCCAAACACAGGACACCGCACCACCTTTCCAAAAGAGAACCAAATCCTTCGCACCACTGAAAGGGAAGCGAAGTCGTCGACGATGTGCGCGGCAGCGGCGGCAGAGAGTAGAGGCGACTCCAGTCGTGCGTAACAAGAACTTGGTTTCTCATTCTCTGTTCTGGTCAGTTATCCTCAACTTTTGTTCCTTCTCAAAGTTTCGAAGTTAGGGTTTAAGTGTTGAGAGATGGAATCTTAATTTTGCAATCAGGATTTCAATTACTGTTTTTCTTTTGTGTGATTGAGAATTTGTATCATTTCAGGCTTGTGAAAAGAAGAATTTTTGCAGTCGAGGGCTCGGATTTTGAATTAAAAAGAGAAAGATGGAGTCTTGCAATTGCATTGAACCGCAATGGCCAGCTGAAGAATTGTTGATGAAGTATCAGTATATATCAGATTTCTTTATCGCACTGGCCTATTTCTCTATTCCTCTAGAGCTCATCTACTTTGTTAAGAAATCTTCCGTGTTTCCGTATAGATGGGTGCTTGTCCAGTTTGGTGCTTTTATTGTTCTCTGTGGTGCTACTCATCTTATTAACTTATGGACTTTTAACATGCATTCGCGAACTGTGGCTGTTGTGATGACTACTTCCAAAGTTTTGACTGCGGTTGTGTCCTGTGCCACTGCGCTTATGCTTGTGCATATTATTCCAGATCTTTTGAGTGTTAAGACTAGAGAGTTGTTTTTGAAGAATAAAGCTGCGGAGCTAGATAGAGAGATGGGTTTGATACGTACACAAGAGGAGACGGGTAGACATGTGAGGATGTTGACTCATGAAATCAGAAGCACTCTTGATAGACATACTATATTGAAGACTACTCTTGTTGAGTTGGGTAGGACGTTGGCGTTGGAAGAATGTGCATTGTGGATGCCAACTCGTACTGGGTTGGAGCTTCAACTTTCTTACACTCTTCGCCAGCAGAACCCTGTTGAATATACTGTACCCATCCAACTTCCGGTGATCAACCAAGTCTTCAGTAGTAACCGTGCTGTGAAAATTTCACCAAATTCTCCAGTGGCTAGAATACGGCCTATTGCTGGAAAATACATGCCTGGAGAGGTGGTTGCTGTTCGTGTCCCACTCCTTCATCTCTCTAATTTCCAAATTAATGATTGGCCCGAACTTTCTACCAGGCGCTATGCCTTGATGGTTCTAATGCTTCCGTCAGATAGTGCTAGGCAGTGGCATGTTCATGAGTTGGAGCTTGTTGAAGTAGTTGCTGATCAGGTTTTAAATTACTTTATTTGACTATTTTTTCATGGTTACATAATGACATTTCCATTTTTTCTAGGAAATTGCTAAATGGGACCTCCGCATTGACATATCCTCTTGCATCCGCTTCACTTTATTATTTTTATTATAGCTTTAGAGGTTTGCATAGATTGAGTTTCCATTTGACAGGTGCCCTCCAAGAAGGATTTGATTGAATATCATTTTAAACCAAGAAGAAATATACTTCATCAGATCAATTTCGCTAATAAGTTTTCCATTGAATGCTGCAAAAGTTTTCACAGCTTGTCATCGAGTGCTTCGTTTAAAGAAAGTTAATGAAAAAGACATGCAATGCTTGTGCTTGTAATTTTTAATTTGCTCCATGCCATTTAAAGAATGACAGCCTCGATCTGTTTCTGACCTACAAAATTTTGTGGTCACACCAGGTAGCTGTTGCTCTGTCACATGCTGCTATTCTAGAAGAGTCAATGAGGGCAAGGGACCTTCTTATGGAGCAGAATGTCGCACTTGATCATGCCAGGAGGGAAGCAGAAACAGCAATTCGTGCTCGCAATGATTTCTTGGCTGTTATGAACCATGAGATGAGAACTCCTATGCATGCAATTATTGCACTTTCCTCCTTGCTGCAGGAAACTGAGCTGACACCTGAACAGCGGCTAATGGTTGAGACAATTCTTAAAAGCAGTAACCTTTTGGTCACTCTTATAAATGATGTATTAGATCTTTCAAGGCTTGAAGATGGCAGCCTTCAACTTGAATTGGGAACTTTTAATCTTCATGCTGTATTTTGGGAGGTAAGATTTCTTTCAGCATGCCAAGTTGTTTGTAAATATAGTTATAGAATTCATAAAACTTTTGTTGGATGTGGGTTGGTGACTATGAAGCTTGTTTCTGTATTGCAGGTTCTTAATTTAATCAAGCCAGTAGCGTCTGTTAAAAAGTTGCATATAACCTTAGATTTGGCTCCAGATTTACCAGAATGTGCCATTGGTGATGAAAAACGACTAATGCAAACTACTTTAAATGTTGTTGGTAATGCTGTCAAGTTCTCTAAAGAGGGAAGCATCTCAATCACTGCATTTGTTGCAAAATCAGAATCTTTAAGAGACATTCGAGCTCCTGACTTTTTTCCAGCGCCAAGTGATGATCACTTTTATTTGCGAGTACAGGTTAATTTCTCTGATGCTCAATTAATGATCTTTTTCCTAGTGATGTCGAGTTTTCTGTTCCAGGGGTTGGTGATGAGTATCTTTTATCTTCTGGTACAGGTAAAGGATTCAGGACAAGGAATTAATCCCCAGGAAATTCCCAAGCTTTTTACAAAGTTTGCACAAACTCAAACTTTGGCAAACAGAAATTCCAATGGCAGTGGACTTGGCCTTGCAATTTCTAAGAGGTAATTCAATTTGCTGTTTTTATAATGCAAGTATTAGCTGACAGGCACACAGTGATTTTAAATTTCAATTAAACTTTCTGGACAATGGTTTGATTTTCTCAGTTCTACTGACATTGAAATTGATTATTATATCTACATCTTGCATGTTTGTGATCAGATTTGTAAATCTTATGGAGGGACATATTTGGATTGAAAGTGAAGGTCTAGGCAAGGGATGTACAGTTATCTTCATTGTAAAGCTTTGCATTCCTAAGCGCTCAAATGAATCTAAGAGTCCATTCCTACCGAATGCAAACCATGGACAGTCAAGTTTTCCAGGACTCAAAGTTCTTGTCTTGGATGATAATGGGTTAGTCAAATCTCTCTCTTATCATTCTTTATATTTCAAGTTAATGCTACATTTTCATTATAAGGTTGCATTTGGTATGGGGTTGAAAATTTGAAAGGAAAATCTCAAGGGATTATGATGTAAAGATGAAGTGTTAAAGGTGTAAAAATATTCAGGGATGAAATGTTAAAAGATGTTTCTTAGGAGTTGAAAAAAATAGGGGTAAAAGGGAGTCTCAATCAAATTTTAAACTAAATGAAATTATATATATTTTTTAAAATATTGCTATACTTTAAAATGAGAAGTGTGAAAGAAAAATGAAAAAATAAATCTCTCTCTTTGAAATTTTTTCATTCCCCAAAACGCAAGTATACAATGCTAAAACTTATCTTTGTACTGAACATATCTTGAAAAGATTTCTCAATGGAAAATTAAGGATGTTTATTAAGTATGAATTTTTCAAAATAAAAAAAAACAAGGGCTTTATTTGACTAATATTAAAAATAATATAAGAAATAAAAAATTAGGTTAACCAAACAAGGCCCTTATCTCTACGCTGGAGAATGTAGAGAACAATTTTCTTTCAATTTCTAAAAAATTAGAGAACTTGAAAACAAACATTTTTTTTTTTGGCTAATTTTCCTTGGCACATCAACACAGACACAGGTCAAAATGAAACATTGAAATCTAAAGATTCAAATTGAATTCCAACAAAAATCAACATGAATTTTATATCTTTGTATCTTTTTTTGGACATGGCATTGAAACCATGTTTGAAGTATGTAAATATTGTCAAGCTTTTTTGTGGGTTACAGGGTTAGCAGGATGGTGACCAGAGGACTTCTTGTTCATCTAGGGTGCGATGTGACAGCTGTAAGTTCAAGTGACGAGTGCCTACATGTGGTATCTCAAGAACACAAGGTGTTGTTTATAGATGTGTGCATGCCTGATGGTTTTGAAGTTGCTGTCCGTCTGCATGAAAAATTTACAAAACGTCATGAAAGGCCGCTAATAGTGGCACTTGCTGGAAACACAGACAAAGTGACCAAGGAGAACTGCATGAGGGTCGGTATGGACGGTGTTATACTGAAACCTGTGTCCGTTGACAAGATGAGGAGTGTTCTGTCGGACCTCCTTGAGCATTGGGTCCTGTTTGACACTATGTAAGTGGTGGTGGTGGTGATAGGAAAAGCACTGATCAGAGGGAAGCAAAATCTGTAAGTCATCTTCTGCCTTCTTTTGCATGTAAATACCACATACAGTATTGGATCAATACAGTGAAGTGGAGCACTGGAAAGCACATGTCATTGCTAAAAGCTAGTTCATGTACTGTTTTGTGCAACTACATGTAAAACCACAGGCAGAAGAAACAGTCCCGGATTCGGGGAAATTTGAGTGTCTGATGGATTAATTTTTAAAACGAACTGCTGCTATCATATCATATAATAAATCTCATTTTGGATGCGGAATTTTCCGCTTTTTTCTTGTTTAATCATGTAAAATATTTTAGGCAAAAACCTCCAAATTATTTTATGCAAAATTGTGGTCAGTTTAAAGTTGTAGATTCGTTCTATTTGCTTGGAGGAATTGACAAACAAAGGATATAAATAAAATGAAAATAATTTTTCCCAAAAAAAAAGAGAGAAGAAAAGGAAAAATAAAAAATGAGTACGAAAAGAATGGATGGAAATCAATCTCTCATTTTCTTCAATAACAGTAGAAACTTAAATGTATTTTCAAGTAGTTATTTTTTATTAAATACCAATTCCATCCCCCTTGTAATTTTAAACTCTGATAATCCCATTGTCATGCGATTTATATTAAATCTTGGTGATGTTGAACTGAGATATCGAAATGGTTGAGTATCAGAGATCATGCATTTAGATTTATTTTTACTAGTTAAGATAGCCAATCGCTAGTGCTTAATGCCTGATGAACTAAGGTGACTAATGATTGATACCTGCATTTTTTTAAAAAGATTTTGGAACTATGAGATGGTTAAGTAGGTGTATTTTTCAAAGAGAGAATGTAATCATATTTTTGAGAGAGATTTTATAAATATTTATACAAAAAAATTCAAAAATGAGATTGTGAAGCCATTTATTTAAGAATTCAATGGGTCTTCAGAGCCCATGATTCTTATCATTTGGCAAAGAGTAAGACTAAAATAAATTATTTTCTTGATTTCATTAAATACTTCATATGTGTCAAAGAGAAAAATATCTTTGACCTATTAGATAAAAAATATGTCTTGTCAAAAGAAAAATATTCGTAACTCATTAGGATCTCGTGGTCCAATATGGAGCCACAAGATTCTTAGCCACATGTATTTGGGGTCATATTTTGATGAGCTTGAGTCATATTTTGATGAGCTTGAGGATATTGGGACTAACAATTTACCATCTATATATCATTGGGTTTAACACTTGGTTGAGTTCAAAAATATCGAGTTTAACAACTTATCAGACATGTGGTGATGAGAACTTAGTGATAACATGTTGTACAACCTGCTGTCAATATTGAAATTTGATTTTAAAAAGCCTATTTTTTTTTATAGGAGTATAAGACAATGAAAATCTATCTTAAAAACACCCAACACTATTGGAATTAAGTTAAATGACACTATAAAACTAGTTAATTTTCAAAAAATTAATCTAGTTCTCTCAAGAGCCAAAGAATCTCACACACAAATTGAAAACTCAGAATGATATTATTCAATGATTGCCCACATACAAAGAGTTTTAAAACTCTTAGAAAATAAACCTAATCATTATTCATGTGGACTAAAATATCCAAAAACAAGTTGAAAATGATATTATAGTTCATTAAAGATCATTGTAATAGTAGAAATTTGACGCCAAAATCCAAATATGATATTGCTTGGATCGTATTACTTGGGCTTAACGTTCGGCTAAGTCCAAAGGTGTCATGTCTAACAACTCACTAGACTTCTATATATTTGATACATTTGAGTTCAACATTTAATTGAATCCATAGTATTGAGTTTGATAGCATGTAAGACTTGTATAGCTTTGAGCTTAGCGCTAGGTCGAGCTCAAGATTGTTAGGTCTGGATACTTAAAAAACTCCAACAACAGAAGCTGCAGCAGTTACTTTCCTAGCAATCTTAACTGTGGTGTTCTTCTTAGCGGAGCCCATTCGCATTGAAAAACCGATAAAACAACTAGCTGCGATGAGAGAAAGAAAAACATCATTATTTTTATCCGTGTACATGCACACACGCGATGGAGATAGAACACAGACGCAGCAACATGGTTAAAAAAATCAACAAACGAGATCCAGCTCACTTGCTGCTGAAACTTGAGAGCAGAGGGTAATCTAAAGGCAATATTACAGATGACTCCAGTCAAGCCATTGAAGTCTGATGATAAAGTAGAAGACTGCAAAAAATGTACCATGCATATGCTTTTATTCATGCAGCTCATAGGCAGTCTCCAGTATTGATAAGCATAAGTAACTTGTGCTCTTCTTGGAACTAGCTAGCAACTTGTTTTGCAGATTTTTTTTAGATTAACGTGGGTGTTTGGATCAGTTTACGTACACTTCGACTAATCTTACAGGACCTGAAGTTAACAATCATGTAAATCTCTCGTGGACATCATATTAGCAACCATAAGACTTGAATCTGAAACCACATGGAGAACAAACTCTTTAATTCCAAACTTTTACCATTTGACCACCTACTGGATAATTGTTTTGTAGAATTTTTAAACAATGATATTATAGCCTTATATTAATTTAAATACATTCATATAAATTAAATTTTCATTTAGTTTACGTTAAATTATCATTCATGCTTAAGGCCTTGATGAATCCTCGTGTGGGTAATAGCTATCAACAAAGTAAACAAAGTTCAAAAGGAATGGGCGTTTGAATGATAAAAATACCCAAGCTAATTATATTGTCACTACCATCAAATTTGTGATGTAAAAAATAATTCTCTTTCTATATTATTAAAAAATTCAAAAAATATAAATTCAAAATCCAAAAATATTTTTAGACACAAATAAATGAGCTTTCGAGTTACAATCGATCAAAACACTAAAATGATAGATATATTGTTGGTGAAAAATAGGATGAAGATTTAATCACGCTAATTGGAAGGTGGAGACGCAAATTAAATCGAGGTACATATTTGAGAGTGTAATTAAGGTTGCATTTAAACTTAGAGAATCAATGTGTACATAATATTAAAAATCAAATATAATTCGATAATCAAAATTTAGTTTTCACATCATTTATATATTGATAATTGTTCTCAACTTTGTTTTTTTACATCAATTCCATTATTTGAATTCTTCACGCCAAATTTATATAGACATATTTCTATACCCTCGTCATGTGATCCCATAAATAATTTAATAGAAATATTTTCATATAAAAAGAAACACCATAGATAGTCATTCCTTTACAAATATAAATGATATCATATATTTTTAAGTGATTCAATTTTTACACTCAATTTAAAATTCTTGTTCTTCTTACTCTTAGTCATTTAACTTTGGTTTTTTTTATGACAGTTAATTTCAATCGCATTATCATTGTATTTTTTTTAACATGTCATATCAAATCAAAATCATTACCTCATCATTAACATATTTTCACCCAACTAAGTTAAAACATATTCAAAGTTTATTTCACATTTTAGCTTAATGGTCTTTTGCATCATATTATTAGAATATTGTTGCATTTCTTCTCCTTTGTATACTTATGTTCAAAATGAATTCTTCTCACATAAATTTTTGATTTATATTGAAAAGAAATGGTTGGTAATAACATTTTTTTTATGCTAGGAAACTCTAACTCTCGGAAAACGCATTTTATAAATTCAGGTGAGGGAGTCAAACCTTAGTTATCTCAAATTCTTACAAGGAGCACACGTCCTGACTCAAAATCAAGACCTATTGTGCAGATTATAAACTCTATATCATTACGCCATACATCTTGGAGACGTTGGTAGTAACATCCTACCATGTCATTCTACTACTAATACAACTATACTTTATTTTCTCATCATATAAATAGATAAAAATGAGAAGTATTTTTTTCTTCTCATAATTATTTTACTTGATGAATACTGGATACTAATTAGATTCAAATTTCCATGCATTGGCTCGTGTGCGTGCTCGTGCACACATATAATATATATTTTTAATCAATATATATATATATATATATATATATATGAAGTGGTAGTAAAATAATAAATTCTCAAAATCCATTAATTAAAGTATAAATTAAATTGACATCCTAAACTTGGGTAAAACAAAAATTTATTGGAGATAACAATCTAGTAAGGGGTGTTTGATACCGAGTTTTAAAAATATTTTTTTGAAAAAAAATTAATTATTTTTCTTACTTTAAATTAATTTTTTTTTGGTATTTTTAAATCATTTTCATGTGCTAATATCAAAAATAATTTTTTAAAAATAAAAAAAATATATTATTTTAATATATTTTTGAACAAAAAAATATTTTAAAGAAAAACCGCAACCACATTCCCAAACAATCATTAAGTAACTCAATGGCAAAAGCTTGAGACTTAGAGGTTTGCTCCACCTGTATTTTTAGGTTCGAGCAATATAATTGGTAATATGATGACTACTGAAAGCTTATATAACTGTTAACTTTAAATTCCATAAGATTAGTTGAAATGCGTATAAACTGATCCGGATATCTATTCTACTAATAATAAAAAACTTATTGGAGATCTCTTTATTTATTATACATAAATATCCTGGTCAAATTTTCCGAGAGTTTGAAATCTTTGATTCTAAGATCTCATAATTATGAGATTTCTAGTTTTTTTTTTTTAATTTATAGAATTTGATTTTTAAAATGCCTGATAAAAACCTTTTATTAGTATAAAACAATATTATTTATTTACTGTTTTGTTTTTTTCAAAAAAGTAAAAATATATTGTCCTTATCTGTGGTTTGAATTACTCGTACGGCGGTGCATCGCCTCTGTCAAAAAAACAAAGAAGAAGATCCGCCTGAATATTTCCAAAACGCAGCCAACCCTCCTCCCACTTGCTCTGCCTGTCGCTATTTTTATTTAAAAAAAATTTAATATAAAACTTGTGATCATGTAATCACGCAACTCATAATCACGAATAAATAAAAATTTATTTCAAGACATTAGCATTATTGGAATGAGTAGAATGATGTCATGAAGCCAATTAATCTTCGATAAGTCGGATTCAGTTTGTTCAAGAACTAAGGTCCCGTTTGTTTGCTGGAAAGTGGTTTCCTTTTGGAAAGTGAATTCCGGGGAAAATGAATTCCTGGAAAGTGAATTCCTAGAAAGTGAATTCCGATGTTTGGCAGTGTTATGGAAAATGAACTGGAAAACACTTTCTAGTGTTTGTTTATGTTATGGAAAATGATCTGGAAAATAATTTATTAATAAATTAATTTTTTTTCAAGTTTATTAAAATAATGAGGAACAAATCTTACAAATTAAAAAGTTGAATGAGAATGAAATTGAAAAAAAATATAATTTCATAAATTATCTCAAATAAAATAAATAATAATCAAAATAATAGAGATCAAATCTAAAAAAAAATTAAAAAATAAAAGGTGAATAAATTAAAATAATAATAATTAACATTTCATAAATTATTTCAAATAAAATAAGTAACAATAAAAAAATGAGGACCAAATTTGATAGATAAAAAATTTCAATAAAAAATGATAAGAAAAAAGCAAATAGCAATTATAAAAATAAGAACCAAAATTAATATAAAAATTAAATTTTAAGAGATGGAATTGAAAAATAAATATTCAAAACAAATTATATATAGTAATCAAAAGTTTGAGGATCAAATTTGATATAATCAGCAAATAATGACATTTCTAAATTTTTCACAACTTCCAGAAAGTGTTTTCCGCCCAAATTTTCCGGAAAACACTTTCCTGAAAACCAAGCCAAATTCTTCTTTGACTGGAAAGTGTTTTCCGTTGACCAACTTTCCAGAAGACAAACAAACACAGGAAAATTTGGAAAGTGGTTTCCCGGAAAGTGAATTCCAGGAAACAAACGGGGCCTAAAGAATACAAGAATCACTTTCACACATAAAACTGAAAAGTTCAAAATTAATATTCATCAATAGCTGCCGAAATTCAACTTACATGAGTTTAAATATTTTAAATTATTTTTTTTAATTTTCAGATTATTATAAAATATAAAAAAATATATTAATATATTTATAAATCAAAAAAACAAATTCAATTACATTCCCTAATAAACTCACAAAAATCTACATTACCTTATATTTTATTTTTATCCGATAAAATAATAATCAAACAGTTAATTCAACGAAATGGTGTCACATATACATGTCAAGTAATTATCTTCTCTGCAAAAATCATGTGCTTGCCCTGTTCAGTCTCCATCCGACCCCTCTTTCTCTCGCTTTCCTTGCCTCAACGTTTCATTGTGGTGCTCTCTTTCTCGCTCAGAATCTGGCTGACCAGTCTCTGCAAGTTGAAGATGAAGTGTAGACAATCATCTTCACTTGAGGTTTGAATTGAAGAACCCAGAAGAGTAAAATGAAGGGAGTGTTAGTCGTGGATGACTGGTTTGTGTACGAAGAAGAAAAGCTTCTCACAGTGCTGAAAACATGTTTGTTCTTCGCTAAAAAGGAAAAGCCAACGTGTCTGGTTAACTTACATGTATCTCGACTAATTTCACGTAATATAAAATTAAAAATCATGTAAGCTTCCAATGAATATCATATTATTAACTATATAGTTCTAACCTGAAATTATAATAAAAATAAACTCTTTCATCTCAATATTTTATCACTGGACCACGTACTAGATAGTTGTTTTGCCGAATTTTTAAACTATGATATTAGAGCTTTATATTAATTTAAATACGTTATGTAAATTAATATTCATTTAGTTTACATTAAAATATCATTCGTGCTTAAGGATTTGATAAATCCTCGTGTGGTTAATAGCTATCAACAAAGTAAACAAAGTTCAAAAGGAATGGGAGTTTGAATGATAAAAATACACAAGCTAATTATATTGTCATTACCATCAAATTTATGATGTAAAAAACAATTCTCTTTTAATATTATTAAAAAATTCGAAATCCAAAAATATTTTTGAACATGAATAAATGAGCTTTTGAGCTATAATCGGTCAAAACACTAAAAAGATAAACATATTATTGGTGAAAAATAGGATGAAGATTTAATCGCACTAATTGGAAGGTGGGGAACCAAATTAGATCTACGTGTCTGTTTGAGAACATAATTAAAATTGTTTTTGAACTTAGGGGATCAATGTGTACATAATCAAAACTTAGTTTCACATAATTTACATATTGATAATCATTCTCAACTTTGTTATTTACATCAATTCCATTATTTGAACCCCTCACTCCAAATTTATATAGACACAATTTTATGTCATCCAATAAATAATTTAATAGAAATATTATTAATATAAAAACAAAACCATAGATAGTCATTCCTTTACAAATAAAAATGATATCATATATTTTTAAGTGATTCGGCTTTTGAACTTGACAATTTAAAATTCTCGTGCTTCATACCTTGAGTCATTTAACACTACCTTATCTTATGATAATTGATTTTCAGTTGCATTATCATTTTTTTTAACTTGTCATATCACATCAAAATCATTACCTTATTATTAACAATTAAAAGCATATTCAAAGTTTATTTCATATTTTAGCTTTTATTAGAATATTATTGCATTTCTTCTCCTTTGTATACTTATGTTTAGAATAAATTCTTCTCACATAAATTTTTAATTTATATTGAACATAAATGGTTAGTAACATTCTAACATGTCATTGTACTACTAATACAACTATAATTTATTTTCATATCATAATAAAAATGAGAAATATATTTTTTTTCTCATAATTACTTTATGTGATGAATACCAAATACTAATTCGATTCAAACTTACATGCATTAGCTCGCACACATATATGTATATAAAACATATATATTTTTAATCATATATATATATATATATATATATATATATATATTAAATAACAAATAGTACTAAAATAATAAATTCTCAAAATCCAATAAGTAAAGTATAAATATTTAACTTTTATACTGAATTTGTAATGAATGTCGTACAATACAATAAAATTAAATTGACATCATAAACTTAGGTAAAACAAAAACTTATTGTAGATAACAATCTAATAGATGACCGAATGATAAGAACTTGATACTAAAAAGTTTGTTCCTCTTATAGTTTCAGGTTTGAACCTTGTAGTTACTAATATAACTATTAGAGGTTTATATAGTCATTAATTTCATGGCTTACGAGATTAGTCGTGGCATACACAAGCTAACCCGGATATTCATGTTAATAAAAAAACTTATTGAAGATCACTTATACATAAATATACTGGACTAATTTTCCGTGAGATTTCTATATATTTATATATTTTTTTGAGCTTATAGAATTTGTAGTTATTTGATTTTTAAAATGCATGATAAAACCTTTTATTAGTATAAATAATATAATTTATTTGCTGTTTTGTTTTTTTCTAAAAAGGAAAAATATATTGTCATTGTAACATGGAATTACTCGTATGGCGGTCCATCGCCTCAATCAAAAAATCAAAGAAGAAGACCCACCTGGTTACTTCCAAAACGCAACCTACCCCTCCTCCCCCTTGCCCGGTTCACACTCGCTTACCGTTCGGGCTCTGTATTTATATAAAAAAAAATGATTTTCTTTACATTTTTAAATATATAAAATATTATTTTAATATATTTTTAAATAAAAATATTTTAAAAAATAAATTTTCAATCGCTCGAATTCGATTGGTCACTATCACCAAACCATGAAAATAAAAAAAAAAAAAAAACTTGTTTAAAATTATAAAAATAATTGTATCATTGAAACAATTTTAAAATCATTTGTTAGATTTTTTAAATATAAAAACATATTTCAAGATATAATATGAAATATTTTTTATTCATAAACTATCCATCTGTTCAACAGAAATATATACAGATAAAATTTATTATTTATATAGTTTTAAAACTTGACCTGGTCTATAATATATATATATATATATATATATATATATATATATATATATATATATATATATAAACTATTTATTTCATTAATTTTATATACCCTTCCATTCTTATTTTAAAAAAAATAGAAGAAGTAGATATTTGTCCTATGAATATATTTCTAAACTAGATTATTGAAAAATATTCTAGTTTATATATAAATAAATATAATAATATCTCAAATTAAACTTGAATAATTTTTATCATTTTCAGATCTAATTTATTATGGAATTAATATATAATATTTAAATGAAAAATAAATAAATTCCTTGATCGTGACATCAATCTTCGATGCTAGAAACTAATATAAATTAAATGGTGCACAATCGACTCTTGTAATTAGTGAAGGATCTTAGTAGCAAATATGGATAAATCAAGGACTATTTAGCAACCGTGAATAAAGTTTTCAGGGACCAAATTATAATTAGCTCTTCTGCAAAAGGACCCCGTGCCTCGCAACGAGGGAGCAAAGTATTCACATTTCACAGCGAAATATCAGGCTCATGTGCTTGCCCTACTCAGTCTCCATCTGACCCCCTCTATCTCTCGCTTTCATTGCCTTCAACGTTAATATATCTTTTACGTTTGTGGACATTTATTGTGGGTCTCTCGTGTTTTGCTCAGAATCTGGCTGGCAGTCTCTGGAAGTTGAGGACAAAGTGTTTTACTTGGACAATCATCATCACTCGAGGATTGAATTGAAGAACCCAGAAGAGAAAAATGAAGGGAGGGTTAGTCGTGGATGACGGGTTTGTCTACGAAGAAGAAAAGCTTCTCACAGTGCTTAAAACAAGTTTGTTCTTCGCTAATGATGGCTTCACTGTCTATGATTGCAAGGGTGAGGTGGTGTTCCGTGTTGAGTCGTATGGGCCTGACTCCAGTGACAAGGGTGAACTCGTTCTCATGGATGCCCATGGCCGCTGTCTGCTCACCGTCAGAAAAAAGGTATCCCCCTCCCCCCCTCTCTCTATATATTTAGATGAACGAGTTGACTCGGCTGGTCCTCTCTTGTTTACTGTATTGAGCTAGCTATTGGGGTTTTCAGATCTAGCTGAACATCCATTTTAATATATGATTTTAACTAGTTATTTTTTATTTACATGAAATATATGATTTCTTGCCCGAGTGATATCGAGTCAACCCGGTGAGTTAACGAGAAATTGAACATCCATTTATAATTTCCTGATATAGGAGGTGTCGTAGGATTTTTTCATCAACGAGGATTGAAGTTTCTTGTTCTTTTTAATGAATGTAAAGATATATTTTGGATATTATTATAATATATACATATTTGTACGCACAGAGACCGAGTTTGCATCAAAGGTGGGAGGGCTATTTAGGGGAAGGATCGGACGGTAGCAAACCGGTGTTTAGTGTGCGTAGATCATCCATGATCGGACGGTGTACCGTGACGGTGGAAGTGTGCGGGAACCCAGGCGAGGAGTACCAGATAGAGGGATCTTTTGCCGACAGGTCATGCACAGTACTGAATAGAGGGAAGGAATCAGTGGCTGAGATCAGACGCAAAGTAGATGCCTCCACTAGTGTTGTGCTTGGCAAGGACGTCCTCTCTCTGAGCCTCAAACCTGGTTTTGATGGGGCATTTGCTATGGGGTTGGTGCTGATTCTTGATCAGATCAACGGTTATGATTGTGTGGAGAATGAGATTAGGGAGAACCTCCCTGCAGAGGATCTCAAAGTTGATGCTTGACATTTTAATCAACAATCAATGCACATCTTTTATAATGTATGATCATGTATACTTTGCTAGACATTGAAAAGAGACATGGGGATTGAGGTGAGATACCATGTTATTATGTGCCTCAATAATCCTAGTAATGAAAGGATTTTAGAATATTAAATGAATCCTTATCATGCTTGGAAATTATACATGTTCTTGTAGATCTAGGAAAACAACTAAAATTAGTTGCTAAATATCCTTGTATTATTAGAAAAATAATTATTTCCAAATAGAAAGTTTATAGGTCAAAAGATAACAAAATAACAAATTCTTTATTGTATTTGTGATTTGTATTGCAATACTTTTTAAAGCTTTGATTAAATTGAAATTTTAAATCA
Organism: Salix dunnii; assembly: GCA_015731905.1. Lineage (NCBI taxonomy): Eukaryota > Viridiplantae > Streptophyta > Magnoliopsida > Malpighiales > Salicaceae > Salix > Salix dunnii. The sequence goes on from CM027661.1 coordinate 2,148,024, forward strand.
ATGTATAATAATATATCTAGAAAATCCTGGTAAAATTTTACTGTGACCCTACCAATAGTTTGTTTAAAAGTTATACTTGAAAATATAAAACTAGAAAATAAACATAGTTATCTAGAATTCTAAAAATAAATAAAAATAAATAAAGAACAAAAAATAATGTTGGTCTTATGAAGTCAAAGACTTGGCTATTTACATTGAATAAGCTAAAAGTTACATGCAATTAACTTAATTCTAATTGATCAAAGAATCTTCATGGATACCATAGATCAATGCTATTACTATCTTCATATGATATGTAAACATAATCAATACCAAAGTAAAATGTTTATCACCACATGCAAAGCCTAGCAAATAATCATTAATTTTTGTAATAATTGAATTTTTTGGAGGGAATATTGCTTTGTGATGAAAATATGAAAGGTCTGATTGATTGGGGATTATATCTAGATAAACCATTTTTATAATTACTAAGATTAGGTTAGATGTATAATCAAGCAAAATATTAGTTGGAACTTTGATAAAAGAAACATCATAATCATATAAAAAAGGAAAGTCACATGATTCCATCACCATTAAAAAGAACCCATTTAGCGAAGTTGTGAAGCTTGTCTTTTCTCAATAGAAAAGCCATTAGATGAAAATCACATATTCTCCGTAGGAGTCATGATCTTTAATTTTGTCCACAGATATGAGATTACAAAGAAACATGTATAATCTCTTCTTTCATGCCTCTAAGTATGATAAGTAGTACTTGATGAGAATCACCATCAAGTAAAATTGATTTTCCACCAAATGATTGTTTGTGATTATTTTAAATGTGTATTGGTTAGGATATCTTGTAAATCAGATTAAATGCTTCAAAGCAATACTTATTGTTCATTAGAGCTTTATCCTAAAAAATAAGAGATGTCATTTAGTGATGACTTGCATTTTTTTTAATGCTGTATATTAAGCCATTAAAAACAGTAATAAGGATTTTTAAATCTTGAATGAACTATATGCCCACCTAATAATAAAAAAGATGCGATGTTAGAGGTAGCAATATGAAGCACCACCAAACCCTTAGATCTAATACAAGTGATTATTGTATGCTATACAAAAATTTTGTCAATTTCTTCATGGCCTTGAATAAAGATTAATGGTTGTTACTTTGCCGGAACACAACCAACAAGAATCTCATGGACCTTTTTCAAAGACTATTTAAGATGTGGGAAAGAGGTAACATTTGTGTTCTAAGATCAATAATATCATATATAAGCTCCCTCTAATAAGCCTTGTTTCTTATTTCATCCAATAATATAATATGTTGTTGGGCATTATTATATTTTTTTATAAAATATTTTGCACGAGCATTAAAAATCAGTTGAAGTTCATTTAGAATATAATTATGTAGATCAACATATAAAAGGTGAAGACTTGACATGTTAAATGAAACTCTCAAATGATAAAAAAATGTCATCATGCATATACTACAAAAACTTGGAGAAAGAATTATTGGGTTCTCAATATCATAAATGAGAATAAAGTTGACAAAAAGATTTTTGAAATGTGTGTGACCACTTTAATCAATTAATATATAAGAATTGAAGTAATTGTTTGTTAATCAATTAATGTAGATCTTTATATTGCATGATCATAAAATAAGAATATTAAAAGAGACATGGAGATTTAGTAGCACGAGAGTATGACTAATGGATTGACAAGTTTTATATTAATTTTTACTCATATCCTACTTTAGAGGAACCAAAGACCGGGTCATAATCATTATTTTTAAACTCGTAAGTTAAAATAATAAAACTGATTAAATCGTGTATAAAAATTAGGCCCCGTTAAAATTGGACAAAAACCATAAAAATTGATCCGAATCGTAAAATCAGACCGATCAGTTTGATTTTACAATCCCACCAATTTTGCCAAATGCCATCCCTTATGTGGTTCTAAAATTTTTTAAATGATATTAATCAATTTAAAGTGGTTTGCACTCCATAAATCAATTATCTTCTCAACATGCACGTCAAATCCCTCGTCATGGTAAAAAGATACCTCGTCATTAATTTACAGGTTTCATGTTACAATTCTGAAAATGTTCCAAGAATCATCCCTCGTCAAATCTTCATTTCTCAATCGATTCAAGAATCACTGTCAGCTTATGAAATGACAGAAAATGAATAAAGAATACAGGGATATGTTACAGCAAAGTGCACCAGTTAGTTCTAGAGCCTGGAATTAATTATATTCCTTCAGAATCTGTAAGCCATTCCCCCTTTCAAGAAGATGAAATGAGTAGCAGAAGAGTGATGCAAGTTGTAAGAAGCAATGTACAGGATGACCCAACCCAGCCATATGCTCCCATAACCTGCATGATGGAAAGAAAGTTCTTCAGAAAGATCAGCAATGAATCAAGAATCTGAAATGAGCAGCAGAATGTGCATGATCAGGAATTCTGTACCTGGAAAGGAACAGGAGATGGAGGTCCTGATGAATCTTTAAGCCCGGTGAATCCAATATCGTATGCAATGCTTCCATCAGGTTTGAACAACCCAAAGTTCCTCTCAGAAGTTGGTCCAGGCTTCAGGTTTTCATTGAACAAGGCGAAAATATATGCTCTCAATGCCAGCTTTGGCCTGTACGGGGTTCCCTTCTTTTTCGCCAGGCGTTTACGCAGATTGTGATTGTAAGTCCTGGCGTTTTCCAGAGAGGCACCTGCTTCATCTGGATCCCCTCGAGAAGCCCAACCTGTTTCGGAAACGATGATTTCCATCTTGGGAAACCCAGCCTTCTCTAACGCAGCATAGCCTGCATCAACCTGAGCCTCAAACATGTTACCGTAATGCAGTTTAGTCTTCGGATCAAGAATTCCCTTGTTCGATTTGAAAAGAGCGTAGTTAATGTCAATATGCTCAGGATCGGACTTGTAGGCCAGAAAAGGGTAGGCATTGATGTAAAAAGGAGAGCCAGTCTGCGAGAAGAACTCCAGCAATGGCTTCATGTAGACAAGAACATCTTCCTTCAAAGCGCATGAAGATGGCGGGTAGGAATTTTCGAAGACAGCCTCAGAATGTGGGCTCAAAACCTGAACAACCTTCGTCAAACCCAGCTTTTCAAGGGCTCCGTAGACATTTTTAACCGTCGGCAGCAAAACCTCCCATAATTCTTGGTCACCACCGCCCAAGATCTCATTTCCCACCGCGATCCCAACGATCCTTGTTCCAGGGAGGAATGGCTGCACATTATCCTTTATCCAATCCATGGCAGGATCCTCTCCTACACTCATTTTTACCAAGAACTCGTTGCCGAGCCCGACTATGATTTCAATTCCAGAGCCGTTGAAGGCCTTGAGGACCTCGTGATCAGCGGTGTAGATTCTGGTGTTCTTGATCTTGGCCGCTTTCAGCAGCGTCACCACGCTGCCTGGTGAAGGTAGATTATCCGCTATCATGCCGTAGTTTACTCCGTAGTTCCCCTGGAACGCGCACACCGTGAAAACTGCACGATACAGCAAATTGTTAAAACCACCATGCATCATCGCTAAAAGTTCATATATATACAAGACATCAATATGACTAGAAACCTTTTTGTTAAATTAATATATGCTTCAATTAATATATTAATGATCCAATGAAATAGATAATTTGGCAGGTTGGATAATACAACTAATGCGAGTTTGAGATGACAAAAGAAATATATAAATGAAATTCAGAGTTTGTGTTTTAAATGGATCAAGACGTACTGGTTTGGTTAATGTTGTATAGTTGATATTCTTTTTTAAAATATTTTTGTTCAAAATTTTATTAAAATAATATTTTTTTTAGAATTATTTTTAATATCAGATAATAGGATGAATCTCATGTTCATATATATTAGATTCACCAACTATATATTAAATATTTATTTTAACAATGGTCCAAATATTGATATTAAAGATGAAAACTATTTATAATCAAATATATTTATAGCTTTCTTTTGGGTTTTTTTTTTATAAAATTAAAAATTAAAAAATGTAGAATTTACAAGATAGAAGTTAAATTTTTTAACTTCATATAAGCTGAAAACTATTTTTAATCGATGGTAAGAATAAAAATCAATCAATTTGCAAAAGTCATATGAATTGGAAAGCAAATTAAGAAATAAATCATTATGAAATCTAAAAATATCATGGCAACAACTGAATACGACAGAGGGAGAAAGGTAGAGGGTACGTGCCATTGGAAGATATGACAGAGAAGATGAGGAGGAGCCAGATACAGAAAGAAGAGGAACCCATAATTCTGGTGGAAAGACGATCATGGAAAGTGCACTCCATTTTGCAGAAAAGAAGGGGGTATGGCTCCACCTTTTGCAACTCAAAAGTTTTAAAAAGATGAACTCTTTGGGTGATAATGCAGTTCTTGTTCTTGAGGTATGCAATTAGACCCCCCTCCCCCTAAGTAACTTTAACAAGATTCTTAACCTAACTTGGGAAGAAGATTCCTAACCTTTGTTCAAAGATGAAAGAGATTTCTCAGAGGATTGGTATTGATTCTTAACTTTAATCTCAAAGTTGCAGTACTTTTGTCTTCCTCAAGAAAGAACGAAAGATAAACTCGTCTTCTATATATACTTTTCTTGAGAGATATGAACATTGATAGTCACAAGTCAGAATCTTGAGACTGAGATACGGAATATTTTGGACGGTGACTGGAATCATTCTGGAGAATCCAATGACAGATCTCTTGCGGGATCTTTCACCTATTCCTCTCAGATGGCTAGGATCCATTTGTTTAGAACTTCCTGAAAACAGAAGGAGAAGAAATTCAGCAATGGTAACTAGCTAAATTTCAGCCATCTAAAAGCAAAAGGAGCACATAATTGGAACAAGCACAGCCAACATCCCCTGCATTTTCCCAAGAGAATGTGCAGTCAAGCAACTATTAATGGTGACATTTGCTGAGTCATACTGTGTTCTCAGCTGTCTCACAAAAATAAATTTAAATATCAGTAATGACAAAATGGAATGACCGCATAAGCATTCTCCGACTGGAATCCAGCCAGAAGAGATAATCCGCCAGAAAATTATTGCAAGTCACCATTAACATCTTCTGCAGTCATGGATGGTCCAATACAAAGTTTCCTCAAGGAATTCATAACTTCCCAAGTGCTTTCTTTCCTGGGAAAAGCAAGCCAATTTCGTTTAATCAATGCTTAGTTTCTCATCAGCTTTCACTTGACTGAGAAAATCATGATTCCATTTATCTTAGGAGCAATCCTACTCCTGATTTGACTAGTATGAACAATCTAACAAATCTTCTCAAGTATTTATAGTAGGGACAACTCAATTTTCAAGTTAAATAGACAATGATTCAACCTTTTATGATGCAACCTACCATACAAACTAAGTCCTTTGCATAACATTTTTCTTCTTCTGAATTTGGTATCTTAACCATAAACTATGGCATTCTTTTTATTGTAGAAACACAAATCTCTTTAAGCACGTCATTACTGACTCTTCAAGCTGACATAAACTTTGTTAAATCTTCCATATAAAGATATTTTATGCATAGTACAAATGGAGATTAAAAGGAGAGAAGAATGGAATTAGTTTATGCCATCCACAGCTTGACAAAAGTCCTTATTATCCTGCAAGTTGACTTGACTCTCAAGGCCATTCTTATGCACATTCTTTTACTTCTAGTCAAATTTGTTTAAAATATGACCATCCATCCGAAATCATTTGATAAATGATTAATTTTCCTCGGACCATAAAAAGAAACACACTGCACACACGATAATTCAGTGGAAGTAGCAATACAATATGCTAATCAGCCATTAGTGCGAGACAAATCATAAAGATTGCAGTATCTCTCCATGCTGTCAATGACATGGCTGAATGGGATAACCCATATGTTGTCCCAAAGATAGTTACATGAAGGGGGCAAGCAGGAGTGGAGAGGAGTCGTTGAGCAACAAAATAACAATTAGAAGATAAGGTTCATTGATGAAAATAATAGTAATAATTAGCAACATGCTTCAATCTATACTTGAAGCCTCAAATAACAAAGTCAAAGGTCACAGCTTTGAAACATTGACACATATGCATTTATAGTATCCATCGAATATTAGTACGAGAAGTATTAGCCTAACTGAGTCACAGTTGTAGTTTTACACAGATTATAAACATGTAAAAATCACACACAGTATTACTGCAAGCAGAAAAATATTAAATAGGATTACTTCAGTATCTCAATGAGAGTATCAAATGATACTAGCAACAGGGAATTCATGGTCAGAAGTCCCATTTAAGAACAGCATGCTCCGGTTAGATACAAAATTAATATTTTACACATCTGATAAACAGTTAAGTAGAGCAATTGTATGCCTGCCAAACTTTCCAGTTATTTGATGATAAATTCAAACCATACTAAGAAATGGAACATTCAGACTTGTTAACACATTTAAGACAAACACGAGTCAAGACTATTGAGGATAGAACTGCTGATCAACACTACACAGAATGAACTAGCTGTAAGAAATTACCATTATGCTCTTGATAACACACCCATGTTCTTGTTTATTCAAACCCATGATTATGGAAATAGATAATGGGGATTGATCATGGGATCAATTGCCTAATTTTTTCATTAATGGGAGGAGAAAATTAACTAATAAATTAATGAAAGGGTCCTTATCTACCTATAAATAATAATCATTGTACTCCATCTACGACTATTGATATATGTTGTGCTACTACATTGGGAATTTCATTAGGAACTTGAGCAAACATAACTGGAGATATTTATAATCTAGATTTGGCTGTTATGTAAATTCAGTATTCGGTTATATAAAATCTATAACACTAGTAGCTTCACTGGTTCAATAAATTCAATCAGCAGCCGCTGTCTATGTATAGGGGACCGCATCCTCTCTCAATCAACAATCCCCTGTATCTCATTGATTTTCCCTATTCCCGTTACTATACTTTGAATATGAGGAGGTGTCGATATCCTTACTGGACTTACTTTTTTAGGCCACAAATACCAGTAGCTTTAACACAAATTTCCTCGGGGCAAGCAATGAATCAAAAGTCAGAAAAATTGGCCCTTGCCATCAGAAAATGGTTCCCAAGATTAATGATTGATGAAAGTTCAAGGCCTCGTGATAAAATACCCTATCAAAACTCTCAAACGTAAATAAACCAGAAGGGCAAGCATCTATCAAAAAAATATTATAGTTAGAAGGGGCAGCAAATCTAAAAATAGCCCAATTTTCATATAAAAACAAAGAATCAGCAATGCAAACCAAAACATAATCGCCACCTTAGAACAAATTCCACAAACAAAAGAAGAACAGAACAGGAAATATACTACTGTGAAACAAGGAGCTCTTAAGGTTTTACATGTTACACATGATGTGAAAAGGAAATTTATATATCTATATATATAAAGGAAGCAAGAAAGTAAAGAAGAAATACCATTTTCTTCCAAGAAGGTGGAGCTGGTAGCTCTCCAGAAACAACTCCCTCCATTTTTCATCAACATGAAAAACATATACACTCTTTGTTTCTTCCTATGTTCTCTCAAGACCGTTAAAGATCCTGTCTGTCCCTCCCAGATATGCTTGCTGGTTGGCCGTGCTGCGGGTGAAAAACATTGTTTTGTCCCCATGGTTTGAATTTTCTTATCATATTTGTCTTTATAGTTTTGAATGTTTTTCGTTGTTATATATCCTTATTCAGTAAGACTGAAACTGTCGAGAGAAACTTGACCGGAAATTGAGATCATAGGACCAAACGTGACAGTAAATTACAAGTGAAGAGACAACAATGACTAAGCCATGGGCGCAACTGTGACCAAGAACCCTAGGGTGCGCCCGCGCGTCAGCCCTGAAATTATGACCATAAAAGTGACCAGAAATCTAAACTAGGGGGACGAGTATAATTAAGAGTCCAAATTACAGACACAAACTATTTCATCCGTGCTGCCAGTTCTAGGTTTCCACGTGGCATGCGCTTCTCTCTTGTTAAAGTCAAAGATAAAGCTAAACCGCGTTGCTAAAATACTGTTCAGTTAGACTCATAATAACAGTTATGTTATAACTGTTCATTCATTCAAACATTTCTGCTTGCTGTTTGACTTTGAATTAAAGCTTGAAAAGTTGACTATTCATGGTAATTAATTGGCAGCCTCCTTGGTTTTGAAAAGCTGTGCATCGTTCGAAAGTTGGCACAATGATTGAAGCTTTATAATTTAGCTTGCTTCCCACCTTTTTATCCATTGCAATTTTACTGTTTCATGTACATGCAGATTAAATAAGCAGTCAAACAGTTAAAATATATTCCATAATCAATCAATTAATTTACTGTAAAAAATAAATAATTTATTTTTAATAATTTTTATTTATTACAGTTTTATTATTTATCAATTGAATATTTAACTATACAATGAAAACAGACTCAACATTCAATCAATTTATTATAGAAAATAAATAAGTCATTTTTAATGGATTTTATCATTTGTGTGCATATAAATATGCTAATGAAGTTGCCTTTTATTTTTCATTTTATTTTAGTAAAATTTTATTACTTCATGTAGTATTAAACATAAAAAAAAAAATATATAATTATTTTTGTAATATCACTTAACAAAAAATTTATTCATATTGATTATTTTGACCAAATATATAATATTATATAAAAAAAACTCTCTTAATATTTTTACATTTATACTAAAAACAGAAATAGTCGTTGAAATATTTATTTAATCATCTTACTATTAGCTCTTTAAAGGAAAAAAACAGGAGAGAAAATAAAACTTATAATCTATTAAAAGTAATAAAAATATCCCATCAAAGATTTATATATATATATATATATATATATATATATATATAGATATAGATATAGATATAGATATAGATATAGATATTAGTTTTTTTAAGTAACTAATAGAATATCAGTCATTATCATATATAAATTTTCCTGATAAATTAAGTTTACAAGTTCAAGACAGTCAGCATCAACATCACACCATAGCATTACATCTCTGCAATTCCTGATATGAACACCCACCCCGGCAGGCTGACACATAACATGATTTATTATTCTGCTACTGGTAATGTAAAATCACAGGATGGGCAGGTTCTTATTGCTTGAGAATCGCATCAAGTTCTCAAGTGGTAAGGATAGGAGGCATGTAATCAGACGTGGCACCGAGAACACGAGCCTTTGTGTCGGGGAAGAACTCAGTTCCGGGCAGTTCTGTCACATTTCCTTCGCTGGAAACCCCAATAGGGTAACGGAGCAAATGACCAGGTAGATCATGCTCAAGTGTCTCACTGGAATACAAATCCCAATATTTGTCAGCAATCTGGTTCACCTTCCTCACGCAATCTTCGCTTTCTGGATGGAGGAAGGTGTCATCCAGCATCCCGAGGTGCTCGTACCATAATCCCAAGCGGAATCCATGGATCTGGCCTCGTGCAGGCTGCCTGGTTGCCAAGTGATATGGTTGGTATCCTCCCATGGCTATCTCAGAGTCCCTGGCACCATCCATGGATCTCTGATTGATGTTGGCCGACCCAATAATGATGTATTCATCATCAACTGCAAATAAAATCCATGAGGCAACCACAAGATTAATCTGAAACTAAAAATCCCTGTGTGTGATGTGAAACTAGACAAGCAGCAAGATTAGTGCCAAATACGAAAATGAAGATCTCTAGAATACGTGGAAAGTTGAGTTATTGGTGGTGGGGATTAAATATTCAGTGAGTTTACAGGAACGACTAAGAGATAATTCTGGCTTACCAATCATCATCTTTGCATGGACATAAATCATGAAGCGCCTGGCCTCCTGGGCCATTATGTAATTTGAATCAGGCTCTGGTTTTTCTGAAGGTTCATATTCTCCACTTTTCTTCACTTCGCGATTCCCAAGGCAGAAAAACGTCAGGTAGTTGCGAGGATCTTCTTCAAGCCCCTTGGCCCTGAGAGCCTCGATGACATCTTTATACATCATGTCCATTGTCCTTCTCTGCCAATCTAATATTGCCTGAACAGATCCACTCTCTGGTATTCCCTCTGGCCACATTGGGACGACGACATAGACAGCGAACCTTTCCCCTGCCTCGATCTTGCTAACTATCTTGAGTGAAAGCTCCTTTGGAATTAGATGCAAGGCATTAATGTCCTCCGGCTTTATACCATCGGCATCCCAGCTAAAGGAACTCCCAAGAAAATACTGGTTCTCAATATAGATGAAATTCTTTGCACGTCGAATGGCGTTGACATAGGCATCCTGAATGCTTCGATCGATGATATTGTCCTTTCCACTGACAAGCCCAGCTTTGGCAGCATCTTCAGGTGTCTCCGGGAAGCCAAAAGCAGCTCCTCCGTCGATGGATCTAAATAACTGCACATTCCACGTCTCATGATCATCAGGGTACATAGCTGGAGATGGTGGAATGATGACATCTTCCAGTTCTCTCAGTCGAACAAGTATATCTTTACCGCCTTGCTTCTTCCATCTCTGTTCAAAATTAAACAAGACATCCCAAGCAATAGGCCCCTCAAGCCGGGAATGGATGTCATGCCAAGGTTCTCTGGGACCACCTTTTTGAATTGAAGCACCAGTAAAGTTGGGCTGGTGGAAATCATCATGGTGTGCAGTGTCCAATGTCCTGAAAAGGGAATGGAAGGGGGTATCATACCTCCCATCACAGAGATCGATCCCCCCAACATAACTAACAATTCTCCTCCTCTGGGAATCTCCATTAGGCATTGCACTGTCCACTACAATAATCTTTTGGTGGTGAGTGAACATGGTAGAGATTTGCAGATCTTGAACAATGCTTCCACCATCATCAGGATTTCTGGGACACAAGACGCAGTGGACATCAGTATTTTGGAAGTATTGCTCAGTTTCTTCGTCGTGAGTGGCCATCAACCCATCCTTTTTCAGCAAACTAACCGAGGTTCTGTCATCCCAAACGAGTATAAGAACCCTAACACCTTCACTTGCCTTCTTCTTAAGCAGCTCACCCAAAGTGATGTCTCCACCAGGCTTTGGCCTCCTGGAATCCCTTACCAGACTGATTTCAGTATAAACAGACCAGCCAGTAATGTAGATAAAGTGTTTCGCATTTGTGATTGCATCAAAGACATCTTCCCAACATCTGTGGGGATCATAGTACTCTCCTGAAGAAAGAGGGATTTTGGGGATAAATTTGTCCGGGACATGAGCATCTTGGTACAGGGAAACCTTACACCCTTGTCTCTGAGGGTAGAAAGTATACGGTACTCCGGGATATTTTGGACTCCTGATGCCCCCACCCCAGTTACGGTCTTTTGTAACATCAAAGTATTGCAGCTTCACATGGATCTTGGAACCTGCGTGGATCGGGTTTTTGTCTTCATCCAATATCTCAACCCATCTATCTATTTCTTCCCCATCTAGGATCTCCTGAGCAGGGATATATGCTCTTCCAATCAAGGTTGCCCCAATTGGATTATCATCCTTCACAGTGAAAACAATATTTGAAGCCATATGAGCACAGTAAATATGAAAAGACTCATACCACCTGGGGTTGGATGTTTCTTTTTCAAGAATTTTGGTCCTCCCAACTCTAGCCCTCTCTAGATCAATACTTGCATAGAGTTTGGTAATTCCGTCGCCAATACCAACCGTCTCCCCAATGTTATCCACGATCTACAAGAAGAATCTTTCAATCAGAAACCTGGGAAGAAAGACTGTGCGACCACTTAACTCTTTTACAAAAGGTCAGACATATGGTACTTTATAAGACATAAATCATAAACTAAAAAAGTTTATTGATGATAAAACTTTTAAAAGTTTCAAACGAACATAAAAATGTAAAGCATTTCTGGGATCATAAAACACCAAGTTCCTTCTTACTTTCAAGGACATCTCCCTTCAGGAACAAGCATTTTCAGATGTTTTGCTTACTTCTACACACAAACATCAAAGGCTTATAAAGATATACCAAGATCATCAAACAATAAGTAAACAAAACTAAACAAACCATTTCCATGACTCAATCTTTTTTCCTCATTTCCTAAAAAAAGAAACAATATGCAGTCATAGAGAGTAAGGATCTGTCCCAAAATGTAACCAAAATTGAACCCTTTCCAAAAAATCAAGAAAAAGACACAGCAGTAGTATCAGTACCAGAAAACTTGGCTAACTCCCCGTCAAGAAATAAGTAATCCAGAACACAAAAGAGAAATTGAGAAAACAAAACCTTTTGGAAGAAGCCAGGTCCACCACCTTCGCCAATCTTATCCACCTCGAAGATCGTGACATGTAAAGTCCCGTGCAGCAATACCTGCGCCATTTCTCACCTGCATATGACACAAAACAACAGTGAATCCAATCTTGAAAACATATTAACGAAAGATCACATCTTTTTTCAACGAAAAAAGAGAGAATAGAATCTTGAACTGCTGCTGCTGCTTACTTCGATTGATTGTTCAGAAAGAGAGTTGATGGGGATTTTGGGATCCGATATTACGTGCTTGCTTTTAGTGAATCCCACTGGCTATCTTTAAGAGGAGAAAGCGGTATCGGGGAGGTGGGGGCGGTGACGTGGTCGGCGGGGGGGACAAGATCTTAAAAGGCGCATGGTAAGTAACTGACAATGAAGAGATTTTCTTTTTTATTTTACCTTATAAGTCAGCGGATCTCCTGCCGACTGCACCAAAAGTTGTTTTTTAACGTGAAAATAGAATATGCAGAGATTGTCAGCATGTTTTTTTCAAAAAAAAAAAATAAATATTAAAAAATATTATATTATTACTAAATATATATTAGTACAGTAGGATAAAATTAGATATAAATTGAAATATATAATTTTGTCGTGCGAGAAGCCCTTCAATTCTTGTATTTAATTATATAGAAATATATTTTTTATAATAAGAATAATTATTTAAATTTCATTGAAATAAAATAATTTTCTAATACAGCTTTTTTATATAGATATTTTTTATTTCCAAAATATATATACATATACAATTTTTTGCTATATGTTATTTATTTAACAAAAATAAAAGGCATTATAAATTATTGGAACGTGTGTGTGTGTAATAAGAATAATTATTTAAATTTCATTGAAATAAAATAATTTTCTAATACAACTTTTTTATATAGATATTTTTTATTTCTAAAAATATATATACTTGTACAATTTTTTGCTATATGTTATTTATTTAACAAAAATAAAAGGAATTATAAATTAATGGAATATATATAATCTTTATATATATATATATATATATATATATATATATATATATATATATATATATAAAGATTAAAAAATAACATCTCAAATCAAAACGTTTTATCTTATTGCCATACTCTTTTGTTTTATACTTCGACATTTTTTAATCAACATCTTATTATAATGATAATACATTATTGGATTGTTGGTATAAATAATTCTTTTGCAATAGTATTAAATTCAACATGAATATGTCAGTCAATTTAGAAAACACTTGGTTCCTTGCTTAGAATGAGTTTTAAATTAAATTGTGTAAGAATTAATCAAATATAACTCCGATCAACTTGACATGTTTAAAATCAAACTCGGTGAATCAAATTAAAATCCAATTTGACCTTAAAAAAAATTTCAACATATCAATGTTTTTTATATATTAAAATGACAACGTTTTTTTCTAATTTATATCAACTCGGGTTAATTTGCTAACTAGATCAGAGTCCAAGTTGGGTTTAATATCTTTTTTTTTAAATTATTTGATATAAAAAATAGATTTTTTGCTACCTAAATTATTTGCTACGGTAGATTTTTTTTTCTTTGCTTTTCTATTAGGTTACCCGATCTTATAACCTAGACGGGAGGTAGAGCTATGTTTAGCTTATAATTGCTATTTCTTTTAACCTTTTGTATAATTGGTTTTTTTTTATCTTTTTTTTATCATTTGATTAATTAAAAAATAGACCATTAGGTTTTTTATAGTCAAGTTACTTGGTTTTAATTGTTATTAAATTGAGGCTGTCTTTTTCTTTTTTATGTTATTAAATTAACAAATTTATCAAGCTTAAATGACACAATGACAAGAGTCTCAATTTTATTTTACCTCATTAAAATTCTAGCGTCTCCTTAGCTTTGTTCATCTCATGTCTGAAAAAAATTGCCTAGGCCCATGGCTTTGTGGTTGCCTAATATAAATTTACTCCCATTTTCTTTTTAATATTTGATTTTTTTATAATTAGTTTTTTAATTTGTTTTGATATAAGTCCCATAATTTGATCACGATTTCACACCTAATATAACAAGCTTTTCATGTTAATTATTGTTGATTTAAATCAATTTAATATATTATTATTTTACTAATTTAAAAAAAAATATTTTAGTGTAAAGTAATTTGAAAATATCTTAGTCAGTATACATCAAACTTTTTAATTAGTGACATTATAATATTATTTTTTTCTGGAAAAAATAAATCAACCCGTAAAACGTGGTCTAAAATCAATTTACGTGATTGTTATTAGATTGTTTGAGAATATAATTAAAATTATTTTTAAAAATATATTAAAATGATAATTTTTATTTAAAAAAAATATTTTTGATATGAAATAATTTAAAAATATCAAAGAATTTAATTTAAAATAAAAAATAATAATAATTTTTTTTTTAAGAAAAAACGAAATGATAAACAGGAAACAAGACCTTTGAGAGGGGTGAGTTATTGCACCTGTACTAAAGGGGCACATTGCCTGGTCAACAGCCCAAGATTGCCGACAAGTTTGATGGAGAGAGATCCCATCGTGGCCATCTATTATTATCTAATGAAAGGATAAGAATGCCCCACGTCCCCACAACTAATATTTAATGCATCTTTTCAAACCGAGAAAAATATAATCAACAATCGAGGCTCTGAATTACTTTTAGATCTGCTTTATCTCTTTCTTTGTTTTTTTTTTTTAAGAAAAAAATAACAATGTTTTTTTTTTTTAAGACTTGGCAACATAATAAATATTTATTTTTTATTTAAATTAAAAAAAAATTGATTTTTTATATTATTTTCATATACTAACATAAAAAATTATTTTTTAAAAAAAATATTATTTTGGTGCAGTTATAAATAACAAAATATTTTCAAAAGTAATCTCAATCATACTCATTAATATCAAAAATATTTTTTAAAAATAAAAAAATAATCTTTTTGATGCAATTATGAATAAAAAATATTTTCAAAAGTAATCTCAATTACATTCACAAATAGTCATTTAATAAGAAAATGATATGGTGTGACAATTATTTATTATTGGAGCTCAAATCGTGTTATTGCTTAGAAGTGTGGTGGTGTGATAATTATTTATTATCGGAGCTCAACTTGTGTGATTGTTTATAAGTGTGGTTGATGATTGAAAATGATATTTGACATCAACACATGAAAATAATTTAAAAACTCTAATGTTTTTCAAAACACAGTACTAAATATAAGAAAATAACACGGTGTGATAACTATTTATTATCGGAGCTCAGCTTGTGTGATTATTTAAAAGTGTGGTTGAAGATCTTTTCAAAGTGATTTTCATTCAAAAATATATTAAATGATAATTTTTTTAAAATTATTTTTGACATCACTTCGTGAAAATAATCTAAAAACACTAAATTTTTTAATTTTTTTCAAAACACGGTACTAAATATAAGAAAATGACACGGTATAATAACTATTTATTATCAGAGCTCAACTTGTGTGATTGTTTAAAAGTGTAGTTGAAGATGCTTTTTAAAGTGATTTTCATTCAAAAATATATTAAATGATTTTTTTAAACAATTTGTGACATTAACACATGAAAATAATCTAAAATAATTAAAAAAAATTCAATTTTAAAAATTAAAAATAATTTTTTTCAAAAGACATTACTAAATATAAGAAAATGACAGGGTGTATGACAACTATTTATTATCGGAGCTCGAGCAATACCCTATTTGAAAGCCAACTTCTAAGTCTTCCTTTATGTCGTTTTCATTTTAGGTAGGTTTTTTAATGGGGCGATGATGGTGAGTTAGCATCTTAAATCAAAGTCAAAGAAAATCCACGGTTTTGAGAATTGGGAAATTAGGGTTTAATTCATATTGGAGGAGAAGGGGATTAGGTTAAAGAATGATTGAATTGATTTGTATGGTTTTCAAATTAGGAATGGAAAAAGAGAGAGAGGGAGAGAAAGAAATGATTAGGAGGAAATCATGGGGTTTAGAATTTACTAGTTTGAAGGCCCGCACTTCGTTGCGGGCGGAGCAAAAAATTTTTACAATTGTTCATATTAAAATATAATATTTTTATATGTAAGTTTGATATAATAAAACAAATCAAAATACCTTATTATAACAATAATAATATCGAAGTGTTAACTTCTAAAATTATCATCATTATTATTGTCAAAACAATAACAATTATTAAACTACCTCGAGAGGAATAAAAACAAAAACTTAAATTATTATTATTATTATTATTATTATTATTAATATTAATATTATTATTGCGTTAATAAAAAAACAAAATCAAATCAAAGATTAAAAGAAGTCTAAAAACATTAACAAAAGAACAAATAAAAAATAATAAATATAATAAAAAAAATAAAAATTATTACTTGAAAAAAAATCATTTCAGTTGAAAATTAAAAAAATTAACCGCACTATGTTGCGGGTTGAACAAACAAATTTTATGATTGTTGGGATTAAAGAAATTAATAGGATTTGTTGGTCTAAAATTAAAATTTAATATATATACAAAATATAATATAATAAAACAAATTATCACGTCCTATTATAAAAATAGCAAAATCAAAGTCTTAACATCTAAAATTATTATTGCTATTAAAATTATTAAATTAGAGAGAAAAAAAATTCAAAAATATTAACAAAAGAGTAAGCAAGAGTGTTGATAATGAATAAAAAACCAGAAATAAATGAAAGAAAAAAAATCCTAATAACTATAACAAAAGACCAGATAAAAAAATAAAATCAAAATTATCAGGAAAAAAAATTAATCTAACTTGAAAATAAAAAAAAAAAACCAATAAAAACCTAACAGAAAGAGCAAAGAAAAAAAATATAATAGATGACAAAACAAAAATAAAAATTATTAGATCAAAAAAATTATTTAATTTGAAAATTTTTAAAAATATATGTTCTCCATTGCAGGCTAAGCAAATAATTTTTATAGAATTTGCTGAATCAAAATTAAAATATAATATTTATATATGTGAAATTTAATATAATAAAATAGCTCAAGACACCCTATTATAACAATCAAAGTTTTAAAATCTAAAATTATCATTGCTCTTATTATTAAAACAATTAAAATTATCAAATTATCTTGAAAAAAAATACTCAAAAACATTAACAAAAGAGTAAGTAAGAGAAACAATTAAATTATTATTATTATTATTATTATTATTATTATTATTATTATTATTATTATTATTATTATGTTAATAATAAAAGAAACAAAAATAAATGAAAGACTAAAAAAATCATAGAAACTTCAACAAAAGATCAAACAAAAAAATAAAATAAAAATGAAAATTATCATTCGTATTACTGTTAAAAGAAAAATTTTTTATCAAATTATCCCGAGATGAAAAAAATTTAAAAAACATTAACAAAAGAGTGAGCAAGAAAAAAAAATTAAATTATTATTATTATTATTATTATTATGTTAATTAATAAAAATGTTCAAAAAACCATAAAAATCATTGTTCGAAAAACCATAAAAAAAAAAAGAATTGTTCAAAAAACCTAAAAATCATCATTGGTATTACTGTTAAAAGAAAATTTTTTTTATCAAATTATCCCTAGATGAAAAAAATTTAAAAAACATTAACAAAAGAGTGAGCAAGAAAAAAAAATATTAACTTATTATTATTAGTATTATTATTATTATTATGTTAATAATGAAAAAAATAAAATATTAAAAAAATCATAAAAATCATTGTTCAAAAAACCATAAAAATCATTGTTCAAAAAAAAAAAAGACACTGTTCAAAAAAATCTAAAAATCACTGTTCAAGTCCACAGTGTTTTCACTCACAATATACAGTGAATTCCTAAAAAAAGTCTAAAAACATTAACAAAAGAGCAAATAAAAAATAAAAGATAAAACAAAAATAAAAATTATTACCTGAAAAAAGTCAGTTCACTTGGAAATAATAAAAATTATCAAACTATACCGAGAAAAAAAACATCATCATTATTATTATTATAAAAGAATAAATAAATAAGTGAAAGATTAAAAAAATCGTAAAAACTTCAACAAAGGATCACATAAAAAAATAAAATAAAAATAAAAATTATTATTGTTATTACCGTCAAAACAATAAAAATTATCAAATTATCATTGAAAAAACCTAAAAAATATCAACAAAGGAGTAAGCTAGAAAAACAATTAAATTATTATTATTATTATTTGTGTTAATAATGAAAGGAAAAAAAATGAAAGACTTAAAAAATCCTAAAAATTTCAACAAAACATAAAAAAAAATGAAAATAAAAATTATAATTGTTATAACTGTTAAAAGAAAAAAAATTTATCAAATTATCCGGAGATGAAAAAAATATAAAAAACATTAACAAAAGAGTGAGCAAAAAAAAAAATTAAATTATTATTATTATTATGTTAATGGTTCAAAAAATCAAAAAAAAAATATTGTTCAAAAAATCTAAAAACAATTGTTAAAAAAAAAAAGGAAAAAAAAAGATTAAAAAAAACTGTTAAAAAAAAATAAAAAAAACGACAAAAAAAAAGGAACACTATTGAAATCCACAGTGTTTTCACTCAGGAACTACAGTGAAACACTGAGCTCTTTTAGTTATATTTATAATACCAATATTATTATTTTTTAAATAATATTCTTTTATTTTTAATATTACCTTAGCAAAATAATTTTAAAATATTATATTTTAATAAAAAAAAAACAAGTTCAATCTCGATTTCAAATATTTTCAAAGCATAAAAAGAAAAAGAAGAGGTTAGGAAGTGAGCCTTTTTTAATTATATTTTATATTATTAAAATACCAAGATGCTTTTTTAATCGAATGAGATCATCTAATAACATATTAGGGGTTTAGGGTTTAGTTTTCAGAATAAAGGGTTGATTTTGTATTTGTTTAGGGTTTATAGTTTGAAATTTAGAATTAGGGTTTGGATTGTGGTTTAGTTAAGAACGAGCGGTATTATCCGTGCGATGCGCTCAGCTTTTTTATCTATGTAGAAAATTGATTGATTTTATATATTGTATTTAATTCATTTAATATTTAAATAGTAAAATAATAATTACTAAAATTTATTAAATATTTTTTTTCAATCAAAAAGTTATTGAATGTTGCTATCGTTAAAATATTTTTGATAAAATTTGTTAGAAAATTTGTAAAGAAGATGTCATGATTTATTATAAATTTGCTACTACAGATATCCTAGTTAAAAAAACACAAAAAAAGAAACATGGCAAAGAAAAAAAGCTGACTTGGACACCTTAGTTAATAAAATTTTTTAAAAATATGAAAAAAAAATTTTGTTCATAAAATAAAAAAAAGGAAGCCAGTCATAAAAAAAAATGCAAGGGGAAAGCATTTATGTAAAATTTAAAAAATTTACTGCATTATGCTGTGGGCTGAGTAAATAATTTTTATAATTGTTTGGATTAAAGAAATCAATAGAATTTGCCAATTCAAAATTAAAATATAATATTTATATATACAAAATTAAATATAATAAAACATATTATCATACCGTATTATAAAAATAGTAATATCAAAATCTTAACATCTAAAACTATAATTGTTATTACTGTTAAAATAATAAAATTATCAAATTATCTCGAGGAAAAAAGCTGAAAAAACAATTAAAAAAATAAGAAAGAAAAATAATTAAAATAACTCCTCTTCTTCATCTTGTTCTTCTTCTTCTTCTTCTTATTATTATTATTATAAGTGTGTTAATAATGAAAAGAAAAAAAATGAAAGATTAAAAAAATCTAAATAACTTTAACAAAATAATAGAAAGAGAAAATTAAAAATAAAATTAAAATTGAAATTTAAAAAATTGACATGAAAATTAAAAAAATTATTAACTGTAAAAAAAAATATTAAATGTAACAAAATTATTTGATTTGAAAATTAAAAACAATTATTACATTATGTTGCGAGTTAAGTAAATAATTTATATAATTATTGAGATTACAAATATTAACAGGATTTGTTGGTTTTAAATTAAAATATAATATTTTTATATGCAAGATTTAATATAATAAAACATATTATCATGATCTCTTATAAAAATAACATATTGAAGTCTTAATATCTAAAATTATTATTGTTATCACTGCTAAAACAATATTATTTATTCAATTATCTTTAGAGAAAAAAATTAAAACAAGCGTAAGCAAGAAAAATAATTTAAAAATAAAAGGCTAAATTTTTTTTTCAAGTTTTAATAAAAGATTAAAAAAACCAATATTATGCCAAAAAAAATTTTTAACCTGGCTTGAAGATAAAAAAACAAAATCGAATAAAGAACTAAAACAAAAAACATAGAGAGAAAAAAAAATATTGTAAAAACATCAACAAAAGATTATACAAAAAAATAAAATAGAAATAGAAATAGAAATTATTATTATTTCTAAAAAAATATTATCAAATTATCAGGAGGGAAAAACATATAAAAAACGTTAATAAAGGAGTAAGATAGAGAAACAATTAAATTATTATTATTATTATTATTATTATTATTATTATAATTATTATTTGTGCGTTAATAATGAAAGAAAAAAAGACTGAAAAAATTCTAAAAATTTCAACAAAATATCAAATAAAAAAAAATTAGTCATTGTTATAACTATTAAAAGAATAAAAATTATCAAATTGTCTCGAGAGAAAAAAACACAAAAAATATTAACAAAAGAGTAAGTAAGAAAAACATATTAAATAATAGTAATAGTAATAATAATAATAGTAACAGTAATAATAATAATAATAATAGTAATAATAATAATAATAATACATAAATAATAATAATAATAATAATAATAATTATTATTATTATAAAAAGCACAAAAAAATTAAAATAAACAACAAATAGAAAAAAAAATACAGATATCAATTTCCAAATGATAACAGATATAAAATAAAATTTAAGAATTAATTTTTTGTGAAAAAATATCACCTTAACAAATGAGAAAAAAAAAATCAAAGCTAAGTACACTTATATGTACATGGATAAAAGTAAGGATTGTTCTAGGAATAAAAAGAAATAAAGGGATTAAAATTAAAAAGAAAAAGTAATAGGGCTGAAATGAATATTAAATAAAAAGGGTTGAAAATCCAAAATTAAAAGTATAAGAACCGAAATTAAAATCAAATATATTATCAATTTTAATTAACGGATAAAACTGAAGAAATTAAAACTATTGTACCGAATAAATTAATATTTTTTAATTTAATCCGGGAATTAAAAGAAGCAGGATCGAATTGAAAATTGGACGTTGAATTAATTACAATTAGATTAAAGGCTTAAAAAAAAACTTAAAAACATTAACAAAAGAGCAAATAATTTTTTTTATAATAAATGAAAAAAACAATAAAAATTATTGATTGCACAAATAATTATTTGACCTGGAAAAAAAAAAAACATTACACTACATTGTGGGCCGAGTAAAAAGTTTTTATAATTGTTGGGATAAAAGAAATTAACAGGATATGTTGGTTCAAAATTAAAATATAATATTTATATATGTAAAATTTAATATAATAACACAGATCACTATATCATATTTTAAAAATAGCAACATTGAAGTTTTAACATCTAAAATTATCATTGTAATCACTGGCAAAACAATAAAAAATATACAATTATCCCTGGAGGAAAAAACTGAAAAACATTAATAAAAGTGTAAGCAATAAAAATAACTAAAACTCCTCTTTCTCCTCCTCTTCTTCTTCTTGTTCTTCTTATTTTTATTAATTATTATTATTATTATGTTAATAATAAAAAAAATGAAAGACTAAAAAAATCATAATAACTTTAACAAATTATCAAATAAAAAAATAAAATAAAATTTATCAGGTAAAAAAAAGTCATTTGATTTGAAAATAACAATAATAAAATAATAAAATAAATAACATAAATAATAAATAAAATAAATAAAATAAATGACAAAACAAAAAAGAAAAATTATTAACTGGAAAAAATATTATTTGATTTGAAAATTAAAAAAATTGATTGTACTACGTTGTGGGCCAAGCAAACAATTTTGATAATTTAAAAATAAAATATAATATTTACACATATAAAATTTGATATCATATACCACATCAATACACAGTATTGCAACAAGAATATTGAAGCTTTAACATCAAAGAGATGGAAATTGGTAATAATGAAAAAATTATAAAAACTTCAACAAAAGATCAAAAAAAAAATCAAACAAAAATAAAAATTATCATTATAATTACTGTCAATACAGTAAAGATTATCAAATTATAAGGAGAAAAAAAATCTAATTAACATTATCATTATTATTATTATTATTGTGGGTGTTAATAATAAAATGAAAAAAAAATGAAAGAGTAAAAAAATCCTAAAAACTTCAACAAAACATCAAACAAAAAAATAAAATGAAAATGAAAATAGTCATTGTTATAACTGTTAAAAGAATAAAAATTATCAAATTGTCCCGAAAGGGAAAAAATCTAAAAAACATTAACGAAAGAGTAAGTAAGAAAAAAACATTAAATTATTATTATTATTATTATTATTATTATTATTATGTTAATAATGTTAAAAAAATAAAATAATAAAATAATAATAAAAATGAAAAGTATGGAATATTTTAGAAATATAAATAACTAAAGAGATTAAAATAAAAAAAATTAAAAGTCATAGGGCTTAAATATAAAGGGATTAAATTCTAAAATTAAAAGTATAAGTGCCAAAATGAAAATTAAATATAATATCATTTTTAATCCAAGGACAAAACTGAAGAAATTAAAACTACTGTACCGAATAAATTCATATTTTTTAATCCAATCCGAAAATTGAAAGAACGAGGACCGCATTGCAAAATGGACATTGAATAAATTAAAATCGGAGGACCCAATTGAACAAAATCAAAACTTATATAACAGAAATCAGGGAGAAAAACGAAATTAAAACCGAAGGTACTAAAGTGTAAACGAAGAAAACTCCGGGGACTCTCCTACACTTGTGCGTGCAGAAGAGAGAGAAACGTCTCCAGCGGATTCAACCGGCCACCGCCGTCTCCACGTACATCTGATAGCCAAACGCGCCACCGCGGGAGGAAGAACAGGCAAAGACGCATCGCCCTGTGCGCCGGAATCTCGTCTTCAGACACCTGATGACACCACAAGCGCCACCTAAAAGGGGCGTGGGGCGGAAAACAGTGTGGTCTGGTCCTATCTGTGCAATGACGAAGGAGCCCCTGATTTCGGCGGTGTTTTTTGTTGTTTTCGAGGGGTTGTTTCGTTAATTCACTATTCACATCCGGATAAGACAAAAAAAAAGGATAGACAAACTCACGTGACACACCGGATCAAAATACGAGTGAACAGTGCTAATGAGTGTAGGTGAACAATGATTCTACAATGAATCACCATTCTCCTTTAGTGTTTTTGTTAATGACCTATAAAATAATTATTAAAATAAAAACTGATCAACCAAAAAAGAAGACACAACATTATTATTCCAGTGAATATAGTTTATTATAAGGAGATTTATATTGATTCCTCTACCAATAAATAAATAAATTAAACATAGTTTATTCCAGGAATTATTTTATTTTTTTAATCTTTGAAATTAATTGGCACTAAATTTGCTTGTACAAGCATTACGTAAATGTATATTTTTACACACACATTACATAAAGCTTCGTACGTAGTGGCAATTGATAATTGATGCATTGCCTCTTCGTTTTAGATTAACTAGGTTTTTAGACAACTTGTATTCGTCTTCATTAATTTATATTTATCTTGATTAATTTTATTAGTCCTCAAATTAATGATTATATAGGTTTTTAGTAACCATTGAGTCCTAAAATTAACAACTATATAAATTTTTAATAATTTTTATATTAACAACCAAATAAAACCACCAAAAAAACAAACTTATTAGTTTTGGATCAATACCACTGAAACACCTAGCGTTTCCTATTCTTATTTAAGTATATGATTAAAATTATTTTTAAAAATGCGTTTTATTTTAAAATACATAAAAATAATATTTTTTATTATTTTTTAAAAATTATTTTTAATGTCAACATATAAAAATACCAAAAATTTTTAATTTAAAATAAAATAAAATAAAAAATTAAATTTTGGAAAATGTATTTTATTTATAAATGCATAAAAATAATATTTTTTTAATATTTAAAAAATTATTTTTGATATCAATAATGAAAATGATATAAAAATATAAAAAATACTTAGTTTAAAGTAAAAAAATACATTTATTTATTTATTTTTAATAGCGTTTTGAAATCTAGTGAAAAACACATCTTATAGATATAACACGGAAAATCAGCTGTCATCTTCTTTTCCAATCGCCCAGACCAGGGTTGTCAATCTTGTTCCGTTCCGTTGGAATGTCTCGGTTCCATTCCGGCCTTAAAATCTTATTTATTTTGATTAATTTGTGATTTTTTTTTCTAATTTTGAGATTATATTTGTTTGACTTTGTGTTTGTATTGTATAATTTAAAGTTAATTTATCTTGAATTTTAATTATGCTTGTTAAATTAATATTTTAATTTTTCTTCACACACACACACACACACACGCAAAACCAAAACGTTACATATCAATAAAAAAACTAGAAAAACAACCGAAACGATACTCACAATTCGTGACCCAGACATCGGGAAAGCTGACAATTTGGGGCTACAACACAACCGATCATATAATCATAGCTAACTGTGTAGAATTAAATTCCTGGATGATTAATTATTGCAGATGTCTGCGCTCCATTTAAATGAAAACTGTCGTTCCTGTTCCTCCACTTTTCCAATGAAGTGCCTGGAGGTAGATTACTGGTGGGATGCAAATTATGGCCTGCACATGCAGCTGCTAATGGGAAATAGAGGGTGACCTTTAATTCTAGGGTAGAATATTGTTGACGCTACCATTGGCGTATCCTTGATCCTAAAACCAAGCTATGAATAATTGCTCATTCAATTCCTGGCTCCCTCTTTTGATCACTGTGCGTATATATTAAGATACACACTTGATCCGTAAGATTTAAACTGGCAAGGGAGAAACACAGAAAGACGTAGAATTCTGTCTGTTCTTCACATGATCATGGTGCAATCAAACAAGTTCAGAGGTGTCAGGCAACGCCACTGGGGCTCCTGGGTTTCTGAGATTCGTCATCCTTTACTGTACTGGTTTTGTTTTTATGTTTTTCATTTATCTATCTATATATCTATGTATTCATTCATCTCTTACAGCACTTGAACTTTCATGGTTCTTGATTATTGCACAGAAAAAGAAGGGTGTGGCTTGGAACATTTGATACAGCTGAAGAGGCAGCAAGAGCCTACGATGAAGCAGCGGTGTTGATGAGTGGCCGTAACGCCAAAACAAACTTCCCGGTGGTTGCAAATCAAACAAGAAATGCTCCTCCTCCTCCTCCTCCTCCTCCTCCTCCTCCTCATCAGCTCTCGGTGCAAAACTACGCAGATATTGCAGATCTCCATATCCTTCCATAACTTGTCTAAGGCTTGACGCCGAGAACTGCCACATAGGAGTCTGGCAAAAGCGTGCCGGTGCGCATTCGGTTTCAGATTGGATTATGACTGTGGAGCTTGGAAAGAAGGATGGACGGCAAGCCCAGGAACAAAAGACTCTCGTCTCAGATACATCAAATATGGCAGGCCAAGAAGATGGTAGTGATGCAGGTCTAGATGACGAGCAAAGGGTTGCGTTGCAGATGATAGAGGAGCTACTGAATAGGTAGAAAGGGTTGCATCCAGGGATGACAGTATTAGGTTTTTACTATATTTGTATCCTATTTAAGTTAGGGTTTCTAGTATATGGAGGCATTTATACTATATCTTATTTTATGATGGCCTACGTCTGAGAGAGGTTCCAGTAACAAATTTGGGTCCAGGATCGCGAACCAGGCCTAATACTACACCCATTAGCCTGATACAAATGGACCCAAGTGTCGCACCTAGGCCCAATCTCATGCCTCTTGCCTGTCACCCTTGGACTTAGACATGATGCTTGGGCCCAACTCTATTTATATGCAAAGGATATTATTATTTTTTATTAATACTACAATAGTGAAATGACTCTCTAACCCCCTTAATTCAAGTAAAAAAACAAGGTTAAGGAGATATGAATGCCCTCTAAACAATTTAGATAAATGATTTATAATTTCTCTATTCTTTATATATTATACTTACGGTGTACACAAAACACTATTTTCCTTTTAAAAGCATTAATAATTATTTTTATCAACACGTTGACTTTAATCACCCCGTTGAACTTTTCAGTCTTGATCTACCCCTTGAGTTGAGTTTGAAACAATAATAGTAATTGTTTTCTATATCCTTACATGTACTCGATTAGCCTAAGTTAAATTTTTAAAAGATGATAATAACCACTTTTATCTTTATACTGACTCGTTCAATGGTCAACTAGACCCATGACCCGAGTTTTACCTCGGGTTGACCCCTAAGTTAGGATTTATAGCTATGATAATAATCATTTTTATTCTTATATTGACTCGGTTCAACTCGAGTTGACCATCTCGACCTGTGACCCAGAGCTTGCTTTGAATTGACCTTTGTGCAAAATTTTTAAACTATGATAATAACTATTTTTATCCTTAAACATCTTAGTTTAACAATTTTAAAATTGAAAGTTTTTTATGATGATATTTTAGGAATAATAAATAATGTTTAGGGAAACAAGTTTTCTTTGTAGAAGTATAATTTTTTACTCCAAAATTATCATACAGATAAAGTTATTTTTTAATATCTTTATCTGTATCTCATTAGCCAAAAAGTTTTCCATCTTCATTGTCTTTGTACTGCTGACTTGAGACAATAACCAAGTACTACCTTAAAAGTGTCAATTAGACCAATCACAAGTTTAAGGGCCAAAAACATTAAAAAAAACATTTAATTAGCTTATTCATAATATTTGGACTAATTAAATTTTCAAGATTTTTAACAAAGGGTAAATAAGCATTAATTAATGTGAAACATTTAAAGAAAAAAGATCCTTAAGCTTAAAGCATTTGGTAGCCTTGACAGAAAAAAAAGATAAACGACAACAACTTGTGTTTCCTTATTATTCAAGGACATTAATGGCGATTTTAGTTTTATTTTTGTAATGTATAATTTTATATTGATAAACATAATTATTTATCCTACCATCAAATCAAAGCCAAAATCTTGTCCAAAGATTTATTTTTTTGTTATTGGATTAAAAATGCATAGTGAATGAACATTGAAAAGGCTTTAAGATAAACTTAGTTGATTTATGATTATTTTTTTTTATTCTATTTAAAAACTCTTCTGTTATTTTTTCAGCCTTTTCCCATCTGTTCTCTCTTTTTTTCCTGTAAGTTTCCCCAATCCCCCCCCCAGACTCTCTTCCTTCTATTATACTCCTTTTTTTATAGACTCGAACCTTGCTCTTGCAAATGCAGTAGCAAGGCCGTTGCCGCCACGCTACCCCCTTGGGGACATATTTATTAAAACACCAAGATGCCTTTTTTATCTAATAAGATTATAATTAAAAAACGCGACACTTTAGTTTGAAAATTTTTTATTCCATATTTTTTTTTGTATTTTCACTGTTTTTATAAATCATCAAAAGTCTTATATAAAGATTATATAATCTCTACAAGGCGGTTTAATATTGTTTTTGTAGAAAAAAAATAACAACATTATTTTAATGAACAGCACAAATGAATTCACGTGGTCTCCAAGGGGCATTACGTGATGGAAAATAGCAATCTGCATAGTAGTTCTCGAGTTTGAGTCAAAGAGTGCATCTCTTGTAAGATTGTTAGACAGCTGAGGTTTTATTCGCTCACCTGAGCCTACAAGTGCATTTTTCGAGGAGTAATGTTTTCTCGAATCTATTTTTTTTTTTGAATCTACGTGTCTAGGATTTTCAAAAGGATCTAGCTTTCATTAATAAGAGTTGCCAACCATTTTGTATTGTAATTTATTCAAATACAATAATAAAAAGGCAACACTACATCATACCTTTCACTACTATTGCATTAATGCAATCACAAACCTACATTGGTGGTGATGTTTTTGGTGGCGCTTCTCTATCTCATAGACATATAAACATGAAAATATATGATTTTCTAGTTTAAAGGCCTTTATTTGTGTTTGACGGCTCATATTTTTCAAACTTAAAAATGTTACCTATTTACTTGTAATTGTAATTTATAATTTATGATTTTACAATATATATATGTACGAGAAGACATAAAAGGATAAAGAGAGATCCAACACATCTAGTGAATTAGATGAAAAGTAAAAGTTTTAAATTAATGAAGGCTATTTTTAGTTGTGCATTTGGATTAGGTTAGAAAGTATTCTTTAAAGATGAAAAAGGTTGGTGCATGGCTAAAACAAAGGTCCAATATGGAAGGTGTTTCTTCTCCCTTCCTTAATGGATGTAAAGGGGATGGATTCTTTTCACTTGTTTGGGAATATGCTTCCGGTTATTTTTTAAAGTACTTTTTATTCAAAAATATTTCAAAATTAAATTTTATTTTATTTTTAAAAAATAATTTTTGACATCAGCACATGAAAAAAAATCTAAAAACATCGAAAAATTTAATTTAAAGTAAAAAAATAAAAAAATATATTTTTTATATTATTTAAAAAACAACCTAGTCAATTATAGTTCCTTTAGTCCTAATCATTTGAAAAATAAAAAATCCAAACATTTTTTCCCCACAAAATCAAGCATCAATCCAAAGACATTTTCTTTACACCGCAAAAACCTTTTGGGTTAAGTTAATCATCTCAAATTGCCAAGTCTAGATCCCAAGATAACTTACTCTACAAAATTAAGCATCAAGTAGTTGTTTTTTTTCCCTTCTTATTTCTAATAATCAAATATATTTTCAGTTTATTTTTAAAATGCAGGTAAAATCACAACTCCAAAAATATTTGAAAAAATAACATGTTAATGGGTTGCACTATTATAAACAACACAATCAAAATGGGTTATGCTATTTCAAATAACACAACCCATAAAATTAAAAATTTTGTGTTCTTTTTCCCTTTTTATCATCTATCTTTTCTTGCACGACATGTTGGGAAAGAGAGAGAGAGAGAACTAATATGAAAGCTAATTGAAGTTTAAATGTCACAAGATTGTTTATGCTTTACACATGTAACATGTTAGAGGTTTAAGGTATAGTTTTTATAATAAAGGGTTGATTTTGTATTTGTTTAGGGTTTATAGTTTGAAATTTAGAATTAGGGTTTGGATCGTGGTTTAGTTAAGAATGACCTAAAAATTAATTACTAAAATAAAAACTGCTCGACCATAATAAAAGACAAAATTATTATTCCGGTGAATATAGTTTATTATAAGGGGGATTATAATGATTCCTCTACCAATAAATAAATAAATTAAACAACCTTGTTCTAGTGAACAGTTCAACTGTGAGAAGAGCTTCCTTGATTTATCTAGGGATTTTTGTTTTAATCTTTGATATTAATTGGCACTCAATTTGCTTGTACAAGCATTACATAATTGTATATTTATACACACATTACATCAAGCTTCATACGTAGTGGCAATTGATAATTGATGCATTGCCTATTCTGTTTAGATTAACTAGGTTTTCGGATAACTTGTATTCAACTCTACTAATTTGTATTCATCTCGACTAATTCTATTAACTCTTAAATTAACGATTATATAGGTTTTAGTTAACCCTCGAGTCCTGAAATTAATATTTTTTATATTAGCAACCAAATAAAACCACCAAAAAAGCAAACTTATTAGTTTCGGATCAATACTACTGAAACACCCAACATTTCCTATTCTTATTTAAGTATATGCTTGGAAGTGTGATTAAAGTTATTTTTAAAAATATATTTTATTTAGAAATACATAACAATAATATTTTTTTATTTTTTTAAATTATTTTTAACATCAACATATAAAAATACCAAAAACATTTAATTTAAAATTAAATTTTTGAAAATGCATAAAAATAATATTTTTTTAATTTTTAAAAAATTATTTTTGATATCAATACATGAAAATGATATAAAAATATCAAAAATACTTAATTTAAAATAAAAAATAAATTTAATAAATTTTAATTTAGTTTTTTGAAATAGCTTTTTGAAATCTAGTGAAAAACACATCTTATAGATATAACATGGAAAATCAGCTGTCATCTTGTTTTCCAATCGCCCAGACCAGGGTTGTCAATTTCGTTCCGTTCCGTTAACAGAACCGAGACAAAACGGCGCCGTTTTCATCTTGGTTTTAATTCCGGTGTGTTGCGGAAATTTCAGCCAAATTCCGGCCGGAATGTCTCGGTTCCGTTCCGGCCTTAAAATCTTATTTATTTTGATTAATTTGTGATTTTTTTCTTCTAATTTTGATATTATATTTGTTTGATTTTGTGTTTGTATAGTATAATTTAAAGTTAATTTATCTTGAATTTTAATTATGCTTGTTAAATTAATATTTTAATTTTTCTTATACGTATATATAATTAATTATATATGAACAGTATAATCCCAAAACGGCATGCCGAAACGCTCCGAAACCGAAACGTTCTATATCAATAAAAAAATCAAAACGATAACCAGAACGATATTAACAATTCGTGAGCCAGACATCGGCAAAGCTGACAATTTGGGGCGACAACACAACCGATCATATAATCATAGCTAACTGTGTAGAATTAAATTCCTGGATGATTAATTATTGCAGACGTCTGCGCTCCATTTACATGAAAACTGTCGTTCCTGTTCCTCCACTTTTCCAATGAAGTGCCTGGAGGTAGATTACTGGTGGGATGCAAATTATGGCCTGCACATGCAGCTGCTAATGGAAAATAGAGGGTGACCTTTAATTCTAGGGTAGAATATTGTTGACGCCACCATTGGCCTATCCTTGATCCTAAAACCAAGCTATGAATAATTGCTCATTCAATTCCTGGCTCCCTCTCTTGATCACTGTGCGTATATATGAAGATACACACTTGATCCGTAAGATTTAAACTGGCAAGGGAGAAACCCAGAAAGACGTAGAATTCTGTCTGTTCTTCACATGATCATGGTGCAATCAAACAAGTTCAGAGGTGTCAGGCAACGCCGCTGGGGCTCCTGGGTTTCTGAGATTCGTCATCCTTTACTGTACTGGTTTTGTTTTTATGTTTTTCATTTATCTATCTATATATGTATTCATTCATCTCTTACAGCACTTGAACTTTCATGGTTCTTGATTATTGCACAGAAAAAGAAGGGTGTGGCTTGGAACATTTGATACAGCTGAAGAGGCAGCAAGAGCCTACGATGAAGCAGCGGTGTTGATGAGTGGCCGTAACGCCAAAACAAACTTCCCGGTGGTTGCAAATCAAACAAGAAATGCTCAGAACTCTCCCTCCCCCCCCTCCTCCTCATCATCAGCTCTCGGTGCAAAACTACGCAGATATTGCAGATCTCCATATCCTTCCATAACTTGTCCAAGGCTTGACGCCGAGAACTGCCACATAGGAGTCTGGCAAAAGCGTGCCGGTGCGCATTCGGTTTCAGATTGGATTATGACTGTGGAGCTTGGAAAGAAGGATGGACGGCAAGCCCAGGAACGAAAGACTCTCGTCTCAGATACATCAAATATTGCAGGCCAAGAAGGTGGTAGTGATGCAGGTCTAGATGACGAGCAAAGGGTTGCGTTGCAGATGATAGAGGAGCTACTGAATAGGTAGAAAGGGTTGCATCCAGGGATGACAGTGTTAGGTTTTTACTATATTACATTATACATATATCTAAAACAGGATGGCTCGGTTACTGTAGCTCTACACTTATTGTCACTGTTTACTCGCAATTTGCTCCGGTGCTTCGTGTTTGTATGTTCCTTTTTTTTTTTTTCGCAGGTATACTTTTTGTATTTTTTATGGTGGAATTGATAAAAGAGGATGGCTCGGTTACTATAGCTCTACACTCATTGTCACTGTTCACTGGCAATTTGCTCCGGTGCTTCGCGCGTGTATGTTCCTTTTTTTTTCGCAGGTATATTATTTGTATTTTTTATGGTGAAATTGATAAAACAATATATGTGGCCGAGCGGTTCGCTCGAACCCTCTCTGCCAACAAATTTGGCTTTGTTTCTTTCTTTTTTTTTTTTTAAATACATTTTTTGTTTTAAAGTAACTGTTTCCTTTTTTGATTTTTTTTTGCTAAAATCCGTTTTTTTTTTACATCAACTTTCCAGTAGCTTTCCTTTTTTTTTTTTATTAATATTCTTCTTATTATTTTTTTTAAACTATTGTTTTTTTGTGGTTACTGTAGCTCTACACTCATTGTCACTGTTCACTGACAATTTGCTCCGGTGCTTCGCGCGTGTATGTTCCTTTTTTTTTTTCGCAGGTATACTTTTTGTATTTTTTATAGTGGAATTGATAAAACAATGGATGTGGCCGAGCGGTTCGCCTGCGCGCTGGGTTCGAACCCTCTCTGCCAACAAATTTGGCTCTGTTTCTTTCTTTCTTTTTTTCAAATCCATTTTTTTTTAAAAGCAACTGTTTCCTTTTTTGATTTTTTTTGCTAAAATCCGTTTTTTTTTAAATCAACTTTCCAGTAGCTTTCCTTTTTTTTTTTTTATTAATATTCTTATTATTATTTTTTTTAAACTATTGTTTTTTTGTGGTTACTGTAGCTCTACACTCATTGTCATTGTTCACTGACAATTTGCTCCGGTGCTTCGCGCGTGTATGTTCCCTTTTTTTTTTTCGCAGGTATACTTTTTGTATTGTTTATGGTGGAATTGATAAAACAATGCATGTGGCCGAGCGGTTCGCCTGCGCGCTGGAAATTGGTTCGAACCCTCTTTGCCAACAAATTTGGCTTTGTTTCTTTTTTTTTTTTTAAATCCATTTTTTTTTAAAGCAACTGTTTCCTTTTTTGAATTTTTTTGCTAAAATCCATTTTTTTTTTAAATCAACTTTCCAGTAGCTTTCCTTTTTTTTTTTTTATTAATATTCTTATTATAATTTTTTTTAAACTATTATTTTTTTGTTCTACAATCCTGATTTTGAAAATGACTGTCTGGAAAATTTGCTTTCCCTTTTTTTTATTTTTTTTATTATTCTTATAATAGGATATCAATGACAGTTTACACGTGTCATAGCTAATCTCCGGATTCATTTTTTTTCCCTTTTTTGTTTCAACTTATACATTTTTTTTCATTTTTTTTGTTTGCTTATTTTTTTTCCCGTTACCAGGTGTCCAGGTTAACTTATGCGCACCGTAATTTTTTTCTCATTACTGTTTAAAAATGTTATTCCCCTTGCACTTTTTTTTTTATATAACCGTGCTTCTTCTTTTTTTAATAATAATTTTCACTATTCAATACTGTTTGAAAATATGTTTCTGTTTTTTATTTTAATCGGGATTTTTATTTATTTTTTTACACTGGAATATCCGCTTGACTTATGCTGCTAATCTCTGAATTTATTTTATTATTATTATTATTTTCCCTATTTTTTATTACCGCTTATATTTTTTTTCATTACGGGGTGTCCGGGTTAGTTTATCGCACCATGATTTAAAAAAAAAAACTGTTTTTTTTTAATGACTCGTTTTTTTTTAAGAATTGTTTTTAAAAAAATGGTTTTTTTTTAATAACTGGTTGTTGTTTTTTTTTTTACAAAATTTTTTTTTTTAATAACTAAGGTGTCCGGGCCAACATACGCGCACCACGACTAATCTCCGGATCCGCTTTTTTTTTTATATATATATATATATATATATATTAAGACGCTAATATGAAATAAAAAACAAAATATGTAATTACTCTATCATATTTATCAGAGAAAAAAATACAACTAATTTTAGAATAAAAATCACTCTAAACTAAAAATATATGATGTCACATATATATAAAATAAATGCAAAAAAACACAAAAATATACGATAAGTATTATATATATGCTAGGATGAACAACTAAGTCGAGTGGTTAAAGCGTTTGCTGCCGCACCACAAGAGCGAGAGTTTGAATATAATGTTTAAAAGCGATTAACAATGATTTTCACTTTTCATTATTGTTTGAATTTTTTTTAACTTTTTTTTTTTTTTAAAAAGTTTGAGTATCCATATGAGCTTACGCACACCACGACTAATTCCGAGATCCACTTTTTTTTTGTTTTGCATTTTTTCCTATTTTTTCCTACTTATATATTTTTTTCCATGACCTAGATGTTCAGTTTATGCGTGCCACAAATTTTTCTCTCATTACTGTTTAAAATGTGTTTTCCTTTTTTTTTTTTTTAATACGAGGTGGCGGGACAACTTACACGCACCATGACTAATCTTCGAACCCATCTTTTTTTCCAATTACACTTTTTTTTTTTTTTCTATAGGGTGTTCTGGTTAGTTTTTTTTAATATTTTTTAATTGGGTTTCTTTTTTGTGTTTTTAACCAAAGTATCGATGACAACTTACGCACAATTAATCTCGAATCCATTTTTAAGATTTTTTCACTGATTTTTCACGTATACATTTTTTATAATTGTGATGCGGGGACATCTTAGACATTAGAATAATCCCCAAACCCATCTTTTTGATTTTTTCTTTTTTTACACTTATAATTTTTTTTTTTATAAAGGTGTCTCAACTACAGAACTACTACTATTATTTCATAAAATAGCTTAATGAGATTGCAATTTCAAGCGTAATGAACAATTATTTCAATTGTGATTTTCGTTATTCATTACCATTTGAAAAAAATTATTTTTATATTTCTTACATAATTCTTATTTTTGTCCATATATATACATGCTCTTAGTTTTTGTTTCAATGTTTTTACTCCTCTCTTATTAAGAATTTTTTTAATTTTTAAATTTTAATTTGTGTTGGTAATCATTTTAAAAACAATATTTGTTATTATTTCTCTTTCTTTTTATTCTTCAAGTTAAATAATTTCTTTAAATATAATCATATTTATTTTTTGTAAATATTGTTAGGTATTGAATTTTCTAATTATTACAGATAAAACATTCAAAATAATGATAATTATTATTTTTATTTTTCCATTTATTTAGTTTTTTAATACTGTTAGGTGTTAAAATTTCTTATTATTATAGATAAGACATTAAAAATAATGATAATAATTATGTTTTTCTTATAAATATGTGACACCTATTTATTATTATTCTAAAATATTTTTAATATGATAATATGAGTAATAAATTTTACAATTAATTTCCTACATATAAAAAAAATAATTTATAACGGATTTTATCAAAAGATTTTTAGTAGTAGCAATATTCAATTATTTTTTAGTTGAAAAACCACATATTTCTAACAGATTTTATCAATTATAATTTTACTCATTGAATAGTAAAATAACAAAATACAATATGCATAAAATCAATTAATTTTTTATATAGATAAAAAAAACCAGCGCATCGCGCGGGTAATTTGCTCGTTTATATCCTATTTAAGTTAGGGTTTCTAGTATATGGAGGCATTTATATTATATCTTATTTTATGATGGCCTACGTCTAAGAAAGGTTCCAGTAACGAATTTGGGTCCAGGATCGCGAACCAGGCCTAATACTACACCCATTAGCCTGATACAAATGGACCCAAGTGTCGCACCTAGGCCCAATCGCATGCCTCTTGCCTGTCACCCCTTGGACTTAGACATGATGCTTGGGCCCAACTCTATTTATATGCAAAGGATATTATTATTTTTTTATTAATACTACAATAGTGAAATGACTCTCTAACCCCTTTAATTCAAGTAAAAAAACAAGGTTCATGATATATGAATGCCCTCTAAACAATTTAGATAAATGATTTATAATTTCTCTATTCTTTATATATTGTACTTACAGTGTACACAAAACACTATTTTCCTTTTAAAAGCATTTTATACATACCAAAACAAGCACATACAACCTAGTTCTTGATATTTAACGCTCTTTTGCATACTTATTATTATCTCTCTCTACAAAGATACTAATTCAAACATTTAAAGGTCCCCTGGTTAGACCAACGAGGATTGTTTTGTAGATTTTTGGCTTCTTACATACAGTTTATCAGCTTCCTTAGCTATGAAAAATAAATCAAGTAGCATGACCATTTGATTAAACTCATTATCTAACCACCCAAAAAACTTTATTACTATGTATCTTTAATTTTAAACACCATCGATTAGCAATGTTCATGGAAAACAACCGATAAAAAAGTCATTAATTTTCTTAGAACTTGTTTTTAATATTTTCAAATCATTTTATAGTGTATAATCACAATACATAAAGCGTCATGTGTGGTTGATCTTCTTGTTATTGTAGGCATTTTCACCCAAACCAAACCTCCAATAACTCATTAATTATGTGCAACTATGTACTTAGTGCTAGCAAACTAAGAACAAAATCGAGCTTGTACACTTTTAACAATATTTTTTACCTAGATTTTTAGCCGTCAACTGTTTCTAGTGCTTGTAGGGAATTACAGTAGCATGAGGAGTCTAGGCAAAATAATTTTCTAAAGAGTGTTGTTGTGATGTCGTGATCATACAAATTAATTACCCAAACATAAAACACAATATTGTTATCATAAGGTTATCATTTTCCTTCACTATGAAAAATGAATTAAGTAGCAAGAACATTTGATTAAACTTACTATCTAATCACTCAAAAAACTTTATTACTATGTATCTTGAATTTTAAACATCATCGATTGGCATTATTTATGGGGAAAAAAAACGATAAAAAAAGTCATTAGTTTTTTTAGAACTTGTTTTTAATATTTTCAAATTATTTTTATAGAAGATAATCACGATACATAAGGGTTATGATGTGTAATGGATCTTCTTGTTATTGAAGGCATTTTCACCCAACCAAACCTCCAATAATTCATTAATTATGTGCAACTATGTACTTAGTGCTAGCAAACTAAGAACAAAATTGAGCTTGGATATTTTTAACAATATTTTTTATCCTAGATTTGTAACCATCAGTTGTTTCTAGTGCTTGTAGGCAAAATCATTTTCTAAAGAGTGTTGTTGCGATGTCGTGATCATACAAATTAATTACCCAAACATAAAATACAATATTGTATAGAGCAAGTAAGGGGTTTATTTAAACTAAGACAAAATTAAGAAAAATGAATAAAAATAAATTTATCAAGAAAACAAAACTTAGTCGCAAGTAAATATCCACCAACGGAAATCACAACTCATCCTTGAAACAAACTTTAATTTATATTTTGTATTTTTTTTATGTTGGTTAGTTAATAGATGCACCATATAATTAGCCCTGACCAATAAATATTCATAATGTCTGCACTAATATTTTAATTCATTAGTAACCTTAAAAACTAGATAAATTGATTAATTTAGACAATAGAACTATCCACAATTATGTTGATTTGTTCGAATATTCTCCCAAAGATTAATAACATAGATCCACCATAAAAGTTTTGTTGCTTCATAAGTTTATATACCACAATTACGGTTTTAATAGAAAACTTATCAATAGATTATTCACAATAACAGTCTAGAGACTATTTTAGCAATTAAGATAAATAATCATAGGAAATATGCATAGAAAAAAATATATATTCTTTCATCATATAAACTAAAAATAAATAGAAGACTAAATCTCACAATTCTTGAAATATGAAGGTTCACATATCCTTGCAAAATAATAATAATTTAGCTTTGCATATCTATTGAACAACTACTACTTAAAATGAAATAATGCTTGAATTCAGGTTTTTAGGAAAGAGGATTTGTGTTTCGTCTCTTCTAGTTGTCCCTCTCCTTCTTTTCTTGTCTTTTCTTTCCTTTCTTTATTTATTTTTATGGTCTAGAAAATCCAGTCCCTATTTTATATAATAGTCATTCCTTAAGTAGACAATATTATGTTTAAATACTTCAATAAATATTTTTTTAAAGTGAGAAATAGTCTTAGATGAAATCTTTAAACTTTGACTTAAAGGAGCTGAATTACTGAAATAAGAACTTGGATGTCAGTTTAGATGTTTTAGGATGTAATTTGGACCTGTTTCTTCAGAAAACCTGTTTAGCGGCAGAATTCATGTGTCACCTTATAAAAATCATATTTTTCTCATAAGAGATTGTTTTCTACTGAATTTTGGTATGCTTATAGGTCTTTGGGTTAAAAATCCTAAGCAATTGAGTATGCATCGAGTAAATTCTTGTAGCTTAAGATATTCAAGTTGGAATGGTGAAAGGTCAATATTGGTAGAATTCATGATTTTATTTTGAAGGCTGTAATTTCCATACTATTTATTTATTTATTTTTCTTTCCATAGAGGTCTAAAATGGTATGGATATTAGCTTTTTAATGCCACTATAATAACTTCATTTCGATCTAGAGAACTCAAGTTTTGCAAAAAAAACATTGATTAAAACTCAAACCCTCCATTTACCTCCAATTTACTCGATTTTAAATCTTTTATCCCAAAATATCTTTTAAATATAAAACAAAGAGTATCAAGATATTATAAATATAAAATATAGGAAAAACACTAGGTAAATATGGATAAAACTATCAAGTAATATAATTGCATCAAATGTTTTGCCTTACTGTTAACTAAGTCCATTAAAAGGCAACTCCTTACTCAAGTAGTGTTGGAAAACTATGAGTAAAATAAGGCCCGACCATCTCAACAAATTTTGTTACCTTTTACAATAATGTTTACCTTAATTGTACAACCATCAATTTCTCCCAGCACCTATAGATAATTACACTATCTTGAGAAGTATATGCATAATAACATTATAAAATGTTTTGTACCTTAATGTTCATTAAGTCCTTTAAGAGGTGACTTTTCACTAAGACCATGTTGGCAAACAAAAGGTAAAGTTAGGTATGTCCATTTATAATGTCTTGACACTTTTAGCAACACCCTTTGTCTTATCGTTATAACTACTAACTACTCCAAGTGCCTATAAGCTATTTCAATACCCTAAGAGTCTATACACAATTATATTTTAAAGAGTGTTTTTCCTCAATGTTCATAGGTCTCATTAGGGTTGTTTTTATTATGTTCACAAAAAGAACACTCTAAATGACTCTCATTGTCATTATAAGAAGGATTTGTTTATGATTTTGTTATTTTATGTTATACTTCTTAGGCTTTATAAAACTTAGTAAACAAAGAACTAATTAACTATTTATATTTAACTCATTCAGGAGGTTATTTATAACTCATTCAAGTGCGGAGTTCCCTTTTGTACAAACAAGTTTTAAGCACTTAAATCTATTAGGACTGTATTCCATGAAAATAAGCCTAGACAATTATAATGGTCATGCTAACTCAAGAAAACATTTGCAAAATATAGGAAATAACTTGGAGTTGGTCATCTAAAATAATGATGTAACATGTAAGATCCTTCGTATATCTTTATAAAGGGTTACACATGTATAATATGCTAGAAAACAAGTCTATATAGGTATAGTTCAAGAGGTTTCATAAGTCAATTAACTTATAACTTGTCTTGTCTTAACATCTTGACAATTATAAAACACGCATATCAAACAAGTGAAAAAACATCTTTTTTTTTATAGGTATTTAGTCGTTTTCATAAAAATTCAGCATTATTTCCCCTATACTAAACACTTTCCATAACTTTATCAAGTTAAAATAATTTATTTACAACTCATTTTTCATAATTCTATCTAGTGATATCATAATCTCTTTAGTTAGTCATAAATAAAGTTGCCTTAATTTTTTATTTTTTAGATAAACCTAAAATGCTCTTAAGTCAGGTTTTAAAACTATATTGATAATTATTTTTATCAACACGTTGACTTTAATCACCCCGTTGAACTTTTCGGTCTTGATTTACTTGCTCCCCTCCCCCCTGAGTTGAGTTTGAAACAATAATAGTAATTGTTTTCTATCCTTACATGTACTCGATCAACCTAAATTAAATTTTTAAAAGATGATAATAACCACTTTTATCTTTATACTGACTTGTTCAATGATCAACTAGACCCATGACCCGAGTTTTACCTTGGGCTGACCCCCAAGTTAGGATTTATAGCTATGATAATAATTATTTTTATTTTTATATTGACTCGGTTCAACTCGAGTTGACCATCTCGACCTGTGACCCAGAGCTTGCTTTGAATTGACCTTTGTGCAAAATTTTTAAACTATGATAATAACTATTTTTATCCTTAAACATCTTATTTTGACAATTTTAAAATTGAGAGTTTTTTATGATGATATTTTAGGAATAATAAATAATGTTTAGGAAAACAAGTTTTCTTTGTAGAAGTATAATTTTTTACTCCAAAATTATCATAAAGATAAAGTTATTTTTTAATATCTTTATCTGTATCTCATTAGCCAAAAAGTTTTCTATCTTCATTGTCTTTGTACTACTGACTTGAGACAATAACCAAATACTATCTTAAAGGTGTCAATTAGACCAATCACAAGTTTAAAGCCCAAAAACATTAAAAAAACATTTAATTAGCTTATTCATAATATTTGGACTAATTAAATTTTCAAGATTTTTAACAAAGGGTAAATAAGCATTAATTAATGTGAAACATTTAAAGAAAAAAGATCCTTATTAGGCTTAAAGCATTTGGTAGCCTTGACAGAAAAAAGGATAAATGACAATAACTTGTGTTTCCTTATTATTCAAGGACATTAATGGTGATTTTAGTTTTATTTTTGTAATGTATAATTTTATATTGATAAACATCATTATTTATCCTACCATAGAATCAAAGCCAAAATCTTGTCCAAAGATTTATTTTTTTGTTATGGGGTTAAAAATAGTGAATGAACATTGAAAAGGCTTTAAGATAAACTTAGTTGATTTATGATTTTTTTTATTCTATTTAAAATCTCTTCTGTTATTTTTTTAGCCTTGTTTAGGATCTTTTACGTAGTATAAATAGAATTATTTAAGTTGTATTTACTTTTTTTTAGATTTTGTTTTATTTCATAATAATATTGTGTAAGAGGCTGCTCATGTTCTTGGTTCTTCATTTAACTCTTTAGGACTTACAAAAAAAATATTTTTATAATGTTCTTTCTTATACCTTCAATTCTTGATTATTTATAATTAAAGGGTTGAAGTGTTTCATTCAAAATTTTTTAATTCGCGGTTCAAGTAATCATTGGATCGAGTTTTTATAAATTCAATTTTAGTTTTATTATGCTATTGCGGGTTATATGGTTCTAAACCTTTAGGTTTGTATCACCTTGACCCACTAAAATTTTAGTGTTAATATTATCATTTTATTTAGAATAAGCCGATAATAATATTTACTATGTCAAATAATAATTAATCTCAAAATCATAATTTTTTTTTAATGAGATTTGAAAATTACCTTGTATAAGAATTTTTTCATAATCAATACTATTTGAAAATAAATGAATTTTTTTAATTTATAAATGATGATATATCATCTTTTGATCACTTAAATACTTTGATATAATTTATATTATACTCAAGATTTGTCTATTTATAACTTTTGATTAAAACAACTTGTAGTTAAAATTAAAATATAATATTTTCTATATAAAATAATTTATTAATTTCAAGTTTAAAAAACACACATAATAAAAATTAAAATAAAAAATAATATAATTAATCGATTAACCTTAGCTTCCTTATTTTATTAGGAATTTTTATCATTTTTTTTTTACTTCATTGAATGAAAATATTAATAGAATTCAAATTCTATTAATATTTTAAAAAATCCAAAAGAATATAATGTTATTGCTGCTGAATAATTTAAAAGTTTATATGAAATTATATAAGCTTGCAAAGTTAAAAAAAAAAAAATTATTCCCCGTCACTGGCTGCGTCTCAACCCCACTCCTCGTCTCTCCCACGATCGAATCACCCCCCTCAAGAAACCCCCCTCCCCCACGACAGATAACATTCAGATAACAGTACTGTATTTATTGATCAATCTATTTAATTTTAATGCTAATTATCATCTACAAACTCCTCTAGCTTAAAAATAATGTACGGAGGATCCTCCAAGCGCGGCGGCCGAGGAGGCGGAGGCGGCGGTTCTGGTTCCAGGCGCTCCTCCTTACCACCTCCTCCGCCAGTCCACCGCCCTACACCAGCCTCCCGCCTCTCCCTTGGTCCCTCCAATAACCCTCGCAACAACCGCCCGGGTCAGATTAATGCCAAGTCATTGACGTCTTCAAACCCGGGTGTTGAAGAGACCTTCTCTTTATTTCCGGGGAATAACCCACTTGCTTTTGCCATGATTATAAGGTTGGTACCTGACTTGGTGGATGAGATCAGAAGAATTGAAGCTCAGGGTGGCACTGCTAGAATTAAGTTTGGTTCCATTGCTAATAACCATGATGGGAATGTGAGTCACTTGCATCCAAATTTTCTTTTCCTTTTCCTTTAGACAATTATTTTTAGTGTTTAATGTAATTTTCTTTGCAGTTATTATTTATTTGTCCAAAATTGATAGCTTTGTTTGGGTTTATATAATTGCATTAGGTTATTGATGTGGGTGGTAAAGAATTCAGATTTACATGGTCGAGGGAATTTGGTGACCTCTGTGACATATATGAAGAACGACAGGGTGGCGTAGATGGTAATGGTTTGCTTGTAGAATCTGGATGTGCCTGGCGGAAGGTCAATGTACAACGTATCCTGGATGAATCAACTACGAACCATGTTAAGATGCTTTCAGAGGAAGCAGAACGCAAATTTAAATCTCGCAAGTATGTCATATGATGCTCATACGCCCACTTTATTTCTTGAAATTATTTAATTGCTAGAGCCTAGGAATCTTCATCATTTTTTTTTCTCGTAATTATTGTCACCTATGCCTGAATATCTCTTTGGATTTTATTACTTAGTATTGTTAGCGTTATTCACTTGAATGTTAAGCAAATGGACGAGTCCTTGCAGATTGACTATTGTTGATATTACTTGAATCTTAATCTTTTATTGCAGATTAACTCTTGCTGATATTGCTAGAAATGTTGATCTTATATCACGTTCCCAAATCTGACTGTTTGTTGTTTGCTGTATTAGGCACTTTGTGTAAGATTCTTTGACAAGTTCTTCCAGCATATGCTTTATTTTATAGCCTGTATACATGATTCAATAACATGTACTGTGCCTTTTCAATAAAAGGTTCAGCTTTCAGATGTCAATTAAGTAGGTTATTTTATCCTGACCAGTTGGGCTTTATTTTCTTAGCAACGTCTCTGTAAAAGACATGGATACCTGCTGATTGTTCTCTGTAGTGATGCTTGATTGCTTTTTATTGACAATTATTAAATAGTTCAAAAGGCATACCATTGAAAGTGATGCCACCACCATTAATGCTGGTTTAACTAATATTGTAATTTTAATTTTTCCCCCCTGATGATAGAGCTATCGTGTTAGACCATGAAAACCCAGCCGCAAAGAGTCAAATAAAGCAATTGGCAGCTGTTGAGTGTAAGTTGACTTAGATTCTGATCTTTTTTGTTTTGTGTGGTGTTTGTTTTTTCTCCATTCACTTGACTTTCCCTTAGAGAAGAGAATCCAACAAACATTTTAGGCATGTGACTGAAAAGTTAGGATGAAGTTGATTCTGTTGTCCACTGAGGCTATGTTCCTATATTCAAATCATTTTCTGATGAAAATGTTCTGTCAAACAAATAGAGATTTAATTGTTAATGTTTCTCTTGTTTCCAGCTACTCCATGGAGAAACTTTAAGAAAAAGAAACAACCTCCATATAAAAAGCGGAAAGTTGAGCCAGGTATTCTTGTGGATTTTCATGTGATTAAAAAATGTACCTTTTTTATATGGTATCCCCTCAGAAGTTTAAGAAGCTTAAAATCCTTATAACAAATCACTTTTTTTCCTTACTGTTGCTGCTCTGCTCATTTTCACTTTCTACTATTGGAATTTGTTTAAACTATGCACCAGCTGCAGCTGGAAGTGTCTTCCCTAAATCCACCTATAAACCTGCACCGTCTTCAGCTGCTAGTGCGAAAGCTAGACTCTCTTCACCTCTACCATCCCCTCCAGAACAATCTGGGGCTCCAGCATCTCCATACGGAACTGGAAGCATCACTAAGCATAATGTGGGCACAGAAGACTACATTCCTACCCCGATGAAAAATAAAGAGAATGCTGCTAGCTTAGAGAATGAAATCCCAGGCAAGGCTACTAGTGCTTTATGGGAGACAACCGGGCACAAAGGGAACCTGGGGGCTAAACCAATGGATTTGCAGAGTATGCTGGTTAATTTACTAATCCAGAACTCCAAAGGGATGACCTTGAAGGTATGAGGCAGATA
The DNA here is from genome assembly GCA_015731905.1 of Salix dunnii. Classification (NCBI taxonomy): domain Eukaryota; kingdom Viridiplantae; phylum Streptophyta; class Magnoliopsida; order Malpighiales; family Salicaceae; genus Salix; species Salix dunnii. The sequence continues at coordinate 2,192,559 of CM027661.1, forward strand.
CTTCTATATAAAATACTTTTCACTGAATATTTGGTTCCATATTTGCTACATGCTGCTTCTTCGGTTTGTTCAGTGCTTTGTGCTTGGATGCTTTTCTGTGACGAGATCTTTGTGGTTTCCTTGGTCCTTGTAAATTTCTGTGACTAGCTCTTTACTGGTTTCTTGGTCTTTGTAAACTCTACCTCCCATGTTTTGTAGGCTTTGGAGAAAGCTGTGGGGAGTACAATTCCAAACTCTGCTAAGAAGATTGAGCCCATTATAAAAAAGGTAAGCACTTAAAACCCTGATGTTAGTGGTTTTAGAATAGCTTGTGATCTAATGTCTTCTCATTCAATCTTGAGTATCAGATAGCAAATTATCAAGCTCCAGGAAGATATATCTTGAAACCAGGAATGGAGTCAGAAAAATTCAAGAAACCTTCATCTGAAAGTGGAAGGTATATACCAATTTACGAGATAGAAGTTTATTTCATTTGGCTGATTCTGTGGCCAGGTTGTTACAACTTACATTATCCTGTTTTGTTCTCCTTTCAATTGCTACTCGATCTTAACAATATTTCCTCGAATAATGAATTAAAATGAGGATATTTGGCAGAATTACCTAATACTAATTGAATCATAATTAATAGACTGAGGCATAATATCCCTCTCTTTTTCTCCTTTCACTGTTGCATGGCTTGGAAATAGGGCATAAAGAATTCCTTTATGCCTAACCTCTCAATTCACGTATGTTGATTTTAGAATGCTTAGTTTTCTTTTTTGTGTTTGTCTATAGGTGTGGGTTTTGAACCTTTTCATTTCTTCTCTCGTTCTAATTATTTGGGAATTTATGAGTCTTGGAGATTTGTTTTACCACACTTCAACATTTTTTTTATCTCTGTATTTTGTTGGTTAATCATTCTTATGGGGTATGTGAAATTGAAATGAATCCATAGGATGCCATTGGGTTGATAGTGCTGCTACCTTCTTATAACTGGGCTCTAGTCATATTTTTTGCCCTAATCTGCTCCAGTGAATTGTCCCCTGTGAAAACTGTAGAAAATTGAATTCAAACTTTCTGTATGAACACTCTTTGAAGTACATTGCCTTGTGTTTATTTGTGTGTGTATATTCATCACATGGGTGATGTGCTATTTTACTTCCAGTTCTCCAGAAGACAACCAGCAGCAAGCACATGCTCCTGAAGATAATTGTGCCCAGAGACCTGATCCAGAACCAAGATTTGCAGAGAAAGATTCTGCTGTTGCAGTCAAGGAACTAGTTCAGCCAAACTCTAAACTTGGAGAAGAATTAAATGCATTAGAAAAACTTGAAATAGATCAGTCTTCGCCTGATTTGTTTGGTGAGAAGAAGGTTTCTGACATTAGTGAAGGGCAGGCAGGCAGCTCTAGTGATAGTGGAAGTGACAGCGAGAGCGAGAGTGACAGCAGTGATAGTGGAAGTGACAGTGCAAGCCGCAGTAGAAGCAGGAGTAGGAGCAGAAGTCCAGTTAAAAGTGGTACTGGGAGTAGCAGTGACAGTGAAAGTGATGCTTCTTCCAACAGTAAGGAGGGTTCTGATGAGGATGTTGATATCATGACAAGTGATGATGATAAAGAAACCCAACATAAGTCGCAGGCCACTGAACCCGGATTATTGGCATCTCCTGATCCTTGGAGGTCTGTGCTGAATGGGATTGATGAGAAGCTAGATGGTAATAAATCTGCTGCAGTTGACATTGAGGGCCATGAATCTGATGCTATTGAAATTGAGGACCATGAATCTGATGCTATTGAAATTGATAAAGACTTGGCTGGTGATGAAAAGGACATTAAAATAACTAAAAATGATAGTTTGGTTTCCAGCAAAGAAGGTGAAAAACCTATGCAAGGAGCAGAATCCACTTTTCATGACCATGATATAATACAAGAGCGCCAAACGTTCATAGGAAACTTATTTGATGATGATGACAATATGGTTAGGGACAACTTTAGGCATGAGCAGTCAGACAGCTCAGAGAGAACATCAAAAAGTAAATCGAAAAGGGGCCTTGATGTGAAGAGCTTTGACAGTAAATCTGAGCGTGTTAAAAGATTGAAAACTGAAAGCTTGTCTCTAGTGCCCACTTCTAAGGGTAGGGACATCCAAATCTCAGGGAGTCCGCATGATAAACACAATGAAGACATGTACAAGGGCCCTGCCATTCAAGTGATGGATAGAGCTGATAAACAAGCAAGTGATTTTGGCTCAGAAAGGCTATATAACCAGGCAATTTCTGGAAAATCTAATCCAGGTTTTCAACGACCAGGTCGGAGGTCTTCTGATCAAAATGCATGGTTGAAAACTCTGGAAGATGCAAGCAGCAGATCCAAACGTGCTGAGGGCTCAGGAATTAGTTGTAAGTTTCCAGAAAAGGGTTCTTCTGTGCATGAAGCGAATTCTATTCATAGAGAAAAGGCTTCGAGAGATACTCAAAATGAGGATAATATTTTGAAGGAGCAAAAGGTGCCAAGAAATTCGAAGGAAGGTGGTGCTGGAGGCAGACATTCAGCTCCCTTTGATTCCCATTACAGGAAACAAGGGGAAGCACTTGGAAGACCAAAGGATGCTGGACAAAATTCAAACTCAAATTTTGGGTTTTCACCCAAGGACACTAATAGAGTTGACATGGAAAAGTACCCAGTTGTTAGTGGAAGAGGTCTCCATAGAGAGCTTTCAGACTTGGAGTTAGGAGAACTTCGTGAGCCATTTCATGAAGAAACACCAGTTAAAAAGCGGTTTGAAAGGAAAGGTTCTTTTAAACACTCAGAGAACAAATCAAGCACTTCAGATAACTGTAATTCAGATATAAACAAGGGCAAATCTATTGGAAAGGTATCATTGGACTCAGGAAAGCCCTCACCTAACCCAAGTGCTGGAGTTAAGAGGTCCCCAGAACGTCGTGTCAATGATTTAACAAGACATAACCATAAAGCTATGCAGTCTCAACCGCAACATGTTTCTAGTGTAGATAATTTTGATGTTGGATTTGGGTTTAGTAAATTGGCAGACTCAAGTAGTAGATTAAGACCAAATGAAACTGTTGCAAAGCTAGGAAATAGCATGGAAGGCTATGGAGAAAGCCACAAGAAAGCCCCTCTCACTGCACAGAAGCTTCACGAATCTAAACGTGGAACACTTCTCCACTCAATAAAGGAAAGTAAAACACAATCTAATTTGAATGCTGACGTAATAAATGGACGGAAAGATACACTTATGACAGAGGATAGCAATAATGTTTCCAAGAAGAGGGAATCTTCTTCAGAGGGTGACAGCTCTTCATATTCCAAGTATGAAAAGGATGTACCGGAGCTCAGAGGACCAATTAAGGATTTTTCTCAGTGAGTAATCATATTTGTTTTGGTTTGAGGCTTTGTTGTTGAATAGTTTGCCTTGTTCTTTTCATTGTAAGATTAAAACTACTCAATTCCATGGCATGAAATTTAAATCATGTGCCATCTGTTATTATGCAGGTACCAAGAATATGTGCAGGAATATCGTGATAAATATGATAGTTACTGCTCCTTGAACAGGATCCTAGAGAGCTACAGGTATCATAAAAATTCTTCTTCATTTTCTTTTTGTAAGGAGTGATTTGTTTTGCTGTTTGCTAGGTTTGGTCTAGTGCTGTTTGGTTTGTTCTCTAATTATATTTGGACACTTGATGTTGTATGCAGGAATGAATTCCATAAACTGGGAAAGGACCTTGAATCTGCAAAAGGAAGGGATATGGATAGATATCATAACATCTTGATGCAGTTGAAGGAGTCTTATAGTCATTGTGGAATGGTATGCTTTAAAGTCTTTTTGTGGTACCTTTTCTGTGGCAATTTTCATTTTTTCGTACAAATTAATTGCACTAAAGTGTCTTGGCTACTACCAATTTGTTTTCTGGATCAATTAAATTCTACTTGTAAACATTATTAGGGATTAGAGGATGGCTGCACCTGCATATGCTTTAGGGTAAAGAACAGGCATCACGGGCTCTACTGATGGAATGAAATTTGATATCTTGATGATTTCAGGTTTTTTTTTTTTATTGGAAATTGTAGAAAGAGTTTGCAAATACAAGGACAAGGTAGAAATGATTGGGCGAAGGTTGTTATTAGTGGTGTGGGAATTAGGATTCTGTTGCTTAATGTAAGACACCAGTTGCTGGAGCTTGCGTCCATTTAGACAAACTTTTAGAGTCTAGACACTTGAATTCAGTAGTGATTAGGGAAAAAGATGTGATCCATAATTCTTTGCACATCTATCTGTATGAAGTGGCACAAACCATATGTGAGGTTGGCATTTCCTTGTCATCAGTTCTGTTAATTTCTCACTATTTAAAGAGCATTGGCATGGGACTCCTACCTTTAATAATGAATAAAAAACTTTTGCTCCTGTGAGTATATTAGGTAAGAAAGTGAATTAGGTAGACTCATGTTATTTTCATCCATCTGCTAGACTAGAATGCTAGCAACCAAAACTTGTTGAAATGCTGCAACGAGTGATAGCAGTTTTATTATGTCGAGGAAGGTGAGATGAGTGATAAAGATAAGGAGGATAAGTTCAATGATTGATTTGATGAATTCAAGTGAGGGAGTTCGAAGCAAGTACACAAACTCTCATAGTACACAGGTTGTATCTAATAGTAATGAAGATGGTGCAATGCGTCGAGTGATACAAGTAGCTGTTTTATTATCTTGAGGAAGGTGAGATGAGTGACAAAGATAAGGAGGATAAGTTCAATGATTGATTTGACGAATTCAATTGAGGGAGTTTGAAGTAAGTACACGACCTTTCTCGTTTTGAGGAAGGTGAGAAGGAGTTGTGACAACACCCAGTAAATGAGATTCAACTGAAGTGAGAAAATCTGTTAGTGTTATTGGTAGGATCATTAAATAATAAGATAAACCAAGTAGTTTGAAATAATGCACTACTTAGAAGATTCTGTAGACAGCAAGTAGAAGGTCGTTATGATAAGGTCCCAAGTAGCCGCTTTAATTATTTTGATGCATGTTTCTTGTTTTTTTGCCCTTGCCTACCATGCTTGGTTCCTTGGGTCTACAGTACAGTTTGAGGTCGTAATTTCTCTATCGTTGATGATAGAGGGAACAGTAATTGTTAGTTTGGGAGCTGCAAATGTGCTGAATACTTTCAGTTTTGTTGTTATCCTTTGAACTTAATCACGAGGCTGGGATTGATAACTTTTCCTTTTTTCACGAAGCACATTGATGTAGCTTTCTTTTTTCCTTCCTAGACTTTTCTATTTTGACTTCTGATGATATATGGCTTGCAGAAACACAAACGGCTGAAAAAGATATTCGTAGTGCTCCATAAAGAACTAGAGGTGATTCGTAAAACTTGCGTTCAATTTTTCGTTCCTTTTCTTTCTTTTTTGAGCTTTATTGAATGGGATATCTTTTCTCAATGCAGCACCTTAAGCAGAGGATTAAGGACTTCGTGCCCTCGTATGCAAAAGATTGAACCTTAATTCAATGCTGTGAGACATAATTATCCAATCTTTCCTCCATGAAGCCAACGTGTGCTATGTTTCCCTTGACTGGTACATAGAGATGTAACACAAAAGGAACGTCTCAAGTGGTCTATACATATTTTTTATTTTTTTTTGTAGAAAAGCAGAATGTTTTTGCGGAGGCAACTTAAACTTCAGCTTCGACGTTGGTGTGCTAAGGGCTCTCCGCGTATGTATGGATGGGGGTGAAAGGTACAGTTTTCCTGCCAGTCGACCTATTTTAGAATCTATTTTTTTTAATAATACTAAATATAAAAAATAATACTCTTATACAGGTCACTTCTTCTTCGTGGGTTGATAACATTTTGTTTGAGTTATCTCATTGTGGATCTCTAACGCAATTCATTTACGCCTGTCATTTCATCATGGTTCCATCATTAGAATTTTGAATGACAAACACATATAGAAACAACATGCTACTGTGTTTCTCTCTCTAGAGGAGAACCTCTTCATCCTCTCTTATATAAGCAAATCGAAGAATCATTGAGCCCTATTATATCCATGATTGTTTTGCAACACAATATAACAACCACCACTGAGAATTGCTGGGTTTTGATGCTATGCACCTCTCTGCTCATTTCTTTCCTCTATTGTATCCTGGCAAAAAAACCATTTCATTCTTATCAAAAATCAAAACAGCTTTAGAAGCAGAGTCCGAGATTGATCCCGATAGGAAGTTAGCGCTCTCGGTTCCTAAAGTCAGATCGTCGCCGGTATCATCGTGCCGGAGGAAATGAGACTATGATAATAAAAATGTTAAAAAAACTTATTTTGAGATTAGTTTAGGTGATATTAGAAGTAAGGGTATTAGAGGGTGATGTGATATCAATTTTTTTTGTAACTTCGACAATTGAGTGCTTTGTTTTACAATTTAATGTAAAAAGAAATAAATTTTATGTAAAGAAAATAAATAAAATCAAAACTTTTATGAAGAAATACATTTAAAATTGAGAGTGGTTTAAGTATATAACACACCAGGAGTGAACATACAACAAGGATCGTAGTTGCAATGAAAAATCACAAGTTTAATTAATATCCTAACCTATTTTTGTTTAAATTAAAATTGGAACCAATAAAAATCTAAACGTAATAATCAATCTATTCTTAAGAGTTAAAATTGACCTAATCATGGACGACAAAAGTATGGCGATGGCTGCCTAACAAATTACTAGAATATTCGCTGCCATTGACGGCATCACATGGAAAACTAGTCAATCCATTGTGTCCCATGTCGAAAAAAAATAATTTAAAATTTATTATTTATATTATTTAAAGTAATGTCAATTAATTACACCTATAAATGCTTATATTATATGTATACGACATTCAGTGGTGGCTAGTATATTATTTAATACGTGCGGTTGTCCTCGTCCTGGATTCCTATGTGGAGATTTTTTTCACTTTGAGAAAAAAAGGAAAACATGAATTAACAGCTCATTATTAATTAATATATATAAAAAACCAAAATTCCTGTATCAAATTTGGTTTGTGGGGTTGGCTAGTTTATTTTTTTTTTATTTTTTTTAGATATTAGATTAATTTGAAAATAGCTTTATAATTGGTTTTGTTCTACATTTTATAAGGTTATCATAGTGTTAAAAAAATATTGACATTGGATTGATGTTTAATTTTTTAATCGTCTATTTTTATTATCATTAGAAAATAATTTATAATTCTAGTGGAGTCTATAACCTGATTTACTGGTTAGACATGCTAACTTAGGTTAATTGATTTGACGAGGTTTACCCACTATTTGGGTATATATTTTTTCTTTTAATTTTTCTAACAAATAATTTTTTTATCCTTTAATATTAAATTGGTTGAGAAATAGATTATATAATTTGTTTTTACTTGCTTTTTATATAGATATCATAGTCTCAAACAAAATATATATTTTAGGGTTGATGCTTAATTTTATGAGCAACTATTTTTACCATTTAATTGAATAAAAATACTTTATAAAAAAGATTATTAAACCCAATATAGTATATTACCCATGTCATTGAGGGGCCAAGATCAATCTAATACGTCGTTGTCTCAATGTTTTCTCAAAAAAAAAATTTCAAGCTAATGGCAGAGTGAGAGCTAATGGACTAGTACAAAACACTAAGCTATATGGCATTTCGACTCTAGCATTTGGACAACGCATTACCTCACAAATTACTATGGAGTGGAAGTCATTTTTTTATTTCTCAATTTTGTCCTAAATTTGTTTTTGCACAATTAAACCTTTTTAGGCCAAATTAGCACTCAGTTGCATATATTTTTGGGTTGGATTAAAAGTTAGAGAACCAAAATTCTTTTGATCCCTTGTTTTTTTTTGGTTTATAGGTAATTGATCCTTTTTGTTTTTAGAAATTTAATTTTGGTATAAAAGTTCATTTTCCTTATTTTTTTGATTTTTATTTGTTGGAGAAGAAGGCGAAGATTGTTAGATTTTGGAGTATAGAGAGAAACTCACTGCCTATACTTATTTTGACCATCAAAATAGTTGAAATTGATGTCAATGGATTTCATTTAATGAGACGAGTCTTAGAGTGATTGTTTTGAGTCTCAATATTACTTAAAAAAACATATCCAAGTTAAAGATGAAAAAAAATTCTTCTGTTTGATTTTTTGATTTAAGCTGTTTTTTAGGCTTATTGGATTGCTAAATTCATTGCACATGTTCTATGACTATTTTTAGTTTTAAATGAGTTGAAAAATAGATTTGTTGGGTAAAATACCCATAACCCTAATTTTCCAGCCACCAATACAGTTTCTAAATGGAATTTATATAAAATTTATTTACAAAATAATAATAAATAATAGAAGCAAATGATGAAAGCATATAGTAGTCAGCATCGGAAAAGCTAACTGGAATTTTGTTTTCTGAATTATTTTTATTATTTTCATTAAAATAAAAAAAAAATATTAGTTCATTCGAGGCAAAAATACATGTTGTATTTCAATTAGCTTCCCAGTACTTTCTCATTAATAATTAATTTTTGAATGGTAAATTTACGAAGCAAAAACATCTTGAAATACACTAATGAGTGATGCTACTAGGGACGAGATCCAGAATTTGTCAACTGGAGAGGCCAAAATATATAGTTTTATTGTAGAGGGGTCATTTCATAAGAATACCTTCAAAAAATGAAAAAAAAAAAAAAAAATCAAGGAAGGATTGAAAACATTTTCATACTTTGGGGGGATTTTGAATTGCTACCAGCATCTAAAATAGTTTACTAACACAAACCAGTGACAAACAGCAGCCAGCAGAATCAGTTGACTGTCAGGACTTGATTGATAGACCATAGTTTGGAGTGCCTATCACAGCAGTACAGTAGAAGGGAATGAAAAGTGGGAGAGTAGAAGGAAAGGAAGAAGAGAATTAAGCACCCTTTTTAAATGATCATTCTGTATTCAAGAGCAGGAAAATGCTTACAATTGTATTTTAATACTATCCCCAGTAACAAGCAACTTGAATATTCTTAATGGAGGGCATGCAAGCAATTCCCATAAACATCAGGGCACTAAATGCTTATCCATGTTAAGTTACACAGAGATGAGGAGGGGTGAGGAGGGAGGGAGGGGGGCTCATGTGCAAAAACCTCAAGGAACTGTTAGTTGACCAGTGTGTCCCAAAGACTTCCATGATGACTCAAGCCGCAACAAGTGCAATTTCTCAACAAATGCTTCTAGGACTTTCGCCTCTTCTTCTGGAGCAAATGCCATGCAGATGCTAAGCTCTTGCACTGCCTGACCATATTTCCTGTAATTGCAAGCAATTACTTCAATCACACCATAATGAAATGCGTAGCAGTTTTCGTCAAGGCATGATATCCCAAAATCTATACCTGTTATAGTACAGCATCATGCCATGGTCTCTCCTCAAAGCCCAATTATGCGGTTGCAGAATCAACAATCTTTCTGAAGCCATGATAGCCAGCCTGTAAAGAATTCTGTAATTCAGCTTGGTATGCATGAAAGAATTTAATCTTCCTGAGCTAATATAACAATTCAATGCTAGATAGTTTATCTTCCAATTTAGAATATTGAGATGCAAGCTCCGCTCTAAGTTGAACTCCAATTTCATCAACTCCAAATTTACATGCATAATGTGCAATAGAAAAGAAAAGCGAGGGCCAATTTCATCTTGTATGTAACCATTTTACAGCCTGACCATAGCCGATAGACATAAACTTGAAGTCATTGCCATTTGTCAATTAGATTGACATAACAAAACAGTACAAAAGCAACTTCCAACAAGAGAGTTGCTGTTGCAGCCATGCAACCTCAGATGATAATAATGTAGCTAATATCATAAAGTTTAAATGTATAAACCACCCATACCAATCACAGAGCAGTTCATGGGTTACAATAACCATGGATCTCAAACAACAAACTATTTTTCAGACTCTTAATGTAATAAAACAAATCAAAACAAGCAGATGCTTGTCGCATCCTTAGAATATACCCTTTAATCTTCCAAGAATACAAGTAGATGGCATACAAGCAGATTTACTTTGTATGTCATTTTCGTGATCCTACAGAAATAAAATATCACTATCCCAAAAGAGAGTAATTCCCTAGAAAATGAAAGGCAGAAATATGTTAAAAGAAAATCATGTTGTGCCAACTGAAATTTGTGCTCGAGTAGAATGCATTTCCTATTCTAGAAAAAATTAGCCTGAACCAAAGGTTGAAATACAGTTTCGAATCTTGCTTCTTTAGTTCCAAGAATGACAAGTAAAATGGAAAAACCTTGAAAGTGCTATTCATGAAATCAAGTATTTCTTCATATTACAAGGGCACTTGCAGGTTATAAGCAAGAAGCTCGAATAACACAAAATGTTAACATGTTTAAAGACCACATCATCACGCTATCTTTTTTTTTTTTTTTTTGGTGAATGAGATCAAATTTATTAATTGACGATTAAGAGATTAGAAAAGATTAGCAAATAAATGAGCCCCAGGAAACAATAAAGCAAGAAAATTGCCAGGACCGAGACAATGACTAGATCAGCCACCAAGAACCACAACTGCCACAAAAACAAAACCAGCAAATGTCCTAATGAAGACAGGATAGAGAATGAGCACTGCAAAGCAATGCATGCTGGGAGGAAGATAACGCAATACCAAAAAGGGCAATCAAGGTCACTTGAAAAGCCACCTCAAGAGGCCTTACAGGGAAATGGGCAGCAGAGACTCTCAAACAACACCTGGAACTAACAAATCAAAATTCACGGAAGAAAGTCATCTGATTTACACAGCTACACAACAATAAGGCATCCTCAAAATAACAGGTTGACATGAAGATGACAAACTGACACAAGATGACAAGAAGCAAAACCAGTGCCAAATAGATACACAGAAACAAAAACTAAAAAGCATCAAAACTTCGAAAACGTTTTCCAAAGCCCTTTCTTCTGCTCGGGTAGCAAAGATTACTCAGAAGGACAAAAGGAAACACTAACATAGGCTCAATAATATCAGATTGTATGGACAGAAACAATAACACCAAAAAAACAGCTAGAACCCCATCCATCTCAATAGCAAAAAATGTTTCACCCTCACCCCACAAGGTGCTGTTTATGTCACAACTCGTGCAAAAACCCTGAGAATGGTCCACGGGAAAAGAAAGCAATTACAATTTGGCACTAAGAAAATGTAGCGCACAAGTTAATTAGGTATGTTCCATACACACAGTATGTCTCTTTCTTCTATTATATTTTTTATGTTTGCTGAATAACTGATGCATGTATCATGATTATAAGAATCAACAATTCAACATGTCCTGTTATTGTTCCCATGTCACACGCGTAACTGTTTTATGATAATCTGAAAATAAACAGCTTGAAGATAAGGGCTAGGTGGCCCATCCAAACAGTGAACAAAAGGAAGATAACAAACACAGACATATAGTTAGATAAGAAAACTACCTTAGATCTCGAGGCCGAAGCAATGGAATACTTGACTTATGGACCTTGATAAGTTTTTCATCAGTATTATGAGCATGCCTAAGTGGAGAAGTCAGCATCAATCCAGGATTTGATCTTGAAGCACGTTTCCAGTGAAGCCTCTGCCACAATATAAGATTTAGTTTATCCCAAGTGGGCATATGTATATTTTGAGAATAAATAACTAATAATGATGGAAGAATTAAAAAGGGACTAAATGAGTGCACTGGTTATCTTGGTAAATGTAAAAGACAGAAAGTATTTGGATGAAATTCCAGAAATCAGAACTCACAATCAAATTGGCCAGAGCAATCCCTATAATGTCTCGTTTTGTAGCTATCTCAAGTCCCAAAAGAGAGTTGCCAGTTAAATCTGATGCCTTTGATCTAGGGTCCTCAACACACCTTCCGTTGACAATTGCGAACAAGCTGTGCCCTGAAGTTACCTTGAAGAGCTCCTACAGGAAAGAAGCAAAATGAGAAAGATCTGATATGAAGTTTGTCGAAAAATAAGGTTTTATAGCAGGATGTCATCCACAGATTGTAAAGAAATGCTTCAATGACATATTCAAAAGAATAAATTTAAGAAGCACCATGAGCTGTCAAACTAAATTTTGATGAGCATGAACAATTTAAGCACCTCTAGGTTCCCCATTTGGGGCCATATCAAAAAATCTTCCCCAACTCGAGATCCCACAATGGTCAGACCAAGTCGTCTACAGACTTCAATGTAAATTATACTGAGCAAAATTGCTGTCAAGAAGGAAAATATATGATCAGATTGTAGAGAATACCCACAGAATAAAAGAACACAGCCATAAAGCATATATCACAAATAAGAAAGTTATTCAAGAACCCCAATGTACAAAGTGAACAAGAAAAATGCAATAAAACAACAAGCTAAAAATGCATTCAATAAAAAGGATGAAATTTTACCACTGCCACATCTGGTGCTTAATACTGTGTGCAAGTATGAATACTTTGAATCTACAACAACAGGTGATCTTTTGAAGCCTCTCAACTCAAAAAGGACTAGATTCACTGCATCCAAAAGTTCAACAAAATAGCAACCTATGTCTCTTGAAACTAGCTCTGCTTCGACCTCCTTGGTGATGTTGTCCAACTCACTGACCCACTGACTTATTGTCTTTCCAGCCAAAGGCATCTGCTCCACACAATCCCACTCCTGGGCATTCGATGCAGCTGAAACAGCTCTCCTCTCATACTGGAGTGAACAAGCATCGATCTCTTGATTGAGAGTGATAAATGCCTCATCTTCTGATGCAATGTACAGCAAAGCCTACACCAGCCAGGAGAAAACACACTGGAATTCAGAATCTCCCAACAAAGAAAATTTCAATCAATTTAATTCCAAGAAATAACAAGATTTTGATATGTAAAGATGCTAGAGAATAATAAATCATATTATGAGGTCTCATCTAACAGCTTAAACTTTTAGGTAAGATGATTCCTTAACATGGTATCTAAGCTTTGTTGACCCAACAGTTATGAGTTCAAATCTACCATCTTCATTCTATTTAATTAAAAATCATGCAAGGTAGTGTGTGCCTGTGCAATTTTAAAACCCAAAAGGCTTTCACTTGAGGGGATGTATTAAATAATAATATAAATCATATTCTGGAACCTTATCTAACCGCTTAACCTTTTAGGTGAGATGGTTCCTTAACAAAAGATATTTGCACATGATTTGCAACAAGAAGCTTGGTCAAGAGGTGCACACAAGAGAAAAGGTTAGGAAAGAAAAGGGACCAAATCATCATATCAAGTTATGATCATAAAAACAATGAAGAAGGAAAGATCATTTATCAAAATTCAAATATACCTTGGCAAGAGAAATGTCTTTGTCCTTGGATTGGAAGGAGATTTCCTGCGTGAACTTTTCCCTTGCGGAGCTGACAACCTGGTAGCAATTGTTTCAAGATGAAAAAATATGTGGCATGAATAGAAAAGGTGAAGAAAGACATTAATGCAACCAAAAAACCATTGCAAAACATATCTTCACAACAAATTAGTAGTATGATGACGACGACGACGACAAAGGCAAGATAGGGTGTTAAAATGGTATACAAATCAACCTCCTGATAAGTTTTGAGACGGCGGGAAGATGAGTCCATGGTCATCTGATTGATTGAAAGAGGGGAAGCTGACGCTGAGACTGAAACAATAGTATTCCCATTTCTTCTCCTCCAACGCCGGTGTTGATCATGATCATACCTGATATGATATGATCATTGTGAAAAGAATAAAGGGACATTTGGGGTTTTGCATACCACAAAAATTCCTTCTTCCTCACCTCTCTAATAATACAAGTACATACATACATAAGTGAAAACTAAATATTTATTCATATTTATGAGGATGGGGCACAAATTCAAGCATAAAATTATAAAGCAAGCAGCCAAGAATAAGCTTATAGTGAGAAATTAAAAAAACAATTGTCAATGTTAATCATTACCTGATGGGCAAAACATGAGATGAAGGTGCTGGTGCTGGTGGCGGCATGGTTGTTGCAGTTGCAACAGTGATGAGTGAATTACACAGCATTTTCTTGCCTGCTTCCTCCTATACTACTACTGGATTGGAGAGAGAAATTGGTTCCAAGAAACAAATATGTAAAAAGAAAGAAAACCCAGAAAGTATACGCAAGAGAAGAAGAAGAAATGTAATGTTAATCACTAAAATATCAGAGCATTTTGGGTAGCAGTGATTGTCATGGAACAGAACAGAAAAGAAACGTAGAAGGGTGACGATGGTGACAACGACGACGACGGCATGGCAGTGGTGTCTCTGATTCTGATCAATTTACTTCCAGAAGACAACATGTGGTAATTACAGTGAGGTGAAGAAGAAGAAGATGACGATGATGAGTGGGTGTGAAAGCAAAAATCCATGATCTAATTGGTGATAGATGATGATGATAATAATAATAATAATAGTATGATGTATCTAATCTAATCTAGAATAGAAAAGAAAAGAAAAGGAAAGCAAGAAGGCAGGGAGTGAAAGGGACTTGAGTGTTGTTTTTAATTATATTTTTATTTTTATTTTTATTTTTGATATATTATTTTAAATTAATTATAGAATAATAAAAATATTCAATTTAAAAAAACAAAACATAGTTAAATATTGATAGCACAAATTGAATCTATACCGACTACTCTATTATTAATTGGTAATATTTTTTTATTAACATGTATCTGGCTTGATATATGTGTATCTTGATCAATTTCTTTGAAATTAATAATCATATAAGTTTTTAGTGATAATTATATTAGCAATTATAAATCTTGAGTTTAAGATAATCGGATAAATAAACCTTTTAATTTCAAACTAAATTATATACTAAATGATTTATTAATTATTAATTTTGTATGGATGGGTCATGGGTGCCTCATTTGATCATCATTAACAATATTCTAAAAGATAATGAGTGGGGATTTACAATGGTATATCCTTATATAAAGATGATATTATAGTAATAATTATTTTTTAAAGTATTTTTTATTTAAAGATATATTCAAGATTTTTTCAATATTTTTAAATTTAATTTTGATATCAATATACTTTAAAACACACTAAAATAATTTTTTTATTATTCAATAACTATTTAAAATCATGCAACTAAATTTTTGGCAGCTTTTGATGATTATTACTTTTTAATTTTTCAGCTTTAATGTGTGAGAATGATTCATGCATTGTTCAATTCTTGAACGAATTGAATATGACTCATCAAAGATTAACTGATTTTGTGATGTCATTCCAAAAGTGTTGGTATCTTGGATCAGGTTTTTATTATGTCACACTCTTATCAGACCTATTTCGGATTTTTAGAATCATATCACAATCTTGATTATAGGTTATGTATCCATGTAATCACAAGGCTCGCATCAATTTTCCCTTTTGAATATTCTCTAAAGTTTTAATCAAAACTCTTCTTACACCTATTTTAATACATTCTCCATTATAACACTATTTCTTATTTAGAAAAGGCTCATGAAACCCTTGCCTTTTCAACAAGTAAAGTTCCATCCCCTCTTCTTAAAACAAGATATAAACCTTAACCTATATAATCCAATTTAATAAAACACTTTGTTCTCCTCAAATCATGCACTAACTTACCTCAAATCATGCACTAACTTACCCATGACTTTGTGATGGATTTGAGCAAGTTTTCATACCTATTTCTTTCAATTTCTTCCTTTTATTCTCTAAAAACCCATATTTTCCACAAATAGAGAGTTTTTTAGGCTGTTTGTATGTTAGCTTGTGATCAACTTTGAGCCTAATTTTGTCTTTTTATTGCATGGAAAATAAACTTATTCTTTATATAGTTTTTAAGCTCAAAATATCATCTTTCTATATCATCAAGTCATGTATGTATTGAGGTTTTCTACAAAAGAGTTATGTAAGTTTGGATTTTTGTGCTTCCTAATTGTTTTTTTTTGCATTTTCTAAAGCAAAAAAAAAAAAAAACAATTTATTATCTACAATTATGCTAAATTAAATTATGTGGTCATGTTTATGTTAATTGGGATGCTTCAAATATATACTTATGATTCAGACCATGTACTAGGATCTTTTTAATTGTTTTATATTTGAAATCATTAATCTCACAATTTGTGAGTGGTTTTATATCTTTAAAGTGCTGATTTTAATTTGTATTTTAAAGGGGTGAGTTGTTTGTATTTTTATATCTTTGACTCGAAAGCTTATAGCTATGAGCAAAAAATACTTTCTTTTGGCAATCAACCCCATCGTAGCCCCCTAGATGAGATTCTTTTGGAGAGATTTATCAATGACTTGGTTGGGTAAGGGCAAAAGTGCAATGGTAAACTTGGTGGGCAATGGAGCATGGCCTGCCACTCAGTTAAGTGGATGGTATCCCGATGCAATCCCAACTAATGGTAGGCCGAGTTAAGGTAAGTGAGATTAGATTGTTTGGAAGCTCTCAAATCAAAGTGGCTTAGGGCAACTCAAAACCAGAAACACAGGAGGTCGAGTGGCATTAATGGATAATTTAAAGTTGTGTATAAACTAACCAAAAACACAGGAGGTGGAGTGACATGAATGAATAATTTCACTGCTTGATGTGATTAACCGATATCTTATAGTATAAATTAACCAAAGACACAGGAGGTTGAGTGGCATGAATGGATAATTTTAGTGTTTTATAGGATTAGTTGAGTGATTATAGGATTAATCAATATGTGTATAAACTAAACTAACTAGGAATACATGGCATGAATGGATAATTTTTGTGGGATTAATCGATTGTTTGTGGAATTAGTCAAAAGTGCACGTAAATTTCTCTGAATAGAATGATATTCCAAGGCAATGATTTATCTTTTGGCTGGCCATTCAACAAGTACTTGTTGCTACACAGGACAAACCACATCGATTTAGGGTTTTGAGCCAAAAATGCTGCTCTCTATGTTTCAGAATAATGAAGACCATAACCACCTATTCTTTGATTGCCTTTACTTCGAGGAGATAGGGTGGAAAGTTTGCGATAGATACAGTGTTCCTAGGATGGAAATAAAGGAAAGCTTTTAGTGAAGGGGGGGCTCAGTTTACTGCATATGGAAAGAGAAGGAGTGCAGGGATTTTTGCCAACAAATCAAGAGCCCTAATCTTGTGTTTAATCAAGACGAAGAGCTCAAGAAAGCTTGAAAGCTGAGTGATGAAGTTTTTGGAGCGGAGAGATGGCTAGAATCTCCACCCATGTAACATGTGCTACATCGTTTGATTTTAACGTATTTCTTTATGGCTTTCTGGGCCATTTGTAAATGTCTTAACCTTTTTTTTTTTTTAAAGGCAAAAACCTAAGTGAGCAGCCTCTCACAAGTCCCCACGCTCACCATCTCCCTCTCAAAAATGGCTTCCTCATATCTGCTCCAATCTCCTAACTTCTCCACCAACCTCAAGCTCCCTTCCAAGCCCACCACCCTCAAAACCACCCCATCTTTCCTCCCCATCAAAGCCGCCGCCGCCTCAAACAACACCCCCACCCCTACCCCGACCCCCACCCCCAAAAGCAATAACATTCGCGACAAAGCCCGCCGCCAAAACCTCACTAACCCACCACAAATCAATAACTTTTCCGCCAAGTACGTCCCTTTCGGAGCCGACCCATCCACCAGCACAGAGTCCTACTCCCTCGACGAGATCGTCTACCGCTCCCAGTCTGGCGGCCTCCTTGATGTCCAGCAGGACTTCTCCGCCCTCAAAGCCTTCCCTGGCTCCTACTGGCGTGCCCTCTTCGACTCTCGCGTTGGCAAGAGGACTTGGCCTTATGGATCCGGTGTCTGGTCCAAGAAAGAATGGGTCTTGCCTGATATTTCGAGTGATGATATAGTCAGTGCTTTTGAAGGCAACACTAATCTCTTCTGGGCTGAAAGGTTTGGCAAGCAGTTTCTTGGAATGAATGATCTGTGGGTTAAACATTGTGGGATTAGTCATACAGGGAGTTTTAAGGATCTGGGCATGACTGTTCTTGTTAGTCAGGTTAATAGGTTGAGAAAAATGAACAAACCTGTTTTTGGTGTTGGTTGTGCTTCAACAGGCGATACTTCTGCTGCCTTGTCTGCTTATTGTGCTTCTGCTGGTATTCCTTCTATTGTTTTTTTGCCTGCTGATAAGATATCTATCGCGCAGCTGGTGCAGCCCATTGCCAACGGGGCTTTTGTTTTGAGTATTGATACTGATTTTGATGGTTGTATGAAGTTGATAAGAGAGGTTACTTCCGAGTTACCTATTTATTTAGCCAATTCGCTTAATAGCTTGAGGTTAGAAGGGCAGAAAACTGCTGCCATTGAGATTTTGCAGCAGTTTGACTGGGAAGTGCCCGAGTGGGTTATTGTTCCTGGTGGGAATTTGGGGAATGTTTATGCTTTTTATAAAGGGTTTCATATGTGCAAGGAGTTGGGGCTCGTGGATAAGATTCCAAGGCTTGTTTGTGCACAGGCTGCGAATGCCAATCCTCTTTACTTGTATTATAAGTCGGCATGGGGAGAATTTAAAGCTGTGAAGGCTAATAGTACATTTGCGTCTGCTATTCAGATTGGTGATCCTGTTTCAATTGACAGAGCTGTTTATGCATTGAAAAAATCAAATGGGATTGTTGAGGAGGCTACTGAGGAGGAGTTGATGGATGCAATGGCACTGGCAGATTCAACAGGGATGTTTATTTGTCCACATACAGGAGTGGCGTTGACGGCTTTGATGAAGCTTAGGAAGAGTGGGGTTATAGGTTCGACTGATCGGACAGTGGTGGTTAGTACCGCCCACGGGCTGAAGTTCACTCAAAGTAAGATTGATTATCACTCGAATAATATCAAGGAGATGGCTTGCAGGTATGCAAATCCGCCTGTCAGTGTGGCGGCTGATTTTGGTTCTGTTATGGATGTTTTGAAGAAATATTTGAGTAAAACACCAAGGTATTAGGGAGTGTATGAACATTTCAAGTTTTGCTTATGTAACTCTACCATACTGTTGTCTCGTCCTAGGGTTGATTTTGCCTCTTTTATAAGTTTTGTCATTGGATGTTTCATTTCATAGAGATATAAATCATATGTAAGGCTGCATTACCAGTTTTGGAAGAATAAATTTTCAAATCCGCCATGGAAATAATGGGAGGAGATTTGCTTCTTAAGACAAGAAGTTTGTCAAAGTAAAACAAGAAAAACAAGCTCAAATTGAGGGGGTAACAAAGATTTTCAAGTCATAATTGATTTTTCTAGTTTATTTGGAATTTCTTAGGTCATCAACTCTTTCCAAGTATGCAAGAAAGATTCATTTGACTATAACACCGTATAAAATAAGTGTAGTGGCTTTGAACCCTTAATTTGATTTTTATTTCATATTTTAGGTTTATTTAATTAAGGGCTTGAGTTTGATTTTCCTAGTCTATCGTGACTAACCCAGATGACACCTCTAGGTAGTGTGTGGTTCATGTTCCATGACAATAAAAGTATAGTTGGTGACAAGGTAGACAAGATAAAATAGGTGAATGAGACAGAATTAGGTATAGTATACAAGATATAATGATTATTTTTATATACTGTGGAAATGGTGGACAAGATAAAATAAAAATCACAAGTCTTCCATTAAAACATTCATCTTTCAACATTCTTATCTCTTTAATTCAAGATTATCAATACCGTTCTAGTTGTCGTTCCGGTTTTTCTATTGTTTTTATATATATATATATATATATATATATATATATATATGAAAAAAATTAAAATATTAATTTAACAAGCATAATTAAAATTCAAGATAAATTAATTTTAAATTATATAATACAAACACAAAATTAAACAAATATAATCTCAAAATTAGAAAAAAAAATCACAAGTTAATAAGAATAAAGAGGATTTTAAGGTCGGAACAATACACCCGGAACGGTACCGAGACGTTCCGGTCGAAATCTGGCTGGAATTTCTGTAATGGACAGTAATTAAAATCGAGATGAAAATGATATTGTTTTATCTCAGTTTTTATAACAGCACGGAATGTTCCAGCCAGAACAGAACGATATTGACAGCCCTGCTTTAAATCTTGATGTTAGCATTTGCAATTTGAAAATTCTCACCTTCTTGGCTTCCTCTTCACTAACTTCAAGAATATCCCAAATGTTTTTGTCTATTTCACACAACCATGAATATAGAACTCATGCCTTTATTAATCCAGTTACGATTAGTGGATTCATCCACTATCTAAGTGTTAATAGGAGTTTCATGCTTGTTCCATCTATGCTTAACTATGTTTTGGTTATTGATTTGAGAAAAATATTTCATCCTCACCTTTCGATAGACATAGTTCTCATCGTTGAATTGTGATGATGAAGTTAGTCTTGACGTGTTTAATAAGAGAAATAAAACTAATTCTAGATTGAATGAACTAGTTTTGATACTTCTTACTAGTCCTATATTTGTTCTTGACATATTAAGAAACAATCTTAGTAATACTTTTAAACAATAATCAACAACCAAATAGATAAAAGTGTGGAAAACTTAAATGAAATATAAAGCCTTATATTAGTATTCAAGGAGGCCATATTACAAAAAGGATTCACTTTAGAAGCAATATATTGTATCACTATAAACAATCGAGACATCACAAGCAATATATTTGTTTCACAAACAAGAAGTTTGTCAAAGTAAAACAAGAAAAACAAGCTCAAATTGAGGGGGTAACAAAGATTTTCAAGTCATAATTGATTTTTCTAGTTTATTTGGAATTTCTTAGGTCATCAACTCTTTCCAAGTATGCAAGAAAGATTCATTTGACTATAACACCGTATAAAATAAGTGTAGTGGCTTTGAACCCTTAATTTGATTTTTATTTTCATATTTTAGGTTTATTTAATTAAGGGCTTGAGTTTGATTTTCCTAGTCTATCGTGACTAACCCAGATGACACCTCTAGGTAGTGTGTGGTTCATGTTCCATGACAATAAAAGTATAGTTGGAGACAAGGTAGACAAGATAAAATAGGTGAATGAGACAGAATTAGGTATAGTATACAAGATATAATGATTATTTTTATATACCGTGTGGAAATGGTGGACAAGATAAAATAAAAGTCACAAGTCTTCCATTAAAACATTCATCTTTCAACATTTTTATCTCTTTAAATCAAGATTGTCAAATGTTTTTTCTATTAAAACGGAATATTTCAGTTTTGAAGTATTTCGGTGTGTCGTTTTAAGGTTGTACTGTTTATATATAATTAATTATATATATATGAAAAAAATTAAAATATTAATTTAACAAGCATAATTAAAATTCAAGATAAATTAACTTTAAATTATACAATACAAACATAAAGTCAAACAAATATAATCTTAAAATTAGAAAAAAAAATCACAAGTTAATCAAAATAAAGAGGATTTTAAGGCCGGAACAGCACATTTTGAACAGTACCAAGATGTTCCGGCTGGAATTTGACTGGAATTTCTGGAACGTGCAGGAATTAAAACCGAGAAGAAAACGACGCCATTTTATCTCGGTTTTTTTAACGGCACGGAACATTTCAGCCAGAACAGAACGGTATTGACAATCCTGCTTTAAATCTTGATGTTAGCATTCGCAATTTGAAAATTCTCACCTTTTTGGCATCCTCTTCACTAACTTCAAGAATATCCCAAATGTTTTTGTCTATTTCACACAACTATGAATATAGAATTCATGCCTTTATTAATCCAGTTACGATTAGTGGATTCATCCATTATCTAAATGTTAAAAGGAGTTTCATGCTTGCTCCATCTATGCTTAACTATGTTCTGGTTACTGATTTGAGAAAATATTTCATCCTCACCTTTCGATAGACATAGTTCTCATTGTTGAATTGTGGTGATGAAGTTAGTCTTGACGTGTTTAATAAAGGAAACAGATCTAATTCTAGATTGAATGAACTAGTTTTGATACTTCTTACTAGTCCTGTATTTGTTCTTGACATATTAAGAAACAATCTTTGTAATACTTTTAAACAATAATCAACAACCAAATAGATAAAAATGTGGGAAACTTAAATGAAATATAAAGCCTTGTATTAGTATTTGAGGAGGCCATATTACAAAAAGGATTCACTTTAGAAGCAATATATAATATCACTATAAACAACCGAGACATCATAAGGAACTTTGCTATAAAATCGAGCATTTCTCTTGCTCTAAATGTAGTATATTGCAGTAGATAACATCAATCTAATTATCAAAGATTTTAAAAAACTAACTTAACCCAAAAGAGAAAGTTATGCAACGATACTAATTCAAAATCGATGTTTGAAGGGAATGAGGCATATAGAGCAAAGATCATGCCCGATGTGAACAATAAAAAAATAAGTGATCAATATCTTCACTACTACCCCTACATAAAAGAAGGCACTTGTTAACCTAGATAAGATTTTAAGATATAAGTTTATCATGAGTTGAAAGTGATTCACAAATAGCAAACCATAAGATGGAAGAGAGTCACAAGATGACATGTTTATGCCATACAATCTCACCCCTCATTTTATTCTTAAGAAAAACACAAATATCATTTCAAACAATACTTGGGTTTGAGGGGAAGAACACTCAACAAAGTTAGGGTTCTTCTACTTGGGTTTTAGCTTGTACTCTATTCAACCATATTGGGTTTTTACCTTGGGATTCATTTGTTCATGTTAGGTTTGTTGGTGTTGATGGGTTTGGCCTAATTATGGAGGAGTTTGTTTCATCCATATCTGATTTGGACCTTGTGGATGTGAATGGATTTGAGCTACATAAGGTCCAAAAGTGGCTAGGATCAATTAGGGTGTTGTGTTTTTTTCTGTTTATTATAAGGATTTGTAAGAACAATCTTAGATAAGCTTGTGTTCATGTTGGACGATTACAAGGCTGAAATTGAGAGACATTATTGTGTTTTCATATTGAATAAAGATTCCATAGGCAACTACATGTAGGACGAAATTCCCTTATTTATTTGTCTATTATAAGCAAAAATTCATGAATGGTGGGGTTTCAAAATCAGGTTATATCCCTTATTTCTTGTGTGTTTGTTGATTTTTTTACTTAGTATCAATTTAATTTTAATCATTGCATCTTTGTTTTCGATCAAAATTCTAAGGGTCAATTTCAATCATATTTGTCTTCTTTCACTCGTATATTTTCATCATCATTGCTCTTATATTAAAAAGAAAAAAAATGATTTGGTTTTAACGAATTCGTATTAGCCCACAAAACATCTCAGAATGTACTCAAATTTTAAACTCGAATTATTCAAGAGGGAATTCACCAATTATATATTTTCATCTCTACAAAGAATTCTAGACTCGGATCAGCTGAGAGGCATCTAAAGATAGTCTAATTAAGAGGAAGGAAAGGAGAAAGGAAGCAGTCTAAAATATACCAACTTGCATATATAAGACAACATCAACAATGTGCTCCAGCTTTATTCTCTTTATTCACATGTCCAATATGCAAAAAAATTATAATAAGAAAAGAGAGGGAAAAAAAACAAAGAAAGGGTAGGGCAAGAGTCCAACGAGATTGTGCTCAAAAAAGCAAAGCAAAATCAACCAACCATATATTTTTCATTGACAAGTTGTGATGAAATTAATATCTGGAGCGTGAATGAATTTGTTTTTTATAATAGTTTTAGTTTATAAATATATTAAAATAATATTTTTTTTAAAAATTATTTTAATATTAATAGGAATTGTTTTAAAAAATAATTTTAAAACGCGGTAAAAATGACGGGAGGGATTTCAGTAACAAAGTCAATATATATTTTCATATTAATTCAAAATGCCAAAATAATCACAGTTCAGTTGGACATCGGCCTGGAAGCATACAGGATCTTACTCTGGTGATCTCATAATTGTTAGGTCATTGCACAGAGAACTCGCCAGCAGAACTGGGATGGAAAACGCAGCAAGGCTGATTTAAATTCCTTAACCCTATACGTATCCATATACAGTAACAGCAGCAATCAGCAACACCGGCTAGATAAATGTGCTCCCATCAGCAGCACAGATATTTGCATTTTTGCTTGAGAAAGAGAGGACCACCATGCAAATATCAGCGACACCCACTAGATAAACGTGCTCTCATCAGCACAGATTTGTGCATTTTGAATGCAGAGAAAGGATCACCATACATTCACACAATGCAGATATGGCTGCACTGCTTGTGCTCACAGAAAGAGGATGATTGGTGGACAAAAGGTGGCCTTTCATGTGTGGGGTCTCGCTTGTCAACAAAACAATAACTTCTGGAAAAGTAGAAGCATTTTGAATGTGAAACTGAGGCACATATAAAATGTGGTGTTAAAATGTGGTCTCCATTTACACGGTATAAATCTCGAGTTTGAATTAGAATAAATATTTGAAATAATCATGATTTTATCTGTTTCCCTGAATCTATAAAATATATTTTACGGAAATAAAGTTTCGTCCCATAAAAAAATCAAATGTGGTGATTTATAAAACATTAGGTCAAATACGTTGCTTAGCATCATGTCATCTTGTACTGAAGCACCCCATGGGTGTTGTTGACTATATATGCTAAACTCAAATCTGATATCGTACATGGTAGAAGTCTATAGTGCCTCAAGATCCAACCTGTGATAGTTCTCGAGCATTTCCTTTCAGAATCGAATCAACAATCAGAGCACCGGGGGAGAGAAGCTTAATTTTCCCAAGCATGTTTTGTAAAATGGAAAGAATCTAATTATGAGAAGCTTAATATAAAAGAGTCTAGAACTAGGTCATGATCAGCCTGAAAGCGCACCAGCAAAGCTACGGAAGAAAAGGGACGGTTCAGGCCGTGAGGCAGCACGCAACATGTGATATTTGTCGATAGGAAACGCTAACCTCTTCACCAGAGACATATACAACTGGTGCTGGTCCACCAAGTTCCTCGCTGTCAGCCATTTTTGCAACCTTCCTATTCAAAAGAGTTGAAAAGGAATAAACACTTAATAGGAGGATAAAATGAAGGTATATGGAAGCAAAAATTATGACCACAAAAGGAAAAAGAAAAAGAAAAAAGGAGCAACATGTTCTGATGAAGTGAAAAAGCATCTGAGATAAAACTATCACCGCAGACTCACCTGCAATAACAGTGAGGAATGACCTGATCATAAAAAATACAGAGTCTTGGAGAGACCGGACTGAAGACATGAAGGAAGAAGTAGCTAAGTAGAGAGAAACATCTGTAAGCCGTAGACATTTCTGCCAGCCACAACACAGTGCTGAAAACACAATTGATCTAAAAGTGATTCTAATCTAGCTCGTAACATCTTGATTAACATTGACAGGAATAGGCACATGTGAACGAGCTGATGGAATAAAACTATATCAGGGAGTAAAACAATGTTTAATGGATTCAACTATGATAGTATAGTGTCTTTAGCCAAGAAAAAACACAAGATTCTGCGCATATAGAACATAGATTTTTATCATCTATGAGGGTAGTGGCATGCCATGATCAATTCACCATGAAGAATCATCAAAGATCTTGTATAATTAACCATCTAGCGGGTAGCTTAGTAATAAATGCTTGAAATTAACAGATTTGTTTCATTTATAGTTTCACTTTTAACCTCTATAATTACTAATATAAATACCCATTAAAAAATTATATGGTCATTAACTTTAAAATTGTGAGAATAAGCAAAATATATATGCAAGCTCACCCTCTCTTATAGTTCTTCAATCCAAATGAATCATATGAACTCATAGGGATTCCTTTAATTGACCTATGTAACATCATAGTCAACTCTATTTATTAAAAGAAAAAAATAGTTAAATTATTACTAGTCAAATGTATTTTTATGATTAGGTTAGATTTACTGAGATTAAGACCCAACCCACTCACAAGGGTAGAGTCCAGATCAACCTAAATTATGGGGACAATAGATAAACATGAAAGCTAAATCCATCCACATAAGCTAAGCTTGGGTTGGGCCTAGTTACTATTCTACGAGCCCAACCCAATGGCTTCTATTTTGCTCTAGCAAGAATGCCAAGAACATGAATGGAGTGCTGACCGTTAGTTGGTGGCGCTTTCAAAGCTGTTGGTGGCTCACGGTGGTTGTGAAGGTTCATGGTGGGGCTGTTAGAAATAAAGAGAAAAAGAAAGGAAGGGAAACCCGGTACACGTTGGTAATGAGCCTCAGGAATAAAAATCAATTTAGGCTTATTAAATTGTTTTAGATGGAGGTTGGACTCATCTCAAGATCAGCTTGTTTAACCTTTAAGCCTTCACTTATTTATTACATTATAAACATTTTTTAAAAACAAGAAATTTGGATTTAATAAAAGATAAAAAATAAATATGAAACTTTTCTTTAAGTCTTCAAATAAATAACTCAATCTTTCCTACACATTATATCTTTCATATGTCCCTACACACACATACACACTCATGTATTATCTTGAAAGCTAAAAGAAATCACGGCTTTAAACAAATAATAAAATTACTTAATACTATAAAGATTATTTATATGATAGATATGAACAACGAAGTTACTTTTTGCCGAGTGGTTAAGTATGTGCTTGCTAGGTTCCCCGCGAGATGTTTTGGATTGTTAATATTATATTGCACTCTTAAACAAATAATACTTTGGTCAAGTTACTTTTGATTTTTAATATTTTTTGAAAAGGTGTTCCGGGCTGGTTTACATGCATCACGACTATTATTATTTTATAGAGTAGCTAAAGGAGATCACAATTTCAAACAATAATGAACAATGATTTTCAATATTCATTACTGTTTGAAAAGGTGAATTGAACTATGTTTTGGGTGAGATATGACAAAGTATTTAGGAATGTCTTAAGAAAAAAATCTTGAAATTTTTTTATTTAAATAAAAAAAAGTGGTGTTTCTAGATAATTTTGTGATGATGTTAAAAATAATTTTAAAAAATTAAAAAAATATATATTATTTTGATGCATTTCTGAACAAAAATCACTTTCAATAGCAATCTCAATTACACTCCTAAATAGGCACGACAAATGGTGGAGGTGGAAGGTAAAAGATGAATTGAACTGCTAGCTAAATTTTATCCTTTAAATGACAATTAATATATATGATTTTTTCATTTTGATTCTTAGACTTTTAATCTTGGATATTATTTAATTCATTTATTTTTTTTATATATTTTTTAAATGATTCCTATTTTTATCTATGTTTATATGTATATGCTCTTGGTTTTTGTTTTTTATTTTTATTATTTCCACTATGATTAAGGTTTTTTTTTATTTAATGTTTAAATTTTAATTTGTGTTGGTGATCATTTGAAAATTGATATTTTTTTTTATTTTTCATTTATTCTTCAAGTTAAATAATTTTTTAAAATCTAATAATATTTAATTTTGCTTGTCATTTATTTTGATCTTTAGTTGTCTTTTTTGTTAATATTATTAGGTGTTAAAATTTCAAATTATTATAGATAAGACATTCAAGATAATGATAATGATATATGTTAGACTAATTATTTATTTTGATATTTATTTAATATTAGCACCTTATATATATATATAATACATTTTAAATAATGAGAAAAATTATTTCAAAGGTTTTTTTTATCTTAAAAATAATTATATATTTTGATATTTATTTAATATTAACACCTTCAAAATATAACAAATAACTAATAACTAAAGATTAACTATACATGCATAAGAGAGGGTTTTACTTTCAATTCACACCACTAAAGATGAACTTACTATGTTTTTTTAACCAAAACTACATTTAATACAAAAATAAATTTTAATAAAAAAAATAAAAGTCAAAACTAAGGGTATAGATACATAAATACAAACAAGTTATTTAGAATTATACCAAAATTACTGAAAAAATAAAGAGGTCAAAACTAAATAAAAAAATAAAAGAATTATTTATTTTTTTCCTTCCAACACTTTATTTTTTTATTTTATCTTTCCATTTAAATTATTTACATATTTTGTTTTCATTTCGGAGCATATACTTTTAATTCCTTTATTTTTTAGATATATTTCTAAATAGTTTCTATTTTTATCTATGTTTATATATATATGCTCTTAATTTTTTTTAATTCTAATTATTTGCTCTTTTGTTTAGGTTGTATTTCTTAGAAAATATAAATTCTTAGATTTTAAGTTGTTTTGGTTAAAAAATTACTTTTACAATATTTTTATGTATAATATTTATTATCTAATATTACAAAAAAAAATATGGAGCAACACATAAACAAAATAGGTAAACAAATTTACCCAAGTTATCTACAATGAAAAAATATACGAGCCACTTCTCGAGCGTTTCAATTACAATGTTTCTTTTAGGTGAAAAAACCTATTTCTAACAGATTTTATCTATTATAATTTTACTAATTAAATATTAAGGTAACTAATTATAACATGCACAAAATCAATTAGTTTTCTATATAAGAAAAAGCCTAGCTCAGTGCGCGGGCAAGTAATTTCGTGTGTGTGTGTGTGTGATTATTTGATTAACGTGGATATTCGGGCTAGCTTGCGAGTATCTTGACTAATCTCATGAGTTCTGAAATTAACGACCAAGTGAGTTTCTAGTAACTATCATATTAACAACCATAGAGTTCAAAACTTAAATCACCAGAGGATCAAATCTCTTAGTCTTAAGCTCTTATTACTGAACCACCTATTATATTATTGTCCCTATATATATTAATTGTATGTATTATGTCTATATTTAATTATTCAACATGTCCTTTTTATGAAGTTTTTTCTTCTATATTGTCAAGATTATATCTTTCATTTTAAAAAACTCTCTTGAATTATATAAGAATATAATAAAAATTGTTATTATAAAAAAGAAGATGATACTTTCAACAGAGGAAATGTTATGGTGAAGGATGAAATCAAATTAGTTTAAGAATCAAATCAAACCAAATAAATTAAATGGAGTTCAAGTTTGACTTATTTTATAGTGAGTTTTAAAATCAAGTTAGAATAACTTGTCATTGACAAACATAATCAAGGCCAAATCTCATTTATTTTTTTAACCTTTTTTTTAGTTATTTATTCGAGTAATATTATCAATTTATTAATTTTATACCTTCTCAATAATAGAGTCACATTAATACTAATAAGACTTGAATACAATACACATGAACATGGAGTTTTTACTATTTTCTCAATGAGTTATTTATGCTATTCTTTTAATTTGCCATTACTTTGATTTTCTAGTATTCACTTATACACACGTGGCAATGAATTAAATGATAGTAGCTCTTGATTATTAAAAAATTGTAACCTTAAATAAACTCATGGAAAAAAATAGTAAAAAAAGAAAGTGTAAAAACTCATAAAAAAAAAAGAAAAGAAAAATTTAAAATAATCAAATAATATCCCGGTCAACTCATTCTATAAACATATACACAACTTTGTCCAATCAAGAGAGTGATTAATTCAACCATCTATTAGGTGACTGGTGAGGAGCTTAAAACTAAGTGGTTTGCTTTTCCTGTGGTATCAGGTTCGAGTTCCATGATTACTAATATAATATTCATTGGAGACTTACATAATTATTAATTTCAGGACTTATGAGATTAATCAAGGTGCACGCAATCTGATCCGAAAACCCATATTAATAAAAAAATTGCTTAATTCAGATTTTCATTATTTTTTTTTAAAGTAGCATTGTCATAAAATCTCTCAAATTCCTCAAAATTTATCAATTTTGCATGTTTGATTCTAGTTTTAAAAGAGGCAGATTAAAAAATGATAAAATAACAAGATAAAACAATGGGTGAGAGTGGAAAAAAAAAAATAAAAAGTATTATTTTGACTTTTTAAAAATAAAATAAAATAAAATAAATTAATTTAAATTAACTCGAGTTAATTCATTTAATCAAAACAATCAACAAGCTTTTTTTTTCAATGAACGTGGTATTGGCCTACCGGGTTTAGTAACGTTGCTAACCATACTAATTTTGCTTGTTTATAAGATTGATTTTTCTGCCTTGAGAGAAGAAGAAAGGCTGGATCATAAAAACGACAATCACAGCTCACATTTGACTTTCAATGCCCTTTCAATCCCTCGCTTTAATGGTTAGTCTTCTGTTTCTCTGCTTTTTTGTTTTGTTTTGATATCTATTTCTGTTTCTGGGCATGCACTGTCATATATTGACATGGGCCTCTCTTGTTTTTGATATCCTTGAACCTTTCTGGTTTGATCTGTGAATTGTAAGATAAAAAAATCTTTTGAATTCCCACCAGAATCAGCATGGTTGATTAAGAAATTGTTTCTTTTTTGGATTCATCAATTGTTGCTTAAACATACTGATGATGTTGATAGTTTGTTTAATCTTCAAAGCTTCCTGCTTGTAAGAATTTAGCATGCTTTGAATTAATTTGCTTATTTGATCATTCGTTTCTTTCTTTCTTTTTTTCGGTCATCTCTCTTCCTAAAACTAACGTATTCTGGATTCTTGGTTTTATATGCTAAGGACCGTGCATGTTTTGTTGTCTTTCTCTATGTTTCATTGGAATCAAGATTAATCGTATGCATGGGTTTTGCTCCTTCATTTTTTCTTCCCATTTTAATGGTGTTTCTGTCTGTTAATATAAATATTAGGCTGACTAATATTAGTTTTTTTGGCCATGTAGATGGAGGAGGAGGATGAAGAAGACACCTATGATCTTTCTCTCTATTCACATGTCTATTCATAAGTTGACCTGTAGATGTAGAATTTTGGCTAACAGTATACATGATGGTAAGAGATAAAAGAGATATAAATCCCGTTTTACTCAAATTTGGGGCAGCTTTAGCTGTATCTATTGCTGGATTTCTGCTTTCACGCTTGAAAACCGACAAGAATAAATCTTCCCCGCCTCCTCACTCCCCACGCTCTTCAGGTTTGCTCTCCTTATCCACTGATTGGTCTGGCTTTAGTTTCTATCTGCCTTTGGACAATTCTGTCTATTTTCATTGTTCATAGATCATAGTACTGAAGTTGATGTAGGGGGGGAAAGAGCTTGTCGCAGAGATGATCTTCAAGTGACTAATAGAACATCCAGTTCTGGCAGTTTGACTTCAATTTCAACAGAAATACATGTAAGTTTCATTCATAAAATTTTGATAGCACAGGATAATGTTTTCTGTCGCCAATTTTCAATTCAATTAGGTTTGATTAACTCTTGAATTAGCAACTGTCTGATGGTGGTGAATTCAAGATGGCAAGGTAGCATATTTTTTCAGGCTGTTTGTATAGATATTCATTTTTATGGAAAATAAATAGATTGCAGAGCGGTGATTGGCGAACCTTGTACTATTTCCTTTGTTTCACTTTGCGTTTTTCAATGGAACAATTTTGTTGTCAAAGCATTTTTATAATCGGTTCATCCAATTGATATTATAAATTGTTTTGTTACCTCATCTCCTTATTGCATGCTTACTTTTAGTGAATATATCAGTAGAATTTGAACCTGCCGCCTCGCCCTCAAGAAAAAGGTGAAGAAATTAGTGAAAATTATGTGCTTGCTGGGTCATGGAAAGATTTTATTCTAAGTTCTGCCTAGGTAATAATATATATCAGGACACCAAAATAATTTATTTTGCTGCTTTAATATGGGGATGTTTGTAGTAATATCTGTCACTTTAGATTTTCTTCTGGAGTACCTTGTACTCCATTGGTCTCAAGTCATTTTAGGCAACTAAATTCTCTCACCTGTTTGTTTGGCCATTTTTTCCTGTGGTTTATGGCTCTTCAAAAGACATAAGTTTCACGTCTTGGCTATTAGTTTTTAATTTTAAGAACCAACCTTTTATGATTTCTGTGCAATAGGAAGACTCTCACATGCTCATGGTTGCTGTTGATAATTCCAAGGTTTTTTCTCCAAGCAACAGACAGAGTGGGGATAAAGATGGGTACCTCTTACCTGAATTCGTTGATCTTGTGAAGGAATTTGACTTTAATGCTCATAATTCCGGGACGTCTCCTAACAAAGATGAAACACCAAGGTCAGATGTGGAAACCCCTAGATCATTCAAAGGCGCAGAAAAGGTCAATTATGAGCAAGAGATAAAGCATCTGAAGAACATGGTTAGAATGCTTCGAGAACGGGAAAGGAACCTTGAGGTCCAAATGCTTGAGTTTTATGGCCTTAGAGAGCAAGAAACAGCTGTGATGGAGTTGCAAAACCGTTTGAAAATAAACAACATGGAGGCTAAGTTATTTACTCTGAAAATTGAATCCTTACGGGCTGATAACAGAAGACTGCATGATCAAGTGGCTGATCACGTGAAAGTTGTTTGTGAACTTAGTGCTGCCAGAACAAAAATTAAAATGCTGAAGAAAAAACAAAGGTCTGAAGCAGAGCAGAACAAAGAACAGATAGTGACCCTTCAAAATACAGTTTCTAGGTTGCAAGAGCAGGAACTCAAGTCGGCTGCGACTGATTCAGATATTCAAATGAAGTTGCAAAGGCTGAAGGATTTGGAAATGGAGACAGAAGAGTTAAGGAAGTCTTACTCAAGATTGCATCTAGAAAACTCTGAAATGGCATCTCAACTGGAGTCCACCAAAATCCTAGCAAATTCCATTCTCGAGGATCCAGAGGTAATTAGTCCATTCTTGATAAATCATGCATCATTCCTCGGTTATGTACTTTATTTGTGATTCATTTTCCAGTTTCTTTTTCCTTGCAGACAGAAACATTAAGGAAGCTGGGCAATCAGTTGAGGCAAGAAAATGAGGACTTGGTGAAGGAAGTTGAGAGACTCCAAGCAGACCGGTGCACTGATGTTGAAGAATTAGTCTACCTCCGATGGATAAATGCTTGCTTGCGATATGAATTGCGCAATCTTCAGCCTCCACATGGTAAAACTGTTGCAAGAGACCTTAGTAAGTCTCTAAGCCCCAGGTCTGAGGAGAAAGCAAAACAGCTCATACTTGAATATGCAAATACTGAAGGGATGATGGAGAAGGGGAACAACATTATGGATTTTGGACCTGATCATTGGTCATCCTCCCAAGCCTCCTATATGACAGACTTGGGAGAACTTGATGATTCTCCATCACCAAAAACAAACCACTCAGGCAAAACCAAAATTTTCCACAAGCTTCGAAGACTTTTGTTGGGAAAGGAGACGCACAATCAGAGTCATGGATCATCAGGCAGCAGAACTGGAGCGACAGGAGACTCTGATTCTCCAAATGGAAGTATTTCAACACCAACCGACCCCACAAGTGATCTGCAATCTACTAGAGGTCGAACTTCATCCTTCTATTTATCTAGACACTCATCACATTCTATGGATACCCAAAGAACCAGGAGTTTGGAGAACAGCCGGAGAAATAGCGAGGCAGGATCCTCTAATTGGTATAGGGGATGTTCTTCAAGTATAGCTAGCGATTTGTCACTTGACAATTTACTGGATCAAGACTCGTATTCTATTGAGAAATCTGACTTGTCTCAATCCGAGCTGGTGAAATTCGCTGAAGTTCTGAAGGACCCTGAAAGTAGAGCAGGAAATGGCAGTAGGCTGAATAATTTGCACCGAAAATCAGTATCAGTGGGCTCATTTGAGGCTCTTCATCGCTCTTCAGAATAATCCCACCTTATTTACCTGTTCATACATGCTCTCGAAACCTGGATACCAGTCAACTTAACTTCACCATATTATTTACCAATGACAGCAAATAAACTAGTTTGTATAGAAAATTCACGTTTATATGAATTGCAAATGTTAAGAGTAATTACAATTTTCTAAACCGCAGCAAAACTGTCAAGTTACTAAATGGAGAATCTTTCAATGCTTTTCCAACCTCCCTAACTCTTTGAGATTAGTTGCACATTCGGTATTAAGAGTAGTTGAAGTCTATGAATAACGCCGGCACCTTTTCAGAATGTTTCCCATTAGAAAAGCTGCCTCGGTGATGAAGTCAAAGTTAGCCTTCTTTAGACAGACAGATACCACTGGATTTGTGGTGGTTTCAGAAACCAAAACCAGACGGATCTTAGGTCTTAATACCTAGCCTTTCTCAGAATAATATCATCCATTTGTGTTTGATATATGTCAAAATGAAGTAGAGATAAACTTTGTGCAAGTCACAAACAGAGAAATTTATCAAGCATTCGGGAAAGCCTTGACTTTTTCATGATATTTCTTTCCGTGATGACTCATTTGAACAAAGACAGAATGAATCCAGCACTTATATTCTATAAATATTTTAAACAGAAGCTCGCGTGATGCAGGCTCTATATGAACAAAGACAGAATGAATCCAATCCTCACATTCTATAAGGAACTCATGTACTGTTTACTTGACATCAGAATGAGATCAGGGATCTAATATAAAATTCCTAGCCATCACAACTTTGAATTTCCTTTCTGCACCTGGTTTATTTCATCTCATTTTAGGTTAGCAGAAACTATGTTTTGCGTACTAAAGTGCGTTTGGTATTGTAGTAGCGACTGCTTTTCAAAATATTTTTTTTTGCTGGTCCCTTTCTCTAAAAGCTTCACTGATTCTGTTGACATGAATGTAGCTATAAAGAATCAACAATGATTTGAACAGATGGCCTCCAACGAACCTGCCTGAACTGAAAGGGAAGAGTTGGATTTCCAGCCATGGTCATAGCGGACACTCTTTCTTGCTTCTTGTCTGCTTGCATGAATGCTTCCAGTGGGAAGACATATAGGGGTGGAAGATCAGATAAAAAACAATCAAGATTGTTCGCGATGCTGCTGTTTGATCTTATGAAATCCCATGGTCAGCGGATTCCCAGTCGGAGTTGTTCTTTCCCGGAACGAAAGGCTTTCTGTGGCCTTTCACTCCTACTAACCCGTTTGTTTGCTGGAAAGTGGTTTCTTTTTGGAAAGTGAATTCCAGGGAAAATGAATTCCTAGAAAGTGAATTCCTAGAAAGTGAATTCCGATATTTGACAGTGTTATGGAAAATGAAGACTCCTGTTTGTTTATGTTATGGAAAATGATCTAATTTTTTTCAAGTTTATTAAAATAATGAGGAACAAATCTATTTCATAAATTATCTCAAATAAAATAAATAATAATCAAAATAATAGAGATCAAAACTAAATTGTTTTTTAAAAAAATAAAAGGTGAATAAATTAAAATAATAATAATTAACATTTCATAAATTATTTCAAATAAAATAAGTAACAATACAAAAAAATTTGATAGATAAAAATTTCAATAAAAAATGATAAGAAAAAAAGCAAATCTAAAATTAATATAAAAATTAAATTTTAAGAGATGGATCAAAACAAATTATATATAGCAATCAAAAGTTTGAGGATCAAATTTGATATAATCAGAAATAATGATATTTCTAAATTTTTCACAACTTTGAAAGTGTTTCCGTTATTCCAGAAGACAAACAAACACAGGAAAGTTTGAAAAGTTGTTTCCTGGAAAGTGAATTCCGGGAAACAAATGGGGCCTAATATTAAACCTTTTCTAATCTAGACTCCCATTATTTCTCCTTTCACGGAACTTTGTCTGCCTCTACCTCAAAAGCTGGCTATGCTTTTGATAAATCCACCACCGTCCCATAATAAGGTGGCACACAAACACAAAATTCTAATGTGGCTTAGTAGCTGCTTTCTTCTCGAGACACTCTACCTCTCAATTAATATATTCACCTCCATTATTTGAAATTATACGTTTTAGCTTTAATCTTGTTTTCGAGGGTGTTTGGTATTGTGTTTTAATTTTTTTTTTAAATTGTTTTTTTTTATTTTTATTTTTTATTTAAATAAATTTTTTGGTTTTTATTTTATTTTTGTGTGCTGATATCAAAAATATTTTCTTAAAAATAAAATAATATCAACCAACTACATTCCCAAAGAGATACGATGTCTTCACCATGACATTGTATTTCTTAAAGGTATCAAACACGTTGAATTTATTTTTCATAAAATAAACCCATACCTTCCTACTTGAATCATCAATGCTGTAACCTAATTTTTTTTTTTTAAAAAGTATAAAAATTACTCTAAAACACTAAAAATAAAATTCAAATAAAGTTGGTTCGACAAAATCTTTGTGGTAAATTTTCCAAAGACACAATTCATTGAAATTAGTCAACTAACTAAGGACTAGAATTTTGAAGTTTGAAAGATTTAGAAAATCTTATTATATGCGTTGGGGGCTTATCTAAGCTTTAACAACTGCTTTTGTATTTAATTAATCTTTTTTTTAATTCAACAATCTTTTTGAAAATTAGAGAAACTGAAGCAATTATATTAAGAGTTTGTTTGGAATTATGGTTGTTGTTATGATTGAGGGTAAAAATAAAACAGTTTCATAAAAAATACTGTTAGTTGAGGTTCAAACTGAAATTGAAGTATTTGGTTAATACTGTGGTTGAGTTTAAGATTTAATAAAAAGTAGTTTTGTGTTTTTGGTTACCATGTCTTTTATATTGCTATCAACTTGTGAAATTACTTTAAAGAACATATACATACATACATATTTTTTTTGTAAATATTATAGATTTCATAATCATAATAACATAATATAATTAATAATTCAAGTAAATTAGACACTTGTTTTTATTCTCTCATCAAACTACTTATAATTCCATCACGAATTAAATCCATACGTGAAGGCCTCTGCGATCCTTAATTATTTGATCGAGGAATAATATATGGTAAAATATCATTAGAAACAAAATTAGAATTCGATCATATTCAACAGAAATAATATTGTCTTGTGATCTCCTTCTAATATATTTATTTATATTTTAATTAAGTGTTTAGATTTTAAGATTATTTTGATATTAAAAAAATATATATATTTTTTCATAAAAAAACCTTTTAGAAAACCATCATTACCATAAATCTAAATACCCTCCTTTTAAACGAAGGAAGGAACATAAAATATGATTATGTGAAATTGAACCCAACTGACCACATAATTTTATTTTTTATTTATTTAAAAAAAACAATTCAAATTTTGAAAGATGATTCTTAGTCAAATACTTGCAAAACATACCTAAATAAATAATAAAATTAAGGCCTCTTCTCGCTCTCTCTTTTTGCCTATCTCTCTCTTGCTTAGAAGATTTTGATGCTAAATCCAAGTGTAAACCATGTTGCACAGCAAGCACGGTACCTTGGTCTCATTCTTTTAGGAAGATTTGTGAGAAAAAAGTTGGGCATGCTTCTCTTTTTCCTCTTCATTAACTGAAGTAGTGGGTTTTGTTCACCCTCTACAGGATTAGAGTTGACAAGGCTTCTATTTGCTTTTGGAGATTGATCTTCATTACCGTATGGTTTGTTGTGTTGTGATGTGTAGCCTGTTATGTTTTGGATGAAAAGCACCTGGTGCCTGATTGGCACTGTGGCCAAACATGTGTTTGGTTTCTTTTAATTTTTTTTTAATTTTTAATGATTGTGGTTTGATATTTTTAGATCATTTTGATGTGCTGATATCAAAAATAATTTTTAAAAAATAAAAAAAAATTATTTTGATGTATTTCAGCACGAAAAACACTTTGAAAAGCAACCGCAACCGCACTCCCAAACACCCCTCTAATGTTTTTCATAAACTGTGGTTTAACCTCAGTTTTTGGTGGATCCCACAATTATAAAAACCGTGGGATGAGGTTAATGATAATTGAATATATTGCATATATATTTTAAGTCATTGCTTCTATATTTCAGATAATTGTGTTGAATTTTTAGCAAATTATCTATAGTTTTAGGTATATTTTAGAATTATTTACTTGCTAAAAACTCAATGTATTTTCAGGTATTTAACTACCGGGATATGCATAAATTGAGATCATATGAAAAAACAAACAATGGGATGAACTTAGAATTAAAATACTGGTTGGTCTGCCTAGATATGCCTAAGCATTGATTGGTTTTTGAGGTATAAAGTGAGTTATACAACTCCGTTTCATGTGTTATTTACCTTTATGAAAAGAGGATACACAAGCCTACAACTCTTATGTAATGAAAAGAACCCAATATTTTTCTTTTGAAGTCCAAAAATTGAGTTGAAATGTAGAGTCCGAATCAGACGAAGAGTCTATATGACCCAAACACTGTCTTAGATTTTAGATCATATCCAGAGTTATAGATGCCAAAAAATTAGATTTTATACAACTTTTCCAGAAATGAAGGAGTCTTAATTCACATGTTTATTGCCTCGAAATTAGCTCGCAATATCAGGAAGGAGCAGAATCAGTGTTTTCCTTTGGATGAAAATTTTTGCATATATATATCTCATAAAACAACAGTTAATGGGAGTCTTTTTAAGAGGAGAAAACCCTAAACACATTACAAAAAAACGATGACAGCATCTAGGGGAGGAGGCAATTAAATCGGAAAGAAAGAAGTCAAGAACAACAACTCTTGAGTGATGTTCATTGTATCAAGTTTGTTTCTTTTTAATTTTTACTATGGAGTAGTATTTTTATTCTAGGATTTTGATGTAGCCTAGCTATGAATATGTGAACTATTTCTTTGATTGAATTAATTTAATACTTGTTAAGTGTTTCATTCTGTGTTTAATGCTTATGTATGCTTGATCACCGTTTTCATGATTTGAGATTCAATTTGAAATTGAGAAGTGATAATTGTTTCAGCCATTGTTTGAAATACCTTAAGAAATTTATAGGATAGAGATATCTATCATTCTTAATATATTTTGATGAGTTTAGAATTTCATCGAGAGGTAGGAAGTTTGCTTGTTAAAATAATTTATTGATGCTCGAGAGAGATTAATGATTAAATTAGCAAAACCTGATTATCAACAATAAAAAAGAAATTTTGAGAAGATTAATTCAATTAAGAAAATTAGTCACGGAGAAATAAAAAATCCTAGGATCCGTTAAACTTGATTTCAGCACTATTTAATTTTTTGCTTATTTGTTTTAATTATTCTTAGTTTCATAAACCTTTATAATTGAATCATCAAATAGATAGGGATTTAATAATTTTGATAGTTATTGATAATTTTTACAAATTCTCGTGAGACGATACTCTACTCATCACTTTATTACCTGTTACGATTCTTGCACTTGTGATTTCTACCAATAATTAACCAAACAGTTTGGCTTTGCAAATTGGTTCGTGATAATATGAATGATTTCTAAAAAAATAAGAAAAAAATATATGAATAAAAACATTTATCTTATAGTTTTGACAAGTTATATTTATATGAGACGTGATTATGATTATTTTTGAAAATGCTTTTCGTTTAAAAATATATCAAAATGATATATTTTTTTATTTTTTAAAAATTATTTTTAAAATAATCACATAAAAATAATATAAAAATATCAAATTTTTTTTAATTTAAAATAAAAATATATTTTTTAAAATATTTTTAAACGACATAAGATAAGCACATGGAGCTATGGGGGAGAAGATCATGTGAGGGGGAGTGCTCATGCTTACGTGAGAAGACGTTATAGGTAATGGCAAGTAGGGCATGGAGAATGACATAAGGCATAGATGGTGCGCGTGCGGAGATGAATAATAATAATCCTCTCCCATCAATGCCTTGTGCGTAGGATTTTCATCCGTACAAGCAAGGATTTTCAAGCCACTCCATCATTTTAACTTCCATATTTCTCCCACTCACCAATAACCCTAATCAAGGAGTTTATAAATTCTACCATCATTAATTTGTTTTATTTAATTAAATTAAAATAAATATCAATCATAATTTCTACAAATTATTACATGTCAATGTATGATTGCTAGCTAGTGGCTTCCATCATCACCACCTCCCCCTTTCTTCCTCACTAGAGGTCACCCATTTTCAGTGGCTAGGTAGGTTTGGCATCTATCACTAGGCTATATCACTAATTTCATAATATTATTTTACTTAATTCAATGGGTTATATTTTTCATATATTATGTGAATGAAGCTAAACAAGTCTTAAATATGATAAAACCATGTTCAAATTAAATTATCATTCCTAGTTTTGTTTCCTTTTAGATCCTTTGATTTATATTTGTTTAATTTTTGCATTCTAGTATCTCATTTTACATATTCTTCTTAATATTATCCTTATAAGTTATGTTGATATATTTTCATATGTTGGAATCTGTTTTGATTTGCATGTTCTCGAACACCTAATGTGTCATTGAATATTATAATAGTAAATTAATGATTATTATTTTTAAATACATACATACATATGTATGTATGTATGTATTAAGTTTTTGGTTGTTCTTAAAACGAAAATTGAAAGATTAAGGAACAAAATTGATATAGTCTTTTAAAAAGTATATCCTTTTCTTGCTTACATTTTTTAAAAGGGGTGAAAAACTTCAATTTGATCCTTTACTTTTTTATATTTTCTACAAATATCTTTTTAACTTAAAATCTTTTTGATTAGGGCATGATTCATGATTATGATTTAAGATTAAGGCATAATTGGATATTTTTTTTTAAATTGATGGATACATTTCAACTTTTTATCTATATCTACTTTACAAGCATGCAACTATATAAAATAGATAATAATTCAGAGTTAACCAACTATAGTACTACCATTTTCAAATAAACTACTACTACAACTACTACTTTCTTCCTCTAATCATCATCATCATTTATTAATTTCCATTATAACTTAGCTTTTAATGCAGATGATGAGATAATGTAATATATTTCAGTTAAGGAGCTTTGCCCGGCTGCTGTCTCCATCGAACAAATTAAGTGCGCTGTCCTCTCCTGATCATCGTGCTTATGGATGACATAAACTCCATACAATATAGGCATTGTTTCAATGTGTTACTAGACAGAAAAAAGCGAGTGTAACACTCTTATTTAAGGCACACATTCTATAATGTTTTTCAAGAATTAGGATGATTTTCTTTGTTTAATTTATTACTACCAATATCATGGTGACACAAAATATATAGTTTCTGTTTAATTTTTCATTTATCTTAATTGGGATAGCTTTATTTGATGGGCTCGGACCCTAATTGCTTGTTGTTTCAAGATTTCATAATTTATATTTAAATGTTCACTATCTCTTATTCAATTATTCAATAAGAACACATATATGATATTTAGTAGGTAACTCGGTGCCAATAACATGAAACTAAGAGGTTTGTTTTTTATGTGATCTTAGTTTTAAGCCATGTGGCTGTTAGTATGATGATCATTGGAGATTTACATTATCGTTTACTTCAGTGCTCGTGAGATTAATCGAGATACACGTAAACTGACCCGGACACCCATGTTAATAAGAAAAAGAAGAACACACACACACACACACACACACACATATATATATATATATATATATATATATATGTATATATATGTATATATCTATTAAGAAAGATAATTTAAAATAGAGAGCATTAAGTACAGAGAAAATCTGAAACGGTTATTAAGGTTGTTAAAGCAGCAATTATTGGGACAAGTGAGTGAGTGAGAATCGCGAGAGGATCAAATCTCATGAAAGACTGAACAGCAAAACGATGATGAGAAAAGACAGCAGTTCTTGCTAGAGATCAGGGGATCGGGGGGAGTTGGAAATCCATGATCTCCGATTCCATTATTGAATAATGAAAGTAACATAATGGGAGAAGATAGTGCTGAGTGGGTGATGGCCCCCTCCACCAAATGATTTGCTTAGATCTCTTCTACCCTCGGTGTGTAAACGTTATTAAGCTGTTTTTCCTTTCTTAGCCACCAAACGACGTCTAATTTCCAACTCCGAACTGGGAGTGCAAGACAGGTGTCGCCTTCCCAACTCCACAAACTCACCGAACAGGCAGCTAAAGACATCACACAGACACTCTAACCAATTCCTAGCCAGGTGGTCATCATCGCCTAACATGGCTTGAAGATAGTCCACAAATTATTTTATTTAAAAATTTAAATTATTAGTTGAGATTTTAAAATATAATTTATATTATTTTTCAATATATTTTTCTAAGTGAAAGTCTTTTGAAAATAAAATTTACACAAACTTATACTATCTTATACGGAGAAATTCGAACTTATGACCGCTAGTTCAATAAGATTCTAATACTATGTTAAGAAACTACATTACCTAAAAATTTAAACTGTTAGATGAGGTCTGAGAATATAATTTATATTATTTTATAACAAAGATGTGCTGCTTCAATGCTGCTAAGCTCGAGTGCTCTTGCAAACCCGTGTAGTAAAATCTTCACCAGCACCCCGATTCTGGCTCTTTACTTTTGATTCTAACTGGGACGACGTATCAATATTGAGATGAACGAGCATAAATGCAATAGTGACACAGTAGAAAATCACAAGGAATATGACCAACGTCGATATTCCATAAAATCACAAGAATACGAGAGAAACTCTATAAAACTCCAACTTTATTCAATAATATCCAAAGGTAATTCGGCCAGAGGCTTTACAATTGTATTTAAAGCGAAAAACCTAGCCTAACCCATGCCGGATAAGGAAACAACGATAATTAATAAAATTACCAAAAAAGATAAATTTGAGATAAATGCAGAAATTGAAAATGCTATAAATCTTGAGCCATCCGGAATTGACGGAAGTTAATTCGGACTTGGAAATCAAAAGTTATAGCTAAAATAAAACTTTTCTAAAATGGCAAAAACGACGATTTCGGGGCCTAAACGATGAAATTCAGCCAAAAATCGACGTGCCTCAATTGCAAAGCCACTGACTTATTCCGCAAACATTGAGACAAATCAACTGGGTGAGTTTCATGTCATTTCGACATCGGCGACTAGGCTGCCAAAATTTAGTTGCCTTTGAATTTTGGGTGCTCCCTCTTGATCATGTACACCTTCGCTATTTGTTCTACATCAGTCTCCTCCATTTGAAAAGAACTCAATCTCGAGTTAGGTTCTGGATTAGGGTCAGGATATAGCGGTTCTTCTGCATGGTACTGGAACAAATCTGCAACATTGAAAGTCTTGGAAATTCCCATGGCCTCAGGTAGATCAATGACATAGGCATTATCGTTGATCTTCTTCAAAACTTAATACGGGCCATATTTCTTGGGTTTCAACTTGTTGTAAGTCCCCATGGGAAATCTCTCTTTGCGCAAGAAAATCATCACTGAATCTCCCTCCTCAAACACCATGCGACGCCGGTGTATATCTACTGTTGCCTTATATTTTGCCTTTGTCTCCTCTAGTTTCTATCTCACTTCTTCATGCACAGCTTGAGCCTGTGCAACCATGTTCTCTACGACCATACTAAATCCTTGACCCCCCTTGGGTAGACGAACTAAGTCCACTGTATGCCTCGATGATGTCACATATATCATAGCAAAATGAGTCTTTCCTGTTGCACTATGAAGAGCACTGTTGTAAGCAAACTCAGTTTGTGGCAATGCATTATCCCACTGTTTTGGTTTATCTCCACAAATGCTACGAACCAGATTC
The DNA here is from genome assembly GCA_015731905.1 of Salix dunnii. NCBI lineage: Eukaryota > Viridiplantae > Streptophyta > Magnoliopsida > Malpighiales > Salicaceae > Salix > Salix dunnii. The sequence continues at coordinate 2,235,911 of CM027661.1, forward strand.
CCCAAAGTCCTGTTTGTCACCTCTGTCTGCCCATAAGTTTGCGGAAGCACGGTTGTGCTTCGGTTCAATGAAGTCTGAAACATCTTCCATAAAGTCACCTAAAAGTGACTAAGGAATTATATGTCATGATCAAAGGTAATTGACTGCGGCACTCCATGAAGTCGAACCACTTCCTTGAAAAATAGTCGGGTTATATGCGAAGCATCTGATGTCTTTCGGCAAAGGATGAAGTGAGCCATCTTTGAGAACCTGTCAACCACCACAAAAACAGAATCTACCCCTTGATGGGTGTGAGGTAGACCCAGCACAAAATCCATAGATAAATCCTACCAAATATTATTAGGAATATGTAAAGGTGTATAAAGACCAGTATTTTATGACTGACCTTTAGATACCTGACATATATAACATCTCTGTACAAAGTTACCGACATCTCTTTTGAGTTGCGGCCAGAAATATCGCTCTTCTAAGCTAGCCACTGTTTTGTCCCAACCTAAGTGCCCACTCAACCCACCCCTATGAAGGTCACGAATTAATTTCTCTTGTAGAGACATTTGGGATATAGACAAATGATTTCTGCAAAACAGAAATCCTTCACTCTCATGAAAATCACCGACGGGATGTTTCTCAATACACTTTGCCCAGATTTCTTTAAAATCCTTATCCTAGTGATACAAATCCTTTAGGCACTCAAGACCCATAATTTCATGAGCCAATGTTACCAGCAAATTGGCACGTCGACTCAACGCATTAGCAACTTGGTTCAAAACACCAGATTTGTGTCGGATAGAAAAAGTGAACTTCTGAAGGAAAGTGGCCCACCTAACGTGCATGTAATCCAAGTGTTTCTAGCTATTGATAAATTTTAGAGCTTGCTATTCAATGTACAAAACAAATTCTCTCTGCATTAGATAGTGTTCAAAATGCTTCAAGGTTCAGACCACTGCATAGAACTCTTGGTTATACGTACTCCACTTCTGACGAGCCTTACTCAACTTCTCACAGAAGAAGGCTACTGGTTGCTTATCCTGGGATAGCACAACCCCAATTCCCATGCCATTTGCATCACATTCAACTTCAAAAACCTTCTTAAAACTGTGAAGGGAAAATATTGGTGTGGTGCATAACTTCTTGATTAAGGCAAAGCTCTTTTTTGAGTCATCTCCCCACTAAAATTTGCCCTTCTTCAGGCACTCTGTTATAGGGGCCATGATACTGCTAAAATTTCATATAAATCATCGGTAGAAGGTGGCTAATCCGTGGAAGCTTCGAACTTTGCTCACAGTCTTTGGTGCTAGCCATTCTTGAATTGCTCAGACCTTTTCTTCATCCATATGAATCCCATCCGAACTCACCACATAACCTAAGAACAATAGTCTATTGGTTAAAAAACTGCATTTTTTAATATTAAGAAATAGTTGGTTCTCTTATAGAACTGCCAACACTTCCCTTAGCTGCTTCACATGCTCATCTTTAATCTTACTATAGATAAGAATATCATCAAAATAAACAACAACAAACAATAACAAACCTCCCCACAAAAGGCCTCAATACCTGATTCATTACATGCATAAAAGTGCTAGGCGCATTTGACAGTTCAAATGGCATAATCAACCACTCAAATAACTAGTGTTTACTTTTGAATGCTGTCTTCCACTCGTCCCTTGGTCTGACCTGAATTTGGTGATACCTACTGCGGAGGTCAATTTTTAAAAATAACTTCGAACCCTTAAGCTGATCCAACATGTCATCTAGGCGGGGAATCGGGAAGCGATACTTTACAATTATCTTGTTGATAGCTCGGCTGTCCACATGCATACGCCAACTCCCACATTTCTTTGGTGTTAACAACGCAGGGACTGTACACAGACTCATACTTTTGCGGATAAATCCCTTCTGCAACAGCTCTTCATTTTTCTCTCTCAGGACCTTGTTCTTTTTTGGACTCATCTGATAATGTGGAAGATTTGGCAAGCTGGCCCCTGGTATGAGGTCTATATGGTGCTGGACATCCCTCAAGGGTGGTAAATTGTTTGGCAAATCTTCTGAAGTGATATCCCTTAACTGATCTATCAATGATTTTAACCTGTCAAGGACTGCTATCGAGGCCTTAACTTTCCTTTCCACCACAAGGGCCTTCACTGCTAACGCATAGATGTCTGCCACAAAATCTATGTCCGAATTGGTTACTGTAAAAAAGGTCTGCTTCTCCACTTCAGAGGGCTTACCAGACAGTGTCTTCCTTTTGTAAGAAGCCATAACAATTTTATGTGACCCCCATGTAAATAGGTAAGTGTTATCCGGCCCCTTGTATGTAATATCGAGCTAGACCCTAGCTCCTTGCTTTATTGCCTGAGTTTAGACATCGTATTGCCACGGCCGACCTACCAACAAATGGCTAGCATCCATATAATTACAGAAGAATCGGCAGTGACAAGGAAAGACGCTTGTGAGGACTTGACGTAGGATGAAACAGCTAATGATAGGGACGTTTATGCCACTAGATTAAGAACAATACTTCAAGATTGCTCACAAGGATCCAAATCTGTGTTTGATTATACTACGGAGTTCTCTAGACTCTTAGAGTGAAACAATCTGAACGAGACAAAGGGGCAGCACGTAACCAGATATATGAATGGATTGAAATCATCGTTGCAAGATAAGATTGGGTTACAGGTGGTTTGGACTATGGAGAAAGCTCATAATTTGGCATTGAAGGCTGAACTGCTAGAACGAAGAGGAGGGATCTCAGGATTTCATAGAAGCAATCCAAATTCTTTGTCTGATATAAGAGATAAGGGTATTCAGTCAGCAGGCATGTTGAATCAGACCAAATTCCATCGTTTAGGCTCTGAAATCGTCGAGACGCATTAACTTGGTGAGTTTTGCGTCATTCTGATATCAGTGCCCGGGCTGCCAAAATATAGTTGCCTTTGAATTTCGGGTGCTCTCTCTTCATCATGTACGCCTCCGCTATTTATTCTACATCAAATAGTAGTGTTAACATTAACAGCAGTAGTGTGCTAGGGTTATCACAATGCTTGTTTATTTACCATTATTTCTTATCTCGCAAGCAAGTTGCTCCTTCCCAAATCCACCCTCCAGTTGCTTAGCTTCATCGAGCTAGACCCCATCTGCAGCTCACTGCCTAAACTCAGGCGATAAAGAAAAGAGCTAGGGTTGGTTTCTGCTTCTCGGACATTCTTATAACCACGTTTGAAATCTCCAATACAACACACATGTAATGGATCAATGTTAATTAGATATGTCATCACCCAATTTTTGGGTGATTCCACAAAATATACTAAAAAATAAATAAAATAAAATAAAAGGGGCTGGTGTCGATAGAAAAATTAATGTGGAAATTTTTAACGTTTTCGGAAGCCTGGTCGTACCTCTTTTTTTTCCAGAAACAAAGGAAAATTCAAATTGAACGCCAAAATAATTTATTCTTGGATAAATCTGCATAGAAGTTAAGCCGTAAGACATAATTATACTTTTATGGGCAAATTTGATTTAATCGTCGGCCGATTTAAAATATAATTATGCTTCAGAATTAATTGAGAGACCAATTGAAGGATTTAATTAAGCGCAAGGGCTTAATTACACTTAAAATGGGCTGAATTAATTTTATTAAGGGCTTAATTGATAAGAAATTAAGTTCGGAAGCTTAATCTGGGTTAAATTGAGACGATCAGAATTTTCGGCAATGAAACTTTTTGGGTGAAATCGGAAGCCAAAATTGAAGATAAAATCATCGTTGTTCCTGGTTTTACTCATCAAAAAACTCTTTTTTATCACAACCTATTTATTTTGAAATTAAAAAAAAAACTGAACTGTCAATGCCTCACCGGAGCATGCTTCATCATGCTTTGCCATACCTTGCAACTCACTCTAACACTCAATAACCCATACTCGGATAACACCCCCTTGCCATGCACCATGCCTTCTTTGCCTATAAATTAGAGGCTGTGAAAACTGATGAAGGGGGGGATTCTTTTGACAGTGAACACTATCACGAGGGGAGCATATTGAAAAAAAACCTTAAAAAAGGAAGCAGAAAAGAGGGGAACAACTGGGCAAGTAACACAGTCACAGGGAGAGAATTTTACGCAGAAAAAGAGAGGAGGCTAATCACGTTGCAGAAGGGAGTAAGAACAGAGGAAAACACGCAGAAACAAGGTAGAGGAGATGCAATAATGCATGCAGAAACACTAAAAAAACCAGACCCATAAACAATCATCTCTCTCGGCTATTTTCCTCATCTCCAGCAAACCTCTCTCCCTCTCCCATCAGCCACAGCTGTAGCCATCAGCTCCCTCCTCGCAGCAATAGCACCCTCCTCGCAGCAGCAGCAACATCCTCTCTCTCTCTCACCGACAACTCTTCTCTCTCTCCTCCAACAATGTTTCTCTCTCTAAAAACAGCAACTCACAGCAGCTCCTTCTAACCTCCTCGACAGCGTAGCTCCTTCTCCTCATCAGCTAGCCACCATCCTCTCCCCCGAAGGTGTAGCAGTTCATCTCTCGTCAGTCCATGACCATTTAGCTCTCTCCCTCAATTTGCAAGCTTTTCTCCCTCTAAAACCAGTTGTAGCTCCAGCTCTTTCGGTTCCAGTCGACCACCACGCCAGGAGCTCCTCCTCAGCTTCAGAAGAACCTGCAACCACCCAGCCTTCTTCTCCAGCTTCGGTGACCTTCACAGCAGCAGTAGAACAAAGCAGCAGGGCGAGGCAGCAACAGCCAACCACTTCCAGCCCTCCTCCCAACCACCACGGGCCACCATTTTCGACGCCACCACCGCAGGGATAACCACCTCTACCTCCTCTACACGGTGGCACTGGTAGGTGACCCTCTCATTGTGGTCGGCCGACCAGGCTACTGTTCACGTAGAACAGTGCAGATCACTACACTGTTCACGTGTTTTGTGTTGTGTTTTTTTTTTGTTTTTTTCGTCTTGTTTTTGAAAGAAAGAAGGAAAGAAAATTGTGGGGTTGGGCTGCTCTCAGCCCAGCCCAGCCCAGTAGTTTTGGGCCTTGGCCCACTTTGGCTGGCCCATTTAGTTGGGCCAGGCCTGCCCAATTTTTTTTTAATTTTTTTCCTTTTAAAATTAAAAAAAACAAAAAAAAAGCATTAAAAAAATATGTTTGTTTTCGTGCATACGGCCGAATTCTAAATTTTTTCCATCATATTTTTCGTAAAAACAATGTTGCATCTTTCTCATGTTTTAAAACAAAATTGGGTATCGTAACTAGTTTACGATCATCCGTTGGTATTCGGCCAAAATGTCAAAAATAATTTAACAATTATTTTGTTTTAACTTTTGCGGTGTAAATTTACATTGTAAAATATACTTGCAAATAAAAAGAATTTTTAACTACAGTGTAAAATTACACTGTAAAGTACATCCGTAGATATATATAAAAAAGAGTTTTTAACTGCGGTGTAAAATTACATTGTAAAGTATACCCGTGGACAAATTTTTTTTTTTTTTTTAAAAAAATACAGTGTAAAAATTTTGAACTTAGAAAAAAACAATCAAACAACAATGCAGCTTACCTTAGGTAGGGTGCACTAGGGGTGGCGCGTCTTCCCCTTGCACAACAAGTTCCCTTACCCAAGACTCTCGCAGACCATTAGGTTCCTAGTGACCTTAATATTAGGTGGCGACTCCTGATATTTATTGTTGTAATTTTTACAGCTATAAAGCAAACCCTGTATTTTTCACCGAGCACCGTTGTCTCTCCAAACACAGGGGGATGGCGGGGTACGAAGTGTGAAAAATCACCGTCGTGATAAGATAGATGATTTATGTGGGTTCAATTAAATTACTATTGTCTAAAAGAGATAGCCAAAGAATTAAACAGGTAATGGCAAAACCTGGGTGCCGGCAAGGGATCGAGTCGACCGAGTCTTCCTTGAAGTAACATATTTGAAATTAAAAGTTTTTATTTTTAATTTATATTTGAAATTAATCATGACGAAAGAATTATAATGTATAGCACGTACGTTCTCGGGATGTGACTTTGATATTTATCGCAATATATTGTACAAGCTTATCGCCAAAACGTTCTGGTTAAACAATTTGGAGGCATTAGAGCTTAATTTATTTGTTCAAGCCCTCCCTTGGTAGATTCACTAAAAGTTATTAAATTGAAAAGATTCACTTCACTGTAAAGGTGATATTTGAATATGTAGAGATGAGAGAGTCTAAGTGCACGTCCTTCTCACCTATTCATGGAGATCTTCCACCATGACAAACCAACTTGTTGGGCTAATTATCAGAATTAATATGGAGTGAATATATAAGGATGATGTACATATATATATATATATATATATATATATATATATATATATATATTGAATGATAAATGAAGCTCAAGCTTTCTTCTCCAGGACCCTGGCCCCTATTTTCTGTTGGCCAAAATATACCTTTTGTCATCGATCCTCCATGAAAATGAGATTCGCCATGAAGGAGAAACAGAAAAAGAAAAAGGAAAAAGGAGAGGAGATGAAGAGATTCTTGTCCATGGAAATTGCATTATCTCCGGTGGGAAACTGAATAAACAAGTTAACTTGGGATTGGATGCCCTGAAAAAGAAGAATATATATATTATTAATCCACCAAATAATTAATAGAGATAATAGGCGTGAATATGTGGGATAGGAATCGAGCACTAGTGGAGGCAAAACTCTCATGCTTTTTTGATTGTATAAAATAGAGGCAAGTTGGGAGTAGAAAGAGCACTCAAATATGATGCGCACCCAGAGCCAAGCATGGGCATGAGACTCATCAGCTTCAATAAAGTGAGTAAGAAAAGCTAGCTAGCTAGCTCCATGCGGACCCATAATCTCAGTGCTCCGATAATGAATGTATTTTTATGGATAAATTGGAATCCGATTGATGGGTTCTTCTTTAATCATTTCTTTCTCCTTTTCAGCTTAAAATCATGTAGATTGAGAGGCACGAGTGGGAATTAAGGAGAGAACAGTAGCTATGTTTAAAAACATGAAGGAGCTTAACTTATGTAAGATAGTTTAGGTTATTCTATGCCTAGCTCGTAAATGAAACGCCACCACTGATGGCATAAAAAAGTTTGGATGCTATATATGAGAATGAGAAATAAGATAGAGAGAGAGAAGGGGACGGAGGAAATGGAACAATGATTTCTTTTTGAGAACTTTTACCAATAATATGTGTGAAATTCATGCCTATTCTTTTCAAGATTGTGTTTGAATTCCACTGTATCATGCATTAATGGAAGCTTCATCAATTTTATGGTTGAGCTTGGCTTCAAGTTAACTACTTTTGAACAATTCTTTACATCAACTAGTCTCTCAAAAGATGATTGAATTATTTTTTTTGCTTGTAATCTAAGAGAACAAATTTACCTTTAATAATTGTCTCAGGTAGAATCAACTTCAAATATTTTTTTTGGATTCGAGAAAACCCCATTCCCCGAAAATATACTTTTCATTAACTTATATTGGACTTGTTTTCTCCATAAAAAAGTTAATGCCCTTGACTAGTTCTCAACCATCTACTTCATATACTCCATTACTTTTTCATAATTAGTAAGCTATTCCATAGACTTCTCATCACTTAGATCTCTATTAGAAGATGGGACATCAATATTTAGATAAAATCTATTCATCTAAAGAGAAAATGTTTTAGGCCTAGTCTTACCTAATAATAATAGCTCATTTAACATATATAATTGGTCCTTGTTAGTGCGTATGGGTTGATTCACATCATTATTTCTTGATGGAAACTTTTGAATGATATGTAAGATTGACATTACCTTTAACTGATTCATCAAGTTCTATAAGCTTGTCTTTATCTCCTTATATGTGATTGCTAGCAACACTATCAAGATACTAAATGTTTTTTTTTATTTAGCATTTATTCATCATGGAGACCAGTCATAGGATGGTTTTTTTTACTACAAGATTGACATTCTCTTCAATTTTTTTTGGTTAGATTCCATAAATCCCTAGTATTTTTCAATTAATTATAACATACTTAACATTTATTTTGTCAAACCTAGGTCTTAGAGTATCTCTAATGGGAAATGCTAAATGAAAGAGCTAAATGGTCTATATAGCATTTGAATAGCAGAGTTATAGCAAATTTTTAAGTGTGCACTCCAATGGCAAATTCTATTTAAGCAATTCATTAATATATTTAATATACAACTAATTTATGTGTAAATTAATAAAATTAATTTTTATAATAATAATGTATTAATTATACAATTAAATCAGTAATTTATCATAATTAAATATAGAATTAATTAAGTAATATAAAAGTTTAAATATATAATTTTAAGCTAAAAGTTTAAATTTTCAAAATCAATATTGATTTATATGAATATTTTTAATTTTATATTAGACAACCAAAATTATGATTTTTAAATTTGTTTTATGAAAACATTCAATTGAAAAAAAATCACCAACATTTAAATATTGATTTTTAGAAAATTAAAAATTAATTTTTTTAAAAAAATCTGCTAGCATTTAGAGTTTAAAATTTTAAAATTTTAAAAATAAACCTCCAACATTTCATTTTGAGATTCAAACTTTCAAATTTGGGTTTTAAAAAAATTAAAAATTCAAACTTAAAAAAATAACCACCAACATTTCAAATTTTAACATTTTGAAAAAAATATACATCTATAAATATGCTCATATACTTGAACAATTTTATTCATCATTCTCTTTTGTCCAACCTTTACTTTATGAATCATTCGAATTTTAATTTTTATGATGCCTTTGATTTTGATGATGACACTCCCATGTTTGCCTTTGAAATTGCTACTGTAGTGGTTCCTGAAGAAGAATTAAATCATCAAAGAAGGAGAGCAAGGTTTTGTGGCTCTGTTCTTGGTCACAATATAATCAATCCTAATAGAAAGGAAGATGAACTAAGGCTATATAATGATAATTTTGCAGAATATCGTAAATTCTCTAAAAGCCAATTTTGTAGGAGATTTAGGATGAGTAATCATCTTTTTATCTCAAATGCAGTGGAAGCTTACAATCCATATTTCAAATAAAGGACAAATGTTCTTGATGTTTTTGACTTATCTTGTCTTCAAAAAGTAACTGCAACTCACATGATACTTGTAAATGGTATTCTTGCAGATGATATTCTTACAGATCTTACTTATGAATATTTTTGAATTGAAGAAAGCACTTCAATAAAAAGTCTTAAAGCTTTCTTCAATGCAATTGGAGAGATTTTTAGTGATTGGTGTCTAAGGGCACCAAATGAGACTGATATTGCCCGATTACTATCAACCAAAGAGCAACGTGGATTTACAGGGATGTTAGGGACCATTGACTACATACATTAGAAATAGAAGAAAGTCCCAACTACATGACATGGTATGTAACTTTTCATTTTCATAAACCATGTATAATTTTAGAGGCAATTGCTTTATAAAATCTTTGGATATGACATGCTTTTTTGGCATGCCTGGATCATTGAATGATATTAAAGTTCTTGATCGGTCACTTGTATTTGCTATACTTGCTGAAGGTAGTACACCTCCTGTCAATTACACAATTAATGAGCATGAATATATAATGGGATACTATTTAACTGATGTGATTTATCCTAATTGGTCTACCTTGTTAAGACAATCCCAAGGCCATTAGAAGCAAAGAGGAAATATTTTGCAAGTGAGCAATAGTCTGCCAAAAGGATGAAAAATGAGTATTTAGGGTGTTGTAATCTTGTTTTGCAATTGTGTGTGGACTTGTGCGATACTAGGATGAAAACATACTTGCAAATATTATGAAGACTTGCATAACAATGTATAATATGATTATTGAGGATGAAGCATAAATAAACATTGCATTTGATCGTGAATGTGATTTAAATTGCTCTAAATCAGTATCACACGATGAAACATCAAAACCATATTATTATTTTCAAACTCATAATCAAATAAGGAATTAAGCAATTAACTCTCTACTCTAAAAAGATTTTATTGAACATTTATGACAACATTATGATGACAAGTATAATCGAGAGTAGATTTGAGCTTCTTATGTTATTATGATTTTTATGTTTTGTTATTTCCTATTATAGTTGTAATCTTTCAAGTTAATTAATCTTACTTATTATTGTATGTTATAAGAACATGAAAAAACTCTCATGAGTTGACATTGTTAATTAAAAACACTAATCGACAAATTTAAAATAACCTTTTAACATTGTGAATTAAAAATACATAAACCTAAAAATACATCAATCTAGATACTTAAAAAATAAAAGCCTCTCTTTTGCATAATTTCTAACTTCCTATTTTGAAAATAAGCTTAGAATTATCCATTCGTTTAGTTTGATCTTTTTTCTTGATCCTTTTCCAATTCTTCTTTCTTCTGATTTTTTTATTTCATTATAACTTATTGCTTTAACATAACATTCTGATCTTGTTCCTTTTGTTCTTCGATTTCAACTAGAATATCTTTAAATTGTTGTAAAATATTTGTTATAGTTGTCTCTCTAGTTTTCTCTATACCTTGTTTACAGTTAAGTTGTTCCTTTGAAGTCTTTGGATCAATTGATCTATCTTGATAAATCAATGATTCATTATCTTGTCCTAAACTAACAAAATCAATAGTGGATAGAGTTGATAAAACCGGACTTGCATTGGCATGTACTTTTTTTTTTCATGACCTATGTTATTAACTTACACACTGATATTGCCATTTAGATTCTTTTTGTGAGATAACCAAACAATGTTCAAATTGAAATCTTTTGCTAATACAAGAAGCATACGTCTGACGAGAATCATTAATCTGGTCAAAACATAAGTGAAAAAATTAACATTTAAAAATATATGATAAAAAATTAAAAAATTTAACTTGGAAAACATATTAAAATTATTCTTGATTCTTTGGTCATTCCACTTTGTTGGTGGCTCAATTTGGATAACAAATCCAATAAATTTGCCAACTTCTCTCTTTAGTTCTCGCCATCTACTTGAGATGCTTACTTGGCAGGTGAGTGATTTTTTGAATTTACTCCATTTACTATAAAGTAAGCATATACTCAAGCCCAAAAATACTTTGTTTGTTAATCAACTCCTGTAATTTGATTTTTGTTTATATTTAACCATGTAGACATAAGTAAACAATCTTCTTATAGTCAAAAGTTCTTACTTCTTTGTTGCTTTTTTAATGGCTGGACACTTAAATTAGAGTATAAGAGCCATCTATTATTTGATTAAGATTACTTGGTTGAGAGAGAATATCTTCACTCTTGCTCATAAGAGAGTTGAAGAAAGATTTTGACAAGTTTGAATCCATCTACATTTAAAAAATCAAGTTATAAATTTTGATATAACATATATTCAAATATACTTTTAAACATAATTAATTAAACTCAAGTTAGAAAACTCAACATTTTTATTTTTCTATATATTTCAAGAAAATAAAAAAGTAAAAAGAAAAAAGAATTAAAAATAAAGGATTAAAATGGAGGGACAAAAAAATTGAAAGAATACAAAATAAAATAAGTATAAAATTTTGTCCATTTTATTTTGAACAAAATTAAAGATTTTTAATTTTGAAGAATTCAAAAACAATAAAAATTTGATGTAAATGTTGAAAGTCGGAAGGGAATGGAAAGTAAACAATCTGAACCATAAAATGTTTGACTACTTTGAATAAAATAAAACAAGTTTCTTTTCTTAATCTTTTCCACACAAATGTGCTATGTTTTATTTTCTCTAAAACTAGTGACAACCCATATAGCGTCTGGTTCATGAACCCCAACATCAACACCCTAAAATAAGTAGCTGATTTGGATTGCAACATTGCATGAAGCTATAAGGAAAATTAATAAATCACCTAGGTTGACACAATCATAATAAGAAGCTTATTCTTCTTCTTCTTCTTAAAGGTAAGGTGCTATGATATTTATTTATTTTATTTTCTTGCATTAGTTTTTAAAGACGAGGGAATAAGTGCAAATAGTCGTTGCCAATGACAATTTATACTTTCAACAACATTTTGGTCTTTTCATAGAAAGTGTTGATATAACATTTCATTTGATGAAATGCTATTTTAACTGACGATATAGCAACCCGTTGGAGCGGTTAAATAAGAGAAAAAAAGGTAAAATGGTTGTTATTGAGTTTTAACTTCTCTTTTAGTAGTCCCGTTGGTGATGCTCTTAGATTGCCACCTAGAAAAATCCTTGCGCACTTGTTTTTTCATGAATTTCATTGACTCTTCTTCCCATGATTCCTTGAAAAGATAAAAAAAATCAATAATTTATTACTTTTCTATTACAACCACAATATAAAATATATTCTCATTTTATTGTACATGAATAATATTCTTGCAATATAATATGAAATACTTTTTAATCAAGTACATGTATTTTTCAAAGTCACCTTATAATTCTCATAGGCATACCTTTCTTACATTGTCAATTTCTTGGTTTGATTCTTGCAAAACTTTCTATGCTTGCTTGAAAGTGATTGTGTTCGCCAGTATCTTAAAAGTGACATGATTGTGAGTGCTTGTTAATCTTTTTTTTTTGTGCCTTATACACAACCTCTTTTTTCATTGAAGTCAATGTTACTCCTTCCCCAAGCTTTCACTCAAATACATCAAGTTTCATAATTATCATTTGTCAAATGACATTTTTAAAATGATAAGTTTGGATTTTCTATGTAAAAAAATAAAGCTCTCACACCTCTTATTGAAAGAAAATAGGTGCAACAGCTTGATATGGATATCGGTGTTAAAAAATTAAAGAACAAGAAAAAGATTTGAGAGCAAGATGATATTATTAAGTGATTTTCTCTCTTGTATTCCTCTTTATAAACTTACAAGCATATTTATATACCTAAAATTCTATATAATCAAGAAATTAATTTAAATAAAAAATATTTAATTAGAATATAAAAAATAATTATATCAACTTATCTAGTCATCTGGTTTATTTAATTTAACCAGTTAACTAGTTCTCACATTAATGACTAGTTCTTTTGCTAGAAAAACCAAAATTTAATTTGCTACTCAACAAATTCATGATTAAGGGGGACGCAACATCACTTGTCTAGTAGGAAATACATGCTATTTTTCCAGTTCCACATGCACTGATTCTTACAGTAAACATGTGCTCGCAAGCTCATAAAACACAGCAGAAGTCATTAATGACTCCAGATGATGAGCTATTAAATTGTAACAGTTCAATTCTAGCTATGAAAAACGCATCCACCCATAGTCCAAGTAGGATGAGAGTAATTTGTGATGAACAAGCAGATGGAAGAAAATCAACTCCCACAGAGAATAACTTGTAAAAGCACAATTAAGAGTTAGTGACAGAATAGTTTTATTGACAGAGGTGGGAACCCACCAAGGAGGCTAGGCCTACACCACAGGGCCTAGACATCTGGGAGAAATCTTATATTGTATTTGTCTGGTATATATTTATAAGCTGCTCAGTACAGTTTTGGAACTCTTGTTCAGAGAAATTCCTTCATTTCATCCACTCCTAATTACAGCCATCTCTACCACTACTGACAGCAACGGGTACATCTTTCCATGGTCATGCTGCTCAAATCCATAGTTCCCAAGCCAGACCACAAAACTGCTCCAATGGAAGGCCTGCCGAAGATGTCAGATATCAACAACAGAGCTGTCGTCGACTACCCGGGACATGCTAATTCACAAGCTGTCCACCAACTCACCATATATCCTACAACCTTGAAGGTCTCTCACATAGATTCATGATAGCACTTTTTTCTCTTCTTCTTTTGAATGATTATGTGATTTAGAGCAACAATAGTTTCTCATCAAATAGCATTTCACACCTACTACAAATTTATTTATTTTTTCTCTGATTATTTTCAGTTTGAGGAGGTGGTGTACAAGGTTAAACAGGATCAGAAAGGATTGTTTTGGGGTGGCACCCGAGAAAAGACCATACTGAATGGGATAACAGCTAAGGTTTGTCCAGGGGAGATCCTAGCAATGCTAGGTCCATCTGGGAGTGGCAAAACCACCCTCCTTACGGCCTTAGGAGGTCGTCTCAATGGCAAGCTATCCGGAAAGATCACTTACAACGGGCAGCCTTTTTCCGGTGCCATGAAACGACGCACAGGCTTCGTTGCTCAGGACGACATTTTGTACCCACATCTAACTGTGACTGAAACTCTTCTGTTCACTGCACTGCTAAGGCTACCCAAAACATTAACCAGGGATGAGAAAGCACAGCATGTAGAACGAGTTATGGCTGAGCTGGGGTTGAGTCGGTGCCGGAATAGCATGATAGGGGGGCCGCTTTTTAGAGGAATATCAGGAGGGGAGAAGAAGAGGGTTAGTATTGGTCAAGAAATGCTAATCAATCCAAGCTTGCTACTATTAGATGAACCCACATCAGGTTTGGATTCTACTACAGCTCAAAGAATCCTGACCACGATCAAACGGCTTGCGAGTGGGGGACGAACGGTTGTTACCACCATTCACCAGCCCTCAAGCAGACTTTACCACATGTTTGATAAGGTAGTCCTGCTCTCTGAGGGACATCTCATCTACTATGGTCCTGCATCTACAGCTTTGGAATATTTTTCCTCCATTGGATTTTCCACCTCCATGACTGTCAATCCAGCTGATCTCTTACTCGATCTTGCGAATGGTAATTTGAAATTCTAATTATTAAGAATCTGTAATTTCTTACGCCACATATATTATTCACTTGCGCAAGACAGAGATTCAAGCTGGCTGCTGGGCCGCTGAAGGTTTCTGTTGTGGTTAAGACTTCGTTAATTTCACCTGGGGAGTTTGATGAAACACCACCCCTGTAGAGGAAGGGGAAAACAATGTTTCCAGCATTCAGCTAGGTTTACTGTAGGATATTATAGTAATCTGTTTTCGAAACAAATCACAAAAACAAAATGGTTCCTATTCTGAAACCATTTATCTACACAAATATTATAACTCTGATAAGTATTCTTTTAAGTTAACGAGACAACTTATATATTTTCTTGCAACTTTTGGAAACTCGCAGGCATTGGTCCAGATTCTAAAAATGGCACTGACCAAGTTGAGAACATGGAGAAAGAACAGAAGTTAGTGAAGGAAGCTCTTATACTTGCGTATGAGAAGAACATTTCTACCAGAATGAAAGCTGAGCTTAGCAATTCGGACCCGGATAGCTACAACTATACAAAAGATGCCTCTGCAAGTATGACTGCCTTTTCTCTATCCATCTGATTATATTTTGACAACGATATCACAATCCCACTTCACCCTCCTGTTCTCTAGTGTTTATCAAAGTAGAAATGCTTATTGTAACAGAAATTGAAGCCAAGTCAGAGCAATGGTGCACAAGCTGGTGGTATCAGTTCAAAGTGCTCTTTCAGCGGGGGCTAAGGGAGCGGAGGTACGAGTCCTTCAACAGACTGAGAATTTTTCAAGTCCTCAGTGTCAGTATACTCGGCGGACTTCTGTGGTGGCATACACCAGCTTCTCACATTGAAGACCGCGTAAGAGATTTTCTTCTTCTCGATTAAGAATACACTGGTTCGAATTTCATAGAGATCAGTACTCTAAGCTAGATCATCAGACTACTCTACTTTTTATTTTATTTTTCGTTGGTGATAGCTAGCAGTTCTTCTATAATCTATTGCCCGCCTCTACTAATCGGAGGAAACTGAAACCCGAGAAATTTAACTCCAACTCCTTGGTTCCACATGTGCTAAGAAGGTTGAAATTGTTTCCTGCAGATTGCATTGCTCTTCTTCTTCTCTGTGTTCTGGGGATTTTACCCACTCTACAATGCAGTTTTCACATTTCCTCAAGAAAGAAGGATGTTGGCTAAGGAACGAGCATCGGGAATGTATCATCTTTCATCCTACTTCCTGGCTCGAACTTTTGGAGATCTGCCATTGGAGCTTGCGCTCCCAACTGCATTCGTCTTCATAATCTATTGGATGGGCGGGCTTAAAGCAGATCCTTCAACTTTTATCCTCTCCCTACTTGTTGTTCTTTACAGCGTTCTTGTCTCTCAAAGTCTTGGATTGGCCATTGGTGCTATTCTCATGGACATAAAACAAGCCACTACACTAGCTTCAGTTACAACTCTGGTTTTCCTCATTGCCGGAGGATACTACGTTCAACATATTCCTTCTTTCATAGTATGGCTGAAGTACTTAAGCTACAGTTACTACAGCTACAAGCTTCTTCTTGGTGTCCAATACAACGAGGAAGATTACTATGAGTGCTCGGAGCGAGTCATGTGCCGGGTTGGAGATTTTCCTTTGGTCAAATCAATGGGTCTGAACCATTTATGGGTAGATGTGGCAATTATGGCTCTGATGCTAGTGGGTTATCGATTGGTCGCTTATCTGGCACTCCATCGCGTGCAGCTGAGGTGAAATTTAGCAGAAGTCTACTTCTAGAAAAAAAAGTGTTTTCTCCTCCTTCAACTGAGCAATAATGTTAGGTTTAGAGTACGGGAATCAGGATTCGAGATTTTGTTCAACTACCTTTCCCACCGAGTTGATGTATACGTACCTTTTTGTTGTGCTCAAGATTTTGCTAACTTAGAAACCTTCCAGTTTCAGAACTAGGTTATAAATATCTAGCAATTCTAAGTCGATGGAGTCATGCTAGCAAGCGACAAAAGGGAAAGGAAATGAACCAAGATATGCCCATTTCCAACTGCAGGAAAGAAAGAAGAAAACGATCTGACCTTGAAGTCCAACACTGTATTCATCAGTGGAACTGATAATTTGATCCTTGTGGGGCTTCCAAAACCAAATAATTATTGTTTGCTGCTATATACACGCAGGAAAATGAAGGCCCTCCTCAAGAACAACAACAACAGCTGATATCGATAGCGATTGAGAGGACTGATCTGAAGCAGAAGCAGAATAGGGAGCTCCATATACTTGTTAAAATATTTGATAATTATTATAGAAAGAATTTATGGTGGCAGAGAGTTATCAAGGACAGCATTGTGAGGAAAGGCATGCGAATGAGTTTTTTCACTGCATATGATTGCCAAAATTAGAGATTGATTGTGTTAGAAAATGGTATAATAAGAAGGAAGCAAGAAGAGTGGGCATTAAGTATTATGTTGTTCACCATCCACAAGGAAAGGACACCTCCAATATTTTGATGAGAAATTAACAGGATGTTTAATTAGATAAATATTAAGTTTATGTAACATTGTGCTGAAACGAAACCAAATAAAGCATCTTCAAAGAGGCTTTACATAACGATAGAAAGTTTACAACTTGCATAATAGATCTCGAGTTTAAATTAGGTTATGGATAAAAAAAAAAAAACTAGATCAGACAGAGTTTTACTCGTTCATCTATACTTATTAAATATATTTTTCAAGAAATAAGATTTCACTTATATAAATTATTTTTTAAAATAAAAAAAATAATTGACCTTCAATAAAGAAAAACATATGAAAAACAAACAAAAATAGGTGAATCTTGTCTATCAGTGATATACATTTGTAAGCAAATGAAATGAATACATCCACCTATGATTTATAATATATCTTCCTCAATGCCTTATAATAGCAAGGTAATTTTTTTTTAGTGTAAGATTATCACAACTCTAATACCTTGAACATAATAAACATTATAGTTATTGTATAACAAATATTATAGTTGTGACTCTAGTAATATGTTGGTCTTATTATTGTGGATTTATTATTTACTTTGTTTTTATTTTATTAGTTACTTTGCTTTTATTTTTCAAAACATCAAGCTAAGTCTATGTTGGTCTTTAAAATTAGAAGACACATGACCTAATTATTAAAATCTATATTTAAGCTTAATGAAAACTTGATGCTAACTTGATTAAAACTTTTTTGAATCAATATTCAATTTGTTTTAAGGTTAAAGATTCCATGTTAAGCTTACATTATTAAATTTTGATTTCTAACTAACAAAGTTGTATAATTTTTTTTTGGTTCTTGTTAAATGGAATTGTCAAATTAGAATTTCAAGTTAACCAAACTATAGAAAAAAATTATTATTCTTGTTAAAGGAAAACACATGATTAAGATTTTAGATCTACCAAGTAAACAATGATTTTGGTTCTGGTTCAAGTAAGTTTTCAGGTTGAGATTTTAGATTAATCAGACTAAAAATAGAGATTAAATTTCTACTTAAATGAAATAACTAATATGCAGAATTCTAGGTCAACTAACCAAAAAATATAGTTGCAAAAGAGAATAACTATGAGAACTCAATTCTTAAAATAATTATAAAACCAAGGTTCTAGTTGAAAAAAATTACTTGATGCAAGATTTCCAGTTAATTAAGTTGAAAAAAAGAGTTTCCAAGATGAAAAAAAATTCATTTTTTGATGGAAATAATTGAATCATAGTTTTGGTTGAAAGAGATTGCTCAGATGATGGATTTTAGGTCAATCAAACAAAGCATTGAGAAGATCAGGTTCAGAGAATAGCTTGTTTGTCTTTGTTCTATAAGTATTATAAAGAAGAGTCATTTGTTGTTACTCATTTTGACCCTATTTTCAAGAATTTTTTGAAAAACAAAAAAACTCTTAAAGTATTTTCATCATTTTCAACATCTTTTCCAAAAAATATAAAATAAAAGAATACTTTCGATACATTCAATTTTTAACATCCTTATTTAAAAATCATTAATTAAATCTTCTCATTGAGTCAATGTTGATCTGCCTTTTTTTTTTTTTTTTAAAAATACATACATATATATGTATATGGAAAGGAGGATTGAAATGGAAAAACAATCAAGTACTAAAGTGGATTTGAATCACATGGTCCTCAACTGAGGGGAAAAAGTCAAAATTATTTTCCTATAAAATGGTAATGGACTCTCACACAAAAAAGGAAGGTCTTAAAAAAATATAGTCTCAAAGAGGACAAAATTATAAAAAAGGCCACCTAATAGAAAATACAAAAGAGAAAACCCAAATCAATCCAACCATAGTTTTTCTTATTCATCACCACTAAGTCTCTCCTAAAAGCCTTCAACCTTCATTTAGTAATTATTTTTAACCAAAAACAAAAAACAAATAAACACCTTACAACCTCCCTCTTTTTTTAGGAGCTCTTTAATTTCCTAGTTCAACTAATCCCCACAAGCATCCTAATGCTATAATTTATCTTCATAACTATAGCAATACAAATTCTTAATCATCTTCTTCTCAATATCAAGATTTGGTACCAACTCTTTTCACCCATACAACAACTACCTTTTTTTTTCTTCTAAGAAATACTAGCTTCCACTAGCTTTATCACTTTGTATAGCAATCACCAACGTTTTAAGCATAACTAGACTAGCCAAAACAAATATATTAAAAGCACACCCTTTATTGTTTAAATTATGAACACCTTTCATACTAGCAACCAATATTAACTCCCTCTATCTACCACCCTCCCCAATGATTGACACCTCGAGTTGCAACAAAACTAGGTCTCATCATATTTGGGAGAAAATAGAAGGAGAAAGACTCAAAACTTGTTATGTTTATTTTTCTTAGGTTACTATGTGTTTATTTAGCTCATGTAGCCCATGTGCCACCTCTATTCCTCTATTTCTAGAAGGCTTACATCACTATTCCTTAGTTTCCAATAAGTCTTTTAGATTATTTTCAACATTTTGAAAGGATCATTTTAGAACTTTTAGATGTTTAATATGTGAGTTTAATAGTTTTTTAATTATGAGGTTTTGGTGGTTTGTAAACATGTGAAAAAAGGTGTGTGAGTATGCATTTTATTTTATTAGGTGTGTAAGTTATTAATGGGAAAAAATGTGCGTGTGAATATGCATTTTATTTTATGTTAAATAATTGGTAACAAGTAAAAAGGAAAAGAACATTTTTTTAATAATCAAATGTTTTAATTGCTTATAGCCAAAAATCCTAAAACTTATTTGATCATTTTTCTATGAAATAAAATACTTTGACATGTTTAAAAAATAAATATTGCATGGATTTTATAAGAAGTTTGTAAAATCCCAAAAGATATTGCCTTATATTTGAAAAATATCAAAAACTTATTTTTTGCTAGAATAATTACTATTAACTATGAAGTTTTAATGCACTTATGAATGAAGATTGTGGGGGAAATATAGGCTTCTTTCTAAATAGAGAAACAAGTTACTTATGAATCCATTTCATGAAGCTACAAAGACAAAAACCAATAAGTATAATTTTTTTTTTATACAAAGCAGGATAAAAAATGAATATCATATTTTATTTGTTTTAGTGAAAGAATACTAAAGGTGCTGATACTTTATTTTTATACATTTAATCCTTTCTTTAGAATCCCCACAAGACTATTTAGGGTTCGTAGTAACCATAATATCAAGTGACATTTCTCATAATCAATCAAAGATATGCCTAAACCAGCTCAAAAAGTGTCATCATTACATCATGCTCTCATGAAGAGTACAACATACATCAATCCTTTAAAACTAGGTGACATGTTAAACATGTTTAAACCCAAAGTCAATAAAAAGATGACTCTCACTTTACCAAAACTCAATAATTTTGTTCTTTTTTTCTTTTTTAAAGGTAAATATTAACATATGCTAGCGCGCGCGCACACACAAAAAGAAGAAAACATAGTTCTACTAAATAAACAATAATATTAACACAAATTAAATACAGATATAATCTAAATAAAATAATAAAATGCATGGGTGAATAATGATCTACTTTCCAAAACAAAATTTTACATGCATATGCATAAACAGAAATATAATATGAAATTTTATAAAATAAAACTAACTTGTATACAAAGTGAATAAAAATAAAATAAAGTACAAATGCATGAATGAATAGTGTCTATGCATATGGTATAATGTATTTTATTTTGCATTTGAATACTAAACATACAAAAATCCTAATGTAAAAAAAATAATAAAAAAAGAATTAGGCTCATATTTGGATTGCTTCTAGATAAAGGACGAGTTGTTGTGGTGGCAGAGATAGTGTTGTACTAGTAATGGTATAGTTTTCAAGTTATTTTCTCTCTTTACTTTGTTTTTTCCTCTTTGATTTCTTTCACCTTTTGTCCTCTTTTTCATGTCTTTTACTTTCTTTGTCCTTATTTTTTGCTTTTTAGTATTGGCCAATTCATAACATTTTTATTTTTAAACCAAAAAACTCTCTTTTCCTTTAGTTGTTGTGGTGGTAGAGATGGTGTTATACTAGTAATGGTATGTTTTTTGAGTTATTTTCTCTCTTTACTTTGTTTTTTTTTCTCTTTGATTTGTTTTATTTTTTGTCCTCTTTTTCATTTTTTTTTCCTTTTTTGTTCTTATTCTTACCTTTTTAGTATCAACCAATCATAGCATTTCCATTTTTAAACAAAAATACTCTCTTTTCCTCTTTTTTCTTCTTATTCTATTTTGCTACCTTGTTGCTCTAACTAACTTTATTTCTCTCAACTCAATTTTTTTTTATCCCTGTGTTTGGCTCCTCTTGTTTCTTGTTAAAACATCTTTTAGAGCCATGATCATGACCAATAGTTCCTTTAAGTCAATATAAATCCTTCACCATGGTTACATATATTAGGTAAACATGCATGTGTTGGACTCTTTATACCAATTTTATAATGGCTTGAATAGGTTAGAACATAATTGTTTTTGCTATGATTATAATACACATATAGAGAAAAAGAATGATCTGTTGTTTGGATTTTTATAAGTTATAGAGATAGATAAAACTAGCTAAAGTATGGCCAAAATCCATGAAAAAAGAATTATAGGTTGCCTAATGGGGAAGATAAAGTCATTTTCGAACCATGCACTAGAACATTGTCACTTTCATGTATTTTTCTATTTTTTTTATAAAGTGAGAAATAACATCGTTTCACTTAACACCAAGTGAGATGCACCATTTTAATTATTATTTCTTTTTAATTTTTTCTATAAATTAATTAAATTTGTCCTTTTATATAGCTGTTTTTTCCAACTTAATCCTTGGCTTTTTAGTTTTAAATTATTTATTCAAATTCAACCATTTTCTTAATATGTTTTTCACAATTTCATCCCTAATAGCTTTTAATGGACATTTTCTTCTTGAAGTAATTAAAATATAATATTTTGTCTTTAAGGCTTTACTATTCATGTATTTGTTTAAAAGTATTGATTTCAATAGCCTTCTAATCCCAAGTTTAGCTTGTTTTAAAGACAAAGCATAAGCCAAGTGAAGTTATACGTCTATATGTTGCTTAAGCCTAAAGTCTACTTTGCTTCAGTCCTTTTTTGTTTAAATGTTTCGATACTTTGTTAGATTAATTTTAACTTTACATATTTATAATATAAAAATATGTTTTCTATGTGGGATAAAGTTTTTAGAGCATTCTAAGTTTCTCAAAACATGCTAGAAATGGGTTTTTAAAATGAGCTTCTCATTTACGGGTGACTTTTCAAGTGTGCAATAATGAGATTACAAATTTTGACTTTGATGCTTTTGGTTGGATGTTGGTTATAATGTTGATTACTAAGGCATCACCAAAATGATTTTTATTTCTGCTCATGTAAGGGTGTGTTTGGTATTGCAGTTGTAGTTGTGGTTGAGGTTTAAAAACACAGTTTCATAGAAAGTAATTTTAGTTGTAGTACATAACTGAAATTGAAGTGTTTGGTTAAAACTGTGGTTGAGTTTGCGGTTTAATGAAAAATAGTTTTGGTTGTTTGGTTATCATACTTTTCATATTACTATCAACTTGTGAAATTACGTTAAATGGTATAAATACACACACACATATTTTTTTTTTAATATTGTAGACTGAATAATCATAATAACATAATATAATTAATAATTCAAGTAAATTGAACACTTTATTTTATTCACCCATCAAACAACTTGCAATGATTTTATGAACAAGATCCATACATGAATGCCTCTGCAATCCCTGACTATTTATGCGAGCTATAATATCTGGTAATAAATCATCCGGTATATAATTGAGATTATGATCATATTCATTAAAAACAACATCATCTTGCAATCTCATTTTAATATAAATTGAAATAGTAAAACCTCAGCCATATCTAGTACGTGGGTTTTGATTTGAATGGGCAATCTTCTTGGTTGACGCATCCTCCAAAATAGGTTCAATTAAAACATTCTTTGCTTACCCTCATTCATCACAGTTTCAAAATTTGAAATTCTCAAAAGATCCACCAAAACCCCCCCCATTATGTTCCTTTAATCCACTTAACATCCATAATAGGTATAGATTATACATATCCTTTAAACACTTTTGTATGCCACCCTTTTCTTAAATGATCACTTCTAATCTCTCCAAGACAGAATACAAATTCACCAAATATGTGTCCAAGAAGGTTTTGGTTTCCCTTGTTAGGGCATTCATTTTAATGGTTCTTTTGGTTTAAATACTAGGCAAAGTCTAGCATTTGTTGCTAAAATAGTTGCTTCTAGGTTGAATTTAGAGGAAAAGAGAGATGCCTAGATGGAGAAAAATTGAGGATGAGGAGATTTTTGAGAAGGTTTTGGAGATTGAGCCAAGGAATGTGGAGGCGTATTGCCTGTCATATAAAGACAGAAACAGTGGTAGAAACATAATGAAAAGCAACTATTTGTTGGTTTTACTAAAACGGTGTTTTGACAATTTTATTATGTAAGACCCTTATAAATTTTTTAGGTTTATTGCTTTAACCAAACACTAATATATCAACTTTTTTGTAAACTTAGTTTAAACCACAATACCAAACACCCACTAAGTGAACTTTATCTCTTGAAGCACATTAATTGATATGATCTCAACCTCCTATTTTTGGTTCTTCATTCCCTTTTCACCTAAAAGATGATTAGAAAAGAATCTTATAAATATCAAGCTTTTAGAATTTCACCTCTAAAACAAATTCCAAACTCATGATGTAGACTTCATACTTGGTTATTTTATTGGTATTCTAACTATAATTTCACTTAAACAAGGTAATATTTTTTTATTAAAAATTGTATAAGTTCTAGCCCCTTTTCCTAATATGCTCACAACTCCATCAAAATACATTGTTCCACAATCATTCACTTTATCTTCATCAACTACTAATACATCCTCATCATCAAAATCTATATCACGTTTATGGTCTTTCTTTTCATATTGATGATATCATATTGTACCCAAAACTAGGATTATTGATTATTTAACATGTATCTCGTGACTAATTTCTTAACATTAATTACAAAATTAAAGTCTTCTTGACATAAGGAGTACTATCACTTGTGATTTCTATAAATATCTTTTGATTTTATCAAAAGCTTTTTAAAAGTCATCATCCCATACCCCAAGATTTTTCTTTTTGACTAGTCAAAATATTAGTTTGCATGTTTCCATCCATTAAGATAAAAATCAAGTTATGTAATTCAAACGCGTAATAAAATTTCACACTACTTTATTTTTCTTAAGTGCTAACATGTCTTGAATTGCCTTTATTTATTCGATATTAACTTTTATTCCTAGGTGGTTACTATAAAACCCAATACTTTTCTTATTTTTACCATGAATAGGCAATTTACAACTTTATCAATACTTGTATGTGCTTTTTTATTTTCTTTTTCTGGAAAGTATATAATCCAAATAAACCTGTACTTTTTGGTGCATCATATTATATAATAAGGTAGCCATTTCCTTTCAATACATGACACCTATATTCTTTAGATCAAACATCATTACCTTCTAACAAAAGGTTTCTTAAGGTATTACAAGGATTATTTCTTTTTTCTTCTTTAGTCATTTGAATCTAATTATATCTTAAGAACCTACCCAAGAATGAGTATGTGGAACTTTTTACAACATTATTTGATAAGATGTCTATGTGGACTAAAATAAAGTCATTATTTGGGTTTGCCTTATATAGATCTTTATACAAACTGATTTTTTTTATCTTTCTTTGGAGTTACAACTATATTAGTAACCCATTGAGGATAATATACCTCATCAAGGAATCCTTCATCTTATTGCTTTTTTATTTCTACCTTCACCTTCTATAGTGTATCTAGATGAATTTGTCTAGTCTTGTATTTGACAAACTTACTTTTTCTTACCAAGGAATTATGTTCCACAATGTCGATATCCAAATAAGACATGTTTACATAAGTCCTAGAAAAGATGTCATATATTCTAAAATTAAAGGAATTAAACCATCTTTTTCCTCTATCATGATAAAGGTATTAATTTGATTTTTTTCTCTCATCATGTTTAATACCTAAAATTATAACTTATATTTTTTCATTGACAAGATTCTAAATTTTCTCATATTTTTCCACCAACCTACTAAACTCTTTTAGTCCTTTTCTTCCTATTTTTCATCACCCATTACAATTAGACTATCAAAGCCTGACCAATTATTCTTGGTATTGTGGGTTTATAAATCGATGGAAGATTCCCTTTTAAATTTTTCTAAGCATAAGTTATGCTCGTATAAATGTGTTATTTTAAAAAACAAAAAGAAATTATGAAAATTTGAACATAAGAAAAGTCATGAACTTAATAAAATAAAAAGGCTTATTAACAAAAGAAGGTCTTATGGCATTATGAGATGAATTATTATAGATACCAAAAACAAATATAAATAACAAAACATTCTAGTAAAGGTAAAACAACATAACAAAACAAAACATCTCAAGAAACATGGTTAAACAAAAACTATTAACTTTTAAAAATTTTAGTTTGATCATAAACCAAACCAAACCAAAATTTTTAATTTAATATTAAGAACTACCAAAAAAAGAACCAATAAATAAACAAATTAAACTCCCTAAAACACAAAAATCTTAGAAAAAACATGGACAAAATAGATCAAATACCAAAAAGAAATAGAGAGGAACAAGAACATCGAATATGTACCCAACATGGGTTCCAAATCAAACCATATTTAGTCAAAAAAGGCACATACATGTTGTAAATCTTGTAAGGAATAACAAGCTAGCATCCATTCACTTTGATTATCACTAAAACATCACAATTTTGTTAAAATAGGTGAATTGAAATCCTAAGATAAAAACAATAGAAAACATGTTATTGATGCACAAAAACACTATATTATTTGTTAATCCTTCAGAAAGAATGATTATGGGCAAAAATTTGGACTACAAATGGTCCAAATCATAGGGATAAGGTAGAGTTCTTCCCATAACCACAAAGAACACACTACTTTATCAGAAGTTGTAGCCTAATACAACCACCGCTAATCCTAGAAATGGGATTTTATTTTTCCTTCAAAACAAGTTTCATTTATCCCAACAAGAAACAACATCGTATATAAACATGTTAAAATAAAAAAAACTAATAAAAAAATTCAAAACATCAAATCAATTACGAGGTACCAAATAAAAAAACTAACATATAACATCTTACATGTACATGTGATATGAACAAGATTAACATGTTAATGGTAAATACCCTAGCATTAACATGCATAGCTTACACTGAACCAAAGTTTAAAACAACATTATACATTAAAACAAATTAAAACAACAACTTTAAAGTACTAACACACTAAAATAACTTAAAAATAACATCTTTAAATAAAAATCTTAGGAACAAAAAGGTGAATGAAACATTATTTCTTAAGCTCTCAAACCTATTCCTTATGTTTATAAACATAAATATAAAAGAAAAAAACAAAATTAAACAAATCACAAGAAATTGGGGAAAAAGAAACCTATTTCTTAATCAGTAAATGTACTTAAAACAAGTACTCTTTCTATGCTACACTTTAAAAGATTTTATAACTCCCAATCTTGATTTTATTAAGTCCCTCGACCTTTCACACTAGTGTTCTACATCAATAATCTCTCTTTTTTCTCTTCTTTTTTATACCTCCTTAAAACATGATTGAGAGAGGCAATTTATAAGGTTCTAAGAGGTTTCTGATCCATTTCTAACCTATTCATTTTGAGGGGTATGTTTTAGACCCTTGATAGGAATTCCTTAAAAAGTCTTTGATTACGAACAAACAAAGAATACATAAATTCTTATATATTTTGAGGCTTTATTATAGCAATTTGACATCATCATCACTTGATACCACTATACACCGGTAAAGGGGATGTACACCTTCTATTAGAATCCAGTATTGCTTAATTTGAAAAATTGTAGTTCTATATTCATGCATTTGAAGTTTGCGAATCAATGAACAAAAACTACCAAAAACAAAGATACAAGTTAACCCAATGACATCTCATTAAACTTCTCCTTATTTATTCTAAAAGTTGCATTGTTTAGGTGAAATCATGGATTCTTATTTTGAGATTGAAATATTTTCAATTAAGTCCCTAGTCTTTTAATTTTTTTAAATTGCACCCCTAATAATTTCTTAACTTTTAATTTCATGTAGTTAAACCTTTGTCTAACTCAAATATTATCCCTAAAGTTGATTGAATTTTTCATTTTAGTCTTTGGTTATTAATTTATTCAATTTAACCCTTAATTAACCAACTAACTTTTAATTTCTTTAATTTGATCCTTGATTTGGTCAATTTTAGACCCTACAATCATGCACCATTTTTTAGTTTGGTACTTGGTTTTGAATGTTTTTAATCAAGTCCATAATTGCCCATCAAACTTTAATACTGATGTAATCAATTCCCCAAATTTGACCAAATTAATTTTTCTAAACTGCAATTCAACCCTTACACTTTAATTTATTCCTTTTAAAGCCTAAATTGAAACTTTAATATGTTTTTATTATAATTAACCCCTTAATAAATACACTCTCGTACTTTATAATATAATATATTTGAATCCTCTTCAACTAACCGTCAACATTTTTCTTTGTGTTCTGGTGTTGCGATGTCACGGTCGCACAAATTAAGTATCCTAGCCTAAAACAAATCAAACAAGATAATATAGAGGAAGCAAGTGGTCGATCCCACGAGGACGATTTAGTTCAGATTTTCATGCTATATGCTATGCAATTGGGGGGGTTGAAAATTGTCTAGGCTAAGCTAAAGCAAACTACGCGAAAATTATATAAAACAGAAATTTATTAATAAAGCAAACCTTGGTCACAAGTTAACATCCACTTACAGAAATCAAAGCTAATCATGGAAATGACACATCAATTTATATTCTGAATATTTATTTCTTCTTAAAATTAGTTCGTTAACAGATCCGCCGTATATCTTACCTTAACAATCACAATGTCCACACTAGTAATTTGATTCAATGGCAGCATTAAAAACTAGATAAATTGATCAATTAAGAAACATAATTTTCTGCAATATATGTTTAGTTCGATTGAATATTCTCCCTAATATTAATAACATAGATCCGTTACAATTAATAACCAAGTTGCTTCAAAAGTTCATATACCACAACTCCGGTTTTGATATCAAACTTAGCAATAGATTGTCTACAATAATAACTTCAAGTCCGCTCTTAGCAATTACTTAAATAATTATAGGATAATAAGCATAGGAGAACAAACATATTCATCATATAAACTGAAAAATTGAGGTAAAAATAGATCTCACAACTTTGAAATCTGAAGGTTTCCGTATCGTTGCAACTAAGCAAAAGAGTCTAGTCTTGCATGTTTATTGAACAACTAAATAAAGAGATGGAAGAAAACATTATTTAGGGTTTGAATGAGGAAGATTTGTGTTTTGTTTGCTACTGGTTGAAACTTCCTTGCTCCTCTCCTCCTTTATATATGCTTAGAAACCCTAGTATCTATTTTACAAAATAGTCATTTCTTAAGTTGACAGAATTTAGTTGTCCCTTGTAAAATTCATATCGCATTCATAACATATCATTTTGATCTGAAATTTGGAGAGTGGATAGTGCTTTGAGTCCTGAATCCAAAAAAATTAGGTTTGCATCAATTAGACTGCTGTAGCTCGAGATATTAAAGTTGGAATGGACAAAGGTTGACAACAATATATTGCAAGATTTGACTTCATCTCCATTCGGTTGCATGCCAACACAAATCATGTAGAACTCCTTAAGATAAGTATGAGGATCTTCTCCTGCAAGACCATTGAAAATTAGCAGCAAATGTATAAAACCAGATTTGAGTTCAAAGTTTACATTACTGTCTATGTTTATGCACAATGGTTGGTTTTCCATATTTGGAGCAACAAGCTCCTTGAGTGTTTGTTGTTGTGCAACAACCATGATGTTGACGCGAGCTTCCTTTCGTAACCTACGTAAAGTGTTTTCTATTTTGAGATCCACATGCACTTGATGACTTTGGTTAGTAGAACAACTTACAGACATAAATTGCAAAGAAAACTAAAAAGAAACCAAGCGCACAAGAGATTGAAAACAATGCAATAAAAAATAGTATCCTACGCTAGAAAACTAAAAGTGTCCAGAAACCTTAAAAAATGATAGAATTTGGCCTCGGTAGGGAGGGGCTAGTGACCACAGGTCACTAGTTCTTCTCAGAACATCGTTTTCCTTTTGTAAAAAAAGGACCAATACCTAATTCCACAGAAAAAATATGTTTTGAACAATACTGCCGCAAACACAAATATGTTTCTTTTTCTTTTTCTTTTTTCTTTTTTTTAGAATAAATAAAAATAAAATCAAGTAGAATCAATCATAGCACAGCACAACAACACAAGAATCAACTAAAATCACTTCCCCGACAACGGTGCCGAAATTTATTGTGATGTCGCGGTCATACAAATTAATTAGCCTAACTTAAAATAAATAAAAAAAGATAGTATAGAGCAAGCAAGGAGTCAATCCCATGAGGATGATTTAGTTTAGATTTTCTTTCTATGTGCTATGTTATTAGGGTGGGGGTTGAAAATGTCTAGGCTAGGTTAAAGCAAACTAAGCGAAAATTATATAAAACTAAAATTTATCAATAAAGCAAACCTTGGTCACAAGTCAACATCCACCTATAGAAATCAAAGCTAATCATGGAAATGACACATCAATTTATATTCTGAATATTTATCTCTTCTTAAAATTGGTTTGTTAATGGATCCGCCGTATATCTTACCCTAACCATCACAGTGTCCGCGCTAGTAATTTGCTTTAATGGTAGTATTAAAAATTAGATAAATTGATCAATTAAGAAACATAATTGTCTGCAATATATATTTAGTTTGATTGAATGTTCTCCCTAAGATTAATAACGTAGATCCGTTACAATTAATAGCCTAGTTGCTTCACAAGTTCATATACCACAACTCCAGTTTTGATATCAAACTTAGTAATAGATTGTCTACAATTATAACTTCAAGTCTGCTCTTAGCGATTACATAAATAATCATTGAAAAATAAGCATAGGAGAACAAATATATTCATCATATAAACTGAAAAATTAGGTAAGAATCTTATAGTTCTTGAAATCTGAAGGTTTCTATGTCCTCACAACCAAGTAAAAGAGTATAGTCTTGCATGGTTATTGAACAACAAAATAAAAACATGGATGAAAACTTCATTTAGGGTTTGCATGAGGAAGATTTGTGTTTTCTATGCTCCTGGCCAAAACTTCCTTGCTCCTCTCCTCCTTTATATATGCTTAGAAATCCTAGTATTTATTTTACAAAATAATCATTCCTTAAGTTGACAGAATTTAGTTGTCTCTTGTAAAATTCATATCATATTCATAGCACCTCATTTTGATATGAATTTGGAGAGTGTATAATGCTATGAGTCCTGAATCCAAAAAAATTAGGTTTACATCAATCGGACTTCTGTAGCTCAAGATATTAAAGTTGGATGGAAAAAGGTCGACATCGACATATTGCAAGATTTGACTTTGAAGGATGCGATTCCCATGCTCTTTCTTATTTTATTTCTTTTTCTTTAGCATTCCAGAAAGTTATGGATGCTAGTTTTTGACAGAATCACTTCATTTCGATCTCTAGAGCTTCCGCTCTACACAAAACATTGACTGAAGGTCAAATCTGTCAATCAGCTCCAATTACCTCCTTTTTGCATCTTTTATCCAAAACTGCCTTCAAATCATAAAACAAAGAATATCAAGGCATTCAATACATAAAAAATATGCAAAATATTAGGTAAATATGAATCAAACTATTAAATAATATGGTCGCATCATCTAGTATACTCTTCTCACTGATATTTTTCCCATCATTTTTTTAATTTGTTTTTTTTTTGTTTATGTGGGGTTAAAATATAGGTAACAACAATATACATGGTGTTGTGATCATAATAGATATTTGGAGAAAAGAAGACAAGTATCCAATAAATGAAATTACGATCAATATGGATTTTAAGAATATAATATTAGTTAAAGTAGTAGGCATAAGTTTATATCTAAATATAATAAGTGAAAAGTAATTGAATGATATAATTCAATAAAATTGATCAAATTTAAATTTTCATATTTTCAACTGAATGAGTATCAAAAGAAGAAGAGAGACCAAATTCAAATTGGTTTGTGTTTAATGATAGAAAATGTGTTGTTTATGTCTAAGATGAATAAAAAAAATTCTCAAATGTATATATGCATTAAAGGAATGGTAATGAAAGATGATTGGATATGGAAATAAAAATGCTATTTTTTTATTACCATGGATTCATAATTGCAATTGGAATTAGGATTGATAATGATTTTCATAACAATCAAATTGTCCATGATGAGTTACTCCTATTGATACAAGAGAAGTCACAGGGTCCATGCAATAATAAGGAGTTTATGCTTGAGCATATGTACCTTTGATAAGTAATTTAGTTCAATTACTAGCAATGCATAGTTATAATTCTTTTAATTTTATTATTAGTCTATAAGAATTCAAAAATGAAAAATGCAAAAGATGTGTAATTGAAACCAATGGCATTGGTATATTTGATGATTAGAAAATTGAATTGACTAGCTTATATAATTGAAACAAGTGATAATAGTATGTTTAATGAGGGAGAAGTTAAATTAACTAGTTTTAAAAATGGAAACTAGTTACATCCGTATGTATGGTGATTTGGAAGTTGAATTAACTAGTTCCTAAAATGGAAACTATTGATATAATTATATTTAATTACCTAGAAGTTAATTCACCACTTTCAAAGATGGATTCTAATAACTTGTCCCTATAGGAGATCTAGTGGCATCAATATGTCTGGTGACTAGGAATTAAAAAATTTACACATTAA
Organism: Salix dunnii; assembly: GCA_015731905.1. NCBI lineage: Eukaryota > Viridiplantae > Streptophyta > Magnoliopsida > Malpighiales > Salicaceae > Salix > Salix dunnii. Next base: position 2,268,005 of record CM027661.1, read on the forward strand.
TCAAAGCTAAATAAAACTTATAAAATCATTGAGAATTATGATATTGAAAGGTGTTAATTTCTATATTATATATTTTATTCTTAAATAACATATACAAGGTATACAAAATTGATGGATTCATTGTTCATAATTTAATTACAACTTGAGTGGTAAATATATTTTAGGTGCATCTTAACCTTATATGAAGTAGTTGACACTATAGTTAGTATTTTTTGTGTGTAATATAATGACACTCAAATAAGCTAGGTTATAATTTAATGAAGAATCAACTTCTGATATGTCAATATAATGTTCATATAATTAAATTACTATTATATTGTAATCTATGACAATGTTAGGAACTTTATCTTTATCTATAAAATATAGGATGTTTCTTTTTAGTTTTTATGTAAACTTAATCTTTTATATTGGTATAATTTCTTCTTGCATTGGATTGTATTATAAAATATATGAATATCAAGTTGTTGACATTCCTTCTAACTCTAAATAAATGTTGGAAAAAAGTATAGAAAATGATAAATGCATTGTCTTGATTTGTTGGCCAAAATGACATAACTGTTGTGTGGTAGATAACTTAGAATGAACTGAATTCATAGGAAACTCTGATGAAATTTGATAAACTAAAAGAATCCCCTAGTTTAATCTATTATTTTCATCAATAATTAAAAAATTTGGCCTTGAAAATGCATATAAAATTATGAAAATTACAGTTTAGGTACACTCCTAAACAAGATCCACAAAACCAAAACAATAATTACTTAGCTATCCCTTAGCTAGAAACCTAGGCTAGATTAGGATGACAACAAAGATAAATATACAATATCTTATATGAATAAGATTGCATAGTGTTGTGACAATTTTTTTTGCGTTTCGCGCCCCGTCATCTCCCGATTTGGGGGAGACAACAGTGTGCAATGAAAATGAGATGTGTTTTATAATCATGAAAATTACAACTATAATTATCAAGAGTCGCCACATAGCATTAAGGTTACTAGAAAACCTATTAGTTTGCGAGAGTCTAGGTAAGGGGACTTGTTGAGCAAGGGGAAGACGCATCACCCCTAATGCACCCTACCTAAGGTAAGCTGCATTATTGTTTGATTGTTTTTCCAAGTTAACAATTTTTTACACTGAATTTTCAAAAACTATTTTTTTCAAGTGTACTTTGTCGTAACCCAATTTTGGGTCACTCCCCAAAACTACCTGAAAATAACAAAAAAATAAAATAAAGGGATCTGATGTCAGCAAGTCAATTGAGGTGAAATATTGGATGTTTTTGAGAGTTCGATCGTATCCCTTTTGCACCCGAAAATAAAGAAAATCACAGATTAAAGGTCGAAATAATTTATTATCAGATAAATCTGCGTAAAAACTAAGCAAAAAAAAATATAATTATATTTTACGGGCCAATTCGATCTAATTGTTGTTTTTAAATTATAATTTTATTTTCAGAATTAATTTTGGGTCCAGTTGAAGGATTTAACTATACTTTAAATTGGTCGAATTAATTTTACTAAGGGTTTCGTTAATAAGAAATCAAGTTCTTAAATTTAATTTGGGTTCAATTGATGAAATTGAAATTTTCGAAGACCAATTTGATTTTTCAAGTCAATCATGCGAAATCGGGGGCCGAATTGAATAAATTGAGAGTTTAATGGTCGATGGAGGATTAAATCGCGAAAATCAAGAGCCAAGGACCAGATTAGAAAGTTGCGCGAAGCCAAGGTTGAGATTGAATTTTTGATGGGTAATTGCATAAAATCAAATTTAAATCCAATTGGGTGCAATTAGAGAATTTTTAAAAAAGACCAAATCATTTTTTCCTAAAAGATTTCGAAATCTGCATGCGCTGGCATTGAATTTTCAGGCGCGCCATATTGATCACAGCAGATCAATCAAATTTTTTTCCTAATCTATCTTGATTTTCTTCCCGTTTCATCTCCATAAATTAGCAAAACAGACCAAAATCAATCGTGATTTTCTTCCTAAAATTATCACCATCAAAGATCTTCTTCCTGATTTATCTCCTTCGTCTCCTCCCTGATTCTTCTTTGATTCATTTTCCTTAAAAGTTCGGGTCTCAACTGCTATAAATAACAGTTTACGCAAGGAAGAAAAAGAGGAGAAACAAGAGGAGGGAAGCAGGAGAGAAGGAAAAAAGGAGGAGTTTATGTAGAGAGAGGACAGTAGGAAAAAGAGGGAAACAAAGGAGTATTTTAAACGCAGAAAGAAGAGAAAAATCACGAGGGAAGTTTGCAGAAAACAGAGATTTGCATACTGAAAAAAGTGAAGGAGAAAACAGAGGACAGAGAGGGAGTTTTACGTGAAAAATAAGAGAAAAACAGAGACAACGAATCGGTGGAAATTTTACCGAGTTTTGGGAAAAGGAAAGAAAAGCAAAAACAAGGAAAGAAGAGGGAAATTCACGTAAAAAAAAACCGAGATAATCTTCATCTCCCTCACCTCCAGTGTCAGTTATCCCTTCCCCGTCGTCTTTCTCGGTTCAAATCCTCCGCTCTCTCTCTAAAACCAGAGGCCCCGGCGCCTCTCTGTCTTCCAGCAACCATCAACCCCGGCCACCAGTTTCAGCACCAAAAGCCATTTCTTCATCAGCAGAAGCCATCCCTCATCCCTGGAATACCAGTCACCATCTCAGGCGAAGGCAGAAGCAAGTCCACTGTCGCAGCAAGCACAGCCCATCGCCGTTCCGACGCTCGCTCCGGCCACCACAGGCCACTATTTCCAACACCACCACGACCAGAAGAACGACCTCGACGTCCTCTACACGAAGGTATTAACAGGTAAGCCATTCGTCACACTCGAAAATCCCCATTTTTACTGTTCATCGTCTTCATGCAGTGTCCCGGTTACTGTTCATAAACAGTAACCGGGACGAAAAAAAAATAAAAATAGGGAAAATATATAAAAAATATATAAAAATATAAATTTTTGTGGGAAATATCTATAAAAAAAAATGTGGTTTTATGCATACGGCCAATACACTATCATATTTTTTTTAAAAAAAAATCTTTTTGTTCAAAAAATATATATTACCTTGGAATTTTAAGAAAAATATATTTTAGCATGGATTTTGCAAAGAAAAAAATATTTCTTGCATTCTTGGATTTTACAACATGTTTGTAAAATCCAAAGGGTCTTGGCCAATATTTCAAAAAATATAAAATCTTATTTTTGGGGTAATTTATTATTCATCGTCGGTATTTGGGTAAATAAATCCTAAAGGGGTTAATATCCAAAATTTTCGATGGGAATGATATGCTATTATTCACTGTTGGTATTTGGGTAAATAAATCCTAAGGGATTAATATCCAAAATATTCGACGGGAATGATACGCTATTATTCACTGTCGGTATTTGGATAAATAAATCCTAAAGGGGTTAATATCCAAAATATTCGGCGGGAATAATATGATATTATTCACTGTCGGTGTTTGGATAATTAAATCGTAAGGGGTTAATATCCAAAATATTCGGCAGAGTAATATCCCATTTGCCATTTAATTAACATAGGTTTTGAGTCATAACAAATCATATGCAAACCAAATGTCAAGCAGCTTACCTTAGGTAGGGCGTACTAGGGGTGCTAAAACCTTCCCTTTACGCAACCAGTCCCTTACCCTAGAATCTCTGAAAGACCAATTTTAGGTTTCCTAGTAACCATAATACTAGGTGGCGACTCCCTTTTTCACGAAAATAAAGATTAGACCCCCGACAACTGAATTTTCCCCGCGCACGCGGGGAACGTCGCCACGACGCCGCGCTCATCATTTTTGGGGTGCGACATACTTTACAATTTAATTTTACACCGTAATTAAAAACTATTTTTCTTATCTACAGATGTACTTTACAATGTAATTTTACTTCGTAGTTAAGAACCTTTTTTTATCTATGGATATACTGTACAATGTAATTTTACACCATAGTAAATTTTTTTTTTTTTATCTACGAGTGTACTTTACAATGTAGTTTAATACCTTAATAGTTAAAACAAAATAATTATTAATTTTTTTGATATTTTGGCCAAATTCCTACGGATAATCATAAACTGGTTACGATATCCAATTTTCATTCAAAATATGAGAAATATGCAACATATATTTTTTACCAAAATATGCTTGAAATTTTTTGGAATTTAGCCGTATACAAGAAAACAATATTTTTTTTTTAAAATTTAGAATGGACCGGCCCAACCTAGTTGGTTGGGTCGAGAGAGGTTAGCCTAAAGGCCAAAACAGGATAAAAATAAATAAAGCAGAACACGTGAACAGTGTAGTGAATTAATTCGCTACACTGTTCACCTGAACAATAACTTGGTAGCTGGCTAACCACGACGAGAGGCTTACTTGCTATTGCCGATGGGTAGAAAAGGAAGAGGTGGTTCTTCTTATGGTGGTGATATCGAAAATGACGGCCTATGGTGGTTGGGAGAGGCGTCAAAAGGGTTTGCTGGTTCGTTGCTGCAAATGGTGCCGCCTTCTTAGAGTTGAGGAGGGGGAGCTGGACCTACTACGAAGCTACTTGTATGGAGGAGAGACTAACGGTGCTGAGAGATATGATATGGGGTGGTCGGTCAGCTTCTTGGAGGAGAGAGAGAGATGCCAATGCTGGTTTTAGAAAGAGAAAGAGCTGTTGGCCAAGAGGGAGAGAGAGTCGCCGCTACTGGGCTCAGCCAAAGGAAGGAGAGAAGATGTAAGGTTAATGGTCATTTTGGTACCAAGGAGAAATATAAAACGATGACTAGTTGTTTCTTCTTCTTCTCCATTGGTTTTCTATGTTATCCTCCTCTCTGTAACGTGAATTTTCCCCTCTCCTGTAAATATTTTGCTCATCTCTTTACTGTCAAATTTATTTTCTCTAATAAATATTTTATCCCCCTTCCTAGCTTCTATGCATGCTTGATCAAGGTAATTTATAGGGGAAATTTGCCTGCCTTGGTGGCTTGGTTATTGTTACTGTTAGTAACGTGGTGGCCTGCCAACAATGGCGTGCCTGTAGTGGTGGTTTGTTAGTGATGGTGCAGGTGGCTATCGGCAGGTAAAGGCATGTGGTGGAAGTGTGCTGCGGCAATTTTAGGAGAAGGTGAAAGTGCAATTTGATCCTTTAATTTGTAAGTGTTCTAATTACACCCCCAATTGACTTTGAACTTTTAATTTTTTATAATTGTATCATTGTCAGAATTTCAACAACAACCTTAACTTTGCACACATTTTTTATTTTGGTCATTGGCTTCTGATTTATACGATTTGACCCTTAATTGACCAATAAATTCTCGATGTCTTCAATTTGGCCCTTGACTTCGCATAATTGGCTTAGAACAATTCAATTTGGTCTCCAAAAATTCTAATCTTCTCAATTGAACCCAAATTAAACTTAAGAACTTGATTCTTCATTGATTAAGCCCTTAATAAAATTAATTTGACCAATTTAAAGTATAATTAAGTCTTTGCACTTAATTAAATTCTTTAATTGGACCCTAAATTAATTCCTAAACATAGTAATACTTTAAATTGGCCAACGATTAAATCAAATTGGCTTATAAAAAATACAATTATGATTTTTGGCTTAATTCTTTCCTTGAATTTACATTTTCTCTCATTTTTTGGGCATAAAAGAGATATAATCAGGCTTTCGAAAACTTCCAAAATTTCCACATTGATTTTTCTACTAACACCAGCCCCTTTTATTTTATTTTTATAATTTTTGGATAGATTTTGGGGAATAACCTAAAAATTGATTTATGACACATAGGGTACCAATGTCAATCTTTTTAGATCAAAATATCAATTTCACTTATCAAATATGGCCAAATATACAACGAGCTCTAAAAGTGAGATTAAACTTAAGCACTACTTTTCATCCTCAAGCTACTAGTGAATTTAAAATTATAATACAAACTTTACAAGACTTGTTATGAGCATGTATATTGGAGTTTGGGGCTTCTTCTTTTTTGTATCTTTTATCTTTGTTTCTCAAGTTATTATGTTTTGTGTCAAATCTTTATTTTGTTCAAGTTTGAGTCCACTACTTTAAAGATAAAAGGGAGGTTGACAATGAAAAATTAGAGGATAAAGAAAGTGGGTTGATTTCCAATAATTTGGCCATATAATTGTTGCTTTTGGTATCCATATACCAAGAGAAGTTTTGTTATAGTGTTTTAATCCTCCTTAGTTGAAAATACTAGATCTAGGCTTTGGAATGTTTTATAAATTGTGTCATTTTACATGTTAGGGAGATTGAAGGTTGATTTGAGGTTATTAACGAGTTTATTGAGGTCTTATAGGGGTTTTATCTATGCGTTTTATAGTGATAAAATATCCCTTTTTGATCCACAAAAAAGCTACACATTATTTGCCATTAAAGATTATATGTTGTCTCTCTATGTTTTTGCTAAGAAAAAAAGGTTAAATGACATTCTTGTAGGCCAAGCCCAAATATTTATGAATTGTTTGTAAAGGCCTCTTTTTTTTCTTATTTATTTAAATTAATTTAAATATTATAATTTAAATAATGTTGACTTTACACATTTTTATGGGTATATGATATTTTTTATAATATTAGCAAATATGTTACCACATTTCATGATTTTTTTTTAATTTTTTTTTCTCTATGCATGCCTTCAAAGAAGAATTACAAGAAATGCCCTACAAATTGTGAAAATATATAATGTTCTAATAATTGTTGTAGTATGCTAACATTCAAATTATCAAAATGTTTTGTTTTTGTTTCTAAATTCATTATGATGTGCTTTACAAAATAAAACACACACATACATGATTGCCTATTTTATTATCATATAATAAAGAATAGTTTAGAAAAAGGAAGCTTATTAAACTTACTTGGGTCCATGACTTATGTCACAGGTTTAACTAGTTTATTGATTTGATTAATATATTACCACCATAAAATTTAAAACAAAAAAAAAATATTGCCTTGAATTTACTTTGCCTTTAAACCTTCCAATTCAATGTAGTTTGATCAAGTCACCCACCACTTAGTTTCATCCAAAACCTGAGTTATGCAAGGCCCCTAACTTTTGCCTCAACTGGTAAACATATAGGTAAATGCTTTATTGAGTCAAAAAATAATACAAGGAATATCATCTCATGTTTGCAAATTGTTTAAACATATAGGTAAATGCTTTATTGAGTCAAAAAATAATACAAGGAATATCATCTCATGTTTGCAAATTGTTTAGACGATATACATTTCAAGTTTAATGTTATGTCTACAACGTATTGAAGCATATATTTCTAAAAAGTGATTGATTTTCACAAGTGATCCTCATATCCTCTATCATAACTCATTTTCTAGGTTTTCCCCTAAATTTGTCCAAATTAAAAATAAAAATAATAGAAAAAATATTAAAGGCCCTCATGTAGTGAAAGAAATAGAAACATTAAAGCTAGAAATTTTGGACAAAGATGAGAGCATGATTTCTCTAAAATTTCCAAAAACAAAATCCTTTTTTCAAAAACATCAAAACATTTTGGGTTTTTTTACATATGACTAAACTTTAAGAACTAAAATCCTTATTTCAAAAACATCAAAACATTTTGTTTTTTTTGCATATGACTAAGCTATAAAAAATTTCTAAGTGTATTTTGATAATAAAGAAAACAAAACAAATTGCATTTGTTTCAAGTTTTAAAATGAAAAAAAAATTATAAATAGTTTATGATTATCTATTAGAATTTGGAAAAAAAATATCAAAATTCTTCACTAGTCCTCTTGTTCATTTTACATAAAAAATATTAAGATTTTATTGTAGGTTTTAAGATTTGAGAGTGTAAAACTACATTGTAAATTATACCTTTAGGTATTAAAAAAATATATGCGATGCTAAAATTTAGGTTTTTGAATAGTTAAGTTTTGATCTACTAAAGTAAAAACACCTTCACGAAGAAAGCCCTTATAAAATACTTTGCTTTATCCAATTGTGATCAAACCAAAACTAGAAAACTTCTACTTACGAGATTGAAAACCAAACACAAGTGTCCTATACTTCATTTGTTATGTACCTTATTATCGGGTTAATTCTATTTGTAACGCCTTTTGTACAAGTTTTATATCATTGTACTATTTAGATTTTTTATTTTTTCACTAGAATTCTCTCAATATATACCTACAAGTTTTCTCTCTCGGTGTTTACCGGTGGATACAGGGATGAAAAACTTTGAGAGAAAATGTTATCATAATATACCAATGGAAATTTTTATTAATATTTTCATTTGCATTTGCTAATTTTATGGCAGTGAATATCACTATAATATGTATTTACAATAACACCCTTTGCTTACTCATTTCAAAAAATAAAAATGCGTTCACCATTCATACTAAATGGAGGGAGACACGAAATCATAATCAATGTTACATATTTTTTAGTTCAAGGTCCTTTTAATTTGCTAAAAATTTCAGTAGATGGGGAAAATAATAATAAAATTTTTTGAGTACCTACGCGTGTTTCACCCGAAATAATTTCAGAATTTCTTTCACTTCCAATTTGTCAGAGGGACTTATCTGTCAACCATGGAAAAAAGCATCCACCTCCAATCATAACCAAGTCGAGGCATACGTATACCATTGGTAAACTTGAATTCAGTAACTTCACCTTCGTCATGGACAGTCCTCAAGCGAAGCTGCAAGTAGCAGTTTCTACTTTGTGGAATGTCAACTAACTCGTAATTACGTACATTGGCTAGAGAATAAAGGAGTCTATAAAATAACAGCAGTGGCTAGGTCATATCGGAGAGCACAACCCTCACTGTCATGAATTGGACCTCTCTATCCAGTATATGTACGAAGAACAGACCCCCACATTTGGTATACACATGCGAGGTCTCACTGCCTTTGCAGAATTTATTTTCACAAACTTAATTAATGATGCGGGAGATACATGTCCTAGCTAGACCTCATCGATAGAGATAAAACAAAACAAAGTATGAGATTTCACGAGCATCTAAAGCAACTGGGGCAGATTTTGCAGTCTCTATCTATACTCTTTAATGCAAGTGATCATCTTCAATAGTTTCTTCAGCTTATTTCTATGCATGTTTCATATCCAGTACTTGTAAGTCTAAATGGGGATATTGTCAGCTAGAAATGCTCACTGCAAGGATACTTTTAAGATCAGCTTCAACAAAATTGCCTTATCACTTACTTGGACGAAAATCAAAAGGAAAAAAATATCTTTCTGGGGGTCAGTCCCCTCACCTACAAAAGAAGCAAATGAGACAATACATGCTGTCTTCATCTGAACGTTGGCTTGTGAAATGGGTCCAGTCCCCGCCCCCCCCCCCCCTGGAATTTCTCTTGTTTTAACGTGTGTCTCAACATGGTGTCTCATGGTATGATCAATTGTGGCATCTTGATTCTCTAGACTTGAACTAAGCACACTTTTAGATAGAGGAATCCATTTTATTAGTTAAACTCTTGATCAATGTTGTAGGCTAACACATTTGCGAGGACCATTACAAGAAATTTTAGGGAAGAAATTAAATTTACCAGTCTAAATAGTATCCCCTAGCTAGTACAAGCAGTAAAAGCTGTTTTCTTCTTACACTTGCTAGGCTGAATGAATAGAAAAGGGCCCCAAATCTCAATCTTTAGACACAAACTTTGTAGCCAGGCTAAACAAAATTCACTACAAATAATCAGATTACGTAGACCGCCATTTAAACCCTAATTAATTAAGAGCGCGATAGTAATCAAACATAAATATTTATAAGTCATATCAGCAAGCCAAAGGCATACGAGTAGATTAATATCCAAATATAAATCGAGGGAGAGTAATAGATATATCACTAACAGCTTCAAAGTATAATCTACCTATATATGTGCAGTCCATTGGTTACTTGAATGTGTTATTGAAGTCTCTATTTGCTTCTGGCATTTGGTTCCACTCCCATAGTCTGTCTGGAAAGGTGGGTGGTAGAAAGTTGTTGAGAGGCAGCTGCTGCGGTGTTTGTGGTGTGATACTAGAAAGCTGCGAGGGTTGTTGTGGTGGTTGTTGAAGAAAATAAAATTGCTGCTGCTGCTGCTGCTGGCTAATGCTAGCTTGTTGGTAGTTAAGTAATCTATGAAGATCATCCACTGGATTCGACGACACGGAAGATGTAACAGTGAATAGGTTAGAGCAGCTCGGGATGAAAGAGCTGGAAGCCTGCTTGGGAAGGTTTAGAAACATTCCGTCGTTGCTGTTGTGCTTGGAGAGCCCAAGAGCTGTTGTGACATCTGAGCTACTGCTCGCATCTGTTTCACTCATCTTTTCCATTTCAATTTGCCGTGATGATTGTCCTACACATGGTTGAAATCTTTCCGCCGTGATATGACTTTGGTGCTTCTTGTCAGATTGAGGCCCCCTCGATGAGGATGCCCGTGATGGAAGTGAACGAGGGAGGGAGGGATGATCTTCTACTCCAGCTCTCTTGTAGACGCGGCAAAGTGATATCTCAGCCTGAACACGTTTAGAGAAAAACCCATGAACTTGACGAATTTATGATTAAAAGAAAGCAAATGGATCACAAGATGAGGTACGGAATGAATATTTATCCAGCTTCATACAATGAGCATGGGTAGCAGTTATGAGGTATAGTATTAATGGAGTAGAATTCAATATTTAAGGAAACTTTGTGGGTCATTGAATTAAAGTTCATGCATTCTGATGCTACCATAAATTCAATTTGTGAAGGAATACCTTGCATTAAAGAGTCCAATTAAATGATAAGAGATTGGAACTTGACTGTCTGTGCTATTCCTAGCTACCATTTTCTTTTCTTTTCTGGTTTTATCCATAAATATATAGTTTCATTTAATCACCTTTGATACTTTTCTTTGCTAACTAGCATAAATAGTGTGCTAGCTATGGATCTGTTCGTTTGAAAATGTTTTTGAGCAATTAGTTTTGCGACCAACTAATACCTTAAAACAAGCGGATTACTGCTCAGGACGTATGATTTAGACCTCCAAGAACCAGCTAGGGATGATTATTGAATGGAAATTAAGGGATAACTTTTTTCGTATTTATGATTTGGGAAGGAAAGAAAGAAAGAAAGAAAGAAGAAGAAGAAGAAGAAGAAGAAGAAGAAGAAAGCTTGGTATTTATATGGATGAGAAATCATAGGATTCGTGGTCAACATCAAGAACAAGAACAGTCAAAGAAAGATTCCTGAAATAACAACAAGAATAGGAGAGCTTCGAGAGTCGTGAATATGTATCAGTTTTCTTACATCATCGTCTTCATTCATCTGTATCCATCTCAATACTCGGGCGCACTAGAAAGCTTAATCAAAGGTAGGTAAATTAAGAACATGTAATGGAAATAAATTAAAAGTACCTTCTGATACCGTTCAGTTTCATGGTGTGGCAACCGATATTCATTCATGATCCAGCTAGTTCGAATTCCCTTAGGAGCTTTCCCGGAGTAGAAAACTAGGGTTTTCTTCAAGCCAATTGATCTTGAATTCTCAGTTCGGATCATCCGGTCAGCTCCTGTTGCCTTCCAGTAACCTGAAGTAGTCACACGATTGGGTCGATCGCCGTTTCGGTATTTCCTGTCTCTAGGGACGTAGAAGAACCATTCTTTCTCTCCAATGGCTGCCAGAGCTGATCAACAACAATATAAATATACACTCAATGATCATGCATAATCCATCAGTACTGGAAACAGTACTACTGACCAGTAATAAACAAATTGGAAGAGAAACAAACAACGACAAGGCAGGATTAATATAAAAGAAAAGGTCGAAGGTGATCAGCATATTATATATATATATATATAATAATATACCAGGAAGTTCCCAGGGATCATAGCGATAAAGATCTAAGAAAGTAATGAGTTCCACATTGAAACGTTTGCCCTCAACCTTACGGCGAAGGTAGAACTCAACAAGTTCTTCTTCAGTTGGATGGAAACGAAATCCGGGCATAACCATGTCATGCTCATGGTCATCATCATCTTTGTCGTTGCTGTAGTTGTTTTGCTCGGTGTTTGAATTGTTGTGGCTCATGATTGCTGCAATTGCCATAAACTAGAAAGAAAGACCAGCTAGCTAGCTCGTAAATATCAAGGTTATGAAATAAATCCAGCTTGGGTGTGGCCTCCCCTCTAATTTATACTCGAGAGAATTGTACGAATTGAGTGGTGCTCCTGCGACTGCATGTGCAAGTGGGTTTGGATATATGCTACAGATAAAGTGACTTATATCATGGTTAAAAACTTGGTACTATGTAAGCCCAAAAAGTTAATCTTCTCCCCAGTCTCTCTCTCTCTCTCTCTCTCTAAATTTGAGGAGAAAGGAGGAAGAAGAAGAGGAGAGAGAGAGAGAGAGAGAGGAGTTGATCATAGAAAGATCTACATAGCTTCCAGGCCCTACATGGAAAGAGGTATTCCTCAAGGGTGTTTAAGATGAGAAAATGACGTTTCAAATGGAGGCCGGGTGGCCACAGCCGCTCAGCGGTGGCTTTTGGACCTATCTTCTAACCATACAATTACATTTGCAAATTTTATTTTTTAATTTTATTTATTTATTTAACACCTCGAACAATTCTATTCCATTCATCCACTCGTGCGCTAAATTGTATCATGAAAACCAAATTTTCACTGCTTTTTTGACTGCCCAAGTCCGTTGTCCCGTGATCCAATACGGGTGGGACAAAATAAAAAAATAGGGTTCTTTGTTCTTTAACCTAAAAACTCATTTTAAGCCATGCATCTTGGTCTAAAACATCTAGTAATCACCTTAGAGACTTTGTTGAACCAATACATTGCCATGAAAACATAAACTAAAACTTGAATCCATCCCAAACAAAAATCTTTATGAGCATATATCTTATTTCTTTATATGTGTTTTGACGGTAGAAAAACATATAATCTTAACTTTCTTTGTCATATGGAACAATGACACAATAAAAAAAAAAAAAAGACTACTTCGATGATCATATTCCTTATCAATATACACTTTCTCTCTCTAAAAAAGAATCCAATTGCCTCTTTCTATTCCATCCAAAACATGACTTAAAAATAAGTAAAATAAAGCTCAATACCCAAATTGAATTTTTCAAAATTGAAGGGATCTTTCTCCTCATAGCTAAAAACGATGAGAGACATAAATAAATTTCTGATGTAAATTTCCAATTTGTCACACATGTTACCTACTTTTTTCACTTCAGATCCCTTTAAAAAACATAGAATTGAGTTTTAATGTCCTGATATAAAAAATTATTTTTTAAAATTAAAAAAAATTATTTTTTAAAATAAAAAAAAATATTTTAATGCATTTATGAGCAAAAAGCATTTTGACAACAACTACTACCAATTTCCAAACACTTCATAACAAGGGTATGTTTGAGAATGTGATAGATATTACTTTTAAAAATATTTTTTTACTTAAAAATTCATCAAAATAATACTCTTTCTTTCAACTTAAAGCAATAAAAAACACCAAACAAAACATAATTTAAAGCTATCTAAATTATTTTCTTAAAATAGAAAAATTAGAAAAGCCTAACAATACAAAATAGGAAAATAAATAGATAAAAAATAAAATATCTAAATTGAAAGAAAGATAAAAAAATAATTAAGGTGAATATTTATTTTTCCAAATTTTACTTCCTTCAATTTCCTTAGGTTTGAATGAACTCATCTTTGATTTCAAATTATTCCTTGGATTTTGTTAGAAAATATTCTCCCTATTGAAAACATCCAACATAATGCTCTTTAATTTGAACCTCCATACTTATAAAACCAATAATCTCTTTCTACTCAAGCACCCCATAGGGAATCGCTAACACCTTTGCATGATCCATCATATCATGAATTCTCTACCAAGCTTTCAAATAACAATGTATATTAACAAATCATAAGAATCATTAGGGTATGATACTAACACCAAAAGACTACAAGTATAAGAACAAAATATTAATCCAAACAGAATCTCCAAACTCAAATCCTAATTTAAATTTATTAGTGACTATGTTATCTTCAAATAATTTACCTTTCTAAGAGATTTACAAGACTTTAACTAAACCAAATTTTTTTTTAACTTAAATGTACTTCATAGGCCTAATTTAGGGGCTTTCTAACCTTCTTATTAAACTAAGCCTTTGGAACTTTCTATCCAAATCCTAGCATTGTCTAACAATTAGATACAGTGTTATATGTTTTTTGTTATCCCATTGACTATGTGTAACTCAAACCTCTTATTACATCACTATAGATTAGTCTTCCTAAATTGAAAAACATTTGTCCTAGTCATGATCATCCATCCTCTTATGTTTTTGCTATTGTCAACAATTAGATTTTGTGTAAGCCCTTATGTTCCAATTATTTCTAGTGTGATGGTACTATATAGTTAAAGACTTTAGCAAAGGAGGTCAAAAATCAATCTCTATAACACTATGAATCATTATAAATTCAATACTTGTCATGAATGTCTTGTTTCATATTATATATTTTCTAACATCATTTTGATTCTCCACTCTTTTTACCTTTTTTGTCCCGTATAAACTAGGGTAAAAGCAATGTATTTTTACCTTTTCTATCAATAACTATCTCTTCTCTTATGTGCATCGACATTATATACTCTTATTTATATTAAGGGTATACAAATTATGTCATCCATCATGTATGACATTCCTTTCATATTTTCATGGTTTGACTAAAATTATGGCATGCATCTATAACGACCTAATTGCAACAAACACTATCAAAATATCTCTTACATATCAAAAAGAAGACAGGAGAACATTTATGTATAATTACCTTGCTATCTCGATTCATTCATTTTAGTTTATAAGTGATAGAAAGCTTTGATACAAATTGACACATATGGAAATAACATAAGATATATATAAAAACAAGCAACACAAAATCATACCAAATATTGTCATGACATAAACCCTAACTTAAAAATTTATTATTGCAGGTTTCAATACATAAATATTCTAATCAAAACTCCTTATTACAACTTTTTTATGTTCCTTATATATTAGTAAATAAATTATAAATAGATTTGGAAGAATAATAAAACATTTCTTACTAAATAGAAAAAAGAATCATAAATAAACTAGAAAAATATAGCAAATCCTAAATAGTAACTTCTAAGCCTTATTTGAAGATCTTCTTAAACTCTAATGACTATGAATTTTTAACCTTAAATAAAGGAGAATTTTAGGAATCTCTTAGAAAATTAAATATTAAACTTATGGTTGGATCAATATCTATCTCCGTTAAGATAAAACTATGCATTAGGGAAAACAAATCTCCTACATTAGTCTCCCTAGGTTAGAAAAAAGTTGTTGAGTTTTGGTCATCCATCTACCTACCGTATTCTTATTGTCAATCACTAAAAGATGAAGTTAGTTTCGTTGTGGTTCATTAATGTCTATTTTCCTAAGATTTACATTTAGCTAAATTATAAAAAGTAGGTGAAGAATGAATTTCTAAAATACCATAAATCTTTAAGATCCATTACTAGTTGTTAATGGTTTTTTCCATATCGTACCCTTTCTCGTATTATTTTAATTCTATAAAATCTATTTCTTCTTCATAATCTGGGATGACAATAGTATAATTTTACCCTTGGTCTAAAAAATTACCTTTTCTTTTAGGTGTTACTACTATATGTTTTTCCTTTATTAAATAGATATAAGTATTCCATCATCTGTTATGCATAATTTTTTATGTTATATTTCCATGGTCAACCTAACAATTGATGATATGTATCCATAGATACTACATCTTACAAAATACTATTAAAATATTTTTAGCCTATATATAAATAAAACAATACATTCTTCCATATATACCTCATTGTCATGATTTAACCAGTTCAATTTGTTGGGCCACCTGTGGTTTTCTATCTTAAGCTATAGCTTCTTTACTATCGTAGGTAGCACCATGTTCTCATTATTATCTTTGTTAATGACCAGATTACCTATCTTGTCCTTGATAGTACAAGTTGAATAAAAGAAACTTGTGCATAGTTGATCCCCACTAGAATCACCCTTAATAGCTAATAAGTTTTTTTTCAATGACTATGGTAGGACTACCGTCACCTTGAAAACCCTTCTCACTACAACATAAGTCATGATAAACAAACTCACATGTTCCTTTATCATATTCTTCTATAAATAGAATTTTACCTAGACTACTTTCTTATTCATAGGATTCAACAAATTAAAGCCCTAGCACACCACATTTGAAACACTAAAATCCTTTATATGTAAGAAATAGATGTATGATGATCAAATGAAGTTTAAAAAGGAATAAGATGAAATGGATGGATAAATAAAAACAAGGGATAAAGTGATATAAGACCATCACATTTAGTCATAACCTAAAACTCTTCTCCCACCATCCAAAACCATTCAATCAAAAACCTAAGTCATTCAACTATTTATGAAACAAACCTAGATCTGGCCGAAGGTAGAGATAAGACTTGAGGAGTGATGATAGCAAATGAGCGAAGTGTGACTTGTGTGAAAAAAATAAATAAAAAACATCATAATATGTATACTTGAGAGGGTAAAGTTAAATTTGTCAATTTCAACCAAATGATAATCTTATTTGTTTACAAGAAAGTTTATTTTAATAGTAACAAACTTGAACCTTTTATTCTCATTGTTTGTGTTTCTTTGTTACAAGAATTTGATGATGTATTTTAATGGTTTTCCACTTATAAAAATCAATTTAACATCATATTGATCTAATACATAATGTATCAATTCATAACCGTCTAACTTATAATAGCAATCTTGAGAAAACAATGGACTTTATAAACAAGTGGAAGAGTTGATGACAAATAAGAATTCATTTGAGATGGATAGAAGGCCTATAATTGTTTTGAATTTGACACCTTAACAAATCAGTGGTGAGGAATTGAAATTGAAAACAAGAAAGATGTTTGAAAAAGAAATCTTATGAGACAACAAACTTTGATAACAAGGTTATTCCAGACTTTGATGATGATATTGTTTCTTAGCTTGGTACTTATTTATTTTCTCGAAAGTATAATATTCATGTTAAATATTCAAGGATGAATCATTTCAAAGAGGAAAGAGATGATGTTAATCTAGCTAGGTTCATATTTTACCTCAAAATTCTCATTGACTTGTTTTGTAAGATTATGAATTTCTCAAAAACCTTATATTAGATGAAGATGAGGTCTTATAAGAATATACTATACACAAAGAACTATATTAAAATAAAATTTTATATCAATTAAAGATTATGAATATCTCTCTAACCGTAAATTCAATCAAATTTTATGGAAAAAAATTAAATTTGTCAAGGTCATTGTTATTATTTTAGAAAATTCATCAAGTGTTCTTTCTTGGCTATTTTTGGCCCAACTAGTGTATACTTGTAATTGATTATTTATGGATAACAAAGAGAGATTAAATGAGGCTTAACTAGGGATAAACTTGTTTAAAGGATTGGGCAACAAGGATTCGTAATGTGGCTTGAATTTCTTGAAAAATTTAAGTCCTTTATTCTTAGGATATGTGTGGTAGTTATGTGCTCTATAAGTATTATAGTTTCAGTTGTATTGGATTTCATTTGGTTCTTTTTAAGTTACAATATTAGAGAGAAATTTTAAAACTTATTTTATCATTTTTAATTTATCCTTTTATGTTTGATTAATTAGTATTATTTGGGTCCATACTTTTTTTTTTATTGGTATAGGATTTGTTCAGTTTTGTAAGTAGATCTATTAGAATTTATATTTCAAAAGTATAAATCCTTTTTGCAGTAAGCAAATATTCATACTTGATGATATTATTGTTTTCAAATTTATTCAGCTTATGTGAAAACCATTCTCATATTATTTGATTCTCTAACAAACTAAATTGACTTATCAAAGATTAACTAACTTCATGATGTCTTTTTTATACTTCTCATTCATGAATTTATATTCATAAGGTAACGGTTTATATTCCAAGAATGTTGGTCCTTTAAGATAGGTTTTCATTGCATCACACTCTTATTAAATTTTTTTAATTTTTTTTATCAACCTTTAATATTTTGTTTGTCTTATGTCTTCTAAAACCTCTTCAATTGTTCCTATTAAACCTCGTCATGTTATTATTATTGTTTATTCTTAATTATAAAGGAATCATCCAATGATTCTTAAGCCAAAACCATTTTTTTTTTTAATTTCTAGTTAAAACATAGTCTCTCTTTATTAGGATTATTAGCATACATTAGCAAATATCTTCACCAAAATCCCAACTAGTTCATATTGTTTTCAAATAAGGAATAAACTTAGGTTGTTACATAAACATTTTGAGCTTGAGGGGTGAGGCATCTAAGTGACTCTCAAAAGTTATCTAATACTCAACAAACATCTATAACTAATAGATTTTATTATAATTTTTTTGAAGATTATTATAATACATAGTTAGATAATTATACATGATTATCTTGTTCTCATATAAGCATAACTCTTGTGCATTATATTTAACAATTATATATCAACTTGAGATGAGTGTTTTTACTAAGCTTCTAATTAGTTATAATGTTATTTAAATAAGGAACATACTTAGCTCATTGCATATAAATTCTAAGCTTAAGGGGTGATTTATCCAAGTGACTCTTCAGAGTTAACTTGTACACAATACACATTTATCAACTAATACAGTTTATTGAAAATATATAAAGGTTGTTATAGATACATATTGTACAACTTATTAACATATTACATAGCTAGATAGTTAAACATATTACATGGCTAGATAGTTAAAGATGGCTATCTCATTCTCATCCAAGCATTGCTCTTGCATATTATATTAAAAATGACAAATCAACTCAAGTTGTATTTTCTTCTTCAGGATATTATTTTAACTTTCAATAAAGCATATTTGTTAATATCGATTTGTTAATGTGTATTTTAACGATATTGTAGTGCCATGACTTGCAAGACAAACCATAACTCGTTATCTTTAATATGTAAAAAAATCAATAAAATTATGAATTATATTAAATTTGTACTTAATTACAGGTAAGAACTTCATATTGTTTACTGAAAGTCCTTGTATAAAAACTCATTTAATAATAAAAGACTACATCTCGAATAAAATCAATCAAAGTTGATAAAATGGAGGCAATTTCCTTCAACTCGCCATACAAGACTTTGAACACCCAAAATAGATAAAAGCACAAATAAGAGAACAAAATAGAGAAAAGACAAATTTTTGACCAATAGGGTTTCACACAAAGAAATGTATTTCATAATTTATTTATAAGAATGAAAGTTTGAGCGACTGCTAAGATTGATTTTGAATAATAATGATCCTGCTAGGTAAGGAAGAGGGGCAATATAAATATTTTGATTACCATATTTTGCTTTTCTTAAAGTCAAAACTAAAGACCGACATCATAGAAAAATCATTTGGGAGAAGACAAGTCTATAAGGAAGAGTTAGCATCATAGTTGACACAAAAACTTTAGGGATAATTTGATGATATAGAAGATTAAATTTATCAAAAAAAAAAAAAACCCAGCTCCTAAGGTGATGTGAAAAACACAGAAGCAAAGTAGCAACTAGCTCCATATATACATGATTTAGGGCATATATAAGCAATAGAGTTTAGGCCAGGTATCCATGTTAACCATCTACGCAATAGAAAGTTCCAGTCGAGGTTGATTAAATCAAGTCAATTTGACTTTAGGCATATGGCTGGTGGATTTGCTGGTAGAAAGATCCATCTAGACGTGTATTTTGATCTTCTTTTTTATTTTCCATGTGAGGGAATCCTATCCATTAGAAAGTGTATTTTATGAGTCTGAATGACCCAATAAAATCCTGATAATTTTAGATTTTATAAACAATACACACTCTGACCTAATCTCGAGACCTGCTATACAAATTATAAATTTTTCATTATCACAACATATTTTCTAGTGCCATTTCATGTCTATGTAATAAAGCATCCATATGGAAAATCTTCGATTTTGCTGTCTCGACTACTATTCTTCAGGCCTACCTTTGTTGTCCAATGCAAAGGAATCTTAACTCCCATTACGAGAACATACCGCGTGGAATCCGTGACTGTTCGTCTCCCAAATCATGCAACGCCTGCATGTGGCATGTATATATATATATATATATATCTTTCACATAATCGAATGTTACCACACACCACTAATATATTGCACAGATAGACATGAGCCAATATACATTGAAAATATGCTTTGGAGAGATCCAATGTTGCTAAAATATGCTCTAATTTTATTCATTGAAAAACTCCATGTTAATGTTGCTGAATTTAGACAACAATAGCACACTTATAATTGCATTTTTTTTTAAACATAGTAATTTTTTTTAAATGCAATTAAAACTCCCTTTTTTCTTTAAAAAAATTAAAAAGAAAGAAAAAATCATGTAGGTGTAGAGAAGTAATTGGTAGGGAGGTTGTTGTGGGCCTAGGAAGGGAGCAAAATGCATATTGGTGGGGGATGGGATGTGAAAAATGAGTTGTGTGTATGTGTGAGGTGGGGGATGGGATGTGAAAAATGAGTTGTGTTTATGTGTGAGGTGGGGGATGGGATGTGAAAAATGAGTTGTGTTTATGTGTGGTGGGGTGACCATGATAGTCAAGGCTCATGAGAAACCCGTGATCAATCCTACTGAGGACAATAACATGGCTCTTTTCTTTGTTTATTGTTTCCTCTAGTATCTCTCTCAACATTTTATTTAAGGTGCCACTAACTATGTGTTTATGAATTTATTAAGATAGTACTTTCAGAGCAGCTGCAGCAGCTGTGTCATATTCGCGATTTTCTCAAAAGCTTTTCGTGTTTTATAGGATGTACACAACGTGCAGTGGATATGCCTCTCTACAAACAAATCCATCACATATATTTTTCTTTTAATCTTTGTGGTTCGCTGTTTATTCATCCATATCTCGTTTAAATTGGTTATTTTCACTTCCCTTGTAAAAGCAGATCGTGTCTTATTATGGTTCCAAGACTATTAACATGCATGGGTCATCAGTGATGTTGAGAGAGGCCACTGGTGGGAGTTTTAAAACACTGAAATGAGATAAAACACACCATTTTATTTCAACAATAAAATATTACAAGAGCTCGAACAATCTGTCAAAACTCCGTCTCTTTTCTTTGTAGTGCTTGTCTGAACTATCCCACACTCTACTTCACCTTGACTAACCTTTCGATTTATATATAAAATAAAATTAAGAGGAAGAATGGTTGTAGCATAAACGGCGGTGACACTTTCTTGGATTTGACTTTTCCTTCGGAGTTTCCAGTTCTGTGGAGAAGAAAATCGAAGTGGGAATTTCCAGAAGGATCTACTTGACTTGCATTACACAAAGGAGGCAGCATCCATGAACAGGCACTTGAACACTTCAAAAGTTTGTTTATATAATTATATATATATATATATATATATATATATGAGTTAGAGAGAATTTTCAATGACAAGGACTCCTAGTTGCTCTCCTTCAATATCGTTTATGTTTATATTCAAGCGTACGTGTGATCTTATTAGATTACACTGGAAGCTGGAACCCTAGCTCGCTAGAGTTAGTGAGAGATACAGTGAAGCTGTCTTTCTTCAAACAAGAATCTATATTCCTAATAAAGTTTGGTTACCACCATGTTTCGAGATTTAATTGGTCATCCAATTAGAACTGGGTGATATAGTTTAGCAGGAATGAGGAAGGCTAGGCTACTATTCTTACCGACTTTTATAAAATATTCATCAAGAAACCCATATTTATTGACTTTATATGAAAATTTCTCAATCAAGTGAGGTTAATTATGTGACATGAAGCGATCTGTAGAGATTATAAATGGCCTTGATCGTCCCTTTCAGGAGACATGCATGCCCCACTTCATGGCCCAGCAGCTAGGTTAGACTCCTATTCAGATTCGAGTGGATCCTCAATTCTGTAAGGCATAGAAAGTGCCAATACTTGAAAGTTGAAGTCTTCTTCAAGTGCTTCCAAAACCATTGACCTCAGAATTTTGTTTTCATATTTTAGACAAACCTAATTTCTGACGGGAAATATCTTCTACAGTGAAGCTTGCGAGAAGGATAGGCTCCATGATGGACGGAAACGCGTTGCTGTAAAGTTCTTCGATGACTTATTTGCTTTTAGCTGGAATTTGTATCACAAGCTAACCTTCAAAACAAAAAGGTTGAACAGTCAAAACTGCTAGAAAAAGACAGATGGTTAATTTTATTGGAGAAAATAAGTAGCTTGAATATAATTTTAATTATTTTATTCAATGAATTTTAATTGAATTTATGAAAAATATATATATATATATATAAAAAAATATTATCTAAAATCGCCATGCATCTAGGCCTGGTTAGGCCACCCATCTAGGCCTGGTTAGGCCACCACACATAAAGCCAATCACTTGCGCCTCAAATTTGTTTTTTTTTAAATAAAAAATAGAAATAAATTACATATCATTCTTTTTAAAAAAAAACAGAAGTGTGTAAATGACTTTTCTTTCGATCAAGATTTTGACCATAAAAAATGACTAGAAAGTCAAAGTTGGAGTTCTTGAACTCAAAAGACTTGTTTTTTTAATTGTTTTTCACTTGAAAACCACTTAAGGAATTAAAATAACCTTGATATATTTATTCTTAACTTAAAATATCCTTTAATCAATCAAAATTAAAGATAAACTAAATAAAAAATGATCAGGATAAGCCTAAAACACCTCATCAAAGATTGACATTTTTGGTTGCTAGAATATGACCAACAAACCACTCTCTCTCCACCTCCTCCTTTTTCTATGACTTTCTATCTTATTTATGAAACATAAGTTTTTAAATATAAATACAATAAATTTTGTAATCTAAACATGAAATCCTAAAATTAACGGGATAAAAATGAGTATACACATAATATTCAGTATTAATTGGATTTTTGCTTGGATTCTACAAAAGTTGGTTGTTATTTTTATCTTTTTAGTTTGGTTCCTTTTCTTTTAAATTTAAACCCCATTTCATTAAATTGGCCTCCAATTCAATCATATTTACTAACTAAATACCTTGAATGTTCAAGAATATGTAGGGAGAATAAAATGTCTCCATATAAATATCGCATATAACATATACGAGAATGAAATTGAGAGATAATTAAGTTTGGTGATCTAAACAAAAATAACTCACTTTTCAATCCATAATATATTGTGAGTGAGTGAACAATACAAAACATTGTTTCTTTTTTCATGTCTTTTAGCTTTATTCTAATATACTTATAAAAATCAAAGAAACCCTGTTATGATTTAAAACAAAAGCAATTGCAACTTTTTTTAGGTGTTTAAACTCACAAGCTCTCTCAAATTCTGAGTTTCCCTTAATTTGTCCTCATTCAAACTAAAAAAATGAAAAAATTCCATTCCCTTTCCTCTTACAATGGTTAGCCACTTACACTAGTGTGTGTTTATGTGCTGTGTCTGTTTGGGAGTGTGGTTGAGGTTGGTTTTTAAAGTATTTTCCATTCAGAAATGCATCAAAATGATTTTTTATTTTTTTTTAAAAGTACTTTTCAATCGCACTCCTAAACACCCCTGTGTGTGTGTGTGTGTGTAATATGTTAATTCCTAATATATCCTTTTTTGTACTTTTTATGTTTCACGAGTAATATTTTCCTGGTTCTAACAATTTATTCTTGATTTAAATTAGGTTAAATTGAATTTCATCCGTGCTTTTGTATTTTTTAAGTTCTAGATATTTTTATATCTTATTTTTTAAAATTCATACATAAAACATTTACTTTAATTTCTTCTATTTTTCATCATCCCTTAATTTAATTACTCCTTATACTCACTTGTCATAATTGTCCCTTCATTAATTTATGAGTTTATTCTTAACGATTTACATTTTATCCTCTTTTTAAAATTCATCCTTGAAATTTAAAATCCATACCTATTTGAGAAAAGGAGTTGGAACCTAGCTCTGTTTTTTAAAGTAATGACAAATGGGAACATATCATGTATTATTTCCAAGTATGAAGGTGATGTTAATTGATATACAATAAAGCCAATTCTTTCAAGAATTTCAAAAGGCTCAATATACCTTGGTGTTATTTTACCCTTCATCCCAAAACAAATAATATTCCTCCATGGTGCAACTTTAAAAAATACTTGATCTCTTACTGAAAAATCTAAGATGTTTTTTGGTTATCCACATAAGTTTTTTTTTTTTTATTTATCTTAAGCTTTTTTTATTCATCTTAAGCTTTATTTTTATTCTTTCCCAAATCAAATTTACTTTACTAGTCATTATTTGCACCAACTATAGTCCCAATATTTTCCTCTCTAACATAATAGTGTGCAACACTTTCTTCTACACAAGCTTCAAAACAAGCCATACCAATATTGGCTTAATAACTACTATTACAAGTAAATTCCAATAATGATAAATTTTCTTTCTATTCTCTCTTAAATTCTAAGATACAAGTCCTCAATAAAACTCCCAAAGTTTGAATGTTTCTTTATGATTACTGATTTGTTATGGGTTAAATGCAATGCTTAAATTCAATCTAGTGTCTAAGACTTGTTGTATATTTGTCCATAATTTTGACGTAAATCATGGATCACTATCTAAGACTATATAGACTCAAACATCATGAAGTCTAACCATATCATTAATATATAATTATGCTAGTTTATATATATAGAATCATTTATTTCCATTGATACAAAAAGAAAATTTAGTCCATCTACCCACAATCATTGAAATTACATCATTACGCCTCTTCCTTCTTGGTGATTTGGATATTAATTTCATGGTGATATGTTCCCATTTCCACCTTGAATTGAAAAAGATTGTAATTGCACCGCCAATCATTGATGTTCCACTTTTACATTTTGACAGCACATATTTCTCTATTTATTCAGGTATTTATATTGTCATTTTGGACGACCAATAATACTCCTTCAAATATCTATATATGTTAGTGCTTTCAAGATGAATTACTAGTCATGATTCATGGGCTTCATTGAGGATTTCATCCTTTAAAGTTCTATTATCTCGTACCCAAATTTTGTTTCCCATTACTATCATCCCAATTTTAATCGATCAAATGGTGCACTCTACTTTGACTCTAATTTTCTTTGTATTTTTTTCATCTCATCTTTTGTTTTCTAAACTTGCATAATTCTTTCTCGTATAACTAGTTTTACTACCAATCTTGCTAGTAAGGATTCGTTTATTCC
The DNA here is from genome assembly GCA_015731905.1 of Salix dunnii. Classification (NCBI taxonomy): domain Eukaryota; kingdom Viridiplantae; phylum Streptophyta; class Magnoliopsida; order Malpighiales; family Salicaceae; genus Salix; species Salix dunnii. The sequence continues at coordinate 2,293,227 of CM027661.1, forward strand.
TACCCTTAATTATGTTCCAAAAAAAGTCAATTTTAGAAGTTCCTTTTTATTCCCAACTGACCACTAATCATGCTTTTATTTTTGTGAAACAATATGTCGACTACCATACTTGCTTTTTTACAATCTTTATCCATCTTCTCTACCTCTTGTTTAATTATTTCTATGACATCAAATTCTTTAAACTCTTATGATTTGTAAAGATTTATACTTCATTCTTGTACAAGTAATGTCTTCATATTCTCAATGCAAATACTAGAGTGACTACTCCAAGTCATGTACTGGTAATTCACTCTATATGTCTTTAGTTATATAGAAGCGTAAGTAATTACTTTGCCATGCTATATGAGTAAACAACTTAACTTCAATGAAAACATCACTATAAACCAAAAATCCATCCTCCACTCTTTAGATGTGCTAATACTGGAGTAGAAGTCAATTATTTCTTCAATTCTATGACATTTTCCTTACAATCCTTGGTACATTCAAACTTGACATTCTTCCCTCTCAACCAATTTAATTGAGAGGCTATATTAAAAAATGATTGTTTTAAACCTCCTATAATATTCTGCCAACTTTATAAAACTATGAATCTCAATCATATTTTTAGGCATTTTTCACTTAAACATTGCTTTTACCTTCTAAGGATCCATATATATACCCTTGTATGATATCGTATGCTCTAAGAATACCACCTCATCTAACAAAAACTTACATTTACTTAATTTGGCATACAATGTATCTTGTCTCAAAGTCTCTAATACAATTCTCAAATGTTATTCATGTTCCACTAGAGAACAAGAGTATGTCAAGATATCATCTATAAAAACTACGATAAATATATCCAAATAAGGCTTGAAAGCCTTAGTCATTAAATCCTTAAATATAATTGGAGTGTTAGTTCATTGGTCTTAAAAGTTGTCTATTGCATATCCTACTCCTTAATTCTCAAGTGATGATATCTAGATCATAAATATATCTTCAAGAATAATTGCTCTTCTTGAGTTAATCAATAAAATCATAAATTCTTGGAAGAAAATATTTATTCTTCATGTTCACCATATTTAATTGTTTATAATTTATAAAAAGTCAAAGGTTATAATAATTATTATTCATAAAATGAATAAGAGATCCCCAAGACAAACTACTAGTTCCAATAAACTTTTTTTCTAACAATTCTTGCAATTGTACCTCTAATTCTATTATCTAAACATTAGTCATCCTAGATAAATTCTGGGAAATAGGTGTAGTGTCTGGCAACACCTTTTTCTCCTAGAATATTTAATAACTCCTTTTCTTTTCTTAAGTATCCTCAACATTTGCTAGGATAGTCTCACATTTCTTTCCCATTAGTTTCCCAATTCTTAGAATGTAAAATATCCCATTACACAACTTGTTTCTATATTCTTTAAATTCTACTTCATCTTTATTTATCATTCAAGCAATAACTACCTTATTATAACAATCACTTTAGCATAATACATGCTCAACCAATCCATTCTTAAAATTATATCAAAGTCAAGAATGTCTAAGGGTACTAAATCTACCCTTAACTCATACCCCCTATTAAAATAGTACAACCATCATATAAATCATCTACTTTTTTTACTTTCTCCAACATAAGTTATGAAAGCCTCACACCTTTTTCTCATCAGTTTCTTAGTTTTTTTAGTATGTAAATTATTTCATTAAACAACTTGTTTCTCTCTACTCTAAATACTACTTCATCTCTATTTAGCATAAAAAAAAACTAAACTAAATAAAATATTCACTTTAGCATTGTACATGATTAGCTAATCCATTCCTAAAATGATATCAAAATGAAGAATGTCTAAGGATACTAAATTTACCCTTAACTCTCAAGCCCTTAGTAAAATAGTACAACCCTTATATACATTTACTTGATTTCCTCACCTAAATTTGTGTTGATAACTAACCTTTTATTTGGAGTTCATTAACTTTAAAATACAAATTCAAATGAAACTCAATTTAGTCAAAATATGCATTGTTAGACATAGGATAAAACAATATAATATTTGTAAAATGTAAAAAGAGTTAACAAAATAGTATTGACCATAACTTGATGTATAGCCGCAACATTCTTACGTAAAATGTAGAAAAATAATTATTGTTTACATAATACTGTATGTAGAAATAGCAAGACCATAAAATAATATGATTCCAATTGTTATATAACTAACACCAACTACTTTTGAAAATTTGTATTTTCTCATCCCCAATATCATCTAGCATATACCATTAATGTTTAACAATAATAACTATTTACTCAAGGTGTTATAGTTCTTACCTATTTTATGCATTCGTGATCTTTTGGGTATTGTCAAAAGCTATAGTCCTTTCCACCAAAATACCTAATCTCAACATTTAAAGCAACACCTAATATTAATTTATATTTCATTATTTGCATTAGGAATGATCAATACCTTCTTAGATAGATAAGTTTAAGATTAGTAATTACCACTTCTAACAAAGTTTGGTACTTACTAGATATGCGATATACCTATCATTTATAACCTTTTAATACTCATTTAAATTTACAATTACATACACTTTACTAGGACTCTAAATCTTGGGAAAATCAACTTGCTATAATTTGATTCCTTGTTAAAGATGAAGACCTTATTAGCCTTGTTATTAGTTATGTTATTCCAACCTCTAATCCTTTCATCCCATCATCCATTCTTGCTAATAGGAATATCACCAAGAGATTTTATGTTTTTAAAGAATAATTGTTAAATGATGAATTAATACTTTAAATTTATATCAACTGCATATCTAATGCATATAATTTTACCATGTTCTTTAAAAAAATGTGAATCTGTTTAGCCAAAAACAAATATAACTATAACGATGGCATTATTAAAATTAAAGACGAATCTAATATCAACATTTCCTATGTTAATTCAACCATTTTAAAATAGTAGTTTCTTTTTAAAAGACATTTTTCATTATCCTAAAGCATTTACTAGTCTTTTCTTTATAACAAAATTTCACTAATAATACATGTTACTTCTTAGTAACTTATAATAATTTCTTTATTAAGAATAACATAATGAGAACAATATTTTTAATGAGAAGAATAAGGATGGTGTATTTTTAATATTGTAAAAAGCAACCTTTTACTTATTTCAATTTATAAAATATCATTCTGTACTTATTTCACACTCCACTTAAGCCAATCATGCTCCACTTAAACTTATCCATTACTATGTACGATCCTCACCAATACAAATGATTGCTTGTTGTAACTTGTGTGATTTTTATCCATTAATATGTTTTACATTTTACATTTTACATGGTTATTTTCATTTAAACAATAATGCAACCATATTATTTGATAGTCTTACCCATATTTACCTTGTGTTTTGCCTATGTCTTATATATAAAATGCCTTGATATTCTATGTTTTTTATTTTGAAGGTACTTTAGGATAAAATATTCAAAAAAGAGTTAGTTAGATGTAATTGACATATTTAACCTTCAGTCGATGTTTTCTACAAAACTTGAGCTCTAGAGGTTAAGATGAAGTGATTCCAATGGCATTAGAAAGCTAAATTCAATACTATTAGAAAATGCATGAAAAAAAATAAAGAAACAAAGAGCATGGAAATCATAATCTTTAAAGTCAAATCTTATATTCTGCCAACATTTACCTTCAAGCATTAGAATATCTTGAGCTACGATTTCCATTTGATTCAAATTTGTTTGTTTTGGATTCCTAACTCAGAGGCCTATCCCTACCTATTTTAAGAAGAAAATGATCTCGTATAAGAGAGATCCAAGTCTAAATTATATTAGTGGAAATGTTTCGTGAAGAAACAAGTCTAAATTACATCCTAAAACATCCAAATAGACATTCAAGCATATCAAATTGTATAGTTAGAAAGAGATATAAACCTACATAAATAAGCACATATTTTTTCTAACATAAAGATACTTCCAATTAACCAATTAGAAGGAGATAGTTACCTTATTGGTCAATCTTCATTCATGAATGCACATCATTTTAGTTGAAATATGCAAGTGAGAATGACAACAAATTTATTTTAAAGTTTCTTTCATTTTATTCTCTTTTTATCTAAGATATGCTACAAGGAGTGAGCATACCTTAAAAATCAAACTTTATGTCACAACATGGATATAGAAGATTTTCACTCCTAACATATACTTTAGTAAAATCTATTATTTTTAGCATATAATTGCTCATCTATTTTCATAAATCTATTATTTGTAGGATATAATTGTCATCTATTTTCATAGTGATCAATTGATTTATTTTTCTTTACGAAATTGAAGAGAAGAAAGGATTCATACTGAATTGTTTGTCTATTTCCACAATGATATGAACACTTGACTTTTTCTTAAAGATCTATTAAGAGGAGTGTCTTAACAACTTTTATACTATGTTTAACTAGCTTTAGTAAATTCAAGGTTCCTCTCCCTTAATTGTTAGCATGGTTGGATTTAAATCAATTTTATGCTTGCTAATAGATAGTAAAATAACTTGAATTGCATACTATTCCCTTCTCATGCTATTTATGTTCTTATTATGAAGTGAAATAAGGAACAATCAAGTTTTCCTATGGGTTCAGGAATAACAATGAATTAATTAATTAATGATACAGCAACTTGTAGCGAACAGTGACAGAGATTTGTCTGCTTAATAAATGAATTAATTGATCCACTGAATAAAGATTTGTCTGTAATTGCATGCAATTTGTCTGCCACACCTCGTCGTCTGCTAAAAACTATTACTTCAACCCAGAAAACAGCTACACCGATATCCCTCTCTGGCCTGAGAGAATTATGCAAATATATGGATGGAGAGTGTTGGCTTAAGAGTGTTAATCCCACCATGACCAAAAGTTCTCGTGGTCTGGACCAGATTGGCGGTCGTCAACCCTCTCTCTTGGCATTTTTTGCCATGATCGATGATCTTCAATCAGAGATTTTATCTAGAGCTACATGTACAGACAAATCTACACCCAAGTTGATGTATACAGACGATGGAAGTAAGAATCTCAGACAATATTAAATGCTTCGAATCCAAACGAAAGGAAACGAGGTGGGGTTTCTGGGACGAGCACACCGACCACTTAGACTCTGTCAGATATTGTTCTTCGACCGTCCAACCACTCCAGTGATGTGAAGATGCTCCTACAGCTGATTAGTCGTTGTTATTTGGGTTAAATGATGCTCTACAATAACTGATATTTATATGGAAAATAAAAATACTTGAATAATAAATAAATCAATTACCCAACAACGGAGGAAAAAAACAAATCCTAACTTTTTAGATTCAAGAATAAAGTGGATGAGTTGAGTCCACCGAGTTCATGTTATTATCTAGACTGTATAACCACATACTCATATGTGATTCACGACAAAAATGGAGATGGACACTTTTGTCCATTTGAATGAGTCGATTCATCGTCGAATAATTGCAATAGTTTTGGAGCGAGTTGAGTTTCTCCGGCTAAAATTTTAATTTTATCGAAGTCTTTGTTAAAGTTTCAATCAAGAATTAATTTTCTTTTTAATTTAGCTAGGCAAGTGGAAAATATCATTTCAATCTTCAATTTTATGAAGTTGAAGATTGATGAAATCAAATCACACACACAAACACTCAAACACCCACACACACATATATATTTAAAAATTTATTTATCTTTAATTTTCATCAAATATATGGTTGATGAATATGGAATAAAGATAAAATCCATAAGACAAATGTTATTATAATTATAAAGTATAAATGCTCTTGGATAATACTTTATTAAGATTGAATATTGATTGAGGTTATTGAGACTAATACATATTTATGCTTTTTTGTTTAATGAAAAGAAGCAATTGTTCTCATAATCCGATGTATAAGAAACATCTATAACTCATATGTAGATGTTTGTGAGATGACATATATAATAAATTGTTTAAGCATGAGAATTATATATTGAGGGATCATGTATGTTTATATAAAAACTCATGTAATGGATGTATAAAATCACTAAGTTATCTTATATAGAGAGTATTATTTTTTGTTTTAATCAAAGGACAACTATATTAAGTTATTTAAGTAATCAAGATAGCATTCATCATCCTTGGTGAATTATAGAAAATATTTTATTTATTCTCAAATATCATTGAATTTTAATCCTTGCATAAGGTGGAATGAGATTTTAAAATAGTTTTTAATCTCATTTAAAGAATTACTAATTAACTTTGGTGTTGAGAACAAACTTAATATCATATAGTAAACACACCGTAATGTTAAAATCAAGATAATAAATGTATCAAGAAACTAGTGATTGAAATGTTAAGTCGTGCCACCTATAATTTTCCTAATATATATTACGTGTTTTAAGTTTTAAACTAATTATTTCTCTTGGTTGATTTTTTCAAAACAAATTTCTTGTAGCATATGAATTTTCAATGATAACATCGTAATAACATCACACAGTCCACCTTAATATCAAGAAAATAAAAATCTCTTTCACTATTCATATATATATATATATATATATATATATATATATATATATAATTAAAAAAAATGAAATAGGGTAATAAATATAATTTTTCGCTTCAACAAATATGGACTACACCACAAAGATGACATCATCTTTTATCCTAAAGGATTTATAATGAAGTCATGACCGCATATTTCTTGTCTTGGCACGGCAATTACAGACTTCTCTACGCATTAAATCACTTTCTTTTATTATTATTTTCCTTCGATTTATTCAAGTAATTGAGCATTAGGAAAAACATTTTCTTTCACTCTAGCACATGCATAAATTTTTGAAGAGATCTAGTGAAAAGTTTCAAAAATATTCCTATTATTCTTTTTGTTCCTAATTTATTTATTTTTAATATAAGATCACTCTCCAAGTTATTAATTAGGTAAATACTCCTTAAAAATTATATAAATATCTTTATAAGAGAAATTAAATTTAATCTGATTTAGTAAAATGGTAAATATGGAAGATATAAATTATAATGCCATGTGAAATTTTAATTTTCTTAATATATTAACTTGTATTTGAGTGTATTATATAGAAATTGCGAAAAAAAATATCTTAATTCAAGATTTTAATACGATCATAGTTATATTAAGACTATACTTGCAAATATAGCATCCATATTGTGATTTTTAATATAAACTCTTTGTAATTCATTTATTTTTTTTCAATTAATGTAGTACTCACGATACATCATTAGCGCCTCCTCCTTCTATAGTGATTAAGTCAATTGCATTTATAGATTTGCACCACTCGATGAAGGTATTGTTTGCAATATGTTGTTCATAGTCAATCTATAGAATAGATTGTTCTTACAATCATCTATTTTTAATATCCTGATTGTTGCTATTTTTTTCTAGAACTTTTTATTCTTGAGCACTCCAATCAACTACTTTTGGAAATATGCTTGAAGATGGGGGAGAGGGATTGGATTAGCCCTTGATTGTAACACATTAAATTCAAAGGGCTTGCTAATTTATGTCAAAATTCTCCATTCGAGCTGTTGAAAGTTTATGAGTTACTAGCATTGGATATTAATGACGGGATGGAGGGCTCTTGTTGAATGTGTGTCTGGTGGGCATTTTGGGTTGTTGTTGCCAAACATTCTTCGAAGTGTGCTTCATTGAAGTTTAGATGGGATTTTTTCTTGAATTTCGAAAGTGTTTTTGCTTCAATTTTAGATTTGTTGAAAAGGGATTTTCTCTGATGGTAACTCTGTAGTTGTTTTACTGGAGAATTGGACGATAAGATTGCTACAAATGTTTGGTTAATTGTGGTTGCAGATGACTATGGAAGAGAAAGCATTGTTGTTAAAATCATGTTTTGATGGTGTTATTGTAATTCAATTGGAAGTAGAGCAAGGACTATCATTTTTAAAACCATGAAACGCGAGCACAAAAGCAGGAAGAAATATCCAATTGAAATATGAGTTTTGCTCTAGTTTTTAACTCATGTGTTGGCTACTTTTATCTCTAAGCATTAGGTTTTGTGATGATATTTGCTCATAAATATATTATCTTGAGTGGAAAGAATTATTTAAAGGGGCAAAAAAAAACGTAAAATATCTGCAGAAGCATGAGAAATATAAGCAATTTCAACTAAATAAGCGTTAAATTCTGCTTTTATTAGCATTTCTTTGCAGTACCATTAATGCCTAGCTAAAGTATTCTTTTCTTTCTTTATCAAAAGATTATCAATTTAATTATTTTGAGAATTTGGTATTTAATTTGAACAAGAGATTGCACTCGTAGCGCCATACACATGTATGGGACGTCGGAGGTGTCCACACGGGAAGCTCTACTGATGTCTCTCAAATCGATCGGTGAAAGTTTGGTAAAGTCATAATTAACACTAAATATGTGAGAGTTTGGTAGCTTCAACACTGCACCAGCTCGGTGCAATGAGCTATCACAGTCCAAACTGCTACATCTATAACTATGATATATAAGGGATCCCACCAATTTGGACCAGATTCCATGTGGTCAGACCCTTGCTAGATTGCAAAGACCAAGACACTCATCACTTATAAAAATTACACTCGACTAATTCAATGGGCTCTAAAATTAACGATCAGGTAAAACTTTTATCGACTCTAACTGATGTAGGACTCAAATGGGTGGCATCTGCGGAACAAACACACAGGGTCTAACAACTTGCCATTTCATGTTGAACCGTGTTTTGATTCCTGACATCACAGCCTCGCCGACTCTTGATTATATTTTGCCAATATCAATTTGAATTCAGGCCAAAGTGATCACTATTTGGTGTTCATGAGGGAGTGGAGAGATAATAATGTGGCAAGATCACTAGCTGGCGATTGTGGTATCCAATCCAAGTGAGCACAAAAAGAAAATGAAGAAGAAAAAAACAAGAAATCAAGATAGGGCCTCCGAGACTTGACAGGGTATGATATGATCGCAATCACATATCAAAATGGGAGGGTCCACCATCACCGTTCGATTTAATTACAGTCAAGAAAATTGACTTTCTGATCAGACCTGAACCCTGGACCCTCACTTGACCGTCTGACCTTTTCATTTATGAATGCTTTTATAGCTAGCTAGCTAGCTAGCAAGGAGTTAAGTTGGAGGTGGAGTTGTTGTGCCCTAAAATAAAGTACCCTCTTTCTCTCTTTCATTTTCTGGGACCTTCATTTGCACGTACCCACCATTATCTCTCTTAATAATATGGGAAACAGGTGTCTCGTGAACCGTCATCTTCCTTTACAAACTCTGCTAACAAGTTGACGAACCCTAAATGCTCTGCTGAAATACTATCCACCAGTCATATTTATTCTGTCCCTAGCTTGCCTCTCTGTGCATGTGACACACGCACGCGCGCGCACAAACACATATATATATATGCACTATCTCTACATATGCATGCATGTAAATTATCCAACAACATTATCGTTTATTTTAAGGTTTAGAAAAACAATTCGAAAACAAGTCTGATTTGAAGTTTTAGGCTTCCAATGTGCGTGTATAGTTAATGCATCAATTCGTTACTCGACCAATTATCAATAAGCCTAACGCATAGACGCTTGATTGGCTGAGTTGAGCTAGATTGTATTTAATTATTTCTTTATTTGTTTGTTTAAATTAAATCACATTCAATCGGTACTTAAACTTCAACAACAAGCACGAGACTTAATTTTAAGTGTGGTGATTGAACTTTGCTTTGATTTTTTCACCATTTCATTTCACCCATTGTTATAAGTTTACTATGAGTTAGAGAGATGAAAAATTCATAGCAATTTAACGGTTTAAGTTGTTACCTGGAACATAAATAAATAAGTTTTGTATTATTATCTAACACATTATTTTAAATTTAATTTCAAATTTGTATATCATCACCATTGTTTTATTTTTAATTTTATCAATTTAATTGTGAAGAATGAGATTATAAGATTTGGATTTTTGACAATTTGGTCATCTTGTTAGAGCTAGTTGTTAGGTAAGAGTAATATAGAACCATTAATTTGGTCAAAGTCTCACCACTATATTCACTCTAATAAATTAGCTATAAGATAGTGTTGTTCTTGTACAAGTTTGAAAAAAGGGTTTTATTTGAAATAATATGTTAGATTAATATAGAATTATTTATTTGGACCTCAAATGATAGTTTAAACTTTTAGGGTAAAATATATTTTTAATACAAGATATCTCTCTTCCATTGTTTAAGTAAATAAATGTACTTATTTTACACAACTCTTTTTGTTTTGCCTTTTCTTTTACTTTTGTATTTTTATAAGCAATAATGGAGATGGCATAGTATAAGAGATTAAGTGAATATATTTGTTTTCATATGATTGTTATATATTCATTTAACTTTTAAGATTGTAATAGTAAATAATTATAAAAGATAGTATACTATATATTTTTTTTCTTTTTTTAATATTAAAAATAAATTTTCTTATATATGCTCTCTAATATCCCAAGCCAAAATCAAGAGTAATAGTGCTCTCAATATTGTTTGTAAAAGTTATCAAAATTTATATTAATAGTCCTAACTTGCTTAGTTTTGAGATAGAGATACTTAATAACTTTCAATGGTAAATTTCAAACAATAACAGTACTTAGGGTCCTTTAACAAGAACAAAGCAAGTTGAGACTAAATAAGCTTGTCAGATTTTTAGCTATATATATATACATACACGTACTACCCATATATCAATCCATAAATGAAAAAAAAATAAATCTAGTTGATGTTGAGAATTAAACTTGTTTACTAAAAATTAGAAACAATGGGAAATGTTGACATTAGAAATGTTCGAGCATTAAACATTTTCTATGAAAACTAGAAGTCAATGCCTATGAAACTTGAGACATAATAAATTAGTCAAATGTTACATTTAGTCTCATTGAGATTAGTAAGAGACAATTGATGCCTATATAAGTATGTAGTCTATAATGGGAAATGTTGACATTAGAAATGTTAATGTATGTGTGTTTGTTGTTTATTTCCATACTATATTGTTTCCAAAAAATTTGGTATCAAATCCTTGTTAAAAATGGCTTACGGTAACAACAACCATTTGCAATCCAAAATCCTTCAGCTAACAAAACAAATTTATGATATATGGTTTATACAATTCAAAGCTCTTTTGGGTTCTTTAGATTAATAAGAGCTAGTTGTAGATGGGTATATAGAACCATAATTAACAAGGGAAGAATCAACCTTGAGTGATGAAGAAACAAAAACTCTTAAGGAATTTGGAAAGACAAGAAATAAAACCATATTCATAATCTATCAAGGGTTTGATGAAGTTGCTTTGAAGATGGTGGCTATAACAAAAATATAAAATATATATATATATATATATATATATATATATATATATATATATATATATATATAAAAGAGCTTCTAATGAAATCTTTCAGAGGTGTAGAAAATATAAAGAGGTACAACTGCAAGCTTTTAGAGCAAATTTTAAACGATTAAATAAGGAGAATAAAAATTTATCTCTAATTACTTCACAAAACAAATCTCACTTATATAATAGATGAAAAGTAGTGGACAAAACATTGATGATGTTTAGCTAATGAAAAAAGTTTTGATGATGTAGCAATGAAAAAGACAAAGGATTTGGAAGAGATGAAAATAGATGAACTTATATGTTCACTTCAAACCTATGAGCAAAATATTGAAGGAAAAAAGAGGTAAGAAAGATCAGAAGAACATGTATTCGAAGACAACTGAGTTTGAAGGACAAGACTAAACATGGTAATAGTAGCTTTCAATAACAAATATCCTTTTATAGAAGGGGAAGAGGTGGTAAATCATATAAAAGCTATAATTCTCATGATGGATGTTGTGGAAATCAAAACCATTTTTAAGTAGGAAATGAAAGAAGTTGAGGTAAAGATCATGGTGGTCAATCATTATGATGCATTAGAAATTCATTGTTATAATTGCAAGAATTTTGGGCATTATACCTTAATGTTTCATTTGAAAACCAATAACAATGATAAAATGGTAAACTTTTACAAAATACTGGTGTTAATAAAAAGTTAGCTTACTATTAGCTTGTGAAAATATTAAGTCATGTAATTTTAGCACTTGGTATCTTAGTACAAGAACATCAAATCAAATGTGTGCAATGAAAAAAGATTTTTTTTGTTTTAATAAAATAACACAACATTAGTTTTTGTAATTCATCACTAAGATCTATTAAAAGCATAAATAAAATTCTTCATCAGTTTAAGGATGGTAAGTAGTGGTACATTTGAATGTTTAGTATGCCCTATATATGAAAACTAAATTCTTCATCAGCTTAAGGATGGTAAGTAGTGGTATATTTTGAATGTTTAATATTTCCTACTTATGAAAACTAACATCTTAAGTTTAGGTCAATTTCTTGAAAAGGCTTTGTTGTGTAAATGAAAAATACATCTCTTTAAATATATGATGATCATGATGTTTTTATTGCTTATGTGCAAAAGATTAAGAATAGAATGTTTCCATTATTTGAATATTCATCAATAAAATTGCTACTAAAAATTGTTTCAAATAAGTTTTCTCTTTGGCATTTTTATTTTGCACATTTAAACTTTTATGCTTTGAAGTTCCTTTAAAGGACCTAGTGATAGGAATGCCAAAGATTGACATTCAAATAGTATGTGTAAATATGATTAATGGGAAATCAACATAAGCATCCTTTCTTGAAAAAGCGATTAAGAGTATTATGATATATATGTGGTCCTATCAAGCCCATATTAATTGGTAGAAGTAGATGTTTTCTTTAAATAATTATAGTGAAAAAAACTTGGGTTTATTTGTTAAAAGGGAAAAGAGAAATGCTCAGTAATTTTAAAGAAATCAAAATTACAGTTGAGAAGTAAAGGGATTGTTATTTAAGATTTTAAAAAACAAATGGAGGCAATGAGTACACCTCACATGATGTTGATGATTTTTATAGACAAAATGGTGTTTGAGAGGAAGAATAAAACTAATATGAATATGGTTAGATGTATGTTAAAAGAAAAAAAAGTATTCAAAAGCGTTATGGGGATATGTTGTTGCTTATGTTGTATATTTGTTGAATAAGTTTCCCATAAAACATCTTTGTAATGTCATATCTAAGGAAGTATGGAGTTTATACAAGTTAAAAATTAACTACTTAATAATTTTTTACAGTGTAGCATATGCTAAAATACAAGAAAAAAGGGTTAAACTTGATCATAAGAGTCATAAGTATGTCATACTAGGATATGGAAATAGTTCTACTAGCTAAAAACTATATAATCTTGTAATTAAAAAATGGCATTGTCAAAGGATGATTAGTTTGAAGATATGAAATTGGATTATGAAGGACAATAATAATAACTTGTCTTAGAAAGAGAACAAAAGCAAATGGAAAAACAACATCATAATATACCATCATCACCATGCCAAGCTAAAATTCAGACATCACCAAATGATACCTATAGTTTAACTTCAATAAAGATAAAGAGTATGTAGGACATATATGATTCCCAATATAAAATTAACATTGATGATTTTAGCATATTATGTCTTTTCATAAGATATGATCCAATGACAATTGAAGAATCTTCTCAAGAAGTTATGTGCAAGAAAGTTATGGAAGATGAAATAAATTTTATTGGCAAGATAAATACTTAGGAGCTTATTACTCTTCCTAAAAAACACAAGGTAAATGGCATTAAGTGAATGTTAAAAAAATGCTTAAAGGTAGGTAGAAAAACACAAGGATATATTGGTGGTAAAGAGCTATAAGCAACAGTATAAAATAGATTATAAAAAAGTGTTTGCTCTGATATCTTAACTTTAAACAATAAGATTGTTAATTTCACTTGCAAATTAAAAAAAAAAAAAGTTGTAGATGGATGCAAAGTTAACTTTCCTTAATGGTTATCTTGAAGAAGTATATATAGAGAAACCTGTAGACTTTGTGATGAAAGGATAAAAACTAAAGGTATGTAAACTGAATAAAGCTCTTTATGGATCAAACAAGCATTGCGAGCATGGAATTCTAAGAGTGAGGCTTCTTTAAAGAAGAATGTTTTTTTTCAAATGTCCATATATCATGCTTTATATAGGAAAACTAACTCTCAAGAAGATTTTTTTTTTGTTTGACTATATATGGATAATCTAATATTCGCAAGCAATAATCTTTTCATGATTGAGGGATTTAAACAAATATGGTGGAAGAGTTTGAAATCACAGATATAGGACTTATGTCTTATTATTTTAGAAATTAAAGTAAAGCAAAGTAGCCATTGGATTTTTTTTTCATAAGAAAAATGCAAGGCAGAGATTTTAAAGAAGTTTGCTATGGAAAATTGTCAACAAGTTGACACTTTAGTTAAGTATGGTACCAGGCTAACAAAAAACAAACATTAACGAATCCAAATTATTACAAACATCTTGTTGGGTTCTTATATTATTTAAATTGCACTACACCTAACATAGTATTTGGAGTTGGTTTGCTTAGTGAATTTATAGAAATTTAAAATTTTCAAGCAACCAAGAGGATTTTATGGTTTATTAAAGGCACATCCACTTATGGTTTGTTTTGTCCATCTTCATAAAATCTTGAACTTGCAATTTATAGTGACAATTAATGGGTTAGGGTTATTAAGAATGAAAAAGTAATATTGATTTTGTGTGTTTACTTGGGTGAAGAAACTTTTACTTAGTCTTCTAAAGTACAATCCATTGTAGCCCTTTTAACTTGTGAGGTTAAGTATGTTGTAGTTACCTCTTGTGTTTTCCATGCTATTTGGTTAAGGGAATTTCTAGAGGAACTACAACAAAATTAGAAGAAAGCAATAAGCTTTTATGTTGATAATAAATTAATTAATGAATTAGCTATTCATGAAAGATCAAAACACATTGGTGCTCATTTTTATTTCATAAGGGAGCATTTGAATGAAAAAGAAGTTAAGTTGATTCATATGAAAATCAATGTGCAATTTGCTAATATATTCACAAAGCCTTTTAAAGTTGATACTTTTCATTATTTAAAGAAGTTAGGAGTTATGGCACCAAAATAAACAAGTTTAAAAGAGGAGAATGTGAGGAATTAAACTTGTTTATTGAAATTTAGAAATAGAGGGATATGTTGATAATGGAAATGATCAAATATTAGTGGCCATTTGGTATTGCGATTGAAATGGAGATTAAACCAAAAACAGGTCTATGGCATTTGGTAACAAAAAAATACAATTTAATTTGTTATGGGACCCACCACAAAAAATAATCAAAATTGCTTTTTTAAGAATCAAAAACTTCTAACGTTCTCTCCTCTCCACACGGCAACTCTTTCTCTCTACAGTAGTAGTGCTCTCTCTCTCTCTCCACAGTCAAGGTAGCTTCCGGAGACACCACCATCATCCCCCTCATCACTGGTAGCTTTTTCTCCACTCCAAAAGCTCCACCGTAACCACCTCTAGTGAGAGCAAGAAGCCCTAGTGTCGAAGCAGCAGTGGAAATAGCAAGCTTTCAATGCTCCTATTGGCCACCACAAGCCACCATTTTTTATGCGCCACCACAGGAAGAACCACATCAGCCTCCTTTACCCATTAACATCGGCCATTGAAGCTCTCATAGTTGTCGGTCGAACGCCACCGTTCACGTGAATAGTAGCGTTGCACTGTTCATGTGTTAAGAAGACGTGAACAATACAACGCACCCTTTCACTCAATGCATGTTTTAAAATTGGACTTCGGCTGGACCTCCTCTCGGCTCAGCTCAAGTCCAGCAGAGTTGGGCCTTTTGACCCAACTTGGCTAAGCCAACCTATTTAGTTGAGTCAAGCCTAGTTAAATTTTTTTAAAAAATATATAAAAATCATATTTAAAAAATAAAATAAAATATATAGATAGAAATCAACTCTAATTAAAGGAAAAGACACGTGATTTCATTTTACTCCACAACCCTATTTTTTTTAATTGATCATGGATCATAAACTTGCAACTGCATTTGGCTTTGGAATTATATCTCTACAACTAGATAGCAAATGGTGTTATTAATGATATTGTTATCAAATATCGTTCCTCGATCAAATAGCAAGGGATCGCCTAGGCATTCATGTATCGATTTAGTTCGTGATGAAATTACTAATTTGATAAAAGAATAAAAACAAATATCTTCTTTTTTCATGAATTATTAATTATATTTTATTGTTATTATTATTAATCTACAAAATTTTAAAAACAATATATGTGTGTGAGTGTGTTCTTTAAAGTAATGTCATAAGTTGATAGCAATATGAAAAGCATGATAACCAAACACACGAAACTATTTTTTTTCAACATCAAACTCAATCACAATTTTATCTAAACACTTCAATTTCAATTGTAAACCACAGTTAAAAGTGCTTTTCATGAAACTGTTTTTTTAAATCTCAATCACAAAAGTAAAAGCAATATCAAACACACCCTTATACTCCTTCTATGAAAGCTAAAATTAGTGTCTAGGAAACTTTAAACATAATAAATTAGTCAAATGTTACATTTAGTTTTGTTGATATTAGCAATTGATGCCTATATAAGCATACGGTCTATACTTGTAAGAACATGAGCTAATAAAAAAAGATATACAAAACTTTTAAAAGTCCAATACCATATGTGTGAGTTTTCATTCTATTCTAAATTGTTTCCTTCAATTCCAAAATAGAAAGACCGCTTGAAGAATTGAATCTTGAACATAAGTGTCTAGCTAGAAAATTATGGTAGCAACCACTAGAAGTAGCCATATTCAAATAGAACATTCTTAAGGAAAATAAAAATTGAAGAGATAGCAATCACATGCCATTAGCAAGTCATGTCAAGATTAATATTCAAATTTTAAGAATCACATGACTTTGAAGATTAAAGGGAGTGTTTGAATTAGTTTTAAAGTCTCCAATTTGTTATGCGTTTTAGTTCTCCCAATTGTCCCCAGGATATATACACATATTGATTAAAAATATATTATCTCTTAAGTCTTGAATTATTCTAGAATAGTAAAAATATGTGTTCATCATATTGTAAATCTTAGAGGTGAAAAATGGCTAAAAGTAGTCATACTCAAATAGACAATTCTTAAGGAAAATAAATTGAAGAGATAGCAATCACATGTCATTAGCAAGTCATGACAAGATTAAAATTCAAATTTCAAGAATCACATGACTTTCAAAAGTGTTGGAATTAGTTTTAAAGTCTCTCATTCTTTGTGCGTTTTAGTTCTCCCAATTGTCCTCTAGATATATATACGCGTAACAATTATAAATGCATTATCTTTCAACTCTCTTGAATGATTCTAGAATAGTAAAAGTATGTGTTCATTATATTGTAAATCCAAGTCCAAGTCTATAGAAACTCTCTCTTGAAAGAGTAACTTAATATGAAGGAGATTTGATCTCCGCCATCTTTAATTTTCTCCTCCAAGTATTTCTAACAGTTGGTCATGCAGTCAAGCATTTTAACAAGCATGGACCTATAAAAAAGAGCAATAATGACTTGGCTTTGTGATATAAATGAGTCGGGCCAGATTGTATTAAATGATTTCTAAAAAGTTTTGGGGGTGGAGGATTTTAGACAAGTAAGTAAGAAAATATGTATACGAAGGTTGTTCATACTCTGAAATATGTGTTCTTGCCACCAATCCTGGTCAAAGAGGTAAGAGTTGGAGTTAATGTTTGTTATCATGTGGAGTGACAGGACATTCCCTCTGACTAAGGGTAGAAAAATATTTTGACCAACAATTAGTTATGATGATGTGAAATGTTCGTAGGAAATAAATTGGCATTTCTTATGCTTGGAATAATAATTTCACGTCGATTATAATTCCAGGGCCCGTTGGGAAAATGATTTTGGTAAAAAAAAAATATATTTTCATTGAATATCATAGAATTCCTCTCGTGCTTCCAGAATAAAAATAGCTAGTCGAAACATTAGGTTAATAATGTTTATTCATATTCTTATCCTGTTACATAAACTTTTTAAAACAAACAAAATGAAAAAAAAAAAAAACAAAGGCAAAAACCAGTGTAGTTTTATAAAAGAATGTATGATGCTAATGTATTTAATTAGCTACTTTAGCTATAAATAATAATTAAGTTGTTGAAATTGTGTTAAATTTCATTTTCCAAAAAGATTTTTCACTAAATAGTGACTTAAAATATTTCTCGCTTAAATAGTGATTTAAAATATTTATCACTAGTGGTTCGTGTGTATTATAGTTGAAGAATGAACAATTAAACGGTTTATAATTTGCAACTATCTAGTCTTTTAAAAATTATTCAAAGTAAAAAAAGATCAAATTTTCAGATAATAAATATTGTAACAACTAATCTTGTTTTACTGTTTTCGTTGGGTATATTATACCTAGAAAACTCAACAATAGTATTAGAGTCATTGCTAGACAATTAAAGTTATTGTTTGCATGTTTTATTTGTTACTGGTGTTAATTTTCGATTAATTTTATGTGCAAAAATTAAATTTGCCAGAATTAATTTTTCTCTCATGATTAAAAAAAGAACGACTATTGTTCCGGCCATATTTGGATGGATTATTTGAATCTAGCCAATATCTATTATTTTAGTCGAAAACATAAATTAAAAAAAAACAAATTAGTTGTCACAACCACTAGTCGTCGCTTTTCAACCACAAAAATGTCAGAAAGGCGATCATACATGGGATATTGCCTCGTTCATGGTGGTTATGCAAGGCAACGATAACCACAATTGTTGATGCACTGCTCATCGATAGCTAATCACTTGGAAAAGCAACAACAACCATTACAAGTGTTTTTGTGTTTACTCTGGCGGTTGGCAATGCCCTACACCAAAAGTAACCTGGGAGAATAAAAAAATGATAGGCAAAATTATCAATCTTCCACTAAAATATTTTTTTTTAAGGTATTATGGCATTGCCCCACTTAATTAGATTCGGTGCAAAATTACAATTTCCCCCCTTCAAATATAAAATATTAATTCTATATTTTAAAACCAAAAACTAAATTCAAATAATTGTATGATTAATTTTTCTAATAGAATTTGCATTGAATTACAATGTTTAACTCAAAATGTCTTGTGTTTTGTTAAATCCTAATTGGATTAGTATTTAATTAAAATGTTTAATTAAATAATGTTTAGAAAAACAGTTTTTTTAAGCCATAAAATTTTGTTTAAATGTTCATAAAATAATTTTCAATGTTAATAAGAATTTTAGTTTGATTAATTTTCTTATTAAATTTTTAATTTTTCTTCAAAGAGAATTTATATTAAGTAAAATGTACTATTTTGTCATGTTATGTATGAGAGCTAATTAATTGATAATAAATTCATCATTAATATATTAAGTACATAAAACCAAATTTTTATTCATGGATAACATGGCGAGTCAATCAAGATTCCATTTTTATAATATTCAATGGATTTAGATTTATTATTAAGGACACATATTATTTTTTTATAATAATGATATTTTTATGGATCAAATAATTATATAAATGGTTTGTATATACCTGAATTTAATATGTCCATGTTCAATATAAACTACAATAAAAATTGAAATAAAAACTAGAATAAGTATTAAGAAACTTCATTTAAATATAAATGGTTAATATTTCATAAGATATTTCACGAATTATCTAAAAGAGAATAAGATTGTCTACTTCTCTTAGAACACTAAATCTAGATAATATAATTTCTTAATGCTAAAACATTGGATTTTTAGCTTGAACCTTAAGAAACACAAAATCTTTAAAATTTTGGTAGGACATGTAATGAATCAATGAGATAAGGACCTCTTATAGAAGTTATGAATAACATGTTGCTCATAATTGATGAGCCTACCAATTACTTGGAAGTAATATCTGATATGGATTCCAAGAAATGACTTGAAGCTATGGACTTTATGTGTTAACCAAGTTTGAAACTTGGTTGATCCACTTGAAAGTATAAAACCCAATGGATCTAAGTCGATCTTCCATAGAAAGACTAGCATGAAAGGCAATATAAAAAAATTCAATACAAGCTTTAGACAGTAAGACTATCCAATTTTAATGGTATAATTAAAAGATTTGATTTATCAAAAATATGAATAAACCTTGTGTTTATAAAAGGTTAGTGGGAGTGGTGTTGTTTTCCTAACGTTGTATATTGATGACATAATATTACTGAGAAATGAAATATCTCTACTTTGATTAGTAAATTTTTAGATGTGTCGCACCCCATCGCGAGAGCGCGGCGTCGCGGCGACCCTCCCTGTGAGCGGGGAAAATCATGTGGGGGTCTTATCTTTATTTTTATAAAAGGGAGTCACCACCTAGTATTATGGTTACTAAAAAACCTAAAACTGGTCTTTTAAAGATTCTAAGGCAAGGGACTGGTTATGTAAAGGGAAGGTTTTAGCACCCCTAATATGCCCTACCTAAGGTAAGCTGCTTGACATTTTGGTTTGCTTATGATTTGTTATGGTTTTGATCTTTCAAAGAATATGTTGGTTAAATGGTGATGGTGTATTATTCCCGCCGAATATTTTGGATATTAACCCCTTAGGATTTATTTATCCAAAAACACCAACAGTGAATAATAGCAAATTATCTCCGTCGAATATTTTGGATATTAAACCCTTAGGATTTATTTATCCAAAAACACCAACAGTGAATAATAGCAAATTATCCCCGCTGAATATTTTGGATATTAACCCCTTAGGATTTATTTATCCAAACACCGATAGTGAATAATAGCAAATTATCCCCACTAAATATTTTGGATATTAAACCCTTTTAGGAATTGTTTCTCTAAAAATCAATAGTGAATAATAAATTCCCAAAAATAAGATTTTGATATTTTTGGAATATTGGCCAATACCATTTGGATTTTTACAATCATGTTGTAGAATCCAAAAATACGAGAAATGATTTTTCTTTGTGAAATCCATGCTAAAACATATTTTCTCTTTGAACTCCAAGATAATATACATTTTTTTAAACAAAAAGAATTTTCAAAAATATGCTAGTGTATTGGCCGTATGCATAAAACCATATTTTGTTTAAAAATGATATTTTTTTATTTTGTAAAATTTGTATTTTTTATTTTATTTTATCATTTTTTATTTAATGGTGGGCTGGCTGCCCAGCCCTGATGGGCCAGGCTGCCAGCTCGGTCATTAATTTTACATCTGAGCTTTAAGCCCATTTAATCTCAGGCTGGGCTTCCAGCCCCCGTTATTTTTGCAACATGCCGGGCATAAAGCCCTGCCCAAATAGCCCAGCGGGGAGTGAATTAAATCACTCCCTCTACATGCAGAGAAGAAGAAGATGATGAATAGTGAATTTTTGGAGTGTGATGAATGGTGTGCCTGTTAACACCTTTGGGTAGAGGAGGTCAAGGTGGTTTTTCTGGTCGTGGTGGCATAAAAAATAGTGACCTATGGTGGTTGGAATGGACGTCGGAGGGTCACTGCCTAACGTTGCTGTCGTGGCTGTTGCACCTGCCAACCTTGACTGGGACCGTGGTTTGAGTTGTCGGTGGAGGGGGAACTTCTGGGAAGGTCGAGACGGTGCGTGGTGGCCGTAGTTGATGGCTGCTGGAGGAGAGATAGAGACACCGGAGTACCTGGTTTTAGTGAGAAGCAATCGACTAAAACGAGAGAGAAGTAAGGAAAAGAGCTGACGACGCCGTGACTAGTGAAAAATATTACTAGCATTTTTTTACGTAAATTTTACTCCTAATTCTCTACTTTTTCTCTTATTCGATCGTTCTTGCTCCCTCACCATTGTCTTTTTTTCTCTCTTTTTCTCTCATTCTTTCTTGCTCTCTCTCCCCTCTATTTCCCCCCTCTCTATTCGTTTCTTTTTTTTTTCTTTCCACACCCTTTTTCCTTGGTGGCAACTTCGACAAATGTATTTATAGGGAAAAATCATGCATGTTGTGTGTTGTGTTGCCGTCTATTGCAGAGGGCTGAGGTGCAGAGAACCGTTGCTCTGCTTTTCCTGCACTGTTTAGGTGTCAGAACAGTGCAGGAAACATGTAATTTTGATCCTGAGGTAAAGTGCAATTTGGTCCTTAAACCTCTAATTTTCCCAATTGCATCCCTAATCAATTTTAAACTTTTAATTTGTGCAATTGTATCCCCATCAGCATTTCGAAAGCATCCTTAGCTTTGCGCGTCCTTTTTTATTTTGGTCCCTGATTTCTGATTTGCGCGATTTAACCCTCGATTGAACATTAAACTCTTAATTTATTCAAATTGGTTGCCGATTTCGCATAATTGGCTTGAATAAATTCCAAATGGCCTCTGAAAATTTCATTCTCATCAATTGAACCCGAATTAAATTCAAGAACTTGATTTCTCATTGACTAAACCCTTAATAAAATTAATTTGACCAAATTAAAGTAAAATTAAGTTATTGCGCTTAATTAAATTATTCGATTAGACCCTAAATTAATCCTATAATATAATTATAGTTTTAAATTGGCCAACAATTAAATCCAATTGGCACATAAAAATATAATTATATCTTTTGACTTAATTTTTACACAGATTTATCCGATAATAAATTATGTTAGCCTTAATCTGTATTTTCCTTCATTTCTGGGCACAAAAGAGGTATGATCGAGCTCTTGAAACGCCAATATCTTTTGCCTTGATTTTCTTACCGATACCAGCTGTCGTAACCCAATTTTGGGTCACTCCCCAAAACTACCCGAAAATAACAAAAAAATAAAATAAAGGGATCTGATGTCAGCAAGTCAATCGAGGTGAAATATTGGATGTTTTCGAGAGCTCGATCGTATCCCTTTTGCATCCGAAAATAAAGAAAATCGCAGATTAAAGGTCGAAATAATTTATTATCAGATAAATCTGCGTAAAAACTAAGCAAAAAAAATATAATTATATTTTACGGGCCAATTCAATCTAATTGTTGGTTTTAAATTATAATTGTATTTTCAGAACTAATTTTGGGTCCAGTTGAAGGATTTAACTATACTTTAAATTGGTCGAATTAATTTTACTAAGGGTTTCGTTAATAAGAAATCAAGTTCTTAAATTTAATTTGGGTTCAATTGATGAAATTGAAATTTTCGAAGACCAATTTGATTTTTTTCAAGTCAATTATGCGAAATCGGAGGCCGAATTGAATAAGTTGAGAGTTTAATGGTCGATGGAGGATTAAATCGTGAAAATCAAAGAACCAAGGACCAAAATAAAAAAATCACGCAAAGCTAAGGTTGAAAGTGAATTTTTAAGGGGATATAATTGCACAAACTCACAAGTTCAAATCCAATTGGGGGGCAAATAAAGAAATTATAAATTGGAGGACCAAATCAGATTTTACCTTCTAAAAATTTTGAAATCTGCATGCACTGTTACGGCATGCATTGATTTTGAATTTTTCAGGCACTTAATTCACGTTGATCACGGCAAAATAACTCAGATTTTTCTTCCCATATCAATTTTGATCTTCTTCCCGAATTCATCTCCATCAATCAGCAAAACAGATCAAAGTTTCTTCCTATATTCGTCGTGATTTTATTCCCAGATTGTTTCCTTCAATATCACATTCCTGATTTTCCTCCCTGTCCTCTTGATTCTCCTTTATTGCCATCGATTTTGTTTAGCTGTCCATACCTTCCTCAAACACTGTGAACGATCGGGTCTCAACTGCTATAAATGATAGTTCACGCAGAGAAGGAAAAGAGGAGGAAAAACGCAGAAATGAAGAGAAAAAAACGAGAAACAGAGGAGGATTTACAGAGAGTAACGAAGACAGTAGAGTGAAAAAGAAACCACGAAAAAAACCAAGCATTTTGTTTCAATCAGCCCCAGACTCTCTTTCCTTTTCTTCTTTTTTTTCTCCCTCTCGGTCGTTCGACCGTCTTCTCTCTCTAAAACCAGAGAGCTTCTGTCTCTCTCTCTCTCTCGGTGCAGCAACTCCGGCCACCCACTCCGACCACCACACACCTCCCCGTAGTCACCATCATCCCCACCGTCACCTCAGAAGCACAGTAACCTCCTCCGGCGAGAGCAACAGCCACGACAGCAACGTGACCAGCGCACCTTCCGACGTACATTCCGGCCACCACAGGCCTCCATTTCCGACGAGACAACGACCAGAAGAACCACCTCGATATCCTCTACACAAAGGTGTTAACAGGTAAGTATTTCGTCACACGCGGGGAGTGAATCCATTCACTCCCGGGTCGGATCAAGTCGGGCCGGGTTTGGTACCCGGCCCGACCTCTAAAGGAACTGGGCTTCCAGCCCAGCCCAGCCGGGCTGGAGCCCAGCCCAGTAAAATAAATAAAAAAAACAAAAAATAAAAAAATACAATAAAAATATATAATTTTTTTTTATAGAAAAAATACTTTAAAAAAAATGTATTATTTTCTTGCATACGGCCAATACACTAGCATTTTTTTTAAAAAAAGAAATTGTTTTTGTTTAAAAAAAAATATATATTATCTTGGGTTTTCAAGAGAAAAATGTGTTTTAGCATTGATTTTACAAAGAAAAAATCATTTCTTGCATTTTTTGGATTTTACAACATGTTTGTAAAATCCAAAGGGTATTGGCCAATATTCAAAAAAATATAAAAACTTTTTTCGGTGATTTGTATTATTCACTATCGATATTTGGATAAATAAATCCTAAGGGTTTAAAATATTCGGCGGGAATGATACACTATTATTCACTGTCGGTATTTGGATAAATAAATTCTAAGGGGTTTAATATCCAAAATATTCGGCGGGAATGATAATTTATTATTCACTATCGGTATTTGGATAAATAAATCCTAAGGGGTTAATATCCAAAATATTCGGCAGAAATGATATATTATTATTCACTGTTGTTATTTGGATAAATAAATCCTAAGGGTTGATATCCAAAATATTCGGCGGGAATGATATCCCATTCGTCATTTAACCAACATTGTTTTGAGAGATCAAAATCATAACAAATCATAGCCAAACAAAAATACCAAGCAGCTTACCTTAGGTAGGGCGTACTAGGGGTGCTAAAACCTTCCCTTTACGCAACCAGTCCCTTACCCTAGAATCTCTGAAAGACCAGTTTAGGTTTCCTAGTAACCATAATACTAGGTGGCGACTCCCTTTTATGAAAATAAAGATTAGACCCCCAACACATGAATTTTCCCCGCGCACTGGGGGAAAGTCGCCACGACGCCGCAAACCAAAACGGAATTTATTTTTTGGGGTGCGACAGAATGGCGACTCCACTGGGGACTTTGGACTAAGCTTGATAATTTTGTTTATTTATGATATTTTATTGTTTTCATAATTGCTATAGGGATGGTTTATATTTTTAGAAGCTTTAGCATTCATCTTTACCTCCTGTCATCATAATATGCCTTGTCATGCATCACTTTTATTATTTTGAGAGCACACACTAAACTTTAAGTTAAGTGGGGGACTAGCAGCTTACCTATGACTTGAGTCAAGGTTGAAGTTTGTGTAAACCCCAACTCTGTGCTGAGTGTTTAGACTGGTAGTGATTGGTATACGAGCCATCCCGCTATTTGCTAAACCCCCATATCACCTTTACGAGGGTGATCACTAGGACAGCAAGAGACCCTCTTTAGAGACCAAGTAGTAAACCTATCCCATGTATCACGTATGAGAATTAGAACCAATCATTAGGGTGTATGCTCCCTCCATTTTTGTTTTGCATTAGGACAAACTCTTCTCGAAGCATTTTGAATTTAAGATTTTTGAGTGACACAGTGGCCATCACTTAGGAAATTTTCATTGTAGGATATAAGAAAAAATCTATTTTTTTTTTTTTTTACTATCATGTGTCACACCTCGAAGGGCAAGTCCGTAAAATAAAAAAAAAATCACGTGTCCCCTTGAAGGGTGAGTCCTAAAAAAATGCATTGACATTTCAACGTGCATTCTCGAAATTTTTGTTTATCATGCAATATCTACTCATCGAAGGGCAAGTCTGTCAAAAAAAAAAAAAAAAAGCAATCACGTGTCCCCTTGAAGGGTGAGTCCTAAAAAAATGCATTGACATTTCAACGTGCATTCTCAAAATTTTTGTTTATCATGCAATTACTACTCCTCGAAGGGCAAGTCTGTCAAAAAAAAAATGCATATACATGCATTCCCACAATTTGAAATAGGGCTCCCCCAATCTGTCATCCTCTGAAAGGTCAAGAGTTTGACATTTGATATTGTTAAGGAAAATTCACACCCAAAGAAATATCATTCGGTTTTTTTTTACAAGCCAGCAACAAAGCTTCTCCGCGTTCCAAGGAATTTAGTTGGGGCATATGCTCTGGTATTATTTGCATAGTGTTAATGCATCGTTAGTGGAGTTTAAGGAAATTCAGGTTTCATTTTAAGAAGCGCGGGTAGCTCATATATGAACCCATTGTCAGAAACCAGACATCAGTCAAAGAAGGTTGTACAGTCCATTTAAATATCATTGGATTTCTCTCCTGATCACGTAGAGTTTGTTGCGGCAGTGTCAAAACTAGAAATTTTATGCAGCCATGCACAGTAGACCACATTATTTGGCAAGCAAAGATAAAATATCCCGAGTGTGGGGACATAATATGGGATTGCTGAATCTATTCTGGTGTCTGAGAGTTTGAAGCATATGCACTGAAAGATTACATTGCTCAAGGAAGTGAAAGCGCCACAAGAGAGTTTTCTCGTCGTCTAGCATGATTTATGTACTTTGGTAATTTGTCTAGAGTGCTTTCTAGCGTGATTTCACTTTTATGTCCAATAAGGAAAAGCGAAAAAAAAATCTCTTTTAGGAACCTTAAAAAACAGATCTTTTGCAACAACAACTGCACTTTGCATTAAGAATGAATGGTTGAATTTTAAAACACGTAAGAGATTGAACATAATTCATGAAATTAATAAGTTTGGGAACCCATTAAGGAGAAGCTTTAAGCCCTAAACATGGTCAATGAAGAAAGTTACAGAAAGCTTAGGATTGGGACTCTAGTCACACAAAAGGAAAGAGATGATGTGATTACATAGATATTTCTGCTGGGTCTCATAAGGACATGCCTAGATAGGATACGGATATCACAATACACAGGGAATCGCTAAAAACAAAATGCAAGTCGATCAAAAAAAAAAAAAGCCCATTTGGAAGTTTAGATCAAAATAAAGGCAAAAATTTCAAAACTAATGAATTGTGTTTTTAGGTAGTCAAAATCCACAGGGGCATCAAACATAGTAAAAAAAAAAAAAGGAGAATAGGAGGAGAAGAAAGGATAGAGTTTTGTGTGGGCTTTAAGGTCTTTAAATCAGGTTAGCTCTAAAGATAATGTTCCCCAGATATATACATGTTAATTGATAATGCAGCTCGTAACCCCATATATTCTTTTATGGACGGGTTTTTGAGCTACGATCAGATAAAAATGGTTCCAAAAGCTAAGACTTTACTTAGAACACCTATCTAAGCTAATGGGAGAATTTAAGAAATAGAGTTCACACATCTAGGAAAGAAGAAATCAGTTTTGGATTTTCGACCACACTAGCTTCTATGTTTAGAATGAACTTCGAGCAAACTTACACATTGATATCAGAAATAACTCAGCTCATTATGGTTAAGTTGAAAAAAATAGATGGAAACCCCTAGTACTACGGTATTAAAACTTTCATCTGAAAATAGACTTATCCCCTGGGCATCCCAAACCGAAAAGAAGACCTTGAGTAGACTAGCAATGAATTTTTATCTTGATGGAGAAGTTTTCTATAAGAGGTCATCCGACGAGACTTTACTAAGAGGCCTAGATGAAGTTGAAGCCAAAGGCGCGTTACGAGAAGTCCATGAAGGGATTTGCTCAACGCATGCAAGAGGACATGATGGCTGAAAAAAAATACAAAGAGTTGATTATTTTTGAAACGACACTAGAGAAGGATTGCATTGACTATGTCCACAAGTGTCATAAATGACAAAATCAATGTCCCTCTGGCCCCTTCATTTCACTTGATATCTCTATGGCCTTTTTGCAATGTGGGGAATTGGTGTGATTGGGTCCATCAACCCAAAAGCCAAAAATGATCATAGGTTCATTCTCATGGCTACCAACTACTTTACAAACGGGGAGAAGATGAGTCATTTGCTCATATAACAAAAAAAATGGTCAAGAAATTTGTTGAGAGAGATTTGATATGTCAGTACGAACCACCATCAAAGATTATAACTGATAATGCACAGAACATCAATGGGAAGTTAATAACAGAACTCTCAAATTCCACACCTTATAGACTAAAGATGAAAGATGTGGTAGAAGTTGTTAATAAGAATGTCAAAAAAAAAAATATTAATAGACACCGAACTAGATGAAGCAGAATGGGCAGAAATCAGATATGAACAATTGAATTTGATAAAAAAAAAGGCTAATTTGACATCATTAATTATACCTAAGAAGGATAGCCAAAACACATGACCAGAAAGTCTGACCTCAAAAATTCCAAGAAAGAGATCCGGTACTGAAGGAAATATTACTTGTACCAGGATGAGATCAGAGTCAATGGGCCCCCAACTACAAAGGTTTTTATGTGGTGAAGAATTTGTTTTCAGGAGGAGTTTTGCTATGGATGGAGAAGGATTTAGTTAGGCCTGTAGATTCTCACTCTATAAAAATCATACCTGATATTTTGGAACTTCCCAATCAATTCAGCCAGGAATTCTTATTACAAGAAATTGATGACTTAATGATAGGACAAGAAAGACTTACAAAAAAAAAAAACATTGATCGAATTTACAGAATCCTTGACTTTAATAGTTTTTTTTACTATCATTGAAAAGCCCGGTAGTCAAAGGCTAGAATGTGAATTTTGATAGAAATACAACTAATTTCACATTAGCTTGGGGGTAAGAAACACAAGCAAATAATGATTCAATGGAATTCATCAAATTCATAGCGACAATAAATATATATTGGTGACCAGTAGATGAATGAGGATTAGCTCAAGGCAGGATTGCTTAAGCAGAATATAATGGTTTAACAAATCTCAAACAACAGTTAAGATTAACATCGCATTTGAGGAGCACCTTCAGAAATATCAACTTACTCGCGGATTTGGTTGTCTCCAAAATATATTGTCACATGAGTTGCATTATTGATAAAGGTCAAAAAGTATATGGGCCACCAAGACTAATTGTGGGATAACTGATTTTGAAGCCCATTGACTCGAGGTTCAGTTCATAGCATGGACATGAGAAGAAAAACCTCATTAATGACAACATTAGAATTCTTCACATGGATTGAGGAAAATTTGTTTAGAAGAAATTGAGTCTACTGCGAAGAGTTTCAGATTGCATGATCACATTTGCAAAAATTCGAGGTTAATAAGGACATATGGAAATACAATTGATGAAAACTCCATGACTGATGGACAACCGAAGATGAAGTCAGCATTTGGAAAGTCTTGCAATGATTTGTTAGCAGAACACACACAAGTCCAAGAACTGTTATTGAAAGAATCAAATAAAATGGATGACTTGTTAAACCCCTTTCATGATGAATCAAGCAACACCACGCTTGGGGGCATGTTCAGATTTTGATAAAAGCAAATCGCAGATAGCCCATAATAAGCAATGCGCTTGCGTTGAGTGGATGAATGACTTATGACAAACTTCAATGAGCCATCCAATCAGAGAAGCCTGCAAAGCTTTGAAGATTAGGCAAAGGCATCCTATGATAATGGAGCATTAGAGAAAGGGGACCTATGTTTTCAAAAGAGGTAACGAAAGCATGCACGTTATATTATCATAGCACTAAACCTGACAGGAAAGGTTTGATTAAATTATGTCACCCCAAATTTTGGAAAATATGGAGAAGCAGAATCTCAGGTGAACGAAACCATGGAAAAGAATATGAATTGAGGTCCAATGCTGCTTCATTCCTCGAGATGGGTAGGTCACCCAGAAAAATGAGACCACGCTAGCCGGGTAGGTCACCCAGAAAAATGAGACCATGCTAACCGGGTAGGTCACCCAGAAAAATGAGACCAGTCTAACCGGGTAGGTCACCTAGAAAAATGAGACCATTCTAACTTGGGTAGGTCACTCAGAAAAATGAGACCCTTCTAACCGGGTAGGTCACCCAGAAAAATGAGACCCTTCTAACTACTAACTTGGGTAGGTCACCCAGAAAAATGAGACCCTTCTAACTACTAACTTGGGTAGGTCACCCAGAAAAATGAGACCCTTCTAACTTGGGTAGGTCACCTAGAAAAATGAGACCCTTCTAACCGGGTAGGTCACCCAGAAAAATGAGACTCTTCTAACCGGGTAGGTCACCCAGAAAAATGAGACCATGCTAACCGGGTAGGTCACCCAGAAAAATGAGACCATGCTAACCGGGTAGGTCACCCAGAAAAATGAGACCATGCTAACCGGGTAGGTCACCCAGAAAAATGAGACCCTTCTAACTTGGGTAGGTCACCCAGAAAAATGAGACCCTTCTAACCGGGTAGGTCACCCAGGAAAATGAGACCATGCTAACCGGGTAGGTCACCCAGAAAAATGAGACCCTTCTAACTACTAACTTGGGTAGGTCACCCAGAAAAATGAGACCCTTCTAACTACTAACTTGGGTAGGTCACCCAGAAAAATGAGACTCTTCTAACTTGGGTAGGTCACCTAGAAAAATGAGACCCTTCTAACCGGGTAGGTCACCCAGAAAAATGAGACCATGCTAACCGGGTAGGTCACCCAGAAAAATGAGACCCTTCTAACTACTAACTTGGGTAGGTCACCCAGAAAAATGAGACCCTTCTAACTGGGGTAGGTCACCCAGAAAAATGAGACCATGCTAACCGGGTAGGTCACCCAGAAAAATGAGACCATGCTAACCGGGTAGGTCACCCGTCAAAATGAGACCAACTTCATTTTTTTTTCTTTACAACACTTACTAGTTAAAGTCTTTTACAAAGACTCTAGTCGTAAGTATTGTAAAGAAGGGGGCAACTGTCGTAACCCAATTTTGGGTCACTCCCCAAAACTACCCGAAAATAACAAAAAAATAAAATAAAGGGATCTGATGTCAGCAAGTCAATCGAGGTGAAATATTGGATGTTTTCGAGAGCTCGATCGTATCCCTTTTGCACCCGAAAATAAAGAAAATCGCAGATTAAAGGTCGAAATAATTTATTATCAGATAAATCTGCGTAAAAACTAAGCAAAAAAAATATAATTATATTTTACGGGCCAATTCAATCTAATTGTTGGTTTTAAATTATAATTGTATTTTCAGAACTAATTTTGGGTCCAGTTGAAGGATTTAACTATACTTTAAATTGGTCGAATTAATTTTACTAAGGGTTTCGTTAATAAGAAATCAAGTTCTTAAATTTAATTTGGGTTCAATTGATGAAATTGAAATTTTCGAAGACCAATTTGATTTTTTTCAAGTCAATTATGCGAAATCGGAGGCGAATTGAATAAGTTGAGAGTTTAATGGTCGATGGAGGATTAAATCGTGAAAATCAAAGAACCAAGGACCAAAATAAAAAATCACGCAAAGCTAAGGTTGAAAGTGAATTTTAAGGGGATATAATTGCACAAACTCACAAGTTCAAATCCAATTGGGGGCAAATAAAGAAATTATAAATTGGAGGACCAAATCAGATTTTACCTTCTAAAAATTTTGAAATCTGCATGCACTGTTACGGCATGCATTGATTTCGAATTTTTCAGGCACTTAATTCACGTTGATCACGGCAAAACAGCTCAGATTTTTCTTCCCATATCAATTTTGATCTTCTTCCCGAATTCATCTCCATCAATCAGCAAAACAGATCAAAGTTTCTTCCTATATTCGTCGTGATTTTATTCCCAGATTGTTTCCTTCAATATCACATTCCTGATTTTCCTCCCTGTCCTCTTGATTCTCCTTTATTGCCATCGATTTTGTTTAGCTGTCCATACCTTCCTCAAACACTGTGAACGATCGGGTCTCAACTGCTATAAATGATAGTTCACGCAGAGAAGGAAAAGAGGAGGAAAAACGCAGAAATGAAGAGAAAAAAACGAGAAACAGAGGAGGATTTACAGAGAGTAACGAAGACAGTAGAGTGAAAAAGAAACCACGAAAAAAACCAAGCATTTTGTTTCAATCAGCCCCGGCATCACAGCTCTCTTTCCTTTTCTTCTTTTTTTTCTCCCTCTCGGTCGTTCGACCGTCTTCTCTCTCTAAAACCAGAGAGCTTCTGTCTCTCTCTCTCTCTCGGTGCAGCAACTCCGGCCACCCACTCCGACCACCACACACCTCCCCGTAGTCACCATCATCCCCACCGTCACCTCAGAAGCACAGTAACCTCCTCCGGCGAGAGCAACAGCCACGACAGCAACGTGACCAGCGCACCTTCCGACGTACATTCCGGCCACCACAGGCCTCCATTTCCGACGAGACAACGACCAGAAGAACCACCTCGATCTCCTCTACACAAAGGTGTTAACAGGTAAGTATTTCGTCACACTCGAAAATCTGCCATTGTTACTGTTCATCTTTCTTATTTTTGCATGCGGGGGAGTGAATCCATTCACTCCCCGGGTCGGGTCAAGTTGGGCCGGGTTTGGTACCCGGCCCGACCTCTAAAGGAACTGGGCTTCCAGCCCAGCCCAGGCGAGCTGTAGCCCAGCCCAGTAAAATAAATAAAAAAACAAAAAATAAAAAAATAAAATAAAAATATATAATTTTTTTTTATAGAAAAAATACTTTAAAAAAAATGTATTATTTTCTTGCATACGGCCAATACACTAGCATTTTAAAAAAAAAAAGAAATTGTTTTTGTTTAAAAAAAAAAATATATTATCTTGGGTTTTCAAGAGAAAAATGTGTTTTAGCATTGATTTTACAAAGAAAAAATCATTTCTTGCATTTTTTGGATTTTACAACATGTTTGTAAAATCCAAAGGGTATTGGCCAATATTCAAAAAAATATAAAAACTTTTTTCGGTGATTTGTATTATTCACTATCGATATTTGGATAAATAAATCCTAAGGGTTTAAAATATTCGGCGGGAATGATACACTATTATTCACTGTCGGTATTTGGATAAATAAATTCTAAGGGGTTTAATATCCAAAATATTCGGCGGGAATGATAATTTATTATTCACTATCGGTATTTGGATAAATAAATCCTAAGAGGTTAATATCCAAAATATTCGGCAGAAATGATATATTATTATTCACTGTTGTTATTTGGATAAATAAATCCTAAGGGTTGATATCCAAAATATTTGGCGGGAATGATATCCCATTCGTCATTTAACCAACATTGTTTTGAGAGATCAAAATCATAACAAATCACAGCCAAACAAAAATACCAAGCAGCTTACCTTAGGTAGGGCGTACTAGGGGTGCTAAAACCTTCCCTTTACGCAACCAGTCCCTTACCCTAGAATCTCTGAAAGACCAGTTTAGGTTTCCTAGTAACCATAATACTAGGTGGCGACTCCCTTTTATGAAAATAAAGATTAGACCCCCAACACATGAATTTTCCCCGCGCACTGGGGGAAAGTCGCCACGACGCCGCAAACCAAAACGGAATTTATTTTTTGGGGTGCGACACCAGCCCTCTTTTATTTTATTTTTTTATTTTTAGATAGTTTTGGGAAATGACCCAAAATTGGGTTATGACAGTTGCCCCTTTCTTTACAATGCTTACAATTAAAGTCTTTGTAAAAGACTTCAACTAGTAAGTGTTGTAAAGAATGATAAAGTTGGTCTCATTGTGATGGGTGACCTACCCAAGTGAGAATAGTCGAGTTGGTCTCATTGATGACAAGTGACCTACCCTGTTAGCATGGTCTCATTGTTCCGGGTGACCTACCCAAGTTAGAATTGTCTCATTATTTCGAGTGACCTACCCAAGTTAGAATGGTCTCATTGTTCCGGGTGACCTACCCTGTTAGCATGGTCTCATTGTTGACCTACCCAAGTTAGAATGGTCTCATTGTTCTGGGTGACCTACCCTGTTAGCGTGGTCTCATTGTTGACCTACCCAAGTTAGAATGGTCTCATTGTTCCGGGTGACCTACCCTGTTAGCATGGTCTCATTGTTGACCTACCCAAGTTAGAATGGTCTCATTGTTCCGGGTGACCTACCCTGTTAGCATGGTCTCATTGTTGACCTACCCAAGTTAGAATGGTCTCATTGTTCCGGGTGACCTACCCTGTTAGCATGGTCTCATTGTTGACCTACCCAAGTTAGAATGGTCTCATTGTTCCGGGTGACCTACCCTATTAGCATGGCCTTATTGTTCTGAGTGACCTATCCAAGTTAGAATGGTCTCATTGTTCCGGGTGACCTACCCAAGTTAGAATGGTCTCATTGTTCGGTGTCACCTACCCTGTTAGCATGGTCTCATTGTTCGGGTGACCTACCCGGGTCTCATTATGACGGGTGACCTACCCGGATTAGATGGGATCTCAATGGTGATGGGTGACTTACCTAGGTCTCATTATGACGGGTGACCTACCCAGGTTAGAATAGTTACGATGGTCTCAATGGTGACGGGTGATCTACCCAGGTCTCATTATGACGGGTGACCTACCTGGATGGAAGATGGAGGTGAGGGTCTCATTATAATGGGTGATCTTCCTGAATATAATTGGTGAAGATGGGGATGCAATGCATGATGATGTATGTATACTTACCTGAGAAATACAAGTCCCCTTTCTCTGATGCTCCATTATCATAGGATGCGTTTGCCTAATCTCCAAAGCTTTGTTGTCATTCATCCGCCCAACTTAAGCATATTGCTTATTCCGGGTTATCTGTGATGCTCTTTGCTTTCATTGTTTATTAAGTCTGAACTTGCCCCCAAGTGTGGTGTTGCTTGATTCCTTGTGAAGGGGTGTAACACATCATCCCTTTTCTTTGATTCTTTCAATAACAGTTCTTTGATTTGTGTGTGTTTTGCTAACAATCATTCGCAAGGCTTGTTAATGTTGATCTCATCTTCGATTGTCAAATCAACATGGAGCATTCATCAATTGAATTGCATTTCTTCCAACACATGTCATTTATTAACCTTCACGGAATTGTCAAGTCATTCAAAAATGCATCCAAAAACTCAATCATTGCATGCTCAATGTTATCCTCAATAAATTTTGCTCAGATCGCGAGAGGGGATGTAATGTTATCATCATCCGCAATCATGCGATGAATTGCACCTTGAATTGATCCAACTGTTGTTATACAATTTGAAACTCTTCGTCAAAGAATTATAATGTTGTCATTTAGCAAGGGTTATATACTTTTCAATGCAATGAATATATATATATATATATATCCATGCAATGAATTGAACCTTGAGTCGATGGGCTTCAAAATCAGTTATCCCACAATTAGTCTTAGTGGTACATATACTTTTCAATATTTATCAACAATGCAACTCATGTGATGACATCTTCGTTTTTATCACGCGTATTCATGTAGTGAAGCGGAGCTGTAATCAACAACTTCAAAACATATATTCCCTTAGTCAACCTTGATGGCGTGCATACTCTTCAACATTTATCAAAATGTACCCATGAGACAATATCTTTTGGAGACAACAAAATCTGATGTCGGCTCCAATATTTCAAAATTCTATTAATGCCCTTCAAATGCAATGTTAGTCTCAACTGTTATTGGAGCTTGTTAAACCATCATTCTCTATTAAGCAACTCTGCCTTGAGTTGATCTATTGATGCTCATTCATCTTTTTATCACCAAAATTTTATTATTATTATTTTTTTGCCTCCCAAGTGGATGTGAAAATGTTTACATCCCTGTCAAGATCTATATCGTGGCCTCTTACTGTTCGGCTTTCCAATAAAAAAATTGTCAATTAAGGATTTTACGCATTCGATCATTATTCTCTTTGTTTACAAATATTTCTTGTTCTGAAATTTAGTCACCGATTTCAAAGATCATGTGCATCCAAAGTCTAATCCTTGAAATTAAATCAAAGAGATGTTATTTGGCAAAAATCAAATTCATTTGGTCAAATACCCAACATGATATTTAATGCATGCAAACCTGTAATTATCTTGTATTTTGTTAGCAGTAGTTGTCTCATTATGAGATTGAAATTCCTTTTTTTTCTATGGTTTTTTTTTAATCTCTGATTTTGGGGGTATGCTTTTTTATGGTACATGATAAAGTGTGATTTTCAAACAATTAAAGTGTCGAGTAAAGACCTGAGATTCAGTTGAAAATTTATCTCGTTTTTCAGTACTTGCTTTATCACTATGCATAACAACTTGTAACTTACTTCGTGAAATTACAACCCTTATGGGAAAACTCTAACAAATTTGGAGCGCGCCACTTATCAGTTAAAGTTGCTTGCTTGATCAAGAAGGACTTTTCAAAACATGTAATGAGGCTATGGTTCATGGCTACAAAAGAAAAGGGAATTCATAGGCTCAAAAAAAAATGTTTAAGGGTTTCAAAGACCTAGGATCACCATCATCTAGTTGTTAACTCTTTTTCTCTTGTTGTCTTTGTAGAAGAAACGATATTAATTATCTTAACATGATTTTTTATCAATCAACTAATGCTCTAAGAATCTCTACAACCATGTCAATCCTTTCATTAACAATTTCAAACTTAAAAGGAAATACTAAAACTCAAACCATCATTTGTCATCTAATGCTATTCCATCTTTTATTGCACTCAGTATAATCTAACAAAACAATTCTGTAATATTTTCATTTGATGAATAACTTATCTTAAAGACTCGATAATCTTAATAACATTTCTTTCTATATGAGGTTTGACTAAAGGTGCCAAACAGACATGGTATAGTTCAATATTCTCTTCTTTTTTCTTATTTTTTCTTTTCTTCTTTTTCTTTTCTCTTTTTCTGAACTTATCCTTGGCATCGACTCTTGATTTGTTTGTTTTTTTTTGTGCCATGTCCTACCTCAATTTGCTTGTTCTCCAATATTGGATTTTTGTTGTTAAACATCCCCTTTTTTTATTTCTAATATTGTTATTGTATCCTCAAACTATAAATCTCTTATTTGCCCCCAGTGTATTTTCCCCCAATGTGAGGGTGTGATCCATGTCGGTTTTTTTCAAATAAATATAATATCAGGCTCAAATTAGGATTAACAAGGAATACATATTTCAAGAATAGTTAAGGAAATAAACAAAGATGGCCTTTTATCATTTTAAGCAAAGTTGGTTTTAACTGGTAAATTTTGACCTCGTCCAGTGTAATGATTTGGACGTGCAAGAGTCATGATTCGCAGGTCAATAACTACCGAATCCATCACAAGTCAATATGCATACTAATAAAGCTTAGTTCTATGCAGTGGTTCAAAAACTCGGTGTATGGTCTTAGAAATTGTTTGGTCACCTGGTATTGGTCATCATGTCATTCAACAAAAGTTTAGTCAATTCTGCAATCAAAAATACTTTTAATTTTCAAGAATGATCAACTTTAAATTTTGCATGTTGGATTTTGATCAAAATATCTTGTCAAAAATAAGAATGTTAAAACATCTTTTGATTTCAAAACAACAAAAAGACAAGGAAAACACATGCTTTAATGAGATGATGATTTAACCTCAAAACAAGTGATAGCCAATGAGATTCGATGCTTTTCTCAAACATTTTAAACAATCATTTATGTCTTGTCGTTGCTCATTGACCTTGCTGATGCTCGCAATGCTTTATTGCCGACACTGCCGATGATATCCTCTACAAAACTTGACTTGCCTTTTATTGATTAACTTTCACACTTGATTACTGAAACTCTTGCAACTATTCATCTTTCTTCATTTGGATTATATTGCAAAAAGAAGACAATTTTTTTGACAGACTCGCCCTTCGAGGAGTGACACGTGATTGTAACAATTGCATGCTAAACAAAAGCTGTGAGAATGCATGCTGAAATGTATATGTATTTTTTTTTACAGACTCGTACTTCGAGGAGTGACATGTGATCGTAATAATTGTATGATAAATAAAAATTTGATTTTTGCTTAAACCTTACAATGAAAATTTCCTAATTTATGGCTACTGTGTCACCCAAAAATCTTGAATTCAAGATGCTTCGAGAAGTGTTTGCCTTAATGCAAAACAAAATGAAGGGAGCATACACCATAATGATTGGTTCTAATCTATGCACAACAAATGGTGAGTTTGCTACTTTGGCTTCTAAACAGGGTCTCTTGCTGTCCCAGTGATCAACATCGTGAAGGCAATATGGGGGCTTAGCAGATAATGGAATGGTACGTATACCAATCACTACCAGTCCAAGCACTCAGCGAAGAGTTGGGGTTTACACAAACTTCAACCTTGACTCAAGTCATAGGTAAGCTGCTAGTCCCCCACCTAACTTAAAGTTTAATGTGTGTGCCAACAGTAAAAGGTGATGCATGACAGAACTTCTTTCTTTTTTTTTTGCATATTCAATATGTCATGCATGATAGGATATAAAGATGCATGCTTAAGCTTCTGAAAAATATAAACTATTCATAGCAATATGAAAAAAAAAAAAAACATATCATAAACAATCAAAATTGCCAAGCCTAGTCCAAAATTCCCCAGTGGAGTCACCATCCTGTCGCACCCCATCGCGAGAGCGCGGCATCGCGGCGACCCTCCCCATGAGCGGGGAAAATCATGTGGGGGTCTTATCTTTATTCTTGTAAAAGGGAGTCGCCACCTAGTATTATGGTTATTAGGAAACCTAAAACTGGTCTTTCAAAGATTCTAAGGCAAGGGACTGGTTGTGTAAAGGGAAGGTTTTAGCACCCCTAATACGCCCTACCTAAGGTAAGCTGCTTGACATTTTGGTTTGCTTATGATTTGTTATGGTTTTAATCTTTCAAAGAATATGTTGGTTAAATGGTGATGGTGTATTATTCCCGCCGAATATTTCGCATAATTGGCTTGAATAAATTCCAAATGGCCTCTGAAAATTTTATTCTCATCAATTGAGCCTGAATTAAATTCAAAAACTTGATTTCTCATTGACTAAACCCTTAATAAAATTAATTTGACCAAATTAAAGTAAAATTAAGTTATTGAGCTTAATTAAATTCTTCGATTAGACCCTAAATTAATCATAAAATATAATTATACTTTTAAATTGACCAACAATTAAATCGAATTGGCACATAAAAATATAATTATATCTTTTGACTTAATTTTTATGCAGATTTATCCGATAATAAATTACATTAGCCTTAATCTGTATTTTCCTTCATTTCTAGGCACAAAATAGGTATGATCGAGCTCTTGAAACGCCAATATCTTCTACCTTGATTTTCTTACCAATACCGGCCCTCTTTGATTTTATTTTTGGATAGTTTTGGGGAATGACCCAAAATTGAGTTATGACAAGATGCGTGAGAATTTCTCTATCAAGAAATTTAAAGTAACCAATATATTGGATATATAGATTTATAAAGATAGGTCAAGAAGGTTTCTTAGATTGTCTCATTCCATATTTATAAATTAGATGCTAACATAGCTTAGCATGGAAGAATCTAAGATTGAATAAACACCTTCATCTAAATAGATGTGTTCTAACACATAGATTAAAACAGATATGATGAAAATGGTATCATATACTTGGCTATAAGATCCATCAATGGAGAAGATAAACTAGAAGTTCAAAATTGTTTGAATAAATAATTTTTCAATAAAATGTTTTAAAAATAGTGAATACCAATCAACATATGTTTTAAATGGTAGTGTCCTGAGTTGCAAGAGTTCAAACCAAGAGAACACAACTAATTTTACAATTGAATAATAGTATGTTTGAGAAAAAAAATAGGTTTGGATCAAAAATTTCATCAATGTACTAGGTTGGTTTCTATCATTGTTAATCTAGTTGCCTTGTATTGTGATAATAATATAGTCATTCCATAAACAAAATAACTAAAGTCTCATCAATGATCCAAACAAGTACTTAAAAAATTTCATTTGATTTGATAAATAAGTGAAATAAAAGATACAAAGATAAAGTGAGTACCCACTAAAGAGAATCTATAAGATCTTCTTGCTAAGTCATTATCCATGCAGAAGCATTAATGTTACATGAGAGATTGGTTTTAGTGTTAGTGGGAGATTGATAATCTATAATGCCATAAAGTCAATCAATTGGTTATACAATGCATTCTCATATTCATGTAAATACATATTTATTATTAGTATTCATATAATAAAAGATTAAAAAAATATAATATTTTAGTTACGAATATAGAGTGAAGATAAAAAAATCCATGGGACAAAAATAATTTGCAAATAAAATTATAAAATTGTTATAATAATAGGATTCATATTGCATCAAGCATTTTTTATAAAATGTTCTTGGTCAATGCTCTCTTAAATATTGGATATTAACTAAAATCATAAAGACTAATGTGTATTATATTTCTTTCTTTATGATATGACAGAATAGCTAAAACCAATATGTAGACTTTTTTCATAAGGCATGTACATTGAACTGACCCACATGATAATGTCATATAGAAAGATCACATATGTCTATCAAAAGGTTTATATGATAGTTATATAAGTGATCCTTAGACTTGAGATCATTAAGTTATCTCACATAAAGAATATTATGGTTTGATCTTGTTACATGTTATATTAATTGAGGTAATGAAGAGGCAGGCATTAGGTATAACATAAACTATATAAAAGTACTAGAGTGATCAAGAGAGGATTTATCACCCTAGGTGAATTAGGAAAAATATTCTATTTGTTCTCAAATAGCAACAATTAAGAAATCCTTGGGCAATGTTCAAATATATTTAAAAAGAGGCTTTAATCTTATTCAAATGATTAATGACTATTATGTAAATAATAAACATGATCTAACATAGAAGATATAGTTTATCATTCAATGTTCAATCAGAATATTATTGATAAAAAAAAAAGTATTAATTACACTAACAAAAAAGTCACTGAAAGGTTAACTCAAATAACTAGTGAGTTTTCTAATTGTTTCAAAGTTATGGTCATGTAAATTAATTACCTTAGCTTAAAACACATAAGATAGAATAGAGCAAGCAAGGGATTAATCCCATGAGAAATGTTTAGTTCATATTTTCAAATGTTTGGTTAATGATTATCTAAAGCAAGGCAAAATTAAACAATGAAACAAATTAAATAAAACTAAAATTTATCAAGAAAACAAATCTTGGTCTCAGGTAAGCATATCCACATATGAAAATTAGATCCAACCCTTGAAATAAACTTCAATTTATATTCTGAATTTTTATATTTTTCTTGACATTAGGAAGTTAACAAATTCGTTGTATAACTAACACTAACCAACTAGCAATCATATTGTTTGCATATATCAACTACAATTATTAAACTTAGTTGTTTCTCAAGTTTATATACCACAACTTCGGTTTGGATAGCAAGCTTAGTATTGGGTTGTTAACAATAATAACTTAGAGACTACTTTAGCAATTAAGATAATGTAATAGGAAAACACACATATTCATTCATCATATAAACTAAAAATAAATGAAAGAATAAATCTCATAGTTCTTGAAATCTAAAGGTCTTTGTGTCCTTACAACTAAGAAAAATAGTTTAATCTTGTATATCTATTGAACAACTACTACAAAAGATGGAAGAATGCTTGAATTTTGGTTTTGGGGAGAGAGGATTTGCGTTACTCTATTTTGCTCACCCTCCTTTCTCTTTCTTTTTTTTTCCTTTTTGTCTTTCTTTTTATAGCCTAGGAAACCCTAGTTGCTACTTTACAAAATAGCCTTCTCTTAAGTAACACTTTTATATTTAAATACTTCAATAACTATTTTCCTATAAAGGACAAATAGTCTTGCATGAAATCTTCAATCTTTGACTTAGAATGCTAAATTGTTGAAATAAATACTTGGATGTAGGTTTGGATGTGAGTTTGGATGCTTCGGGATGTAATTTGGACTTATTTCTTCACAAAACCTATCTACTAACACAATTCATATGTCAACTTAGAGAAATCATATTCCTCCAATATGAGATCATTTTCTTCTAAACTTTGATAGTCTTATAGCTTTTTGAGTCAAGAATCCAAAAAAAAAATGAGTTTGCATCAAATAGACAATAGCTCAAGATATTCAAGTCGTAATGGTTGAAGGTTAACATTGACAAAATGCAACATTTGATTCTGAAGGTTGTGATTTCCATTTTTTTTTCTCTTTATTTTCTTTCCATATATTTCTAGAAAGATATGGATGTTAGCTTGGTAATTCCATATGAATCAATTCATTTCAACCTTTATAGCTCAATTCTGCACAAAATATAGACTGAAAGTCAAATTTGTCAATTACCTAAAATTCATTCCTTTGTTGAATCTTTAATCCAAAAATACCTTCAAAACATAAAACAAATAATATCAGGGTATTTTATATGTAAAACACAAGTAAACCACTAGGTAAATGTGAGTAAAACTATTGAATAATATAGTTGTATCAGAGACCTTGCTCAAACTTTTAATTTTTAACAAAGGGAATGGTAAGCCATGTAGTGTCACCCATATCGATAACCTTTTGATTTTGTTCTTACCAAATACAAAATGGAGATTCCAATGTTATAGCATAAACTTCCCTCCAAATATTTATAGCCCATTTTCAAGAGTCGAATAGACATCATCCTCAATTTTAAAATGAAATGTCATGAAACCATTTGTGTATTGTTATGAAATCCTCTAAACCTCACCTCTTTAATACCTGAAAGGCTTAACTTTTTATGGCATGTTGATAAATCCTGTAATTAGAAAAAAATTCAAAAATACTTCTTTGCCATAATAAATTGCTCCTATTGATATCATCAAAGTCATCCATAGATTGCCTTATTTCATGCCTAGGTGAATGGTTCCAAAGTACACCTTGAATAGGTATTGATGATTTGAATATTTTCAACCCATGAGGACATAACTTGAATGGTGAGA
Source organism: Salix dunnii (assembly GCA_015731905.1). Lineage (NCBI taxonomy): Eukaryota > Viridiplantae > Streptophyta > Magnoliopsida > Malpighiales > Salicaceae > Salix > Salix dunnii. The sequence goes on from CM027661.1 coordinate 2,336,146, forward strand.
CAGGGTTGTTTATGATTTTAGTTTTATGGTATTTAAAGATTGTTTTATGGTAGTGGTGATTTTGGGATGCTTGCTTATGGGGTAAGTTTCTTGGTCGAGGGGTTGTTGTTATGGTTTGGCAAGGTTTATGGAGGTGATGGAAGTTAAGGGAGGTGGAAAAGAGGGGCTTTGGCCGGTAATGGTGATGTTTTTAGTGGTTGAGTGTTGCTAACTGTTATGGTTTTTTGGTTAAAGAATAGGGAAGGGACATGAATGATGAGTTAGGGTGGTTGTCTAGGGAGTAGGGTGGGGTTTTGTAATGGTGGTGGCAAGTTTGTAGTGATTATAAAGGAGGTAGAGGCAAGTTGTTTTGAGGAGATAAGTTTTTTTTTTGGAGAATTTAGGTTTTTCTCTATAGCTCCTAAAAGGATTAACAATAAATAAATAAATAAAGGATCATAACACATTGCTAGAAGGTTGCTCCTCATCATCAAATATAAATTAATCAATTGTTGAGTTAATAATAAATTTAATTAATTAATTAATTAATTAATTAGAATAATAATTTATGTTTGATCCAACATATTATGAATCTAATAGGTCACACACACTAAAAATCATTAATAAAAAATTAAATTCAGATGATTTAATGAAACATAACCTGATTAAAACATATTTAAGAAACTTAGCACTAGAATATAATTAATACAAGAATTATAATTCTATACCTAGAAAAACTAAGAAAGAACTTGATTGAATTAATATATGGATATTATTCAGAGGAAATTGATATTTTTCCAATTTGTAAGGTTTTTATATTTTTTTTATAAATAGTAAGTTATGCATCTTATTTTTATGTGGCTACATGATAGATATAAAAACTAAGTCATAAAATAAAGAGTTAGCAATCTAGATATAACAATTCATCTCTCCTAAATATGAATTTACAAGATTTTTCACTGGAGGTTCGTGTGAATTACTATTAGAGGTCGGGTAATTAGATGGCTTGTAGTATGCGACAACCTAGTCTTTACAAAATTATTCATGGTTGACAAAGATCAAATATTTAGGTAATAAATTCTTTAACGAGATTTGTCTAACAGGATCCAAATATATATATATATATATCCAGGTATGATACTGAGGAAACTCAACGCAAAGTTCTTTATTTATATTATTTTTTTTTTTACTTTGATGAAAGATTTTGAAGAGAAAAGTAGCTTGCAAAAACAAAGTGGTTAACAAAGTAAATAATTACACAACAAATCTTAGGAAAATTCCTTATCTCCTTCTAAACATTGTTTAGCAAACTAATCAGCTACCTTCTCCTTGGAACATGATAATACTTTATCTTCAAAGGCTTGAGTAAAGACAATAAGAATTAAACACATTCATCAAATTCTATGGTTTGATCTTTTACCAACCGTTAATATAATGAATTTCTTTTAATCTAACGTAAGAACCCAATTATTATCATCCCACTTATTTAAAAATATTAATATTTTATTATTCAACGGTGATTCTGTTAGTAAATGTAGTTTATAAGAATAATATGCCACAACCATTTCACCATTATCTTCTTTATCTCTCTTATTCTCTCTCATTCTATGTCATTTGCTCTTTAAAGCACACATTTATTCTTTAATTTTTGAAATAATCATTGGTATAACCTCCTTCCTCTTTTCATCTTCTTTACTTGTCTTATTTCCTTGAATCTTTTTGGTAAAATATTTTTTAATATTTACTTGTTGTTTGATCTTTTTTTCCTTTTAGCTTCACTACAACAAGTGAGATTTCTCTTATGATGACTTTTTTTTTCTTTTTTTTTCCTAATGGTGTTGAAGTTATTGCATTAATCTTACATAAGTTTTTTTTTTTATTAATAGGTTTGGTGTAAGATTATTACATTATCTTTAGTTACAATTTCTTGAGTAACTCATTATTCACTAATGATTTCTATGTTATTATTGGATTTTTTTGTGTGTTATTCACATTATTGTTTTTGATTTACTTTTCTATAATTGATGGATAATTCAATTATAATTCTTATATTATCATTTGTTGTACTATTATTTGAATTTTTTTCTAATAAGAAGAATTTCTAAGTTTATAGAATAGTTTTTCCAAGTTTAGAATTAATTTTAAAAATATTATAACGCAGAAATAAAAATATTTGATTAAATTGAATTATACAAAATTGTTTGAAGAAAATGAATAAAATCAATTGGATTGTGATATATATGATGTGTATTTGCAGGTTTGTAAATCTTGAGTGGTCTCTTATATAGGGGAGGTGTTGCTGATTTTTTTTAAATGTATGAACCATTTAATTTTTAAAATATTTGAATTTTGTGTAGATGGCTAAGGTAAAATCCATTGCATGTTGTCAGGGTAGGATTGCTACTAGCTCTCAACAGTGATTTCAAGGACACAAGTTTTTAGGTGCCAATGATGAACACACACCTGAGGCATATGCATAGAGTGTAATGCAACAAAGTCGAGTGGGTGTTCCTACACAATGAGATCCAATTACCAGCAAGTACTAGGCCCAATGGAAGGATGGCCTTTTAATGTGGGTTTTTTTTTCATGGCTAAATCTATTCAATAAGTTTTTAAAAGTTAACTTATTAGCGAATAAAATTTCAAGTTTACAAATATTGAAGTCACGAAAACAATAACAATGACCTTTAATTCATCGATGGAGATTCCATTATTTCAATGAAATTAGATCTCTAAAAATCTTGAATGGAGATTGCGAGTCGACGCATGAATTACAAGATTTACGGTTAGTATGAACTTAATTTTTTTTCTTTTGTTAATCTATTTACTTTATCAATAAATTTTCCTTTTGTAAATCTTTAATACAAGGAAAAAATTGATTGGGAGGATATTAATGATGATGTTGTGAGAAGGATGTGGGAAAATCATGCTGCAAATAGATAATAGCAACGATGATTGTAATTCTCATCTCTTTTTAAATACCATAATTTTATTTTCATTTACTAATTAATAATTCATTTGTATCATATATGCTGCATGAGTTTCGGTACAAAATGAATAAAAAGCCAAGAAAATATGTGCGAGTAATAGAGCTTCCAAACTATAAAAACATGTTAGTCTTCAAGGAATTTAGGCCGCCATACATCTATTATGCAATATGGGCGGATTACATTAAGCATGTGAAGTTTGAGCATTTCACAAGACGCTCAAATTCTAATGTGTAGAATCGAAACTGATGTTTTCTATATTTCATTACCACACACAACGGTTGCTTGTGCTATTTCTTTCGCATGAAAAATGGATGGTAAATATTTTTTTAATTGCAGCTTTTTTGTGTATATTTTTTTTCTTAAAAATTATAACTGATAGTTTTTTTTTTTTTGTAGACTAGGACTTTTGAACATGATCCATTACCAATAAATTTTTGTGTTGAGATGCATATGCGGAGTAAAGACTACCAAAAAAATTGTAACAACAATTTAAAAAATTTCATAGTTGGAAACATATAATAATACGTTGAATGAGAAATATAGAGACGATCCTTTGACCCATCCAGATTTCAATCTAAATGTGTTGTTAAAGACATGATTGTCAGGCGAACCTAATAGAAATCAGATATATGGACTCTCTAACACTATACCTAATTATTTATGAATAAACTGTAGTTTTCAATAATTGGGATGTCCTTCAAATTGATTCATTGCAAACAAACTTTAGAGTTTCAAGTTGCTTTAACTGAGAAAGTGCGTGATGAGATAACTGAACTTTGTGTTGAGATGGTCGCATTGTGTAGAATAATTGTGCAAATGCAATCACATTGGGTTGATTTGTGTGCTCTCTTTTTACATTCATGGTCCCGACCAACTTCTTCCTCCTTCTCCTCCTCCTCCTCCTCCTCAAGTGTGATCTCTATTTTAGATTTATGGCATTTGAATTTTGAATGTTCAAAACTTAATAAATATTTTAGTTTTAAATTTATTTGATTTTAAATTTATTTTTATATTATTAAAATTTATCAAATTTAATTTTTTGAAAAAAATATTAGTGACGGATTACAAATGAAAATATTTGTTGGTATTTTCCAAAGATTTCAATAGTAATTACTCAAATTTTCACTATGACTTACATAATAACCAGTAGAATCACCGATGGAAATCACCGATAGAATATACTGACATAATCACCGATGGAATATACCTACAGAATCCACAACAGGAAATAACAGCTGAATATTTTGTTGGTGTGGTTGTTGGAAAAAAAAATTACTGACGGAATGAACTTACAAACAGATATTTCCATCAGTAAAACTATATTTTCTTGCAATGTCCTAAATATAAGCAGTCTTGCTAATTTTTATAGCACTCTTCAAAGCAATAAATATTCCATTAGTATTTCTATTATCCTGGAAGGAAACCTGATTTCTGGTCAAAAGGTTGGAAATGGATATCAATTTCCTTTGTAAAAGTTGGTAATTTAACTTGTTTTTGTACGAAAAAATTCAGATCCTAGAGATTTAATTGAGATGCGGTTAAAAAACAAAAAAAAAAAAAATCTTAGATTTAGCATTTTTCCATTTGTTTCCTTCCTGGTTCATGCTGGGTCTTTTGTCAACTGTTGTATCGAAAGGAAAAAGATTTAACCAAAGCCCAATGCACTGGACTAGTAGAGGGTTATGCAAGTGAAAGTGAAATTTAAAATGATTTACCATATTGAGAACGAGAAAACGAAACTGGAGGAAGACATGATTGTAGGAACAATTTGATAGGCTTAAGATTCCTGTACCAAGCATTTGTGTTCTCTCTCTCTCTCTCTCTCTTTATATATATATGTGTATATATATATATATATATATATATATATATATATATATATATATATATATGTGTGTGTGTGTGTGTGTGTGTGTGTTTGTCATTATGAAGAAAAAACGACAGCAAAAAAACATGGCGTAATAATAAAAGACTTGAGATTTGCATTTCAAATCTCGAGTTTGAATGAGAACATATTCATCCTGTAAAAATCTGTGACAATCAGAATTTGACTTGCTAAACCAAGCTCACAAAAAATGTCTAAAGAAGGGTTGTAGGTGACAATCAGAATTTTACTTGTTTAATTCAAACTCACAAAGAATGCCTAAAGAAGGGTGAAGTTTTCTCTTGGAAAGGGAGTTTCGAAGCAGAAACTCAACACCAAAATGGTTGGACATGTACTCAAATAGTTGATAATGATACTTAGCATTCCATTCTATTGCTTCTCTAATTGTTTGTTCCGTCCCCAAATAGTTTTTGACATTCTTTTCCATCATGAAATAGTATCAGTTACAGCCTCCTCAATGGCTGGAAGATGAATTCAACGAGGTAATCAGTAAAGCCCGTCGGTGTCAGGGTGTCTTTCTTTCTTTTCTGGATCGTGAAAGAGGAATCACACTAGATTTCAAGACTCCCTCAAATCTTGGTTCAGTATGTTGATTCGATCCGACTATGATTATGGAAGCCGAAACATTGAACACCATAACGCATTGTTAGTTGAAAGATGCTCGTCTGGAGTCTATGGCAACATGCTGGCTTGACAGTAGCTGTTCCCAATTACAGGCTGTTATGGTTAAAATCTGATGTCATGCCTCTCGCAAACCTAACTGGCTTGCTGCAGGAAGCTCAGTTGCTCGAAGACTTGGCTACATGGGAGGCATCCATTCGAAAGGAAAACCTAGGATATAGAGTTTTTTTTAAAGGAAAATAAATATTTTCCTTAGTTGATGTAATTACTTCCTATTGTTATCTTTCTCTTCTTTATTATACATACATACATGTGTGTGTGTGTGGGTGTGTGTGTGTGTGTGTATATATATATATATATATATATATATATATATATATATATATATATATATATATATATATAGGTTGTAGAATTGTTTTAGCAAGTGGAGACATGAAAAAATAAAATCAAGTATATTAAGAGTCTTCTAATATTTATATTATCTTTGAAGATTTTAACTTGCAACAAACCCCTTATCCTTGCTTCTGTCTGTATCAGATGGAATCAAGATGGTGAAGAAAGAAAATAGATGCAGCACTATCAACTAACTACACAGCATTTTCAGTGCGCATTGCATCAAGGATCTCTCAGAAAGAAAATTAATTTAGTATGTCCATAAATATGCATAAAGGAGACGTCAAAACACAGGAAAGAAGACAACTGATTGCTGAAATTCGCTCAGCAATATACAGTAGGATTGAAGGAATGAAATTAAGCCTCCCTAAGTAAGATTAACAGTTACATGACAGCAGCTACATCATAATACAAAATAAATACACAGAAGATCATAGAAAGAGGAAGTATCAAACAAGAACAGTAGATTGAAATGGATGAAAACAGAATTTAAAATATAATTAACAAATCACATCAAATGTGCACTTGTAGTAGCCCTCACCCAGATAGAACACCAATAAAGAATCTACCTAAAAAATTGCTGGCACCTGACAATTCTTTCAAGTCTTTTGCCTCCTAGAAAATGGTCCCATTATAAGTAACAAGAATTTTATGCATGCTATGAAGCCTCTAAACTAAATATTTCATAACACGTTAGGTGTTATGTGGGTTGAGTAAGAATTAGGTGAGTGACAACTGATTGTAATATACAATATGCATGGTCAAAGTTAGAAGGCATGGCCATAAAACTAAATTGGATCACCTGCTTTTCAACTCATTCTCTGCTAGCTTGTTCCTTAGATCCTTGAGAGCATCAACAACCTCAGAATCAAGATTGTGTTTTAATAATCTACCCTGAAATGAAGTCGGCCTGAGCAGATAAAAAAAGCAAATTAACCACTTCGAAGTAGAAACTTCTTTGGAGTGAGTGATCGTGCATGCATTCAAGAGAGAGTAAAGTCACTTCAGAATAAATTGAAGGTTCAATATGCAATTATAATCAATTAAAGCACAGATAGGGTTTGATCCCAAGCACTTTTTCTTGACTCAAAGGCCAACCTTTCTCATCAAAGAAATAAAACTAATAGACCAAACTTTTCATCAAGATATTTATTTTAATTTTTAGATTGTAATATAGTATTTTTCATGATTTTCCTTCATCAGATAAAACTAAATAGACAGTAGGTGATGTCATTCAAAGACTTGAAAGAGAAGATATATGCACAAGATGTCAAAGGCTTTCATCTATTCCTGCAAGAATTTCCTTTGTTCAAATGAAGCTAAGTAGGTTGGTAGGTGGATATCATTGTTAGGCCTACAAAAGAGGAACAACAATTTTTTACAAGATGTTATGTGCTTTCATAAGTTGGGGTTCTTGTAAGGATTTCAAATTAGTTGGGATTCCTGAAGCCATATAGCTAGGCAGCCTGTATGCAACAGCAAAACAAAGCTTAAGCTTAGACTCTTATTTTTAGCTCAAGAATGTTAGCACTGTAAGGGACAATTCTATTACATGCAGACTTGAATAAAGGGCATTGTTAAATTCTACTGTGGAGTAAGGATTTAGCGCTGACCAAGGACTGAGGACTGCGAACTCGGTATATTTTATTCAAATACAACTCATATTTTCATCTGATCTGTCATTTACACATTCACAACAGACCTCAATGAAGATATAAAACCTACAATGTCTCATCTTCTGATACTTTTTTATTAGCAGTAATAGAATGTTCCTTAATTTATTTCTAATTTAAAGCACACCTTAGTTCTTGAAGTGCCATCTCCACCTCTTCCTGTGATGCCTTTATCTACAATCATAACACCAAAAGAAAATGAATAGGACAAAAAGCAAAAACAAAATGAAAATGGCAAACACCAAAAACAAAACTTTTATTTGCTGCACAGAAAATTCAAACATCAAGCATTTAAAAGAAGACAAGACAAAAGAGTGCCTCACCTCAGAAACCAAGGCCTTACAACTCCAAATAAAGGCTCCCTGCCACAGTGGTATAAAACAAAAGTATCAGGAAATTAACTGAGCGTCATAAGCCCCATGTTAAAGAAAGAAAAAAAAATGTTTTATAGCATTGTACTAACCACAAGGTGATATCATCTCACAACACAGTACAAAAGGATTATTTTGATTTTCAAGAAGAAACATTTATTAAAGGGACTAAAACAGGAAAGCATGCCTAAAGAGTTATTTCTAAATTTTTCTGATTTGGATTGGGGGAATAATTACAGAAACAGAAGAAATTTATTCCAAAACTGGGGGAAAAACTATACTAATACAGTTACTTTGGCACGAGTTTTCTCAAAGGGAGCTAGCAGAAGATTCAATCTTATGATATGTAATCACTGCCAATGGACTGAAAATCTAATAGCACAGTCCCCCTTGCATTGTCTCAAAACAAAGTTTAAACAAAGCCTCTCTCTTTCTAAATAAATACATACATGTGCATGCGTGCATGTGCTTCGAGTGTAGAGTGAGAGGGAGGGAGGGAGATTGGAGCTAAAGATGCAATCAAATTTACTAGACCAACAGAATTCAATAGTGGAAAATGCGTACTGCTCCATGCGCTGCATGCTGATGAATATGATCAGAAGTAACAACCCATACTTTTGGACATCCATCCTCCTTCAAGGCTACAACCTGTTAGAGAAATAAGATTCTGATGCTAAACACAAAGGATAACAGATACATACAGGACAGAAAAAAGCAAGAAAATTATCTTCAAGCGCATCACCAGTCTCCAAACAGAAAATGGCATAATAAGGGTAACCACATTTACTGCAGATATGAACAAGTTGCTGCTCGGGATATGAAACTCTTGCACAAAGAAAAGGGGTGAAACCTGGGCCCAGAGTCTTATTATTTCAACACATTTGACTAAAAATATCAGCCCGACAAGCAGATACAGCAAAATGTGGTTTAAGATTTTCCTTGCAGAAGACGCCATGATACGAAAATCCTAGACTGTGATAATGGATCAAGATACCGGTTAATGGAAGTAAATGTGAAATTCATGGTCTAAATGTAGTATAAAAAATAGTTGAAGAGTAGGGGTAGGAAAAAGGATGATATGACACTGAAACACAAAAAAGCTCTATGACAATTAAGTCTAGCTGATAAAGAATGGTGTATATCATGAATTTCTAGCACCAGTGGTCATTTTCTTTACTTCTAAATTTTGATTTTATTAGGAAGCTTTTGGAATAAAGTAACCTAGCAGGAGTAACTTCTTAACATCACACAAACCATCTGCCTCCACAGGAAACCTCGAACGGAATTTGGACCCAAGACCTCTAACTATGGAACTAGAGATACAGCCATGGGAATGTCACCTTAAAGAAAAGATCTTAATTTCCTTATCAACTTGACATAAAAAAATACCTCTTTTTCAATCCATGCATCAGCACAAGATTCGCCTGTGAAAATTATGTCGACACTGCAAATTGTGGATGTTTTATATCAAAAAAGAACCAATTATATCAGCAGTACACAGCAAGACATTTCAATATATTCAACAAACTAACACAAATCATTCTCAATCAATATTAGATAGCATGGTAGAAAATAATAGGCAGGGAAAACAATAAAACCTTCAGTAATAATACTTATCTTTCATACAAATAAAGGTGCACAATCCCATACATTTACAAAACCAAAGAGCTCCAACCTACAATAAACACTCCTAAATCTTTGACAGTCTTAGTCATTCAGGGGAAGCGACAAGTATAATTCTGAAGTTTGAAGAATGCAATATACATATACATGCAGTGAAGGAGTATGCTCCAGCCACACCAACAAAAGTAAAACATTAAAAAAAGATGTTCACATGTGCGTGCAAGTGCGTGTGCAACTAATTACAAGATCAGTAACTGAACTAAACTAGACCTTAAGTGATATGATCAACCTATTTTCCACAATTAGCATATTATTATGAAGCACAGAATGGATTTCTTGAAGGATCCTATTTTATATAGATGATGAAATCTAAATAGTCATCCAGAGAGTAGATTATCAAAAAAACTGATAATTATAGTTTAGGAGTATAAAAGTACCCAGTAAAATTTTCCTTGTGCGTAGGCAGCCCTGACATCATGGCATCAAATACAACTACAACTTTCACATCTGTATATGTTTCAAAGTTAACAAAGATAGAGGTATCAACATTTGGAAAACAAGCAAAAGGATGCAAGATTGAATTATGGTTCAACTTGAGAAACTAGGAGCAAATGATCCAAAACCAACAGAAAATAAGGATTTAAAGTGAAGAGTCTCTAATTAATTCTTCCATGTTTATGAAAATCAATTCCTTGTGGATACAGTCAATGATCAGAAGAGGAATGAAGCGTACTAGTCCCAGAAACAACACTATTCAATTAAGCAAGGGCCAGGTTGTAGCATGCAATACATGATTGGATATGTAACGGTCATCTTTAATCGATGTTAAATTGGGCAGTTCTATACAAACTTCACTTTCAAGTTAATGAAATCAACAATTTGATTTTGAAAAAATTTACAAGTACATAAAAAATAATCTTGCAATACATTAATTAAGTGAAGTTTTTTAAGAGAGCACCAGTTAACAGTAGTTTCCTAATTCTACTCATCATCTCGAAAGGTGCTGAATTACCATAAGAAATAATTGTGTTTTAACTTGGTTCAATAATAGCTGAGTTTTTAGACAAACCCAATGGGCGATGAAACTCGATTTGATTCAGTCAAAATAGAACATATATTCACAACAAAATAGAACTGTCAAGTCTCAAAGTTTCAGCTCTATCCATCCTGGTCCATTTGAGAATGTATATTAACAGAATTCAGAAGTTATTACATGCCAATTATAACAGTTGTGCAAGAATATTTATTTTTACGATGTTAACTTTGCATTAGTGTTTTAAGGGGTGAAGTGAAAACTCAAATACTTGTTGCCCCATTGACAACTGACCATGGAAAAGAAATTTAGAAAAAACAAGGCAGGGGATGAAATATCTAACTAGTTTCCTCAAAAAAATGATAGTAAAGTTTTTTTAATCACAGTTATTATTTTCATGGTCCTCTCATCATAATTAATACCCCTTAAAAGAAAAAGGATAATGATGGGTGGCTGGATGTCCAACCCATCTAGGTATGTCTAGGTCCTATCCAGGAACACATCAACCACAAACCTTTATCATGTCTACACAGGGTAAATAAGTCTGAGGTAGCGCAAATTACAACTAAAATATGTATCAAATGGTTGAGGCATAGGAAAATGAAGGCAATCCCAAAATATCAGGCATGAAATTGGCCTTGAATAGGACCAATTTCAGCAATTGATATTTGCTTGGCAAGCCTTTCATATGATTGATAACCAGACTCGTGTGTCATGTGTGATGAAGAAATGAAACACAAGGAGAGCAGGAAGAATGAATCCATGATACTCCGGAGAGTTGTATAAAATGTAGGAATGACCTCTCTATTTCCTCCCGCTTCATGTGAAGGTGACTGCACACTCAAACATGTATATGTATATTCCTTGTTCAAAAAAAGTATATGTATATTCCATGGTATATCCTTAACAAGACTTCATCCCATTTGAATTTTTTATAATGGAACTCAAAGTACCAGTCATGTAACATTGCTTCTTCATTAAAGTAAAAGGTGGACAAAGGATAAACCTCTGGCCATGCTGAATGCTACAAGTTCATTGATCAACTTTTGTCGTGCAATATCAAGTCTTCCATTAACAAAATGTTTCTTCAGTTTCGCCCAGTATCCACATACATTATACCCATCAACAAGCAAGACCGGGACTCCAGTGTCTACAATCTGGTTCGTACTGTAAATCATAGTTAGCAGAGCAGAGAGCATTGCTTTTCCAAGAGGCTTAAAAGTGGATGCTGAAATAAAAACCAAAAAATAAATGAAGGAACCTGGAAAGAATATTACTAGTAGAGACTCAAAGTGGGATCGCGGTAGAGCTCTGTGTCATCTGGAAGGTCCTCCTTCTCCACCTTCTTTCTGCGGTAACTAGTAGAAGGCTTAGGTGTGCTAGACCTCCTCTTTTGAAACTCCTACAAAATCCTTCATTCAATTAGATTACACGCAGGAATCCCACAAAAGAGATGCATATTTCAGTAAAACTGACCTTCCATAACTTTAGAAACTGCAAATTCTGCTTGACGTTTGATGTGATTCTTGGAGGAGCTGGCTCAGAACCCTGTTAATGAAATGTAATTTACAAATACACAAAAATCGTTAGACGTCAACCTTGAATAACCTTCTTAGACCATATACCCTCTTCAAAACAGATTCAACCTACTCAATATACTCGCTCAATCTGATTATATGATTCTTTGAACAAAGGTTTGCATTGTTCAACATGAGATATAAGACACATCTGCATTCCCTGATCATATTCAATTTCAATCCAACTTGGGGGATCACATTCATATTAAAAGAATTGTTTAGCTAGTTCTCAGGTGAACCGTGCACTTCTTGATGTAAAATCTATTATAGGATTCCCCCACATTATACCTTATCGTTTTCACATCTCCGGCCATGAACATTGATGCAGATAGCTGATATATAGGTGTTCACATGACAGAAACAGAATCATGCATATGGCGGGGGCACAATGACATAGAGTAACTTTTATAAGAAGGGAAAAAACATACTGTCGAAGCTGTTATTCATAGAGAAAAAGAAAGTGACAGAGAAAAGGTGAGTGCTAAGTTTGTTGAGACATGATTCTACAACTATTTCAAGAGGGGGGGAAGAGACAGGAAATTGAGAGGAGGGCAAAGAGAAATAACTAACCTTATTTGGAGAAGATGCAGGCTGGGATTTCTTGCTTTTGGCCATTAGAATAACAACCCTGTAGTTGTTGTAGTGGTGACAAGAAGAGGAAGAAGCACCATATGGAGATGGCACTGTAACTGCTTTCATGGATGAACCCAGTCACTTTGTTTCTTCTTCTTCTTCTTCTTCTTAATTGAATAAAAAACTGGTCTTGTTGGGGGTCTTGGAACTCTGAACAATCTAATCTACATAGAGGTCAGTAGGCGTCAGTTGTGAAACTGAATGTGTTCAAGGGATCTAAACATGAGGTTATTAGCTGGACAGGCAGAGAGACAGACACGCTGGACAGGACAGGACATCAAATGAGAACCAGAACAATTCTCTCACGTCTCACCCTCTCCATCTCCCTCATAATAAAACTTTCATCTCATCAAAATTCACTGTTACGAAGTTGCTGTTTGCTTTTTGCGGTAGAATTTGTGTTCCGTACTTTAAAAAAAAAAATATATATATATATATATACTAAAAAACTAAACCGTGTATAGAGTTCACTATATCTCTCCATATATTTCTTTGTGAATTTCAATAATATTTTTTTTTAATTTTTATTTTTCTTTTTTCTTTTTTTTTTTCATTGCTTTCTTATTTTTTTTTTCTAGCCTTTTTTATTATTATTATTTTTCTATTTTTTTTTTACCTTCCGATTATATTTTTCTTTTCTTTTCTTTTCTTTTTTTATTTGTTTTTTAGCCTTTTTTTTTCATATTTTCCGATAAATTTGTTTTTTACTGGTTATATTTTTTTTCTTTATATATATATATTATTTATTTTGTATGATCAGAGTATCTAGCTAGCTTAAACGCACCATGATTAATCCTCAGATTAAATTTTTTTATAGCTTTTTTTTCCTTGATTATATTTCTTTTTTATTTTTCTCCCATAAAGTTTTTTCTGATTATATTCTTTTAATTGTTTTTTTTTCCACTTATATATATGATCGAGGTGTCCGAGTTAGCTTAAAAGCACCACGATTAATCCTCGGATTCTATTTTTTTATCATTTTTCCTTGGTTATGTTTTTTTTCCTGATTATGTTTTTTTCATTTTTTTTCCATGATATATTTTTTGCTGGTTATATTTTTTTAATTTTTTTTTCTACAATTTTTTTTTATGATCAGATACCCTGGATAGCTTAAGCATGCCACAATTAATCCTCTTATTCAATTTTTTTATTTTTTTACTTCCGATTACATTTTTTTTTTCTTTCTTTTCATTTTTTTTCCTTTACTTTTTTATTTGTTTTTTTTTTCTAGCTTTTTTTTTGTTCTTATTTTTTTTTCTATTTTTTTTTACTTCCGATTACATTTTTTTTCTTTTTTTTATTTGTTTTTTTCCTACCTTTTTTTTGTTATTATTATTTTCTTTTTTTTTTCATATTTTCTCATAAATTTGTTTTTTACTGGTTATATTTTTTTTTCTTTTTTTATATATATGTTATTTATTTTGTATAATCAGAGTATCTAGCCAGCTTAAACGTACCATGATTAATCCTCATATTCAATTTTTTTTATAGCTTTTTCTTCCTTGATTATATATTTTTTTATTTTTTCCCATGAATTTTTTTTTCCACTTATATATATGATCGAGGTGTCTGAGCTAGCTTAAAAGCATCACCATTAATCCTTAAATTCAATTTTTTTATTGTTTTTTATTATTTTTTATTGATTATGTTTTTTTTCCTAATTATGTTTTTTTCATTTTTTCATAATATATTTTTTTACTGGTTATATTTTTTAAATTTTTTTCTTTTTCTGCTATTTTTTTTTATGATCTGGTATCCTGGCTAGCTTAAGCACGCCACAATTAATCCCCTTATTTAATTTTTTTTTTTTTACTTCCTATTACATTTTTCTTTTCTTTTTTTTCATTTTTTTCTTTGCTTTTTTATTTTTTTTCTAGCCTTTTTTTGTTATTATTTTTTTTTCTATTTTAAAATAAAAAATTTTAAATTATCTTAGAATAACCGAAAAAATCAAGAGATCGAAACTAAAATAAGAAAATAAAAAAATCAAAATCAAAATGCAAAATTATTTGTTAAATCTTGATAAAAAAAAAAATTTAATCCCTGCGGCGGAGCGGGGGTTTACAGCTTATATATATATATATATATATATATATATATATATATATATATATATATATAAATATATATATATAATGATATAATGTAGATATTAAAAAATAATGTTTTTAAAAGATATATTATTTTATATACAAATATTTTAAAAAATAAATATTATAAAAAAATCAATCGCACCTGAAAGCATTTTTGCCTTGCTTGTGGTTTTGTTGTAATTATTAATAGATTTTATTTTATGTATGTATGCATGTATGGATGGATGGATGGATGGCTTTTCTCTACTTTGTGGACATGTGATTTTGGATATAAATATATAAACTTGTCATAACCCAGCAAATTGATTTAGGATTTAGATGAGAAGTTGGGTAGGTTTTAAATGGACAATATTTAGGCTTGTAATTGGTCCAGTCAAACATATGTGACATAGCGCCCGTTTGGTATTGCGGGCGCACCGCAGGTATGATAAAAATAGATGAAAAGTGTGTTTGGTTAATTGTAAAACGGAGTTTTTTAGCATGGGTGCCACAATAAAATCGCTCTCTTTCTCCGGCACAAGAAAAGCAACAATTACCTGCTTTTCTTGCGTTTCTAGCCTGCTTTCTTTGCATTACTATACTGTGATGGCGTACTTGCTTTTCTATATATATATATATTCCTCCAGCAGCTAGCAGTTATAGTTATAGTTATATTCCTCCAGCAGTTATATATATATATATATATAATATTTACATAATATATGTTTATTAATATAAAAAAATATATTTTTAATATTAAAATAATTAACATATAAATAATTAATTTTACAGAGTATGCCAGTTTATCCATGCAAAACACAGGTTGAGATTGTTGTTGCATCGATGATACTACGTAACTATATTAGAAAGAGATTGCAAGATGATGTTTTATTTTTTTATATGATCGTAATCCCAATTATATCCCAGGTGATTTTTTACTATATACTGTAGCACGCGAAAATAGTCAGGGATTGCAGAGGCCTTCAAGTACGGATATTGTTCGTGGTGACATTACAAATAGTTTGATGAGAGAATAAAAGGAAGTATCCATTTTACTTGAATTATTTCTTATATTATGAAATTATGATTATTAATACAATATAAATATATGCATAAATATATATATTTATAAATGTGTGTGTATATGTCTATGCCCTTTAAAATAATTTCACAATTTAAAAGCAACATGAAAAACTTGGTAACCAAACACTTAAAAATTGCTTTTTTTCAACCTCAAACTCAACCACAGTTTTAACCAAACACTTCAAAACTTATTTTGAACCGCAATAAAAGTGCTTTTTTTAAAACTGTTTTTTTCAAACCTCAACCACAAAAGCAAAAGCAATACCAAACAGACCCTTATTGTGTCAACTTTAAATTTTGGTGATTTCACATAATCTAGATGAGTCTTGATCTCTTTTTATTTTATATTTTTTTAATAAATCTAAAAAAATGTATAATTAATTTATAAAAATGTGGTCTCACATTTTTCTATGGCATGCATTCTCATGAAATGTTTTTTAATTTTTCTATTTGTGATATTTATATTTATAGATTACATCCACATAAAATAATTTTTAATTTTTGATGTTGTTTTCTATATATATATAAAGTATTTTTTTTTTTATTTTTTCATGTGGGGTTAGTTTTATAGAGCCATCCATATGAAATGTTTTTATTTCATTTTTCCATGTGGGATATTAAAATTTTAAATATACTTTTGTAATTTTTTCTAGGTTGGGTCAACTTATAAACTGATTTTAATTACTATGGATTTGGTTACTCATCCCATTATACATAATATTAATTTGATTGTTTGTGTAAGCTACAAGATAAAGCTTTTTTTACATAAATAAAATTTGGGTGGTGTTAATTTTATATGTATATATATATATTCAAGTGAATTTTTAATACAAACTAAAAAAATTATAATTTTGTTATATAAAATAAATGAAAATTATATGTACTATTAAATAATAATAATAAATTTATTGATTACAACCGATGAATGATTTGGAAAGCTATAACAAAGGTTTTATTTTAAAAAAAAATAGATTTAAATTTTTATTTCAGTTTAAAATTGAATCCTAAAAGTATGAATTGGCTAGATCAAAATAACTAGGTAAATTTGGATAAATATTATTTTGTCTCATTTTCTATAATAAATATTATGATAATATTGGATTTGATGTTGTATATATGGACATATGTCATAAATTTATAGGCAAACCTTCGTAATATAATATGAATGTAGTATATGATTGGTGATGTAACTTTTTCTTTTTCTTTTTTGGATTAGCATCGAGTATCTTAGACAAGACTCGACTAATCCAAAAGTTGCACAAACCCTCAATAACTAGTTTAACACAAGTGAACCTTAGTTAATGCATAGGCTTTGCCTAAGTTTGACAGCCTTATGAAATTGTATACACTTGGATATAGTCAAACCTGGGATTTTGGATAAGAGCATATTACCAAGTCTCAGCTCTTCTCCACTAGGGCAACTCCATGGTTTTAATAAGTGATGTAACACTTAAACCCTCAACTTAAAAAATAATTATGTAGTGATGATACTTAGAAAAAAATTATTGAACTTCAACTATACATGAGTAAATTTGTTATTTTTATCTTATTTTATGAAAAGAATAAAAACAAAAAAGTATAGAGAATAAGAAGAAAATAGGTGTGGAATAAACCATTGGCATAAAATAATTATACAATAAAGATTAGGAGTGTTAATGTGAATTGATTCTTGGTCTATGTTATAAAGCATTTATCCCTATGTTTGATGAATGATTAGATCTTGAGAGCAAGTTAATTCCAATACGAGGATATTGATGTATAAGGTTCTCCCTTAACATGCAATATCATGTTAACATACATAACTTTTGATATGATAGTGGATTTGACTAAAATCTTTTCAGAAGTGTCATAACCTATTTTCTGGGTTATTCCCCAAATTTATCCCAAAAATAAAAAAATAAAAAAATAAAAAGGGTTGGTATTTGCAAAAAAATCAAGGTGAAAATTTTGGATGTTTTGAAAGCCCAGTCGTACCTCTTTTTTGGCCGAAAATAAAAGAAAATGCAGATTCAAGGATAAAATAATTTATTATTGGATAAATCTGTGTAAAAGTTAAGTAAAAAGATATAATTATATTTTTATGGGTCAATTTGAATTAATCATCAGTCAATTTAAAATGTAATTATATTTGAGGATTAATTGAGAGCCTAATTAAAGGATTTAATTAAGCGCAAGGGCTTAATTATACTTTAAATGTGTTAAATTAATTTTATTAAGGGCTTAATTGATGAGAAATTAAGTTTGGAAACCTAATTTTGGTTAAATTAAGACGATCAAAATTTTCAGTGACGAAACTTTTTGGGTGAAATCCGAAACCAAAATTAAAGATAAAAACACCGTTCTTCCTTATTTTTCCAATCAAAAAAACTCATTTTTATCACAAACTATTTATTTAAATTTTTTTAAAAAAATAGAAAACTATCGCAACCATGCTTGGACACACCAACAGCCATGTTGCACCATGCTTGCCACCACTCTCACCACAGCTCAACCATGCCCTGCACAACACACCATGTCGTAGACATCATCCCAATACCTGCACCTTACTTCCTTGTTATAAATAGCAGGAGAAAATAAAGGAAAAAATTGAGGAAAAAAACTAGGAAAAACAGGGTTGGAAACTGCAAAAACTGATAGGGAAATAACAAGGGAAAAAGGAGGATTTTGACAGTGGGAACAAAATCATAGAAGAGATAATTATGTGACAGAGGGGGGAAACAAGAGAAGAAAAAAAGGGAAATTCTGGGGAAAATTTATAGAGAATTGTAGCAAAGAAAAACAAGAAAAAATGGTGGGGAAAACGACCCCGAACTTATAGGGGGTGTTTGAGGGTGTGGTTGTTGTTGCTTTTCAAATTGCTTTTCGTGATGAAATACATCAAAATAATATTTTTATTATTTTTTTTTAAATCATTTTTGACATCAGCACATCAAAATGATCTAAAAACACCAAAACATATTCATTTAAAATGAAAAAAAAGCCCAAAAGCAACCAAACACCGGTTTGGCCACAATGCCAAACAGGCACATAGTCCAACCAGTGAATCGACCCTGAACTTTCACCTTTACCCTTTTTGGTCGTTGACAAGGCTGCCTCATCAGCTCACCTCTCTTCCCCGTTGCAACCACCCTCTTTTCTCTACCTCATATCTCTCTCTCCCCTCCAGTAACGTCTCTCTCTCTCCCCCCCGATGTGGTTCTCTCTCTCTAAAACAAGTTACAGCGTCGACCACCTTCTCTCTCCTTCCTCCGGCAGCAACTCCAACAAGATCGTCGTGAACCCCACTACAGAAGCACCCCAGCAGCAAGCTTAGCCTTCTTCTCCAGCTCTGGCAACACCACAACACCGAGGGGCAACAGTGGCAGCAACAAACCCGCCACTTCAAGAGCTCCTCTCGGCCACAACAAACCTCCATTTTTTACGCCACCACCACAGAGACAACCACCTCAGCCTCCTCTACTTAGCGGCAGTGGCAAGTGAGCCTCTCGTGGTGGTCGGCTGACCACCTTGTCACTGTTCACATGCGAATTAATTCGTTGTGCATGTGTGTGTGTATGTGTGTGTGTATATATATATATATATATATATATATATATATATATATATATATATATATGTTTTGGGATTGGGCTGGACTACTCGGCCCAGCCTAGCCTAACCCAAGTCTCTCATAGTTAGGTCCTTGGCCCACCTTGGTTGGGCCGACCCATTTGGTTGGGTCAGGTCCAATCTGAATTTTTTTTATTTTTTAAGAAAAATAAAAAAAAAATACATTTAAAAAAAATAAAAATATATTGTTTTCATGCGTACGGTAGAATTCCATGATTTTTCAAACATATTTTTCATAAAAAAAATATATGTTGCATCTTTCATATATTTTGAACAAAAATTGGATATCATAACTAGTTTATGATTATCCGCTGGAATTTGACCAAATATCAAAAAATTTAAATATTATTTTTTTTTAGCTATCTTGATGTAAAATTACATTGTAAAGTATACCCGCGGATAAAAAGGTTTTTTACTATGGTGTAAAATTATATTGTAAAGTACATCCATAGATATATATATAAAAAAAGAGTTTTTAACTGCGGTGTAAAATTATATTGTAAAGTACACTCGCAGATAGTTAAAAAAATATTTTTAAAATACAGTGTAAAAAAAAATTAAACTTAAGAAAAACAATCAAACAACAATACAGTTTACAGTTTGCCTTAGGTAGGGTGCACTGGGGGTGATGCGTCCTCCCCTTGCATGACAAGTCCCTTTAACCAAGACTCTTGCAGAACATTAGGTTCCTACTGACATTAATACTAGGTGGCGATTCCTTATAATTATACTCGTAATTTTTGCAACTATGAAACACTCTTCTATTTTCACCTTGTGTCGTTGTCTCCCTAATCCGGGGGATGACGGGGCGCAAAGTGCGAAAATCATCGTCGCGATAAAAAGGTTTTCGAAGTTGAATTCTCTATAGTGTTTAGTTTTCTTATCCATTTAAGGTTAGAAAGGCTTTTAAATAATTCTCATAAGTTATTGTTCAAGATTTGTTATGTTTTCTTAGTGAATTTAGGATTGTTTTCTATTTAGTTTACAACTCTTTAATTATTTGTTTTAATTTTTTTTATGATATTATTTGTTAGTATATAAATAATCTTAAGAGTTTAAATATGGATTTTTTATTATTGACTATTATAAGAGAAATACTTACCAATAAAACATAAATTAGGGTTTATATATGATGCCATCTCTTAAACATTTTGTGTTTGTTTTTTTCATATTTATTCTTAGGTTCAACTACATCGCTCATCTCTTCAAATCACAAGTATTGTTATGGCACGCAAGATATCAAATGATAGACTTCCTCATGGATCAAAAAGGTCTTGAATATGTTAGGATTAATCATAAAAATATGAATTGAGAAGTAGAGGAGTTTTCACCTTGTTAAAGAGACTAGTTATACATAGGGATACATATCACCCCTAGCATACTCTCTTATTGGTAAGATGCAATATTGATTGATTTTTTGTTTAAGCCATGTTTTTATTTGTCGGTTTATCTAAAGTTCAAGAAACATTGTTCTCATTAAAGAGGTTCATATCTTATGGATTTAAGGCAAATCATCCTTAATAAATATATTTTTTTTATCTTCATGGGATCAAAATTAATATCACTCAATAAAGAGGTCTCTCTTTATTAAGATAAACCTTACCATTTTAAAACCCATATTTTAATGTTTTAGTTAATTCTATTTTTTTATTTTTAATACCTAGGGATATGATTTACAATATAATTTTATACCCCTAATATTAAAGTCTACAATTAATTCCTAATAGTTTATATCTTTTAATTAATTTAATTTAATACTGACAATATACATTACATTGTAAAATTCATATCCTAAATTTTGACTAAATTCGAATGAACAATTATAAACTTGTTATGATATTCATTAATTGATTTTTGTATTTTTCAAACTATATAAAAAAATCAATTTTGTTTTATAAAATATGCATGAAATTTTATGGAATTTTGTCGCATGACACCACTAAAGAATTTTTAAATATATTGATGATTAATAAGCTTTTATACTTGCGCAAGAACCAATAATTCATCAAATCAACATACATAATGTCACATTCACTCATTTACACATGTTTAAACACAAAAACCCAAACTATTAAACTCCAAAAAAATCACCAAACCTAGAATAAAGTCCTAAGATCTATTCATACAAGTCACATTCACTCATGTTAACATGTTTAAGCCTTTTAAAACAATAATAAACATGTCAACCTTAAAATGCATAGGAAAATTTTATGCTATTAACACAATATAAGCATTGCAAAAGGTCAAAAAACATACATAAGGTTTTTTCCTTATTTTATTTAAATGCTTTTTTTCTATTATTTTTAGTTGTAATCCTCCATGATCCATACTTACATGAAATCACTCTCCCTATCAATGCAAGCCATCACAAACTCTATTTTGTATTCTACAAGCCTAATATTTTTTTCTATCATTTTCCTCGTAGACTAATAAGGAAGGTAGAGCATACACCCTATAGGTTGGTTCTAATCTTTTTTTATGAGAGATAGGAGGTATGTCTATTTGGTCTGAAAAAAGATCTCTTGTTATCCTAGTGATCACTCTCATCAAGCTAATATAGGGGCTCAACATGTAATGAAATGACATGTATATGAATCATTATTAATCCAAGCACTCAGCAAAAAGTCAAGGTTTATACAAACTTAAACCTTGACTAAAAGCTATAAGATAAGTTGTTATTCCTCCACTTAACTCGAAGTTTCCATGTGCAATCCAGAACGATGTATCCTAAATAAACTTGTAATGTATATATGCATATGAGCTAGATAAAAAAAAAAATGTTAACACATGAATAAAATAAAATAAAAACTAAATACAAAAAATTAAACACATCAAAATAGATGAACCAAATAAAAAAAACATAAAGATTAGTCCAATATTATCGTAAAAATTATCATCCCCAGTGGAGTTGATATAAGAGGGGTTAATACATTCGCCACCTGACTGTTTGGTTCAGGATCATTAGGAAAACCTGAGTGTATTAATTTTATCAGAGATTCAAGGTTATGAGATTGATTATGGCTAGGTTGAAACTATTAGGTTTTTTTTGTGTTTACATGGGGGGAAAGAGAGAGGGATATGTTTTTATTGTCTTCTAATTTTTCCCTTGAATTTTCTCCCTTTTAAATTTCTCTCCTCCTTTTGACTTGTGTGTAGACACCTAATTATAAATAAAAATATTTTGTTATGGTCCTTTTGTCCAAATATTTCTGATTTTTTTTATTCTTTTCAAAACAGAGTAACATCAACGTACACTCAAAAAAGAAAATCAATTATTTTTAAAATAACACATTACAACTTTAACATATTGAAAAAACATTTAACATTTGAATCCTTCTGTAATGACACTGAAAATGCTAAAAATAACATGGATACTTCAAAAATATATATTACAAGTTTAACATATTGAAAAAACATTTAACATTTGAATCCTTCTGTAATGACACTGAAAATGCTAAAAATAACATGGATACTTCAAAAATATATATTTGTTTGTTTTTTAATAAATTTTATTATTTTGAAAATACTTCAAAAAAAGGAAAAAAAATTGGATAGTAACAATATACATGACAATTTATAAAGATAACTTAGAAAGTATTGTAATTCTAAAGCCCATACAATACATAACCTTGTATGTATGTACGTATGTATGTATGGAAAGAGAGAAAATCATATCAATAACACTTATAGGTTGAATTTAAGTATCAGAATAAGAGAACCACAAGTTAGGAAATCATATATAGATAAAGTATTTAGATTTGTGTGAGGTTTTTCACAAAAACTGGTGTAACCCTTAACAAATTAGTACTTTCAGATTCATAATAGATATATATGCATACATATATATATATATGATGAACTTTCATATAGGCTATTGTCATCCCTAACCTAGTTAGAGTTGTTATATTCATAGCAAATCTATTTGATGACCTTTATATAAGTTAGTGCCACCCTTATCTAGCTAGAGTTAATAGATTGTATTGTGTGCACATAAACTGACATTATCTTGTTGATACAAGTATTACCACATGTAAAACTCAATAAATCATATAAGAATCATAATTTATCAAAATTCATTAGACCAAATTGTAATTTTCCATTTTCAACTTTAAGATTGGTTTTTTAGAATTCCAACATGAATCTTTCTATATAATTTTTACATATTTATTAATTGTCTTTTTAAAACTAAATTCTTCAAGTTTTTACATCAATTAAAGTAAAATACATATTAATTCAACAAAACTCATTTCAATTCATATCCATATACCTTTGATATTAGCTCACTCATATTAATTTAACAAATCTCCTAGTTATAAAACCCTAACATTTTAACAAACTAATTATGAAAAATAAATCCTAAGTAATACAATGAAACAAATAATATTAGCTTACATCTAAATGTAATTAATAAAATCAAGTAATTTAATTATATATATATATATATATATATAATTAAAATAGCACAAGTAATAAAGTAGTTAAGATCCCAAATAATATGATTGAATGTTTTATTTTAAATACAAAAATTAAAATTAAGTTTCGACAGGTGAAATATAAATAAATGAAGAACAAGGGTTTAATATATTCGTCTGAGCCATTCTTATAGAAGGCTCAAAGTGAAAATTTCACAGCAATAATGTGATCTGATCAGAACTCATATGCAACTCTTCAAGTAGTTGATGGAGATTCAAAAGCAAATAAGAATTCACAGTGGCTCTCCCTTGGGACCTGAAAAGCCCCCACTGTAATCAAAGGCATCCTCACTTTGCATGTATGGATGTTTAGCACTTCCCTTGATTGCATCGTCATAACTTGCCGACGTCGATGCTGAATCGGCGTTAGGGTTCAGACCAGCAAGCTGCAAGATATTCTCTATATCCTTCACCACTTCGCCCATTGTTGGCCTGTCACAGCCATTGTCTTGCGCACATTTTAGGGCAACATCCACAAACTTGTCTAGACCTTTCACTGTTGTGTCCGAACCAATGATGGGATCAAGAAGTTCGCGGAGGTAATATAAATTATTTGCTCTATCCATTGCCGTCCTTACCTCTCTCACAACGTACTTTCCTCGTTCTAGTGGCCTTCTTCCGGTCAATATTTCCAGCATTACAACTCCGAAGCTATAAACATCACTCTTCCCTGTCAGCTGCTGGTTCATGTAGTATTCTGGATCCAAATAGCCCTAAGAAAATGCAGTAATTATTACAATCAGTTCTATCATCCATTCTGGTCATATCAGATGCTGAGTTTTATTTTGTTAAATGAATCATGGTTTACGAAAAAGAAAAAGGAAAAAAGCAGTAAGAAATAATGGTATTGTGCAGGTGGAGTGAGGTCGCGGAGGAACTGACCATCGTCCCTTTCACCTGAGTGGTAACATGACCATTTTCACTGTCTCCCATAAGCTTGGAGAGTCCAAAATCGGCAACTTTTGCATTTAAGCGCTCATCTAATAGTATGTTGCTTGATTTTATGTCCCTGTGGATAATGGGAGGGTTGGCAAGTTCATGCAGATAGGCCAAGCCTCTTGCTGCACCAAGGACCACCTTGAGTCTCCTCACCCAATCAAGCCTGATTCCTGTCTTCCCTGCTTGGATTGGAAAGAACGAGGGAAAATGAGCTGGTAACGCAGTTTCGTCTACGTTTATATTTTATCTCGTTATGCAGACGGATTGAAGCGGTAAAAATCATTTTTATCATAGGATGCTTGAGAGAGATTATCCTGAAACACAGGACATCGTGTCTGGTATTGGAAGAGGGCAATTATGGTTATTCGAAGCACTTGAACCTGGATCTTGACAGGGGAGGTATGCCCACAGAAAGACCAGTTCAATGTTATATGACATGCACGGAAAATTCTCATTGTAAAAATGTGTAAGATAGCAAACTCCAAGTGAGAGATCCTGAAGGCTCAAATTGAAGAAAGAATTGATAGATCGTAGGAGCCGATGAAAGTACCTGATAGGCTTTCCATGAGACTTCCATTTGTCACAAACTCGTATATGAGCATGTGTTCACCTCTTTCAAAGCAAAAGCCTAGCAGGCTTACAACGTTTTTGTGGTGGACTCTGGATAAAAGCTCAATCTCAGTCTTGAATTCCAGCCCACCCTGCATCGATCCTTGCAGAGCTCGTTTGATGGCAACTAGTTCTCCAGTAGGAAGAACTCCTCTGTAAACCTGCAAATGTTATCACGTTTAACTTTGATGTTTTGGACAAATAAAAAACAAAAATGAAAGGGAAAGATTGTTCCTTAAGTGTGGGGGCGCAGGTCTCTTTCTCCCCCATTTTATGGGGTGGATTGAGGAAAATATTGGCATGGCGTATTTTAGAAAACCTGGCCAAGTGTGTTGAAGTTGCAGTGTAAGAATTTTGATTGACAAGAAAATCAAGTGTTGTGAACCAGTTCCGAGTAGTTTTAGATTCAGGGTTTTCTTTATGTGAATAAATTTTATCAGTACGTCATGAAAATGGATAGATCGAATGCAAATGAATAGGCTTTCAGAGAGGGAGGGAGAGAGCGAATCGGACTTAACCTTTCCATAACCCCCGGAACCAATGCAATTGGTTTCTGAGAAGTTATTGGTGTATTTTTTTATCTCTTCAAAAGAGAAGCATCTGGCTCCTTTTAATTGAGGAACACCTCCAACACCAAAAGCACTGTTTTGTTCAGTTGCTTTTTCTGCTCTCTTTTTCTGACCATAAGCATAAATCCCAGCACCAAGCAATAGCAACAGAAGGGCAAGGCCACCAGCCGCAACTCCAATGATGACACCTGTGCTTGATGACTTTTTGGATCCTATAACTTCTTCTGGATGAAAAGAAAGAGGGAGGGAGTGGTGTCACAATAAGAATTGGAGAAACAGTTGGTTAAGTTTTTTCTTTCAGTTCAGTACAGTTACGAGACTACCTGTGAAATGCAGATACCTATCACCAGCAAAGAAATAGGGTCCAAATTGCGCTGGAGGCTTGAAAGTCTGATTGCTAAACACAAAACCAATACCTGAAATTGCTGTTCTATTAAAACGGTCTTGGCCAAACGGAAACACTTGCAGGTTCAAATCAAGGTACTGGGATGGATCTTTTCTTGGTTGACTTAGATGAACTGAATCCACTGGAAGTTGATGGGACTTGAATGAATTCATCAAATATTTTTCGAGATCACTGAAGTAAGTGCTGTTTCCAAGGTTTGAGAATGAAGGAGCTCTGAACACTAGACGTCCTCCGTATGGAAATGCACATTTACAGTTTGGACTGGAGAACTGATCAGCAAGGCAGGATGCAGGCACACAGTTATTCGGAGGCGTCACATAGGAAGAATTGGGTGGGGAGACAGTGCAGTAAGTTTTTGTCACTCCTCTTTCCTTACATATTGGGTTGTCTTCAAGCCTGCAAAATTTAACAGGCACACAAGATAAAGCTACTGACTAGAAACATATATCCCGGCAATTTGACTTTCTCATGGTACTAAAATGATCTTGTTTAGCAATATAATATAGCATAAATCATGAATCTGCCTTACATTACACTCATTCCTTCTCCTCCAAGTCTTTCTGTGTAGTCTGAAATTTGATTTGTTCTCAAATCAATCAACGCAAGTCGGTTTCCGTGGCCTGTTCCAACATCCAATGACCCATTGAGCTGGTTATTTCTTGCATCCCTGTCACCAGAAGTCAAATCAGGTGCCAACCAGCCATGCCATAAACATGTAAGTATCAATCTAATCCCGTTTTCTGTGAATCCATCAAGGGAAACAGCTAATTTTGTGTACAGGTTTCAAACATCAATGAAATGAAATGCTGAACAACTCAATGCTGACTCTTACACAGTCTGCAAATTGGGAAGGCTGAAGAAGTCAGCAGGGATCTGTCCTTGAAGGTGTGTATTTTCCATCACCCTGCAATAAGAAGTTAGACACAAATTGAGGTGTTGTCAAAAGTATCAAGCTATGAAAAGTTTAATGTAGTTATCGCTTACTCAGAAATGGCTTATTTAAGTAGATATCGTTTACTCAGATTGGATATTTGGACTCCCAGGTTTTTATGTGTTCAATAAGAATTCAACCGGACTTCGTACCAAGAAAATAAATAAAAATTCAATAGGAAAATAGTACAAAAAGCCACATGTTATATGACAGAAGAGCAGGAAATGAAAGAAAATACGGTCCAAACATTATGCTGCTGAAAGGTACATATGGAAATGAGAACTCCTAACTAAAAGGGAAACTTTGCTTGACTTTCCGGGAGAGAACAAATTTGTTATAGTTTGGGGAGAGCAGATTTAGACTGGGAAAGAAGGCAGCGAACCATGATATAACCATACAATGTTGTCAAAGACTGCAGGTTTGAAATCCATGGAGGAAATTCTGTATCATCGAAACTGTTATTGCTCATGTCCCTGCAAACAACAACTTGGTCAGAATACACAAATAGCCAAAAAAAAAAAAAAATTAGTGCTAGATTTCATCTCAGAAACTGATCATTTACTAGTATTCATCATGTAAAATCTTACAAGTAGGTGAGAACATTCATGCCAGTAAGGTTGGGGAGTGGCCCAGTTAAATCATTGTTGGATAAAAACCTGAAAATTAGTAACCAGGCAACACTCTTTAACATAAGAAAAATTCCCGTAAGAGAAGCTAATGATTGAATACAACCGGTTATGATGGAATGTCTCTTCCCTCCATACTTACATCACACTGACACTGGCAAGACTACTGATGCTTGATGGGACAGTTCCTCTGAATGAGTTATTATCAAGGCGCCTGTAACCAATATAGCATTCACACCACATTACAAAATTTGAGCATCGTGAATCACAGAGCAAAATGAAATTTGATTCTCCAATATACTGATACTTACACCACCTCCAGAGTCTTCACGAGGCCAAGGGTAGAAGGGATGCTGCCTGTCATCTTGTTGTTATCCAAAAGCCTGCAGAAAGGAAGGAAAAGAAAGAAACTATCAAAGAAATCTTAAGCGGAAAGATATCAGTGATTATGAATTATGCAATTCCGGAAGAGTCAAACCAACTGTAAAACAATCTTAAGAATTCGAGAAGAGAAAAGAAATGTAAAAGTGAACAGTTTTGTGGGTTATTATGATCTAAGCATATATTCATCCGAAAAAGAGTACACAGCATGTAGCCACATGATCTCTTATCCAGTTTGTGAAATAGTTATACACCACCATCCAATATCTTAACAATTGAATTGAACTTACAAATGTATGAGTTTCATCTCTGAGCTAAAAAGTTTAGGAGGGATTGTGCCTGAGAGCTGATTCAATCCAAGATGACTGTAAATAGGTTTTAGAGTATCAGCAAACATGGAAACGGTATCATTTGTAGGAAGAAAGCAGCAATGAGAAGTATAGCACAAAGAGATCTGGCATACAAGTGTTTTGTGTGAACTAGCAGGTCAAGACCAGGTGTGGTTGCTGTGGAGACAGGGATGGTCCCAGTTAGCCTGTTGTCAGCAAGATCTAGCCAGTAAAGGCTAGTTAGATTCCCAATTGAAGGGGGGATAGATCCAGAGAAGTCATTCGAATTCAGAGATCTGCAGGCATAAACGACGGAAAATGATGAAAGCATATCACTACAAGCATTTATTGGAAGATGGTAGTTTCAGAATCATGAACAATAGCTGATTCACTGACATTGCGGTAAAGCAAGGAAAGTATTAGAAGTTGAAAAGTTCTTACAGATAGGTAATTAGTGGCAAAGATCCTATTGAATCAGGGATCGGACCAGAGAAACTACAACCAACCAGAATTCTACAATGAAAGGAAACAAAAAAGCAACATCAGGACCGATACCAGGCAAGACATTTAGCATCAAATTGCAGTATGCTGAAATAGAATATCCCCTTACAAGTTTGTTAGTTTCTTCAAATCCCCAATTGCTGAAGGAAGAGGGCCGCTCAAGTTTTTGTTGTAGGATAAATCCCTATATAAAGATGCAATTACTAGAAATATACAATAGTATTCCTTGGATGATTGGATTCTATTCTTCACATTAAAAAGGAAAGGTTACAGAGAAGAATGAAGACATACAGAATCTGCAATTCTGACAAGGACTGGATATCTCCAGATAGTGAACCTTTCAATCCCATGCTTGCCAAACTTCTACAGTTGAGAATTATCGGGTTAGTATTAAAAACTGAAGAAGGAAAAATATGGAAGCCTCGATCAAACATATCCAGTGGCTCACATGGAAGTCACACGTGAACTGGCGCACAAAATGCCTTCCCACCGACTTCCGCAGGGATCAGCGCCCACCCAAGTAGGTGGTACATTTTTCCAGATATCCTTGAGAGCTTTCAATGCAGTAACTGCATCAGGAGTCAACGATATTATAAAACAAAATCTATCAATGAATGTGAAAATTGTCAATTAACATGGTATAGATTGAGGATCTATATATGAAAGCTAATAATAATAATCATAATAAAAGTTACAACAACTTGATTTCCCAGATTAAACAAGACTAATGGACAATTCTGGGGCCTAGCAACACCACTTCAGTAATTGTATAAGAGTAGGAAAGCATCCGATGAAGTCTGGATACTCTTCTGAGTTGGACAAAGTATATCATATGACAGAAATTTAGAAGCAAAATCTAGCATATCTTAAATCAGAAATTCCCTGACCAAATACCAACAGAACTGACTTTAATATCGAGTCCTGACTCTGGAAATTTGCACAAGCAGGCATGCATCGACACAACAAAATTCAGCTTAATAAGATTATGCAATAAACTGCACAGCAAACAAACAAACATCTGTGAACTAACAGAGGTGGAATCTGGAGTCCTGAGTCTATATTTAAGCACCCTATCTGTTAGACATGAACAATTGATACTAATTTGGATCAAAAGTGTGATTGAACAACATGCATCTTCTTGGTAATTCTCCAAAACAAGAAAACAGGAAGATAATAAGCTGTAGAGAACTTACAATCAGCCTCATCAGTCACTGCTGGTATGTTACATACTTGAATCAAAGCAACAACAAGAAAAACAAGATTTCTTGGACCCATTTCGCAAGAAATCCTCATAGAAGCTCTTTGTTTTCAGTTAATTTGTAATGTTGAAAAACCGAAAACACATTTAGTACCAGCACTTGAATCTCACACGTAAAAATAACTTGAACTGCTGGAAACTTAGCCTTGTAAATCTTTCTTTCACCAAACTATACCAAAACCTGTTATCATCTCCATGTCAAAAGGACTTGTCGTCCATAGTCGAGTTGCACAATTTTGTTCATTTCGTATGATGATCATAAGTTTAGGGATACAATACGTTAAGACTCCTCACCAAACAGCACTGGATTATACTGGAAAGGGGCAACTTGGAGTAGGAGGCTGGCTGGAGTACCACTAACAAGGATGTCAATATCAAAAAAATTCAAAATTGGCCATAATAAAGATAAATAAAATCATGGAACCAACCACGTTCAGCTAAGTGGTGGTGGGTTGTGGTATTAAATTCTAAAGCACAAAATAAGGCCACACGCATTTAATAAATATCTGTACATAGCATGCATGAGATAGCCCGATAAAGTTGATATTAATATCAGCAACATGGCTCCATGATAGCATTTTTATTTTACCATATAGTATATATACTTAGGTAAAATTTGTAGGATAACATTTAGTATTTATTATAATGTTGTTGCTGTAAACAAGTTTTCTTCCAATTTTGTAGAAGCAAAAGGGCTCATCACTATCTTCGTATGTCCTCCTCAAGGAAGCGTTCCCGCTTCAAAGGAAGAACTAATGATTTTCTAAGAGATGTATTGCATTGCGTTTTAAAAATGTTTTTGAAAAAAATTAAATTTTTTTTTGGTTTTAAATTCAATTTTTTTGGTGCTTTTAGCGTTAAGGAATCATCTAATCTAAAAGCTTAAGTTGTTAAGTGAGACCCTAGAATAAGATTTTTATATTATTATATAATTTACTTCCTCAAATGAAAATTTTTTGAGTTTAAAACTTGCACAGACTCCCACTACCTTGTGCTTGATTTTTATCAAATATAATGAAGGTGGTGAGGTTCGAACTCGTGACCATTGGATTAACAAGGTTTTGATATCATGTCAGGGAACCATCTCACCTTAAAACTTAAACTGTTAAATGAATCTCCAACCCTAAAATATAAATTTTATATTATTTTCTAATATTTAGATCCTTTTCATTAGCCTATATAAAAATTAATTTTAAAAAAATAAAAATTATTATTTTAATATAATTATAAATAAAAAATACTTTTAAAAACGACTACAATAACACTCCGAGCAACAAGCATTTAATGAGCTGACACTGCGATGATGAATACAATAATCCGAAACAGAAACGAAGCTAGCATACACGTACGCCCATCATCATCCCTATCCAGTGAAATAACCTAACCTCTCAGCCTCGGCTTTCTGAGTGTTTTAGCGATCAGCTTTCACCAAGTTTTCAATTATACATATTGAATTTGATATTTGAGGCAGGCAGAAGCTAGAGAAAATAACAAACAGCCGAATGAAGGCACATCATAGTATAAATATTAGATTAACATTTTATTCTATAAATAAGTCTAATAATAGTTACCCCTATTAGAAAAACAAAATCAGAATTTGAAAGCATAATATCCAAAAAAAAAAAAAAAAAACAATTAATCTGGAAAAATCATGGGAAAATAACAAAATTGACTCATACATAATCATTTGACTCTAATTTTATGAGATCTAGACAATAGACGATCAACAAAGCTGATGGAATTGGGTTTCCGAAATGATTTGTAAAATTTTAGATCTATCCTATTGCTCCATAAAAATATTTAAAAAGACAACTATGTAGATCGGTGATGGTCTCATTATTCTTTTTTTATAATCGAGATATCCGCGTATTTTATACGCACCACAACTAATCTTCGAGTCTACTAATCATCCTGCTAACCTAATAAACAAATAAAACACTGTAAAATGATAGACACACAGAAATAACTCGAACCCCTTACACATAAAGGGGGTGTTTGGGAAGCCACCCAAAAGCGTTTTTGGATGCTTTTGGTCCATTTTTTTTTTTTTTTGAATTTTAAAAACAGGCGGTTAGTGTTTTTAGATCATTTTGATGTGCTGATATCAAAAATGATTTTTAAAAAATAAAAAAACATCATTTTAATGTATTTCAGCACGAAACACACTTTAAAAAACTAGAACAACAACTCTCCCAAACACCCTTAAAAATAGAACAAGTCCCTTTCTTCGATGGGACAAGTCTTCTCTTGCACTTATAAGTTATAACTTTTATTTCCCACTAACTCGGCTGCATCATTCTCTGAGTTAGGAAGAACTTGTCCTCGAGTTATGCTCTTTCAAATAAGGTTTTGAGTGTTTCACACTAAAGACATCAAAAATCTTCATATGAAGAGGATGTAAGCACAATTATTGGTTCTTAACCTGTTTATGAATAATACCATGCAAATAGGATGTCATATCCTAAGCTTGGACACTTAGTTGTTCGACACGAGGATTAACTAACCCAGCACTGTAGAGGCAATCTTAAAAGGAATTAGTTGGATAGTCGAAATATGAGATTTGAAAATATAATTAAATTGGTTTGCTTTTTATTTAGAAATATATTAAAATACAAGTGGGGTGGGTTGTTAATTTAATTTTTTTTACAGGAGCATTAAGCTAGTAGGGTTGCAATTTTGAAGCAGAAGAAGAAGAAGAGAAATGGAAAACACAAAAGGTGATGGAAAAGAAGAGGAAGAGGAAGAAGAAGAAGAGAGTGTAGTGTTGGAAATTCCACTAGGGGACGCAGCAGAGACATTCAACTTAGAGAAAGCAGTATGCAGCCATGGTTTATTCATGATGTCTCCCAACCATTGGGACCCTCTTTCCCGAACATTCTCTCGACCTTTGCGTCTCTCTCTATCTGATTCTGATCCACAAGCCTCCGCTCCTACTACTTCACTCCTTGTCTCCATCTCTCACCTCCCTCGCTCTCTAAGCGTCCGCGTTTACGGCACGCGGCGCCTCCCTCCGAAGCATCGAGAATCACTGGTGGCTCAGGTGGTGAGGATGCTGAGGTTGTCGGAAACCGATGAAAGGAATGCAAGAGAGTTTAGAAAGATGGCAGAGGCGGCAGCCACGAAGGAGAATTGTTCCTGGTTGGCAGATTTTGGTGGGAGAGTGTTTAGGTCTCCCACTTTGTTTGAGGATATGGTGAAGTGCATTCTTCTCTGTAATTGCCAGTAATACTCTCCACGCTATCTTTTCTTTTATTAACGAGTTTTGAGTCCTTTATCCATGTCTTTGGTATGCCTTTGTTTTGTTTGATAAAATGTCCCTGAGAGTGATATGACGGTGCCCTCTCTATCTCTCTCTCTCAACAGCTGGCCGAGGACTTTGAGCATGGCTAGAGCACTTTGTGAGTTACAGTTTGAACTGCAGTGTAAATCATCTGGTGTGTTTGTTGCTCAAGCTGCGAATGCAACTGTCAAGAATGTATCTAACGGCACTGCTCATAATTTTATACCAAACACGCCTGCTGGTGAAGAGTCCAAGAGAAATATCAGAGCATCTAAAGTTTCAAAAAAATTAGGAAGCAAGTTTGTGGAAACAAAAACCCTCTTGGAAGCTGATGCTAAGCTGAACACAGATAGTGTTCATATTGGGAGAGAAATTTCCATGCCAAGTTTGTCGCTAGAGAGGGTAGAAGATGATTCATGTGAAAGATGCAGTTCACGTCATGGGTCTGATTCCGGTGCGCCTGACAGTCTTCAATCTCAGAATGGAATACAACCTGGTGTGAGCAAGATGATTTGTAATTTCCCCAGTCCTAGAGAATTAGCAAATCTTGATGAAAGTTTTCTGGCCAAGCGCTGCAATCTTGGCTACCGAGCAATTCGAATCATAAAACTTGCCCAGAGTATTGTAGAAGGGAGAATTCCGCTAAGAGAAGTTGAAGAAAGTTGTGCTAATGGAGCAAGCTCTTCTTGGTATAACAAGTTGGCTGATCAGTTTAGAAAGATAGATGGATTTGGTCCTTTCACATGCGCGAATGTGCTTATGTGCATGGGATTTTATCATATCATTCCTACTGATTCTGAGACAGTGAGACATCTAAAACAGGTTAGCTTTTATTTCTGATCCAATGATTGGTCAACTGTTGAAGATATGCTTCCAAATTCCCATGGCTGTCAATACAGGTGCATGCCAAAAAATCCACCATTCAAACAGTTCATAGGGATGTTGAAGAGATATATGGAAAATATGCGCCCTTCCAGTTCCTAGCATACTGGTAATTATGGAGTGTGCTCTTTAATTGTTCCTAGTCAATATCTTACTCACGTGATTTTTTATGTTCAGGGCAGAATTATGGCACTTCTATGAGAAAAGATTTGGGAAGCTTAGTGAAATGCCACCATCTGATTATAAACTTATTACTGCCAGCAATATGAGAATTGAAGGTGGTCGTAAAAACAAGAAGACTAAAAGATGCTAATGGAAAGCGCCCTTACCTTAAGTTAATCAAGAAAGTAAGTGAATATTTATGCTTATTGTATGTGCTTATGAAAAGTGTTATGTGCTTGTTGATTTTCACATCCTTATATATGATCACACAACTAATGCATGCTTTGGCTCTTTGAAAACTTTTCTGTCACCACATTCAAATAATATCTTCTGATTTATGATATTATTTTAAGCTAATTTTATAAATTTATTTAATTAAGTTTTTACTTGATTCTTAGGTCTAGCATTGTAATCCCCTGTATTAATTATATTATAGGCTTTATTTTCTAAAATTTATTTATAATAATATCACTATTTATTAATCATCCCATTCTAATTTCTAATCAATAATTTTTATGTATGTGACACATTAGACTTTAATAATTTGGCTAAAATATAATTTATAACTGTAAATAAAACAAGATTAAATTAATAAAAAAAATATTAACAATTCAACAACTAATTGATTTATATTTAATGATCAAATATAATATCTAGCAAACTAATCATGACCCCCCAAATATCAAGAAAGATATAAGTGGTATGATTTAGCCTTTTAATAACTAGTTTGTAATTGTAATTATTATATTTTTATAAAATATATTTTTATTTAGATATTATAGCTTGGAATATGTTTTCTTTGTTAAACCATTTTCATTCTCGACACTATAGTTATTGATTTTTTGAATAAGATTTGAAACTCGTTCCAAATCTCATTCTCATCTTAGCCAAGAATTTCACAATCAATTCTATTTAAAAATTAATAAAATATTTTTCTAACTTATCTAGGACCATGAATTCTCTTTTAATTACTCAAATACCTTTATATAGTTTGTCACATCTAATATATGTGTGTGTGTGTGTTTGTTACCCTTGATTAGGACAATGTGTGGTAATAATCAAAACATAACACTCCTTATATAAGATAACTTAACAAGTTTAATGATCATTTACACAATTATCATGTGTATCTTTCTATAGACATATATGATCTTTTCATAAATAAATCTCTTGCAGATCAATTTAATGTGCATGTCATTTGATAAACAACTGCATATTAATTTCAGTTATTCCTTAGATCTTAGTTTAGGAGAGCAATTGTTTTCTTTCATAAAAGGATATAATATGCACAAATCTTGACAACTCTAATTAATTTTCAATCTTAATATAAAATTGACTAGGAACATTTAGTAACAATGTTTTGATGCAATACAAATCTCATGACTATAATAATTTGATTACTTTCTATGAAAGACATTTTTATTCAATGGACTTTATCTATGCTCTACTTCCATTAATCAAATTTTAATTTCATAGATCGGATATAATTGAATATTAAAGATAAGAAAAACTTGTATTAACAATAAATATATTTTATTTGAGTAAAATCAGTATAACCTGCCAATTAGTTATAAGGTATATTCATTAACACTATTTTGACAAGCTTGCTATATTGATTTCTAAGAGGTAAAAGAGTCATTCTTCTGTTTCTGTCATACCAAAATCACTTTTCTTGACGAGGCCTTCCCTCATGCAATAAACTGCAACCCAAGATGAGCTGCTAGAAACTCATGCAGATCTGGAGAGTCGGAAAGCATCTGGATCAGTTGTGTTGATACCATCACCAGGCTCCGATCAGCCAGAGATAAAGCCGTTGCCCCCCCTAATCCCTGGAGAAAAAGGTTCACCCAATCTTCCAAAAATGTATATTTCTCATATTGCACAAGTTTCTCATATTTTGTGTGTTGTTCTGCGAGTGATTATGATTATTTAAAAGATAAAGGGTAAATAAAGTTTCCATTACTTGATAATGATGATTACATGAACAATGACTCCGTTTTCGAACAAGCAAGTATTACGTATAAATAATGACAGAACTCGAAGAAGTAGCACTCTGACTCATCTGGCTGTATAGAATAAACTCGACTCATGAGATCGGCATGTTTCTCGACGACAATAAATCTACACTCGGTGACTGCTCTCATGACTCGGAATCAATACTGACGCAAGTAGGGTTGCAAGGGTAAGGGCAATCAATTTTTTCAAAAGCACTTCGGTCATAGAACCAATCTCCAACAGCCTTTCCCATTTTCTGCAGTTAAAAAGCACCCCACAAAGGATCAGTAAAAATGCAGCAGTGATCGAAACGGTAAGGAAACTGAAGTTACGATTTTAATTACCGTATTGCCCACAACGGGGGATTTGTCAGCTAACCACGTAGTTACCGACCCAGATTGGCAGTGAGCGTAGCAAGAATTTATCCACAATCCTCTCGATGAAGTGCCGAGTCCAATATTCACTGCTTTCAGGAACTGTGTCCTGTAATCTGAAAATAAAAAGTGTTTTGTTGGCACCAAGCTGATAAACTTAACTTCACTTCCTCCCATCATCACAAACAAAGAACTTTCCTAAAGCCGCCTCAAATTTGGTCATTAATAAAGGAACAAAAGTTGTGGGAATTACTCTGAACAGTTTGGAGCTGAGTAGCCGAGCACTTTTTCAAGTCGAGCTTGCAGTTCTTCCATTCTTTTTTGGAATCGACGGCGGTCGGTGCGAGGATGTTCTTTATCTGAATGAATTTGAAAAGAATGGAAGATTAGATAAAATACAAGGGAAAATAAAAAAAGGTCAATACAAATCAAGCTGCAATTCTGTCCATTTTCCTTTCCTGTTATTATGAGAAAGACTTGACAAAAGAAGAGGATGATAGTTAAACGATAAGAGAGCATTTTTCAGAAATTTGCTAACCTGCCAGGAATCATAGGCGGAGTTGATTACAAAAAGGGGCGTTCGCATGGTCTGCGCCACATATTGTGGGAAGAAACACTGCAATTAACAGCAAGTATTGGTTACACCGAAGAAGACATAGTGAAGAGAAGCAACAAGTCAATGCCAGAATAGTGTTCCTTACCAATTCTGGTCTCATTTTTGAAGTGCATGACGCAGGCAAATTCTTTGCTGATCCCTGCAGAAAAAAGATAGAGAAAGAGGATCAAAAGATGTTGCCATGACTAAAAGCAACTTTTAGTAAATCCAATTCACATTTTACAACAAGGGAAGGAAAACGAATTCAGGTTTAAGTGCAAGCACATTGTACCAAGGTCAGAAACTGGGAACAAGATAAGAGCAATTATCAAAAGATAGAGAATTACATGGGTTCTAACAACTTGACCGAAGAACGATTCGATTCGTGACCCTCCAGAGATGTCTGTGCTGTAAAGAGAATAGCAGTAACAATGTTGGTGACAGTGATGATTTAGAGAATTTCTGCAATTAAACAAAGGGAGATAGACTCGATTAAATGAGCTTACCCGTGGATGAAATAGCCAGCATCAGAAACACATTTTACTCTAGCACTTGCAGGCAGGAGAGAACGGAATTTATCACAATGCAAAATAGCAGCCAATCCACCAGCAGAACATCCAGAAAGAATAGCCTGTCATTTACATGTCCCAGCATGTTAAATGATTACATGAGAGTAAATAAGTTGCAGAGGTCATTAAAAGGAGGCATACATTTCGAGCATTTTTCATTCCTTTCGCCAATAGATCATCAACGACAGCCTGCCAAACCCTTTCTCCCCTGAAGTAAAGCTTAGTTTTCTGGTCCAGCAAAACAGACACAGCAACTTCAGGATTTTTAAACTGTAAGAAAAGCTTTCAAGTTCCAAGGAAACTTCAAGTAGCTTACCGGATCAACAGCTTGCACATCACCAGTAAATGATGAGCCATCACAGTATCTGATCTTGATTCTATTCCAGTTATAAAAATCTAAACCATCCAAACAGAGCTCGGTAACTTAAGTATTCTACT
Organism: Salix dunnii; assembly: GCA_015731905.1. Classification (NCBI taxonomy): domain Eukaryota; kingdom Viridiplantae; phylum Streptophyta; class Magnoliopsida; order Malpighiales; family Salicaceae; genus Salix; species Salix dunnii. Next base: position 2,375,007 of record CM027661.1, read on the forward strand.
TGAAAAAAAAATGGCTTTTCCTAAACAAATCGATAACAAAACCTAAAACCAGTAAATGTTGAGCCCTACCAGGATTAGCTGCTTGCTTGCTCCCTAGTATGCCAGAGAACCCCATTGTCTTCTCCATTTTCAATGATGAACCCTTGTAAGTGTCCCTACGGGAAACACAAGACTCGACACTCTCACACCATCCTCCTCCCTGAACCCCAGGATCACCAGAAGAAATGTTATAAGCAGACCAAATCCATGCAACTATCGCTACTGAACATCTGACTATCATAATCAATCAAGTTTATCCAGGCATTACTCCATAGTTTAGCTGGCAAGAAAGCGGCTCGAGGACAAGAAGAACTAACTAACCTCCATGTGAACCAACCAACTGTCAATCCCAGAACCAGATCCTTTCTCAAAGTGGTAACCTGGTGGACTTCCATCTAAGCAAACTGCAAGGTATATCACAGTGACAACGGATTAGGAAAAACGCTAACAACACAAACAGTATTATATTTATTAGCACAAAATATATCAGCAAACAAGCTAAAGCTGCTCACCAGCTCCTCTAGCAACAGCAGTCTGGACAATAGTAAGGGGAATGCTAGCTCCTTCTGTCTTCAGCAATGTCAGAATGCAAACAACAAGACACAGCCACTTGCCTAAACTTGAACCATCCATACTGCTTGCTGTAATAAACTATGTGATTTAAAAGAAGGAACCAATATTGAAACAAAATGGAGAATATCGATACTTCAAAGAAAAGGATAGAGCTGGGGACAGAGTATATAGGGAAGGGAAGTTCTCTCCTAGTACATGTGCAGGAACAGGAGAGCTTGGGTCACAAAAAGAGTGGTGTACATTCACAGAACTTTCCCCACGAGACCATCATTGCCACCTGTAGTAGATAATGCTGGCAGCTGTAAGCATGAAATTGTGTGTTTGGCAATGTTATGGCACACTTGCATGCTTTTCTAAAAAACATAGGAAAAACAATAATTCAATATTGTTTTTTTAATTTTAAAACAATCTCAAACACAAACCAAACTCGTTGCATTTACAAAAGGCATCTTAACACCATAGTTTTATTTTTAAAATATATATATATAATTTCTAACTTTTTCAAAAAGAAAAAACTCAAACTACCATGATAAAATACTATTATTTGTATGGGAAATCCTGTAAAAAATGTACAGAGTTTGACAGAATGACAGGTATTTTTGAGGTAGATTTCTGTGAAACAATGGATGGCCGAATGGAGATCGTCTCTTTCCATGGTTCATATGCTATCATCGAAGTCATTTTCTTCGTCCCTTGTCATTAGTTTTGATTGTTTGTTTGTTTTCATGTGGAGGTGGTGGGTTTTCTTTTTGAATTATTGTACTGTAAGATGCCTAGCTGTTGGCGAAATATATTTAAGAGCCTGTCTCTGTCGGTGTGACTGTCGGTGGTCTTCACAGGAGGCTGCCTTTTTGCATTATTCATGTATTTTTATTCTCTGCTTTTGCTAGCTTTGTTCTTCAACCTTATCCCGAGAACCTTATCCCGACCGTTGAACTAGTTAATATGCTGGACAGACGATTCAAAATGGTTAACAGCCAGCTTAAGATTAAAGCTTTCTTGCTGTTTCATTATTGTGATTCTTAATATAATAATTATTAAATATTTACATAATTATTAATTTTAAAATTTATTTAATTGGTTAAAATACACACTGATTTGAATATCCTTATTTATATATTAAAAAAAATAATTGGACCGACGATTCAAAATTGATAATAAACACTTAAGGTCGTGGATGTTTACGCAAGATATATGCTCTCTTTACACTCTCTTACATTTCATTGTGAATTTACCACTCTAGATTTCTCTCTCTTTTTATTCTGACTATTATACCTTTTCTTCTTTCAGCAATTGCATCCTTCAAGACCCAAATTAGGGAACAAATTATTTAAATATAATAGCCAAGGATGAGATTGAAAGAAATAGGAAAAAAAAACAGCCAAAATGAGTGTTGGGTTAATAATTCTCATGAAAAGTTTAATTTATCATCTCACTTAATCATACTATTTGGTTTTAATACAATGTTCAATTTTAATATTTTTAATCTATAGTTTGATAGGGGGAAGAAAGGTACGAGAGAGAGTTGTTTGTTCTTCATGTGGACAACTTATTTCACTTGTCTATTCACCATAATTTTTATATTTTTCTTAATTCTAATTTTGATTATCAAATGAATTTTATTTTATTTTATGTTGAGAAATCAAGCATCATCCGAGACATGGAAATTTCTCTCAAGATTACAACATCCTACTATCAAGGCAACCAAAAAAACAACAAATAAAAGAATTTTAAAGGATCAAATTGAAAAGAAAAGTTGAGGGATAGAAATTGAAAGAAAACATAAACTTCCCACTGATTGTTCAAATAAATCCCTAATTTTATCTTTTTTAAAAAAAATATTTCTTTAAGCTTTAAATTTGATCATTGGATTTATGATTACTTTAAATCAATGAAATTTATTTTTTCCTTATTACACCAAGTATTAAATAAGTGATGAAACATTTCATCGATATCTCGAAATCTCTATACGCAAACATGAAAACTAAATAAACAATGCCAATTCACAAACTAAAGCATTGTTAAAGGATTGAATAATAAGGAGAAAATTCAGGGATCAAAGATTAAAAATTCTAATGGACAACTAAAATCTTTTTTGAAAAAATAGTGAATTTTCTCACATGCTTTAGTGAAATACTAAGCATAGTTAGGTTTTTGTTTAAATTAGTTTGTATATTTGTGTTGCATTCTTATTATAATTTCAAGTTAATTTCACATGTAAGAAAAGAAAGATTCAATCTTATTACTGTGTTTTATAGTATCAAATAGTTTATAATGTGGAATTAAAAGATAATATTTTCACTTAATTAAATTAATTTAAAAATAAAAAATTTATAAATTATGAAAAAAAAATTAATTTCAATAAAGAATAAAACTTCAAGTTGATCTCTCTAGTTAGAAGTAAGAGATATATGTAAATGCAAAACATTTTCCTCAATTGTTTCTTTTTTCATTTTAAATGTTTTATTTTATTTTTCTTGAATATTAGATTTCGTGGATAAATACATTTGTTTTTTGTAATTATAAATAGATCACACCAATACAATTTATCAATATAACATTTAATGGAAATAAATTTAAAGATAAATCATAATAATCTTTTTAAGGTCATGAAATTATATAAACAATCTCAAAGATTAATTAATACCAAATATTTAAACAAAATAATTAAAATAAATAAGAAAGAGGATAGTAAAGAAAAATATAATTTTAAAAAAATCAAATTAATTAAAAAGAAAAGGATAAATGATGTTACCATGTTACTTGCCAAGCCAAACATGAAAAAAACCCAAGCTCATTTATCTAGTTTTGTTATATTTCTTCCAAAAAAAAAAAAAAAAAGGGGGAATGTCATGTCATCAAATCATGAACAACATATCTTTTGTCAAAGTAGACAACGTGTCATTCACTTGTAAATGTTTTATTACAGCTAGTGATTGGAAAATCAAAGTTTGAATTTGTAGACCTTAAAATCTAAATTTTAACCTATTTTTACCTAAATGTACCTAAAAATCATCATAGAAATCTAAAAAAAAAAATATATATATATATATATTGACATTAAAACAACCTCTAACCAATGTAAAAAGCTAAATATCAAGCTAAAATAATCATCATGGGTCTTTATCTATTTTTTTACACTACTGCCACTGAACTTTCCTATATGATACAAATTTATTAACACTAAGACCATTTTTTGGTGGGGAAAAAAATAACCATTAAAACCATTCTCTCTCTTTCTTTTTTCCAATAACATTCTCTCAATTATCTCTTAATATTTAAGGACTAAAACATGATAAATAAGAAATGAAGTTTAAGATTGAAAAGTGACATCCGTAAATAATGATAATCAAATGTGAATAAATTTAAAACTTTAAGCATCAAATTAAAGTTTTTTGAACTTTTTTTTAAATGAAAATGAAAAGGACAATGTTTTTTTGGTTAATTTTATTCTTGGCTCATCCAATTCCTTAACTATAACCTAAAGGTATAATTCATAATATTGATTTTTATTTTAATGTTGAGATATTATCATACACTTTTTATAAGTAAGAGCATATAAAGCAAAACAAATCATAACATATAAAACAATATCAATACAACTCATAAGAAAGAATTTAAAAAGAAATTAAGTTTGGTGACTGCACTGGAAACAATTCGGCAACTTTCAAAGAATTATGAACACTTAAGTGACCAAGCTAGATGATGAACAATGTTGCTATAATCAATTATTGTTTCATTGTAGTTTGTATTGTTAATCCATATATATATATATATATATATATATATATATAAACACTAAAGTTTTTAAAAAATAAACTCATATCTATTTCTAATTAAAAGAATGTTTGTTTCAAAATCAAAGTTACTAAATTCTAAAAAAAATCAATCAAAGTTGTTTTGTCCTTATTTCCTATTTATATAACAACTAAAATGTTCAAAAGTATGTATAAAATTTCTTAAATTACTATATTTAAAATTATTAAACATATTAATAATGTATTACCTACTATTTCAATTTTTAATTATATTTATGCCTATGGAGAAATTATGCATGCATTTTTGTTACTATTTTTTATGTTTTGATTCTAACTATTAACCGTTAATTGAAGATAATATAAGTTATCAACTTCATATAGAATTATTCAAAAGTTAAACTTCAAATGTTTTAATATAATAACATTCCATCTTATTCAGTTATAATAATTAAAAACAACATATTAAGAAATTAAATAAAATATACTATAAAATAGATGAATAATACATCAAAATTAAAGTATCTTTATAACCTTCATGGGATTTTTGATACAAAAATTTCATAAAGTAGTCTTAATTTAATGATAATGCAATACTTAAGTACAGATTAAAGGTGCAAATTGATGAAGGTTTAAAAGTTATCAACCACTAGCCTAATAAAATTTGAGCTAGAATTTGCATCTCTATATTATATAAAAAAAAATATGCTTATTATGGTTTGCAAGTTCATAACATAATCTTTTTAGAATGTTCAAACATACATTCATTTAAGCTACACTAAAAGCAAATATCATTATTTTTAATTTTATAATATTGATTATCAATTTAAGCTTTCTACAAGTCTATTTGCATTCTTAACAAATCAAAAAATAGTTATGGTGTTTAAGAGTCTATTTTTATATAAAAACTCATAAATATTTTGCCAAGGTTTGATAGTGAAAAAGAATATAGAAAAAGGACAAAACATGACATTTATGTTAGAGAATAAAATAAAAAGTGAGATCCTTACTTCTCAAAATAATTTAATGAAAATATGATTGTCCAATTATTGTAGTAAGAGAACTTAAACCTTGAAAAATAATAATATAAGACTAAACATGATTTAATGCAATACCAATGGAAAAGGTTTTTCAAGACAATTATTATTAGCCAACTAAGATTCAAATAATATATAATTAGCTATTAAGAAATTGATGACAAAACACCACAAAGTCAAACATCTAAATACCAATGGTTGTCCATTACATTAATATCTTCTTCTTTTTTTGTGGTCTTAGAGGGTCATTTAAAGTATACGTTGAATTCTCAACCATGTATTGTATATATTTCATGTTAAGTTTTAATTGAAAGAGTTTAACTTAGTCTTTTACCTTTCATTTAGTATTGTATGTTTATGTTAATGGTGAACTAAAATCCCTTGAGATTTTATCTCTAAAGTATTGATTTAATCTATTTAATTTATAATGGTTGTTTAATTACATTTAAATCTTTTTGGAATGGTAGGTGAATAAAAAATATATCCCTTTAGTTTTATACAATAAAGTGGTAAGCATAAACTATCATTTATGTAGGTGTGTGTAGAATCTTAAGAACCCAAGAGCTCATAAATATGTAAGCGTGATAAAATCTTGTAAGAAGATGAAAAGAGAGCTTAAAAAGACATGTTTACTTAAATATTATAAATAAAAAAAACCATTCTCAAGTTTCATCATTTAAAGTAATTATGTTATTCATCATTTGGCATAATTATACAAATTGTGAAAAAAAGCATGCTATGATATTTGAATTACATGTGTTAGCATATGACATTGAAGAATTAAAAAGCAAGTGGTAATATGTCACTTAGACAAGTTAAAAAAAAAAATTGCTAGTGTGATTTAATTGTAGTCGTATTAGATGTTTAATCATGAGAAAACTAGCTTTAAATATTCATAAACAAAAAAAAATAGAAAGAATTGTATTAAAGTCATAAAATGATTGTTGTTCTAATTAAAGGATGACATCATCCTTTAAGATGTTACAATAATAATAATAATAAATTATTCAATTGTAAAACTCTAGAGATGGTAGGTGTTAGGGTTGGTTTTAAATCAATCAATTCATCAAATTGCCATTCAAGAAAGTGTTTAAAAGCATATTGCTTTGATTGTTCAGATAATAAAGAAACATTATTTAATTTTATTATGATTAAAGTATAATTTAGAAAATTTCAAGAGTGTATATGAAGCCTAATGGTATAAGGATCATGAACCCACAAACAAATTGATTTCCTTATGAGAAGACTAATATCGAGTTTGAATTATAGCTTGACCCAAAAGAAAATTTGTCCTGAAAATTAAGATTTTTAAAAAACTATATCCACCCTACATCTATATCAAGATATAAAGAATTAAAGTATAGAAAATATCACAAATATTGGTTAATTATTTGAATAGATTATGTGGTTCAATCAAGAATCAAAGTACGAGAATCACTCACCACACTCAGCACACACAATATCCATTAACTTTGTTATTATTGTCATTACTAAATAAAAATTCTTGCATAAAAGTATTTATCTGTAAACTCTACAACTAATAAATCAAACATGCACCTAATTTAAATAAATCTCAAATTAATTAAAATAATTTTTAAAATAAAAAAATAAATATTTTAATATTATTGTTCACTTTTTGTCGCAAATAATAGTAAAAAAATACCAATCCTAACACTTGTTGAAGAATCTTTATTGAACAAAAACTTGTTGCATTGTAAAATAATAATTAATTTCTAACTAATTAGTTTTTCTTGGTTGATATGAAATGCTTGTAAAATAAAGATGTCAAAGTTTGCCATTCTCTGTAACATTAAAGTCTTCTTGTAGTTAATGAAATTCATAATTCTTAAGCAAACCATGTCTTTTTATGTTTTATATTTTTTTTTTATGTTTTATATTTTTTTGGCAATGAATCCCAACTTCAAACATATTGTTCTCTCTTGTCGAGATAAATGATTAGGTTTACTGTATATCAATAAAAATATATAGATGTCTAGCTTTCAACCTCATTAAAACCACATCAAAATTTTTGTTTTAGCTCCAATTATGACCCAAAAAGTAGAAAGGTCCAAATTGGGAAATTTTAACCTTTTTAATCAAAATCTTTTGACTTGGCTTATTAAAATCTTATTGGATCCATTTTTGTTTAGACCTTATAATAGATCCAACAAACATTCCTAATAGATCATTTGATTTCATAACAAGAATTGGAGCATTTTGCTCTTCGTAAAAAGATTTGATCTCAAATTATTATCTACATCAAACAAAGAAAGATTATAAATTTTAAATGTAATACTAACATTATTCTCACTCTGTAGATCCACTTTATAAGCATTGATTGCTTTAAGGAATCTAAATGAATCATCTACTCTAAGCATCAAATTTTATTTCCTCTCCCCAAGAAACCTTTTTTTATACATATGCATCCATACTAATCTTTTGGTTACAAAAACAACTTTTGTTTGTTTGTTTGTTTGTGATGCATGCTTATTATTCTTTTTTTCAACATGTTATTCTACCTTCTTGAATAATATTTTAATCGTTTATTCTTTTTTTTATTACCATAAAGTCAAAGTCAAACTCTTTATCAATAAATAAAAAAATCAAATCTAGTAGAGTTAAAATATAAACTATTTTAAATGAAAAATGATTTTTTTTAATTTAATAAATAAGCACATATAATTTTTTTGTAACATATTAAATCATAAAAGCTCAATATGCTCATCTAAATTCTTAATATAAATATTATCAAAGTAATCAACATCAAAGCTATTTATGAATGTAAAGTTGTGTAGTAGGAGAAATTAAGCTTGAATTCTAATTTGATTGTCTTATATCATCCTCAAAAATCATGTAACAAATATATGACAACATCAGGAATAAAACAATGAAGATTTTTATTGTTAAAATATACATCTTTATATGTAAGTAAAGGCCTTACCTTTTCTTTTCTTTTCTTTTTTTATTTCTATTAAATTTAATTTATATTTATATTAATAACCATATTAATGCTCAATATTTAATTTATATTTATATTAATAGCCATGTTAAAATAACCATTTTATTTCTAATAACCATATTACACACCTCATTACTAATGTGACATCCAATATGAAATACGTTCTTTTTAAAAACCTATCCTTATACTTTCCAATTAAAAAATAAAACAAAGCTTGTTTATTCACCATAACTTCAATCTTCATTCAACCATCGAAGCGTATAAGGTCTCTTATACTTAACAATGTTCTCTCAATTTTTTAACCAAAGTAGCAAATTCTAATTAATTGTTGACTTAAGCAAACATTTAACTGAAAACTAGTAAATTGATGAAACTATAAATGTGAATTTTATGGGTGACAATGCAAAATTCATAAGAGATATCTGACAATATAAGGACATAAATAAAATTATAGAATCAAGAAAATCAAGAAACTAAGAATATTTTATACTAAATCTGAAAATTAAAATAATAATACTGGCCCAATAAAATTTCAAGAACTATGTCAGAATAACCAAATGTTAATTTCTTTTTCCTTTAAACTTTCATCCAAATCACCAAATTTCAATTTATTTTCCTCTAGTTTTTTCATATTCTGCAAACTCAAAATAATTCAAGAGCCAAATTTTTTACATATACTTTTGAAAATAAAACTTAAAGGACAAAAATAAGTTATAAAACAATGTTTTGTGTGTATGTGAACAGTATCAAATCCATAATATTCACCCCGCATTTTAGTTTTTTTTATCTGATAATAATATACATTTTACCTCATAAAAACCCTTAAGATTGATATACTAACAACATCCATTATGAAGAATTAATGCAAGTTTTCTACATGAGGATATAATTAAATAAAAAAAAATCATATTAAATGATATAATTAGAAAAATATATAAAAAAAAAAGGTTGAAAACCTAAAATAATTAAAATTTTCATATTAGATGATAAATTGAAAATAAAAGATTAGAAAACTTTTATCGTATGATAAAAAAAAAATATAAAGATTGATTTACCATCAACTTTTATCAAATAAAACTCTATATTAAAGTATAAAAAGAAAAGGGAAAAGAAAAGACAAGCTAAAAAACTCAGAAAATTTAAAAAAAAAATCATTAATTAAAGATGAGATTAAAAAATTGAGCAAAAAAATTACCAAATATTTAATTCAAAAAAATTACAAGCCTATTATAAAACTAGGCTAGAGTGAAACCACCCATGTGCCTTGATCTTTATATTTTGCTATTTATATGGTATGTTTAGACATATCATTCTCCCATTCTTTAAAAAAAAATATATATATATATAATACAAACTACATTGTTGTGATTGACGACCTCCACTAAACCAGCTTCATATGTTAACCATTGAGTTATAACACGCAAATGATAATAAAACTATTAAATATATATTTTTTAACTTGTAATCTTTGATCATGAAATATTTTACTTCATCTCAAATTTTAATACATGATTTTTATTCTCATGCATTTGATTATTGAGATATAACATAACCTAAGAACCCCAAGCCCTACAACATACATTGTCAAAATGTTAAGAGGATAAAAAGTAACCTAATAAAAAACCCCTTGCTAAAAGATGCTTGATCACCTCAAGAATGAGAATTTCGATAGCAGACAATAAAAGACAGTCTCTCCTAAATCCTTTGCCAAAAACTTTGAGACTATAATATAAAAAAATTGATTTTTTATACCCAAACTAGAGAAAAAAAATAACTTAAATGACCGATATGAATATTTGACCAAAAAAAAAAACCCATCATTGTTTCCCTAATGTCAATTTTTAGTCTCTTACTAGTTTGAAGGCCTGCACTTCGTTGCGGGCGGAGCAAAAATTTTTTACAATTGTTCAGATTAAAATATAATATTTTTATATGTAAGTTTGATATAATAAAACAAATCAAAATACCTTATTATAACAATAATAACATCGAAGTGTTAACTTCTAAAATTATCATCATTATTATTGTCAAAACAATAACAATTATTAAACTACTTCGAGAGGAATAAAAACAAAAACTCAAATTATTATTATTATTATTATTATTCTTAATATTAATATTATTATTGCGTTAATAAAAAAACAAAATTAAATCAAAGATTAAAAGAAGTCTAAAAACATTAACAAAAGAACAAATAAAAAAATAATAAATATAATTAAAAAAATAAAAATTATTACTTGAGAAAAAATCATTTCAGTTGAAAATTAAAAAAATTGACCGGACTACGTTGCGGGTTGAACAAACAAATTTTATGATTGTTGGGATTAAAGAAATTAATAGGATTTGTTGGTTTAAAATTAAAATTTAATATATATACAAAATATAATAAAATAAAACAAATTACCACGTCCTATTATAAAAATAGCAAAATCAAAGTCTTAACATCTAAAATTATTATTGCTATTACTGCCAAAACGATTAGAATTATCAAATTATCCTGAGAGAAAAAAAATTCAAAAATATTAACAAAAAAGTAAGCAAGAAAAATAATTAAATTTATTATTATTATTATTATTATTATTACTGTGTTGATAATGAATAAAAAACCAGAAAAAAATGAAAGAAAAAAAATCCTAATAACTATAACAAAAGACTAGATAAAAAAATAAAATCAAAATTATTAGGAAAAAAAAATTAATCTAACTTGAAAATAAAAAAAAAAAACCAATAAAAACCTAACAGAAAGAGCAAAGAAAAAAATATAATAGATGACAAAACAAAAATAAAAATTATTAGATCAAAAAAATTATTTAATTTGAAAATTTTTAAAAATATATGTTCTCCATTGCAGGCTAAGCAAATAATTTTTATAGGATTTGCTGAATCAAAATTAAAATATAATATTTATATATGTAAAATTTAATATAATAAAATAGCTCAACACACCCTATTATAACAATAGCAAAATCAAAGTTTTAAAATCTAAAATTATCATTGCTCTTATTATTAAAACAATTAAAATTATCAAATTATCTTGAAAAAAAATACTCAAAAACATTAACAAAAGAGTAAGTAAGAGAAACAATTAAATTATCATTATTATTATTATTATTATTATTATTATGTTAATAATAAAAGAAACAAAAATAAATGAAAGACTAAAAAAATCATAGAAACTTCAACAAAAGATCAAACAAAAAAATAAAATGAAAATGAAAATTATCATTGGTATTATTATCAAAAGAAAATTTTTTTATCAAATTATTCCGAGATGAAAAAAATTTAAAAAACATTAATAAAAGAGTGAGCAAGAAAAAAAAATAAATTATTATTATTATTATTATGTTAATAATGAAAAAAATAAAATACTAAAAAAACCATAAAAATAACTGTTCAAAAAACCATAAAAATCATTGTTCGAAAAACCATAAAAAAAAGAACTGTTCAAAAAACCTAAAAATCATCATTGGTATTACTGTTAAAAGAAAAAAAATTTTATCAAATTATCCCGAGATGAAAGATTAAAAAAATCGTAAAAACTTCAACAAAGAATCACACAAAAAAATAAAATAAAAATAAAAATTATTATTGTTATTACCGTCAAAACAATAAAAATTATCAAATTATCATTGAAAAAACCTAAAAAATATCAACAAAGGAGTAAGCTAGAAAAACAATTAAATTATTATTATTATTATTGTGTTAATAATGCAGCTAGAAAAACAATTAAATTATTATTATTATTATTGTGTTAATAATGAAAGGAAAGAAAATGAAAGACTTAAAAAATCCTAAAAATTTCAACAAAACATAAAAAAAAATGAAAATAAAAATTATCATTGTTATAACTGTTAAAAGAAAAAAAATTTATCAAATTATCCCGAGATGAAAAAAATATAAAAAACATTAACAAAAGAGTGAGAAAAAAAAATTAAATTATTATTATTATTATGTTAATAATAAAAAACAAAAAAATACAAAAAAAAACCATAAAAATCACTGTTCAAAAAACCATAAAAATCATGGTTCAAAAAAAAAATATTGTTCAAAAAATCTAAAAACAATTGTTAAAAAAAAAAAGGAAAAAAAAAAGATAAAAAAAAAACTGTTAAAAAAAATAAAAAAACGAAAAAAAAAAAAAGAAAAAAAATACTGTTAAAAAAAATAATAAAAGAAAAAAAAATCACTGTTCAAAAAAAAAAAAAACACTGTTGAAATCCACAGTGTTTTCACTCAGGAGCTACAGTGAAACACTGAGCTCTTTTAGTTATATTTATAATAATTATAATGGTTTTAAATTTTTCATATAAGAAATGAAAAGGTTTTAGTAAAATCAAGTAAGAATATATTCCGGAGATCTAGAGAATCCTAAATCAAGTTTACACGAACAAATAAATTAAATAGAAAGCATAATTAAGCAAAAAATAAATAAATTCAGCTCGGAGTAAATACCGAGTGCCGTTGGATCTTCCTCAACAGTAAATTAGTAGATCTGTGTCCTTCTCCATGAAGAATTCGCATGTGTAGCTGCAAAAGTTCCATAGCTCTGACATGTAATTATAAAGTTTCTCACTTCACAGCAAATGACTTCACTTTTATGGGCAGATTACATGTTACACTGGATGCTGAAAGTTCACATACATTCTAGCATCATTTGAAAAGTAGGGTGAAGAAGCTGCTGGCATTTCAGTATTCACCAATTATCAGTCACAGAGATACTTCACAAATTATAGTCCACGACCAGTTAATAGTAAGCAATTCTATCCAAATTAAACCTTTCACAGAACCATAAATTATCAAGGCAGCACAACTGAGCCAGAATTACGTTCACAGAAAACTGCACACAAGAAATGGCTAATATATATTATGAACAAATCCATAACACAAGTGCAATATCATTTCCTTAAGCCTTTCACTGCATGTGCTAAACAAGCTCGATTAACATTTTGAGTTCTCAAGCCAAAATGGTGAGCTATTAACTGAACCGACAAAGGAGTTTTTATGATTCAAGCTATGTTTTAAACAATTTGGAATATAGGCTTTCTCCAATTGGTACACCTTCAGCTTTTATTCCCTGGAAACTTTTGGAGCAAAAGGTTCATTTCCTGAAGAGGTCATTGAAGCTTAGTTTCAGAATAAACTACAATTTTCTAAATGGGAATGAATAGGAGGTGGGTCCAAATAAATTCAAAACAAGCATAAATTCTAAAAGATACTGAAGCAGGCACACACGCAGACAAGAATAGCAAAGTAGAGAGAGTAAGGTGTTTATTGGCAACGTTTCACCTCAGCCTCTCTCCCAGACACATGACCACCACCTGTTTAGCATTTTCCATATACCTGCATATGCCAATATTTACGGTCTAGCTTGAAAACACAAATTCCTTGCAGGTGTTAACTTTCAAGGACATGTTCAACATGGGGTTCAGCATTTAGAACTATTTTTTACTCTACAGATCACTATCTCAAGAACGTGATCCTCAGAATAAAAACACTGAAACCTATTACATTTTTGTTCTATCACGAGATTTCAAAGAGAAAAAAAAAAATTGGAAACATTGTTTGGCTCATCCTCAGTCCTTAGCAACCAAAAGATTAAACATTAATAAGGATTGCGTCCCTTAAACTAAATATTTCTACATTGTTTTTAAATTCCCATTAATTTCTTTTTTATTTGTACCCACATCTATTAGATCTAAGAATTACAAAACAACATCCCTTTGAAATCATGTATTTACCCACCCGTGCTAGAACTTGAATGAGATGGTAAATCAAAGAAAAACTAAGCAGCTCGAATTGAAAGCAACAGGTACGGAAGCTGCCGGTCATCCCAATTTTCCATTCGTCCACAAATTTTGAGAGTCACACTACACAAGACAATCGCTAGAATACAATCAAGTTCCACCAGCTCACAAAAAATATGATAATATTCATCTCCTAACCAGATTTCACACGCTTAGTAGCTTTAAACAAAGCTTTGGCTTTTCAGAAATTAAATAAAAATAATAATAATATTAAGAGTTTTCTAGCCAAAAATCGTAAATTAAGAAGCTAAAATGTACCAAACAAGTAGAGCTTATTTCAATATGATTTGATTCAACCAAAAGAAACGCAAGATCTATATTTTTTACTTTCTGTAGGTACAATAAATGAATTTAAGATTTATAGATATAAAAATAATAAGAGAAAACCTGAGATCCGATTGAAATAATAAAACATGATTTAGAGATCCAGCTTCTTTGGCGGCGGCTTCTGCATCACCGCGGTCTCCGATTCAGTTGATGCAAGGCGGGATCCAATTCGCTGTTTTTTGTTATTTCATTTCTTTTTCTATAACAACCAACAATGTCAGGCTATCTGGCAATCAAATCACCGCCGAATCAGTTCCCGACCTGCACCAAGCGAATCAGAGACCGGCGGTAACTAAATCGTGTCTCCTTCTCTGATCGGTTTTCACTTTTCACACATATAAAAACACGCTAACTATTTTTGAATTTATTATTATTTCAAATTCATGGACTGCACGTTTTGAGAAGGGGGCAGTAGGTCTTGGAAATGGATGAGGGATATTTATAGAAGGTACCAGACAAACGTGGTTTAGACACGTGTCCCTTACCGTCCCCGTCAGTGAGGCGGCAACCATCAACGAATAATATATATATATATATATATATATATATATATATAGCCTTGGATTTCACGAAAATTGCGCTATATGCCATACCTTCAGTCTCCCGCTGAGTGTCGGCGTCCAACGCTACAGTAATGCACGTGCGCGTGATCTTCAGCTACAACGTGGACTGTCGCTGGATGCATGAGAATACTTAAAAATAGTTAACTGCTATATTCTCTTTTCTGTTCCAAATTAATATAAAAAATAGTAGTTCCGTACCAATTATATATTCACTCCGAATCACAAATTACTCATTCCATGAGTATTTAACAAAATCAAATTTGATGAAGAAGGGCATATATATATATATTAAATAAAAATATATTTTTTATATTTAATATTTATTATATGAATTTAATGTTGAGAGAAAGCAGCCCATGGCTTGCTAGTGCCTTCACTTGGCTTCCAATGTGAGGGGTCGCCCCTCGCGCCGCTGGCTGACATTAGCAGAGTTGGTTGGCGCTGAACCAGCCGCTAAAAGTAGGCAGAGAGCCCTCTACTGGTAATAAAGAAAAAAAGAGCAGTTTTTTTGGTCTTCTAGGGTTTGGGGACATTCCGCCTTTATCCCATCCTTTACACTCTACAAATAAAATTTATATTAACTAAAGAGCTAAAACAGCTTGCATCTCCACTGTTCACCCTGATTTGTTATCACTATTCACTTGTAATTTATTTCGGTGTATCTCACGTGCATGATTGTCTTTTTATTCTTCAAAAAATAGTGTATTAATGAAAAAACCTCTCGAAAAAGACAAAAAAAGGCTGCCTGTTTCAGGGGCACAATGGTGATTGACCGGTTTTGGTTCGGTCTGGCCCGGTTGACCCAATCCGGTTTTTTATTTTTTTAATCATTCATTGAATAGTGTATTAACGCTTTTGGCCCTGCAAAACGACAAAAAACACTCCTGGGAGTGAGGGGTGTTCCGGTAATTAGCCAATTTCTTTTTTTTTTTTGGTAGATTACTATTGGCGCGTCGCCATACGCGCCGTCCGACTCTTCGCTCACGCGGTTTTTGGACAGCGCGTGCGGCCTACTCCGGCATCCAAAAATATCCATCTGTCATTTAGAATAATTTTCCTGCATATTCTCTTCCACATGGGGCGGCGCGTGTGTCCATACGGTGACCGTATACGTGCAAATGGTCGTTTGAATTTCCCACCCCAATTTCTCTCTCCTGCCTGCGCCAGCTGACGTCAGCTAAGCTGTTTTTTTTCAAATTTCATTTCAGTCCCTGAACCTTTTCATTGCGTTTTCTGGCTCTTATTACTATTATATAGGTTTTCATTTGTTTCAATTTCGTCCTTCAATTGCAATTGCTTATATATTGAAGTTGCAATTCGGTCCTCATACTTTTAATTTTGCCGATTGGGCTGAAATTCTTAATATTTTTGGTATCAAAGTTTTGATTGATTTCAATTTCATCCTTTCATGCAAATTTATTATAAATCCTTAATATTTTCAGTATCAAAGTTTGATTTCTTTCAATTTTATCCTTCTATGCAAGGTAATCATGGATTTCAGTTTCATTACAGTCCCAGATCTTTTAATTTTAGGTTTTCTTTTAAATTATTTAATTTAAATGTTTACATTTACTTTAATTTTGTCCTTCAAGTTAAATATCTTATTTAAAGTATGTCAAATTAATTATACATTTGTATATTTATATCAAACTAAAATATGTTAAACTAATTAAATGTTTTAATATTTATTGAATGTTAACACCTAAAAATATATAGACAGAGACAAAAAAAAATTACCTAAGATTTTTTTAGAAAAAAAATCAATATTCTTAAATACATCTAATATAATAAAAAATCTGATAAAATAAAAAGTAAATTAGCTTTGAATTTTAATTTTGTGCTTTTTTGTTCAAGCTTATTTCTTAAAAACAATTTACAATATTTTGATTTTTAAATATTTCAAATGTAATATTACTGAGGAAAAAATACAACTCAAAAAAATAAAAAGTTGACAAATTTACCTAGATTATCTACACTTAAAAAATATGTGAGTCACTTCCTGTTTCGATGACACTATTCTTTTTAGACGGCAGATAAGTAGCTATAACACGCAAAAAAAAAGTTTATTTTTAAAAATAATTACAATATTTTTATTTTTATGTGTCAGATCTAATGTTACTGGGGAAAAACAACAACTCATAAAAAAAATGATAAATTTACCTTAGCTATCTACAATTAAAAAATATATGAACCACTTTCTATTTCGATTACTTTATAAAATATTTTAAACTAATTATATGTTTTAATATTTATTGAATATTATCACCTAAAAATATATAGAAAGAGCAAATAAATGACCTAGGATTTTTTCAAAAAAAAATTGATATAAATATTATAAATGACGACCTAAACCCTAAATCTTATAAAAAAAAAATGGCTTTCAATTTAAATTTTATACTCTTTTGTTTATGTTCATTTTTTAGAAAATATTTACAATATTTCAAAAAAAAGATAAAATTTTTCGTTTTAGCCTGAAATCCTTAATATTTTTAGTATCAAAGTTTTGATTTATTTTAATTTTATCCTTCCAAGCAAATTAATCATAAATTCTTAATAATTTTGGTGCCAAAGTTTGATTTCTTTGAATTTTATCCTTCCATGCAGATAAATTAGATATTTGAATTTCATTTCGGTCCCACATCTTTTAAATTCTAGATTTATTTCGGCTTATGGAATTTCCATATTAGGATTTATTTAAGTTTTGTCCTTTAAATTAGATTTCTTACAAATATTTTTTTTTATTTTATCCCTTATACATTTAATGCTATACATTTAATTCTTATTTTTGTCCATGTTTATATGTACATGCTCTTGGTTATTGTTTACAATTTTTTTTATTCCACTTTTATTAAAAAAAATTCAATGTTTAAAATTTAATTTATATTGGTGATCATTTCAAAAATAATATTTATTATTTTTTTTCTTCAAGTTAAATATTTTCTTTCAATATAATAACATTTTCTTCAAGTTTAGTTTTTTAATATTTGCATTTTAATTTCTATTAGTGGTCATTTGAAAATTAATATTTTAATTTTTTTCTCTTTTCTAATTCTTCAATTCAGATAATGTTTTTTAAATCTAATAATATTTATTTTGATTTTGTCATTTATTTAGTTTTTTAATTGTCTTTTGTTGTTAATATTGTTTACTGTTCAAATATCTTATTATTATAGACAAAGTATCCAAAATAATGATAATGATTATTTATAACATATTTTTTTCTTATAATATATGAGACTATTTGAATATTTTCATGTTTATTTAATATAAGTTTAATATGTGTGTATATATATATGTACATTATTTTTCATAAAATAATAATTTACTATTAGTATTCTAAAATATTTTTGATATAAGAATATAAGCAATAAATTTTAAAATTAGTTTCATACATAGAAAAAAAATTCTAATAAATTTGATCAAAAAGGTTTTAGCAATAACAATATTCAATGACTTTTTAGTAGAAAAAAATCATTTTTAACATATTTGATGAATTATAATTATAATTACAACACATAAAAAAATCAATAAGTTTTCTATACATATAAAAAATCATTGCGCATTGCGCTAAGTTTTCTTTAAAATAAAATTAATATAATTATTCTCAAATACTTTTAATTTAATAATTGAAAAGCTAAAAAAATATTGAATTTCTTTCTCTAACAATAATTATGATCATTGAAACATAATTTTATTGTTTTTCATTCTTCCATGCAAATAATTTTTTAAAAGATAATAATATTTTTAATTTTGTTATTTATTTAGTTTTTTTTTTCTTTTCAAATAATATTGTTAGGTCTTAAAATTTCTTATTATTATAGATACCACATTCAAAATAATAATAATTGTTATCTATAATATTTTTTTTTTCTTATCAATATGTGAGACTAAATATACATTTTGATATTTATTTAATATCAACACCTTCATATATATATATATAAATGACCTATTTATTATTATTCTAAAACATTTTTAATATAATAATATAAACAATAATTTTACAATTTTTTTTTAAATAGAAAAAACAGATTTTATCAGCATAGTTTTAGTAATAACAAAATTTAGGCGTTTTTTAATTAGAAAAAAACCCGTTTCTAACTAATATTTTCAATTATAATTTTACTTATTAAATATTAAAATAAAAAATTATAACAAATATAAAATCAATCAATTTTCTATATAGATAAAAAAAAACTCAGCGCAACGCATAAATATACTGCTCACTTATTGCTAAAGAAGAATGGGAAATTACTGTTCATTTACTATTCACTGCAAATTTCACTCCCTGCTTCACCATAGTATGTATTTTATTTTTTTTCTCTGGATTATATTTTTCATTTTTGTTTTTATTTTTTTTCCTTCTTATTTTTTACTTCCGCTTTCACTTTTTTTTTTCTCTTTTTTTTTTTACTTCCATTTTTTTTTCGGGTTACATTTTTCTTTTTCTAAAATTTTTTTTTGGCTTTTTCTTTTTTACTTCCGAGATACATTTTTTGTGTTTTTTTTTTTGTTTTTACTTCCGGGTTACATTTTTCATTTCTATTTTTATTTTTTTTTGTTTTTTTTTCTTTTTATTTTTTTACTTCCATGTTACATTTTTCTTTTTTATTTTTTTTGTATTTTATTCATTTCTTGCTTTTTCTTTCTTATTACTTTTTTTCTAATTTTTTTTCTTTCTTGCCTTCTTTCTAATTATTTTTTTCTTATTTTCCCATTACAAAAGAACTAAAACAAAATGGGTCATGTACTGTAAATTACTGTTAACGCACACACAAAACACTGTGTACTAGATATTTGATCCGTTATTTCGCGCCTACATAAGCTCAGTTTTTTTTTTTTTTATAAAGGAATTTTTTTTATATATTTGTTGAGTAGATATGACAAACCAGAGGCTGTGGCCAAATGGTTCACTGCGATTTTGAATCACTCAGCCACCAAAACTGACTTCAGTTGTTTTCCTCTCTTTTTTTCCTTTTTTTTAATCTAAAATCCTAATTTGAGAATATTAATGTATGGAAAAGTTGCTTTCCTTTTTCTTTTGTTTTTTTTCCACTTATATATTTTGTATCACTTTTTTTTTCTACTTATATATTTTTTTCACCTTTTTTTTCATTACCAAGGTGTACAGGTTAATTTATACGCACCATAATTTTTTTCTCATTACTGTTCAAAAAGGTGTTTTCCCCTTACACTTTTTTTTATAACGGGGTATTTTTTTTTTATCATAAACAGGAATCTTTTTTTTTTAAATAAAAATATAGAACCAGGGTGTCCAGGTCCATTTTTTTTTTTTAACCGGGCTTTTTTTGTTGTGTTTTTTTTTAACCAGGGTATCTGTAACCAGGATATTTTTAAATATCTTTAAAATAACCATTATCATTATTTTAAAGACATTATTTATAATGAGATGAAAATTCATAAGAAATGAAATAATGAAAAGTTTTGTAGATTGATTATTTCGTTAAGATGTATAGCATTATTAAAATGAAATATTGGATAGTTAATATTTTTTTCACATGCTAAAAATTTATTTTTGGTTACGAGGAAACGCGGGGGAAGTAACTCATATTTGCCTACACATTTTGTTTATGTGTTGTCTCATATTTTTTTATTAATATGATATTAGATTAGAAATATTATATATAAAGAGGCTGTAAAAGTATTTTTTTTTTATAAAAACAACATTAAGTTTTTTATATATATATTGATCTAAGTTTTTTTTTTTTGAAGAAAGAAATAATATTAGTGTTCTGAAATACTTTTAATATAATAATGTGATAAATAAATCTTATAAAATTAAATAAAATGTAATTCAATTTATTTTTTACAATAATTACGTTGTCATCAATAGCATGATCGATAATAATTAGAATATTAATAATTTATAGTGATAGCTATAAATTATATATATATATATATATATAATTTAAGGCGTTAACATTAAATAAATATCATAATATATAATTAGTCTCGCATATTTATAGGAAATATTTTTTTATAAATAATCATGATCATTATTTTCAATGCCTTATTTATAATAATAAGACATTTTAAACCTAAAAATATTAATGAAAAAGCAATTAAAAAATTAAATAAATGACAAAAAAAAATTAAATATTATTACATCTAATAACATTATTTGACTTGAAGAATAAATAAAAAAAAACTAATAATAATAAAAAAGAAAGGTAAAAATAATAATAAATATCAATTTTCAAATGATCACCAACACAAATTAAAATTTAAACATGAAATTAAAAAAAACCTTATAATAGAGGAAAAAATAAAAATTACAAAAACTAGATAAAAATAGCAACAATATATATATATATATATATATATATATATATATATATATATATATATATATATATATATATAAAGGAATTCAAATAAAATCAAACTGGAAAATAAAAGTATAAGGGTTGAAATGAAAAACAAATATATAATAAATTTCATTTAATGGACAAAATGAAAACAAATCTAAACTTTGATATCGAAAAAATTTATAGATTTCAAATCAAACTGGAAAATAAAAGCTTGAAAACCGAAATGAAACTAAAATATATAATCAATTTCAATTAAAGGATGAAATTGTAACAAATTAGATCTTTGATACCAAATATATTAAGGATTGTAAACCCATTTGGAAATTAAAAGACTGGGTATCAAAATGAAACTATAATATATAATAATTTCAATTTAAGAACAAAACTAAGACAAATTAAAACTTCAATAATAGAAATCAAAACCATACAGCACAATCAAAAGATACGGGACTAAAATGAAAACACCGACAACACTGGGGACTGCTGAGCATTTTCGACTGTAGGAGAGAGAAAATAGGAAAAACCTTTCAACCATGAATCGACATGTTTTCGACGACCGGGGAACACAACGCGTGCCACCATAAGGTGGAGGACAAAGGGAAAAAATTATTTTACTTGAAGGTTAAAAAATAAAAATAAAAATAAAATAATAACAAAAAAAGAACAAAAAAATATCAATTTTCAAATTATTACAAACACAAACTAAAATTTAAGAATTAACTTTTTCTAAAAACATACCACCTCAACAAAAGAGAGAATAATACAAATTAAAAACCAAAACTAATAGCGTATATATATAAACATGGACAAAAATATGAACTATATATAAATATATAAAAAAATGAATTAAAATAAAAAATTAAAAGTACAATGTCCGAAATGAAAAAAAAATATGTAATCAATTTTATTCGAAGGATAAAATTGAAAAAATCAAAATTGCTGTATAAAAAAAGCAATTAAAATAAAAAATAAAAATTATAAAGGCTAAAATGAAAAGCAATTATGTAATCAATTTCAATCAGAGAAGAAATTGAAAAATTCAAAACTGTTGTATCGAAAATAATAAAAGATTTTACACTAAACTGAAAATTTAAAGAAGAAGATCCGAATTGAAAACAAAATATATAATCAATTTCCATCAAGAGACAAAAATAAAATAAATCAAAACTTCTATAACAGAAATCAGAACTACACCAAACAATTAAAAGAGAAGGGATTGAAATTATACACCCATAAAACATAGGGGATTGTTGTGCACTTTGGCCTGTTAGAGAAAGAAAAGAAGAAACAAAAATTCAACCGACCATTGTCACATATTCGGCCAACATGTTATGCCACATGCACCACCATGTGGTTTAGGAGATGGAAGCATAGCTAGAGAGACATTGGATGATTTTTTTGACCGCTTACGGACGCTGCACGCTTCGCCCCGAAGGGTGTATGAAGCTTACAACCATCAGCGTGTCCAAAACATGTGCAAACAATAATCAAAAGAAAAAATAATAATAACATGATAAATTACGTATACACCCCTACAACCAACTCCTGAATTTTATCTTTTATCGGGGTATATCTGTATTTATACGTTTTAAGAAAAAAGTGAAATGTCCAAAATCCCCCGCATGTAACTTTTACGTTGTCTTATTAGAGGGTAAAATGGTTATTTGACTGTGCACTAAAAATATAAAATTACAGGAGCATCCCCACCGACAACTCTTGATTTTTATCTTATTATGGTTATTTAACTATATATAGAAACACAAAAATATCAAAATATCCCTGAATCCAAAACTACTATCACTACACACCAAGAGGTAAAACAATAATTTAACAATTCAAATCTACAGTAATATATATGTCTGAATTCGCAATAAATTTCATTGAACAAAACCACTTTAACTACTTTTAAACGTACTTGGTTAGAAGTGCTTTTCAAAAAAAAAATATTTTATTTTATTTAAATTGTATTCGTGTGTTATATTAAAAATAACTTTTAAAAAATAAAATAAAATAAAAACTTTTAAACATTAAATAAAAATTATTTTAACGAATAAAAACCACTTTAAAAAAGAAACCAACCTTACTCGCACACGCAAAAAAAGAATATTTCATCATCGTATCATAACTCCTGGCTTTGACAACTCATGATCACTATCCATGCCTGATAAGATGAGAGCTCCTCTTGACAACACCAAACACAATCAAGCCAAAAACTTCGCTGTACAAGTTAGTAATTAAATTTTATAATATATATATATATATATATATATATATATATATATATATATATATTGAAATTAATGGAAGAAAAAAGCTTCTAAACCTGTACTTTTCCTAAGGAAGAAGAAGAAAGTGAAGATGAACACGAGAAATGAAAATGAAGGGCAGAGATCCAAATGAATTCATTTAGCCTTGGAGGAGCAGCGTCTGGAGATGTAGGTTCCATTTGCGGGATGAAAACGTAGCTGACAGTTCAAGCTACACAAGAACCTGAATGATCCAACAACACCGACTCTCCAGCGAGCTCTCACGCCTCCTTTCAGATCGAACCTCACCTCGTCCTCTTTCAGGTATGCATCCACATCTTCCATCTGCTCAGGACTCAGTGGTATAGGATCCGAGGTGTAGTCATAGTTAAAATCGACAGAGCTGTTCTTCTTTACCTCGTACGGGGCGGCGGTTGACAGCACTGCTATTCTGATCCCATCGAAGAACAGCTCGAGATTGAAGTTCGAGAAGCCAGCGTGAGCCTTCATGTTGTCGTTCTGAGACCTCACCACGATGTTTATCTGCGTCACAAGTATCCCTGCTCCGTCGTAGTTGAAATGAAGGAGATGAGCGTCGACAACGCTGATCACCGGAATTCTCGGGTGAATTACCAGGTAGCCAACGAAGACGACAATGCCTGTTATGATCACTGCAATGCTGAGGAGGGAACATAAGATGGCAGCACACCACCATAGAAAGTGGGTTCGGGGAGGTGGGCTATATCCTAATAATTTCTTGGTCTGCCGCATAATTGGTCGCGCTGCTCGCAGATAATGATCGGCACTATAACAGTGACGGCATTCGTTTTTTCTGGCTAATAAAGAAGAAGGCTGAACTCTTAATGAAGAAGAGATTAGCGGGCAGCAAGGTAAAGAATTTAAAGATGGGGGGGGTTCTTAGCTCTAATTGGTGGGGGAGGTTAGGTATCTTCTTTCCCTACTGTAAAAGCATTTGTCTCCATGATACGTCTCTCTAATTGTAATTATTGAAAGCTGTTTTTTTTTTTATATATATAAATTTTTTATTTAAAAATAATTTTTATGGATATTTTTAAATTATTTTAACATATTATATTTTAATATATTTATAAATAAATGAAGACAACCTCAATTATTATATTCCAAACTTGCTTTGCATTCCTTGGATTCAAATTAAATAATCTATGAAATAATAATAATAATAATTAATACATGCCAAAAGCTATCAATTTTGGAGTGAGAGCTATGGATATCAATGCAAAAAATGTTAATCAATCATGAAAACCTATGGTTCATCTACTAATCTTTCTTCTTCTCCTTCCGATCAAAAAATAAAATATTAATTAATAACTTAATCTTGAGTGAAAGCAAATCAAACCTAATAATAGTATTAATGCAAAATTATCAATTTATTCTCTTAAAAATATCACATATTTTATTTCAGAATACTTGATGGAAACTCATGCATTCAAATTCTTTATTTTTCTAGACCTAGGTTGTAATTCTATATATTAATTATATTCAAGTCCTTGACTTTTAAATTTTATTTACAATCAAGTCATATTTAATTAGTAATTATAATTAATTATTTTTATCAATAATTATTACCGTGTATGACCCATTATTTTCTTGATATATGGTTCCAAACATAAATTATAAATAAAATATAATTTAATAGTTTAACTTATTATAAATTTAATAGATTGATTGATCTATATTTAAAAATAAAGTGCAACCCTTATTTATTCTTTACCTGGCCAACTTGATGTTAACAACTTTAGAACCTCACTTTTGTGGTTGACTCTCATGTATAAAATTACCTCCAATTTTCCTTAAAAGAGGCTCTAGTCTTAGGATTACACATATGGTCGACTATTATACACACGACTCCTATGTACTTGTTTTATCAAATCAAGTTTATTTAGCTAAATTTCACTTATTGGGTTAACTTTTTATTTAACCACTTGGCATCTTATCAGTCTAAACTCCACTCACATGCCCAACTTGATGCATGCAGCAATTGTCTAACAAATTTATATATATCAAAACTTCATAAATCTTCATCATTGCATAATACTTTTATACCATTCAATAATCATAATATCCAAACTTAAATAAATTATTATAAAATAAAAAGGTTAGGGTGACAAACACTGACTTGTTCCTCTAGTTTTGTTCCACTTGCCTAAGGTGCCACGGTTAATGCCTCACCTCCATCTCTTATTTTAATTTTAGCCCTTATGCTTCTTATTTCTCATTTGTGATCCTTCCCTCCTAGGTCAATCCTAGTAATTCATCTCTTAACTCCTTTTCCTTATACAATTTCAATCATTTTTTCATTTATTTTAAACCTTTAAAGAAAACACTACTTATTTCATATTATTCTTCTTATAATAAAAGTTTAGGGTTTTACATGGTTCTTGTAAACTATTTTATTCTAGGATTTTTTTATATAACCTAGCTATGACTATGTAAATAACTTGTTTGATTGAATAAATCCAATATGTGTTGAGTGTTTCATTCAATACTTAATTCTTATGTACGCTTGATCACCTTTTGTATAATTTGAGATTCAATTTGAGATCGAGAAGTAATAATTATCTCAATCATTGTTTGAAATACCATAAAAAATTTATAGGATAAAGATATCTATAAAACTTGTGTAATCATTAAAGGTTTTATCATTCCTAATAAATTTTAACAGGTTTAAAATTTTCACAAAGATATGGAAAGTTTACTTGCTGAAATAATTCATTGATGCTAGAGAAAGATTAGTGATTAAATTAGTAAAACTTGATTGTCAACAATAAAAACGAAATCTTGATAAGATTAATTCAATTAAGAAATTCACATGTGATTAGTAATTGTGAAATTAGATATTCTAGGATTACTTAAACTTGATTTCAATACCATTTAATTATTTGCTTGTCTGTTTTAATCATTTTCAATTTCGTAAACTTTTATAATTAAATTATAAAAGATATAAAAATTTAATAATTTTAATACTTGTTGATAATTTTTGCAAATCCTCGTAAAATAACTCTCTACTCATTTACTTTATTACTTGTTACGATTTGTGATTTGTGTCCTTGTGATTCTTATCACCAATATCTTTCCATTGTTGACTAGTTATCCTCCCTATAAACTTGTTTAAAGTCATCAACTCTCATGATCCCTTTGGGAATTAGATGCAGCCTTTTAATAAACCCTGAAAATGAATGATTATACAAGATTCTAGTTGTATGCCTAACTTCTAAAACTCATCTCCTTTTGGTGTTGGGCTATCTAAACCCTATTAATTGTTTTCATTGGTTTTTATCCTCAATAAGAGCTTACGAGGCATTCAACTACTCAGAAAAGATAAATTCCTTCATTTCACCATTTTTTTTGCATTTGCATGACATCTATTCACTAAAGGAGAAAATAATCTATTGTTGCAACCACTGCACAGAACCTTGCATAAACAAAACCCATTAAAGAAAAAACTATGCAGAATGACTAAAAGCTATCTAATTTTGAATGCAGCTAGCTCGCAAAGTTCATTTTTGAAACACGTGAATGCTGCAACATTAAATTTTCATGTATTTTGATGTGATGCACATGAACACAAAAGACAGACAGTAATACCGAAATTGGAAAGCAGAAGCACACAGTGTTCATGCAGGCGGTGAACCCAAATATCAGATGAAAAAAGAAAGAAAGCAGAGAGGCCATCCCTGCTACAAGATTCAAGCAATCAAGGACAGTTAACAATATAAGGCTCGAGTTAACGAATAAACAAACAAAAGCTTTACAGAAAAAAGTGAAACAAACTCTCTTTGATGTAAGATAACTCATCGCATATGAGAAGCAAAGAACATCATCTTGATTCAGAGAACAGTTTCAGACAAACTGCACAGTTTTCTACCGTCGTTTCTCTGTTTTCTACTTGAAACACAAACAACTCTATTCTCTGAATTTAGAATGTTTCATATTGGCCACAAAACACAAACAGTTTCAGACAAACACTTTTAATCAGCTACAACAATCAAACCAAGTAATAAATCTCCCTCATCTTAGCCCATCTCCTGCCAACATCTGTCTTGTAAAATATTTTGCGCAATTATATAGAAATGTAAAACTTATGACAGATATTAAAATCTCCCTGGTCATAGCCACATTTAGCAGGTGAAAATTCATAAAAGAGAAAGCTTAATTTCAGTTGATAATAGTTTCTTTTCCACAAAAACAAGTAATCATATTCACAAAACTAGAAAGTTTTTTACTGCAAAAAATCCAACTTTTGAAAAGAAAACGAGCATAAAAAGCCTAGGATGTTTTGTGGCCAAATCCCACTAATAAAAAAAATAATTCAACCAGTACCCACCAAAAGCAAGGATAGGTTCAACATAGCTTCGATAAAATTCCACAAAAGAGAACCAAGAAATTAAAACAGATATGATCTACTGGACACAGACCAAAACAATTCTCAGTAAATGCTAGTGTGGCCTAGTAAATACCAAATTATAAGAATGTGCGGAACTTCTCTTTTATCATTTAAATCTCTATAGAATCGGAAACAGATTCCAGGCTTGGCTAGGATGAGAAATTTCATACCCTTTGCTGCTTTGGTGAAGGCAGCATTCACAACAGGAGTTTACCATGGGAAAATTTCCACAACAGCCACGAGCTTGGCAGAGCAATGCTGCGTGAAGGTATAAGGCCAACAGGTCATGAATTTCTTTTATCAAAGAAGAAGCAATGATGGTTGAGCATCACCCCCTCCCCGTCCTTGCTCATCTTTTGAAAGCCATCATCACAGAAAAAAAATGTATGCCAGGTAAAGCGCCTCACCTTTCTCCAAAAATTTCATAGTTAATTTCCTTTAGATGCCTAAAGAGTGGTACGCAGAAACAGGAAGGAGAGCTGTGATGGGTTTTCTAGATTAAGCTGAACCTGATAGACCAAATATTGCCCATTAGAGGAAAAGGTAATCTATCACTGCTCTATGAATTTCAGTATTAGGCTATGACAACTCAATAGAGTACAGTAAGAAAAGCCCCTGAAAGGTTGGAAAGGGAAAGGAACCAAGGCAAGCTAGACAATGCTTGGAAGATCAAAATTGCCTATTTCTAGAACACCATCTGACTTTTCTGTCAGTAGAGTACAGTAAGAAAAGCCCCTGAAAGGTTGGAAAGGGAAAGGAACCAAGGCAAGCTAGACAATGCTTGGAAGATCAAAATTGCCTATTTCTAGAACACCATCTGACTTTTCTGAGGCCTCCAGCTTTCTGACTCGAACCAGAATGGCTTTAGAAGGTTTGGGCATGAAAATCATAGTTAGCAGAAATCTTTGCTAAATTCAATTTTCAGGAGGAGGTTTTAGTAATCATCCAATAAGATAGCAAAACTAAGCAATCTAGGAAGATTGAAATTGACAAAATATTTCATTCATTAAATCATGGGAATTTGTCATTTCGATAAAATGACCACCACATCTTTGGTTCCCTTACCCAATAAAAAAAAGGGAAAAGAAAAGTTTAAAGTAATTTGGAAAAAAATATCTTATAGCATATTAAAAACTCTAATTAGCTATGCTATCTGTGTACATTAGACTAACACAGAGTAGGGTAAAGTATACTTGGTCAGGTATTCACCTACGAAGCACCTAACATTCTAAATTAATGAACTGTTTTTCGAATTTATCATGAAATACATTTTAACGACAACAATGAAAAGAAAGGGAAGCATTCAATATCAAATCAAACTAATAACATGTTATAAGAACATTTGGGATATAAAATACTATAAATTAATATATATAACAAGAAAATAAAATACCTCAATATATACCACAAATTTGCACATGTATGAAAAGAGGATCAACATCCAAGAAACAGAAGAGCAGGGAATAGAAAATGACAGCATTACATACTTTACCACTTATGCAACCAATAAATACTCCTAGCACCATAAGCTGAACCACAAACTAATTTGGTATAAAAAAACAGGGTGTGCGATGCATTGGTTACAAGGATGAGAATGAATAGTGAAGAGAGCCACTTGAGGTGAATCCCCTCTGCCATTGGGATTTACAGGTGTTTTAGTTTTTATGCATGGCATTATTCCAAGCAATGGCCCCTTAAAAAAAATTCTCTAACTAGTACATCAAATTTAGAATATGTTTATTTTTTGTAATATATGCTAAAGGTTATTAATGATTCATTCAATCAGTCCAGTTGGAGATTTTGTTTGAAGTCAAAAAAAAAAAAAAAACAAGGCTTTACTATTCATGTAAAATAGATTGACCTGACCTAACTCAGCCATCATGCAATTCAAATAATGCTCATGGTCATGCTATTACCGCTTATGTTTATAAGACTTGGATATCAGTATCCAATAGGGGTGAGTGTCCCCACACTGTACACATGTTGAATCGGCTATTTTCAAATATTACAATTAATTTTTCAGTAATATTCACTGTTCAAATAACATACCAAGAAAGAAGCTTAGACACTGCATACCACACTAATTAAGCCAAATTATCTGGTATGACGTAAAACTCCAAAAATTCATTAAACAAAGATGCATTTTATATAACTTTGGATCAGAGATCCTAGCTTAGGCAGAAATCATAAGCAATTGCAGAATAAAAACATTGGAATCAAACATGAGAGCAGATTGAGGAATCTACAGTCAAAACAAATTTGAAAGGCAAGTGCAGACAAGATAAAAGAGTGAAAGTCAATAGACGAACCTTATATAACAGAACAGAAGGTTGTTGTAATGGAAGGATCTCATATTACTATCAGAGGCAAAAGCAAAGGCAAGAAGAAACAGAAGAATCAGCTTGTGTCAAAGTCTTTCTAGGAAGGACTGCCACAAGGTTAAGATGATGTAAAACAGTAACAGAAAGGATATTTAAAAAAGGAAATATACAGCATGACATCTAGGGAGCTTTCCATCTTCTAATGAGACAATCATACTTGTCTCTTCCATGTCTACCTGTTTTATCAAAAGTGTCCTTCAACTTCTTCATAGTTGATTCATATATATTTATTCTTCTATCAACCATATCTTCTGCAAACTGCCTCACCTGTGACATCCTTCCCAAATTACAAAACCCAATGAGAAGTGCATTTGCACTTCCATCAAGAGGCAAGATATGGTTCTCAACTAAGTAGTTCCAAATCTCAATGGCCATTTCAGGGTCACCACCATCAGTCAATGTCATGATGGCTGCAGAGCAATCAGATGGTGTTGGAGGACTTTCATTTTTTATCATCTCGTAGAAGAACTTGCCTACTTGGTGAACTTTCTTGTTCTTGATCAGGCATCGGAAAATTATGCTGAAGGTCAAAAAATCTGGGAAAGCTCCATTGAAAACCATCTCGTCAAGCAACCGAAATGCATTGTCAACATCATTGTTGTTGCAATGCAAGCCAATCATCGCATTATACATGATGGAAGTAGGCAACAAACCACTACTCGCCATTATATCCCACAGAGAGATGGCATGGGTAAAGTCGTTCTGTTTAACAAGCATATCAAGAGCATTGGAGAAAAATTTTAAACCTGGCAAGCAATTCTTCCCCTTCATTACCTGAAGGAACTTGACAGCTTCACCTGCTTGCAATCCACGAACAAGTGTTGTCAAAAAAGAATCATATGCTGACGTATTATCTGGACTCCATCCAACTTGAATCACCATCTCACCAAATGTAGCTTTGGCATTGGCCACATTGCCTTCTTTCTCCCATCCTTCCAACAAAATAGCAAAAGTATCTGCATTGGGGGGGATTTTCAGCTTAATTTTTTCAAAAAATTCCAACGCCTTTGTTGTCTGATTTTCCTCTTGGCAAATGGCCCTCAAAAGCGAATTCACCATGAAAACATCTTGCTGAACACCATATTTATCCATAACATCAAAGCTCTTTATAGCCTCATTAAACTTACCAGCCATACAGTAGCTTCCAAAAACAGAAACAAAAGTGGTCATTGACAACATATCTTCTTGCTTCATCGAACGGACAGCATCCCACATGGGCTCATACATCCAGTTCTTGCCTAGTAAGTCCACCATCAAATTCCAGGCGTATGAGGTCAGCTTGTGGGTACGGCCGGCCCAGCGAAAGAATGTGATTGCGGCAGTGGCATTTTCGTAGCAAAGCTTGAGGACTTCATGGACAATATCATGAGTAGGTGGGATTCCAGTGGAGGAGAGTGCAGATTCAATATCATGAGATGAGGGTCTTGTTATGATTTCGAAGAGAAGTCTAGCTGATGGGGAAAAATCCTGAGAGTCGAGGCTAGATTCCAACTGAGGTTTTGAGGCTTTGAGGTTAGTGTTTACAGTCGCAGCCTCCATAGTTCTCGGGGATTTGCTTTTTTTTTACAGAGAAGAGGGTGTTTCAATCTAGAAATCAATAATGGCAAAAATAAATGAAATGTTGTTTTCAGTGTTAAGAGAATCAAGCAATACACAAAAATCAATGCTTCAAACAGTTCATTACTACTATTTCTAACCCTAAAACTCTGCTTCTTCTTCTTCTCCATAATAAAACTAATAATCAACATACATGGATAGAGAGAGAACCTGTTGGGTTGACGAAAGCTGGAGAGAGAAGTCCGTAAGGGAGGAGAACTCGCGTTCGGCCAAGCACAGGCACCGTTTCGAGTTTATTTATGTTTCTTTACAGGGTGGATTATGCTTTAATCCCTCTAGTTTCCTTGAACAAATACCTTATTTAGTAGCCCCCAAACGCATGGATCAATTCACTTTTCTTACCCTCGTTTTGTTCGCAGCTTCAACATCCTTGCGACTTGATCTGGGAGCACTGGTGGCTTTGTCCATGAAAAGCATTACTTGGGTTTCGTTGCAGCGAAGAAGAAATTGGAATTCGACATCCTTGCAGCACTATCAAGGCAAGCCTTCCTTTCTCTTCTACCTTAAGGTCCTCTAAACTCTAATAGTGAAGGATCCATTGTTAGCTCTAATAGTGAAGGACTCATTGTTTCTTAGTCATCTTTTAAATCTCTTTTATTGTTTTTAAAAATAATTTTTATTTAAAAATATACTAAAATTATTTTTTTTATTTTTTTAAATTATTTTTGATATTAATAAAATAATTTAAAAATATTTAATTTAATATATAAATAAATTTTTTTTTAAAATACTTTTGAAACATAATATCAAATAAATTCTTCATCCTGTCAACGAAAAAACCATGTGAGTCAGCTTTTTACAATTAAAGGTGATGTCATTTTCCTTTACCAAGTTGTTTGATAAAGACATGAAATTAAAGGAATATAATATAAGATTAGACTTTCTTCTTATATCCACTAGCATAAATTTTATCGAATCTACTAATTTATGATCAATCTAATTCAAGCTCGAGGTCAACAATTAAGTTTGATATGATGAACAACATGTTATGAGACACCAAGAGAATAAAAACTGCTCTCACACAAGGTTCTCATCTCAAGACGAGCATAAAAAATATAAAAATACAACAAAAAATAGTCAATTATATGAAGAATGTAGTTCAATCATGGACCAAACAAGAAAGATACTTATTTTCTATGCTTTAATATATGAAAACTTTGTGTGAATTAAATTTGAAAAATAAGTCTTACAAAAGAGTATTTACAAAAGAGTATGTTATGTTAGGAGTTAATGTCATTTTTAATATGTAATATTACATGTTGATGGCTTTAATACACAATTTCATTTTGAATAATTACTTTAAAAAGAAAGATATAAAATTACATCTACAAGTTTTCATCAAAATTATTTTCTTAAATCGGTGATGTTTTGATTAAAATTGGTTTTAATAGATGTGCCTTTTTTTTAGAAATCAATATGCACCAATTATGATACTTTTAATTTTAAATTGTGTTTAATAATAAGTGGCATAAGTTTGGAATCATTACTCTTTAATGGGGCTAGAGGATTAA
This sequence comes from Salix dunnii, assembly GCA_015731905.1. NCBI lineage: Eukaryota > Viridiplantae > Streptophyta > Magnoliopsida > Malpighiales > Salicaceae > Salix > Salix dunnii. The sequence goes on from CM027661.1 coordinate 2,408,577, forward strand.
GTCATAATATGATAGTTTGGTTTGAATGTGAAATTCAATTTGTTTTTATCTTTGTTTTTGAATTGTTAATTTTATGTGTTGAGTTTTTTATTGTTAATTTATATGTGGATCTTTTTTAATTGTTATGGGGGTTGTGGTTATTGCTTTTTATATGTTATGTTAAGAGTCGATGTCACTTTTAATATGTAATATTACGTGTTGATGGATTTAATAGATAATTTCAATTTGAATATTCTTTTTTAAAAGAAATAAATAAAAATTGCATCTTCGAGTTTTATTAAACTTGATTTTAATGGTTTGGTTGATGTGCCCTCGTTTTAGGGTTTAATGTGCACCAATTATGATGCTTTTCATCCTAAATTTTGTTTAATAATAACTTAATAAGTTTTCATCAGAATCTCACCAAGTTGATTAAACTTGGTTTTAATACTTGTGTTGATAAGTTTTCTAATTCTAAGGACCAATATTGATTTATCATAAGATACTTATTCAAGTTCTTGTTATAAATTAGAATGTCATTAAAATACACAACTAGAAACTTACTCATGAATGCACACAAAACATTTTTAGTCTTAAATGTTATTTTTATTCATCATCTTTTTTTTTATCATAATCTAATAATACCCATTTTTTAAGTCATTTTTAAATAAAATACTTGATCCATACAATTCATCAAACATGTCATCAAGTCTAGTGATAAGATTTTTATACTTGTCGATATGTTGTTGACAGCATGGTAATCAACACATGTACTTCAAGTTCTGTACTGTTTAGGCATAAGTAATACTAGCACAACACAAGAACTTATGCTCTCATAGATGTACGCCTTCATCATTAACTCATCTACTTGTCTTTGAAACTATTTTATCTCCTCAAGAATGCTTCTATATGTTGGAGAATTAAGAATCAATGCTCTAAGTATAAGATCAATTTGATGCTTAATTCTCCTTATTGATAGTAATCCACTAGATATGTTTATAGGGAATACATCATCATGCTCCTACAATAAAGAAATAACCACATTAGGAATAACATAATTAAGATTGATAGCGTTTAAATAAGTCTTCTTATAAACAAGTACGATCATTGCATTGATAATGAAAAATATAGATCTGATTTGAGCTCATTATGCATAAAAGTTGGTTATTTCTTTAGTTTTTCCACACTATTATCATCATATAAGCCTATTTTCTTTACTTCCTACGTCTTACCTATACTCTTAACTGATTTACTTAGTTATTTAGATTTAAGTAATTAAACCTATTTTTGTATCCTTTCAATCAAGAAAAATAACTTAGTCTTGCTTGACCTTAACAAAAACTAAGGAAAAAGATGAAAACATAATTTATGGTATAAAAAAAGATGAAAGTTTCTTTTTTCTTTCTGACTATCACCCTCTTTTCCTCTTTTTCTTTTTATTTGATAGGAAAACTTAATCCCCACATCCATTTAATCTTTTTGTATCATTTAAAATAATAGTAATAGAAAGTAGACAATCTATATTTAAACAATATAATAACTACTTACCTATAAAGTAGAAAAACTGGTCTTACATTAAAAAATTTAAGATTTTAACTTGGACTTATTAAAGTTAATCTACCCAAATAAAACCCTTTTTCCATTCAAAAAAATAATTATCATGTTGATTTTTATGATTGGGAAATAAGTTAGACTTGTTTCTTCACAAAATTTGCTTATTATTAGAATTTATGGGGTTTTATAAAATTCATATATCTCTTATATGATTTCGTATTTATCAGAATTTGGTATATGTATACATGTTTAAGTGAGGAATTCAAAATAATTTTGTTTGAATCAAATGAGTTTCTCTAATTCAAGATAATCAAGTCAAATTTTTTGCAGGGCAAATCATATAGAATGTGAGACTTGTCTTTAAAGGCCAAAGTTCTCATTCTTTTTATTTGTTTATTTCTCTTGCCACACATATGAAGAAAGATATGAATTTTATATTTTTTTATTCTATTATAATAACCTCATTTCTACATCTATAACTCAATTTTGCATAAAACATCGATTGTAGTCAAATTTGTCAATATGTGACACGAGTTGGAACATTATCTAATTTTTATTATAAAATACTCTTTTTAAATCTTAAATCCAAAAGTACCTTTGAAATATATATATATATATATATATATATATATATATATATATATATATATATATATATTAGGTAAATATAGGATAAAACTATTGAATAATATGTTACAATAATAATCTTCCTCTATTTAGGATTAAATTCCTAGTTGTAGATTCTTATTGCTGGAATGAACAAATAAAGAACATGCAACATAATTGATCCAAAAGTATTTGAATCTTGTTTAATACTAAATGCAGAAGAAGAATTCAAATTTTATTCAAAACAATAATATAACACATACAAAAATGTTGGTGATGTCTATAGCAACACTAAGGTTAAAACCATTTTAAAATAGGCAAGTCTTGAAGTTGTGATGTGAAAGGCCTAACTATAGCTAAGTATAAAACTTAAAACTAAATAGTCATAATAATCTTTAAAGATAAAGACTATTAATTGAATAACAATTAACTAATTTAACAAAGTAACTTTAATTAGTCATATCATAAATACAAAACATGTTATATTCCATAACAATATGTGAAATATAGTCATATAGAAGATAAATAAAAGAATTAACATTTACATAAACTTGTACAATCATTTACAACTCATATAATTCACAAAAGGTGAAGAAGCTTGTGAACACTAAAAAAAAAGAGTGAAAAGCAAGGGGGAGAAGAAAAGGAAAATGAAAAAAGATGCATAAGAAAGCCACAAATATATAATCCATATCATGCATGCCTAATTGTAAGCGAGTATTTTTTAAAAGAAAACATCATTAATCAAACCAATTTTTTTTGACAAACTTGATAAAACTAAAAGAGTATATCAACCATTTAAAAACCATAACAAAACAATAAAAAAAAATCAAAGGAGAAGTTAAATAGTTAAAATAACAAATGATAAAAATGGATAAAAGAAAAGGACAACTTTGTTTTTATTTTTCTTATGTTGCATAAATTCTTAAATGAGAAAATGGCCAAGGGAAGATAAAGTAACATTTTTATCGACATCTAGACAAAAATATCCAACCACGAAACATGAAAGAAAAACAATTGTTCAATCCTTACATGTTCAACTTAATCATGGGAAAAATAACTTTCCATGCATGAAATATAAAATACAATTATAGATTATAATTAAACTTTTGCATGTTCTATTATAAACATGGGGAAAATAACTTTCTATTGTGAGATGTGGGATACAGACAAACATTATAAAAACTTAAAGTACTATCAACATCATTATATATGTGTGTGTGTGTGTGTGTGTGTGTGTGTGAAATGCGTCTCGGTTTTACTGTGTTATTTTTACTACTCACACAGACTCATATTACTATTCATTTAAACCGTAAAATTATAATTTTACCCCCATGATTGAAAATTGTTAACCTTAGGAGTGAGGGTATTTTAACTTTTTCATGGGACATGGATGATATTTTTGGATTTATTACTCTATGAAATGATGTAGTTAGCTCCCTTAAACCACAAAAACTGTAGCTTGGAACTAGGGGTATTTCCAAATTTTCACTCTCGATTTTTTCATAGATATCATTAGGTCTCAGTGTATATGAGTAATTGATCAATTTTTTATTTTTTTTCAAGAACACTGCATGCATGTTGTCTAGACGAGCCAACAATGTCCCCCCAACACGTGTCTTTCAGGGTGGCGCGTGCAGTTGCCTCCTTAGATGGAACCTGTTCTTATGTCATCTCATATGGTTCGCTGACATGTTCTCTGTCTTCATACGCGACGCGTGTTGTTCAACTATGATCTTATGATCTCCGGTAGACGGTTTTTCTTCTCCTCTTTTCTCTCTCTCCTACTTTCGATGAAGCACGAGACACTCCCTCATATTTATATTCATTTTATATTAGTCTCTGATCTTTTGATTTCATTTTTATTACTGATTTTTCAATGAAACTTTGAATTTTTGTCATTTTATTTTTTATTGGGGTTTTATTTTTATTCAGTTCAATATCAGAAAAAATATTATTTCTAGAAAAATCTTTTTTTTTTTTTTTGCTAAAAAGAATAACGTCTTTGTTTTTTGTTTTTATCAGGAGGCTAAAAATATAATCTTTATTTAGCAAGTGAGAAACCAAACTAATGGTTTAGTCATTTCTCTTGAATGTATGTTCTTGACAAAGGATTCTTGTTATTTACCATATTTCCTCTCATTATATTCTCTCTCTTTTTTGTGTGTTTAATGTTAACATTAATTTATGCATAGTCTAATTTTTTTAATGGCATGGATCACATATGAAATAAGATTTATTGAGATTTAAAGAAATATTTATAAAATGATGAAAGTGAAATAAAAGAGGAAAATAAAATAAAATAAAACTAAAGAACATCTAGGATAAAAATAAATTAAAAACACTAAAAGAATATCCAGAGACCTCACATGGTGATTTGACAACTTGTTTGACAACTTTTATTTTATTTTATTATTTTTAAATTATGGAAAAAGCAACTTTTAAGGAATAAAATACAAATCATTTTAATAAATAAAATCCAACCTAACTCGCACACACAAAAAAAGAATATTTCTTCATCGTATCATAACTCACTGGCTTTGACAACAGATGATCACTGTCCTCTTGAGAACACCAAACGCAATCAAGCCAAATACTTCGCTGTACAAGTTAGTAATTAGCTTTATACATATATATACAAGTTAGTAATTATCTTTATATATATATATATATATATATACATGAGAAATGAAAAGAAGGGCAGAGATCCAAATGAATTCATTTAAGCCTTGGAGGAGCAGCGTCTGGAGATGTAGGTTCCATTTGCAGGATGAAAACGTAGCTGACAGTTCAAGTTACACAAGAACCTGAATGATCCAACAACACCGACTCTCCAGCGAGCTCTCACGCCTCCTTTCAGATCGAACCTCACCTCGTCCTCTTTCAGGTATGCATCCACATATTCTATCTGCTCAGGACTCAGTGGTATAGGATCCGAGGTGTAGTCATAATTAAAATCGACAGAGCTGTTCTTCTTTACCTCGTACGGGGCGGCGGTTGACAGCACTGCTATTCTGATCCCATCGAAGAACAGCTCGAGATTGAAGTTCGAGAAGCCAGCTTGAGCCTTCATGTTGTCGTTCTGAGACCTCACCACGATGTTTATCTGCGTCACAAGTATCCCTGCTCCGTCGTAGTTGAAATGAAGGAGATGTGCATCGACAACGCTGATCACCGGAACTCGCGGGTGAATTACATGGTAGACAACGACGACGACAATGCCTGCTATGATCACCGCAACGCTGAGGAGGGAACATAAGATGGCAACACACCGCCATAGAAAGTCGGTTCTCCGCAGAATTGGTTGCCTCATAGCACTTTTCGTTTTTCTGTCAGAGGAAGGGGAGATGGGAGGATAAATGGTGGGGGAGGTTAGGTATCCTAGTAAAAGCATTTGTCCCAATGATACGTCCTCCTAACTATAATTGTAATTATTGAAAGATGAATTTTATTTTAAATTAATTTTTATATATATTTTGAAATTATTTTAACATGCTATATTTTAATATATTTATAAATAAAAAACAATCTCAATTATTATATTCCAAACTTGCTTTGCATTCCTTCTATTCAAATTAAATAATCAATGAAATAATAATAATTAATATAAACTATCAATTTTGGAGTGAGAGCTTTGGATAGCAATGCAAAAAATATTAATCAATCATGATCATCTACTAATCTTTCTTTTTCTCTTTCCTCTCAAAATATAAAATATTAATTAATAATTTAATCTGGAGGGAAAGCAAATCAAACCTAATAAATGTATTAATGCAAAATTATCAATTTATTCTCTTAAAAATATAATGTATTTTATTTCAGAATACTTAATGGAAACTCATGCATTCAATTTTTTTTTTATTTTTGTAGACCTAGGTTGCAATTCTATATATTAAATATATTCAAGCCCTTGATTTTTTAAATTTATTTACAATCAAGTCAAATGTAATTACTAATTCTAATTAGTTTTTTTTACCAATAATTATTAGTGTGTGTGACCAATTAGGTTCTTGATATATTGTTCCAAACATAAGTTATAATCCTAAATTAAATATAATTAAATAATTTAACTTATTATCAATTTAATAGATTGATTGATGTATATTTAAAAATAAGGTGCAACCCTTGACAATCTAATGATAAATTATTGCATATCATTAATATAGGTGGTATATTAATTTTATAACAAAGCCCTTATTTATTCATGGCCTGACCAACTTGATGTTAACAACTTTAGCGCCCCACTTTTATGGTTGACTCCCATGTATAGAATTACCTTTAATTTTCCCTAAAAAAGGCTTTAGTCTTAGCCCTACACATATGGTTGACTATTATACACACAACTCCTATGTACTTATTTTCTCAAATCAAGTTTAGATAGCTAAATTTTATTAATTGGGTTAACTTTTTATTTTATCACTTGACATCTTATCAGTCTAAACTCCACTCATGTGGCCAACTTAATGCATGCAACACTTATGTAATAAATTTATATATATCAAAACTTCATAAGTCTTCATCATTGCATAATACTTTTATACCATTCAATAATCATAATATCCAAATTTAAATAAATTATTATAAATTAAAATGATTGCGGTGACAAATACTTGTTCATCTAGTTTGGTTCCACTTGCCTAAGGTGCTACAATCACTGCCTCACCTTCATCTCTTATTTTATTTTTAGTCCTTGTGTTTCTTATTTCTCATTTGTGATCCTTCCCTCCAAAGTCCATTGTAGTATTCATCTTTAACTCCTTTTCCTTATATAATTTCAATGATTTTTTCATTTATTTTAAACCCTCTAAAGAAAACATTACTTATTTCATATTATTCTTCTTATACTAAAAGTTTAAGGTCTTACATGATTCTTGTAAACTATTTTATTATGGTGTTTTTGATGTAGCGCAGCAATGAATATGTAAATAATTTATTTTATTGAATTAATCCAATACTTGCTAAGTGTTTCATTCTATACTCAATGTTTAATCACCGTTTACATGATCTGGGATTCAATTTGAGACTGGAAAGTGATAATTCTTTCAGTCATTATTTGAAATACCAAATGGAATCTAAAGGATAAAGATATCTATGGAACTTCTGTATTGATTAAGGGTTTTATCATTCCTAACAAATTTGATGAGTTTAGAATTTTCACAAAGATGTAGAAAATTTGCTTGTTTAAATAATTCATTGATGCTTAAGAGAGATTAGTGATTAAATTAGTAAAATCTGATGATCAACAATAAAAAAAAATATGATTATCACTGAATGCTAGCACTATAACAGTGACATCATTCATTTTTTCTAGCAAGTTTTCTGGCTAATAAAGAAGAAAGTTGAATTCTTGATGAAGAATAGATTAGCAAGAAGCAAGGTAAAGAATTTCAAGATGAGGGGGGGAGGGGGGTTCTTAGCTCTAGTTGGTGGGGGAGGTTAGGTATCTTCTTTACCTCGTGTAAAAGCATTTGTCTCCACGATATGTCCCTCTAACTGTAATTATTGAAAGCTAATTTCTAAATAATTTTTTTATTTTAAATTAATTTTTATGCATATTTTTTTAAATTATTTTAATATGCTATATATTAATATATTTATAAATAAATAAAAAACAACTTCAATTATACTAAAGCAAAAATATATTCCAAACTTGATTTGCATTCCTTCAATTCAAATTAAATAATCTATTAAACATAATAAGCTTAGTTGAACAATATGTAATAATACATACATACATACCAAAAGCAATGAAATTTAGGAAAAATATCAATTTATTCTCTTAAAAAATCACGTATTTTATTTTTGAATAGTTAATGGAAGCTCATACATTCAAATTCTTACTTTATTTTTCTAGATCTAAGTTGTAATTCTATATATTAATTATATTCAAGTCCTTGACTTTTAAAATTTATTTACAATCAAGTTATATTTAATTAGTAATTCTAATTCAACTTAATTACAGAACATAACACTATATTTTCTTGAATTAAATCACATAAGAAGAATCTAAAACTTAACAATATTTTATCTTATTTCTCATTCATTTATTATCAACCAAACAAATAAAAAAATCATATAAAAGAAAACAAGAAGTAAAAAAATCTTGTAAAAATAACACCCAATAAATGAAATGAAAAAGATTATAAGAAAAAATAAATAAAGAAAAGATTCACTATGTTTCTACAAAAAAAAAAAAAAAAAAGATTAGGAGGTTGGGCTTGTCTAATGGGGATAAAGTATAGATTTTATGTAATAAAATAAAAATAAAGATACTTATATTGTAGTTTACCAAGTAATGATTTTGATAAATACACTACTCATCGTTATGATCCCAATACCCTTAAGTTACATAAGTTGGTTAGCTGTCTTTTTTACATGCTTGATAAAATTCCTTTCTAATGAAAAAAATAATGCACTTATAGGCAATAACTTCTTAGGCCTGGGTAAGTTCTTGCTGTTAGGTTCCTTAAAAATCATACATGATATGAACTCCATCATCTATTGTGATGAAACCTAATAGTAAAGATGATTTAGAACCTTAAAATCATGTAGACAAGATTGCTTGAGTCTTAACCCGACACCTAACAAGATGAAAACCAAAACTATGAAGGTTTGAAACGCCACATCTAAAAAACCTGAAAATCTCTCAACAATCAAGGTGATAAGTTTGGTTGCTTAAATGCCACAAGATTAACTTGATAAGTTCTATGAGTTCTTTTAAGATCGAAGAGGAACACAAGAAATCACAAATATAATAATTTTATGAAAACATAATCTGTTTATTCATTTTGAAATACTCATCTATATACTTGGAACAACCTTCTAAGAATAAAAAAAAAATCATAACTAAAGCTTTAAAACAGCATAAACATCAAAATAAACAAGTCCTAATGTTTTTAGTCCTCTTGGGCTTCTAGAGGCAACCATAAATAGCTAAATGACTAAATTCAATGTATTTAATATAACCATTCAAGATCATGTTCATTCCTCTATTTAATATCTTTGGAACTCATCAAATTCATGCCCTTTGATGGTCATATCATGTTGTAAATGTTTTTACATAATTATTAGCCTCTTCAATTGTTTTGATGATGTGGACTAAGCCTTAATTATTAATTGAGTCCAACTTGGTCTTTTTAGAATCAATCCAAATCTCTTGGATTAGCCCATTAAGTGTTTCTTTGAAACGTTTGGCTCTAAGTCTTATAATTAGACCACTTGAAAGCGACAAAGGGTCTTATGCAAATTCAACCTCATCCCCAAGTGTATGATCAACAAGTCCAGCTCCTTGGTTTGCATCACCTAGGATCCTATCAAATAAATCTAGAGTTGTTTAGGAATTTATACCTAAAGATATGCACTTAATCATCTTTAAAGAATTCCTTAAGTCTTATAATTGGACCACTTGGAAGCGATAAAGGTTCTTGCGCAAATTTAGCTCCATCCCCGAGTGTATGATCAACAAGTCCAGCTCCTTGGTTTGCATCACCTAGGATCCTATTAAACAGATCTAGAGTTGTTTAGGAATTTATACCTAAAGATATGCACTTAATCATCTTTAAAGAATTCCTTAAAGGTTGAGTTGTAAAAAACCATAAGTTATTCAATTGTCCAATGTCAAACCACCTTTAAGAAATCTTTTAAATCCTTATTTAGGAGAGAGATTGCTTTTTCTAGAGTGCTAGCTCTAATTTTAGTTTTACATAGTTTTTTGTATCTAATAGAAAACAACTATAAAATACAAGGCATAGCTAACAATTTATAGAGAAATTTCATAAACCTTATAAAATGATAAAATATCATTTTTTTTATGTGAATAATATTCATATATTAATTCATAATAATTTTATAACTTTGACTAATCAAGTCTTTGCTTGATATTTCTAGGTCTAGCAACATAATCTCTATATCAATTATATTCTAGTTAATTTTATAATATATTTTAATCAAGTCATACTTAATCAAGTTATACCAGTTTAATTTTGAAATAATGATTTTTAATGTGTGACCTATTAAGATTTTAATATATTATCACAAATATAAATTCTAATTCTAATTAAATAAAATAAAATTAAACAATTTAATTTATTTGAAGATCAGGTGCATAATCTAGAAACATGCTATGACCCTTCAAATATCATAATAGTCATTAATTAAATATGCTATTTGTTTTTTCACTATTAGTCTATTCAATTATCTATAATCTATGTAAAGTCTAAAGGTTTCATCCTTCCTTTCCACAAACAGTATTGAAGCTCCCCTAGGTGAATTACTTGGATGTGTGAATCCCTTATGTAGTAATTTCTACAACTAAATCTTTAACTTAACTAATTCAACTGGTGTCATCCTATATAATGTCTTAATTATTAATTATGTACCGAACAGTACATCGATGAGACCTTCATTTCCCTCTCTATAAAGATTTTCTAACAAGGTTTTTTTTTACTCTGAAACATAAACAACATATCCTTTTTCTCATCTTCTTCCTTACGAGTATCGTTGAGATTAATTTAATTGTGCCCTATAGGCACCCAATTAGTCCATACCCAAGATGACATCCAAGTCATGCTACTTTAGTGGTAACACGTCCACTTCTATCTCACACATTTTCCTCTTATACCACAACCCTCTTATACATATTTCTCCTTAAAAAAAGTACTTATAACGAATAAATTTTATTATTATTAATGGAAATATATATTTATTATTAATTTAGGCTTAAACTGTCTGTAGTATTCATTTAATATTAGATTAATATTTCATTTATGAATTTAGAGTAAAGAAGTTCATATGATAAAAATCCTTTATAAAAGAAAATCTAAAGTTGTTGTGATTATATTATTCTTATTGCATCAAATTATGAAATATTCATAATCAATGTTGTCTTAAATATTGGATATTTACTAGAGTTGTAGAGACTGATACATATCATGTTCTTTTTTTATATATAAAAAATGTTCTCATAAGTTAAGGTATGGGAGATATCTAAAAATAATATGTAGGTGTTTGTCATAAGACATATACACCGTACAAACCCATAAAAGAATTTCATATAAAAAGATCATTTATATTGATGGAAAAGCCCACATGATCTTATGTAAGTGATCAATAAACTTTAGGTAACTAAGTTATCTTATATAGAGAATGTTATGTTTTAATCTTGTTACATGTTATCTTAATCAAGCTAGAAAGGGCAAACATTGAAAATAATATAATCTATATAAAGGTATTTGAGTGATCAAAAGAGGATTCATCACTTTAGATGACTTAGGGAAAATGCTCCATCTATTCTCAAATAGTATTGACTAAGAAATCCTTGACAAATATGGAATAAGATTTGAAAAGGGTTTCAAATTTTATTCAAACGATCATCAACTATTTATATATAGAACAAACATGATTTAACATAACAAATATACTCCATACTTGAATGTTAATTTAAAATATTATTGATGAAACAATATTGATTACATCGAGAAACTAATCTTTGAAAGATTAAGTTAAACCACTAATGATTTTTCTAATTTTTTGGGGATTATGACACATTGTTATATGATGCACTTGATCTTTAAGTCTAAATTAATAGATTATTGAATTGATAATACATTAAAAAATTTAATGTATTAAATTTTATTTAATTAAGAATTAAAATTTATATCCGGATCATCATATTAGAAATATAATGAGTCACACACATTACGAACCATTAATTGTAAATGAAATTGGGATAATTTAATTAAGTATGACTTGATTAAAAAATATTTTAGAAATTAAAGACTCTTATATAATTAATATAGGGATTATGTTTTTATACCTAGAAAAATCAAGTAAGCACTTGATTGAGTTAATTTCTAAAATTTTCATGAATTAATATATGTATATTATTTAGGGGAAAATTGATACTTTGCTAATTTATAAGGGCTTTTGGATTAATCTTTAAATGGTAAGTTGTGTTTTTTATTTAAAAAAAATGTGTTGGACTGAAAAACTACGTAACTGATAAAATAAATAGCCAAAATTCTAGACAAAATGATCTCTTTTTTACTAAATAATGATTTAGGTGATGTCTCGCCAGTGTTTTATATTGATTATTGTTAGAAAATGAACAATTTGAGAACTTGTGTTTATGACAACCTAGTTTTAAAAAGTTATTCAAAGTTAAAGGAGATCAAATCTTCAAGTAATAAATTTTTAAACAGCTTTAAATCTTTCTAATAAGATCCTAGGGAGTCCTAAATAATTTTGTTTTATTATTTGAGCAAATTCTTTCCTATAGGTTTATAGGCAACAAAGGAATGAGTAACCTCAGGATCAAATAACGCATGCACAAACATGAGATTTATCTATAAAATACTTTCCACTATGTCTTAGTTTTGACACATTGATCTCGTCACCCTAAACTCAAAGCTAGCCTTTATGTTGCCCCCTAACAGTGGATGACTATTTCTTACTATGAGGTGACTATTTCTGGCTAGTCAATCCACAATGGATGACTATTTCTTACTATGAGGTGACTATTATTAACCCTAAATAAACTATGTTTTTCATGGGCAATTCCTCTAAAAATTACCTCGTTCTTCACAATAACAATATCTTAGCCCAAATATGGGCAATTCTACCATATATGTTTCCCATGCATAAAAACACCACCTTGATGATGCAAAATAGTCTCTTGGATACCTTTGTCTATATTAAGTATGCTAAGGATAAATGATCGATTTTTGTTCCTGAAGCTCTTCTAGTAAAATTGCCTCCCTACCTTAGAATTCAAAGACAATTTTGTTGTAGTTCCTCCCCTTTTGAACTAATTAAACTACTCTTTGATATTTTTAAGAAGAGGTGGTCTATGTATAAGATAATTTATCTCTTTGTTTTCCAAACTCGAATGTCCTTCCCCTATTTCATGCATGCCTTTAACACATAAACTGCGTCAATGAGCTCTCTATTTTATTAATTTTAAAGGGAATCAGACCTCATCTTAGCTCTTTTCATAACCCATTTCACATCCTTTCAATTTTGTGCTACTTATTGGAAACATAATAAGAGGCAAACATAGATAGGTCATGGGACCTCTTCTTATAATCGAACACCGACATGCTACATTAAAGCCAAAAATTCCTTCCTTTTGACCTTATATTGGCATGAAATAAAAATAAATGATGTTCTAATTGGACCACGAAATTGATCCATTACTATGACCCTATTAGTCTCGTTCATGTCATGGATCCCATTAAGATCGATCTTTTTTTTTAAAAAAATTGATGATATAATTTACTTTTAGACCCCTATTATTTACATCTAATTTAAGATATCCTTCATTGTGCGGAACTACTTGCCTATATGTTATTTATACATCTAGTTCGGCCAAAAAGGGTTCATATCTTAACTTTCTTATATTTTTTATAATAGACATCCAAATGACTATATTATTTGTTAGTGCTGTCACTAGTGTTCTTTATACCATTAGAGTCAATAAGGCTATTGGGGTCACTGTACTAGGCATCATTAGGGCTACAAGTATCGCTATTATGGCCAAGGGTACAACAAGTAGTGATACTCATGCGTGTCTCGAAGCAATAACCCCTTAAGGTCTAATTGACTCCCTTAGTCCTAATTGAGATGCATTAATGGCATGCGGGGTGCATTATCCTTTAGGGGATTTTATCTTTTGCCTCTCCTCATATCATTTCCACTATATCCTTCAACCTGGGATGTGGGATCTATCATTATATTTTTCCTTATACGAACCATCATTTTATAATTAACAATTCATTAGAGATTTGTTTAATAAAAAAAACTCCTGAACCTAGACCAGAGCTTTGATAACAGCTATAAGAACCCCACATACATAGACATCCACCAAAGTATATTAAAATATATAGCAAAAATAGTTTTTTATTTACCAAAATTCCAGCATAATCTTTCTAGCACTAAGAGGTCTTAAGTTATTGACTAAAATATGTTACACTTCCATGTATATTTCCCATATTTAATCCAATCATCTTGGATCTCAAATCACATCAGTTATCATTAGCTCGTCATTCTAGTCCAAAAAAATGATTTCATAAGTTATTATTCATTTTAATAAAATCAAGCTAATACACGTGCAATTAAATCCATAAAAATATCAATAAAAAAGATTTTTTGTATCTATACATGCATCAAAATTTTAACATAGTTATTGCAAAATTAAACTAAATACATATTAAGTTATTCAATATTACATCATAAAACCAACTATTAGACTATTCATGACATAGTTTTGATTAATCAAAAGTTATAAAAATAAAGTTTACTACTCGATATAATGATATAATATACTTAAGAAAGATAATTAATAATAAAATAAAATCCAATTATTCATCTCAATAATTGGTTTATTAATAATTTATGTATAACCATAAAATAAATTGACATTTTTATGTCTTTTGCTAGTTGAGACATGTCAAAATTATCACCAAATTATTTGTATATTCAACTAATCCATTTAACATTTTACCATTTTTATTAATCATTAACTCAATTTCTCCATTAGCCCATTCCTTAAATCCTATAAATCCAAGATCCAATTAATTTATTAACCTATTTGACATGGCAATAATAACATTATCCAAGGAACAATTTTCTTTATCAACCCATTAAACAAGGCAATGGTCCTATTAACAAGGGATCTATTTTTCTATTTTACCCATTCAATAGGAAAATAGTCATATTAACCACAAGATCTATTTTTCTCTTTAGCCCATTCAATAGTGCGATAGTCCTATTATTTAATGAATCTATTTTCCTCATTAACCCATTCAACATTCTTATTAATTACGATCCATTCTTTTTATTTCTTTTCTTCTTTATATCACCAAATAAATGATACAAAAAAATATTAAAAAAATATTATAAACAACTAGAATAATAAATTAATTTACAAAGTCAAGGTATCAAGCATCTATCTATCGTCAATGTTCAACTAGTAGCCCTGGCTACTAGACAACACCTATAAAACCTCATTGTTTTTTAAACAAAATGCCATATTAATTCTGATTACCACACTTTTCTAATAAAAAAATAAAATTCCATTTATAATAGAAAATTATATCCTGATTTAAGAAGATAATAACTCAAGAAGGTTTTTATTTTACACTTAAATTATCCATTTTTAGTCCAAATTCCTTCATGTTTCTTAGCATAAAAATAAATTAATATTTTCCTTCTTAGGACTTGGTTGAAACATAGAAAGTGGAATAACATTAAATTTTTTTGAATTCTTCCATAATTTTGTCATGTCACCAAATCATCAAACAATTATATTAACATGTTTATACATTAACAATTTGCAACATTCATAATTTAATCAACACATAATTCACATGCATCAAATTAAAACCCTAACTTGGTAAAGATTAAATTGTTTTGTTAATTCATTCAATTGGAACTTTACCCATTTTTTATTAATACATAAAAAACAATATGCATCCATAATAATAACAATTCAATTTCCCTAACATATAAAAATCAACATGCATATACATTAATATTATCCATCATACA
The DNA here is from genome assembly GCA_015731905.1 of Salix dunnii. Classification (NCBI taxonomy): domain Eukaryota; kingdom Viridiplantae; phylum Streptophyta; class Magnoliopsida; order Malpighiales; family Salicaceae; genus Salix; species Salix dunnii. Next base: position 2,424,261 of record CM027661.1, read on the forward strand.
TATCATGTTAAATCACTTCAAAAAGGTTTTTTTACCCCTTATTACAAAGGAAAGGAAATGATGGATTAAAAGCTTGAAAAATATTTTTCCTTCTCTATCAAATTTCTCGAAAACCATTACTTTGATCTTTTCTTAAATCTTAGAGTGAATATGCTTCTTCTCCCTTACAATCCTCTCTTTTCATTCCTAAATATCATTTTTTAACCCTTCAAGGTGGTAAGAAAGATAAATGAGATATTTTTCTCTCTCTTTTATATATATTAATACGTCATAATGATAATAACCAAAATGATCTCACTATTTTTTAAAATAGTCTGACCATTTTAGAAAATTACTCTAGTTGTTCTTTAAATATGGCTAGAACACTTTTGGTTTTGTAAAATACCTAACATAAACTATAAACTTTTAGTCCCCGAGGTGGTGGCCTAGCGGCTGGCGCTTGGGTTCTGCTTCGGCAGACCTTGGTTTGAGCCCGGGAAACAACCCCTCCTCGTAAGAGTCTGGGACAGCCAGAGGTTTACGTATGCCCTGGGCCCACAAAGTACGCTTTTCGGGTCATGTGGTTCCCCTGTTCCTATATGGATATCCAAAAAAAACTATAAACTTTTCCTTCCATTTTTCTTATTCATTTTTCTTATCTTGTTTTATTACACTATGATTTATGTTACAATATTTTTATTTTATCTTAGGGTTTTAAATTTTTACCTTACTTATCTTTTTAATCCCTTTTTCTCACCATTTTCGTATGCTTTTATCTCATTTATTTTCTTTCTTTTATCTCTGTTTTTTTTTTAGCAATTTCTGTCAATTTTAAAGGATTCTAAAAGATGGATTCTTGTTCAAATGAACATTTACCCTTCACTATACTTATGTTTTTTTTTTTTATATATATATATTTTAGTCCAACTATGTCATAAGGCTTTAACATACTCATAATTACTTGAAATTTCAAATCAAGGTAAAAAAGTATGTTAAAGAATACAAGTAAAATTTCAGCTCGATCCAACATTCAGATTGAGAATTTTACTTGGTAGTATAAAACTACACAACACTGAAATTACATTCCGAACTTAATCCCATTTTTAACTTTAAACACGCTATTCTCTCTCATTTGGATATATTAACAAGTCTAACATATATCATTGTGAAGGTGCAAATGTTTAATTTGCAAACCAACTAGAGCTAGAATAAAACTTGCTATATATAGACTGAACAATAGCCAAAGCTTTAGTGTGAAAATTTGTTTTTTTTTTTTTTTATTTTTTATTTGAACCATTAGACATAACCCATCAACTTCTTGTTTGGCCCTATTTAATTTAGACCTTATAATATATCAATTGGTGATATTGGCTAAATCATATCATTTATTTTACTTTTCATAATTTATTTTAAACATTCTAATTCTTCTTTCCATCCAAACTTGTTACCGATTTTGTCCATGTTTTGAATTTTTAACTAAATTTCAAAATCATCATTTTAAGTTTTACAATACCCTTGAGTTTATTTATAGAGGTCACCCCTCCATCACATATTATATTTATTATTATCATTATATATTTATTCTTTTCCATCCCAAAATATGTTAACTTTATCCTTTGATTGAAGTTTTTGACTACTTTTATTAACATTTTTCATTTGAATTTGAAATTCTATTTTAAGTTCCTTCTTATTGGTATAAAGATTTCCCTTATTGTCCTCTATTTATTTTCTAACAAGTATATCATAACATCAATCACTATAATAAACATGATTTCCTCAATCATCTCATTGGGTGATGATTGTGGGTTCAACAATGCTTTCTCTTTCTATTTTGTCATGAAAAATCACTCTAGTTTGCTCATATCTTTTTTTTTGTTTTACTCACAACATAGTTATTCTCAGCTAGAAGTAAAGATGTATGAGTTTAACATTTAAGATACGAGAAGTCTTAAAAATTAAACCGATAAAGAATACCTGAAAAAAATGAAAAAAAAGACAATTAGAAAGAAATAGAAACTTGGCTAGCCTAGAAGAAAAACAAAAAAATTAAAGTAAATTATTAAAGAAAGTGAATATAAAGGGATATAAGCAATGAAATTGAAGAATATCAAAGGTGGTATGGTCAGAGGAGGTCAACTCTAAAATAAAAAAGGAAAAGAATTGAGTTAATTTTTTTTTTATTTTCTCAATCCAATGTGCTTAAGAAGCTGAGAACCTTGATTTGATATAATTTTGAATTATTAATTAAGAAATTTATATATTTTACCTATGAAAATGTGATGAAAATTAGGTTTGAATGAAGAAATGATTAAATGGTTATTTTTTTATCTGGTTAATTCTAAATAGATTTTAATTTTTTTAATTTAAAATAGCCCATCATGTTCTTACATTGAAAATCATGTTTGAGATTGTTTTAAGAATGTATTTAATTTTCAAACATATAAATTAATAATTTTAATGCTTTACAGAAATGTTAATAATCTATATTAAAATTAAAAAATATTCTAATACATTAAAAAAAACACCCTATTTTTACGAGGGGGAAAAAAACCAAAAATGCCTTCTTTTCTGTTTTAATCCAAACAGCTACAATTCTTCTCTCTCCTCCTCTCTGACTGTCACACACACTGCAAAAAGAAACAAACGTATTTGATATGTTTCAGACAAAATCTAAGCAATAATTATTATAATACAAAAAGCTAAATTACATTCAAGAATAGAAAACCTTAAACACTGTCTGGTTTTTGAACAACAGCAATAGCAAACACCAAAACCGAAAGTCCTTCCAGATCTCCTTCTTCAGATCTCTTTTTGACATAGAACCCTTCAATCCATGGTTTATTTGGGGTTTTGTATTCCTGGGTATTCTTTCTTTTTGCGGATATTTTTTGGCAGTTTGTTTCTTTGGGGCTACGTGTTTTAAAGGGTTTATGAGCATTTCTCCATGAAACCAACCTTTGTAGTTGGTATTGGCACCTGGGTTCGCGTCGAAATACAGGCTTCTGATTGATTTACTAGGTTTTTCTCTCTGAGTTTTTTATTTTTGGGCCTGGAAAGACTGAGTTGGGGCTTCTGAAATGGGTTGCAGTTCTGGTGACCCCAACTGTAATATGAACAACATCAACACCAAAGCCATTGATGCTTCTGTGGGTGCTTTAGTTTGGGTCCGCCGGAGAAACGGCTCATGGTGGCCTGGTCGGATTGTGGGTCTTGATGAGGTTTCTGAGGGTAGTTTGGTCTCGCCAAGATCAGGCACTCCTGTTAAACTTCTTGGCCGCGAGGACGCTAGTGTGTAAGTGCCCATTAACATCTCTTGATGTACTATCTTTTCTAATTTCCGGTGGTTTGTGAGGGTCCGGGAGACTTATGTGCATTGATCTGTTGCAGTTTTGCAAATGCTACCTGGCTTATGAGATAGATAATTTATTTATTGCAGTTTCTTGAGTTCATACTTTACAGTTGTTTTTCCTGGTTTTGATGCTTCTGTGCATTGTTATTGGGATTTTTCTCGGTGGTGTTAGGTTTATGGTAAAAATTGGATTTCTGGGTTGGTTTCATGTTTGTATATATGACCAAATTGTTGTGTTTTCTTCTTCTTCAAGATTTGTATGCATGTCTGGTGTTGTTTTATAAGACATTTTCCTCTGTTCTGAAATGGCTCTTTTCTAGTCTGTTCCTCACTCATAAGGTTCATGTCAACTGATGTTGGGTATTTATATGAAACTTCTGGTAGCTTAGCATGATTGGGAACAACTTATGAAAAATTGAAAAGTATAAGCTCTCTTATACAGGGGATATAAGAATGAGAGAGCGTTAGTTCATTTCATAAGCTTGCAACTTCATAGCTGCCACCAAAACTGTCACCTCCTCATTTCTTTTTATCTGATCTGATATTAGTTTAAGATGTGCTTGATTTGTTATAGTGTGATTCCAACTTCTACATCTACCTGGTTTTGCAGCTGCTAAATCCTATCCATCTTTCTTAATAACATGTTTTCTACTACTAACATCACTACACTGCTTTCATCATTGGCTGTGGTGCTACCACTCAGCTGCTGATCCAGTACTTTTCTTGAAATGCTACCACACTAAAACTCATGCCTCTGCAAATTGTGAGGCATGCATATGTTTTTCTGTGCTTATGCCAAAACAATATTCCTTTTGTGTTAGTTGAGATCTATAAATAAATCTCTCTTTCTGGAATGGTGGTGTACTATTGTTCTGCTTTGTCCTGTGGTTTCTTGCAATCTTTTCTGAACTGAGGTTTCATCCATCTTCGTAGCTTGTTGCTGCCATGGTAGTTTTAGGGAAGATGAAGCAAGATTTTTTGCCCATTTTTATTGTTCTTTTCCTTACAATTAGTGTGTTTTTAAAAGGCGATACTAGGTTCTGTGTTTTCAGGTTGGGGTATGTTTTGTATCCAAAAAGTAGGGACTGTCCCCTCATCCTAAAACATACAGGAATTGCCTGTAGCATAAAAGCATTGTGTTGAGTCCATCCAAATTCTCTATTGGAAACAAAATGTTTTCAACGTAAGGTTTTCAACCTTATGTGCATGTGGTGCATTCTAATAAACAAAATTTGTGACTTAATGACTCCATTTCCCGGAACAAGTATTAGAAGAAATATAAGTGAAAAAGATATCTTGTCCCTATTTATTATCTAACCTCCTTGTCTTTTCCTTTGTTAGATTTGATATTTTGTAGAGTCTGCATTGTCAATATCTTTTCTTATCAGTTCCTCCAAGGACCATGTGTTTGTCACTCAATTCTTTTTTTTCTTGGTCAATTTTTAGCTTAACAGATTTATGGTTTCTATTTCTATTGTTTATTGTGATACATATCTAGTGAAGCAGGAGAACCTTAGGTTTGATATGAAAGAGTGTTATATGATATTGTTATCAGAGGCACATATATGTTGGGATTCAAAACTCCATGTGTTTCTTATGTGGGAGACAGGCATCTTTTACTTATTATTGTACCCTCTTATTGATTTTTGTGGCATTTATGAGGGAGTTAGGCATCATTAGATGGATCACTACTTCAGAAAATAATCTGTCAACTCTAGTTAGAGTCAGGAACAAGTAGTGCTAGCTGGATGATCATGCAGGAGGACATTCTGAGGATTGATCCATAATACCTAACTGCATTATTTTAGTTGTTTATGACGTGGATTGCTGATGCTTGAGGCTGATGAAATTTCTATTCTCATACAAGCCAAAATGTTGGCTCGAAAGTCTTACTACTCTCTTGCATCTGGATACCTGTTATATGAGGTAGTAATGGAAGTTGGCTGAGTTTCTGCAGCTTCTGTACTGAGTTTAGTGAGATGCTTGAAAAATCAAATAAATATGTGCCTATGAAGGTTGTCCATTGCATCTGTTATATGTTGCATGTTTGCCATGACTGATGTTGGTATAAAAAGTACTAAGTTGGAAGAGTGCTTGTGCATAACAGTTTTTGTGTTATTGATTTTGTTTGATTTTGCAGCTGATGTGTGCAGTCGTTTTCTCTTGAGAATTTGAATTCTTAAGTAACATTCAAATATAAAATTTTCTCTTCACATGTGGTTAATTTTTGTGTAACAGATGCTTTATTTTGTTGGTTTAGGGATTGGTATAATCTTGAAAAGTCAAAGAGGGTGAAGGCATTTCGATGTGGGGAATATGATGAATGCATCGAAAAGGCAAAGACTTCCGCTGCAAATGGTAATAAGAGAGCTGTTAAATATGCTCGGAGAGAAGATGCCATTCTACATGCCTTAGAGATTGAGAATGCTCGCCTAGGCAAGGATCAACTGGACGACTTCTCTAGAAGTGATAATTTGGGTGAAGAGCATGGTAGTTCAGCCAAAGAATCAAGCATGTCTTTTTCTGGAAAAGAAGATGGGGATAGTGATTCTGAAGACAATTCAGACATGGATGCAGATCTAGATTCTGGTTTGGATACTGATTCAGGCATGGGTTCAGATTTAGCACCAGAATTATCACAGTCTGATACATCCTCTGAGGAGCCAAATTATAATGGTGCTTGTAAGATGCAGTCTTTGCCAGGAAAGAGAAGAAGAACCCCAAATGATTCCGAGGATGATGGAACAGAAGGGATTAAGCGAATGAGAGGACTTGAGGATCTTGGAATTGGTGTAGGAGATTCAAACACTGGGAATTGTATGCCTAATCCCTGTCCTGTAAATGGTAGCAAAGGTTATAACTTGTTACTTAAAAGAAAAAGGTCTCAAGTAGCAAATGCTAATGAGCTTGTGAAAAGAAAAAATCGTCACCGGCCATTGACAAAAGTTTTAGAGAGTACGGCCATGGTTTCTGTTCCAGTTATTTGTGACCAACTTTCCAGTCCAAGTAGCTTGCCTCTTCCAGGATTATCTGAGATTCCTGGAATAGAATCAAATGGGTCTAGAAAAGACTGTACTGTTGCAGCCAATAATAACTCAGACAGTTATGGAGTTTCTTGTGAGAATGGTTGCTCATCAAAGTCTTCTGAGCATGCTTATGATGCTGCCCTCACTAATCACAAATTGAAGAAGGAAAAAGATATTTCCAGCATACCCAGGCGAGCTGAGAACATTTCTGTGGACAGGTTATTTGATGTACCATTTGTTGGGGAGGAAAAACACTCTACAGGTAGTGGATCAAGACATTTAAAATCTCAGAGCATGTACCCTTCTCTGTTCATCTTGCATTTCCTTTGTGAATATGTTTATGGTGTCTTTATCTGAAAACATTGGACATAACTGGCTTGGATCCTATTTTTTTGTCTAATGTTTGTATTTATTTTATTTACGAGTCTGTTTTGAGCAGACTGTTGTATTTCCTTGTTGAATAGACTTGGGATAGGTCAACCATTGCAGAGGATTTTTTTACTTGTTCTGATTTCATTTTGTTCTCCAGGTTTTTCTCCAATACTTGTGTCATGTTCATCTGGAAAGCATCAAATTGGTGGATTGGGGAAGCAATTTAGTCAAAGCAGTCAAGCAGAAGCTGTACTGTTGAAAAATGAACCATGCAATGAATCTGGTTCTACTAGTCTGGCAGCTGCTTGTATTTATAATAATTTCAGCCAGAGGATAGAGAAAGGTGCTTCAAAGTGGCAGTTAAAAGGAAAGAGGAATTCAAGACACACAAGTAAAAATAGAAAGCAAAACTCAAGAAAAGATGACATGGATGATGAACCCAATGCTTACTTGGCAGGTATGGAGCACTTGGATGGATTCTGTCAGAGTCCTGATCAGAAAGTTGATTGTGGTGGAGATAAATCTGAACTGTTTTCTGAATACCATTTGGATTCTGTTCGGGACCAGCGCAAGTCTTCTTCCCAGGGGGGTTTTAGTATGAGGGTGGCAATGGAGTTGTCTGTGCCTCAAAGGTCACTTCCATACCGTCAATCACGCTTCATGGTTAATTCCAGATATCAGACATCTGATTTTCCTGGCAGAAACTTCCCCTCGTGCTCAAAACTATTTAATGTTGAGATCAAGGTTCAACGCAACTACCGGCAGCAGCATGTTCCATTGGTTTCTCTAATGAGTAAATTGAATGGTAAAGCCATTGTCGGTCATCCTTTAACAATTGAGAATCTAGATGATGGCTACGCCGATCTTATGCTTGGTAGTAATGAAAGTGATACAATTCATGTTACAGAAGGGGGAACTCCCAAACTGCGTTGTACGGCTATGCGAAATCTAGAGGCTGGTAGGACACCTATCAGGCGAATGACAATGAAACCACGATCTTCACCAAGTAAATCACACAGATTAAGGAAATGTGGGTTGCTTTCTAAAAAGATCAGGAAACTGTCTTCGCTGACAGGAAAAAAAGTAGAAGATAGAAAACCGGTGGTGGAGAAGCCTGAGGGTCCTGTTATAGCTTGTATCCCCCTCAAATTAGTGTTCAGTAGGATAAATGAGGCGGTGAATGGTTCAGCAAGACAAACACACCGTGCCTTACAATCAAGCAACTCGTGAATCTTGTTCCCTGGAAAGGTTGGAGAATTTTGGATTATAATGATAAAAACCTGTTTTGTTTTGGGTGGCAGTACCTGGGAGCCTGTTTTAGTCGGGGTAACTAGTTTTCTGCATATCCAGATGCCTGATTTGTGGCAGGTGTGCTCCACCCTGAAGGTGGAAACTCTCGGTTACAATTCCATGAGCTTTTTCGCCGCTGTAGAGGTGGACAGATAGGATTAAAGATCAATGGAGGCTGTCTAGCTGTGTACATAACGGTAGTTGAAGTGTAAATTAAAGATTGGCCTGATGCTAGGTTTTAAATTTATGAATCGAGGTTGGTTTAGTTGGCAATAATTTTTAAATTTTTTCAGCAACTGGTTTATGACATGATAAACAAATTTTAGGGTAAATTATACCTTACATTCACATCTTGCAGTTTAATAAGGTACTTGTGGCCTGATGCTAAGGTTAAATTTATGAATTGAGGCTGGTTCAGAGGAGTGCTAATAAATTGTAATTTTGTTTTTGATTAATGTTGATGTTCAAGCAAGCTTGTGTTGATTCTACGTGTTCTGAAATTAATAATTATATAAGTTTATAGTATTTATCAAATTAGCAACTTCCAAGGTTTCTCTCAAAATCAAATTATGGCTAGTACAATTCTTAGTCTTAAGATTTTACTACGGAATCATTTACTAAATGATTAAAAAAAATTTCTCTCAAAAGGTTATCTACTAGATAATTAAAAAAGATTGATTAATTCTCTCCAAAACCCTAGCCACAGCTCAACCTTTCCAGCCACAATCACGCCGCCACCACCCATAGATAACATCTAGCCACCACCGACCAGCCCGGACATTCCACACCGGCATGCTAAACCCTCGTCTTCCTCCCCTTCTCATTGAACCAAAGCATCCATCACAACACAACCCTAATCCCCTCAACAACATCAACCGACACGTGTTTAGCAGTAGACTAGTCTTTGGTTTTTTCATTATATTTTAAAATTATTTTTGAAAAAAATTAAAAAAATATTTTTTTTTTATTTTTTATTTTGAATTATTGTTTTAATATTTTTAAATTTTTTTATATGCTAGTATTACAAATAATTTTTTAAAAATAAAAAAAATATTATATTAAAATAAAAACACTTAAAAAAAACAATATCAGCAAAATTCTCAAATAAATGCTTCTCCTCACGCTATCTCTTTTGGTGACGTGGTTTGGGTTGCTGGGGAAGAAAACAAGAAAGGTGGTGACTATTTTTTTTTAATTAAATGATAAAGCTATAATATTTAATATAAAACATTATTGATTATTAATTAAAAATATAATTACAATTATGCAAACATTTTAATTTTTCTTGTTGATTGTGGGAGATGTATGATTTTCTTAAAACAAAGTTAAAAGAAATAATTAATAAGATATAAATAAAGTATAATTTTTTTAGAGGGTATTTAAGAATGTGTTTGTAAAGCGTTTTTGAAAACAATTAAAAAAATATTAGTTCTATTTTTTATTTTAATTTTTTTGTTATTTCTTAAATTATTTTAATGTATTGATATAAAAAATAATTTAAAAAATAAAAAAATAATATTTTTATATATTTTTAAATAAAAGTATTTTTAAAAACAACCTAATATATATTAAAAAAAGAAAAGAAAGAAAAAACGATCTGACTGAAAATAATCAAAGTCTGGGAAGGCCCAGTCAGGTAAAGATCCAGACAGCTAACCATCTCGGACCCAAAAATCTGAGGGTGTTTTAGTAAATATAAAAAGAAACTAGGGTTTCGCTATAAATATTCCATATAAACTAGGGTTTTACGCAAATACTCTCACTCTGTCAGCAGCCATTCAAAGCCCTCAAAGGTCTCTCTCTCTCTCCCTCTCTAAATCTCATTGTGCCATCGTTTAATTGACTGACTATAGAGAATTTGGATCTGGTGCGTTGTTGTGCAGGGAAAGAAGAAGAGAGGATTTGGGATGGCGACAGTACCAGGACAGCTGATATGGGAGATGGTTAAGAAGAATAACTCCTTTTTGGTGAAGCAGTTTGGAAGAGGAACTGCTAGCCTTAGGTTTAGCAAAGAGAGCAACAATCTCTACAACCTTAACTCTTACAAGCACTCTGGTACTCTCTCTCTCATTGTTTGCCTGCTTTCCTGCCTCTCTCTTAGAGTAATGTGGTTGATGTTTTCTTTTAGGGGATTTGTGTTAGGTTTTGTTTGATCTGAGTTCAGTGCTTGGCTGTGTTGATGTTTTGTCTTGAAAGCATTTATTTTTGAGGAAATGGAGAAAAAAAAGAAGGGGAAAAAGTTTTAATTGTGGTTTTCTCCTTCTATAACTCACCATATATGTTTCGTTTTGCTGTAATTTGAGGTTTCAGAACATAAGATGATGAATAAATGATCAATCTTTGTGTATCAATTCACTTGTTTTGATGTGGCTATTCATTAACAATTTATAGTTTGTTGGATTTTTGATTGATGAGTTTGTTATGTTTAGTTTTTAAATAATATGGAAATCAATCAACTGTGGTTTTAATCGTATCTTATTTCTTGTCAACCAGGTTTGGCAAACAAGAAAACTGTCAGCATTCAGGCTGCGGGCAAGGATCAAGCTGTGGTTCTTGCTACAAGTAAGACTAAGAAGCAGAACAAACCAGCTGCTTTGTTTCACAAGTCTGTCATGAAGAAAGAGTTCCGCCGCATGGCTAAGGCTGTGGAGAACCAGGTTATTATTGCTTTCATCATCTTGTAATGCTTTTCAGGGTGGTTGGTAAAATTACTTGTTAGTCATTTGCATACACTCAAATGACGAGTTCCTTTGTTTCAATTGTTTCTAAATGGTTGAAAGCTGAAAATGTCTGTTCTTTCTAAGCACTTTCATTGTTCAGAGTTTTATGTGCCCGCTTTTAATATTTCTGTGGAATTTCAAATATTGAATTAGGTTTTGGAAAACTTGTACCCTCACATTTAGTATGCATGTTTTGTTCACTTAACTTGTTAAAGTCATGGATTTCACTGCGGTGATGAGCTGTTAACATGTAAGATCCCTTTTAAAGGGTTCTTTGATGAAATATACTTGTTACGCTTGGCTTCTGAGCTTTATCATTATAGTGATCTGATGTTATTTATGACAGTGGTCAAGTTTGTTAATGCCCAAAATCGATTTCAGGAGTCATTTGTGCTTGCTTTCAATGTTCGAGTACAATTTCAGATATGTTTTAGTGTTTTTTTTTATAGCAATGGGTCGTTTTTAAAGCTTCATACTAAATATTTGTTCCATTTTTAATATTTTTGAAAAAATTGTCCAAATACTTTTAAAGCATGTTTTGTTCAACTAACTGTTTATAGCCATGGATTTCACTGCGGTGATGAGCTGTTAACATGTAAGAAGATCTCTTTTATTGGGTTTCTTTGATGAAATACACTTGTTACGCTTGGCTTCTGAGCTTTATCATTTTAGTGATCTTTTTTGAAGCTTCATAGTAAATATTTGTTCAATTTTCAATATTTTTGTATAACTTATTTTACTCTGCATGTCTTGTTCACCTAACTGGCAAAGTCATGGATATCTCTGCGGTGATGAGCTGTTAACATGTAAAAAGATCCCTTTTATTGGGTTTCTTTGATGAAATACACTTGTTACGCTTGGCTTCTGAGCTTTATCATTGTAGTGATCTTTTTTAAAGCTTCATAGTAAATGTTCAATTTTCAATATTTTTGTAAAACTTATTTTACCATGCATGATTTGTTCACCTAACTGGTCAAAGTCATGGATATCTGTGCGGTGATGAGCTGTTAACATGTAAGAAGATCCCTTTAATAGGGTTTCTTTGATGAAATACACTTGTTACGCTTGGCTTCTGAGCTTTATTATTTTAGTGATCTTTTTGAAGCTTCATAATAAATATTTGTTCAATTTTCAATATTTTTCGTAAAACTTATTTTACTATGCATGCTTTGTTCACCTAACTGGTCAAAGTCATGGATATCTGTGCGGTGATGAGCTGTTAACATGTAAGAAGATCCCTTTAGCAGGGTTTCTTTGATGAAATACACTTGTTACGCTTGGCTTCTGAGCTTAATCATTATAGTGATCCGTTGTTATATATGGCCAATGGTCAATTTTATTAATGCCCCCTATCGATTTCAGGATTCATTTGTTTTTGCTTTCAACGTTTGAGTACAATTTCAGATATGTTATGTCTTTTAATCGCAATAAGTGAATGGGTCTTTTTGAAGCTTCATAGGAAATATAACGTGTCCTCATACCTTAAAAATGCATGTTTTGTTCAACTGCTTAAAGCAACGGGTTTCACTGCAGTGATGAGCTGTTAACATGTAAGAAGATCCCTTTTATTGGGTTTCTTTGATGAAATATACTTGTTACGCTTGGCTTCTGAGCTTTGTATAAATAGTGATTTTGTGATGTGCTGTCTATTATTACTTATGGCAGCACAAGCAGACGCCATTACTTGCCTGAATGATGCATAGTGCCGGTGTCTGTAGTTGTATTTCTTGCCGTGTTTCTTCAACGGCTTTGTGCTATTGCTGAGAAATTCATGTGCTTTGCTCAATGCAGGTAGAAGGTAACTATTACAGGCCTGATCTGAAGAAAGCAGCTCTGGCAAGGTTGAGTGCTGTGCACAGGAGTCTCAAGGTGGCCAAGTCTGGTGTGAAGAAGAGTAAAAGACAAGCTTTGAAGATCCGCGTATAAGAGTAGTACTGGTTTTTCTGTGGCGGACCCCTAAATTACTCTTTTGTGGTGGGATTTATATTTAAGATTTTAGACGTTGAACCATAGAGATTGTGATATTTGCTGGATAATTTCGTTTGCAGTTTTGGATGGTTACCCCCTTGCGTTTTCAGCAGCCCTCTGATTCAGAAACATATTGTTTTCAGTTTTTGCTCTGAATTTGCAAATTTAGATTTCTGAAAATATCTCTTCATAAAGAATTACCAATTTTTTGCAGGAAGTTCAAGCATGTTTAAACTGACTTGCAGGTTTTAGATTCAAACCAATGTCGTCGTCCCGCATGAAATAATAATCTGTTTAAAGAGGAGGTAACCGTTTTCAAAATAAATAAAATAATCCTACATAAATTAAGAAAAAAAACTAATTAAATATGTATTTCGAGGACAAAACTAATAAATAAACTTAAGAAGGATAATAAACTCTGGCCACAGGTTAATCTTCAAAACTCATTTTTTAGTTAATTTAATAATGAAATTTAAGCTAAAGAATCCAATTTAAAAAATTGAGAAACTTAAGAAAAATAGCAATCAAATGATGTTGTATCAAATTAACAAAAAAAACATTGACAAATTAAAAAAATATGTATAAATAAGTGATTTAGTATCAAATCGATAGGAAAAATGATTTTCACCTTTTAATAAATCTAGTATATGATGGATGAGAGAAGATTTTCATGAATGGGAAATTTGATTAGATGTTGTCTAATTAATACAATATCCAATTAACTAATTGATAAAGAAAGCAATAAAAAAAAATAAAAAAAAAACCCCTGGGAAAAAAATATAGATTGTAAGAATTTGAATATATAGGGCTAGCCATTATTTATAGTAGTATCTATTTCTATTTATACTATTATATAATTATAATCCATCTATAAATATCAATATCAAATCAAGAGGTTTATTAAATCTTCATACAAGTCAAATTTATTTTTCATTGATACACTTATGAATTCTTAAACACTCATTTAACTTTTGTTTAGTTATTTTGTTGAAGATTCTTACTCTTTCTAGTCATTTTCACATCAAATTCTATTGGTCAATTGTTTTCTTAAGGTTATGGTTAGCATTGTATTTCAAAAATGTTTTTAAAAAAATTTAAAATTTAAAATTTTTATTTTTTATTTTAAATTAATTTTTTTGGTGTTTTTAGATTATTTTCATATGTCATGCAAAAATAATTTTAAAAAATAATTTTGATGCATTTCTGAACGAAAAACATTTTCAATATCAACTTTAACTACATTCCTAAACAAATACTTAATAGATGACTCCTAGTTTGTTGGCTGATAAATCATGTTTTTCTAGTTGATTAAGAACTATTCTAACTCCATCGATTCTCTTAATTTATCATCGATTTAATTTATTTACCTGTTTTGTAGTAAGCAAATACTATTATTTACATTTGACAAGTTTTAGGAATAAACAATACCCCTATATTCTTTTATTATATTATACACTAAAAGTAATCATGATTTGATTACTGTAGATTACAATAATGTTGCTCAATTTTCGGTTCGGTTCAGGTTGGTTTGGTTCGTTCAACTCGCTAGTTTACTAGTTTTTCTTTATTCTTTTCAGAATAAAATATGAAAAAACATTTGTAGCTCAATGGATAGTGTATGTTTTCTATGTAGAAAGCCACAGTTCGAACCTCTCTAGCACCTAACCATTTTATGCTTCTTCTTTTTTGTTTTCCCCCCCTAGAGCTTGCATTCATTAGGACGCGTGCTGGATGGGAGATAAAAGAAATGTTGATCGCCAAGCTGAGAAAATAAGAAAGAGCTTTCGTATGGTGGAGGTAATCATTTTTTTTCCCTGTTTATAATTACTTTTTTTCTCTATTTTCACTCATATTTTTTTTCTTTCTTTTGGTTGTTTTTATATTATTTTCATGTCAAATGATTTTTTTGGCTAATATTTTATTTTTTATTTTATTAAAGTTATTGACTTTTTTTTTTTCTTTGAATGAGTTTTTTTCTCAATATTAACGCAATAATAATAATATATTTTTTTTGCTTCTTCTTTTGTAAATGTTTTTGATTTTTTCTCTTAGGGTGATTTAATAATTTTTATTATTTTAGCAGTAATAGTAATAATATTTTTAGATTTTAAGGTTTTGATGTTCCTGTTGTTATACTAGGATGTGTTGATGTGTTTCATTATATCAAACCTTGTATATATAGGTATTATACTTTATTTGATTTTTTCAATTTTTTTTATTTGATTGAAATTAATAATATATTTGATTTTCGTTTCGGCCCTTATACTTTTAATTTTTAATTTTATTTTTTTTATTTTTTTATACTTCTTAAATAGTCCTTATTTTGTCCATGTTTATATATATATATATATATATATATATATATATATATATATATATATATATATATATATATATATATATATCTGTGTGTGTGCACGCTTGCTTTTAGTTTTGATTTTTAATTTTTATTATTTTCTCTTTTCTTGAGATAATATTTTTTTTCAAAAATTTTATTTTTAGATTTTGATTTATGTTTATAATCATTTTAAAATTAATATTTCTTATTATTTTTTTTTTATTTTCACGTCAAATGATTTTTTTTAGTTAATAATTTTTTTTCTCATTTTTTTCCATTGTTTGTTAAAGTTTTTGGGCTTTTTTTTTATTCTTTTTATTGAATTTACTTTCCCATTATTCACGCAATAATAATTATAATAATAATCTTAGTTTTTTTTCTTGCTTCCTCTTTTATTAATATTTTAAAGTTTTTTTCTCCTCGAAATAATTTAATAATTTTTATTATTTTAGCAATAATAGTAATGATATTTTTAGATGTTAAGTCTTCAATGTTGTTCTTATAATAGAGTGTGTTGATGTCTTTCATTATATCAAATCTTGCATGTATAAATTTATATTTTATTTTTGAATTAGTAAAATCTATTGATTGTTTCAATCCCAACAATTATATAAAATATTTGTTCGACATGCAACATAGTATGGACAATTAACTAGTTTATAAACTAAATAAAGAAGTATTTTCCTGATATTAGTACCGAGATGAATAAAAATAAAAAAGATGCACAGGTGGGGTCTTGGCCTAGTAGAGGAAAGGACTACATCAAAATTCAAGTTTCACTATACATGTATATTACCCCCGCGGTGCCTTGCTTATTGGGTCTATAGGATATTCAATGGGTTCAGGGATTAGTTGTAGTGTGTATAAACTAGTCTGGATACTCTAATTATATATATATATATATATATATATATATATATATATATATATATATATATATATATAAAATCATGCATGATGTTGTTAATTAACATCGTTGCCCAAAATATCAATCAGAAATTAATGCGAGATTAGAATAAATATCCAAAAGACTCAAAATCTAATGAGGAAAATTTAATGTTTTCATTATTATACTGTAAATATATTAAGAAATCACGGAAATAATAGGCGAAAATTACAAATTTTGTTCACTAGTAGAAACATCAAAGTTGATTAGAGAATAACGAGCGAATTACCCGCGCGATGCGCTGAGTTTTTTTTATCTATATAAAAAATTAATTGATTTTATACATGTTGTATTTTGTTATTTTAATATTCAATGAGTGAAACTAAAATTGACAAAATCTGTTAGAAACATGTGTTTTTTCAATTAAAAAATGATTGAATATTGCTACTATTAAAAATCTTTTGATAAAATCCGTTAGAAATGATTTTTTTTATACGTAGAAAATTAATTATAAAATTTATTGCTCATATTATTATATTAAAAACATTTTAGAATAATAATAAATAGGTCTCACATATTTATAAAAAAAACATAATTATTATCATTATTTTGAATGTTTTATCTATAATAATAAGAAATTTCAACACCCAACAGTATTAAAAAAAAAATTAAAAAATTAAATAAATGGAAAAATAAAAATAAATATTATTTGATTTAAAAAAAATTGAAATGAAGAATAAAAAAAAGAAAAAATAGAAAATATCATTTTTGAAATGACTACCAATAAAAATTAAAATGTAAACATAAAAGAAAATAACCTTAATAACAGTAGAAATAATAAAAATTGGTGAGACCATAATTATTGTTAGCGAAAAAATTAGCAATTTTTATTTTTATTTTTATGATATTATATTAAAAGTATTTCAGAACAATGATATTATTTTTTTTTTTCAAAAAAAGCAATATATATATATATATATATATATAGTCTAACATATTTAAAAGAAAATAAAACTTACAAATAATAATTATCATTATTTTGAATGTTTTATCTATAATAATTAGAAAATTCAATACCTAACAATATTAACAAAAAATAAATATGATTATATTTAAAGAAATTATTTAACTTGAAGAATAAAAAAAAGAGAAATAATAACAAATATTGTTTTTGAAATGATTACCAATACAAATTAAAATTAAAAAATTAAAAAAATATTAATAAGAGAGGAATAAAAAAATTGAAACAAAAATTAAGAGCATGTATATATATGGGCAGAAATAAGAATTATGTAAGAAATATAATTTTTTTTTTCAAATGGTAATGAACAGCGAAAACCATAATTGAAATAATTGTTCATTACTATTTGAAATTGCAATTTTCTTTAGCTATTTTATGAAATAATAGTAGTAGTCCTCGTAAGTTGACCCGGACACCTTGTTTATAATAGAAAAAATTATAAGTGCTAAAAAAAAGAAAAAAATTCAAAAAGATGGGTTTGAGGATTATTCACGGCGCGTGTAAGTTGTCCCAGACATCACAATTATAAAAAAAACGTATATGTGGGGGAAAAATCAGTGAAAAAAATGTTAAAAAAATGGATTTGAAGATTAGTTGTGGTGTACGTAAGTTATCATGGATATTTTGGTTAGAAAACACAAAAAAAAGAAACCCAATTAAAAAAAATATTAAAAAAAAAGCTAACCAGGACACCCCGATTATAGAAAAATGAAAAAAAAAAGTGTAATTGGTAAAACAAAAGGAAAAAAAAAAAGAAAAAGGAAGTCCAATTATAGAAAAAAAAGTGCAAGGGGAAAGCATATTTTTAGACAGTAATTAGAGAAAAAATTATGACGCACATAAACTAACCTGAACATCCCGGTCATAGAAAAAAAATATATAAGTAGGAAAAAAACAAGGGAAAAATGCAAAAAAAAAAACAGTGGATCTGGAGATTAGTCATGGTGTGCATAAGCTCACATGGATACTCCAACTTTCTTTTAAAAAAAAAGAGTAGTTAAAAAAATTTTCAAACAGTAATAAAAAGTGAAAATCAGTGTTCATCAGTGTTCAAAAACATTAGCAGTCGGAGAGATTCAAACTCTCGCTCTTGTGGTGCGGCAGTAAACGCGTTAACCACTCGATTTAGTTGTTCATTCTAGCATACATATAATAATCTTACATTTTTGTGTTTTTTTTGTATTTATTTTATATATATGTGACATGATATATTTTTAGTTTAAAGTGATTTTTATTTTAAATTTTTTATTTTATTTTTTAAGATTTATTCTTTATATTATTATATTAAAAGCATTTAGAACACTTAGATTAAATTAATTTGAGATTTTAAAAAAACTCAGTTCATTTTTTTATATATATTTTAAGGCGTTTTTATTGTTGTTTTTTCATTTATTTTATTTTTTATTTTTTTAAAATATTATTAGGTGTTGAAATTTATAATTATTGTAGATAAGACATTGAAAATAATTACAATAATTATGCGTAGGTTTTTTTCTTTATAAATATGCTAGACTAATTATAGATTTTGCTATTTATTTCATATTAGCGCATTTAAAATAATGATAATAATTAGTTGTAATTTTTCCCTAATAAATATGATAGACTAATTATATATTTTGTTATTTATTTCATATTAGCGTCTTAAAATATATATATATTCATAACCTTGTGGAATTGCGATCTTCTTTAGGTATTTTATAAAATAATAATAGTCATAGTGTGTGTAAGCTGATACGGACACCCTGATTATATAAAAAAATATATATGTAGGAAAAACAAACAGGAAAAAATGTTAAGAAAAAATGAGTCTAGGGATTATTCGCGGCGCGCTCAGTTGGCGAGGAAAAAAAAATATACTTGGGAAGAAAAAATTGTGGTGCGCGTAAGGTGACCTGGACACCTCGGTTAAGAAAAAAAAATGTATAAGTGGCAAAACAAAATAGGGAAAAAAATGTAAAAAAAAAAAGTGGATCCGGAGATTAGTTGTGGTGCGCGTAAGTTGGCCTGGACACCTTAGTTATTAAAAAAAATTCTTGTTTTTTAGTAAAAAAAAAAAAACAACCAATTATTAAAAAAAAAACGTATTTTTTTTTAAAAAATCATTTCTTAAAAAAAAACCAGTTATTAAAAAAAAACAGTTCTTAAAAAAAAATCATGGTGCGCATAAAATAACCCGGACACTTGGTAATGAAAAAAAATGTATAAGTGGTAATAAAAAATAGGGAAAATAATAATAATAAAAAAATGAATCGATAGATTAGTTGGTACGCATAAGCTGCAACGGATATTTCGGTATAAAAAAATAAAAATCCCAGTTAAAATAAAAAACGGAAACACATTTTCAAACAGTATTGAATAGTGAAAAAAATTATTAAAAAAAAGAAGAAGCACGGTTATAAACAAAAAAAATGCAAGGAGAAATCACTTTTTTAAACAGTAATGAGAAAAAAAAAATGGTGCGCATAAGTTAACCAAGACACCCTGGTCACGGAAAAAAAAAGGAAAAAAATATATAAGTTGAAACAAAAAAGAGAAAAAAAATGGATCCCGAGATCAGTCATGGTACGTGTAAACTGTCATTGATATCCTAGTTTAAAAAAATAATAAGAAGAAGAATAATAAAAAAATAAAATAAAAGGGAAAGCAAATTTTCCAGATAATCATTTTCAAAATCAGGATTGTAGAAGAAAAAAGAAAAAATACGGTAGTTTAATAATAATAATAATAATAATAATAATAATAATAATAATAATAATAAAGGGAAACCAACTTTCCAGTTGCTTTTGAAAAAATGGATTTTAGGAAAAAAAATAAAAAAATGGATATTAGAAGAAAAAAAATAAAAACAAAGTCAAATTTGTTGGCTGAGAGGTTCGAACCCCTGCGCGCTGCATTTTCTAGCGCTTGGCGAACCTCTCGGCCACAACCACTCATCTGTCAATTCCACCATAAGAAATATAAAAAGAAGTCCTGTGTAAAAAAAAAAAAAAGGAGCACAAACTCGCACGAAGCAGGGAGAGAAATATCCAATGAATAGTGCACATGAGTGTGCGTGAACAGTGCATTTTAAAAAAATAATTTTTATTATTGATATTAAAAATATCAAGTGGGCATTTCACAAAAATATATTTTTATTATTGATATTAAAAATAATTTTAAAAAAATAAAAAATAATATTTTGATGTATTTCTCTTTTAAAGGTGAGTGCTCGAGCACTGCATTTAAAATAAATAAATATTTTTTATTTTTATTTTTATTTTAAATTAAAACCAAATAGTGTTTTTAAATCATTTTCATGATGTCAAAAATAATTTTTTAAAAATAAAACAATATTATTTTGATGGATTTCTATATAAAAAAACACTTTTAAAAAACATATTACACACACTTTCAAACAATTGTCAATATTAGGATATAAAAAAAAAAGGGATTTAAAGATTAAAAAAGAATATTCTTTCTATTTATCAAACTCCAGTCTCTCTCTTGTCAAAATAAAAATATCCACACAAACCATCTCCAGTCAAATTACCAAAAATCTCAACCACACCGAACCAGAACCCCATCTCCCAATCTTTCTTCCTTGGTCCGTAAAATGCCTGACACGTGTGAGAACTATCCTTTTGACCTTGCGGGTGTAAGAAAACCTGTGCAGGTATTAAACTTGTTCGAGTCAACCAATGATAACGCTTCGATATCTTCTAGAAAAAAAAAAAAAACCAATTCGGTTTTGCTATCTAAGCGCCTAGAACTTGCGCGCGCCAACGCTGACAGAGCGTGGACAACCGCTTGGCCACAACCACTTCTTCATCATTTCCACCATAAAAGTTACAAAAAGCATCTCTGTGTAAACAAAAAAAAGGAGCACATGTGCGCGCGAAGCACCGAAGTAAATTGCCAGTGAACGGTTACAATGAGCCTAGCACTTCAGTAATCGATCGATCCTCCTTTAGATATATGTAATGAGTTCTTGACAGCAGCAAAAAGGGCAATCAACTCAGGAACAAATCAAGAGAAATGCTGTGAGGCCAGGCTCTATTTTCCATTTCCCTTCCAACAAGTTCAGAGTCGGTGCAGATTGACAGCAACACTGTTAGAAACTAAAATCCACAAATAATCCGTAGCAGCTAATGGCTGTGGTGTTAGTGCCTGTTTGGCACTGCGACCAATCCAGTTTGGCTGATTTTTACTTTTTTTTAATGACTATGGTTTGGTGTTCTTAGATCATTTTGATATACTAATGTCAAAAAAATTTTTTAAATAAAAAAATATTTTGATGTATTTCGGCACGAAAAACACTTTGAAAAATAATCGCAACCGCACTCTCAAACACCCATTAGAAATTTAGTTTGGCAAGTTCGCCATTCACTTTCAGTTTCAAGAGTTAGAAATATTAACCATAGTTAACCTAGCGATAATAACTTGGGATTAAAAAAAATATTTTTCCTGTGGTTTTAAATTCAAACATTACGGTTACTAATATGATGACAATCAGAGATTTATATGGTCATTAATTTCAGGGTTTGTAAAATTAGTTTAAATACACGCAACCTGACTTAGACACCCACATTAATAAAAATAATAATAATAATAATAGTCACATGGATGCTACTTTTTATAAGGTTTATTAAACATTTATATCTTTATTATTTTCAACTAGAAAATGTTATGATATTGAAGCGTTTTATTGGATTGCATTGCAAAATAAATTGAAATCCTATTCGCCGTGATCATGTCTTTCGGAGAAGGAGACACTGTCAGGGTGGTGACTATTTATTGCTCACATTAGTAGATGAATTTCGTATGCTTGATTGATTAGTTATGAGACTTAGTTTAATGTCACAATAATTTTTATTTGTAAATACATGATTTTTTATATAAAAGATATCATATTAAAAGACAAAAATTAATGAAATAACACATTTTTTACATCACTATATATATATATATATTGTGCTTTGGAACAATAATAATTCTAAGCTTTGTTATTGTTAAAGGAAAGATGATTATACGATGTAATTGAGAGTGATCATAGCTTCTGGAATTGTTAACTTTTGAGATCTATGTAATTATAGTATTTAATTACTATTAGCTCAATTGTAGGACCTGCTGTTACTATCAGCTTGATTATAGGATTTGCTTTTCTAAAATGGCACATAGGTTCTGTATAAATTCTCACTTCGTATACCGTTATCACATATAAATGAAATATACACATTCTCAATTTATTATGATATCATAGCACCGATCTTGGTGACTCCATAACCCTTCCGCCACCATAACTACCATAGATATTTCACAAACACCATGACAAGACTAGCCAAAAACATGAAACCAGATAGGAATCCCATGGAAATCCCAGATCCATACGCCACACACAGCTCAGATCATACTAGACTTATCCTGGCTACCAAACCACTTGATAGTGATAACTATGGGCAATGGAGTTGTGCCATGTACATGGGTCTCAGTGCAAGAAACAAGATTGGGTTCATTGATGGAACCATTAAAGCACCATCAGCACAGGATGCAAAATATGCAGGTTGGAAAAGATGCAACGATATGATGACATTATAGATCATAAACTCAGTCCACTCAGACATTGCAAGTAGCATCATGTGCACTGAATTTACTGGTGCAGTTTGGAACGACCTCAAGGATAGATTTTCACAAAGCAGTGACTCAAGGATTTACCAGATACGACAAGAAATTGTTGAAAATCGTCAAGGGCAGCTCTCGGTCTCCTCTTATTATACCAAGATGAAAGCCTTGTGGTATGAGTTAGCATCATACCATGACCCACTCGTTTGCACTTGTGTAGGTTTAAAAGGACTTGCTGAATGCGATGAAAAGGAAAGAGTCATGTAGTTTCTGATGGGATTAAACGACTCCTATTTGGCTATACGAGGCTCAATTCTGTTGATGAGTCCACTTCCTGACACAAGACGAGTTCATGGCCTCATTCTCCAACATGAAAGGTAGATGGACGTTGCCAACCGTCAAGATATAGGGATGACTTCATATGCAATGCAAGTGCAAAGAACTCCAATGCCATCATCATTCAACAAAAAGCCTTTTAACATATCTTCACGAAGATCACTTAGATGTACCCACTGTGATGGAGAAAGACACTTAGTGGACCATTGCTACTACATTATTAGATTTCCAAAAGGACACAAATGGCATGGCAAGCATGTGAAACCCAAGAATAAGAGATTCACAATCAACAATGTCAAAGCTAATAGTTCTACTGCAACCAATAAGCCTAATACTTCTGAAGGCCCTATGTTCACTACCGAGGAGTATAATCAAATCATTGCTATACTCCGCAATGGTAATACACAATCAGTTGAAAATGCAACAGGTATTTTCTCGCCCACATGCAATATAGCACAAACAGATCCACACTCGACTCTATACTGGATAGTTGACAATGGAGCAACCGATCACATAACATATTCTCCACCAACACATAACATCCTTGATGCTTAGTATGACTCTATTGGTTTACCAGATGGGGGACAAGCAGAAATAAAGAATATTGGATCTATAAATTTATCACATGACCTATCTCTTGATAAAGTTCTTTATGTACCAAAAGTTTCGTGTCAATTTGTTATCTGTTAACAAATTGACAAGAGCTTTGCGATGTATAGTGATATTTTATCCAAATTTTTGCATTATACAGGACATGGATACGAGGAGGATGATTGGCCTAGGCAAGCATTTTGATGGGATCTACTACCTAACCCTAAAACATAATCCTCACCTCGCTTACCACATCCATCATACTTCTAGCCTTTGGCACCAGCGTCATGGACACCTATCATCCGCACCTTTACTTTCATTAGCCAAAAATAATGTTGAAATAATGTTTGATTCAAAACACATTTGTGAAGTTTTCCTTTTAGCAAAACAAACTCGCTTACCGTTTTCTCATAGTGAAATCAAAACTTCTGCACCATTCGATTTAATTCATTGTGATATATGGGGCCCTCATATAAATCCAACACACTTTGGGGCACGATATTTTCTCACTATTGTAGATGATTTCATTCGTTTTACTTGAGTACATCTTATGGGTTTTAAATTTGACACACAAACAATTTTAAAATCTTTTTTCTCTTGGGTTAAAACACAATTTCAACGTGACATTAAAACTCTTCATGCGGACAATGGTAGTGAGTTCCTTTCCATTCATCCTTTCCTAGACTCATGTGGCACCCTCTTCCAACATTCTTGTTCATACACGCCACAATAAAACGGGGTAGTTGAACGTAAACACAGGCACCTTTTAAATGTTAGTCGTGCTCTTAAGTTCCATGCCAATTTACCATTGAAATTTTAGGGAGAAAGTCTCCTAACAACTTGCTATCTCATCAATCGTCTACCTACACTAGTCTTATCTCATAAATCCCCGTATGAACTCTTGCACAACACCCCCCCACCTACACAGACTTGCGTGTTTTTGGGTGTCTTGGCTATGTCACCAACCTCACACCTACCAATAAGTTTGATGAATGTGCTCATCGTTTTTTTCTTGGTTATCCTCTTGGTCAAAAAGGTTACAAGGTCTATGATCTAGCCTCACATAAACTTTTTACATCACGTGATGTCATCTTCGATGAGCACATCTTCTCTTATATCTCTTCAGCACCTGTGAACCACACCGACATAACCCTTATTCCCAATTCCAATGACCACATTGATACCCATGGAATGGTCCTTGTTCAATCATCATAGGCCATTGTTGAACCTTCCTCACCTGACCCATCTCCCTCACTCAACCTTGACCTCTTCACCAACCTTCACCACAACACCACCTGTCTCAAACAATTCCCCCATAATACCTCCATCCTCTATACTGACCCATTCCTCCCCCATTAACCTTCGCCACTCTACCCGTTATACTCGACCACCTGCTCACTTCAAGGATTATGTGGCTCATCATTCTGTCTTGCTTTCACCCACGTCGGCCTCCTCCCAATATGTGTCCAGCACTCGCCAGCCCCTGCATTGGCATGTCTCCTATTCTTGCTTATCCCCTGGCTATCGATATTTTATTTCTAATATCTCCCAAATTATGGAGTCTGCTACATATACACAGGCTTACCAAAATCCCAATTGGGTTGCAGTGATGCAGGCTGAATTCACAACTTTAGAAGATAATCACACTTGGAGTCTTGTTCCTCTTCCACTTGGGCAACGACCCATTGGCTGCAAATGGGTCTTCAAGCTTAAGTATCATTCTGATGGCACTCTTGAATGCTACAAAGTGTGTCTCATTACCAAAGGGTTCACTCAACGTGAGGGGATCGATTACATGGAGACCTTCGCACCCGTGGCCAAACTCCTTACCATGCGTTGCCTATTGACTGTCGTTGCTGTCCACAATTGGCCATTACACCAAATGGACGTCCAGAATGAATTTCTTCATGGTGACCTTCAGGAGGAGATCTATATGATGTCTCCACCATGTTGTCATCAACAGGGGAATAACATCGTGTGTCGACTCTATAAATCCTTGTATGGGCTTAAACAGGCATCTAGAAGTTGGTTTCAAAAGTTCTCTTCGACGATACAAACCATCAGGTTCTGTCAATCTAAGACAAATTACTCCTTGTTCACCCAAGCCAAAGGTACATCACTCACTATTGTACTGCTATATGTTAACGACATGGTAATTACAGGAAACAATGAGGCAGAAATCAAGAACTTGAAGGTTTTCCTTAGCAGCAAATTTCAAATTAAAGACCTCGACCTTTGAAATATTTCCTAGGAGTTGTGGTCACACGATCGAAAACTAGAATCACAATTTGCCAACAAAAATATACATTAGACATATTGGAGGAAGTTGGGCTACTAGGTGCTAAGCCAATGAAGGTCCCAATGGAGGCTGATCTGGTACTAACACCCACAGGTAGCAGCTCACTTCATGAACCTGCGAGGTATCGACGCTTAGTTGAAAAATTGATCTACCTGACAATCACAAGGGCAGAAATAGCGTACACTGTCAATACGTTGAGTCAATTCATGCAAGATCCACAACGACACCATCTTCATGCAGCATATCGACTTCTCAGATACCTTAAATGAGCTCCTGGTCAAGGTTTGATGTTTTCTTCCCAAAATAAATTACATTTAATTGGTTACTGTGACGTAGATTGGGCTTGTTGCCCCATCACATGTCGATCCGTGACTGGTTATTGTATTTTCCTTGGGAATTCATTGGTATCATGAAAAAGCAAGAAACAGGTTACAGTAGCTCGTTCATTCGCAGAAGCGGAGTATCGATCCATAGCCGCAGTTACTTGTGAGTTAAGTTGGTTACGATATTTGATGAAAGATTTGCGTGGTGAGCATTCCCAACCAACAGGACTATTTTGTGACAACCAAGCTGCCTTACACGTAGCCGTAAATCATGTGTATCACGAACATACAAAACACATTGAGATCGACTGCCACATTGTTCGTGAGAAGATTCAAAAGGGAGAGATCAAAACTTCCTACGTTAGGACAAGGGAGCAAATTGCAGATTTATTTACTAAACCACTGCGTGCACCTACCTTCCATGCACATCTAGGCAAGTTAGATGTTATTGACATCCACGTTCCAACTTGAGAAGGAATGTTAAAGGAAAGATGATTATACGATGTATTTGAAAGTGATCATAGCTTTTGGAATTGTCAACTCTTGAGATCTGTGTAATTATAGTATGTAATTACTATTAGCTCAATTGTAGGACCTACTGTTACTATCAGCATGATTATAGGATATGCTTTCCTAGAATGACACATAGGTTCTGTATAAATTCTCACTTTGTATACCATTATCACATATCAATGAGATATACACATTCTCAATTTATTAGTTATCTCATCAAAAAGATTTTACTACTGTGTTCAATGGGAAGCCAACTTGGCCTAAAATCCATATATTTTGATCATTTGATCAAGTTGCTGCCTTCGGAATTATTCCACGAATTGTTTACAATGACATGCTCCGGCTATAGAGAGCAATCAGGCAAAGACGGATTGCGAGCAGGAAACCGCAAATCAAATTTCCCCCTGCCCATAGATGCACAGGAACTATGTTCTGACTAGGTTTACAGTGGAAAATCATAGAGCTTTTTCGATCCAAACTCAACATGGTAGTAAAAGAAGACAGTCAACGTATCCATATCTCTGTTCAAACGAATATATCAGGGTATTATTCTATTCCACCATGACCCCCCCAAAAAAGGCACCCAGTAGTTTGAACTTTGAAGGAGTATATATAATTTGGCTTTGACAAGCTGCCATGGAACCCTGGTTCATGACAGGGTAGAATATAGAAGAAAATGTAACGGGCTGGGATTGAATTACACAGCTAAAAATGGTTAAAATTTTGAACTTAGACCTGCCAAAGACCCATAATTCACAAACACAACGAACATAGTTAAGGAGAAAAAATGGGAGATCCTGCCTCGTGAAACCTGAATATAAACACAAGTTCTTCCAACAATCAACCTTGCCATAAATGCATACGAATCATACCATCTCATACTTATAATCTGAAGATTGAAACCATTTGTCATACTCTGGATATAGAAAGTAAATGCTGGTCAATAAGTTATACAACTCAATAAGTGCATAAGCCATTCATATTGAACACACAAAGGAGTCTACAAATACTTCAATCCCAATTCAGCCAGGTTTTTATGATGTGTTTTTGGCATGAAGCACAGTTAAAACACCATATAGATAAAATGTATAATGATATATAACATTCGCATGAGATCCTGACACATAATTTACCCTTTGGACTTGAGCTCTGCAAGCCGCCTTGATAAATCATCCTCATCCACCTTCTCCTGCGAACTGGTTGCCACTGCATGAGCAGCAGGCTGTGGCAGCCCAACAGAGACCTCCAATCCATAGTCATCAGCTACCTGCTGCATCAAGCTGTTGACCTCACCCTCGGGTGTGGAGAGGGAGGTAGACCCAGCCATTGCACTCTCCATGAACTCTGCCTGTACCTCCATATTCACAAACTGCTTCTCAAACTGATCCATTGTCTCCGACATCTTCTGCAAATTACCTGCATCGAAGGATGATTGAAAACATTATCACAGATATCTTCAACTTTGAAAAAAACACAGATTAATTAGCTACAAAAAACCAACCCTTTTCTTAACCTAAAAGATAAATAATAAAAAGAAGATGCTCAATCAGCAAAAATCTATTATGTCGACAGATTATAGTCTCTTAATTAAAAAAAGTTAAAAGAGGTTACCAGTAGCGAGAGTAGACTCGAGGGACTTAACAATAGAGGCCATGGACTTGTTAATGGTGGTCATCTTAGCCTGCGTATCAAGCCTAGCGACAACGGCATCGAGCCTGGAGGAGAGCCTCAAGTAATTCATCTGTTCAGTCCTCTTACGAATGGCGTTCTCAGCATAGATCCGAGCACCGTCCACGTTTCCTTTCTCGATCGCCTTCTTCACTTTCAATTTCTCCGCTTTCTCTTCCTTCTCGCACTTCCTTGCCTGCCTTTGCAGCGATTTCGATGTGAATTTCAAGTCCATGATCTGATTCAACAGCTTCTCTGTGTTTCCCATCCTGTTTTTTTTGACAAAATCAAATAACCCGCTCCAGTTCGATTGGATTTTATCAACTCTTTCTCTTTTTATTCTGCTGCAAGGGAAAGGGAGAGGATGGTGCCGGTGGGTTTCTTAAATGACCATGTTACCCTCGGGAGTCCGCGTGCGTGACCGTGTCGTTCGCTGCCTTAAGTTTGCAATTTGCTTGCCTTCTGGAATACTTTTTATTATTATTATTATTATTATTATTTTACCAAAACAATATTCTGTTTTACAATTGTACCCTTCAATTTTCCATTTAAGTCATCCACATCCATGCTCTCTCTATTTTAGTTATATTTTAGCTAAAATAGTTAAATAATTATTTGAACTAGCTAGCTAGAAAATATTATTATATTCATGCTCTCTATATTTGACACCCACTTTCCACAAAGACCTAACGTCACAAGTTCACCTTCAACTTAATACTATCTCAATCTAGTAAATAATCTTTTACATGTTGCCATTAATCAAACAAAGAATATACAAACAAGATAAAATTATATGTATTCACTAAATCAAGAAGCAATTAATCCTTCTCGAAGTGAAGGGATATTCTATGATACCTTTGAGAATAACAAATTTAGATGTGTAGGTTCAAAGGCGTACTCAAAAGATAATAATGCCAAAAATACTATTTAAAATAGATATAGGCTAAACAACACAGTATCTTAAGGATGAGTGCTTAAGGTCACACTTACAAGAAGAAAAAAATGTTAAGGCATCATGTCAAATTAATATGGGATAAAAACAGACTATATGGAAGGTAAGGGCTCAGAGGCATATTCAGAAGAAAATAGTTCCAAAAATACTATTTAAAAAGGATTAATGTTAAATGGCATGTTATATGAGAGTGAAGACTCATAGATACTTAAGAGGTGATGAGTTCAAAGATGTTGTCCAAAATAATTAACTTAAAAAGCATATTTTAAATGATATGCTTCAAAGTTGCATTTATATAACCTTAAAGATGTCTAAATATCTCATATCCTGAAAATTGAGCTTCTCTAATATCGGCAACAATTAAGCCTCAAACAGTTTTCCTTTAATGAAAATATTTGTAGCTATAAAAGATTTTTTTTTCTTTTGACTCTTTCAAGGGATCAATATGCAATGCTTTGGGGTTAATATGCATGATGTTTTATCTGAAAAACATAGGTTTTTTTTTTATTAACTCTGTGTTTCTAAACATGTCTTTATAACAAGTTTTCATGGCTCTTTCATTTTAGCCTACTTGAGCTACAACTTGTAGACTTGATCTCTAGGAAAGGGATGCTCATTTACTGAGCTCAAATGGTCTCTGTCTATCCCATCACTTAGGAACTTTTATTTCATCAATTATAATCTTTCAAAGGATGTTCATTTAGTAAGCTTGGATGGTCTCGGTCTATCCTATCACTTATAAACTTTTATCTTATTAATTAAAATCTTTCAAGGCTCCTATATTTATCACTGTATTTATATGAGTACCAATGTCATGGTGTTATGACCACCACTTTGTATTCATGATACCTATTATATGATAGATTTCCTAGTTATATCTTGAGTTCATAAAAGACACTAGAGGATTTAAACAACTTGCTTTATATTTATTATCTTCTTAGAAAAAGAGTTATGTGGCTAGACTTGTTGGGTTTCTTGAACCTCCCCCAATTTGATCATGGCCCAAAGTACTTTATCTTATTTTATTTGTTTGGGTTTTTAAAGGTTGTTGTTATACAATAGATGCTTGGTTATTTATAAAATATTGTTATCATAAAAAATCCTTCAAATTTTTAAAGTTATATTCAAATTCAAAAATCATTTTGATACAAGTTTCATAGCTTTTTTCTTTTCAAAAAATTCAAGCAACTCCCATAGAAAAGGTCTTTATGCACGTTGAATTTTAGATTTTAATGAAGGTCTTTCTCTTAGTAAAAAAAATGAAGTGATCGTCTATTTTCATCATCTGTTTGTTAAAGGGATCAAGTCCTAACTAGAGATTCTTAAAGAAAAGAAAATATTTAAAACATTCATTTTACTTATATGAATAATAAAGCACAATTATAATCTTTAAATAACTTATTTTGTAGAGGACAATATTGTTTACCAACCTAAATTACTTTTTTTTAGAAAAAGGCTTTATCGGCCATGTAATGTTGACTTTGGCTTTTAGTTATAAAATCAAAGGATATTTGTTGGCTTAAGAGGTGTTTAATGATACTCATAACTAAAGGATCACTAGGGTTCACTCTCAAGCCTTCTTTTATTTTTCTTCACGATGGTGGATGACCTTCTAGATCGTAGGACTTATGTTGTAAAATGATATTGTCATGCCTTAAGTATCAGGCTTGCATTATTTATCTTGGTTTTCATCTTTTTGGTTTTTAATGATCATCTTGTATAATTATAAGATCAAATTGCTTTTATGATCCTCGTACTTTCCTCCAGTTTGGGGTGTTATCTAAGTCAGGGTTCTTTTGCAATAAAGATTTTTCTAGGCTCAATAGAGATATGCAAAAGATATTTTCAAGTATTACAAAAGGATTGTCAAAGATAACCTTTTATGATTTCAAAAACATGCATTTAGGATAAATAATACTTGCTCCAACTCATTGTGATTAGATGTACATGGAAAATAATTTACATCAGAATTAACTTATAGGTCATTATTTAGTAAACTAAAACTCAACTTGAAAGTTAGTTTTAATGGATTTTTTTTTGTTCTATTTCTCTAGTTTCAAAGTGTTTTATCACCTCAATAAAAGATCACTTAAATTCTCAAAACTCTCTTGTAAAAAATGAACACCAATTTGACCTTTAAATCTGTA
The DNA here is from genome assembly GCA_015731905.1 of Salix dunnii. Lineage (NCBI taxonomy): Eukaryota > Viridiplantae > Streptophyta > Magnoliopsida > Malpighiales > Salicaceae > Salix > Salix dunnii. The sequence continues at coordinate 2,455,637 of CM027661.1, forward strand.
CTAAAACCTTTGACTTTATAAAAGCTTTTTTATTGAAATTTGTTTTATCTTTTACGAAAATGAAGTTTTTTAGCCTATGAGATCATATAAAAAGCTATTAAATTTTTTTTAGAGTTTATGAAAAGAAAAACACACTAAAGAATTCCTAACCAAACTTTGATATTTATTTCTTTATTGGCTAAATGCATTATGTATAATACTTTTTTACAACATCAGAGTTTATAGGTTTATAAAAATCATCTTCAACCTTTTTTGTTTTTTTAGATGATCCTCTACCTATAAGAATGTCACCTAATCTTCCAAGTTTATGAAGTTTACTTGTCCCATATCATGTATTCTTAAAATAAATTGGATACGAGGATCAAATCATCCTTCTAGTTGCTTCATTATTTCCTTATATGTTTTATCCATCATAATTTCTAAAGATTAAGAATAAAAAAGAGATAGTATAGTCATGGTTGATAATGCTAAGAATAACTTTCCCTTTAGTGTTTGGATATCTTTCTTGGAATGTTGAACTTGAGGATTTAACATGAACTCATGGGCTGACTTTATCAATGTTTATCCTTATTTACCTGTATCTTTATCTTTAGGATTAGATATAACATAAACCCTGGAAAATAGATGTTGGCGTAAATTGCAAACTAATTAAATAGAAAATAAAAGTGAAAAACTCATGTATAGATTAAAATAGAAATTCAAGACTTTCATTATAAATTCTAGATGAAATATTTGAGATATCAAAGATTTAAGTCAAAAATATTCAGGATTGGATTAAGTTAAAGAAAAATCACTAAATTAGAAAGTTGAAGGGTAATTATAAGAAATGAAAATAAGTATAACTTAATTATATAGAAAAAAAAGATATAAGAGCAATAATAATGCACTTAAACAAAAATGGGGTCTAGGTGTACATAAGAGAAATTATGAGGTATAAATACCCCTATCTTTTGTTCATCAAGGCAGGAAACCTTGGAATAAAAGGGGGGGAATTGGATGTTGTTCCACCAAATTGAAAAGTAATCATCAAAATTCAGTAGGTTTGTGCAAGGTTTAGACAAATTATTAGGAGAGACACCATTAGACAAGGAAATTAACAAGAAAAAGATGAAGAAATCGGAGGATTATAGAGGTAGAGGTGGTTGGCTTCAATGAAAAGAAGAGGAGTCAAACTCTTTTGACTAATTAAGGATCAAAACTTTATTTATTACTTGATAAAGAGTCTTGAGCATGATTCTACAAACCATTTTGAATTCAATTAAGAATTAATGAATTTATGTTAAGATTTAAGATAAGGTTCCTCGATAAATTTCAGAAAAATATTTAATTGTGGAGAATTGAATAAATTTATGTGTTATGTGTTGTTATAAACAAAAAAATTAAGATGAAATATTGAAGAAAGTGATAGGTTAAGGAAGACATGGGTGACCAACTATTGATTGGGAATTGTAAAGTAGTAGAAATCATTTCGAGATTTGTTTTGATATGTATGGTTGATTGGGTTTGATGTAAAGGTTATAAATGCTTCTTTTCACTTTTGAAGAGCATCTTAGTAGGAGGATAAAGGAATTAAGATTAGTTTCCCTCATAGGAGTTCTAGTTGGAATGTTTACTATCCAAAAAAATTAGTTTCACTTAATTTAGAATTATAGAACTCCAATTATGGGTCAGCAACTGAGAAGGAGTTGACTTGACTTGATGAAAATTATTCACATCAACCTGAAAAACTTTAATCATGTGATATATTGACTTGATTTGACAAAGAAAAGGATTTTGATTTTTTTTGTTTTCTTTGCTTGATTTGATTAATAAAAGGATTTTGTTGATTTTCTTCCACGATGAACTTGAATTTTTTTTAGAGAACTCTCAAGTATTCATGCTTGATTTTTGGTCTTCGCTTGTTGTATTTCTCATGCTTGTTCTTAATGTTGTGGGCTTGTATGTATATTCTTATTATTTTTTGATTTGCTGACTTTGTTGTCTATTTGTAGATTTGATGACTTTGTTGTCTATTTGTAGACTAGTCAAGTGTAATTTACCTCAAATGTGCTTTAACTAAAAAATATTTTAGGAAAATTGATATGGAAATTATTTAAAATACCCTTACCTAAAGGCTATTAAAGTAGGAACCATAAAATGTGTTCAGATTAATTTAATATGGATGAAACACTATAGATTTAATTAAACTTACATTTAATAAATTTAATTTGTTTAATCTTATATGTTTAAATCATGGATCCAACTTGTTGAATTTTTAATTTCTATAATTGTAAAAATATTTTATTTCATAGCTAATGGAGTTTAAGTCATTAACATTGCCACCGAAGATTGTGTTGGAGACAAAGCTAAAAACACATTATAATTCATAGGCTACATGGTTAAGAATAACATAATTATTGAATTTCTTTTTTATATTTATTTTATTAAAATATAAAAATACCTATTCTCTACAAATAAAACAACTTATTTACTAATATCATTTTTATTATCAGTTGTTACAATTACAAGAATTATCAATGACAATGAGTATTCATTGTAAATTTAAATCTTATATGTATTTTTTAACTTTTTAAATAAATTAATAATTATGATAATTATTATATGCAGTTTATCTAATTTTCCACAGGATTCCTTAAACTACCATGTTAATATTTATGATAATTATCAATGAGAATAATTAAATCAATTTATTTTTTCATAAATTTTCATAGATTAGTTTTAGTCAATTTAAATTTTAATAGGATTCCTTAACTTAATATGTTAATTAATAATTCATAATTATTAATTCAAATTTTCTTAAGTTAATTCATAATTATTAATAAAAATGATTAATTGTACTACTTTTAAATTTTAATAGAATTCATTGACTTAATAGATTAATTAATAATTATTAAAAAATTAAAGTAAACACCGTTAGTTAATTAATTGATTTGATAGTTTGTTTGTTTTTTAAAAAATATTGTGCCCATAGTCACTTAAGAATTTGACCTGACTGCTGCTGATGGTATCTTTTTATTATTAATTTTTTATCATTATTTTTATTGAAATTCCCACATGACAGCGTTTGCATTTGAATTTTCTTGACGGATCCTCACCCCTATCTCAACATGTGTCATGAATGACACTTAGCTTTTTTATATATATAATTATTTTTTTCTTCTCTCATTTTTCCCTCGGCTCTCACCCCATATTATTTTTTGGATTTGATACTGATTATTTTGATTTCTAATATTTGATATTAATATTTTTTAAAGTTTTGATTTGATATTTTAAATCTATCCTCCAATAATTTTTTTTTGTGTTGTTTTTTTTCTAGAGTTTTATTTTTCTTGATCTTTTTGTGCAATTTCTATTAATTTTGAATTTGATCATTTATTCAATTTTATGGTGTATATTAAATTTGATCCTTATTTTTTAAAAAAAAATTAGAGTTATTTTTTGAACTTCAACCAAAAAAATATTATTTTATTTCCATTCTTTTAATTGCTAATGTTTCTGATCTTTTTAAATAATTGATATTTTTACTCAATTTTATCATTTATTATTTGATTTGTTTGGGATTGATTTCATAGTTTTTTCATGTATGATGTTTTTGTTGTAATAATTTGAGTCACAATGAGACTTATACCCATTGTTCATGTGTAAAGGAATGGGTTGGACGGATGAGGCCTTGTGCCCAACCCCGCCACCTAGATTAGATGGGCTAATCGACCCATTGGGCTGTGAAATCAGCCCTAAATTTTTTGGAAAGTCCAGCCCAAAAGATGGCCTAATTGGCTCAATAGAGCTCAACATCCAGTCCATAAAAAAATAATAAATAAATAAAATAAAAAATTTGCATAATTTTCTTATATTTTTTTAAAATATAAATAAAAAATATGTTGCTTTCGAGTATATGGCGAAATTCCAAAACTTTTCCAAACATATTTTTTAGTAAAAAAAAACAAATATAACTTATTTTTCATGTTTTGAAACAAAAATTGGATATCGTAACCAGTTTATGATTATCCATCAGAATTTAGCCAAAATATCAAAAACAAATTAACAATTATTTTGTTTTACTTATTGAAGTGTAAAATTATATTATAAAGTACACTTGTAGATAGTTAAAAAAAAGATTTTTCAAAATACAATGTAAAAAGTTTTTTGTTAGATTTTCAACCCCAATGAGGTAAAGACTCTCTCACGAAAAGAGATCTACCTCAAGCATTAAGAAAGACCAATGAATAAAATATTAGCTTAGAAAAAAACAATCAAACAACAATATAACTTATCTTAGATAGGGTGCACTGGGGGTGATGTGTCTTCTCTTGACATAACAAGTTCCCTTACCCAGATTTTCACTTACTAATAGGTTTCCTAGTAACCTTAATACTGGGTGGTGACTCCTAAGAATTATAGTCGTATAACTTTACTACTATAGAACATCTCTTTTTCGTGCCTCTCTCCTCCTCTAAGGATGACAGGGCGCGAAGAAAAAATATCGTCGTGATAGGTCTCATGAAACAAACATGGTTTCCTTTGATTTTGCAGACTTAATATCTTTATTTAATTCCTTATTTGCCTCCTTATCACAAAAAGCTTTTGGGAAATAACTTTTATGTTTTGTTATTTGGATCTCTAGGCCACGGGCTCTTATAACGAGCTCTCAAAAATGAATGACAAGTTCCATTAGAGACTATAAAACAACTATCACTACATTTCTTGGACACACATATCAATGAAGAAGGCTTAATTTATCTTTTTTTTATAACTAAATACTAAGTTTCTTTATCTCTTAATATAATCCAAGACAAGCGTTTTTCTTTTCTAAGTATAGACAAGTTTTAACAAGTTTATAATCCTTTGAGTAGTATAAGAATGAGTCAAGAACTCTCACTCTAATCGGCTCTAACTATTTATCTTTTCAGCAAGAATCTCAGTGTACCAACCAAAAACAACTCTTTTTAGGGACAATACAAATTACTTCACCATCAGGCCTCCATAGGTTATTGTATCAATAAAAATCTTAATAAAATAAGCAATATATTGTTTTGGATTACCTTTACTTTTAAATTATTGGAACTTTAAAGGTTGATAGTTTGACGACATCTTATTTCATCTACACACTCAGTGTATAACTTGGTGTACGTAAGAGAAGACTAAGAGCACCCTCATGTTGAGCATGAACAATATCAACAATTAAATGTTGCAATTATTATAGAGTAAGTGGGCTTGTTGATGATCCATTAGTGTCCCTGAGGGTATTTTGCATTGTTATTCGATCATTTTGGGTTTTTTTTTGTGTGTGTTTTAGGAGTATCTTGGTTTTTCTAAAGAATTTCGATGGCATTATTCCTAAGAAGATCTCTAATCCTTTAAAGCTTTCAACATGCAAATTTTGTTTTTCTAGTTGGTCAATTAACATGGCAATTTAAGCATCCTTTTACTTAATAAATTTTTTCAAACCCTTGATTTCCAAATATTTTGATTGACATAATCCTAAGAAAATAATGCCCCGGTGACCATGATTGATATTTGAGAGTCACGATCAGGATTGGATAAGGTTGAGTAATCTCCTTATCATTTTTAAAAGAAGTCATAGAATGAGATATAGCCTTCAATCGCATGCTTGAATTGGAGTCATACGGTAGAATCTCAATCCTTTCTTATAGATTTGGAAAGGGAAAATTTCCAAACTCATATTTTAAGGAAATTGCTTTTATTATTATTATTATTATTATTATTATTATTATTATTATTATTTATAGAGAATTTTTTTGGTGGATAAACCAAAAGCTTATGCGGTCCAATGTTTCTTTAGCTTATTTTATTTTTTTGGTTTTATTGTTCAATAATTTCTTTAAAACAAATAGATTTGTGTTTTTTTAATTTTTTTGTTAGGTTATTCTGATATCATAAAATAAACCACAAATTTTATGGTTTAATCCAAGTCAACTCATTTTTATTATCGTTATCCTGAGTTGACCTATGCTGTTTATTTATTTATTTTCATACTTTTAAATGTTTTTTGCATATTTTTTTTTATCTATTCACTATCATTATTTATTTATTTTTATTATTAAAATAAAAATCATTTTATTAAAAACTATTAAAACAATAATTGCATGATTAGGCTTTCTTATTTAAAAAAAAAAAACTTAAAAGAGTATCTGAAACATATTTTCTTGTGAAAGATCCATGGCACAGCGTAGACACAAGTCTAAGTTCATGTTTGATTTTTTTTTTTCAAAAATATTTTTAAAAATAAATAATAAAAAATTATTTTTTTTTATTTTAATTTTTTTGTGTGTTTTTACATCAATTTTATATATAAAAAGTAATTTTTAAAAATAAAAAATAAATATTATTTTAATATATCTCTTAAAAAACAAATTAGTATCATAAAAACATAAATAACAATCTATATATCAATATAATCCATCTAATTATTTAAAACCTTGTCAATAATTATTATTTTTTGTCATTTTCTGCTACTCAATATTGCACATGCAAAGTCACATAAACATGTGAAATAGTGGTCTGTCTCTCTTTTTCTCTAGAAAAAAAACACATTTTGAAAATTAGCACAAGGATAAGTGGCCTGATAAATTTGTCATGTAGAAGAGAGTCAGAGAATCATCAACGATTACTGTAGCAGCCATCACCACCGCCACTGATACTACGACCACCAATATTCCAAAACAAGTTTTTGTCCTCGTTTTCCTCACACTTTCTTGTGAAATATCACCGGCGTTTGCTTGTTTACCTCCTGTAACCATATAAATCCAGGCCTCGCTCGCTTCTTTCATAAAAATCTCTACTTTTTCTTAGTCCTCAAAGAAAGTTCAGAATTTACAATCAACAAGCATTCTTGGTTTTTGAGAAATAAAACCATGAGTTTGTTTAACTGGGTGTCTTTGGTTTTGGTTTTGTATTTGTTGAGTCCAATTTTAAGCTTAAATGGGTCATCAGATATCCCTCCAAGGTTTCTCAATTATGCCAAAAAAAAAGAGCTATTTGATTGGATGGTAGGGGTAAGGAGAAAGATACACGAGAATCCTGAATTGGGTTATGAGGAATTTGAAACTAGTAAGCTTATCAGAGCAGAACTGGATAAGATGGGTGTGAAATATAAACACCCACTTTCAGTTACTGGTGTTGTTGGCTTTATTGGGTCTGGTAAACCTCCTTTTGTTGCATTAAGGGCAGATATGGATGCTCTTGCTATACAGGTTTGGTTTAACTTGATTTTTTTTTTTTACTTCTTTTTGCTAGTCTAATTGTGTTAAATCAGTTTGATTCTTGTAGGAATGATAATATATATTCAATTCTATCTTTTAGCCTCGAAAGGAAAACAAATTAAAGTTGGATTTCATTGAATTGAGTTTTGAGAATGTATCCCAGAAGGGTGAGATCTAGTTGCTAGCTCTTTTATTGTTGTTATTCTTCTTCTTTAACTGGGATCAGTTTTTGTTGTTTTTCTAAGCTTCTGTAAGTTGACTTAAATATTTTTGTCGAAATTTGTTACCTTCATTAATTATACTGGTTTTCTTGAGTGACAGTCATTTACGCACAGCATATTGCACTTTTAGTTTGGATTCAATTGACCCTTTTGTAATTGGTGAAATAAAGTTCCACAGAAATTGATTCATGGGTGCTTGAATGACAGGAAATGGTGGAGTGGGAGTACAAGAGCAAAGTTTCTGGGAAGATGCATGCTTGTGGTCATGATTCTCATGTTGCAATGCTTCTTGGTGCTGCGAAGATCCTTCAAGATCATCGTGAAGAGTTGAAGGTTTGTTGCTTTGTTTTGGCCTGTTATTACTGATGTTATATATGCACAAATTATTATCCTGTAGCGCTCTTAAATCCCGACAAAAAAATTTTCAAATACGTGACTATATGCTAAGTTTTATAGCAATAGTAGAATCTTTTTCCTGAACATTTGTGCCGTCATTGACACGTTGTACTTCAATGAACTTTTTTTCTTTGAAGCAGAGAAAATGACCTAGCAATTTCCTTCATTTGCTTTAGCTTATTCTATTGGGGAAGAGCATAACACAAATGCCACGCCAAACACTCACCATGGCTGTTAAAAACAGGTTCCAAATTGTAAAATCTCGCCCAAACATAAAAAAGAATAGTTTTAATGTGTGGCTCTCTTGCTAACCCATTGAACAATTTTAATCTCGCCCAAAACAGAGTTAACACAGATAAAAAAAATAGCCAAGAGCAAAATTGTTTTGACTCTCTTGCTAACCCATTGAACTCGATAATAATGCAAGTTATAGGCCAGTTTTAATGTGTTCAGAGTGATCCCTTTTTGGCCCATTTCCATGTTGATTGAGCTACTTTCAAAAGCTTGCACATGTTACTCTGCTATATTTTTTAACATGCAAGTTTCCTCATTTAATTTCCAGTGATATCATAGGAAAGACTTTTTTTTTTCGTTTCTTATATTTTTATTTGTATATCTATTTCCCACTCAGGTATTCAGGTTATGCTATCTCTTGATATACCTATATTGATAATAGAGGACTAAAAGCGGTATTCCCACTGCTTTTATTGTTATTTTCACTTCTTGACTTCATTTAGTGACTAAACTAACCCTATCTATATTATTTCTTAAAATTGAAGTTTAAGATTAGTACAAATAAAAGACTTCTTAACATAATACAAAAAACAATAAATTAAATGCTAAATTTAAAATTGTAACTCAATGACATTATTTATTAAGTATTTTTTTTTTTTTTACCTGAATTGATATTTCAATTTTATTTTTGTTTCATTTTTTTATTTGTAATATATCCTCATACAAAAATTATATTTATATTGATGGTATCATATGACAGTATTTTGTATCACCAACATAGTAATGTAGCATATTAACAAATTTTATCGAAAATACATTTTCATTATAAAAAAGGTATGATGTTTATAATATTATGAAATTTAAATGTAAAGAAAGACACTTGAAATAGGATTAGTTTGTCAGTCCATAAAACTTTGTGTGTTACTGTTAATTACTTTTTAAATGAAACATTACTTTGACGTCGTGAAATACTTATAATATTTTTTTCCTTCGTAGGTGTTACAGTTAATTACTTTTTAAATGAAACATTATGTGTATGAGTTAATATCACTTTGAACATCTGCAGTTCTATCTTCTGGGGACAATTTCTATGTTTAATTTAAGTATTAATAGTTTATGTGAACTTTGTATTTAACTATGTATTTAAACATCATTTTGGTCTTTTTAAGGTAATAACATCATTAAATTTTGTTTAGAACTTTTATGTTTTTTTGTTTTTTTTTTTGCATTTAATATTAGGCTTTTTCATAGTAGGTAAACTCGTACATTTTCATGATCTGAGTTGATAGGACCTAAAATGATCTGGGTGATTTTTATTTTTATTTGACAACCTTGATGCCCACACAAGCTAAACTCACTTCATTTTTTCTCCAACACACAGCACTAATATTTGGGGTGTACTCTAATCGTCCTCTGGTGCACATTCTTAAAATTACATGGAGCACACACAAGGTGCTCTCACTTGTTGTACACATAATAACACACTTGCAGTGCACTAACAAAATGAACCAATTCTGCCTATGTATACTGATTTGATGTCAGTTCAGATTGCTAACTTTCCTAGCTAGCTAAACATAAAGGTTGAACGGGGGAGGAATTTAATCTTTGAGAGGGGCTAAATTTTCAGATAGAAGAGCTAAACATGTTAAAAAATTATGTTAGGGGTGGAAGGGGGTAAATTTTACAGCTTCAAGAGGGCCCAAGTAAAATTTTCTTGGGGGAAATAGAGCAAAAATTTAGCGCCCTGCATTTTGCATGCACATGTAGACAAATTATATTGACATAATATGTGAAGGAGGTGGTGGCACTGACTTTATGGTTTTACATTTTTCTTTTCTTTTACGGAAGCAATCTGTTAGCTGTATAAAGAAAGAATACTGTGCAATATTAGAAATGGATCTGCATATTTGGCAAGAGCTCGATTGAAATTCCTTGAATAACTTGCTCAAATATGCCGGTAATACTTTCCAGCTAACAGATAATGACAATAAGCTCTGTTAAAAGTTCAGGTATTGTTTGGTCTGCCTTAGATGGCTGTTATTTTCTGTATATACCCCAAAACCTTTACTCTGGTGCAATTTGGAAGCTACCTAATGAGTTATGCTGCTAAACTACTAGGTCAGGACAGTCTGCTATTTGGTTTCAGACCCTGCTTTGGTCCCTCTCTTTGCTATTCTTTGAGAACTCTTTAGCTCTCAGAATTCTAAGAGAACAGGAGTTTTGTGGTTCTCTCTCTTATGGTCTCTCCATTTTTCTTTGTTCTATCAGGGCACAGTTGTTCTAATCTTCCAACCAGCAGAGGAAGGAGGTGGAGGTGCAAAGAAAATGATTGATGAAGGAGCATTAGAGAATGTTAATGCTATATTTGGCTTGCATGTTGCCAATAAGTTACCCTTAGGAGAAGTAGCCTCCAGACCTGGTCCTCTTCTGGCTGGGAGTGGATTCTTTGAAGCAGTAATAAGTGGAAAAGGAGGTCATGCTGCCATTCCTCAGCATTCAATAGATCCAATACTGGCAGCTTCCAATGTGATAGTTAGCTTACAACACCTTGTTTCACGTGAAGCTGATCCACTAGACTCACAGGTGCACATTTTGTTTTCTTCACATTACATCAACTTTTAATGCCTTCTCATTATAATTGTTGGTACAAGTTCCTCTGCTCGTGGTGCACCAGTTTCTTTTTTATATCACTGAAAAAGAGACTTGCCTTTTCTGGTAGCAGATAGGGACAATGCTCAGCCTGTTGATGTGATTGAACATTGTTGTTCATACTTATTCACTTTTTAAATTTTGCACTGTTTAATATAAAGTTAACGTGCAGGTGGTGACAGTTGCAAAATTCCAAGGAGGTGGTGCATTCAATGTTATTCCAGATTCTGTTACAATTGGTGGCACCTTCCGAGCCTTTTTAAAGGAAAGCTTTATGCAACTTAGGCAACGTATTGAGGAGGTATTGCTGTTGAATTATGAGCAAAGATAACTGTCTGAACAAATTGCATTGAGTTTTTTGTGGACAAAAATCTTGTCTAACCTTTTGATCTGTGATCTTTTATCCATGCTTCATCTTCGTAATTAAAAATGCTTTTCCTTGATATCCTTCCCCGTTTTATTCTCAAACTTCTATTCAGGTTTTCCATTTGCTTCCTTTTATGTCACCATGACCAGTCCTGTTTCTCTTTGATTACAGGTTGTCACAGGGCAAGCTGCAGTACAACGGTGCAAAGCAGTTATTAGTTTCCTTGAGAATGAAAAACCCTTTTTCCCTCCTACCATAAATGATAAATATTTGCACGATTACTTCCGAATTGTTGCAGGTGATATGCTGGGCATTGACAAAGTTAAAGACATGCAACCATTGATGGGATCCGAGGATTTTGCGTTTTACCAAGAGATGATACCTGGATATTTCTTCTTTCTTGGAATGCAGAATGGGACGCATAAGCAGCTTCAATCCCCACACTCACCCTACTTTGAAATCAATGAAGATGTGCTTCCTTATGGTGCCGCACTTCACGCATCATTGGCTACCAGGTATCTTCTTCAATCCCAACCAGAAGTTACCTTGCCTGCGGAAAATGATCATGATGAACTATAAGGCAGTTCTTAGCTGACCTCATAAATAATATAAATTTCTCGTTACAAACGATGGAAATTTCCAGCACAACTCTCTGTATTGCTCATGTTGTAAATACGACTTGTTATTCAAGTTAAGATAAGCCACTTGCTACAGTTTCATCTTTGTCAGAGAGATTAAGATATTGTTTGGAAGTCTGATTGAGGTTGTTTTTTTTTTTTTTTTTAATTAATTCAAAAATATATCAAAAATACTTTTTAAATACAGTTTCAAACACCCTCTAAACCTTGATCTCTGGTTAAGTTTTGAGGAACAATTTGAAGTTACATATGACGCTACACTTTCTAGTTACATCAATATTTGCAAATCTTCCCATATCATTTCCAGCTACCCGTTCATTATGTTCTGAAGATCTGTACTGTATTGTGAAAATTCATTAGAGTTCCTCGATGGTGCAAATCCTGGTGAAATGGATGCACACCCCGGTACGAGATCTTTAGAAGCACATCGCAGCAAAAAAGAAGCCTGAGATGTTTTGCTAAATAATTATGCCACAACAACGGGGTGGCAAGTGGCAATTGATAAACTTATATTATTAAAACTTGTTTCATTTGCTAGTGAGGAATCCCATTAATTAATCGTGGCATCCAAAGAATGAAATTGACTTCCATACAAGTTGGAGAACAAACAAGAGTAAGAACTAAAGCTTTGATGAAGTTAGGTCTCAAAAATTCACGAGCACAACGAAACTATGTCTTTTTAGTGATGTGGTAAGTTGTGTTTAAAATTATAGGTTTTTTTAAAATATTTGGCTAATTAATATATACTATAATTTTGCATGGATTTCACTTCAAACTCTATCTTAATACATATAATAGAGGAAAACACACAATTAAAAAAATATTTATTTTGCTTAAAAATAATTCCATTTTGGAATAAAAAATCTAACTTCTAGAAAATTCAGAATAGTCTTTTAATAAAAAATATATAATAACATTATTTATGGTGTTAAAAACTAGACAAAATAATATTTTCCCAAGTATATAATTTGGGTAAAAAAAAAAGATCTATATAATATAGTTTTTGGGTTGACTGAAAGCCATTTTTAAATACTTAAATTAAGAACTTGTCACTTTTATTTCTAATAATATTTTCACACCATAAACTACTCTTGACACATCTCAAAATATTATATATTCATTATATTTATTCAATCATACAAATACCTTTTATATTTCTTGACTTTATGGACTTTTTATATAGAGAAAAAAAACTTTATTCAATCTATAAGACCTTTATAAATAAAATAGATTCATATTTCTTACCTTGAAATCAAGAAAATTAAAATGGAATTTAAATCACTCAATGTCATTGTGCTTCACTCCTTTTCTCTACACCTTGAAAAGAACAAATGACTTTTATGATTTGCCTTCTCTAAACTATTGTAAAGGTTGTAAAACTAGGGTCAATAAACTATATGGTTCCATTTTTATTCTATATAAATGTAGAGCTAAAAGGGCCTACCTTTTCTTTTTCTACTTAGTCTAAAATAAGATTATATAAATTTTATCCTTATAATATTTTAACCTAAAAATATTTGGGTTAGTGTATTAAGTCCTCTTCTTCCTATAAAAGTTTTATCATCGAAACTTGACATGAGGATACTTTCCTCTTTCTCCTAAATTGCCTCTTATGGGATATAATTAAGCCATAACACCTTCACAAATAGAATAATTTTATGACTTCACACTTGGTCCTCCCGATCCATAATCTTTCAAAAAAGTATGTGGTGTACCATTTTAACACTTAAAATTCTATTTTACTTGATTTATCACTAGTTATGACTCTCTAATTATTACAATTGATACTCTTATAGACAATTATTAATTCCTTGTATGTTTATTTATTATTTATGTATTTTGTATGCAATTAAAAACTCATTTTAGTCATGCCTCTAGGGATTGAATTATAATTTTTAATCTAGAGTTGTAAAATGAACTAAAATTATATCTTCCATGGTATAATCTTTATCATTGGAATTTCTCGCTCAAATATGTACGAGTCCATTTAAGTGTGATATGCTAAAAAATTAGCTAGAGTTGTATTGCAGGTGATTTTCTAGATGTTATAAATATAACTAAAAGAGATCAGGAAAACACTGTAGCATGTGAGTGAAAATACTGTGGATTTCAATAGTGTTCCTCTTTTTTTTTTCATTTTTTTTAATTTATTTTTTTGAACAGTGATTTTTATGGTGTTTTTTACTATTTTATATTTTTTTCATTATTAACATAATAATAATAATAATAATAATAATAATAATAATAATAATAATTTAATGTTTTTTTTCCTCACTCTTTTTTTAATGTTTTTTATATTTTTTTCATCTCGAGATAATTTGATAATAATAATAATAATAATTTAATTGTTTTTCTAACTTACTCCTTTGTTGATGTTTTTTAGGTTTTTTTCAATGATAATTTGATAATTTTATTGTTTTGACGGTAATAACAATAATAATTTCTATTTTCATTTTATTTTTTTGAGTGATCTTTTGTTGAAGTTTTTATGATTTTTTTAATCTTTCACTTATTTATTTATTATTTTATAATAATAATAATAATAATAATAATAATAATAATAATAATGTTTTTTTTTCTCGGTATAGTTTGATAATTTTTATTTTTTTCAAGTGAAATGATTTTTTTCAGGTAATAATTTTTATTTTTGTTTTATCTTTTATTTTTTTATTTGTTTTTTTGTTAATGTTTTTAGACTTCTTTTAGGAATTCACTGTACATTGTGAGTGAAACAATGTAGACTTCAATAGTGTTTTTTTTCTTCTTTTTTTTCGTTTTATTTATTTAATTAATTTTTTGAACAATGATTTTTAGGTTTTTTGAACAATGATTTTTTTTTTTATGGTTTTTTGAACAATGATTTTTAGGTTTTTTGAACAGTGACTTTTATGATTTTTTGAACAGTGATTTTTATGGTTTTTTTAGTATTTTACTTTTTTCATTATTAACATAATAATAATAATAATAATAATAATAATAATAATAATAATAATAATAATTTAATGTTTTTTTTCTTGCTCACTCTTTTGTTAATGTTTTTTATATTTCTTTCATCTCGGGATAATTTGATAAAAAAAATTTCCTTAACAGTTATAACAATGATAGGTTTTATTTTCATTTTATTTTTTTTTGTTTGATGTTTTCTTGAAGTTTTTAGGATTTTTTTAGTCTTTCATATTTTTCCCTTTCATTATTAACACAAAATAATAATAATAATAATTTAATTATTTTTCTATCTTACTCCTTTGTTGATGTTTTTTTGGTTTTTTCAATGATAATTTGATAATTTTTATTGTTTTGACGGTAATAACAATAATATTTCTTTTTTATTTTATTTTTTTATGTGATCTTTTGTTGAAGTTTTTACGATTTTTTTAATCTGCCACTTATTTATTTATTCTTTTATAATAATAATAATGATGATGTTTTTTTTCTCGATATAGTTTGATAATTTTTATTATTTTCAAGTGAAATGATTTTTTTCAGGTAATAATTTTTATTTTTGTTTTATCTTTTATTTTTTTATTTGCTCTTTTGCTAATGTTTTTAGACTTCTTTTAGTCTTTGATTTAATTTTGTTTTTTTATTAACGCAATAATAATATTAATATTAAGAATAATAATAATAATAATTTTTTTTTCTTACTTGTTTTTTTTTATCTCGAGGTAGTAATAGTGATGATAATTTTAGAAGTTAACACTTTGATGTTACAGTTATTATGACAGGGTATTTTTATCTGTTTCATTATATCAAACTTTACATATAAAAATATTATATTTTAATCTGAATAGTTATAAAAATTATTGTTATTGTTTTGTGAACAGTGATTTTTATGGTTTTTTTAGTATTTTAATTTTTTTTATTATTAACATAATAATAATAATAATAATAATAATAATAATAATAATAATAATAATTTAATGTGTTTTTTTCTTACTTACTCTTTTGTTAATTTTTTTATGTTTTTTTCCTCTCGGGATAATTTGATAAAAAAAATTTCTTTTAACAGTTATAACAATGATAATTTTTATTTTCATTTTATTTTTTTTGTTTGATGTTTTGTTGAAGTTTTTATGATTTTTTTAGTCTTTCATTTTTTTTCCTTTCATTATTAACACAAAATAATAATAATAATAATTTAATTATTTTTCTAGCTTACTCCTTTGTTGATGTTTTTTAGGTTTTTTCATGATAATTTGATAATTTTTATTGTTTTGACGGTAATAACAATAATAATTTCTATTTTCATTTTATTTTTTTGTTTGATCTTTTGTTGAAGTTTTTATGATTTTTTTAATCTTTCACTTATTTATTTTTTCTTTCATGATAATAATGATGATGATTATGTGTCTAAAAACACTGTGGATTTCAATAGTGTGATTTTTATGGTTTTTTTTGTTTTTTATTTATTTTATTTTTTTTGTTATTAACATAATAATAATAATAATAATAATAATAATAATAATTTAATATTTTTTTTCTTACATACTCTTTTGTTAATGTTTTTTATGTTTTTTTCCTCTCGGGATAATTTGATAAAAAAATTTCTTTTAACAATTATAACAATGATAATTTTTATTTTCATTTTATTTTTTTGTTTGATGTTTTGTTGAAGTTTTTAGGATTTTTTTAGTCTTTAATTTTTTTTTCCTTTCATTATTAACACAAAATAATAATAATAATAATAATTTAATTGTGTTTCTAGCTTACTCCTTTGTTGATGTTTTTTAGGTTTTTTTCATAATAATTTGATAATTTTTATTGTTTTGACGGTAATAACAATAATATTTTCTTTTGTGTGATCTTTTGTTGAAGTTTTTACGATTTTTTTTAATCTTTCACTTATTTATTTATTCTTTCATAATAATAATAATGATAATAATTTTTTTTTCTCGGTATAGTTTGATAATTTTTATTATTTTCAAGTGAAATGATTTTTTTCAGGTAATAATTTTTATTTTTTTTTATCTTTTATTTTTTTTTTTGCTCTTTTGTTAATTTTTTTAGACTTCTTTTAGTCTTTGATTTAATTTTGTTTTTTTATTAACACAATAATAATATTAATATATTAAGAATAATAATAATAATTTTATTTTTTATTCTTACTTGCTTTTTTTTCTCTCGAGGTAGTAATAATGATGATAATTTTAGAAGTTAGCACTTCGACATTACTATTGTTATGACAAGATATTTTTATCTGTTTAATTATATCAAACTTTACATGTAGAAATATTATATTTTAATCTGAACAGTTGTAAAAATTATTTGCTCCGCCCGCAACAAAGTGCGGGCCCATCAAACTAGTATAAACTAAATCAAGTTCCACCAAAACTAGACTCCATTTACTTACCTTTCTTTTTAATATAGGTAAATTTAACATATACTTCATAATAAGAAATCATGTAATGCTTTGATTTAATTGCAACATAATACAATGATAAACATAATTTTTTTAAGTGGAAAATATTTGTACTTTATGTCATTCAATATTTTACTAAAGTTGAAAATAACTTATTCTTGTCTAGCTTCATTATCTTGAAATTTTAGTTGTTGTGATATATAATTTCAATGGTCTTTCGGGCTCTAAAAGGATTAATATTGATGGATTACTCAAATATTGTTTTATTTTATCGCACTTTGATGTTTTTCTTTCTATATAAGATTTTTTTTCTTCTGATTTTTACTTTATCAAAGGTATGGAAAATTGTTTCTTGGTTACTATGATGAATTTTTCTTTAATAAACCTTGGAATGTCCTTTTTAGTATTGTAAATGCATTTTATATCTATCCTTCTCTCACTTTGAATCACAAGTTCAGCTCTTTGATACGTTGGGATCTTAATCTTTATTAATTCTTTATTCTAACCCAGCACATCTTTATAATTCCATACAAAAAAAATTTGTTCTTTATAAATACATGTATGAGTGTCTGTTTTTCTTATGAAGTTAACTAAGCACTAACATGAGAGATCTTTTATTACTCTTTTTCTCCTCTACAATTCATTTTCTCTAACTAGTTAGATTCTTTATATTTTATTTGTAATCTCTGTATTTTTATGTTTTGACATGATTTCAATCATGAATTATATTAACCCATAACTCAAACCCATTATTTCTTATTCATCTCTCTTTTATATACTTAAGATTACTACCACTTACTTTTGGATCTCTTTTTTTTCTTCTCCTTCAATTCTCATGATATCTATTCTTTGAATAATAGCCTAAATTGTTATCTTTGCAAAGTTATCTTATTTTGCTTGCTCATTATGAGGTGTTTTTCTCTTTCTTCTAGTTTTTTCATAAAATAAAGGCTTTGTTAGGCAATCATAAATCTAATATGTACTCTACTCGATCTTCATAGGATTCACTTTAATCAACTATTATTATACTTCACATTTTAGTATAAAATTGACCTTATAGATTGTGAATATAAATTGTACATGTATAAGCTTATTGTATGTGTATACAACTTTAAGATTTTCTCTATTATGGACAAGTAGCATTTGATATAAAGTTGATGATATATAACTATTTATATGGATCTAGTCCATTTCTAATAAAATATTATAACTTAGGATCATGTCCGCAACAAAAAAAAATATATTTTTTTTTTATAACCAATGAATCAATCTTTAAGTTAACGCCAATCATTTTTCTTGTAAGGTCTTTTTAGAAAATTTATATATAGCCATTTGAGCTAAGATTAGTTTTTCTATTAACTTTCCAATCATGTATAATATGCATAAAAGTAATTAAGTAATAGCAACACCATTATCATTTCAATATCTATCCTTTTTATTCTTGCTTGAAGGTATAAGAACTTTAGGCTTATATTTTTAATAATATTTTTATTTTTAAATAAAACTTTAACAGTTTCTATAGTCTACTTTACCTTCATCTTTGGAACATGGTTCCTCTACTATATTTTGATTACAAGATTATTCTTATCAAATTTCGAGTTTTCATATTCTATTTTAATGATCAGATTATCATTTATTTGATTTATAACAAACTTTGAAATTTTTTCTTTATTTTTTTCATTGCTAAATACCTTTATTATTTTTATATAATTTTAAAGTATGTTTGCTCTTCTATTTTATAGTAGTCTTTATATGGTTTTCACCATAGTCTCTCCTTTTGCACCTTGTCTTCCTTTTTGTAAACTTTGTATTTAGCTTTAACAAATTCCTCACATATTGGTTTTGATGATGGGTTTCTCTTTAAAAGACAAGGTGAAAATACCAAAAAGATTTGGTTATAAAATTAAGGAAAATGAGCATGTATCCAAAGAAAATTAAACATCTTGTAATGCCTTTTTAATAATTTTTTGTACTCTTTTTTTATGTATTTAAACCGTAAGATGCTAATTCTCCATTCATGATTAAGATATAATAATTGCATATGGCTTTCAAAATTAAATACATATTTTTAATTAAATCTTTACTTCTAGTAAACTTGCAACCATGTTTTTTTGTTAGAGTGCTTTCTAGAAATAATTTCTTATCCAAATTCGCTTTTAAGTTGTTAGTTCTTTTAGCATCTATCTAGAGCATACCATCCCACTTAATTCTCTTAACTATTAAATTTAAAATTTGTATATATTCATTATTGCAATATGGGAAATATGTGTGGCATCGGGGGAGGTGATGAAGTCGTCACCTAGATGTTTGATTTTAGGTAGTTAGAAAACCTAAGGTACTAGTCTAATTAGATATTCAAAGGTAATAAACTAGTTAGGACTAAATTAAAAATGTATTAGTAATCATAACAAATCCTACTTAAGATAAGTTGTTTTACGTGGTTTGAAGGTTCCTAACCGATAGTTTATCCATTACTTAGGATAAAGATTTATTGGTATGAAAAAATATGGCTTCTAAAATTTATTATGGGCTTGTATGCCTAAAAAAATTCTTATTTGAAAAGATCCACGTAGGTACCCTAACAGGATTCACCAATTTTAAACCCTTGATAAGAATCCTCTAGGTTTTCTGAAATGAGAACACGTGAAAGATTTAGGTAGTTTTCTGTAAATAAGTGTCTTAATTAAGGTTGACTGAGTTGATCATTTACATGGCTTTCTGGAACAAATTTAACATTAACATTGTCCAAGACAACTTGAATTTGATAAAGAGGGTGCACACGTTTTTACTGGATCTATTCTTACTTAATTTGGAGATCTTTAGCTTCATATTTATTTATTGAAAAGTGTAAACCTGATCAACATTGCATTTGAACATGTAATGAGGGTTGATCACAGACAAGATGTTATGGCAATCAATGAAGAATATGTGATGTAAATTTTGGTTTCAAGGTAAAAAGGACGTTTCTTATTTGAATGGTGATGATTACAGCTTTATAGGTAGTCAAAAACACTACATTCAATCATTTGAAGGTGCTTACTTTACTAGCTAAATTCTCAAAGAAGAAGATACACAATGTCTTAAACGACATCGTTTCAAGTAAAACCTATAAATTAAGGTTTTTATTTGGGATTTTTCATACTTGAATTTAATACATATTTTTCCTATTTATTTTCATTGTACCTATAATTACCATTGAACTTGTAATTGTATTCAATTTCAATACCGTCAAATTAAATTTCTAACCCTAGATTGAACACATTTTTCAATTTGGTCTTTGTTTTTTAGCTTGTTTAAATGTAACCTAATTGTTCAATAAAATATTAATTTTCTTCTATTCAACTCTTAATTTTATCAATTCTAATCCTCAAAGTCACACGTCTTTTATGAATTGGTCCTTGGTTTTTTATTTGTTCAATTAAGTCTTTAAATACCTAACATACTTTGAATTTTATGCAATTAAATCCCTGATTTCACCAATTTGGTTTTCTCAAGTTTGATTTAAGTCCCCAAACTTCAATTTCTTTCAACTAGCATCCAAATTATCTTTAAAACTAATTTCCTTCATAATAGAATTAATTAAGCTTTTGAAGATTTAAATTAATTCCTTAAAAATGACAATTTTCATATCTTTATCATCATAAATATCTTTTTGCCAATAGGCCTATTTTTCAATCAAAATTGAGTTGTTAATTTTGCCAACCTGTACATTTTGATCCTCCAACAATAAATTTTTTTAGGTAACAATATTCCTTTTTAAGATCTACAAGTTCTTTCATGACTCTACCTCTCAAGAATCTCTTAAGGTTTGCATATTTATATGTAATATGACTAGCGGTTATATGTCATTTACATAATTGTTCATATTAAATATTAATACTTGATTTGCTACCAAATAATCAAATAATTCATTGGTTACAGTGGTTGTAAAACTAACCTTATGAGATAAAACAATATCACTATTAGCAACAATCATTATATTTACATATAATGTATTAACTAGAGAAAAATGATTTTTATCAAGTTCTATTGTTTCATTTTTGTTAGGAAACATAATATGCTTTGATTATGTTATATATATATATATATATATATATATATATATATATATATATATATATATATATTATACCTTTTAGTTGAATGAACAATTACTCCATGTCATCTGCAATTAGATTTACCCATCAACTCTTTATCAACCATTTGTTTATGTTTCCATTTTAATCTAACTCTTTTATTAGTCAATAATCATTCAAAGATAGCATCAATTTTATTTACATCAAATGATAAATGTCTCATTTTATCTTAAGGATTTCAAAGATCTAATATTTTTTAGTTAATACTTCACAAATTAAAGGTTCACTATATACAAATTTTGCTTCATCCATATCTATTCTTTTTTAGTTTCAACAAATTTTCATATCTTTAAGCGGTTATTTCTAACTCATATATATCTTTAAATTTGGTTCTCTTAAATGTGTTTCTTAGGTCTAACTCTAATCCTTATTGAACAATCCTAATAAAAACTTTTTCTGGAATTTTAGCCCAACATTGCTATCTTACTTCTATAAATTTATCTAAATATTGTTTTATAGTTTCTTTAGGATATTAATTTAAATTAACTAAATCAGTCAACACAAACTATAGTTTTGTCCTAAAAAATGAGTTTGGAATACGATTTGTATATCATTTCAATTCTAAATTGATTTTAATGGTAGATATATGTACCAAGTAAAAACACTCTTAGTTAATGAATTTTGTAATAATTCTAACTTTAAAAAGTCAAAATTAAATGTTTCTTTACACTAGTATATGAATCTTGCTATATATTTCATAGTTTTATAGCCATTAAACAATAAGAAATCTTAGTGATTTAAAATTGTTAGGGTAAGGTTACATTAAATTAATGTAGTTTGGATATGATATTTTATATGTTGACTTATGGATTTGATGAACTCTTAAAATGTAGGCTTGTTCTATTATCCCTATAATGTATTATAGATTGACTTTTTCTAAAGGTTCATTTATTTCTTGTCTATTTTGGATTATTTTTTCATACATATTTCTTGGTGGTGAACTATTATAATTTTCAAATTTTGCATTTGAACTACTACCAACTTCTTATATCATTAAAGCCTTTTTTGAATCATTCCATATTCAAATAAATGATTATTTTTTTACATCATATTGTTTTGTCCATTTTATTTAGGACCAGTTTTCCTAAAATATAATTCCTTTTAAGTGATTATTGACTTTAATTGCCCCTTGTTTTGAAATCATATTCATTGTTACCTTATATTATGATTAAAGCCAAAGATTACTTCATCACTTCATTTACTTATTTTGGCATATGATTTTGAATTAACATCTTTCAATGCCGTGATCATTCCTTAATAAGATTTTTTATTTAAATTTTGTAATTTCCTTGCTTTGTGTTCTAGACTTATTTCACCATTACACCTCTCTCAATGTCTAACTTTAAAATGACATAATTAGATCTCTTATTCATAGCCACAATCTTATTATAATGATCCTTAATTATTTTCATCTTTAATTTATATTTTTCTTTGATTTCTTCATCTAGAAACCTGCATATGTATTCAAGTATTTTATTAGCTTGTTTCACTCTTTGTTAAAACGCATATATCGCTTTTCTACACTCAAAAACTTGTATTTTTCTTTTTTATTCCTACTGATATCCCTGTAAGGATTGATTTTCTGAATTTTTTTTCAACAAATACATCTATAAATTCTTCATTTTCTTATAGATTTTCTAATAGTCTTGATCTTCTTGGTGCTATGGTTTTAAAGAAATAAATTCGACACTTCCATTATAGTCTCTAATTATTTTGGGTTCTTTTATGCCTACCTCAAAAAAGAGGACTTTGAATTTCAAAATTAGATTTAAATTTAATGCTAATGATTTGAACTTCATGCATTGCTTACAACTCCAGACATATAGTTCTAGACTTATAATGTTGTATTAAAATCCTTATAGTTTTATAATATGCTAAAAGCAAATTAAAACTTATAGAGTAATAAAATGATCTAAATATAAAATATAACTTGACAACTTAGGACTAAAGAGCTTGTATTCATAGGATGGTTATATAATTGATTGCATATATGCATTGGAATTCTTTAATAGGAAACTATATATAAATTCATACAGGTCTCTTTTAGTTTTAAGTGTAAAAATTAATTTCAAGTTCTGAATTCTAAATTTCATTTTAATTACAGACAATAATTTTATGATTGTCTGAGAATCTAAAGTCCTCTCTCTATTAATACAAATACATGTCATGAAAGTGTTGTAACTTGAGTCCTGATCCATGAAACAAGAGTTACATGATATAAGAATGATATATTCTTTATTTTCTAATAAAATCCCAAGTCAAGTTTCAGACCTAACCAGGTGATATCGAAACTAGTTTGATCTAGCAAGTGTTTGAGAGACTACTTCTAGCATGTGTTGAAGAAAATGACTAGTAAGTGTTTGAGAGATTACTTAATAGCATGTGTTGAAGAAAATGACTAGTCCCAATGATAAATGGGTTGTGAACATGAGAGAGTGGGTGAAAAATTGACATTCTTAAAAAAATAGTTGCAAATTTACAGGAGAATTAGAACCTTGCACCAAGCACTGTTTAGCATATCATCTCCATTTCGGTTTTCAGTGATGAGATTTACATTACATTTTCCAACTGCATTACTTCTTCAAAAGGTAATACGAGATGCTAGAACAAAAGGGCATTTATTTATAGTAAGACAAAGCAAACAGCCTACTTGAAACATTGAGGATCTCCTCGTATACCATTCTCTTTCGATAATATATTTACAAGGTGTAATCTATATGGTGGATTTACAAATTACAAAAGAAACGACACATGCCATGACTGCTAAATAATGTTCCTCGTACTGGAGTGCATGGATTTCCTGCAAACTAATCATACTGTTTTCTCTCTTCTTGAATAGATTGGTAAATTCGGGCAGCTGATTCAGTTGCTGATCTGGGGTTGCGAGGTACAGCCTTAATCACACGTGCCTGCTGCTCATTTGTTTGTGCATTTGGATATGATGCTTGAAGTGTTGGTTCCATGGGAAAAAGAGCGAGTGCATTTGCTTTGGGCATCTCAGAGAGACTACCCGCAGTACTTCCCTGGATCTCACTTTCTTTTAATCCTGGAAAGTTCTCGGCACAACAGGAGATCACTCTGCTCATCTGGTTTGGCATGTTACATGAACTCTGGAGAGGGATGTTGAAATGAATGTCTCCAACTGATAACTGATTGTCCTTTGACTGTGGCCCAATGTGAGGGCTAACCTGCTCTACTGCAGAGTCGCATACTGATGGGTTCATGACCGGCATGCCAAATGGTTGAAAGAAACTCTGCCCAAAATGAGGGTTTCCAGGAAGGATGCCAAATTCTTGATGGTTAGAAGCTGAAACACTATATGCTGCATTCAAAAAGTCTCCGCCACCCGGAGCAAGGCTAATTGGACCACAGCTGCCATAAACTGGTGCCATGAATCTAGCAACTGGAGGACAAGGTCCTGCATAGGGCTTGTAAACAAATCCCTCAGAAGGCAACATGACAGGCACCAGCCACTGATTTCCTGGTGGTGGGAAACACCATGGAGATGGTTTGGAAGTGAGAGCCACAGGAGCTGGTGGTGCATTTCCTGAATGAGTCCCATAATTTGATCGCTGGCTAATAGGTTCTTTACTAGTTTCATCATTAGTGGAAGGAAGAGGAAGCTTTCCAACTACATTCTCTTCTGCAAAGTCAGCTCTAGTATGCTGCTTTTGTGAATGATCTTTTGGTTTAACAGCCATACCAAACTTAGACGGTACCTTGTTGATCGGGGATACGTTCAAGGAAGCTCTTCCCACATAAAAGCTATCTTCAAGCAATAGATGCGGAGATCCAGCAATCAATTTTTGAACCTGCACGGAACAAAATAATCAAGGAAGAAACTAGTACATATCTTATGGTAGAGAAACACAAGTGGAATTACCAGCTTACCTTAATGAGTCTATGCAACTCAAATACTTGCACGGCAAAGACTCTTTGCTGGCTGAAATATAGTAAAAGAGTTGGGCAAATCACTAGATAATTCAAGTAGATAAAAAAAAAGAGCACGGAAAGCAATGCATAATGGAATTGTCCAAAAGTAAGAAAAAAATACACGAGCACTAAATAATGACAGAAAAACAGCTCATACTATTAGGTAAACAATGACTGCATTAAAAATTCTAGCAAGATGAATTGAACTGAAGTAACGAGTCCTAATTGCTTGGAAAACTAATTGACAGTTCATCTTTCACACAACTATGAACCCCAGAACCTACGGAGCACAATTTTAAAGAGAAAACGCACTGCTAGGGTGAATCTGATAGAATTCCAACCTAAAACACAAATATACAGAGATATCCGCACGCCCTAGTTCTGTATAACAAAACTCAAAACAAGCATGTGTTAAATTGCACAAAAGAAAGGAGCATGTCTATAACTTTACTTCAAGTGCAGAAGTAACAAGCCAACCCAGTTCAGCCACACTAGAAGTCTTAGAATATAGTTGACCAGTAGATTGCAAGAAGAATAATGCTGCATGACATGAACAATTTGTAACATACAAAATGACACATGCAACAGAATGATGACCCAAAAATTGAACAAGTTCATCACCTATACCATAGTATCTTTTCACGTGAAATTCATGAAATCTTAAAATGCAGGCATTTAAATGCTGAATATGTTGAAAGAAGAAAGTAGTATAATTTTAATCCCGTAATGTGTCATAATCTGTTGCTTTCTTGAGAGGTATGGGTCCCAAGAAATCTATCCTTACCATTCCATCACAAATTTAAGAGCAATGATTCTAGGATAGTCAGGAATTTAAATCTATTTTATTTGTATGCTATTTAGTGAATCTAGTAATTTTAGGGGGCTCTTTATATATATATATATAATAGTTAGTATTGTTTAGGACTAGTATATGGTTTAAGACTTCATTCTATTTCTTATAGGGTTTTAGAATCTCATCATAAGGACACCTCCTATCATGTTTAATGATGGCTGACTGATTATTGAGAATTGAAACTAATGTTTTCTCCCTTTCGTACAAATCTTTATCTTATTTCACACATCTATTCCGATACCCTTTCCATCCCTTTTCTCCTCCTTGATTCCTCTCTCCTATTCCTGCCCTACCTAATAAAATCGAAGTCAATTTCTTATACTGTAATGTTTAAGCAACCAGTTCCAGCATCAGGTGGTACCAGCGACATGGTTTCAAATATGTCTGTCAGTCCCTCAATTTTCCCTCCTAATTCAAATTAGTTAGCACTCAATAGAATATAATCGGAGTGACCAATTTCCCTTCTTTTTTTTGAAACAAAAGGCACAATTAGTATGTCATAATTGGCAATATTCTGAATAATTAAAAAAATGCAAAGAATTAATATCCAACACCTGAAAACCAAGCCAGTAGTATCCTTGGAAGAAAATTAATTTCTATGATATTCAAGAGAGGTCAGGTTCTAGTGAACCAAACTCAATCATATATCAAACAATATCTAGGCAGATCATAATAGATCTTAAACACCAACTTCTTATGGTAATCACCAAGTATTATTTTATTTTATTTTTGCAAGGAATCAGGTTTCAAGATCATATGCTAGCCTACTGAGCCCCATTACCTAGCTGAAGAGAACCAGCTCAATTGCACATAAGCTGAGTTTTTGAGCATAAAACAGAAGTTTCTCTACCATGTGACTAAAATAAGCCTATTGATGATTGTAAATTCAGCATCCTTATCAGTGGCATCCACACAACCTAACTTTTTCATAGCACAGTCAAGGTGTTTGGATTTTCCCCTCTGAACATAGATTTTGAAAGAATAAGCAACCAACTAAACACGGATGCATTGCTTCTCATATATTTGCATCATGAAAGGTCTTTCTGCTCATTATCATTATTATAGAATGCAATTAAGAGAAGCATCTGTCGATAGGTAGCAATTCATCAGAAAACTACATGCAAGAAAGCAAATAAGCACACCTGAACACTGAATTGGGATATGATATTTATATTTTCACAAAAGCCCATAAAAAAATATTCCTTGATTTGGATGTGATTGAAACTCATAGATTCCTTTTTCTTGGAATTGTAAATGCAATCGATCTGAATTGTAGAAGAATTAGTTTTTTTCTTCCATGGATCATAGAATTACACTTGTGCTTTTCTTTCATTAAATATCCCTCATATTAACAAAAAATTGTCATGTTAACATACTTGCAAAATGAGACAGGACCCAAACACAAAAAGGATTTTCAGATGTTTAAAACTCAGAAGACAACTTGGGTGCGGGGAGCCAATTTTTTATCAGAAGAAGATAAGTATGAATTCACTTCAAAGAGTTGTTAAGACTGAAACTGGCACAGTTCTACATAGAAGTGAAAGAAGGAAAGCAGCAGAATTCTCCATAAGTAAGGAAGCCTTCAGTCTTATGACATTTTTATCCTGAGTCCAGCATACTTTAGATGTCTTTGTGAAGATTATCTAATAGAAAACCAAGGTGTAGCACATGTAGATTTCATCTATTTCTACTAACTGCTTCTACTTCATTGCTCAAAACCACAAACTTAAGTTTGAAGCTTGTATTGCTTATACGTGTGAGTGAAGCAAGAAGGTCAACAATCCAACCCAATTTACCTATTGAAATTGAAAAATAAACAGATGGTGAGGTGATGAACCAGTCATTGAGGAGGCTAGAGAGAGAGAAAGTTTAACAGAACTTAAGTCCACAGAAGGAAACGAATGGTATTGCCAAAAAATAGTCTGAAAAAAAATTGTAAACCTTGTGAAAGTATATAGAGCACTCCAAATTCAAAGACACTGTTGAAGGACTGCCAATAAAATTGAACTCCTTTCATCTAAATCAATAAATTCATTAATTATCATTCATTTGTCCTTCAAGTTACTTGAGCATCATGCTATTCAAACTAAACCATCAATTACCGCATTCCCATATGAATTATTCTAGTTGGAGACATGTGCAGACCATCTAATTAGCGCAACTGAAGCGAATAACTACAAAAACACCATTTTAATTCAGATATGGATACAACAAAATACCTTTTGTTCTACAAATGACAGCATATTGCAATAGTTTTGATGCTGATTAGCTGCAGATACGTAAATTAAAACCATTTGACAGGAACACTTACTTGACAATAGCTCTTCTTGCTTTCCAGAATTGTTTCTCACCTATTACTCCTACAACATCATCAGGAGTAATCTCCAGAGAAATTATAGAGTCCACAACAGAAGTTTCTTTGGCATCATCATTCCTTTCAAGATCTCCTGCTTTCAACATCCCATATTGCTTGTCTTCACAGTACTTGCTTCCTTTCTCAAGCCCACAACAATTTCTGTTACCATCTTGAAGCAATTCCCTTGAATATAATTCACTTCTCAACATGGAGGGATTTTCCTTGCTTGTGACAACTCGGTATTCCACCAAAATATTATCCCTGATGACAGCCTCTGGATTCAACATTTCATTTGTACCAGGTAAGCATTTGAGGACATTCACTGAATTCTTTCTACTATCTTGATTTGAAGATGAATGTGTTCGCTTTAATGATTTGGTACTTTTAATTTTTCCTGATGGGCTTGACGATGCATCTACTGAAGGTTTATCTTTAATTGATGCGACTGCAGCAAATTTTTCCATGGAATTCTGACAAGCTTCAAATACTTTTCCATCGTCTTCTATTTGTATTCTCATATGGTCTATTTCCTTTACATTTATGGTGCCAGAACGTTTCTTCTGGGTTTCAGAAGTGTTTTGAAATTGCACAGAGAAGCTCAAGTTCAAACAACGCTGATTTTCTTGATCTTTGCTGTGCTGACTGTTGTTACAATAAGGATTTGATCCTGACTGGGAGGAGCTATGAAATCTAGATTCACTTTCATCTCCAAGCTTTTTCCATGAAAAGTTCTTTAAGTCGGAGAAATTATATGGTTGAAATGAATTGCAAGTAGCACTGGATGACAATGACCGTGAGGTATTCAAGCTTTGGTCATTTGTAACTTCCACAGATTTTTCTTCTAGACTTTTCATCAGAGCGCTTGACTTAACTCCTCCAGAGGAATAATAAAAAAGCTTCTCAGTCAAATGCAAAGGTGTTGGGGTGTTACTAAATGGAGTAAAAACGCTTCTTTCATGGCCAGTCCCCTGCAAAGATAACTCATTTGTAATCCAACAACACAAGTCGCTGAGAAGTATGGAAATTCGTGTTACAGAACCATATATCCATTGCAATGATAATAAAATCAACCCAAAGAATTATACAAAAAAAAAAAAAAAACAAGTAAATGGACAAGAATACATTTTGAAAACACGTAAATATAGCAGTAATAATCAATAGAAAAAAAATGCCAGCCCCTTTTTTCTTCCCGAAGCAGCTTCCTTCATTCTATAAACCAAATTAAAATGTTCACGAAAGTAGATGAACTGAACAATCAAAGCCGTATCCTAGGATCACATTTATGTCTGCAAAACCAGTTCTCGGCGTGGGGGCAACAGATAGCTGCACTACCTAATGAACCAACCCCATGCTCTACGGCGAAAGCAGCATATAATTCAAATTAATCAGAATCTAAAAGATGTAAGATGCTTACCAAAGACATGAAGCAAGGGTGTATCATTGTCAAACTTAGTAACCAAAACAAGATAGATTCAAACTGGGAAAGAGAAAGAAAAGCTATCAAACTCACATGGCTTGAGGATATAGAAGGGACCAAGCTGCTGCCGTTGTTAGGTAGAATAGGCAGCATGGACCCTGACCCTGATCTGAATCTTTGAGAAGGAATACAGAGCTGTTCATACAGGGCCATCTTATTCCTTGGAGGTGCCCTCGGCCCTCCTTTCTCTGCATCATTCACATGAAGTCTTGGAAACATAGGACTCATCATCTTTTCCTCATCCTTTTCCCCTCTCATTTTCCACTTTTTTTGCTCTACTTGAATATTCTTATTCTTTCAGCAAATTCACAGCAATATCCAAACACAATCCTTTTTTAAGCAGGAGTCACTATTAAAAAAAAATGTCTATCTAGAAAGCAAATTAAAATCATTGATCAAGGAAACAGAGGTTCACCCAGAATCAAAAAAAAAAATTAAAAAAAAAAAAAGCTTTTTGAATTTATTCTATTGTAAGTACCCAAATAAATATCAACGTGGTTTCAGAAAGCAAGCTTGGAGGGCAGATTCAACCACGAATCAAAAACCAGGGAACAGGCTAAGCCATATACTTTTTGAAGAAATTACAATTTTTTTTTAGTTACTCTAAAAAAAAAAACAAATTTCCAGATTGAAAACCAAAAACAAACAGCAGGAGAGCATGGAATTGTCAAAAACAAAATTTTACAAGGACTCAAAAGCAGCTGACCTCAAAAAAATCAAAACTCTCTAGACTGGAAATGGACTGCCCAGAAGATATTAGCTCAACTTCAAACCAAACGTGGAGCAGAAAATCAGGTGGGAACAAGGAAAAACATGACACACTCTTAGTTGAGAGCAAGAGGGAAATGGACAGTCACTACTAGCTGGGGAAAAGGAAAGGGAGAAAGAATCGAGGGATGATTTTATGCTGTGGGAAAACATAGATTCAGCTAGAGAAGAGGGTTGCCTTGAAATTACACAATACAGGATCTCTCTTCTTTTCTCTGCTCTCCTCATCACCCCATAAAGCAAGGCTCAACCTTTAAATAAAAGAAGTTGTGGACTTGGTGGGTCCCAGGTGGATAGAACTCAATCCTTTACTTAAATCTTCTCTTGTTCACCTTTTTCCGGTACCTACAAATTGGATCCTGCCACTTCAGATGGACCCCACAATATATGGACCATTATTGTTCTTCGTATGAATATTTCGATTGGGCTAATGTTGATATAACACAATATGTAAGAATCCATCTCTTGAGGAATTTATATATATATATACATGTTGAGAATATCATGCATAGAATTGAGGTATAAATCAAAGGGTGAGGAGGGGGAGGCTCTTGGAAGAGGTCAATAAAAAGTTGAAAAATACAAGTACAAACTGTACGGTTTCCTTGTACAGATCAGACAACAAAAGTGCCTGAAAATGAGAAAGATGAAGAGGGAAGACTAGTTCTCTTCGAAACGTGCGTGATTGGCGTCATGCACTGAGTTTTAAAACCACATGTTTCTTCTTCTTTTTCCCTCAAAATTTGGACAATCCTTTCTACTAGAAATCCGTTACGTTTGGATTTTCCTTTCTTCTTTTTCTTGGTCGTGTGTGGCTCATCTCCAATCATGTTCGTGGAGTTGATTGTAGGGGAAATTGTTTTTAAAAATATATTTTTTTTAAAATATATTAAAATAACATTTTTTTAACATTAATATATATATATATATATATATATATATATATATATATATATATATAGATATAGATATAGATATATTAAACCCAATCTCGTGCAATATCGGAGCTTTCCTCTTTTGTGGGCAAAAGGTGTGGGATGGAGGTAACTATTTTCTATTATATAATAATTAAATAAATTATATAATCATGGCTAAAATATGTCGGTATAGCAGTTAGACAATTACTTAAATCTATTTGGATTAAAACTTGAATATTTTTTAAGTAATTGATAATTCGGATAACTGTACGAATTACTTTTTAACAAATCTTAATTTAAATTTTTAACCCTACATGACTAGAGTTAATTATAACTTAGTCCTTGTATTTTATCAAAATTAATTAATTACTAGATATGATATTTAAAAATTATTTAACTATTGAAAAGTTACTATTTGTAATAATCTTTTAATAGTATTTTATTTCAAAAGGATTTTTTTTCCCTCAAACTTTCCATCTTATTTACTTGCTTGTTTTATCTTTTCTACTTTTTAAAATTAAAAATTAAACTAACTTTGAAAAGGAAAATAATTTGGATTAAAATGATTAATTTATAAATGAATGGAAAAATACAGGGATAAAATAAAAAATTCTATTTTCAATATTTAAGGATAAGAGTTAATAATTTAGTACTGTTGATATTAATTAAAGATCAAATTACAACTATTAAAAACAAAAATTTACTATGAGATTACAAATAAGCCCCGGAAGGGCAATGCAACAATAAAACTATGCTTTGAAAAGTGATTTATATATATATATAAACAAAACCAGAACACTGTTTGGCTTTTAGGGTTTTTTTTTTTTAGCTACAACAAAATTAAAAATGAGTCAATTTTTCTAATTCACAACCTTGAAATAAGAAAAGGGTGAAGGGGAGTGAAATCGAAAGAAAAAAAATAAAAAATAAAAAATTAATTAATTTAAGTGAAACAAATAAGAATTGAAAGAGGAGGGGTAAAATCAAAAGAAAACAAACTTCAAGGATGATATGCAAATTTATTGGGCCAAGCATGAATTATTAAAAGAAAGAAAAGTGGGGGCAAAAAACCATCCAAACCTCACCAAAAATCAGGCCATCACAAGCACCTACCAGAGAGAAAGGAAGGCCGCGACAAATCAAAGAGCACAGCAAAACAGTTTTTTTACCCATCGCAAGCACAATCAATCAGAAATACTCCTTTGCCGGGTAAAGAAAGCAAAGTGACAACTTCTTTTTCGCTTTTTAATAAAGATGCTACTTTAGCCCCTCCAGGCAGATATAACCTCAGTGAAATGACAAACAAGCCCCTGTAGCAAAGCTATTGAAAGATTCCATTCTTAGATATTTTCTGTAATGATTTCTGACTTTTCCAAATTCCTATATATGTATATATATGTGTGAAGAAGCACTCTCAACTATTCCATTTCTTCGGGCTCCTAAGACGATAGAGTTGCTTCTTCATGCAAACTGGTGTACCAGCAGGGGCATCAAAATTCACATGCACTGTCAAATTTAAGGGACCAGAGAAAACTGCAGGAGCTAGTTCAATCAAATAAAAATGAAAAGGGGGCGGCGGCAAAAGTAAGGGAAAAGGCCAAACTCTTATTAGCTAGAAAGATACATCCAAGACATTACCGTTGCCCAAGGAGTCCCTGCAAAACAAACATCTACAGAAAATCTGAAGTTCAAGTCCAACATTTGAACATTCAAAGTAAAATTATCAGCGCCCAAGTCTTAATACAAAGCTTATTGAACAAATTACTGAGGCGAAAAATCAAACAGTAGCTTCCAGCTCCCAGCAAACATCCATCTGCAAGACCAGTCATCCATCAGAAACTAAACATCTAAATTTCCAAAAAGATTAGACAGAAAATGAGGGCGTATGGAACATAATTAGTCTTGCATGCATACCCTTAACATGTTTTCCATCAAAACACGTTCTCATCTCATTGCATAAAAATAGTATTTCAAACAAGCTAACTTACCGCCAGTTTCCTATACAGGATAAAAATAGTAATTCAAACAAGCTAACTTACCGCCAGTTTCCTATACAGGAAAATACACAACAGAATTGACATTTGCAGAAAAACAAGCAGCCAATCAATTTAATCGTTTCCATATTTTGTTTAGAAGACCACCATTTACTTCAAAGGTCATACACATTGAATTACAATTCAATATTTCTATAAATCAGATATTGTATGGTTTGCTAGTCTAACTAATTTCCATTTCTTCATATACAGCTACTAACATCAACCCTATGCAAAAACATGAACTTGGATAAAATAGAATCTTCAAGAGAAAAAGAAAAATCATTTCATGGAAAATAAACAGTTACATTTTTATGTCGATCAAATCATGTCCTGATAAAACACCATACACCCAAAATCACACCACTGCCACCACTTTTTGAAAATTATGCTGTTATAACACTGGGTTGAAAGGAAACATGGGATCAAAAAGCACATGACATACTCATTTCCACCTAGCACTCTAAACAAAGAACTGGAGAGCCCTTCTAGATACATGAGAGAAAAAAAGCTTCTTTACATGATAAAGCATTTCTTAATGTAGTAGTATGCTGATAAAATAGAATCTTCAAGCGAAAAAGAAAATCATTACATGGAAAATAAACGATTAAATTTTTATGACAATCAAATCAGGACATGATAAAACACAACACACCCAAAATCACACCACTGCCACAAGTTTTTGAAAACTATGTCATTATAACAATGAGTAGGAAGGAAACATGGGATCAAAAGCACGACATACTAATTTGCACCCGGCACAATAAAGAAAGAATCAAAATGCTCTTCTACATATACAAGGGAAAAAATCTTTTTTACATGATCAATTATTTCTTCATGGAGTAGCATGTTGATATCCAACTAAACAAAACAAAGCACTCTTTAAAAGTAAAATTACCCGAAACCTACAAGATAGCTACATGGATCTTTATCTCTTCCCATTATTTTTAGATTCTTAAGACAAAACTCTTTTATGACCGAGTCTCACAATAAATCTTCTTTTAACTGCCATCCAATGTTATTTCTGGTCCCTTTTCCCTTCCACTCATGCTAATTGAATCTGCTTACTCTTCCATGATGATATTTATAGGCTTACATTATAAATGTTCAAACTATCTCAAAGTAGTTTGCCTCAACATATTCTTCAAAATCCAAGGATGTCACATACATTATCTTATTAGTTCACTAACTTGCTATACACCACTTTCATGTATTCCTTTAAATCCATCTTAATAACCTCATTTCAAGTATGCCAAATACATTTAATGTTTAGTGCCTAGCTCATGACGGTATGAGTGCAACTAATTTTATCAAGGCGTTATCCTTCAGTTTAACAACTTTACAATCATACAACACTCTGATGTTCTTCCCTATTTTAACTATCTTATTTATTTAGCTATTTTGGATCCCTGGATCACATCTTATGCAAAGCACTCCTCCATTTGTACTACTTAACACCCACATCACCAAATCATATAAAGGGGGGTAATAGATAAAATAGGTTTGTTAAAAAAATACTTATTCCAGTAAAACTGAATCTTAAGGAAAACCTTGACATTCCAAAGAAATGCATAATTTGCAGAAAAGCAGCAAGCTACCACAGCCAATGTTTAGTGAGCATGATAGATAACCCATCATATAATTAAGGGTAAAACAAGCTGGATTTGACTCAATAATATGAGAGTTAATCTTTAAAGCGTTGCAATCTAACCAATTATCACAAATCAAAATGGAACAGTTCCAACTGTCATGAACACAAGAGCGAAAAAACACACCCATGTATCAGCAGCAAACTATAACAATAATCAAACCCTAGAATATGAACCTAAAAAAAAGACCATTTCAAAGGTACCAAATTGAAATGTACCTTCTAGTTTCAAACAAGTGGTAAAAGCAAAATCTCATGTGCTTGCAAACCCACTAAAAAAAAAAAGGAGATTGCACCACCATAATCAATCACAACAATTAAAAAAAAAAAAAAAAAAAAAAAGGGTTAATTTTTTTTCTCAACAAAAAAAAAAAAAAAAACATGTTTGCTGACATACCATAATTTCAAATTTAAACCAACAAATAAAAGAAACATAAAATTGATCTATTGTACTAATAGCAGACCTCTATCCTTGAGGGGTTATATCTTGGTTAACCTCACTATTTTTTGCATCCATGTGAGGTGATGCAACCCTTCCATGACATCTTAAGTGTGTTTTGCAGAGAAATTTATGCCTTAGGATAGCATCTATTTGTTCGATAAATTTAAGAACAAAGTTTTTATTTTTGCTTGGTCATTTTATTGTAAGGAACAGTGTATCAGGCTGGACTGCAACTTGAAGAAAGACAAGGAGCCTAACTTTGAATTACAATTCAAACTCACATCAGTTAGATGAGTGCAATGAAGAAACTTATCCAAATAAGTGAAGCAAGTTCTACTACATGTCTATATATCCAGCTATGAAACTCAACATTAGGCAAATATATGTACTTGTGTAAATGGGAAATTCAAGTGATAAATAAGTTTATTCGAGATAGCAACAACAATCACATTTTGCATGAATGTTATTTAAACCATGAAAACAATTAAATTCCCAAATGGAGGTCCAGTAAATGTATATTAGCCCACTAAAGCATTTATTAGAAGGCAGTATAGCATCAACTCTTCCACTATCATAAATATATTGATTGTTCATGCCTAGAAATCACTTTCATATAGCAAATCAACATAGCTGACTTAATTAGGGATTCATAATTCACACTCCAAATTAATAAGAGGTGTGCAATATAGTTCCACTTCTTCATCATTATCATCCTATTATAATTCAATGGCTAACATCCTCCTAAATGACTGATCCTTTTTCACAATAGAATCTAACAGTATTCCCGTATTGATTTGACAATTTGCAAACATTAATGTAATATATTCCCACAATAAAATCTACATCAGCACGCAAAGTTTTAAGCACAACGAACGACTTCACATCAAGACATCGGATGACAAAAGGAGAAGCGAAATGAAAAGGACACTGAAAGTAGTGCCCCATTCCATAAAAGTAAAAAACGATTTAAGGAAACAATCATCTGTGAACAAATTTTGGTTCTTTTTATGCGTTGTGATTAATTACGGTGATTCAATCTCTTGGTTGTTTGGCAGGTTTGTTAGCTTACAAGAGAGCTTTTCTGTTGCTATTGATTTGGAAATTAGATTTGGGTGTGCAATGTAATTTACAATTAGGGTTTCAGTTGTGATTTTTCACACAAATAAATAAAAACTCATTTAATAATAATAATAATAGTCATTAAAATTAACATCAAAACCAACCATTAAGAACTTAATTCGAGGAAAAAGAAAACATGTTACCTCAAAGAGATGAAGACACATAAACAAGATGGTTAAGATGCGGGTAAATCAGTGAGAGTGAGAGGAGGAGTGGTGGTCAGTGGAAGGAGCATAAATCCTGTTGTAGAATTGTTCTCCAGCGAGGTAGATGCCAAAGGCTACAAGAGCGATGCCGAGGCCAGGAGTAGCGTGGCGGAATTGGTTGGTGAGCATCGGATGCTTCCTCCATTCGTCTCTTCTCCTGAAAAACTCTCCTGTTGATCCCAATGGTTTCCCCATCTCTCTCTCTGCCTCTTCTCTTCAATTTGCTTTTCTAACCAACTCTCAGAAATTGCCTCGTTCTTCTGTTGTCATTGATTTGTTTTGTTCTCTGGGCTTGCCTACGCTCTGTCTTCGGAAATTTTAAAATTTGTATTTTTAATTTTTATATTAAATTAATTTTTTTTAATGTTTTTAAATATTTTTATATATAAAAAATAATTAAAAAATAAAAATAAATATTATTTTAATATATTTTTAAATAAAAAATAACGTTAAAATACATGTGTGGAGATTTGTTTTTCATTGGCATTCCCTAGCATTTATTGATTGTTAAAAATATTTTGATGTTAAATTAAAGATCAACATTATGAAATAAATTTAGGCTATAGTTAAAAAAAATAATTAAAAAACAAGGATCAAAATTAACACAAAACAAGAATAATTTTTCATTTTCCTTGTTCAAAAGGCAAGAAAATCTTCAATTTGATCCTTGAAGTTTCAATTTATATATTTATCTGGTCCTTGTTATTTTAGGTTTTTTTTATATTTTAGTCCTAAATTTTATTTTTTTACATTATAGTTCTTCAACATCGAGAGATGAGAGAGAAAGTTATCTAAGTAGAAATAAAAAAAGATAAAGGGTTTTGCCAACAAAAAAAAATGATTTTGGTATTAAAAAAATTATCTTTCAAAATGGAGTTTAATAGAAATTGTTTTTCCTTCAAACATGTTGAAAACATTAATTGAAACCTATGATTATTTTATATTCAATTTGATTTTCAATTTTTAAACTAATTAAAAGGTGTTATAGTATTGAAAATGAATTTCTAGATGCTTCTATAATTTGTTTTTGGTGTTGTTTTAAGAAAAACAAGTTGTAATTTTAAAGTTTTGGGGTCTCAAACCCTAATTATTATTTTTATAACCAAAGATAATTAAAAAAAAATATCTTTGTGATTAACATATAATATACTTAAGCAAAGCACTTGTTATCCATTTATTTTCAAAATAAATTCCAAAACTAGTCATGTAAGTCTAGACTTCCGACATTCTTGAGCTTCTTCTTTTTTAATATTATTTCAAGGCAAGTATTCAAGTCTTTCCTTCCAATCCTATCATCTTTAAAACATTTTTTTTATTTAAATTAATTTTGTTTTTAATTTAATTTTTAATTAATATCTTTTTTCTCTCTTATTCTTTAAATTATTTAGTTTAACAGTTTTTTTAGTGGCGATTAATCTTTTGGATTGTTCTTCTAATTTTATAATTTATATTTATTTTAAATAAAAATAAAATAGATAGACTAGTTATATCTACATGGTGCATTATAACAATGAAAACCATATATATTTAGTGTCTGGAATTAATCTCCAAAATTAATAATAAAGAAAAACAATCAAGACTAAACATATACATATACATATACATATACATATACTTTGTACAAGAAAATTTATCTTTTCAATTTAATCTTTAGTTATTCACTATTAATCCTTAATTATTCATTATCGATGATTTAACAATTCATTTTAAGATAAATTACTCTATGGCTTAGCTTGTTTTTTTCTCTTTACAACCTTGGTCAAAATAATTTTTTTTAAAAAAAAAACAATAATACCTATATATATATATATATATATATATATATATATATATATATATATATACATTACATCACTACCAACACACTCTGTGTATGTTTCGGAGTGTGATTGAGATTATTTTTAAAAATTATTTTTTATCTGTATCAACAAAGGACACGTTGTTGTTCATTTTTAGAATCCAACCATTGTGATGGTTGGAAAAATAAAATCTTTTGTTTTCTTATTCAAAAACTCATTATCAGCTCTTTTTTAAGTTTTTGCTTAAAACATTATAGAGATCTTGTTAATGACTACAAAAAAACATTAAAAAAATCACTTGTTTTGGTAGCTAGACTCCTAACCAACATATATTTTAGGTATTTTCAAAGTGAAAAAAACATTTAATTTTAATTTTTCTCATCATATATATATATATATATATATATATATATATGAATAATTGTTTTGATAGCTAAATTCCTTAGTAGTGGACATTTTCCTTTTCACAATTGAAATCTAGTGATTTTCTTTCTCATTCAGCAAAAATAAAACTAAAAATGAGTATAATAAAATTCATTATCAAAATTAAATTTTATAAATTTCAAAGAATCAATCTTCAAGCAGTTTTAAAAAAAAAAGATATTAAATTGAATTTGTGAATGAAATTTTTAATCTATTACACGTATTTTTCACTCAAATCTTTTTCTTTCAATTTAACTTTTTTTTTTTAAAAAAAAGAAACAATTGAGCTCTGATCATAAAAGGCTAAAATATGGACACAAAAATATTAAAATAATTCAAGAACAAAATTATTATTTTTAAAAGAAAAAACACTATAGTAATCCAAATATAAAAATAAATTTAGGAATAAATTAGCTTCTTCTTTTTTACATTAAAAGTAAATTTGGAATGCTACCTAAAACTAAAACGTAACAAGTGTATAAAGCTAATTTACAGCATACTACAAGAAGCATGCCCGGGATATTTTATGGTAAAATGAATTCTCTCTCAATCCCACTATGAACAGTTGGATAACTACTATATGACAAGACTGCAACAAGGAGACCGAGGAAGAACAGAACGTGCAGCCAATACCCGAGAAACCATGAAAGATCATCCCAAGTTTCTCTTATTCTCCCAGTGAAAATTGTTGGAGCTTAAGAGACGCCCCGCGCCATTGCAAAACCTTTGCATTAGAGATCTTTTCTGTGGTTGCATTCTTGAGAATGACTTGAAACCAGGAAAAAGAATAAATACAGAAAAATATGTGAAGTTCCAAACAACTACTTTTTACTCCATGCATGCATTGTGTCTGAGATGTTCCAGTTATCTTGTATTTCTGCCCTCAGATTTTCTTTGCTTTGCACACTCACCAAACAATGAAAATCTCCCACTTCTGCCTCGAGGTCCAACTGGGGCCCCTTTGGCCTGTTCAAGTGCAGAAATAAAACATTGATCAACGAGAGGCAAACACACTTCCACAGAATAGAATGATAGAGGTAAAAACGAGATGTAGTTCAGTTGGTATGTGCAGTACTTGGCTTCCTATGTTGTCTTTTTATTGAAAAAACAGAAGCTGGAAGACATCGGTGTACCTTTGCCCGATTAGATCTGCCGCTGTTGTTCCAGCAGAAAAGTCCACTGCAACCTCCTCCTCCACCAGCCGAACCTGATTCACATCCCCTAAAGAAAAAGGAAAAGAGCATGAGAGGCGTGCAACACATTCATTTTGATGCACTCCCACGTAGAGCTTAACTTATTTTCCACAGTTTAAGCAAAAATGCGACCATTCAAAAACCATATAAACATGCAGTAGAATGACGAAATATAATGACAGTACCCAGCGACATCCTAGCTGTTGTCTGCAGCAACGTTTTAAAATTTTTAGGAAATCAAAGTACAACAAGATCAGGTTTTGAGGACAAAGGCTTGAAAAGAAATGGTAAAAGCAATCCAAGTTGTGGAAAATGTAAAAGAGATCTGCAAAAGACTCACAGGCTTTCTTTGTTTCCATTGCCAACATAGCTGCTGCCATGTAACAAGCTTGGTGATATTGGATAACCTCTATGATCCTCGTGGAGCACCCTCCGATCCTGCATCTTCAACACTTTGAGTTCATTATTTAATTCATCTTCCCATTTCTGAGAGGACATTATCACGGAATCTATGGAATCCAATTGATTTTGTTGATAAGTGTCCTCTTGAGGCAAAACCTGATTCTTCTCAGGTTTCAGACGACTCAATGATCCAGGGGTGCCCTTCTCTGCCACTTGTAACCAGGCAGTTTCTAACCTCTGCTCACGGATAATTGATTCTATTCCCTGAACCGGCATTTCCTGCTTCTCTCCAGCATTGGCATCATTAAAGCTTCCTCTGGATAATTTTGCGGGCTCTTCTTGTGATTCTAAACCTGAATAACCAACTACTGCAACAGAACAATTAGCCTTCCCACTCCGCTCAGTCACCAAAGTTGCTTCTGTTTGCCTATAACCTTCTTGTATCTCGGATTGGTTTGCATAAATCACAGAATCCAGACCATCTGTCACAAGAATAATTTTAACCTCTACATTGCGTCTAAGGACCATCTCAAATGAATTTGTGATACTGCTCAAAAACCTTTCAACTCTGGCTTTAACATGTTCATCTTCAAATGCAACATAAACAGCAAGGGCTCCTGCAAGAACCATAACAAACATTGTGTATAACAGCAGAAAGGGAGAACAACAAACATACGTGTTCACATGCAGAGAGATGAATCACTCATTTATAAGGAGACATTGGAATTTGAATGTCAAAACAATCTACCCAAATGGTACTTTCACCTAATGCAGAAAACATTCCATCCAGCCAATTTAAGTAACTTCAGTCTTAAGCACAGGCTTAAGTAACTTTTTACCTCTCTTTTTTTCTTTTCCCTAACTGGTTCTCAACACTTACCACCCAAAACTTGGTA
This sequence comes from Salix dunnii, assembly GCA_015731905.1. Lineage (NCBI taxonomy): Eukaryota > Viridiplantae > Streptophyta > Magnoliopsida > Malpighiales > Salicaceae > Salix > Salix dunnii. Next base: position 2,497,325 of record CM027661.1, read on the forward strand.
TAAACAGCAGTCAGATCAAGTCAAATTTGCATGACAGAGAAGAAAAACCTCAGCAAAATGAGTGAGGAACAACCTAATGCGTCCAAACAATCAGTTAATGACATAAGGATTGTGGAGTGGTGGGCATGCAGAAGTAAATCTCCCACTGATATCTTTCTATAACATGTGCATGCAAAAACATCAGTGTCGACATGAGTTGAATACTCACAAGAACAGTTGTAACCTGAGATCAACCCGGAAACAGAGAAGGCGATAATGGAAGGTGAAATAAAGGTAAAATAGAAGTTGAAGCAGAACATTCTTCTGTGATTCCATTCACAGCTACATATTATAGCCCAAAACTTTGTTATTATGGTGAATGATGCAAATGTTACTTTTGGTTTCTTGATTTTCTATTAGAAATACCATATTCACTAATTCAAAGGGTAAGTTACAACTAAAATCAGGATGAGGTGTCCACTTTACTTGACTTCTTAGAAGTTTACAAAAAAAATCAAAGGAACATATTTATAGTGTAAAAATGTGCAACTACGAAAGAATCAAAATCAACATATCATAGAACTACACATATAATAGATGACAAGCCCATCAGAAGCTGGTGGGCATTACAGCTAATTAGAGGAGAAGATGGGGATTCATCGGTTTGACTGTTAGGATCTCATGCTTCATCTCAGTTCACATACAAAACGAAGTGACTTAAGGGTGAATTGCAGGTATGCATAAATCAAGCTATTCAGTCATGATTCAATTCGAGACATTATGATTCACTCAATTTTAGGAGTCAACTCAAATAGAAAATAGAAGCAAAATGCATAAATTTAAAACAAATGGTGAGAAAAGTCTCAAGGCTAAAAGAGCTTTCTGATTCAAGATTCAAATCTAGATTTGACAAACTCGCTCATTAGGATTTGCCAAAAATCATGTGGTTATAAGATCCTCTCATGGTTGATAGAAAACTTGGACACACGCAGAGTGGGAACAGCACAGCACTTGCTTATACAAATTAGGCACATAATCTCACAGAAAGGCCCAACAACCCTAAGCATCATTCATCAAATCAGCTTTCCAGGAGAAGGAAAACCATCTATTTTTTACTGTACAGACAACAGAGTTAGAATCTCTATCCCACTGACACAGTCGTCGAAAACCACCAGGAGCAACAAATCAAAAGGGGAAACAATGGTTGCATTTTCAGTTATTTCCATCCCACAGACCAAGTCCTTGAGAAACACTAGAAGCACATTGGGAGTAACGAAAGGTTGATCAGATATTGATCTCCTGATCTAAATCAAAAGGAAGGCGAAATCAAAAGGAAAATTTATGTATTTTCGGTTACATTTCTTTCTTTTATCATGATTTTCAGTTACAGTTCTACCAGCAAATGATATTGGAAGAAAATGGAAAAGTATTGGACTTACCATCCACTTCAGATATGGACAGAAGCTTTCCGTGAGCATGTAGAAGCTGCCTCAGTGTCTGTGAGTGACATTTTTCAATACATTTCTCCCACATATCATCCAACTTGTCTGAGTTTTTGTACCTAAATACCTTATTTCCAGTAATTTCGTCATCCAATGAAGAAGATACAGTATTGTTATCCATCAATCGCGGGGGTGTGGCATTAAATTCATACTCCCCTTCGTGGCTGGAATGTTCATTTATTGCCTTGTACAGGGAAGAAGGAGAACTTGATCTCTGAGGAAACTTTGGCTTGTAAACATTGGATTCCTTTGAAACACTTGAAGGATCTTCCTCAGTTGTCCTGGAGCTCTGCCTCCTACTGCTGCTTGACTGAGTGAGATCTATTGAAGGAGTGGAACCAAGCTGTAGAAGAGTAGCTGTGAACCATGTTGAGCGGTCACTTGAGATCCTTAGCTGTTTCTGAGCCTCTGAAAGAAGCTTCAAAGCATGCTTTAGTCTCACCAGTTCTGCTTCAGTCACTAAAAAAACAGTTGAAGGATCCATGAAGATTAACAAAATTCTGACAAAAAACTAGAGTTGCAATATATGCGTATGTGCAAGTTATATATAAACCTCTTTATACTATAAAATAAATTTGTGAACTAATGTAATGCGTCAAGGTCATACCAGTTGAATCTAGAGGCTAGCAACCAAATTAATGAACTGGCAACCTAGAAAGAAGGGCATTAAAGCAGGTACGAAAATCACGTACTACCTTATTAAAGCTGAGCTAAATCTAATCTCATTAACTGGCTCTGCTCTAAGTTTACAAGAGTCTGCATAAATCTTATCTGCATATGGATGAGCTCTATGAAAACAGTGGAGAGCTACTCACAATTCTGTGTACCAATGAGTGGATCACCATGCTTGGCATAAACAACACTGTATGTCCCAGCAATAATATCCATAATGAGGCTGGCCAGTTGAGACATCAAAACCATTGGATCAACGCCCGAGTCCATCAAATCCCTGGCCCTTTTAACAGTTTCTGCAGTCTCTGAAGACAATGCTAATTCCAAAAGTTCCAGTAATTTTTCATCTGAAACATCCCCCACCTGAAAAGATTAGAAGTATATATTGAGTTCAAATGATTCAAGCATTCATTACACAGATTCACTAGTATTGTTCGGTAGTTATACGATACTTGTTAATGACTCACCTATTAGTCTTTTCCTAGCAAGATTTGAAAATGATTCAAGGGGAACCAATGGAGGC